>OY740786.1:92558854-94056752 GCA_963514005.1 Raja brachyura
AGAGAGTGGGGAGAGACAGAGAGAGAGAAGGGCAAGAAAGAGGGAAGGGTGTGGAGGGAAGGAGGAGAGGATGGGTGGGGGAGGGAGGGCAGATGGGGAGGGGGAGGGGAGATGGGGAGAGAGTGGGGAGGGGAGGGGGTGGGGGAGGGGAGAAGAGCGGGGAGGGTAAAGGAGGAAATGGGTAGGCAGAGGGGCAGGGTGGGTGAGGGGGGTAGAGAGGGGTGGGGGAAGGGGAGGAGGGGAGAGGGAGATGGGGAGGAGGGGAGAGGGAGATGGGGAGAGAGTGGGGAGATGGGGAGATAGTGGGGAGGGGGAGATGGGGAGAGAGTGGGGAGGGAGAGGCGAGGGGAAGGGAGATAGAGGGGGGGATGAGGATCGGGGAGGGGAGCGGGAAGGGTAAAGGGGTGGGTGGAGGGGAGAGGAGAGGGGAAGATGAGAGGAGAGGGATGGAGGGGAGAGGAGAGGAGAGGGGGAGGAAGAGGGGTAGGTTAGAGGTGGAGGGGGAGTGGAGGCGGGGAGAGAGAAGAGGGAGAGAGAGAGAGAAAGGGGAGGGGGAGGAAGAGGGGAAGACTGGGGAGTGAGGGGGAGAGGGGTAGCAGGGAGTGGTGCAAGAGAGAGGGGAAGGGGTGGGGGGGAGAAATGGGGGTGAAGAGGGGTGGGGGGAGAGGGGGAGGAGGGAGAGGGGTGAGGAGAGAAGGAGATGGAGAGGGGGGAAGGGGGGGGGAGGGTGTGAGAGGGTTCAGGGAGGGGGTGAGAGAGGGGTGGGGGAGGGGGACAGAGGGTTGGGGAAGGGGAGAGATGGAGGAGGCGGGGAGGAACGAAGGGAGGGAGGAGGGAGAGGGGGAAGAGTGTGGAGGATGGGGGAGAGGGAGAGGGGGAGAGAGGGAAGAGTGTGGAGGGAGGGGGAGAGTGGTAGGGGGAGGGGGAAGCGTGGGGGAGGGAGGGGGAGAGCGGAGAGAGGGGGAAAAGTGGGGTGGGAGGGGGTGAGAGAGGGGTGGGGGAGGAAGATGGGGAGAGGTGGGGGATGGGGAGAGAGAAGTGGAAGAGTGGGGAGGGAGGGTGAGTGGTGGAAGTGGTTGAGAGGGAGGGGGAGATAGGGAGGGAGGGGGAGAGGGATGGGGGTGGGAGGTGGAGGGGGAGAAGAGGGCAAGGGGTGGGGAGATGGAGAGGGGAGGGGGGAGAGAGAGGTGTGCGGGAGGGGGGGAGGGAGGGGAAGAGGGAGATGGGGTAGGGGAGGGAGGGGGAAGAGTGTTGAGGGAGGGGGAGGGGTGGGGGGAGAGAGGGGAAAGAGTGGGGAGGTAGAGTGGGAGGGGTAGGGGCAGTCCATCTATTCCCCACTCCCTATCACCCCCAATCCTCTCTGTGGAGCTGGAGCAAAGGCAGATGTAAATGAGATCCATTCTGATTGGACATCTGTGAGCATTGGGCATTGTGACATAACACAATGGAACGTTGACCAACATTCTATGGGTGAGAGCAGTTTGATTTTTTTTAACATTTTTAAATATTGTGGGGTGGGGGGGGGAAGGATTTTATTAAAAATTGTGTACATAAAAATGTCTGAGTGTAATGAGGAGTGCATTAGTGAATGTAAAAGCGTAATGTCTTGCAAAATGGAAAACATCGCGGAGTTTGAGCATCTGGTTTTGGTGGACCATGGAATCAAAGGGCAAAAATGTTATCTGAAAAAAAAAATGGAATGTAACATTCACCCACAATGCTGACACACACACACACAGAGTTTTAATATATAGATAGATAGATAGATAGATAGATGGGCAAAGGATGTTTAAGAAGGAACTGCAGATGCTGGAAAATCAAAGGTAGACAAAAATGCTGGAGAAACTCAGCGGGTGAGGCAGCATCTATGGAGTGAAGGAAATGGGCAACGTTTCGAGTTGAAACCCTTCTTCAGACTGAATGGGCAACGTTTTGGGTTGAAACCCTTCTTTCGGGTTGAAACGTTGCTTATTTCCTTCGCTCCTTAGATGCTGCCTCACCCGCTGAGTTTCTCCAGCATTTTTGTCTACCTGGGCAAAGGGTGTCACTGTTTCATTTTTCTATTGATTTATAGTATATCTCAATTCAGTGCCAGTTTCAAATAGTGACCAAGATCCTGGTGTTGGATCTATGCATGTAATCTTTCATATGTTTTTACAGACTAACTATGCATAATGTAGACAAATATTCTTTTACACCTCTTGAATTCTGACAGCTGCTCCAATGTACCATTCAGGTACAAGTAATTATTGCATTGTGCGGTGAGACATGATTAATTAGCCTCTTGAGGAGTCGTTGGATAAAAATGAATTTTATAGCGAGTTTAAGAGTGATTTAGTTGAGTCTGAGGCTGGGATCGAAGTAAGGCAAAATACAAAGATGAAGGAGGCATCTTTAATTTACATTAAATTAAAAAGTAGTGGAATTATGATCATGTAGAGATTTTAAAGATAATACGAGTAAATAATTAGATTTTTAATGTCAAAATGAATTATAATATTGTGCATTGGAAGATGTACATGTGTCTTTTTACAAATCTGGAGAGATTTTGAGGAACAAGATTATTATTCAGTTCTTTACACCAATAAACTGTTCATAACAAAAATCTAACCATTATGTGAAACCTTATAAATAACAGATATAAATTAGATAACTTCAAGACATAAAGTCAAAAAATGCTTTCATAATAGACACATTTTCATTGTTTCCCCACCATTTTGGACACTAAAAGTGTGACATCAAAAACTTCCGGTGGTTGCTATGACGCAGTGAAGACAGCTGCACAAAGCTCTGCTCCCGACAAATCGTGTTTAAAGTTGGCTTCTAAGCCAGGATTGACTTAAAAACTCTTACCGGGATTGCTGAACGTCGTGGGTACTGATGTCATCAGACGGTGCTGGTGGAATTGGGATTTAAAACTATTTTACCAGTAAAAATCTGATGAAAAAGGGAAGAGGTCAGAGAGGACCCAAGAAGACTACAAACAGTCTCCAGTTCCAAAAAGCTTTGGATGAGCTTGAAACCACTCCTGAATCCACTTTTGAAAGTTTGGAAGAGGAGCTGGAGTCTCAACAACCAACAGTTGAAATGGCTGCAAGAGCTGAAACAAAAGAGTTAAAAGAAAGGGAGAAAGAAATGATAAGCTGGGAAGAAACGGTAAGAGTTAATATTACTAAAGGCATTACTAAACTGTACCAGCAGTTCAAAGATTTGGATTCGAGGACTGCTAAGGAATTTGAAAGAATGGAGAGAGATTATAACAATAAACATGACTCTCTGCTGAAGCAATTAAAAAAAGGCGGAAAAATTGATGGAAGAGATGGAGGGTGAAATGCAACAGATGGCCCAGGAAATAACAGGTTTGAAAAAAGAACACGACTCGAATTGGGAGCTGACGAATAAACTGAATGAGAAATGTCAGGATTTGGAAGTCAGGTCAAGGAGGCAGAATTTGAGAATAATAGGAGTTAAAGAGGGGGCAGAGCATGGCTCTCAAAGTGTGATTTTATCGCTAATTTACTTAAAGATGTTTTCAAACTGACAGAAAAACCAAAGATAGATGTGGCTCATCGTGTTGGTCGCTTCCAAAGAGGAACGAATGCTCCACCACGTCAAATTATCATAAAGTTCTTAGACATTTCGACTTTGGAAAATTTATTAAAGAAGATATCCAATGGAGAAAATCTTACATTTGCTGGTAATACTGTTAGATTTTACAGAGACTACCCTCGGGAAATACTGGCAAAAAGACGCCAGTTTAAAAGTGCAAGCAGTATTTTACAAGGACATTCTGAAGTTCGTTACAGCGTGATCTATCCAGCTAAAATGATAATTACTTTCAGTGCTAAGCAACATTCATTTACGGATCCGGATTCAGCTTGCAAATATGCCCAGGAGATTTTAAACAAAATTCAAGGAAAAAGATAACAATACGACATTAAGCCTGCTGAACTTGTTTTTTTGTTTCAAACATGACACTAGAATTGTTCAGACGGTTCTCAGACAGACTTATCTGGCAAGAATGTGTTTTTTAATAACAGTCCTAATTTCATTTTGAACTGTAAAACTGAAGCTCAACAGATGGAATGTTCGATAATAGTCGAATAAACAACAGAGGTCTCACTTTTTGTAGCTGGAACATTAGAGGTGCGAATGAGCCAATTAAGAGGGGTAAAATTCTGGCACAATTAAAATCATTAAACACGGACATTGCTTTCCTACAAGAAACGCATTTGAAACAACAAACTCAGATCAGATTAAGGGCAAACTGCATAGGTCAAACCTACTACTCCGCATTCACTTTTAAAGCAAGAGGCAAGGCCATTATAATTCGGAAAGGTATACCTTTTAAATTAAAGAAGTCCATATCTGATAAAGAGGGAAGATACGTTATAGTCATGGGAGAAATTTATAATACACCATTAACTATGATAAATATTTATGCGCCTAATTTTGATAATCCCAATTTTTTTAAGAAAATAGTAGATATAATTGCACAGCATAATTATCAAAATATAATAATAAGGGGAGATTTTAATTGTCTTATAGACCCATATTTAGATAAATCAATAAAGGTAGGGAAGCGTCTTGTTAAAACTAAGACCTGTGAATTTTTAAATACATATATAAAAAATAATAACATAACTGATGTTTGGAGAATAGCAAACCCAATTGGAAGGGAATATTCGTTTTACTCATCGGTTCATAAAACCTATTCACGAATTGACTATTTCTTATTGGATACAAAATTAATCCCGTATACGACTAAACCATCATACCATAATAGTATTATTTCCGATCATTCACCACTGACTTTTATACTTAAAATCGAGGGAATGCCGGGTATAAAACCTTTTTGGAGATTCAACGCACAATATTAAATAACCCGCAGGGTTATGAGTATATAAAAGAACAAACAAAGTTTTTTTTCGAGATAAATGAGACGCCGGCTATTTATGAATCGCTATTATGGGAAACCTTTAAGGCATACATTCGCAGTGCTATAATCTATCAAAGTTTTCAAAATAAAGAAAATAAAGGAGAACTTCAGAGGATAGAACAGGAAATAAAATTACTAGACTGGACAATGCAAGTGACCCAACCATAGATAAACATAATAAGATAATCTTATTGAAATATAAACTTAATAGAATATTATTGGCAAGAGTAATAAGACTATTCCAAATTGCAAAATAGACACACTTCGAATTTGGGGATACGTCACATGAATTATTAGTGAGGCAACTGAAGAAACAAGAAAAGGAAAATACTATCACTAAAATTAAATCCGATAAGGGTGAGCTTCTAACACTACCAAAGGATATTAATAAAAGGTTTGCCCAATTTTATCATAATTTATACACAACTAAAATAAATACAGATGATAGTAAAATTACCAATTTTTTAGATAATTGCAACCTCCCTAAATTGAATAGTTTAGAACACGAGGAATTAGGAGCACGGATTACTAGTGAAGAAATAAAACAAATAATAAACTCATTGAACAATGGGAAGACCCCAGAACCAGATGGTTTTAGCAATTAATTTTACAAACGATTTCAGGAGTCAATTGTACCAAGATTACTCAACTTATACACGCAGGCTTACACCGAAAATAAACTACCAGAAACTTTAGCAGAATCAACAATAACGATTATACCAAAAAAAGATAAAGATTTAGATGAACCTGGTTCTTACAGAGCTATATCACTTCTAAATACGGATCAGAAAATCTTAGCAAAGATTCTAGCAAGAAGACTGAATAATTATATTAACAAATTGGTAAGCACGGATGAAACGGGATTTATACCCAAAAGACAATCATTTAATAACTTGAGAAGGCTTTTCAATATAATGTACTCTCACAATGAGGACATTGAAGATACTTCGTTACGCTGGATGCAGAGAAGGCATTCGATCGGGTAGAATGGCAGTATTTATACAAGGTACTCCAAAAATTTAATACGGGAATGGGATACTTTATTAATAGATTTGGTTGATCGGGAGAAAGCAGAGTTGGAAATAAATGGGTAATTTTGGGGTTAGCAGGCTTCAGCTTCATTTATGTATATATATTAATTTTTATCTTGCATATTTACAGTGTATGTTTATAAACTAGATGAGAGTACAAAATATAATACATCCATGTTTGCTGGTGATGTGAAGCTAAGACAGAAAGCAAACTGTGAGCAAAGCTAAGAGACACAATCACTGCTGAGATTGGGCACAGTCTGTCAGACAGAAACTCATACTTGGTCTATGCACTTGGTCCATGTTATCTTGTGGCTTTATTTCAGTTCCGCTTTTGAAATCTAATTTTAGTAAACTCTTGGTATTTATTACTAAAGATTTTTTGGTCTGGTTAATAAAAAGATGCACATGCTCGCAAACCCAACATAAGGACTGTGCACTATTTTGGATTTCTTACCACTTGCAGTTCCATTGAAAGCCTTTTTGTAAGTTAAAGTGTCATGAATACCTGGTGCTGAATGTTATATGCTGACTATAGAAATTGGTTGTTTGTGTTCTTGGCTTGAGCATCTGAAAGTCTTTCCTATTGTGAACAATGTTTGAAATTCAGTAAACATGATGTAGGCAATGTTCCATGACATTAAATTGCACAACTGTAATATGATGAAGACAGTAAAAGCCACTTTTAGTTTATATTAGTTTTGGGGATTACATCCAGAATATTGTAAAAACAGATTGTTATTTCTGTTACTATTAGAACATTGATTTAAACCACCAGATAGATAATTTCACTTCAATATTGTGAAAGGATGAAGAAAGAGCAAAGTTTGTTGAACTTCTGCAGCATGGTATGCTTTGGGTGTATACCCGTTTCGTTTTTCTAGAAAATGGCCGTGTCAATATTGCAGGGCTAATTTCATTTCATATCATCAGTGTATTTTACGGGGTATCTATGGTGATGCAGGCCTCTGCAATCAGTTGCCAAATTTGAACTGATCTACCTTTTGACCAACTGATTTGAAATGCAATGATGAATATTATTTTATAGATTTTCACAGAACAGCTGAATATTTTGTGAACTTGAAATCTACTTATGAAGTAATATTAGAATTACACTCTGTCCAAACTAAAACACCGTGTTATTTCAAGAGGTGAATAAACTTGGTATATATGTTAAACTAATACTACTCTTGTAGTTAGGGAGATTTTAATGGAGAGATTATTCATGAACTTGGTTGTGCTGAGTTAACTGAGATGCTTAACTATTTCACTTTTACTTGGTTCAGATTCACAAGCCTGAACTTGCTGGCCAATCCTGTTCTCAGTTGGTCCTGGGTGGCATAATTGGGCCATGTGAGCAGAACAGAAATTCCCTGCTTACAAATCTTTTATGAAAACCATTGACAGATGGCAAAGCTCTAACCTCAGCTCTGCTGTCTGGCAAAGCTGTCAAGCACTTGGAATGCTTCTGAACATCCCTCGCATTCAGTACCATACCAAAATGTTTAAAAATGGAGCAATTAAAATAATTGAAGCAATTCAAAATATTAAGCAAAACGTGTAAGCACTTAAAGCACTTTCACATAATTACAAATTACAAATATCACAACAAACAAAAATAATTAAAAATAATTTGTTATTTAATGCATTCTTGCTTTCGTTGTGGCTGATAAATCGTGATGTAAGTTATTGGGCTTGCAGATTCTGCACCAGCATAAATTCTGCCGAATTTGGGTTTGTATCCCTTGGCTTGGTCTTGAGTTCTGCTTGGAGTTGCAGAATATCTTGACGGAGTGATTATTAAAAATCTTTGGAAAATATCAGGACCTGCTTTAGAATGCACAGGCATCATATTTGCAGTTCCTAATGTAAATTGCCCCTTATGACTCATAAATTAAAGATTCTCAAGTTGGTCCTAAATTGGGGGAAGGCTAATTTTGATGGCATCAGCGAGGAAATTGCAAACATTGGTTGGAAGACACAAGTAGGTAAAATGCGTCTGGCAAGTGGAAGGCTTTTGACGGTGAGATAAGAGCAGTTCAAGGCCAGCATGTTCCCAATGAAGTGTAGGACAAGGTTGGCAAAATCAGAGAACCTTGTTTGACTGGGGATGATGAGGGTCTGATCCTGAAATATTCTATATGTATATTAAGAGTAAAAGGGTTGCCATGGAGAGAGTGTGTTCTGTTAATGATCAATCTTGTAATTTATGTGTAGAGTCATAGGAAATGTGTGAGATCTTGACAGAGTACCTTTCATCTATATTCACCATGAAGGACATGGAGGCTAGTCAGATCAGGAGAGGGAACAGTCAATAGTTTTTTAGTTTAGTTTAGAGATACAGCGTGGAAACAGGGTCCTTCGGCCCACCGAGTCCGTGCTGACCAGCGATCCCCGCACATTAACATTATCCTACACCCACTAGGGACATTTATTTTTACATTTACCAAGCCAATTAGCCTACAAACCTGTACGTCTTTGGAGTGTGGGAGGAAACTGAAGATCTTGGAGAAAACCCACGCAGATCACGGGGAGAACGTACAAACTCCGTACAGATGGCACCCGTAGTCAGAATTGAACCCGGGTCTCCGGCGCTGCATTCGCTGTAAGGCAGCAACTCTACCGCTGCGCCACCATGACCGCCCATCCTGATATTCTGGAGCATTATCAATATCAATATTATAAAGTATTGAGCATCCTAAAAAACACAAAGATCCTTGGAGCCTAACCAGATGTGTCCCAGGTTGGTGACAGAGATTGGAATGGAGGGTTGTTTTTCAAATTAATGACGTAATCAGTGGTGTGCCACAGGGATCAGTGCTGGGTCCTCTGTTGCTTGGCATGTATATTGGTGATCTTGATAATATATGTGGCATGATTAATAAGTTTGCAGATGACAGCAAAATTGCTTTGTGTAAATGCAGATGCTGGTTTACACGGAATATAGACGCAAAATGCTGGAGTAACTCAGCGGGACAGCCAGCAGCATCTCTGGAGAGAAGGAATGGGTGACGTTTCAGGTTGAGGCCCTTCTTCAGACAGAGTCAAAGGAGAGGGAGAGTAGAGATGTGGAAGGGTAAGGTGTGAAAATGACAGATCAAAGCAGATGCTCAAGGAAATGTAGAATGGTTCATTGTTAGCTGAGGGGAAGGTGACAATGAGCCATACAATCAGTAAAATTTAATCAGGAGGCTAGTGAAACCAATCGGGGAACCAGGGCGGGGGAGGGATGGAGTGAGAGGGAAAGCAAGGGTTACTTGAAGTTAGAGAAATCAATATTCATACTGCTGAGTTGTAAGCTGCCCATGCGAATATGAGGTGCTGTTCCTCCAATTTGTGTCGGGCCTCACTCTGACAGTGAGGGAGGCCCAGGACTGAAAGGTCAGAATGGGAGGGGCGGTTAAAGAGTTTAGCAACCGGAAGATTGCGTAGGTCTAGGCGGACTGAGTGGAGGTGTTCAGCGAATATGGCAAGTCTGCAGAGTTTTGATCTGATGTTAGTTGTTGGTTCACTTCGTGCTTTGCTTTTAGTGATTAGAGTGTGCATTATAGTCCTGCTAATTTGGCACTTCATTTTTTGGTGTGCTGATCTTGATATGACCTGTTATAAATTGATTTATAAACTCACTGATCCAGGGTTGGTCTTTTGCATTATCATTAATAGTAGAGTGCACTGATCTGAAACTCAGAGTATAGGTTAGGCATCATTTAATTCTGCTGTCAGTGAAGTTTTGAGCTGCAGATATGTTCTAAATATGTTCTAAATGTCTGAAAAATGAGTGTACACTTTACACCAATGGATAATATCCTTTGTGTAAAGTGTCATTTTCTTTCCACGTAGACAGCATAGTGACTACTCAAACAAAATATGGTCATGGACTGACACATCTGCAACACAAAGGTTCCTGAAGATAAAATTAAGCAATTTGATCCATCCTTTTTGTTCTCTGGCCACCCACCACAGACTCAATCTGCAGTCTGTGTTCTTAAAATTCAGCCAACTCCGTCTCTGTTGTTGCTCTTGGTCATGGACTTTAAGTTTCCCATGCAAAGTAGATAGTGTGCCTTTGTTATGTCACTACTTCTACAAGATGAGTGACTACAAAGGCATCAACAGATAGAGAATAGTAATTGTAATTACCACAAAGCTTTTTGCCTGTGTTTGCCCTGATGCCACAATATTTCGTTCAGAAGCCGCCATGGAACCAAAGACCAAGCTGGTGGTCTGAGATCTGCACTCCCAGGTTTCTGAGGGCATTGGCCTGTAAATCAACAAGGAAATGGGAAATATAGACATATTGAGAGAGAACAGTACCTTTATAATGCCTATGGAATGTTAAGCCTTCTTTGATGAGCTACAGTTTCAAGTCAATTGTTTGGGAATGAACTAAACTACTGGCAAAAGTGATACCTTTTTTTGAATAAAAGCTAACATTCTTAACACTTCAAATGACATGTATTGGTGCCAGCAGACATAGAAACATAGAAAATAGGTGCAGGAGTAGGCCATTCGGCCCTTCGAGCCTGCACCGCCATTCAATGTGATCATGGCTGATCATCCAACTCAGTATCCCGTACCTGCCTTCTCTCCATACCCCCTGATCCCTTTAGCCACAAGTGCCACATCTAACGCCCTCTTAAATATAGCCAATGAACTGGCCTCAACTACCTTCTGTGGCAGAGAATTCCAGAGACTCACCACTCTCTGTATAAAGAATGTTTTCCTCATTTCGGTCCTAAAGGAATTCCCCCTTATCCTTAGACTGTGACCCCTTGTTCTGGACTCCCCCAACATCGGGAACAATCTTCCAGCATCTAGCATCTAGCATCTTAATAAAAATTTGGATAAGATGGCTTCTTCTATCTTAGCAGAAATGTTGGCAGCCAGCTCCGTATTATCTGTGAAATGCACATCAGTAATTTCATTTCACAAATGAAGAAAACATACTTGTAATGGGCACAAGCTGCATGACCACTTCTGCACTGAGAATCAGAATCATTCAGCATGAAAACAGGTCCTTTTAGGCCCCCAATTGTCCAAGATTGCACATTTAAACTGGTTCCTTTTGCCAACATTGGCCCATATGTCTCTAAATCTTTCCTATCAATGTACCTGTCCAAATGACTTCTAAATGTTTTTACTGTGCCTGCCTCAACTAGCCACTGGCAGCTTGTTCCATGTACCCACCACCCTCTGTGTGAAAAAATGGCCCTCTGGTTCTTATTAAATTTTTCCACTCTCATCTTAAACCTGTGCCTCGTCGTTCTTGATTAAAAAAAAATGAATGACTAAGTCAGGATTTCAAACTAGTGAGCAAGTCAGCTAATTCCTGAGAAGTTTGCAGTAAATATAATTTTTAAAGGCTGGTAGTGGTAGTCCAAAACAGAACAGCAGAAACATTAATTGTGATTATTCCAGATTAAGTTACATTTTCTCCCATCATAAAAGGCATTTATTTTGTCCAATGCTTATTGATCTAAAGTTATTAACTAGTCTGTGCACTTTGCAGCATAAACAGTTTCAAATATCTCCCAAGGATACAGCAAACACAGCAAAATTATGAATCAGGAATTGAGCAGAGGTAAAGTCTTCAACCAAATGGTTTTTCACTGCCATGTTCAATTGAACGATATGGGATTTTTCAGTCATTTTTCAGGTTAGGAAAATAAATTCACGTTTGCTTTGTTAAATAAAGGTATAGTTTTTTTGTATCATTTAAATTTGTTAATGGAATTTCTAAAGTCAGAAAATAACTGCCAAAACCACCAGTTACATGAGTAAAGATGGCAACTAATGGAACAACATGGAAAAAAAGCCACTGCAATTGGACAGATGCATAGAAAGGCAGCCAGAGAAGTGGCTATTCTGTAGTGATTCTGTATTTGCAAGATAAATGTGCACAGACATTTAATTGTCTTCACAAACAATAAAATCTGTGCTGTGTCATGATAAATACACTTTCAAATGAGGAAAGCCAAGAGTTTGTCCTTTATTTGGCAGCTAGCAATGAGAAAATTTGGTCAGAATCATCAGCTTTTTCATTATTAAGCAATCCCTTCTGGAAATGTATGAATGTGACCATTCAGTGAAATAACAATCATCTTTGATTGGGTATTGTGGAGTTTTCAACCAAAGGGATGTAAATATTAGGAGGCAAAGGGTTAGAAGAGAAACCTGAGGGGAAATTACTTGGATGACTGAATTTTTGCTCCTTGTTATGTTGGGGCTCTCGAGGGTTGGGTGAACGTGATTGGAATAAAAAGGACAGAATTTGAGTTTAATACGTCTTCTTGCGTATGGCGTGCACAGCCTAAAGTTGTAGGACAACTTGTTCTATTTGATCTTATTTGATTGTGCACGCCGGGTTGATTGCATTCATCGAAACAGGGGAGACCACGCGAAGGTTGCAATCTTTCACCCCGAGTTTAGTACTGATGGGAAGGAAAGAGTTGCAGAGTAAAAAGATCAAAATACTGTAGGGGTTGATAAACAATACTTGAAATAATAATTCTAAAATTTAGGTGTTTCAGACCTGGGAATGAACATAAGCCAACTAAGACACGGAGTGATTGAATTGGGAGTGGAAGGAAGAATGCTTGGACATAATGTGGTTCATTCCAAGAGCTCTCCCGAGTTTGCCCTGATTCGAACTCGGAGATTTATGGCAATGGCCGCTTGTTGGTACTCGGGGCTCAACATGTTGAAAAATCTTCACGAGTCTTCCCGAGCTTACCTGCCGTTAGCGAGTCTTCCCGAGTACCTGCCGTTAGCATTACGAGCCGCTAAGAGACGTCCCCAAGCTCCGACATACCCGCTACGTTCATTCTCCATGCTTAGCACGAGTTTGATTTTTTAAAAACTCGGGAGAGCTCTTGGAATGAACTCGTACTGTGGGACAGGGCCATAAGGATTAATTTTTTATATGGAATGTGACGCTACTGTCTCTGAATGGTAAAGCATTGTCTATGTTAGCCCCCCCCATCACTTTGAAGAAGGATCTTGACTCAAAATGTCTCCTATCCATGTTCTCCAGAGATGCTGCCTGACACTTCCAGCACTTTGTGTCCTTTTTTGTAACTAATATCTGCAGTACGTTGCTTTTACATTTTGACTGCTCCACTGCAAAATCTCCTCAAGGTACACCTACTTTAAAGAAATTACTCTCCACTTTCCAAAAGTAGTTCCGTTAGACTCTCTTTCACTGCTCGTCCTCGGTAAGTCTGTGCCCTGCCCCTCCACTCTCCCAGCTTTCTTTCCTCCCCACCCACTATTTTGCATGCACTTTCATTAAAATGAGGTTATTACACTTGCTTGTTTAAATCTTTAAACCATTCCAGTCTCGCTACATTTTAATATCATTAAGGGCCTGTCCCACTTGGCGATTTTTCGGCGAATGTCGGCATCAGTGACTGACGTATCAGGTCAATGAAAAAGTCGCGGCGTGACGTGGAGTGATGACGTATTGACGCGCGGTGTTTCCTCAAGTGTCGCTGGATTTTGAAATGTTCAAAACCTTTCGGCAACCCTGATAAGTCAGTCAATGATGCCAGCAATCGCCGCCAAAATCGGCAAGTGGGACAGGCCCTTTATGAGTTTCAAGCAGGCACTGGCAATCAAATGTTTCCACAGCAACATTTGTTTACCAATTAGGATCATCTATGAATAATAAAATCAAAATGAATGTATTTAATTATTTGAGTCTTAAGGGGCTATATAAAATCATGTCAAAGCCAGCATACTTCAAATATATAAAATGCATAATACAGTTGATGACAAGAATAAATACTTATAAGTCTTGTAAACACAAGCTACAAGTGTTAGGGCTAACAGAATCAAGGGATATGGGGGAAAAAGCAGGAATAGGATACTGATTCTGGATGATCAGCCATGATCATATTGAACGGCGATGCTGGCACAAAGGGCCAAATGGCCTCCTGCACCTACTTTCTATGTTTCTAAGCTTGGTTAAGTTATTGTGTTTATGTGGAACTTTGCCTGGAATTGCAAATGCGGCTTAATTGTTGTTTGAGGTGTGTTAATTAGCAGATACAACTGATGGGGCCCTGTACATTATTGGTATTGAAAATGTGTTGCCCAGCATGCCGTTCAGAAGGAGGTTCGGGATTGCTGGCAGCTACAAGCCCAATTGGGCATGTGGTCTGTCCTGGTGAGATTGAAACACTTGTAAAGTTTGGATGACAGCCAGATGCGGAATTGAGTGTTGGGTGAGTTGGAACAAACTCAAGAAATTAGAAATGTTTGGTTCGGGCATTGGCATGAGGTAATCTGGAGACTATTAATATTTGAACTTTGAGGTGGGAGATGATGCTGTGTGCATAGTCGTAGACAGGGAATGTTGGGGTGGTTGGATGGGGGGGGGGGAGGTTTCTTAGAATAGTAGTGTTTGGCTGTTATTACTTATCTCTGGAGCGTCAGCTTTTTTTTTTCAATCTTGGCTTCTTTATGGCCTTGAAAAGAAGCACATGTTATTACGCAGGCTGCCATATTAATGTCTTTATTGAAAAGACAACCTGTCCTCCATATTGTGTCCCATATAATTTACAAAGTCATTCAGACTTGGCACCGAGCCGTTATTTCGTTTTACTAGACCATGCTTTTGTACACGAATAACTCCATTTTAGATTTGACTATTAGATTTGTCTATTGGCTCTTTCATTTCCTCCTTTTTTATCAAACATGATAACATTCACAGTCCTCGGCAGATACACACAATGGTCGCAAATATTAAAGCAATGATTAGCAGAATGATAGAGCCATAATGTATCACAGTACGCCCAAAGTCCAACAAACCAAAGGTATGGCTACCAGTTCAATAGTACCCCAAAGTCCATCAAACCAATGGTATGGCAACCAGTTCTCACTCTCTTCATTGGCAACCATCCTGATGAAGCTTGTTTAGGGTCGATGGATCAGGTGCCACCTGTAGGCAGCATATTCCTTTCAGCCGATATTGGGGTTGTGCCATAAAGTTCGCACCTGTCCGAGGGTGTTGCCAGTCTCTTCGGAGAGCATTGCACAGGTGATCCCCCCCTCTCGGCCCGTGGTGGAGCTCACCACCTTGATCTAGGCGCTAGCGTATCCGTGGGTTTGGACAGCTTCTCCTCCCAGTAGGCTTGGGTGGCCTGCTTTAACATCACCACGTAGAAGCGGCTGCTGGACTGGAAGCCAAAGACAAAGCCAGCGTAGATTGCAGTCTGTGTTGATGTAGAAGGTGCCACTGAAGTTGATGGCGTTGAACTCCACAAATCCGTCAGCAAGGCCAGGGTCAGAGTTGACGGCCTGCAGTAACTCCATGCCCTTGTTGCGCACTATCCAGTTAGGAACGATCTGCATCATCACCTTTGGAACTTCCTCAGGTCAGTCTCACTGATGGCGCTGTTCTCGGGGCACATGTCATAAATATTAGGGATGTTGTTGTCAAAGTTGTCCTTGCAGTTGTTTCCTCTGCTATCACCATCGCATCGATCTGGTCAGAGTTGGGAACAAAACGGCAATTGTCCTTCTCATCAGAAACGCCATCATTGCCATCCTCATCAATGTCCTGATTGTCATCACCCTGATTACCCACCAGGTCTGAGTCATTGTCTTCCTGGATAGGGTTATGCATAATCTCTTTCAAGAGGTCCATCTGTTTCAAAATGTTCAGCATCTCTCTAGACCCTCGGTCATACGATAGAGCTTAAAATGATTCAAGATTGTTGATCAAATGTGGTTTGTCTTTCTGAAGTTGTGACAAGTCTTTGCACTTCCTCCTGATCTGTAAAGATGTTCTTTCTTCTGTATGGATCAGCTTTACATGGCGCTGCAGGTAGCGATCAATCAGAAACACCTTGTTACATCCTGGGTGGGGGCAAGGTCTTTCACGCACCTCTTCATGCTGCTCTTTTATGTGTTTCTTAAATCCGTCAACTCCTCTGTAAACAGCACAGCAACCCTTATACTGACATCGATACATGGTGGGGAAATCTTCCCTTTCCAAGTTTGACTTTGGTTTCCGGCCACGTTTTTGTCCAGGTTGTTTTTTCACATCCTTAATATTACACTTCTTAACTGGTAACTTACTCTAATTCTTTCAATATGGTTGAAAAGACTCATCTGAAGAACCATTCTTAACTTTTGTTTCTCTGTCACGTGATAAATACCTTTCAGAAAGATCCAACCCATCCACAACATCATTTCTTATAGAACACGATACTCATTGCAGTTAACTATTTTTTTTTCATGTTTAATGGTTGAGTTGCATCTTGTACCTAAACCTTTTCCCAAGAGCACTCTGTATATTCAGGATGAATGCAAGAACATATCCTTATTCAATGGGGATTCCCAGTTGTCCATATTCACTGACCGCGAAGTGGCTCTAATGTATGTACAAGGCCGAAAGTCTGCTAACACTGGGCCAGGTTGATGCGTAGCAACATTGTCACCCTCACCATTTTCAGTCACTGTTCCATTCCGAGGTGAAAGAGTTATTGAACCATCCAGAAGTTGCTCCATTGAGTCCTTATTTCTACTGGATGGACAATGTCCCTCATTCAAAACAACGCTGCAACTTGAATGCATGTCCAGGATGTAACTGTGGCCCTCTGTTATCAGAGTTCTGAACAGCCCTTCCAATTGCTAGGATTCTGCCTGATTCACCTCTACCCCATTGCAGACATTTGACTTTGTCTCTGGAACTGGTGTGCTATAATGCTCAGAACTATGTTCTCCACACTAACCTTTCCTTTGCTCTTCCTATTTTAGGTGAGCCTGGCTTGATTGCATTTATTCATGTTAATCCTTTGTGTCTTGCTGACACTGAAAAAGGTGCAAGATTCTTTAGACTCATCATTTAGCTGTTGAATAACTATTAACTGGGTTTCTGCTTAATTAATGTTTCCAAACTTAGCTGACGATTCAATTTCAATACGTTTGTTTTTATCTGTATTCTGGGTCAAGGGATGAACCATGGACATATGAACATTTAAATTGTGAGCCTTCTCGAACCGCTACTCACATTCGTCACAAGCAAATTCAAGTTCAGCTTCTGCCTTGTGCTTGGTCATATGGTATTTCAAGGATGTTCTTTGCCTGCACTGGAAACCACAAACTGGTTTCCGTTGGTTGAAAGTCTGTCCACATTCATCACCAATGTAGTTTCTTTTCACAAATCGAGTCGTTCTTTCTCCCAAGTTGTCCATCAGCATGTGAAACCAGCATTCTTCTTCTTCTTCTCCATCAATGCCAACTGTCTGTCTGATCCATCCAACAGCTCCTCACTTTGATCCGGCTGGGATTTACCTCAATCCAGTTCTGTAACTGAGTTGCACTCCAAAATCAAGGCTTTTCAACACCACAACCTGATTGCTCTCCTTCAGGTGCTGTGTGATGGAAGCGAGATGGTTATTTTCAGACTGGGCATTGGTGAGCACATTTCTCATCTGTTTCAGCTTGGTCTGTAGCTCCAGGATAAGCTGCCACCTTTTTCCGGTTACTTCAAGAACCTGTGGTAATGGATCCATCTTGGTCAGTGTTATAAACAGTTGTCAGCCTTATTCATGACATCTTGGTGCGGGGGTGTTTCCCCCAGTCCAGCCCTTCTGGGCCAATCTCAGGATAAAATGTAGGGTCAATAGCCCCATTGTCCTTTCTTGGTTCTCCTCCATTTACAGTATCAGATGTCTCCAACGGGGGTAATCTTCAATCTTCACGGCGGTTGGTGTCATATTAGCACCTGGTACAGTCCTCTCCAACATAGTCCCAATTTTGTCCGATCCCACTACCTTATCAGTAATGGTGTCCCAGTAGTATGGACAGTGTCTGTTCAACTGGCAGTGGCTTCTGCGTTTTCAACCCCTGTGCATGCAAGACTGACAAGGTTGTGCTTAATTGCTGTGCGTATATAATTAATTCATTGCTCTGGGCCTGTAGGTCATAACCAACTTCCACACTCTTCATTCCCTCCACTAATCCAGAATTCTACTGGTGGTGGGGGATGTGAGATCACTCTTTAACTACCCATAAGGCAGACCCTTTAAAAATAGATAATTATTTTTTTTTTTAAACAATTTAAAAATATTCCCAATTGTTCCAATCTAACTCCACAAATTTACAATTTCAAATTAACAGATTTTGTTCTGAGATAAAGGCATCTCCAATCTCACGTAACACATCTACCTGTAGGCCATTGTGGAATTCATGTCTCTATTAGAACTCAATTCAAAAGGTAAGAAATAGGAAAGGAAAAAAAAACATATGTTAAGAGAAAACAAAGAGTTAACAATTAATTTTCATAGATTGGAAGCTCATTCAATGACATCCTATTTCATCTGACATGGACCATTGTGAGTATATATATGAATATATAAATATAGCCTGGGACTGGATGTCAAGTACCCTGATAGGCTTTGGGAGAAATGAAACATACATCGCAAAATCAAATACTACCCTTTGAACATTGAAAAAAAACGAGTACAAAAGAGCGGGAAAACATACATTAGGTACATAAATTTATCCGAGAGTAGTTAGCCAAATAGGCGCAGCCCCCTCGTTTCCAAACAAATCGTGCAAAACATTAGAGATGTCTTTCTGTATTAACCTTACATTCCCCTCCCTTGTCTGACAAAAGTCGTTCTGTTTAAAAGAATCTTTGTTTCTGTGGGGACCAATTTGCAGAATTTGTGAACTAGGACTGGGTGTTTTAAGGTTTGCAGTGTCTTTAAATTGCAAAAGTTGCTTGTTGGAGTGACAATTTAAAATGAACGAAGGGAGTAGTTTAATGTAATGGTGGGTGGGTTCATATTCAAAATGGGAGTGGTCTAAGCTGTCATTGGACAGTGATCCAGATTGTGATTGGCCACCTCCCCCTACTTCTATAGACAGCGTTGCCATTGCCAGACATAGGGTCTCGAGATGACCTCGAGAGGACTTACCGGTACCGGGTTTGTTCTCCGAACTCTTATCAGCTCTTTCTTTCTCTGCCTTAGCCCTTATCTCCTATTCCTCTGCCCACTGGCATTCCATCCAAAATACTTTCCACTCTTTTAATAGTTCTGTCTTTATTCCACAATTCAATTCTTCTTTTACAAACATAATCCATCCAACTAATATCTCACGTCTCCACCCAGTTGTTTTTCTCCCTCTCCCTCTCCCCTCCCCCCTCCCCCTCCCCCTCCCCCTCCCCCTCCCTCCTCCCCCTCTCTCTAGACTCATTAATCAAACGTTTGGTCAATACTTCAATATTCTATAATCCTTGTTGTTCTTATGAAACAAATAACACATGTGTTGTACAGCCATCTGGCAAGTCTCTCGGGTAGCAAATTCGCAAGTCTTTTCAAAACACTGTCTCTTCAAGACACATTGTCTTTTCAATACACATCTTTTCTAGACATCTTGACTTTCCAATACACATCAGTGACAAAAACTTTGTAGTCTGCCGTGTCCAATTCTTTAATTGTGACAAAACCTCTTTAGTCTGCCATGGCCAATCCTTTACTCATTTCCAACACACAAGCCAATCCTTTACACAAGTGGTCTTACCTTCGTTGTCTGCTTCTAAGGATCGTGTCTGGAACCAGGCCAACCTCAGACTGAGGAACCTTAGTTTTTTACCGGGAGCTTCTTCGGGAGGCAAAGGTTCCAACTAGAGCTCAGTTTTCTTCCCTTCAGATCCCGGTCAACTGCATCCTGTTACTCAGTCATCTGTTGCTGGACCCAGCGAGATCCCTGTCGACTACAGCCAAATGTCAAAAGTTTGTTTCTTAAAAACCAGATAGCAACAAACACTGTAAAAGGTAAACCATCGCAATCTTTAATTGATTCGTCAGACGTGAGTGGCAAAGATCTACAATGAGCACAAATGTTGCTCAGTGCTTCTCGGGCTCCACTCACAGAACAAAGAAAAGCTAGCATACTTATACATTTTTCTTATCAGTAAATCACTCCTATCAAGTCGGAACATGGCATGACTGAAAGATTTTATAGCCTTTCAGAATATAGGAAAGCTGGGTCCAAATCAACTCATCCAATAACAAGTTATTACTTATCTCTGGAGCATCAGCTATTTTTTTCAATCTTGGCTTCTTTATGGCCTTGAAAAGAAGCACGTTATTACGCAGGCTGCCATCTTAATGTCTTTATTGAAAAGACAACCTGTCCTCCATATTGTGTTCCATATAATTTACAAAGTAATTCAGACTTGACACCGAGTTATTATTTTGTTCTACTAGATCACGCTTTTGTAGAAGAACAACTCCATTTTAGATTTGATTATTAGATTTGACTATTGGCTCTTTCAATGGTGTGATCGCCACGTTTCCCTACCTCCTACCTAACTGTAGCAGCGGGAAGAGGGCATGTCCCGGAAGTTGGGGATCCTCGATGATAAATGTCGCCTTTTTGAGGCAGTGCCTTGTGCAGATGGTGAGGCGGGCTGTGTCCTTGTTGAACCAGGCTGAATCCATCACTCTTGTGTCCCTGTGCATTGGAATTGCTATACCAGGTAATGATGCAACCAGTCAGGATACTTTATGCAAGGCATCTTCAGATGTTTTTGAGTATTTGGTGACACATCAAACCACTTTAAACCTCTAAGAAGGTAGAGATGCTGGGCAAAAGAAAGGTCATCCAAGATGTTAACACTCAAAAATGTGAAACTGCTAATTGCCACCACCAAAGAAAACAGGCATGATATCTTTTGACCTCCCCTTCTAGAAGTCAACAAATTGTTCCTTGGCTTTGCTGATGATGAGCAAGTAGTAGTTATTGCAGCATTATTCATCCATGTGTTCTGTTTCCCTTATACTGGTGTAAAAAGTGTGGAACATGCAGCTTTGGGGCACAGTTTAGTTGATGGTTATTGAGGAGAAGATGTTGTTGCCAATCTGTCCTCACTGATGAAAAAGTTAAGGATTTGTGGCAAAGGGAGGTACAGAGACCAATCTTATGGAGCTTGGCGATTAATCTAGAGGGGATGATTGTGTTGAACGATGAGCTGCAGTCGATGGAAAGCAGCCTGACATTTGTTTTCCTGTTATGCTGATGGTCAAGAGCAGAGTGGCGAGCTAGTTAGATGGCATCTTCTGTTATTTTTTTGTGAGAATAAGCAATTAAGGTGTATCTAGGTTATTTCTGAGGCTGGAGTTGATTTATGTCATAACCAACCTCTGAAAGCACTTAATTCGGATGAAAGTCATTGAGGCTGGTCACCATGCTCTTCCTGGGCACGGCACAATGGATGCCTTTTAAAGCAAGTGGGAACCGAAGACTGCAAAAGTTAGTAATTTAAAATGTCCTTGGATACCACAGACATTTGGACTGCACAGGCCTTTAGCACCCCACCGGATATGAATGAATGAATGAGTGAATTACCTTTATTGTCATTCCGACCTTTCGGTCTGAACGAAATTTCATGCCTGCAGTCATACATATATAAAAAATAACAAAACCACACAATAAACACAAATTTAACATCCACCACAGTGAGTTCACCAAACACCTCCTCACTGTGGTGGAAGGCAAAAGTCTTAGAGTCTCTGTCTTCTTCCCTCCTTGTTCTCCCTCTGTGCTGAGGAGATCCAGGCCTCCGATGCTGCCGTCCACCAGGCCCGCGGCCGAGCCTCCGAAACCGGGCTGCCGCCACCGCCGTCGGCGGAACACCACCACAGGGCCCGCTGCCGGAACGCTGGAGCACCGCAGCCCCGAAAGCTAGGTCGCCGTCGGAACGTCGCTGGAGCACCGCAGCCCCGAAAGCCAGGCCGCCGCTGGAGCACCGCAGCCCTGAAAGCCAGGTCGCCGCTGGAGCACCGCAGCCCCGAAAGCCAGGCCGCCGGAACGCCACTGGAGCACCGCAGCTCCGAAGCCAGGTCGTCGCTGAAGCTCCGAAGCCGTGCCGCCGCTGCTGGAAGCTGGAAGGCCTCCAGCTCCGCCATTAGGGCCTCAGCACAGACGGAGACGGTGACGGGGACACGACAAGAAAAGTCGCATCCTCCCGAAGGGAAAGACTAAAACCCCGTTTCTCCCCCCCCCCAGCACACATACACTACCTAATAAACCAAAAATAATCACTAAAGACAGACACGAAGACAAAAATAAAATAAAAAACAGATGGACTGCAGGTGAGCCGCAGCTGCCAAGCAGCGCCACCACTTCCGGTATGCTGTCTGCGTTGGTCTCTTTGCATGGATTCGTCCTCTTGAAAGATGCTCTGACGTCGACCTTAAAGACTGAGATCATGGAGTCGTGGGAGCTTGGATAGGTGTGTCCTTATTTTCCCCTGTCATCTGGCAGTGATAGCGTGGAAGCTCTGCCATAGCTGTTAAACATCTGTTTGTGACTCAACTTGTTTCTTTGCATGGTTTCCTTAAGAGATTTACTAGGTTACTTGGCACTTGTAATGGTTGGGACAAGGTTCATCGACATTAAAAAAGTGCTAAATTTGCCCTCACAATTGTTAGACTAAATATTGCAATACAGTGCTCTTTCACATCAGGGCACCACAATGGCGCAGAGGTAGGGTTGCTGCCTTACAGCGCCAGGGTTCGATCCTGATTACAGGTGGTGTCTGTACGGAGTTTATACCTCTCCCCGTGACTGCATGAGTTTTATCAGGGTGCTTCATTTTGCTTCCACGCTCCAAAGACGCACAGATTTGTAGGTTAATTGGCTTCGGTGAAAATTTTAAATTGTCCCTAGTGTACAGGATAGTGCTAGTGTATGGGGATTGCTGGTTGGCACGGAATTGGTGGGCTAAAGGGTCTGTTTCTGCTCTGTATCTCTAAACTAAACATCCAAAATATAATTTTAATAATTGAAAAATGTGGTTAAAGTTAGCTTTGTTATGCCCAATATCACTTTTCACAGAAATCAAGTCACCGTCCAGGAAGATGGATCCATCTCATTTCCATTTTCCAGTGATATCAACAGTTGTCTGCAAAATTAAGAAAATGTTGGTAATATTCATAATTGGCCACGTTCAAGATATTCACTGAATGTTGCCTGCATCAGCATGAACATTTGGATGATACTGTTATGTGTAACGGGCAATTATTTTTATTTATCATGATCAATAATAGAAGCATATGTGCCACAAATCATTCAAGGTCTTATCATCATTTCTTCACAATTAATTCCGTTGAATAAACATATTTTGGGGTCTAATATGTTTACCTTACATTTGATAAACTTGTCACAGCAACTGAGTGCTAGGGTAATGCAGTAATTTATGGGACATGACTTAACATGCTTAGTGACATACTCCATTCCCACGTTGCCTGTTCCTTAACCATGACATTTAATTATAACCAGGAAAGTATTATATTGGAGTTGTTTATTACAGAACAGTACAGAGATGGATTGTAGCAGAAAAGGTTTAGTGGTTTCCCTGAGTCTCAAGGTGGCTTTTAAATTGTTTTCTGACAAAAAGAGAAACTGCTGTTCCCACAGACGTGACTAGTTGAATTGCATTCATGATGGTGCGTTTGGTATTGAGATGAAATCCACGAATATTGCATGTCAGCTTGTTTTCCTCGAAACATTTATCTGTTCTCTGAATGGAATATTTTAAATATTTAAGTTAAATTTAGAGCAGTTGTTTATATCAGTTTTTAAGAGCCGTTGAGGGAAAGCAACTGACAATCATGATGTTTTGAGGCGTATATTATTGGTAAAATAGTTCACCTCTGATTTCCGGTCTAGCTGTTGTCTGCAATAATAATAACTATAGGTAGGATTTGGTTTGTGTGGATTGGCTATTTCATACTAGTGATTTTTTACTATACTATACTTTACCATACTAGTGTCATTTTACAAACTTTCCCAAACGTGCTATTAACATTCCACCTATATTGCTTAGCCACTGGTGCTTCTTTTGTTTCTACAAGGAAATATGTAGATTGGCTATTTCATACTAGCCAATTATAGTGCTTGTTAGTAGTGACTTTTCCAAGTATGTGCTTTATATTATCAAGAGCCTGCCTATGCTAGTTAGTATGAGTAGCAGCTAGGAAGTGTAATATCTGCAGATCCTTGCTGTAAGTAGATTTAATAAACATGTGTTGTATCTTTATTTGTGTTTGTGTCACCTCATTACAGTTTGCATTGGACTGCATGAATGAATGAATACTTTATTATCACATGTGACAAGCCACAGTGAAATTCTTTCTTGCAAACCCGTGGTATGCAAATATTCGCCACATAGAGCGCTGACAAAGTTACAAAGTATACACAGTATCCAGATATACACAGATGCAGAACTGATTTGAACGAAATTAATGATTAAGTAGTTATAAATGTTTTCTTTCGACTTTATTCCACTTTAAAAAATCTATGCACTTGTGCAGTAATGAGATCATGCAAATATGCAGTGCTGATTTACAGTTTTTAACGATGATGAATAATGCAGTATTCAGTTTAGGTTTAGATTTAGTTTTATTATTGTCATGTGTACTGAGATATAGTAAAAGCTTTGTTTTGCATGCAATCAATACAATCAAGTCAAACTCAAATACAATAGATAGAGCAAAGTGCACGATACAGAGTGCAGAATATAGTTGTCAACATTGTAGCGCATCAGTTCTATGGACAAAGATCAATGTCCGCAATGGGGTACACATGAGTCGGACAGTACCGCAGCTTATGGAAGAACTATTCAGAAGGCTGATAACAGAGGGGAAGAAGCTATTCTTCACTCCAATGGTGCACGCTTTCAAGCTTCAGTATTTTCTGCTGACAGCAGTAGGGAGAAGAAGGAATGACCGGGATGGGACAAGTCTTTGATTATGTTAGTTGCTTTTCCGAGGCAGCGTAAATTGTAGATAGTGTCATTGGTGGGAAGTTTGATCTGATGGATAGACTGGGCAACGTTCTCAACCCTCTGCAATGACTTGTGGTCTTGGGCAGGGATGTTCCCAAATCAAGCTGTGATGCAATCCAACAGTATGCCTCGTGAAGTGGATCTGTAAAAGTTTGTAAGAGTCACTGGAGACATGCCGAATTACCTCTGTCTCCAAAGCAAGTTATGACGGATACAGCTGCCAAGTACTTGGCACCTGCAAACTGTGCTTCCCTAAATGTTCCTGTGGTGAACAATTCAATTTGGGGGGGCATCAGAGCCCGAGACGTAAAATTCCAAAAGGTCCTCAAATTGCTGGCGTCGGGCATTACGGCCTTTGCCAGATCTATAGATGGTCCATCACTATCGGATGAGCAGGAAGATGCCCTGGCACTGTTATGCAGTGCTCAGTATGAGATCAACTGCTTCAGGAAAAGTGCCATCCGACCTGCCGTGAACCCTAAATTTGCTGGCTTATGCAAAACCAGCAAGACCCAACCGCCAAGTCTACTATTTGGGGAGTACCTGTCAAAACAGGTCATGAACCTGGATGAGGAGTCAAAGGCTTTAGGGCTAATAAAGGCGCCGTCAAATGGCAAGACCTCCCAATTTCGACGGCAGCACCCCGATGCATCCACCAGCAGGAAACGATATCCGGAGGCTGTTTTCTGGACAAAGGTCTTTTTTAGGGCAAGGCCCAGAACGGCCTTCTTGGAAATCCCACATTCCAGCACCCCTACCCCACAGGACTCGGGGACGGAAAAAGTAAATACAAACCCATCGGTAACCATGAAGGTGTGTGGGTCTGGCTTCTTCCAGGACTTTAGGGGTTAAAACGATTCAAAGATTGGTGGTAGGTTACACTTGTTTTGGAGTGCATGGAGTTCCATAATGTCAGACCCTTTTATACGGCACAGTATTCAAGGTTATGAAATTGAGTTCCTTCACAATTCATTTCCACCCACACTGCATGCACCTAAACGGACGTTTGTGCTCTCACAACAGGAAAGTTTAGATGTGCATGCAGAAATTTTGAGGTTACATTCGAAAGGGATAATTGTGAAATCCAGGCATGCCTCTCATGAATTGGTATCTAATATATTTACAAGGAAAAGAAAGATGGCGGTTGCCGCATCATCATTGATTTAACACAGCTTAATACTTTTGTGCAGTACAAACACTTTAAAATGGAAACATTTGTTACTCACAAACACTTGATTTCCAAAGGATACTTTATGGCTTGCATCGATCTTAAGGATGCGTACTATTCAGCACCCATACGCAAGGATCACTGAAGGTATTTGAAAATTTAACTGGATGGGGCAACTGTGGCAGTTTGAGGCCTAATGGGTTAACATCAGCCCCCAGATTGTTCACTAAAATCTTAAAACCAGGAATTGCGCATCTCAGGGCACAGAAATATATTGTCATGGCATATCTGGATGATATCTTAATTATTGGGAAAACTCTGGAATCAACTAAATTAGCGGTTGCAGCCACCAAATTCTTGTTTGAGAAATGTGGGTTTCTCATCCATCCAGATAAATCGAAATTAATACCTTCCACGGTTATGGATTATTTAGGATTTTCTGTTAACTCTGTTCACATGTCTGTGACTGCCTGGGGGCAAGGCCACAGAATTAGTAGAGGCCTGTCACAGCCTTATTGTCGTTAAGCAACCCTCAATTTGACAAGTAGCTAGGGTGATTGGCAAGCTAGTGGCGGCATTTCCAGCCACACAATTTTGACCTTTGAGGGCAAAGGTACAAGCACTCAAAATTCATGCTGGTCACTTTGACAGACCTATGTGGTTACCAGCCAATGCTATTTCTGAATTGCAATGGTGGATATTAAAGATTCGGTAGTAAAGTCAGTAAACCTTCAGTTGTGTTACAGACTGATGCTAGCGCTCTAGGTTGGGGTGCTACTGATACCGTCTCTAGTTGTGGTGGCAGATGGGACATGCGTGAGTCTTCTTTGCTTCAATCACATGGTATTAATTATTTAGAATTGTTGGGTGCGTTCTATGGCCTAAGAGCCTACTGCACAGACATGTGTCATCTGCATATCCGACTTCAGGTTGACAACACAACTGCGGTGGCTTATATCAATCACATGGGTGGAATTAAGTTGATACCCTGTGATTATTTGGCTAACCTTATTTGGCACTGGTGCATCAAGAGAAATATTTGGGTATCAGCTACTTACCTTCCAGGTAAGCTTAATACAGTGGCGGACACCAGGTCACGACTATTTAATGACAACACCGAATGGATGTTGGACCACAAAGTGTTTACCGACTTTGTAGCTCAGTATGGAACACCGGATATCGACCTGTTCGCATCCAGGCTCAATTACCAATTACCAACATATGTTGCTTGGGAGCCAGACGCTGGGGCAGTGGCAATGGATGCATTCCCGGTGCATTGGAGAGGACTGTTTTTCTACGCACTTTCTCCCTTCTGCCTCATCAGTCGGGTCTTGCAAAAAAATCCAACCTGACTCCGCGTCGGGTATTTTGGTAGTACCCGACTGGTCTACTCGACCATGGTTCCCTGTAGTTCTGGGTATGGTATCAGAACCTTGTATGGCCATTCCCAAAAATCGTAGTTTATTGGTTCATCCTGTTACAGGTGAGTCACCCGTACCATGACGGGTTAAATTTGTTAATTTGCAGAGTCTGGGGAGATCATTTTTGGGGCTCGGACTGGCGGATCGGACATTCGATATGATCACGGCGGCATGGAGAGATTCCACTAAAAAACATTTTATCTCTTATATTAAAAAATGGGAAATGTTTTGTGCACAAACTGCCATCACGTGTAACTCAGCTCGTGTGACTGATGTATTAGAATTCTTGTCCAGTCTTTACTTGATGACCGTTTGTCCTACAGTGCCATTAACTGTGCCAGAAGTGCACTGTCGTCCTACTTATGGCGAGGGTCGAGACACCATGCTATCGGGTCACCCTCTAGTGTCGAGACTTTTGAAGGGTATTTTTAATACCAATCCCCCCAGGTTAGGTACTCCCACATTTGGGATGTGCACTGTCCTGACGCTGCTTAGGGGATGGGCTCCAGCTACGTCCCTGTCTCTGACTAAGCTAACTTATAAAGTGGTTATGCTGATTGCACTGATCTCGACTCAACGAGTCAAGTCACTGCATAAATTGCGGCTGGACACTATGACTATAACTTCCGATAAAATAACATTTTGCGCCGGATGAGAAGAGCTCACCTCCCCCATCCCATCCTCACCACTTTCTACAGGGGCACCATAGAGAGTATTTTTACCAGCTGTATCTCTGTCTGGTTTGGGGACTGTAAAGCCTCCGACTGGAAGTCTGTGCAGAGAGTGGTGAGGACAGCGGAATAAATCATTGGGACCTCTCTCCCCTCAATCGGGGATATTGCGACCAAACGTTGCGTGTCTAAGGCCAGCAGTATTATAAAAAACCCCACACATCTCCATCACGGACTGTTCACTCTGCTGCCCTCGGGCAAAAGATATCATAGCATAAGGAGCAGAACATCAAGTTTCTGCAACAGCTTCTTCCCACAAGCCATCAGACTCCTGAATGCCATGTAATGGGCTGCCGCCATTGTCTATTTTATCCTTTTATCCTTTAATCCATTTTTTCCCATTTTATCCTTCTGTTAATTATCGTGTTGCACAGGGAGCCAAATGCAACGGAATTTTGTTTGGAATTGCATATATCGATGTATTTCTAAATGACAATAAAGTTTGTTTGACTTTTGACTTCTACATATTCGAATTAATTAAACAGGATAGACCAGGGGCATCTGGTCATAAATTGGAATTCGTAGCCTATCCCATGGACCGTCGTTTATGCATAGTCACTATTTACTTCAATATGTCAGGGTCACAAAAAACCTTAGGGACTCTGAAATGGCTTTATTTGTCAGTCATAAAAAAACCTCACAAAAGGGTGTCTGTGCCTACCATCTCTAGGTGGCTGACAGACTTTGGCTTTGGCACATGTTGACACTGATGTTTTTAAATCTCATTCCACCAGGGCTGCATCGACTTCCGTAGCAAAACGGTTGGAAGTTCCTATGGACCACATCCTTGCAATGGCAGGATGGTCTAGTGAACAAACTTTTCAAACATTTTATAAAAAACCCATTGCCAGGTCAGGGTTGTTTGCGGAGTCAATTTTAAACTCTCTATTATAATTTGCCCCGAGTGTAAGGGGTCATTATTATTAATTTGTTAATAAAGCATCAGCATGTTCAAATAACCATGTCATGTCTTAATGCATTCTACAGTTACTCCTCCTTGGTCATTTATTGCAGTGTGTGACGCATGGACTCGTTCCACAGCATGAAATCACAGAGCTTTGAAATCTTCACATGACTCCGAAGTAAAATCGTAAGATTAAATGAGAACTTACCAGTTTGAGGTTTGATCTTTATTTTATGAGGAGTTACGTTGAGGGATTACGTGCCCTCCACTCTCAACCCTCTATCATAAAGGTCAGCTGGTATGCTACTTCTCGAATCTTACTATATTCAGTTCACCAACTGTCATCTGTGATTTCACACCACTGCTTTGAAGATTGACGCGCATGCGTGCTGGCGGGTTCTTCACGTAATCCCTCAGCGTAACTCCTCGTAAAATAAAGATCAAATCTCAAACTGGTAAGTTCTCATTTAATCTTACTATTAATCTTTTCAAACAGTTAACAAATGAAGAAATCATTTGGTAGAAATGGAATACTCGGATGTAAATGATGATACTTAATGCAGCAATAGAATTATTTTTTTTTAAAACTGACACATGCGGATGTCTTTAAATACCCAACTGAAATTTAATAATTATGCTAATTTAATAATTTGCAATCTAAGCTTCAGTGTAGTGAGAATGCATAATGACTTAATTGTGTGCTCAGCAACAGAGTTGAATTTTAATTGTAGCTATTTACTCTTCAAAAGGATTTTGATGTTTTGCATTTTGTCATTATTGATTATATCCTCACGATTGGTGGAGGCATAAAATTATGTTGTATGAATAACGTTAGTTATAAGTGCTGTTGATTTCTATTTTGTAATTACCTTGACCAATTTAACTTAACCGCTGCATGTACTAAATATGGTATATCAGTACAATCAATAAAATGCTTTTAGAATACTCAGCAGAGAAAAAGGTTCAAAGGTTCATTTATTGTCACAAACACCAATTGGTGTGGTGAAATTCAAGTTGCCATTGCAGCACACTAATATGAATACAACACAACATTAAAGAAGAATTTAACATAAAACATAAAAACATCCCCCCCACAATGATTCCCACTGTGAGGGAATGCACAAAGTCCAGTCCCCATCCCCTTGTCCACCCATAGTCGGGCCTACTGAGGCCTCCGCAGTCGCCGCTACGGGGACCTCTCAGCCCAAACACTTCATGCCATGTTCCATGAAAGTTACCTAATGTTTCTTCTCTAATTTTATTAACATCGCAATCCATTCTCCCTTGTGTACTAATCTAACCTCCCCTTGGATGCATCTGTGAAATGCCTCCAGCGTTCCTCGGAGTATTCAGTTCCACAATTACAGAGCAACGTGTAAATAAAAAACTAAGTTGGAATTTAGGAAAGGGAGCAGCCAATTTGTAGGGCATAGTGTTGGAGCAGCAGTGGATCAGGCAGCATCTAGGGACGGTTGAATAGGTGCTGTTTTGGGTTGGGATTCTTCAAACTGATTGTAGCGGTTGAAAGCTGAAAGGACGTGTGGGCAGGTCAAAGCCTGGCAAGTGATAGGTGGATACAGGTGAGGAGGATGGATTGGCAGCAGGGTGGAGTCGGAGACAAAAGCTGGCGATGGAAATGAAGCAAAAGTGTGTCAGAAAAGGACAAAAGAGGAGTGAGGTGTAAAGCTGGAAGGAAATATGTGGGTGGAAATTGTCAATGGGAAAGGGATAAAGGAGAATTGAGAACTTGGAGATGAGTGTATAAAGGAGGGGAAGCAGTGACATTAATGTTGTACTGTGTGTTGTGTGAGGACTCAAATGTCCGCTGATGGAGATGATCAATCATTCCATTTTATCCTCTAAAATATGGACAGTTTGGGGATTTGAACTAAAGACCATAAATGCATTGTGGATTATTACTCTCTCTTCATCTTCTTTTTCCTCAATAGATGGGAAACACTCAACTTCTTACCTGGACCTACACAATGAATGGCAGGGCTCTGGGCATCATTGTAGAACAGGGAGATCTTGTAGTGCAGGTGCATAGATCCTTCAAATTGGCATCATAGGTAAATAGGGTGGTCAAGAAGGCACATTGGTATTGACTATATAAATTGGGAGGTCTTGATGAAGTTGTACAAGACATTGGTGAGTTCACATTTATAGTATCGTGTTCAGTTTGGGTCACCCTGTTATAGGAAAGATGTTGTTAAGCTGGAAATGATGCAGTGAAGAATTACGATATTGTCAGGATGCGAGGGTCTGAGCTCTCGGGAGCGTTGGACAGGCTAGGACTTTATTCCTTGGAGTGCAGGAATATGAGGAATGATCGTATAGAGGTGTTTAAGAGCATGAGGGGAATAGATATGGTAAATGCACAGAGTCTTTTACCCAGAGTAGAGGAATCATGAACTAGAGGACATTGGTTTATGATTTTACGAACAGTTCAGGTTGCGAACAGTTCTTGGGAACCTGTCGTAATCTGAAGAAGTCCTGTGATGACAAAACCCAGCAAGTGAGTGTAAGAAGATACTTATCCTTGAACCATGACCCCACACGTGAGCACCAGGCCACTATCTCTAGCACTATCACTGACTTCATTACTTCCGGCTCCCTGCCCTCCCAAGCCTCCAACTTCATCGTTCCCCAGCCCGGCACGGCTCGATTTTACCTTCTCCCCAAAATCCACAAACCTGACTGTCATGGCAGACCCATTGTTTCTGCCTGTTCGTGCCCCACCAAACTTATTTCCACATACCTCGACTCCATCCTATCCCCCTTGGTTAAATCCCTCCCAACCTATGTTCCAGACACCTCACACGCTTTTCGTCTACGCCAGGACTTCTGCTTTCTAGGCCCCCATTCCCTCATCTTCACCATGGATGTCCAGTCAATCTCCACCTCCATCCCCCACCAAGAGGGTCTGAAAGCCCTACGTTTCTTCCTCAGTCGCAGAACCAACCAATCTCCATCTACTGATACTCTCCTCCACCTAGCGGAGCTGGTCCTTACCCTTAACAACTTTTCGTTTGACTTCTCCCATTCGGCACTCAAATACACCTGGACCATTTCCGACATTTCCCTATCATATCTAGACCTCACTAGCTCCATCGCAGGTGATAGACTACTGACCGACATCCATTATAAACCCACTGACTCCCATAGCTATCTGGACTACATTTCTTCCCACCCTGCTTCCTGTAAGGACTCCATCCCCTACTCCCAATTGCTCCATCTACGCCGCATCTGCAGCCAGGATGAGGTGTTCCGCACCAGGGCATCGGAGATGTCCTCATTCTTCAGGGAACGGGGATTCCTCTCTTCTACTATAGATGAGGCTCTCACCAGGGTCTCTTCAATACCCCGTAACTCTGCTCTCCCCATCTCCCCACTCGTAACAAGGGCAGAGTCCCCCTTGTTCTCACCTTCCACCCTACCAGCCGTCACATAAAACAAATAATCCTCCAACATTTTCGCCACCAACGGGATCCCACCACTGGCCACATCTTCCCATCTCCTCCCCTTTCGGCTTTGCGCAGAGACCGCTCCGTCCGTAACTCCCTGGTCAATTTATCCCTAACCACCCCCTCCCCGGTACTTTCCCTTGCAACAGCAGGAAATGCTACACTTGTGGCTTTACCTCCCCCCTTGACTCCATTCAAGGACCCAAGCAGTCATTCCAGTTGCAGCAGAGGTTCACCTGCACCTCTTCCAACTTCATCTATTGCATCCGCTGCTCTACATCGGTGTCAGCTGCTCTACGTCGGTGAGACCAAGCGTAGGCTTGGCGATCGCTTCCAACACCTCCGCACGGTTCGCATTGACCTAGCTGAACTCCCGGTGGATCAGCACTTCAACTCCCCCTCCCATTCCGAATCCGACCTTTCTGTCCTGGGCCTCCTCCATGGCCAGAGTGAGGACCACTGTAAATAGGAGGAGCAGCACCTCATATGTTGCTTGGGCAGTTTACACCCTAGCGTTATGAACATTGACTTCTCTAACTTCAGGTAGTTCCTGCTTTCTCCTCCCCTTCTCAGCTCTCCCTCAGCCCATTGTCACCGCCTCTTCCTTTCTTCTTCCCCCCCCCCACCCCCCACCCTCACATCAGTCTGAAGAAGGGTCTTGGCCCGAAACGTTGCCTATTTCCTTCGCTCCATAGATGCTGCCTCACACGCTGAGTTTCTCCAGCATTTTTGTCTACGTAAGAAGATACTTGATGCTTTTGGGACTATCTTCAGCCTAATATCAATTTGATTTACTGTGACTAATATCAATACAAGATTGAGTGCACTGGTTAGCGCAAAATCTGTGGGCTTGGGCAACATCCCTGTTGCACTGCTGAAGTCTTGGGCTTTTGCCAAGCTGCACACTGACATCAACCTAGCAAAGTGGAAAATTGGCTAGCTTTGTCCTGTCGACAAAAACAGGACAGATCTGATCCAGCTAATTACCACGCCATCTCAATCGTCAGCAAATTGACTCAAAGTGGTGTCGACAAAGCAATTAAGCAGCACTTACCCATAACCTGTTGGAACACTTCAAGCGCTCACTTTGGATTCTACAAAGACAACTTAGTTTTGAACTTGAGTACACCCTTGAACAGAAGAGTTGAATTTGAAAGGTGAGGTGAGATCGACTGCAGAAGCAGAGGTGCTTTAAAGATGACGTAATCCCATCAACTTCAGCAATTAATGGGAAATTCTCCACCTAGCACAGAGGAAGGTAATTGATTGATCAGCATTATAAAAGTAAAACAATCCTTCACAGTGAACTGTGCCACCCTGGGGGAGTGTTAACAGAGTACACGTATAATGTTTCCTGAAAATGGTGTTGCATGAAGATAGGATGGTAGAAAAGACATCTGAAGTGTAGGAAACGTAATGGTGACCTTGTCGGAGTGTATAAGATCATGAGTGGCAATATGGCATAGATAGCATGATTGCATGTTTTATTTTATCCAGGGTAGTGGGAGGGAATCAAAAACTAGGCTAGAAGGCACTGGTTAAGGTGAGAGGAGAAAGATTTAATAGGAACCCATGGGCAACTCCTTCACACAGAGGGTAGTGCATATGTGGAATTAACTGCCAGAGGCAGTAATGGAGGCAAGCACAATAACAATATTTAAATGTCATTTGGACAAGTACATTGATTAAAAAATGTTTAGAGGTATATGGGCAAAATATGGGCAAATGGAATTAGCTTAGATAGGACATCCTGGTCGGCATGGATGAGTTGGGCTGAAATGCCTGTTTCTGTGTTATATGACAATGATTTAAGCTGGCAAGATGAAGGTCGTCGCAACATGACATAAACACATTTTAACTTCAGTTCTGGAAAGAATTTGCATTGTAAATATTTGTATTTTTAATGGACTTGCAGAGCGTAATGGTCTTCCTGTGAAGATGTATACATTGACAAAGATTGCAAACCAATAGATAAGGGACATAAAGAAGGCATCGCATGACAGAAAAAAATATAAACATAAGTGAGCACGGTGCAGTTTACTTGAGAAGCCTACTCAAAAACAAGCTTTTGCAATGTTTCAAAAGGATTTTGGCTGGACTGTGGCTGAGAAATTAAGGCTGCGATCTCATGAAGATTTCAAGATTATGAAAAGTTAAAGTATAATAATGTATAACATTGTTTCCATCGTTTCATGAGTGGTATAGAATAGCTCATTTGCAGAGAAAACAGACTTGATGCTTCTCAACTATAAGTAAATAATTCTGCATTGTGCTCCTCAGTAAGATGCATTACTGCATATTTCCCTTTGGACAATCCTAAATGATGAATGTTAAAATTAAAGTTGTAATTTAATGTTTTAATTCTAATTCTGATTTCATGTTTGTCCATGTTTGTTGCTAATTTGTGATTAATTTCACATTCTTTTGCTGGTCCAGAAAGTTATCGTTCCATGTAACTTGATCTGCACAATCTCATCCATCTACAATCTTGACGCGATATTCTTATTATATTTTTCCAACCATATTACAACTTAATTGTGTTTGAATATTTGCCCAAGGAAGAATATATTTCAGGCTGAGAGAATGGATTGGCTGGGCTTGTATACTCTGGAGTTTAGAAGGATGAGAGGCATCTTATTGAAACATATAAGGTTATTAAGGGTTTGAACATGCTAGAGGCAGGAAACATGTTCCCGATGTTGGGGGAGTCCAGAACCATAGTTTAAGAATAAAAGGTAAGCTATTTAGAACGGAGACGAGGAAACACTTTTTCACACACAGAGTTGTGAGTCTGTGGAATTCTCTGCCTCAGAGGGCGGTGGAGGCCGGTTCTCTGGATACTTTCAAGAGAGAGCTAGATAGGGCTCTTAAAGATAGCGGAGTCAGGGGATATGCGGGGAAGGCAGGCACAGGGTACTGATTGGGGATGATTAGCCATAATCACATTGAATGGCAGTGCTGGCTCGAAGGGCCGAATGGCCTACTCCTGCACCTATTGTCTATTGTAATAACAAGGAACTGCAAATTTTGGTTCATGCCAAAGATAGGCACAAAATGCTGGATTAATTCAGTGGGTTGGGCAGCATTTCTGGAGAAATGTTGATAGGTGATGTTTTGGTTCGGGACCCTTCTTCTGACTGATTGCAGGGGAGATCGGGAATGGGAAAAAAACTGGAAGAGAAGAACCGACAAATCACGGCTGACAATGGAGGACTTCAGGCCAGGCAGATTGTTTAGGAATGTTACAAAATTTTGACATTTTAAAAATCAAGCCTGTAATTTATCGCATCAGATAAAGCATAAAAATAACTAATTTGATACCTAATTCACTTTCATCTCTTCAGTATTACAAAAGTTATGGTCATTTTCATACTCGGAAAATTAGCATCTTGTTCCCTATTGCTTTTCCATTGACTTAACACAAAAGCTGTGATCAAGGACAGTCAAAAGCCCATAAATTTCTTAAGAATTAAGAGAACTGAATGAAATTTTCAGTTATTATAGATTGAAGCGTTCTAGGATGACCTGAAATTAAAGCATATAATTAGTTAGTTACCTAATTGTACCTAATTACAAAATTGACCGTTGTGCCGGAAATAGTAATAAACACCGAGACTGCCTTGAAAATTCAAAAATGTGATATTCTCAAGATCAGAACTTTAATATTATTGTATTGTTTACTGTAAGTCCGTAACAGACAGGTAAAGAAATTACAATTCCTAGCAAAAGACTGAGTCTTTATGGAGAAGAATCAGTAGCATCAGCATATTCCTCTTGTAAACAATAAGCAATTTAGCATTAATCTAAATCAATTACTAGATCTACACATCTATCCATTCTTTAAGAAAGAGCTAAAAAAAATAAATAGCCTAAGTATCCAAATAACAAATAACAAACTGATCCCATTCACACAAGAATTCCCAACATAACATGATTTTTAAATCTCACTTTGTCATGAATTTATATGCTAAAGGAATTTAATTCCCATAAATTAATCCAGGAACATCCACTTTCTAGATAATCAAAATCATTATTTTCTGCACAATACATCTGACTAAAACTATACTGTGGATATTTAGTATGAAAATATTGATCACGGGTAGAGAATAACACAAAATATAGATGATTTTGATTTTTTTATGACATGATTGTGCAAACAAATAATGAATTTGATTATCTTGAGTGTTTCTGGAATGTGATCGATTGGAATGTCGCCGTTGCCATACATTTTAAGCCCATATCGGCAAGCAAGACACGGCCGATTCATATGGGAGCCTTCATAACATTTTTCGCATCATGAGATTAAAATGAAGCCACACCAAATAGCAATATACAGTGGCTTGCAAAAGTATTTATACCCCTTGAACTTTTCTACATTTTGTCACGTTACAACCACAAACGTAAATGTATTTTATTGGGATTTTATGTGATAGACCAACACAAAGTGATGCATAATTGTGAAGTGGAAGGAAAATGATACATGGTTTCCAAATTTTATTACAAATAAAAAACTGAAAAGTGTGGTGTGCAAAAGTATTCAGCCCCCCTGAGTCAATACTTTATAGAACCACCTTTCGCTGCAATTACAGCTGCACGTCTTTTGGGGTATGTCGCTACCAGTTTTGCACATCTAGAGACTGACATTTTTGCCCATTCTTCTTTGCAAAATAGCTCAAGCTCAGTCAGATTGGATGGAGAGCGTTTGTGAACATCAATTTTCAAGTCTTGCCAGAGACTAATTGGAATCAATTGGATTTAGGTCTGGACTTTGACTGGGACTTTCTAACACATGAATATGCTTTGATCTAAACAATTCCATTGTAGCTCTGGCTGTATATTTAAGGCCGTTGTCCTGCTGGAAGGTGAATCTCCACCCCAGTCTCAAGTCTTTTGCAGACTCTTAACAGGTTTTCTTCCAAGATTGCCCTGTATTTGGCTCCATCCATCTTCCCATCAACTCTGACCAGCTACCCTGTCCCTGCTGAAGAAAAGCATCCCCACAGCATGATGCTGCCACCACCATGTTTCACAGTGGGGATGGTGTGTTCAGGGTGATGTGCAGTGTTAGTTTTCCGCCACACATAGCGGTTTGCATTTAGGCCAAAAACTTCAATTTTGGTCTCATCAGACCAGAGCACCTTCCTCCACATGTTTGCTGTGTCCCCCACATGGCTTGTGGCAAACTACAAACGGGACTTCTTATTGGTTTGTTTCATCAATGGCTTTCTTCTTGCCACTCTTCCATAAAGGCCCGATTTGTGGAGTGCATGACTAATAGTTGTCCTGTGGACAGATTCTCCCACCTGAGCTGTGGATCTCTGCAGCTCCTCCAGAGTTACCATGGGCCTCTTGGCTCCTTCTCTGATCGATGCTCTCCTTGCCCGGCCTGTCAGTTTAGGTGGACGGCCATGTCTTGGTAGGTTTGCAGTTGTGCCATACTCTTTCCATTTTCGGATGATGGATTGAACAGTGAGATGTTCAAAGCTTGGGATATTTTTTTATAACCTATCCCTGCTTTAAGCTTCTCCACAACTTTATCCCTGACCTGTTTGGTGTGTTCCTTGGGCTTCATGATGCTGTTTGTTCACTAATGTTCTCTAACAAACCTCTGAGACCTTCACAGAACAGCTGTATTTATACTGAGATTAGATTACACACAAGGGGACTCTATTTACTAATTAGGTGACTTCTGAAGGCAATTGGTTGCACTGGATTTTATTTAGGGGTATCAGAGTAAAGGGGGCTGAATACTTTTGCACGCCACACTTTTAAGTTTTTTATTTGTAAAAAAATTTGAAAACCATGTATCATTTTCCTTCCACTTCACAATTATGTGCCACTTTGTGTTGGTCTATCACATAAAATCTCAATAAAATACATTTACGTTTGTGGTTGTAATGTGACAAAATGTGGAAAAGTTCAAGGGGTATGAATACTTTTGCAAGCCACTGTAACATGTTAAATAAACGACATACCTTTTGTTTTGTCCTGATATTGCTATCCGTGATGTTGAAGGGGTTAGAAGTCGCGTTTAACTTCAATCCAGCAATGCAATCATCCAGCACAATTTTTTTTTTTAAACCGGGAACGGAAGCGTGAACGATTTTTCTTCATCAGCTAGCAGCCCAAGGAAATCCCTCTCCGACAACCAATACAAACCTGTATTTTATTCCCACCCCCCACAGCCAAAGCCTCCGGAATCGCACGCACAGGCAGTGGCAGATCTGCGGCGCCGCTGATGGTAGGTTTTGAAACAATGCTAGATTGTTGGACAAAGTCGAGAGATAGCAGCAGGTGTAAGAGCAAAAGAAATACAAAGTTGCAAACTGTGAAGCTTGTTGCAGGTATTTTAATTGGGGGGGGGGGGGGGGTGGAAGAAACCGGTGTAAGGTGAGCCAGGTTCAGGGGAAGGGAGTGGAGAGGAAAATGTAAGGGGGGCGGTGAGTGTTGGGGAGGGAAAGAGAAGGGAGGTGTTTGTAGAAGTTATCTAAAATAGAATATGAGATTGCACAGTTTGCATTTGGCCTCACTCTGGCAATGGAGGAGGCTCAGGACAGAAAGGTCAATATGGGAAGGGGATGGGGAATTAAAATGGTTAGCAACCGGGAAATCCAGTAGGCCTTGGCATAACTTGACTCGCCAAATCCACCAGTACATTATGTAATAACTGCAGGGCTCCCCTTGGCTCTGTCACCAGTATCAATTGTTGCACTATTTTCACAGTACTACAGTGGCTACTCTTCATGTCAATCTAAAAAAAACGGATGGATTCATGATTATCTGTAGCAATATCTGCTAAGTATTATTCCTTTTTTTTAAAGGAATCATCTGATTATTTTGTGTCGTGGGGAACTCTCGCCTCAACCCTTAGATAGGCTGGTATAATTGATTTGGAAACAATTCCATTCTATCTAAAGCAGGATTAACAAAAATGTTTTGTTCTTGCCTGTGATCATGCTGCAACTCCTCTTCTGTGTTGACCTTGCAGTATGGGGATGGGGTGTGTTCAAATAAACCAAGCTGTCTCAAAATGTTTTGGCATCGATAAATCACATTGCTGTGGGGCTAATAGCTGGCAACTGCTTGAAATCCAAGTAGGAACAATGTGACCAGTGCTGCTGTTCATTAATGAAAATGTTATCAATTAAAACAAGATGGTCTTTGTACACTCATCGCAATCAAAGTTTGCAAACATTGTGTCAAACTGGTGCAGGAATACCAGTTTTTATAATTCAATTAACTTTTAGTACACCTGCTTATGGTTCTCAACACTTTAAGCAAATATTAGCGTGAAATCCGCATATGTTGCCTGATCTGTTGAGTACAACGTTTCACATTTTTCTTTAATATTATAAGATTGTCAACTTTTTGAACTACTTGGTATAATCCAACTGCAGTTTGCTATTATATGTAACTCAGGGGTCGACAACCTTATTATGCATAGGGGCCAGGACGCATGTCTGTGATCGGATAGTGGGCCACATATATCATGTGTACCCATGGATCCCGCTCCGGATGGCAGGCATCAAATCACATGTTCACATAGATCCCGCCCCTCGAGGACTGGCCCCTAGTTACGGGCGCTCACGGACATGGCGTACCTATGGACCATTGCCTTGGCTCGGTCCTGAAGGAGGTGACTCAAATACTCACACTCACTCGTCCCCGGCCTACTGACAACCCCGATCCCGACAGTGAAGCCTAGACACAGAAGGTGCGCGGCTGTGCCGGCGGCTTTGTGCAGGATGCGGTACAGCCAGTGCTCGGCGGCTCCACCATTGCGGCCGCCAGCGCAGGCCTCCTTGCATCATCGTGTCTGGGCGATACCGGAGATGACTGAAGTCTGCGGGCCGGATGCTTACGAAAAAAAACACGCTTGCGGGCCGGATGATTTCGGGTTATGGGCCGAATCCGGTCTGGGGGCCGTAGGTTGCCGACCCCTGATGTAAGCGAATGATATTCATAATCGCCTATATTTTGCCAAATATGCTGCCAACACTTGCATTTGTGAGTTTTGTATTTAATTAATTTGGTCACTAATTCTTTCTGCAATTAAATAAAAATGGAAAGTCAGAATAAGGCCACTTATATGCACTGGGAACAAAAGGTCTAGTCTGGATTGTGTGTGTAAAACTGTTACATTGCCAGTGCACTATACTTCCCTTCTCTGTCTTTTCTTTGCCATCCTTATCTCAGCGTTGGTTTATCTTGTTTATCTATGAAACATAAACATTGGAATAATGAGGGGTAGTTTGCCTGAAAAAGATTTTAATGGATTTATGGACCAGTTATTGCAATGTTTGTTGTTGCACGTAGTTTATCTTAAAATTGTATAAAAAAGTATGAACATAGTTTAATCATTAATTTGTAAAATCCTTTGTTTTAAAATGTTAATATAAGTACAGGTTTATTACCTTCCTGTGTTTTAAACCAAACATGAAATATAAATCTTGCAGGCGTGTGTAACACTCGTGGCCCTTTAACCTCAAAAGCTTTATCTGGGGATTTATAAAAATTGGTATGAATGATAGAGAGTGGTGGTATTTTCTCTTGCCATTTCATATCAAAGCTGTACTGAAAAATGTAACATCACATTATATCTGGCACAAAATTCTTTGCAACATCAAAATTGATATCTTTAAAGGATTCACATTGTCAGATGGGATTACCACAAAGCTTCATGCCCAATTTTCATTTGATTTGTTTCAGATATAATACATAGAAAAGTCATAGCTAGGGATTATAGTCCATCTCTTTGCTGCAGTGATGCTTCCATCAACATTTACCTGTCACAAAATGCATTAGGCTTGGGGCCCTCCTAATCCCCCCAACACAAAACAGAAATAACAGGGTGAAATATGTGCTGCTGAAAATTTTACTTATCAACTGCTACGTTCTTTCTGAAATCAAATGATGAGCAGCCACTGTCATGCTTACTTTTAAGTAAATGTGAAATACTAATTCTAAGTGTGAAGTGAATGTTTTGATGCCCATCTTAAGTTGTGCCCTTTTGAATTCTAGCTTCAGAATGTCTATAGAACTTTCACCTTAAAAATTGTAATCACTTAAAATATGCAAGATGCTACAACTTTTAACGTTTTTACAGCAATGACTTGCAGCTGGTGCTATAACACCTCTGGGGGGAGGGGGAAACAATAGGAAATGCCGAAGATACTCAGCAGGTCAGGCTGCATTTATAGAGGGAAAAACAGGTGTACATTTTGTGTCAATTGTGCTGCAGTTCTACAAATATAATTTGTATTAAACCATTAATCCATAACTTTCTTAGAGATTTAATGTAATTTAGTATAATACCTTAGATTTAAATCATGCATTTACAGATCAATATTTATCATACACGAAAACATTTAAAATACATTTTGGCACAGTTGCAGTGAACCAAATAATACATCACTTGTATTAGCTCTGCAGTACAAGATTATGTTTAAGGGAATAAGTACTGTACAATGGTGTTTCAGAATTAAATCACTTCCTTTAAATGTTCCCGTTGTATTCACATATAGAAACTACATCATGTTAAGCAAAATAAATCAATATTTTGAAAATATGGAGCATCCATTTCATTGTAGCATACTATGTAGCAATATGCACTTTATGCATGATCCATTCAAATTTATAATAGGTTGTATGGCTTAATTCATCAGATAATTTTCACACGTATGATGAATTTATATGGAGGTTTATAAATGAATAATGTAACATCTACAAATGCTCTGCACCATTGAATCTATTTGTTAAATATATATCATGTTCTGTTATTAGGTGCTGCCTGTCATTTGAATTGTGATTAATTTCTCCAAACAAAGTCATCAGTGCTAAATCTTGTTGTTATTAATTGTTCACAATAGTCAATTCCTGCATCCCTAACCCAGAAATATAAAAATGCTTCCATTTAGTCTGACATTTGGTTGCTAAAAGTTTTGGAACTGAAATCATACTTGGAGACTCGAGAGATAACAGATGCTAAAATCTTGATCAAAAAGTAATATGCTGAAGTAACTCAGCAGGTCATCTGTGGAAGGAATGGTGCGATAAACGTGATCCCATCACCAATCACATCGTCCAACTCCATAGAGACCACTCTCTGCAGTTCCTTGATTCGCTTACCTCTTGCCCTCCGTGGGCTCTTTCCCCTGCAACTGCAGATATAACACCTGTCTCTACCTCTCACTTGCATCCAGGGACCCCAGCAGCCCCTTCAGGTGAAAAAGAGGTTTGTGTACACCTCTTCAGACCGTGTTCTGAATTCTGTGCTCCTAATGTGTCCTTTACATCAACAAGATCAAGTGTAGACTAGGTGATAAATACTTTCCCCAATTTTCTTGTTTCCATGTAAACCATTCCCTCCATCCATATTCCACTCACCGCTTTACACTTCCCTCCTTTCCATATCTGGCACCCTTTTTGTCTAATTTTTACCTCTTACCATTGTCACTTACTCCAACCATTTGCCAGTCGTTCCCTCCACCTTTTCTTGCCAGGCTTTGCCCCATTGCCACCTCTTTTCCAGCTCTCTATCCCCTCCCATCAATCTGAAGAATTATCATCTGTCCATTTCCTCCACGGATGCTGCCTGACCCACTGAGTTCCTCTGGCAATTTGTATTTTGCTCAAACTCATTATTTATTCATTGTAGTTTTGTTGCTAATTTTGTTGCATAAGCTTTAGCTAGTCCTGATTCTTCCCATCTCTGGGAAAGGGAACGGAAATGTGTAGACTGTGGTCATGCAGAAGAATATGGTCAGTCTTTTTCACTACAATATTGCACCTCAATTTCATCAAGCTTCTTGCTTGGGTGAAATAAAGTATGTAGGAATAGTGGGAAATTGTTTCCATTCCGGAACTAACCTCACGCCAAAAAAAGTGATCGATTCAATATGCACAGATGAATTTTGCATATGTGCAAATTTGAAGGCTGATCTTGTTCATTTGAAAGAATGAGACACACTAAGTAAGCATCCAGAAAATATGGTGCAGCACCACACTTTAACAACAAGGATTCACAATGAGATCTGTGCCAATGTGGACCATCCCCCTTTTGAAGACCCATCACTCAGTGAAAATAGTCGTAAGTGATGAAATTTACATCTTGTTTCAGTGAATCAGCACATCCTTTGATCATCTGAGAAAGACAGTGTGGAACATCAAGACCTCAAACCTGGCATACCACCATCATGCAGCAATGATCCTTGCCTTCCTATTTGCATTTCAGATGAGCTATCTGCAAGCATTTCAAGTCACTGGATAGATACCACCAACCATGTCTCCAGAAGATTTTCCAAATCCATCAGAAGGGCGAGCAAACAAATCAGTGTTCTGTCCGAGTCCATTACCATGAACATTGAGACCTTAAATACAGGCCTTAAATACAGGCCTTAAACAGAGTTGGCTCTGTTGGGCAGGTTATGTTATTCGCATACCTGATGAGCTCCTGAAATAGATTTTCTATTCTGCACATTGTCAAAGAGGGAAAACAATCAAGAAACTGTCAAAACCACCTTGGAAATATCCCGAATGACTCTTGAGACCACTTGATCCATGCCAATGAAAGTGGAGAGAGTAACATTTCAGATGCTTTGACAGGCCAAAATGGGGCACTTACATTTTGCCACAACTGGGGCAGGAGGGCATGGTGGGGCAAGCACGTTGGTGCACTTCTACTACAGTTTATGCTGGACTACTGATTGCCTCCTGCTAAACTGGAATGGAAGCACTTTAGTGGTAATAGACCACATAAAAGAAGAGGGCACATAACAAGTTGCAATACACAAGTGTGATTTTGTCTTCAACCTGCTGGTATTTGCTGCTAGAAATAGGTTATGATGTTGAACTCTTGCAGCTGCATTTTCCACTCATTTGTCTCGTCTCCCCATTTCATGAATGGAATCTATGTTTGGCTTTTCTCTTTAAGATTTAAGATTGGGAAGATTTTCTATTGATTTCTAAACACATGTTTAGTGAGTTAGTGAGCATACTGTTACTGAATTAGAAGTTGCTCAATTTGCTGATTCTTTGCATAGTGAATCCATCTTTTGCAATAAAGATACTTTTATGATCAGACCCAGCATCTAACTGCACCCTAATTATAATCATACTTTTCTTTCCCTCATTGGATTAAAAATATATATTTATCATCATAAGGTATCTCCAGGTGTATCAGAATCCAAGAAGCGTACAGCACAGAAACGAGCCACTTTGGCTTACTCCGTTCATGCTAACCAGAATGCGCATCTACTCATTTGCCTGCATTTGACCTCTATGCCTCTCTTTTTCCCTATTCCAAATACCATTTTACATCTTATAATTCTATCTGCCTCCACTACCCCCTTTGGTAGTTGGTTTCAGATAGTCACCACTCTCCATGTGAATAATTTACTCCTGAGGTTTCCTTTTAATTTCTCCCGTCTCACCTTGAATCTATGTCCTCGCATTCTAGACTCCCCTCTCCTGGGAAAATTATGCCCCACTTTATCTTGAGACAGCCTTCTTCGCTAAATACTATTCCACCAATTTTTGTACTTCTTCAAAGAAAATTGTATTACTTTACAAAGTAGTCATTCTATCTTTGTTCGTCAGCATGATTCTACCTCCAAAGCTAACCAAATGGGTCTTTATTCTTAAAGGTTCATGTTTATTGTGTAGGCCGTGAAATGAATAATTTAAACATTTCTCCAGAAACTTTAAGATTACATGGAGAAGATATTGGTATTTCAGATAAGTTCTGTTATTTATAATAGTCATTTTATTCTGAGCTTAAGATAGATTTGTTAATGCAAAAGTATCATGGTTGGAAGCCTTCCATCCATTTTCTTTATTGTGTTTCCAAAAGTATAATCAGAAAATATACAAATAAACAGCCACAAAAAAAATTCAATTTACAATGCTATCTTTGATTTTAAATTGCTTGTGGTAAACATTTGTTTATATATAAACCTATGCATTTCATTTAGTATAGTAGCATAGTCAATTGTTTTGGTTCCATTTGTTGGACAAATTATTACATTTATGTTAGCTGCCTACAGATTATGCTTTGCCCTTTCAAAAATGCTTGCATTATCAAAACTAAGTAATCTGCCTATAACTGCCCTCAATTTTTAGCCTTGGGCAAAAAAATGTGGAAATTTGTTTTTGTGCTGTTTTATTATTAATGAAAATTTGAATTTTGTTTTGCTCTATTTCTTTGGTATTTAAAAAGATAATTTGATCATTAGTATCAGGCTAAGTAGAAGTGCCATGTAAAGATTTTCCTCGTGAGTTCCTCATTAGTTTTGAGCATAGGTTTAGCAATTATTGAGTGTAAATCTACAGGCAATTATTGTTATCATCAGCTTTGTAATAGATTCTTGCAGCACGAAAACAGGCCTATTGGCCCAACTCGTTTATGCCGACCAAAATGCTCCATCTAATATTGTCACATTTCCCATATTTTGCTCTTTTCTATGTACCTGTCTGAATTTACCTATTACTGCTGTCAGCTTGTTCCATATACTCATTACCCTCTGTGTGTTAAAAAGAAAACGTTACCTCCAAGGTTCCTCTTAAATTTGACCCCTCTAATTCTTAATAATAATTAATTTTTAATAATAATTAAGCCATTTAGAACGGAGACAAGGAAACACTTTTTCACACAGAGAGTTGTGAGTCTGTGGAATTCTTTGCCTCAGAGGGCGATGGAGGCCGGTTCTCTGGATACTTTCAAGCGAGAGCTAGATAGGGTTACACAAAAAGCTGGAGAAACTCAGCGGGTGCAGCAGCATCTAAGGAGTGAAGGAGATAGGCGACGTTTCGGGTCGAGACCCTTCTTCAGACTCAATGTAAGTTTCTATAAGATCCCCCCTCAATCTTCTAAATTCTAGCGAGTACATGCCGAGTCTATCCAGTCTTTCTTCATATGAAAGTCCTGACATCCCAGGAATCAGTCCGGTGAACCTTGTCTGTACTCCCTCTACGGCAAGAGCTAGATAGGGCTCTTAAAGACAGCAGAGTCAAGGGATATGGGGAGAAGGCAGGAACGGGGTACTGATTGGGGATGATCAGCCATGATCACATTGAATGGTGGTGCTGGCCCGAAGGGCCGAATGGTCTACATGCACCTATAGTCTATTGTCCATTAAACAATATCCCCGATAATTCCTGATTACTGTACCCTGGGAAAACGACTGTGCATTCACCTTATCTGTTTCTTCTTATGATTTTATACACATCTATAAGATCATTTCTCAGTGTCCTGTGCGCCAAGGAATAAAGTCCAAGCCTGCCCAACCTCTCCCTCTATCTCAGCCCTTGAGTCCTGGCATCATCCTTGTCAATCTTCTCAGCGCTCTTTGCAGCTTAATGGTATCTTTCCTATAGCAGAGTGGCCAAAACTGTAACATAATACTCCACGCGCGCCTCACCACATCTTGTACCTCTTGTAGCATAATGACCCAATGTCTATTCTTAGTTCCTTGGCTGATGAAGGCCAATATTGGCAAAAGCCTTCTAAACCAGAAGGTGCAGGAGTAGGCCATTTGGCCCTTTGAGCCTGCACCGCCATTCAATATGATCATGGCTGATCATCCAACTCAGTATCCTGTACCTGCCTTCGCGCCATACCCCCTGATCCCCTTAGCCACAAGGGCCACTTCTAACTCCCTCTTAAATATAGCCAATGAACTGGCCTCAACTACCTTCTGTGGCAGAGAATTCCAGAGATTCACCACTCTCTGTGTAAAAAATGTTTTCCTCATCTTGGTCCTAAAAGACTTTCCCCTTATCCTTAAACTGTGACCCCTTGTTCTGGACTTCCCCAACATCGGGAACAATCTTCCTGCATCTAGCCTGTCCAACCCCTTAAGAATTTTGTAAGTTTCTATAAGATCCCCCCTCAATCTTCTAAATTCTAGCGAGTACATGCCGAGTCTATCCAGTCTTTCTTTATATGAAAGTCCTGACATCCCAGGAATCAGTCCGGTGAACCTTGTCTGTACTCCCTCTACGGCAAGAATGTCTTTCCTCAGATTAGGAGCCCAAAACTGTACCCAATACTCCAGGCGTGGTCTCACCAAGACCCTGTACAACTGCAGTAGAACGTCCCTGCTCCTATACTCAAATCCTTTTGCTATGAATGCTAACATACCATTCGCTTTCTTCACAGCCTGCTGCACCTGCATGCCTACTTTCAATGATTGGTATACCATGGCATCCAGGTCTCGTTGCATCTCCCCTTTTCCTAATCGGCCACCATTCAAATAATAGTCTACTTTCCTGTTTTTACCACCAAAGTGGATAACCTCACATTTATCCACATTATACTGCATCTGCCATGCATTTGCCCACTCACCCAACCGATCCAAGTCACCTTGCAGCCTCCTAGCATCCTCCTCACAGCTAACACTGCCCCCCAGCTTCGTGTCATCCGCAAACTTGGAGATGTTGCATTCAATTCCCTCGTCCAAATCATTAATATATATTGTAAATAGCTGGAGTCCCAGCACCGAGCCTTGCGGTACCCCACTAGTCACTGCCTGCCATTCTGAAAAAGACCCGTTTACTTCTACTCTTTGCTTCCTGTCTGCCAGCCAGTTCTCTATCCACATCAATACTGAACCCCCAATACCGTGTGCTTTAAGCTTGCATACTAATCTCTTATGTGGGACCTTGTCGAAAGCCTTCCGAAAGTCCAGATATAACACATCCACTGGTTCTCCCTTATCCACTCTACTAGTTACATCCTCGAAAAATTCTATAAGATTCGTCAGACATGATTTACCTTTCATAAATCCATGCTGACTTTGTCCAATGATTTCACCACTTTCCAAATGTGCTGCAATTCCATCTTTAATAACTGACTCTAGCAGTTTCCCCACTACCGATGTTAGACTAACTGGTCTATAATTCCCCGTTTTCTCTCTCCGTCCCTTTTTAAAAAAGGGGTTACATTAGCTACCCTCCAATCCTCAGGAACTACTCCAGAATCTAAAGAGTTTTGAAAAATTATCACTAATGCATCCACTATTTCTGGGGCTACTTCCTTAAGTACTCTGGGATGCAGCCTATCTGGCCCTGGGGATTTATTGGCCTTTAATCCATTCAATTTACCTAACACCACTTCCCGGCTAACCTAGATTTCACTCAGTTCCATCTCATTTGTCCCCTGCTATTTCTGGCAGATTATTTATGTCTTCCTTATTGAAGACAGAACCAAAATAGTTATTCAATTGGTCTGGCATGTCCTTGTTCCCCATGATCAATTCACCTGTTTCTGACTGCAACGGACCTACATTTGTTTTAACTAATCTTTTTCTCTTCACACATCTATAAAAACGTTTGCAGTCAGTTTTTATGTTCCCTGCCAGTTTTCTTTCATAATCTATTTTCCCTTTCCTAATTAATCCCTTTGACCTCCTCTGCTGGACTCTGAATTTCTCCCAGTCCTCTGGTAGGCTGCTTTTTCTGGCTAATTTGTATGCTTCAACTTTTGTTTGGATACTATCCCTGATTTCCCTTGTTATCCACGGATGCACTACCTTCCCTGATTTATTCTTTTGCCAAACTGGGATGAACAATTTTTGTAGTTCATCCATGCAGTCTTTAAATGCCTTCCTTTGCCTATCCACCGTCAACCCTTTTAGAATCAATTGCCAGTCTATCTTGGCCAATTCACGTCTCATACCTTCAAAGTTACCTTTCTTTAAGTTTGAACCTTTGTTTCTGAATTAATTATGTCACTCTCCATCCTAATGAAGAACTCAACCATATTATGGTTACTCTTGCCCAAGGACGCACGCACAACAAGACTGTTAACTAACCCTTCCTCATTACTCAACACCCAGTCTAGAATAACCTACTCACTCGTTGGTTCCTCTACATGTTGGTTTAGAAAACTATCCCGCATGCATTCCAAGAAATCCTCTTCCTCAGCACCCTTGCCAATTTGATTCACCCAATCTATATGTAGATTGAAGTCACCCATTATAACTGTTTTACCTTTGTTGCACGCATTTCTAATTTCCTGTTTGATGCCATCCCCAACTCCACTAGTACTGTTAGATGGCCTGTACACAACTCCGACTAGCGTTTTCTGCCCCTCTTATCCATCTTATCTACTATGTACTTATACTCCTTTAGTTTAGTTTAGAGATGCAGCACATAAACAAGCCCTCAGCCCATTGAGACCATGCCGACCAAGGATCCCCACACACTAACACTATCCCACACACTGGGGACAATTTACAATTTTACCAAGCCAATTAGTCTACCGACCTATGTGTTTTTGGAGTGTGTGAGGAAACCAGAGCACTCAGAGAAAACCCACGCAAGTTACGGGGAGAACACACAAACTGTCCAGACAGCACCCATGGTCAGATTGAACCCGGGTGTCTGGTGCTTTAAAGCAGCAACTCTACCTCTACACCACACGTTGTCTTCATTGCTTTGTGAATTCAATGAAGACAATTTTCATGATCTAAATGTTTATAATAGTGGGGGTCTGTAATAATAATTATGTACCTGTATTATTATTCTGAAAGACATACGATTGACAATATTCTAAGATATTTAACTTTTTAAGGAGTATACCTTTAGCAAGTAGAAGACGATAGTCAAGGTAACAACATTTTTGCTGTTCTGGTGTTCTACATTAGAGTTAACACTTTCTAACAATCTATGTTAATAGTTCTATTGCCTTTTCTGTCACACCTGTATGTATACCTGCAGCATCATTGGTGGATTTAAATAAATCAGATTTATTTTGAACTTCCATGGATAATGCCAAGAATGATTTAAGTAGCTGTAAGGAGCATTAGTGTCATTTGTAGATGCCATCAATGTAAAGTAAATACCATAACACTACTTTTAGTTTTGGTAAATAATTTATGACAGCCAGTTCTTCTTTCGTGTGGCGTGCACAGCCTAAAGTTATTGGACAACTTGTTCTATTTGATCTTTCGTTTGTGCACGTCGAATTGATTGCAGTAGTCGAAAGTGGGCGGACCATGTGAAGGTTTCAATCTTCCACCCCGACGGCCAGTTGAAGGTCTGTGACATTTTCAATTTGCAAGTTTACTGTTGGTCTCTTAACTTGACGAGGACAAAGTCCCAGCAACTTTAGACACCATAGATCACAGTATTCTTCTAGATCGCCTAAAAAACTGGGTCGGCCAGTCAGATCAGGTACTCAGTTGGTTCCAATCATATATAAGTGGAAGTAAGTACTTTGTTAGCCTTGGGGACTATGTGTCACAGCTGCATGATATATCCTTTGGTGTAACGCAAGATAGCTGTCTTGGCCTGTTACTCTTTTCCTTGTATATGCTGCCGCTAGGAGGAGTTACCAGAGAGCATAATGTAATTTTAAGTTATGCCGATGATACTGAGTTATACCTCTCTGTTGAATCCACTGATACAAATTCCTTAAGTTCTTTGACCTCCTGCCTATTTTCCATTAAAAAAATGGATGAATGGAATTTTCTTAAAATCAACGATGACAAGACAGAAATGTTACTACTTGGCTCAAACCCCAAAAGAGAGATGTTACTTGGTAAACTGGGAAATTTGACTGCCATGTCAAACAAGGTCACAAGCCTGGAGGTAAACATTGACAATGATCTTAATTTTCAATCTCACATAAATAGGGTACAAAGTGTGCTTTCTATCACCACAAAAATATTGCTGAAATACGGCCTTTCTTAAATCATCATGACTGTAAACAACTCATGCATGCTTTCATATCAAGCAGACTTGATTACTGTAATTCCTTATTTACCAGATCACCTTCATAATTCACCAACAAGCTACAGCTCATTCAAAATGCCGCAGCCCAGCTCTTAACAAGAACCAAGAAAAGGGAACATATCACCCCAGTATTATATTCCCTTCATTGGCTCCCTGTGAGATCCAGGATCGACTATAATAAGGTCCTCCTTCTTGTCTATAAAGCCCTAAATGGCTTAAAGCCCTGTCCCACTGTACGAGTTCATTCAAGAGTTCTCCCAGAGTTTGCCCTGATTCGAACTCGGAGATTTGCGGTAATGGCCGCTCGTAAGTACTCGGGGCTCTTGTGGACATTTTTCAACATGTTGAAAAATCTTCACGAGTCTTCCCGAGCTCACCTGCCGTCAGCGAGTCTTCCCAAGTACCTGCTGTTAGCGTTACGAGCCGCTAAGAGACGTACCCGCTACGTTCATTCTAGGTGCTTACCACAAGTTTGATTTTTTTTTAACTCGGAAGAGCACTTGAATGAACTCGTACAGTGGGGCAGGGCTTATAGGAGCAGCATATTTTACAGTCCTTCCTTCCCTATTCCCTACTCGAGCGCTCAGGTCTTCTGATGTTGGCCTGTTAGCCTCTCAATGCCGCAGCAATAAGAAAATTGGTGAAGCAGCCTTTTTCAATTAAGCCCCCAAGCTGTGGAATACCCTACCCAGGGCTATGAGAGATGCCTACTCAGATGACATTTTTAAATGGCAACTAAAGACTTATCTTTTTAATCAAACTTTTAACTGATTTTACTCCCTTTGTTTTTTTACACTCAATTTTATATTTTATATTTTTATATACATCTGTGCTTTTTATGCTATTAACTGCCTATGTTCTTACAGTTTTATATTATGTTTTTGTTTAGACCTGTGTCTATGTGGAAAGCACTTTGGTTGCATTCAATTGTATGAAAAGTGCTATACAAATAAAGTTATTATTATTATTATTATTAACTTTCTATTATGTCTGCTCTTTTACTTTCTACTCCAAAACAATTGCAGAAATTGAAATTTCAGGGTTCATTTTTAGGTAGTCTTCAGATATTGTTATCAGAATCAGAATCAGAATGCCTTCTATTGTCACTATGCACATGTACAATGAGATTAAAAGCTGCTTCTACTCAGTGCAAAACAAAAAGGGGGGGGGGGGGGGGGGGGGATAAGGTGCACAGTTTCTGCGGCGCTATATACATATCTATAAAAAGACAATGGATAAAATAGAATGGATAAATAGGTTTCCTATATCCAGTATGGGTTATTGCACATATTGGAAATTACAGTTACAGTACAAATTACAGTAGGTGGATAGATGAAAGTCCGGGGGTTAGGCTGTGAAGTCAGTGCATGTGTGAGTTCAGGGAGATAATGGATTTTGGAAAGAAACTGTTCTTGAGTCTATTTGTCCTTGTGCTGATGCACCTATAGCGCCTCCCTGAGGGTAGCAGGTTGAACAGGCCAAATGCAGGATGGGAGCTGTCGTTGATAATGTTCTTGGCCCTGCTGAGGCAGCGGGAAGTGTAAATGTCCATCAGAGAGGAGAGACGGCAGCCGATGATCTTCTGTGCTGCCCTAACTACCCTCTGAAGCCTCTCCCTCTCTGCCAGGTGCAGCTGCCGTACCATGCTGTAATGCAGTATGTCAACAGGCTCTAAATGCAGAAAATGAACAGTCTATATATTGTAGAGTGTGCTTTCCTGCATGGACAAAATAAGATTTTCATTTTGAGCAGTAGAGAAGGCCAAAAGTCATCTCAGCCTGTTTCCCATGTGGGTAGTTCATGACCATGAAGTGAAAACATTAACAGATCTTCATTAGGTGTGTAGTTGCTGCTTTGTGGGTTGGTTTAATACGATGTGAAAACCTGTGCAAAATATTATATATTGAAGCTAATGTGCTTTTGAGGTGAAACGTACCAACAGTTTCAAAATATTAATACTAACTCGCATTTGTACTGTTACATCTATCCATCTATCTATCTATCTACTTTTAAAACTCTGTGTGTGTGTGTGCCATGTTGCCTTTGAAACGTATCTCCTCGATAACCAGACGCACAAACGCAGAGATTTTTACATATTTCGGTAGGAATTAAATATATTATTTCAGAAATCCACCTCTTTCTAAATTCGGTCAATTATTTCCCCAGATTTTGAATTAAATTGGTCACAAAACTCACTTTAAAAAAATTAATCGCCGCTTACCAGCTGCTGATGTCACAATGCCCACATGCCCACCATTCGAGGCCCTCCTGGCTCCACCCCCCGCCGCAATGGATTAATGCAGCTGCTGTCAACGCGCATGCTCAGTTTTCCCTGAGGTACATTACTCCACGCACCTCCCGTTCTTCAAAAGGCTCAGAAAGAACGAGAATGTTTTGCAGCAAAGATCCTTAACCTGCGCTCCACTATAGGATCTTTGTTCTGCAGTTCCGGAGGTGAGCGTCGCTCACAGCGCTGAAGGACGTTCTCCTCACTGTCGGCGCAGCTTGTGAATCCACGCCCCTCCCCTCCCTCCCCTGCTCACTCAGCCGCAGCTTTCCAGCTTTTCGCAGCCCACTCGCTCGCCCGGCTCTCCTCCACTCCCCCCCCCCCCCCTCTTCTCACCTCCCTCCCTCTCCTCTCTACTTGTCACAGGGAACCATCTCCTCTCCGTGTCCGCAGCCCGAACATGTGTAACGCTGGTGGAAGCCACGATCGGCTGGTCGTCCACTGCTTTTGGCAGCTCGGCAAAGAGCCTATATATATATATATATATATAGGATCTTTGCTCCTCGGATCTCTCTCTTTCCCTCTCCCTCTCCCTCCCCCTCCCCCTCCCCCTCCCCCTCTCCCCCTCCCCCTCTCCCCTCCACCTCTTCCCCCTCTTCCTCTCTTTCCCCTCCATCCCTCTCTTCCCCCTCTCCCCCCTCCCTCTCAGCCCCCCTCTCTCTCCTCCCCTCACCCACCCTCTCAGCCCCCCTCAATCTCAATCTCCTCTCACCTCTCTCTCCCCACCCTCCCTCTCCTCCTCCACTCCACCCCCCTCTCCCTCTGTCTCTTGCCCTTCTGTCTCTGACTCTCTCTCTGTCTCTACCCATTCTCTCTCTGTCCTCACTCTCTACACCCCCCCCCCCCCACCCTCTCTTGACGCGCCTGTGAGTTGGGAGCTATGCGTCAGTGGATAGGGCGGTTATTGGGTAAAAGGAGCAAATTAATAATATCAATATAATATCAAGGGGGGGTAGTTAGTGTGTGTGTGGGGGTGGTTAGTGTGTGTGACAGCGCATGCAGCCCCCCCCCCCCCCCCGCAAACACGCGTTGTGGGAACAGACCCAACGGGTCTGCACTTGGTCTAGTATTATTATAAAACTCTGATCTTGGATGTTTACTTGTGGGTTTGATTGCCTGCTTGCTTGTTTGCCTGAACATTTTTCTTTGATTCACATCTCCTCGAAAACCCGATGGGGTAACGATGACATTGTTATATATTCCAGTAGAGATTTACCTCATGATTTCAAAAATCCCCATATCTGAAAATTTGGTTTATTATTTCCCGAGTTTTTAACATATTGTTCACCAATCTGACATCTTTTTAGAATCTAACGTGCTGAAGCGAGCTGGTTGACGTCACAATGCCTTCGCTCCTCGCGGCAAGCTGCGCAGAATTTTCAACGCAATGCCTGCTGGGCACTGTTTTCCTGGAGTCACCACCACCCCCCCCCCCCCCCCCCCCCACGCCCCCCAAAAGACACTGAAAGAACGAGCAAGTGGGCTCTGTTCTTCAGATCTCTACGGCTTCCAAAGGTGCTTTCGAGAATTTCCGAGCACTTTCGAGGTCAACGCACGCTAGCCTCGGCTCGGCTTTCCCGAGAGCAGCCGAGAGCTTTGGTCGACGTATGACGCACGCTCCCGCCTCGGCTCGGGTTTCCCGAGACTTTCCGAGTTCCCCTCCTCCTCTCCCCCCCTCCTCTTCTCCCCCCCTCGTCTTCTCCCCCCTCTTCTCCCCTCCCCTCTCCTCTCTCCCCATCTCTCTCCCCCCTCCTCTCTCCCCCTCTCCCCTCTACTCTCTCTCCCCCTCCTCACCCCAATCCACCGCCCCTCTATCCCCCTCCTCTCTCTCCCCTTCCCCCCTCTCCCCTCTCTCTCTCACCCCTCTCCCCCCACCCCTCTCCCCTCCCCCTCCACCTCCCTCCCCCCTTCCCCCTCTGCCCCCTCCCCTTTCTGCCCACCCTCCCCTCTCTGCCTCCCCTCCCTCCTCCACACTCCTCCTCCCCATTCCCCCCACCTCCCGCCCTCTCCCCCCTCCCTCCCCCACTCAACCCCTCTCCCCTCCGCTGGGGAGCCACAATTGGTCTGCCCTCTGCTGCTTTTCACCATCCTCAGATCGCTCTGGGCCTCGCTCTGGTCCCCGCCGGCCACAGCCTTGCTCAAGCCTGGCGGGGAGGCTTCTGCTCTATGACCTGGGTAGGTGGTGCCTCTACTCCCCCTCCCCTCCACGGGGAAGAGAGCGGGATGGAGAGGGTGTGGGGGGAGGAGGGGGGAGATGAGAGGGGGTGAGAGGGATGAGGAGAGGGGGAGAGGAGTGGACCCTCCCTCTCTGCTCCCTTCCTCTCTGCCCCCCCTTCCTCTCTGCCCCTCCCTCCCTCTCTGCCCCTTCCTCCGTCTCTGCCCCTCCCTCACTGCCCCTCCCTCCCTCTCTGCCCCCACCCTCTCTACCCCCACCTCCCTCTCTGCCTCCCCCCTCCCCCTCATTCTCCACCCAGGAGTGGTGAATATTAGGACCTGTGGGTGAGTGGTAATTGCGTTCGGGAACGCAATTTCCAGCCCTCCCTTGTGACGCAGCGCCCCCACCCCTCCATCTCCACCCCCCTCCTTCACCCTCTCTACCACCCTCCCCCTCCTTCTCCAACCCCCCTCTCTAGCCGCACCTGCACAATTGGGGGTTATGCGTGAGTGGATAGGATGGGGGATGGGGTAAAATGAGCAAATGAATAATAAAATAATATCAAGGAGGGGTTAGTGTGTGTGTGTGGTTAATGTGTGTGTGTGATGCAGAAGGCCGCCCCCCCCCCCCCCCCGCAACTGTGCATTGAGGGGATGGGACAAAAATACATCACAGGGTTGAGTTTTAAAGGAGTAAGGTGACATGATAGCTGTTGAGCAGCTTCTCATTTTTTCAAACATCCTTGTATGTTGGCATTAATTTCCACAGAATAATTATTTCAAATTTTTGTGTTTCCTAAAGTGTTTTGTTTTTTAACATTTATTTGAACTGGGAACTTTAACATAATCTTATCTATGTGTGCCAATATTTATTTCAATTTCTGTAAAGTGTTAAGAAAATTGGTTAAGAAGTAAAGTATATTTTCTCGTGATGTGCTGTTTGGAGGAAATCTTAATCCTTCAATTAATGGCTCTTCACTGTGGCTAGACAGCATCCATCACACCTGACAGAAATTGATCTTGGAAAAGCAGAAACTTGTATTAAATGAATCGCTGAGTGTTTGTGGAACTGTTTGAGATTATTTATGTTTTACTGAAGACAATTAAGTTAAATTTAGATTTTGTCTCAGGTAAGATATGTATTGCTTTGTTTTTCTGCTTCATTAATAATGTGTTTATACATTAAGATTAGCAGGTCCTGAAATTAGAGCCATTGAACACAAAAACAGGCCACAATGATTTATGGCCACAATGTCTGTACCACCTAACATGTCCTATCTGTACTAATCCCATTTACCATTATTTTGTCCATAGCCCACCTTGGCAACTCGCGTGTTCTTTCAGATACTTCTTATTTGTGGTAGTACCTGCCTCCCCAACCAATATGTTCCAAATTGTAACCACCCTTCAGATGAAATAAAATTATTTCTCAAATCCTCTCTAATCCTAAACCAATGCCATCTGATCTTCGACATCTCTGCTGTGGGGAAAGGTTTTTTCTCAACTATCTACATTCTCTATGGCCTCACAATTGTTTACACCTCTATCAGCTCTCCACTCATTTCATTTCAGACCTAGCCTATTTTTCTTGATTATAACATAATTGTGATTCTGTCAGTTTTGCTGTCCAAATTATTGTATGATATATTCATCTGTTTTAAAGGTACTTGTAAAGCATTGCAGAATATGGAATATGTTTTGCATAGCATCTTGATTTGTGCAGTTCCTTGTACAATTCATACTTGGACAAATTATTGTCAAATATCTGAGTTCCACACAAGAATGTTATAATTTTATCTTTATTTTATAGTAGTTATATTATCTTTAATGTGCAAAATGTAAGTAGTTTAACTAAATGTAACTCTTTCATTCTTCTTTCCAGTGGCCCAATGATTTGCCTAAAAGAGTAAAGGCATTGGTTTTAAATATATATTTTGATGTATCCTTGTCTTTAAAATATCCTTGTTTTTAAAATATATTTTGGCATCAGGACAACATAAACATCTGAAAATTGGTGATGCGCAGTTCAACCTAAAATGGGTAGAACTGGTGTTTTGAAATATAATAACACACTAATCTGTATCAACAGGTGGAAAAGATGAATATGAAGAGAGAAAAAACATTAAAAAGAAAATTAAAGCGCTTAAAGTCCTTGACCCAAAGGTAGCACAGAATCTGTGTAAGTGCGAGTTATATTCGGAAACAGGTGTTAATATACATGTAACTTGAGGTTTATTTTAATTGTGTAAATAATGTATTTTCAACATTTGTACCAATATTTTCCACAGCTATTTTTCTTGGATCTTTTCGAATGCCTTATGAGGAAATTAAAAAAATTATTTTGGAAGTGGACGAAGAACAATTGACCGAGTCCATGATTCAGGTAATTTTTTTAACATTTCTCATTCATAGTTTGTGAATTCACTCTCAAACTTGCAAAGGAGCATAATTTATTGGTGCAAGGCTGATTGTAACACTGATTATTTAAACACACAATTTCTTCAATAAAAGATTAAGCAGCATTTTAAATTTGTGTTTTTACATTGATTACATGGATGAATGCATATTGATTGTTTATATTATTGAATTGAATTACGTTTGTGTTAGAAATCATTAGTACAAGTAATAGTTTTGACTCCTTTATAAAAATTGCTTGGTAAATTGTCTTCCATGTAGAATGAATCAACCACATGGCCCAATCTTGGCTAGCAATCGGCAATTAAAGCTCAATAAAAATGATCAAAGCCAGCCTTGATTTTTTTTCACAAAGATGTTTTCTTGGCATTACCTAGATATTAAGACCACGCTGAGTGTTACTGGTTGCTGGATATCATGACAATGGGATTGATAGTTTTCTTCCCTATTTTCTGAAAAGGTTTATGAGGCCCTTGAGAATAAGGTGGGAAAAGGGAGAGGTTGTATCCAGTGAGGTTCAGAATGTCTGCCAAATACATAATGTCGTGCAGCAATTAAGGAAGCATGAGAAGTGAAACCTCCTCGGTATATTTGCAGTGTCTTTGGAAGGTTAATAACCTCACAAGTGCAGTTAGATCCATGAATGCATGAAATCCCTTCTATCCTCAACTGTATCATAAACAGACATTACCTCACACAAAATATATCAATATACAAAATCCTCAGCGGCTATTTGTCTCCATCAAGAAATGGCTATGATCCAAATGCCCCAGTTACCCTTCATACACTGATAATCACTCTAAACCACCTCCATCAGATATTATGGTCTCCTATCTGGCCAGGTGACACTGTACAAATGGTAAAGCGAATGATGATAAAGGCACACCAGAAGATAATGTGACATATTGCCAATGTTCCAGACAGTGACAAATTGTATTCTTCAGATGTTACCTTGGAAGCAGGATCAATATATATTGAGGATGCATGTAACCTACACGCACAACAATTGGAAAGGGTAGCCCTAGAGCCTGTTGTTCCAGGAAGGAAAGACACATGTGAATTCTGCTACCGTGGACTCTGGTGAAGATTTTAATGAGGCAGATTAAAGAAGAAGGCTGATGAATATGAAGAAGGCTGATGAAAATGAAGAAAGCTGATGAATATGCTTAGCCTGAGGGCAGGCATGCTGGAGAGCAAGCATTCAATGTAATGGAGTTAAAGGCCATTTGTGCAGACCCTGGGCCCTATTGTATCCAAGGAACTGTGTCAGCAGACCAGATATCTGCAGCATCTGATAGGCAGTATCACAATCCATCATTGTATCTCAAGGGACGCGGAGCGTTTTTGAAAGTGGGGGGGGGGCTGAGCGATCACTGATCTCCGGCCTTGGAGGAATCCCCCCCTCCCACTGTAGGGACGTTTTGAAATTTGATGTGTTAAAATCATGTTTTAGTGCATTGTAGAAGTATGATTTCAATGTTTTTTGTTTGAAGTATTTTTAAGATAATGTAGGGCCTACATGAGACAGAGGAGCAGGTGATTATTATTTTTTCGATCTCCAAAACTAGGGGATAATAATTCAGGCCATCCCCCACCTCAAAAGGTGAGGGGATATACACCCCATCCCTCCTTCCCCCACCCCCCCTCCCCTGGGATCGACGACAGTGCCCTCCACGGTGCAGAAAATTTGGCAAAAAAAGTTTAAATGTGTTATAATTTCAAGTGCTATTTTTTTTCGTTTGTAGTTGGAAAAAGGGACAAGAAATAATCATAACATTTCCTGATTTTGCAAAGTCATACAAATTATGTTTTGCTCGGGGGAAAAAATCAGAGTATTTTGAAAGTATGCGTTCTTCTTTTGAAGTATATTTCATTTTGAGTTGAATTTAGAATCATCAAACCACGACATAAAGGGGGTATATATTTGTGGAAACGTTACTTTAAAAAAAAAAAAAAAGACTTTCGAGAAATCTAAAATGCATGAGAAATATACATTTCAATGCACTGAGTCTCTTGCCCAGAGTAGGTGAATCGAGGACCAGAGGACAGATTTAAGGCGTAGTGACTTAAGGTGCGAGTGGTCGAGATTGCCATATACTCAAGCATGATCAAGTTACATAGAAACATAGAAAATAGGTGCAGGAATAGGCCATTTGGCCCTTCGAGCCAGAACCGCCATGCAATATGATCATGGCTGATCACCTAAAATCAGTACCCCTTTCCTGTTTTTTCCCCATATCCCTTGATCTCACTAGCCCCAAGACCTAAATGTAACTCTCTCTTGAAAACATCCAGTGAATCGTTCTCCACTGCCTTCTGTGGCAGAGAATTCCATGGATTCACAACTCTCTGGGTGAAGAAAGTTTGTCCTCATCTCAGTCCTAAATGACCTACCCCTTATTCTTAAATTGTGACCCCTGGTTCTCCCAACATCGGCAACATTTTTCCTGCAGTTACAGTAAGAGTAAAAATCTAGCAGGCAAGCAGGATGCTTCCTCCAACCACCCCATTTGAAGGCCACTAACTTTCATCACTTCACTTACTTCCAGTAACCACTGGTTGTACTCCAGGATGCACCGAGCCGCAGCCTGGTCCATGTCGGTCACCACGGCGAATTTGACGCAGAGACTCTCACGGCAGCGGCACATGCTTCCTCTTCGCCTTTGACCCGAGGCCCGGCTGCCTCCAACGGCCTGGGACTCTTGCACTGAGGCTGCTCCATGGCCGGAGCTTCAACGAACATCTCGCCAGCCCCGCAAACACTCGCCAGCCCCGGCTCCCTGTCCCCCTCTGCCTCCTTCGCTGCTTGTGCTTCCATCCATCACTCCCTCCGCCCTGGCTCTCCAACACCCACGACCAGGTTGCTCAGAGCACAGCAGCGCCTCGTCCGAAGCCGGAGACACTGAAAAATGTCTAGTCAAAAAAGTGGTGGGGCTGCACCACCCCCCGGTTCCTCGGCCCATGTATCAGCAGAGGACATACAATGTTTTGAGTGCTACATCTAGTGTTGAAAGGAGTTGAGGGTGTCCCAGCTCTCAAACTAATTATTGAATTCCTGAGATGCTACCTTGCAGGAGTAGGAAGAAGCTGTTCCTGAACCTGGACGTTACAGTTTTCAGGCTCCTGTACCTTCTTCCTGATGGCGATGGTGAGATGAGTGTGTGGCCAGGATGGTCTGGGTCCTTGATGATTTTGGCTGCCTTCTTGAGGCAGTGACTACGATAGATCCCTTCGACGGTGAGGAGGTCAAAGCCGGTGATGGACTGGGCAGTGGTCACAACTTTTTGTAGACCTTTTCGCTCCTGGACGTTCAAGTTGCCAAACCAGGCCACGATGCAACCAGTCAGAATGCTCTCTACCGTGCACCTGTAGAAGTTTAGGAGAATCCTCTTCGACATGCCGAATCTACGTAATCTTCTCAGGAAGTAGAGTCACTGATGTGCCTTCTTTACAATTGCGTCAATGTGCTGGGTCCAGGAAATATCTTCTGATATATGCATGCCCAGGAATTTGAAGTCATTGACCCTTTCCACCATCGTCCCGTTGATATAAACAGGATTGTGGGTCCTCATCCTTCCTCTACCAAAGTCCACAATCAGTTCCTTGGTCTTGCTGATGTTGAGAGCCAGGTTGTTGTGCTGGCCCCATCTGGTCAGTCGGTCGATCTCACTTCTATACTCTGACTCGTCCCGATCTGTGATTCGGCCAACAACAGTGGTGTCGTCGGCGAACTTGATGATGGAATTCGCATTATGTCCGGCTATGCAGTCTTGGGTATAGAGTGAGTAAAGCAGGGGGCTGAGCACGCTGCCATAAGGTGCTCCTTTACTAATTGTTACTGAGGATGAAGTGGTTCCTCCAATTCGAACAGACTGTGGTCTGCGGATGTGGAAGTCGAGGATCTAATTGCAGAGGGTTGCGCAGAGGCCCAGTTCCGTGAGCTTGGCAACCAGCTTGGAAGGGATGATGGTATTAAATACCTGTTGTGGCTGTATGCGAACTGTAGTTGGTCGAGGTTCTTGTCGAGGTAGGAGTTGACGTGCACCATAACCAACCTCTCAAAGCATGTCATCACCACAGACGTTAGTGCCACTGGTCGATAGTCATTGAGGCACGTCACCTTACTCTTCTTGGGCACCGGCATTATTGATGCCCACTTAAAGCAGGTGGGAACCTCGGACTTCAGAAGGGAGAGGTTGAAAATGTCTGCAAAAACTCCCACCAGTTGGTCTGCACAGGTCTTGAGAACTCGACCGGGTATACCAGGCACTTTCCGAGGGTGCACCCCCCTGAAGGATCTTCTGACGTCGGCCTCTGTGACTGTGACTGCAACACCGTCAGGGCGAATGGGTTGCTTGGGAAGGCAAATCAGTGTTCTCCCTATCGAACCGTGCGTAGAATGCATTGAGCTCGTCGGGCAGTGATGCTTCGCTGTCATTTGAGCTGCCTCCTGATTTCGCCTTGTAGGAGGTGATGGCATTTAAGCCCTGTCACAGTTGCCGAACATCCGTCTCATCCTCCAGCTTAGAGCAGAAGTCCCTTTGGTCTTTATGATGGCCTTACCAAAGTCATATCTGGTCTTCTTGTAGACCTCTGCATCATCTGACTTGAATGCCCAGGACCTAGTCTTCAGAAGAATGCGGATCTCATGGTTCATCCAAGGCTTCTGGTTAGGAACCACTCGGAAGGTTGTTGGAGGAACGCAGTCCTCCACATATTTCTTTATGAAGTCTGTGACGACTGTGGCATATTCATTCAGGTCCGTTGCCGAGACCCTGAGCATTGCCCGGTCTATAGACTCCAAGCAGTCCTAGAGTTGTTCCTCTGCCTCCCCCAAGCAGGTCTGCACAGTCCTCACCTCTGGGGGTGCTTTCTTCAGTTGCCTGTATTCAGGAAGAAGCAGCACCGCTGAATGGTTGGATTTGCCGAAATGAGGCCGAGGGGTAGAGCGATAGGTGTCTTTGATGGTCGTGTAGCAGTGGTCAAGGGTGTTTGATCCTCTGGTGCTGCAGAAGACATGTTGGTGGAAGTTAGGGAGCAATTTCTTCAGGTTAGCTTTGTTGAGGTCCCCGGCTACAGTGGGAAACGCCTCGGGGTAGGCTTGTTGACCACGACATGCAGCTCCTCCAGTGCCAGACGGACGTCTGCCTGAGGTGGAATGTAGACCGCAGTCAGGATGATGGAGGTGAATTCCCTCGGTAGGTAGAAGGGGCGGCATTTCACCGCCACGTGTTCCAGGTGCGGAGAGCAGGAGTTTAATAGGACTACCATGTCTGAGCACCACGAACAATTGACCATGAGGCAGGCGCCCCCTCCTCTCCCTTTCCCAGATGCCTGTGTACGGTCCATACGGTGGATGGAGAAACCTTCAGGCTGGACCGCTGAGTCTGGGGAGCTGGGGGTGAGCCATGTCTCAGTGAAACAGAACACAGAGCATTCCCTCAGTTCCCTTTGGTAAAGCAGCCTTGACCTTAAGTCCACTTTATTTTCTAGTAACTGTACGTTGGCTAGTAGGATGGTAGGGAGAAGGGGCCGAAGTACCCTGCGCTTCAGTCTTACTTGTAGTCCTGCCCGACGACCACGTTTCCGTACTCCATGAAGGCCATTTCGGTGTTTACAGATACTTGCGAGTCTCCCCGAGGTCGGGGATTCCCCTGCGATCGGGAATTCCTTTACAGTCGGCACCTCGAGCGCCATTGCTGCTGGGAGATCCTGCCCGACGCCTCGATTCTGGACTCCATGTAGGCATCCCCGGTGTTTAGAGGTACAGTACTTACAGATTCCCCTCTGATCGGGAATGCCCTCACAGTCGCTACCTCCGCGAGATCGCAGTAGCGCTAATGCATTTAAATGCGATAGCAGTTCGCTACTTACATCGCTGGTTTCTGTAGATTATTTAATACGGGTGAGCTCAGAAATCCTATATTTGAAGATTTTCTGTTGTGCCGCTGACAAAAAGTCACTGCAGATAGGCGCCATCGTGGATCTCGTATTATTGCCAGGTTATGGAGGATCAATAAATGATCATGAATTTAGACACCCGCCTTGCAGTGAATAAGCGAGTTCGGTATGCTGACTGCGCAAGCCCAGGTCAAAGGTCACTCGCGATAAACATTCTCGCCAGCTGTGCTGTTACGTGTGTGCAGGCCTGCGTTTCGTCCAGGGTCGGGCCCAGGTGTCCGGCGCTGTTGAGCTGGGCCGTCCCCGTCCCCTCCTGAGTGTCCCATCCATGTCCGGGGTGGCTCTGGGCTGGCGGGATGCCGGCCCGGGCCGGAGGCTGCCCCGGAATTGCAGCTGGCGCTGACTCCGGCTCCCGGGGGGCCTGTTGCCCGGCGGGACTGCAACCTTCGGCTGCGCCTCTTGCCTTGTCCTGTGGCTGTCAGTTGGCCCCCTCGGGTCCAGCGGGGGCTGAGCACCGTCATCGGCGGGGATGCACATGGGGTGCTGCGGTGGCTTGGCGGGTCAGGAAACATCTCTAGAGAAGGGTCTCGACCCAAAACGTCACCCATTCCTTTTCTCCGGGATGCTACCTGTCCCGCTGAGTTGCTGCAACGTTTTGTGTGCGTCCCTGTTGATGGCCGGTGCTTGGCTTTCGCCGGGGGGGGGGGGGGGAGGGGTGGCTGGTGGTCCCTGGGGAGCGGGTTCCTTGGTAGTTGAAGCGGGTTTGGCTGGAGTTGGCGCTTCTTCTACGTGTTGGCTCTGGGCCTGGGGCCGTCGCTGCTCCGTGTCAGTGTCCCAGGTTCGATTCTGGCTGAGGATGAGGTGCAAGTCTGTGTGCGCCGAGAATGTCTCTCCCCCTGTCCCCGGCGCCACACGCGCTGCCTCTGGACCATCTGTGCCACGAGTGTCCCATCCCAGCTCAAGGGGCGGCCGGAGATGTCCGAGGCGACCCCGGACCAATGGGACACTGGCCCATAGCCAGCGCCAAGAAGAGCGCCAACTCCAGCCCAACCCCGCTCCATGATTGACAAACCCCATGATTCCTTGCATTTTTCGGAATAACAAACTCGCTTATTGCAAATGAAGAGCTCAAGTAATGCCTTGAAATGCCAAGATCAGCTTTGTTAAGTTGTGAATGGCAGCATTGCTCTTGTAATGGGTGTGTTTTCCCTGTATGTGCAGCCTTCAGGACGGAGTCGGGTTGTCTGAGGATAGCCCTTATCACCAAGTAACTGATTTTTTGTCTTGTGCTCAAACATGGCAGTTATAGTTGCCAGGGTGCTGAAGGACTCTTCAGACTTGTTGGATGCAGCATGAGACATTTTTCTTATGTTGTCTCATGTCTTCTTCTACTTCTTGCGTATGGCGTGCACATCCGAAAGTTGTAGGCAACTTGTTCTATTTGATCTTATTTGAATGTGCACTTGTTGATTGCATTCATTGAAACAGGGCGGACCACGTGATGGTTGCAATCTTCCACACCATGCACTGCTAGGGGCAGCATGCTGTAAAGGTTGTAACTTCGTTTGCTCCCTTAACTTTTAACTTCTTGCTTACCACTCTTTCAATGTTACTTGTTATTACTTGATTTCAAGGCACGGTCTAACTTTTCCTAAAGTGTTGATAACACTTTTATACGCTTCAATCGTGTAAAGATGGAGACAAGAGGGAAAAGAGCTTCTCCAAAGAAGGAGCGTGGGGGAGGCGCAGCTTCTGACTCTGGTATCTTAGAAGCAGTATCGAAAATGAACAGAGAAATGAAAACAAGGTTTTTCAGTTTGGAAGCAATGATGAAAGGAATTTCGAGCAAATTGAAGTTCAAGACAAGCTGATTATGTTACAAGATGAATCTCGTGAACAGAAGGAACAAATTTATAACTTGCGAACCATGGGCCAGGAAAGAGATTTGAAGATTGAAAAACTGGAACGGAAAATGAAGGAAAATACTCGGGCACTCGAGCAATACAAGATTAAAAATATGGATCTGGAAAACAGAAGCCATCGACTGAATTTGCGAATTGTTGGTTTGCCTGAAGGTCAAGAAGGGGATAATGTAATAAAATATGCCTCTAAAATGATAAAGGAGACTTTCAACACCGAGCACTATGAAAATCTTCCAATTTTGGATAACGCACACAGCATCGGGAAGAAATCTGGTCTCCAAGATAAATCGAGATATTTGATCGTTCGGTTCCACTTCTTGCAGATGAAGGAGAATATCCTCCAAGTAGCAAAAAAGTTGGGCATGGTTGAATATGAAGGATGCAAGTTTTGGTTTGTTCCTGATTACAGCCGTGAGCTTTTTGGATTGAGAATATCTTTCCATAATGTAATGTCTGAGTTGTTTAAGAAACAGGTGCGCCCCGCCTTGCTTTATCCAGCTAGACTGCGTATACGACTCTTTAATGGTAACAACCGATTTTTCAACAATCCTCAAGACGCTTCCAGCTTTCTGGAGGCTTATGGGAGTGAAGCCACGTCGGGGAGCTACTGATAGTTGATTAAGTTAAATTGGAGATTTATTGTTCCTATTTTGACAATATATCATTTTGTAAATGATTAAGAATTTAAATGGATGAGTTGTTCTTTAATTACTTTTTAGAATTTTAGTATGATTGTATCAAACAATAACTTTTACCTTCTCTAAGATACTGTTAATTTAATGTAATGATATTATATATTAACTTCTTTGTTAGCTCTTCTCTTTTTAAAATGTCAACCGAAGGAATTTTTTTCCCTGTGTTTAGACAAACAAAGTGAAGCAGTTCTTGTTTTTCATATTTTTACCTTGGATAAATAATATGAAGTAGCTCTTGTCTTTCACAGTTAACATGCACTTTTTAACCATAACATTAATTTGTTTTGGCTATTGAGTGGTAAATATGCCTTTTTACGTTGGGTGCTATCATTAGAAGAGATGGGGGTAGGGAAGGGATTAGGTAGCGTACTGACTGTCTATTGGTCAGTTTTGGGCTTTGCATGGGTGGGAGAGGGGGTACTTTTGCTTTTAGTTTCGTTTTTTCTATCTGGGCAGAATTTGAACTACAAAAATGTCTGAAATGTCGTTACTTAGACTCCTCTACTTCCAGTATCATGAACTGTTATGCTTTAAGAAATTAACCCTTTACATTCCACATGATTTTTACAAACAACATGGATAAAGTTATTAACTTCCTTTCATGGAATGTGAATGGTTTGAACCATCCCATTAAGATACTTTTTTTTAAAGTTCTTCGGAGACTAAATGCTCAGATTATCTTTGTTCGGGAAACCCATGTAAGGCAAGACGACACTCAACGATTTTTTAAGTTTTGGAGAGGACAGCAGTTTCATTCAAATTCACAGGCTAAGGTGAAAGAAGACTCTATTTTTATTGATTCCTCAATTTTGTTTGTTCATTATGAAACAATTTCTGATCCATATGGATGATTTTTGATGATTACTGGTGTTCGTCATAACCAAAAAGTTGTTATGGTGAATGTTTATGCACCTAATATTGATCACCCTGAGTTTTTTTAAACAGTTAATCGCATCCTTTCCTAATTTAAATAAACATATTTTGATAATGGGTGGAGATTTTAACTGCTGTTTGAACCCATCGATGGACAGATCTGCATCTGGTCATGTGCTTCCAAATAAATCAGCTAGTTTTATCAATTCTTTTTTACTTGACTCTGGAACGTTAGAAGTCTGGAGATTCCTACACCCAAATGACAAAGTATTTCTTTTTTCTCTCATGCATACCATAGTTACTCTAGGATTGACTACTTTATAATAGATTCTCGTTTCATCGGTCACTGCGTGTGAGTATGATGCAATTGCTGTTTCTGATCATGCACCATTGAAACTATCAATTAAACTACCTGATTCCAAGTTTGGTGCTAAACAATGGCGATTTAATACTACTTTGCTTCAAGATCTAAATTTTGTTAATTTTATTAAAGATCAGATTGCTTTTTTCTTCTGAACAAACTACTGAAGAAATATCCAATGGTATAATCTGGGATGCTTTTAAGGCATATATTCGTGGACAAATTATTTCATACTCCGCGGGATTGAAAAAACAAACTCAAAATGAAATACGTGTATTGACTGATGAGATTAAAGAAATTGATTAAAAATATTCAAAAGCTCCTAGTCAAGAGCTCTATAAGAATAGAGTTGAACTTCAATTGAGACATGATTTGTTATTAGTATCACCGATTGAGAATCAGTTACTTGAAACCAAAAGTCAATTTTATATACATGCCGATAAATCTGGCAAATTACTAGTCAATCAGTTGAAAGCTGTGTCAGCTAAACGTCAGATTATTAAAGTAAGTAAACGGGATGGTACATTGACTATAGACCATGATGAAATTAATAAATCCTTTCAGGAATTTTATACCTCCCTTTTCCAATCAGAATTTCTTACAGATTCCAATATTATGCATGAGTTTTTAAAGAAAATGAACTTGCCATATTTACCGCATAATGAGTCTCTGTTATTAGATGAACCCATCACGGAGGAAGAAATACAGAAAGCCATCCTCTCGATGAATTCTGGTAAAGCTCCTTGTTTAGATGGGTTTACAGTAGAATTCTTAAAGTATTTCTCAAGTTTACTGTCTCCCTGGCTATGCAAGGTTTTTAAAGAAGCCTTTTTAATGAATAGATTACCACAATCCTTTTATGAAGCCTCTATTTCTTTAATTCTTAAAAAAGATAAAGACCCTACTGAAGTGACATCATATAGACATATATCACTGTTAAATGTAGATTCCAAAATTCTTTCCAAAATATTAGCTATGAGATTGGAAAATATTTTACCGCAAATTATTTCTGAAGATCAGACAGGTTTTATTAAAAATTGTTACTCATATTTTAACGTTAGGAGATTAATGAATATCATATATACAGCGTCAAATAAAACTTTAGAATGTGTCATTTCACGATGCTGAGAATGCGTTTGATAGAGTAGAATGGGAATACTTATTCAATACACTTGAAAAATTTAGGATTGGTCCAAAATGTATTTCTTGGATCAAGCTGATATATAATATACCTCAGGCTTCAGCACTTACCAATAATCAGAGATCCCATTTTTTCAGGCTCTTTTGAGGTACTAGTCAGGGCTGTCCTTTAAGTTCTTTACAGTTTGATATTGTTTTGGAACCTTTGGCCACCGCTATTAGGGAATCCCCTAATATTTTTGGTATTGTCCGTGGGAATAAGACACATAAGCTATCTCTTTGTGCAGATGATCTATTATTCATCTCTAACCCTGAGAAATCTATTCCAGCAATAGTAGCACTACTTAATCAATTTAGTAGTTTTTCTGGTTATAAACTAAATCTTAGTAAGAGTGAGCTTCTTCCATTAAACAATCTAGTTTCAAATTATGGACAGTTCCCATTTAGATTGACTACCGAATGTATTACTTATTTAGGCATTAAGATTACCAAGAAACACAAGGATTTATTTAAAGCCAATTTTACACCTCTAATTGACCATATCAAACAACAGTTTACTAAATGGTCACCAATGTCCTTATCTTTAATTGGCCGAATCAATGCTATTAAAATGTGTATCTTACCTAAATGTTTGTATTTATTTCAGACGATACCAATTTTTATTGCTAAATCTTTCTTTGATATTATTGACTCCAAAATGTCTTCATATATATGGCAGAATAAAAATTCCAGACTAAGTAAAAAATACTTACAGAAATCAAAAAAATACGGTGGTTTGGCACTGCTGAACCTTAGATTCTACTATTGGGCAGTCAATGTTCATTATCTAACATTTTGGACAAAAGATTTAGAAGATACCCAATGCCCAGGATGGATAAACCTTGAACCTGATTCCTTACAAGGGCTATCGTTGGCTTCTATTCTCGGGGTCTCGTTACGTTTTACAATTATGAATAAATTGAATAAATATACGACTAACCCAATAATAAGACATACATTCCGAACATGGTTTCAATTTCGTAAGTTTTTTGGATTGAATGATTTAATTTTATCGAGTCATATCATATCTAATTTTTTCTCCCAACCTTCTAGTACTGATCAAGCCTTTCTGTTATGGAAGAGGAAGGGATTAGTAGCTTTTCGTGATTTGTTTTTGGATGGTTGTTTTATGTCTTTTGAACAACTCTCCAATAAATGTAATCTACCTAACTCACATTTCTTTAGATATTTACAAATTAGACATTTTTTGAGGGCTACTCTACCCTTTTTTCCGTTGCCGCATCAAACCGAAATCTTGGGAAAAATTTTACATTTGAACCCTTATCAGAAAGGCTTAATAACAACTATGAATTGATTTTGAAATTACAAATAGATACATTTGAAAAAATTAAGAATGACTGGGAAAGAGAACTCCAAATTTCTCTATCTATAGAGAAATGGGAGAGGATTCTTCAATTAGTTAATACTTCCTCAATGTGTGCAAGACACACTTTGATACAATTCAAGGTCGTTCACAGAGCTCATATGTCAAAAGATAATTAGCTTGTTTTTATGGTCATATAAATTCTACCTGTGACAGATGTAATTCTGAAGTAGTCTCATTGACTCATATGATTTGGTCCTGCCCACTTTTAGAAAAATATTGGAAATTGATTTTTGATACCCGTTCTGTAGTTTTAGGTATTTATTTACAACCTCATTATATTACTGTAATTTTTGGGCTACCAATGTTAGATTCTATTCATCTGTCCCGTTCCGGCCATCGGCTGATTGCATTTACTACATTAATTGCTAGAAGATCTATTTTATTTAAATGGATAGACTCTAATCCTCCGACCGCACTCCATTGGTACTCTGAAACAATATCATGTTTAAATTTAGAAAAAATTAGGAGTGACATTGTTGTACCCTTGGTTAAATTTGATAGGACTTGGGGAAGATTTATTCAACATTTTCATACAACATAAATTGTCCCCCCTCCAACTGTTATAATAATTATTTTACCTTTATACGGTGGAACGGACTTGACGACAAACAGGGACTTAAATTGTTGAAATTCTTTGCAGCCCAGATTCTGTTTTGCTTTTTTTATCTCTAGTGTAGGGGGGTTTTGTTTTTTCCTTTTTTCTCTTTTTTTCCTTTTTTTCTTTTTGTCTTTTTGTTTTTATATATATGTTCTCTTTTAAACACTTAACTATATTTACATATGGACCGGGAGGTCTATATTCAATGTATATTTTGACACTGGACTCGTATTTAGGTTATACCTGTTATTAATGTTCCAGATCCCTATGTATCAATATCATTGTTATGTTTATCATTATTTTGTTGTTGTTTTGTTTTTGTTTTTGAAAAAAAACTAATACAAATATTTTAAAAGAAAGAAAGAAACAGGGCGGACCATGTGAAGTTTGCAATCTTCCATCCCAAGTCTCATGTCGAAGATAAAAGGATTTTGGTTGTCGCAATTTTAAACCATAATAACCATTTAAACCCAATCATAAATAATCACATTGCTCTTTATATATAACGTTCCCATAGTTATTTTGTGTTTGATTACTGCAAGTAGTTTTGTTATCACTGTATCGCTTTAATAGTTTTTCTCACCTTTTGTTTTAATTTCAGGATCTCTTCACAGTCTGCTTTCTATGTATAAAAAAAATGTAATTTAAAATGAGCGCATAAATTTAGTTGAAGGCGAAAAGACATATTTCTTGAAACAACTTTCATATTATTTGTTCAATATGTCAACAGAACTTGCTGCATCATCTACCAGAACAAGAACAGGTTGTTGCCTTGGCTCATTTCAAGAATGATTATAATAACTTGTCAGAACCAGAGCAATTTGGAGTTGTGGTGAGTATTCTGTACAAAACATCATATTAAGATTTTAGGGTTTATTACTTTAATAAACTTCCATCAAGTTTGCGGTTTTCCATTCATCTATGTTTCATTTCACTTTATTGGAGATGCGTTATTTAATAGACAACAAATTGGAATTATTTCTCCCAATTAAAGTTTCCTGTCTAGATATTCTTCCGTGCCAAAAAAAATCATGCATCTATTCTGAGGCCCAAGGTGTTGTGCAAGAGGGGCATTTTCTTGCGGTAATTGCAATGCAGGTAGGATCTAGATCATAGTTGGGATGTGTGTAATGTGGATTTGGACCTTGGATCAGGGGACTTTGAAGCATTGGTGGAAGGTCAACGTCAGGGTTGAAGCGTTGGAAATATGCGATTGCATGGATCCACGAGTAGTTCATTTTGTGGGGTAATTGGAATTAATCAGATAATCAAAAAGGCACCTAGGGCATCAGCAACACAGTGGAGGCAATGAAGAAAACACAAAATAAATTACTTGAGGGAGTTTCTAACCACAGTTGGCTGATACTCGCCTTTTGCCACAGATCAGGTAAGGGTATGATCCTTTAGATCACAGGACAGGAATGGGCCCTTTAGCCCACTATGTTTGTGCTGAACATGATGCCAAATTAAACTAATCCCTTAATCCTGCGCATGCTCTATCTCCCTTCATTTTCTACATATTTATGTGCCTTTCCAAAAGCCTCTTAAATGTCACTATTGTACCTTGTTCCACCACCATCCCTGGCAACACATTGTAGGCACCTATCTTCTACAAAAAAAAATTGTATCGCTCATCTCCTATAAACCTTCCCCATCTATGCTGGCTAGTATTTCACAATTTCAGCCTACGGAATACATTCTGATTACCTCACCCTATTTATGCCTCTTATCATTTTATAAACTTTATCAAGTCTCCCCTATGAACCTCCAGAGAAAACCATCCAGGTTTATCCAACCTTTTCTTAGAGTTGGTACTGCGTAATCCAGGTAGCATCTTGTAGACTTCTGCAAACTATCCAAAGCTTCCCCATCCTTCCAGGAATGAGGAGACCAGAACTGCACACAGCCCTCCAAATGCGGCTTATCCAAAGTTTAATAAAGTTGAAACATGACTTCCTAACCCGTAATTCTTACTCAATATCCTGTCTGATGAAGGCAAGCATACCAGACAGTTTCTTTCAACTCTATCTACTTGCTTTGATACTTTCTGCGAGTTGTGTTCTGTACATTAATGCTGTAAGGGCTCTGCTATTGATTGCATACTTCTCTTTACATTTGACCTCCCAAGGTTCAACACCTTGTACGTACCTGCCTTGATTAAATATTATCTGCCATTTCTCCACTTATATTCTGAACTGATCGATATACTCGTGTACCCTTCGACATCCATAGATGTAGATTAGCTCTTAGATTTAACTCTTTGGGCTAAAGGAATCAAGGGATATGGGGGAAAAAGCAGGAACAGGGTACAGATTTTAGAGGATCAGCCATTGAATGGCTGGCTCGAAGGGCTGAATGGCCTCCTCCTGCACCTATTTTTCTATGTTTCTATCCTTTTTGACTGTCTGCAACTCAACATATTATCGTGTTGTCTGCAAAAGTGCTAACCAACCGTTCAACATTTCTTTCCAAGTTGGTTATTTTTATCGAGAACAACAAAGCTCCCAGCAAATTTTCCCTGCAGAACACTGTTGGTCAGAAACCTCAGTTCAGAATGACACTCTTCCGTCACTACCCTTTGTCTTATATGGGTAAGCCAATCCAGAATCCAAACTAGCCAGTCATGGTGGATTTTCTTCCAATGCAAGTAAATTCTATCCTTGAGAATCCTCTCCAATTGCTTTCCTATGACGGACGTGAGGCTCACTGGCATATAGTTTCCTGGATCATGTCTTTTTCCCTTTGTAAACAAAGGAACAGCAGTGACTATTCTCCATCACCCGGAACCATTCTTTGTGACGAAAGAGAAGATAAAGATTTTCGTTGATGCCCAAGTAAACTCCTCTCTTGTCTCTCAATAACCTGGGATAGATCCCATTTGGCCCTGGGTAAATCCACCTTAATATTCTTCCAGATACCCACTACCACCTCTTTGTTGTTCTCAAAATGCCTAAGCCCCACACTGATCTCACTATCATCTACGTCTATCTCCTTGGTGAATACCGATGTAAAGTACTCGGTTTGCACACATCCTCTGACATCAAGCTTAAATTTATTTCTTCATCCTTGAGTCATCCTATCCTCTCCCAAGCTATCGTCTAAATATGAAAAAAGCCTTTAGATTCTCTTTGATCTGACCTGCCAATAACGTTTCATGGCTCCATCTGGCCCACCTTATTCCCTGTTTGAATTCTTTCCTGTTTTTCTTTATATTCTGTGCGGCACGGTGGTGTAGCAGTAGAGCTACTGCCTAACAGTGCCAGGGACCTGGGTTTGATCCTGTCTACGAGTGCTTGCCTGTACGGAGTTTGTGCGTTCTTCTCGTGACCTGCGTGGGTTTTTTCCGAGATCTTCGGTTTCCTCCCAAACTCTAAAGACGTACAGGTTTGTAGGTTAATTGGCATGGTATGAATGTAAAATCGTCCTGAGTGTGAGTAGGATGGTGTTAGTATTCGCTGGTAAGTGCACTCGTGGGCTGAAGGGCTTGTATTCACACTGTATTTCTAAACTAAATTAAACTAAATTCCTCAAAGGTCCTGTCTGGTATCTATTTTACCTTTGGTCCGAATTTACTATTTGAAGTTTCCCACACTGCACTCCTTGTACCTCCTCCCAACTGGACAATGCCCTCTGATCAGCTGGTCTTTAACTGGCTCCCACATATCAGATGTGATCACCCAATGACACATAGCTCCTGCCTCATTATGCGGTAATCTGCTTTACACCAATGTAGTACCTCCCAAGGTCCAGACATATACTTATTCATAACTATCGTAAAACATATGAGATTGTGATCACCGTTCCCCAAATGCCCTCCCAATCTAATGCCAGTCATCTGATCCATCTCATTTCACAGTACCAAGTCCAATCTGGTCCCTCCTTGAGTTGGACTATCCACAGACTGTTTCAAGAAACACTCTGTGTAAAAATGCCTAACCAATTCTGTCCGATCTAAGCCTTTTGCACCGAAGAAATCCCAGTCAATATTTGGGAAGTTAAAGTCACCCACTACAACAATCCTGTTTACGTCTTTCCATAATCTGTGTTCCTCCATCTACTGCTGGCTGCTGGGAGGTCTATAGAAAAATCCCTTCAAACTAATTTCACCTTTCTTACTTTTGAGCTCTACCCGTCTACCCATATATTGCCTCAGGAGATGAAGTATGTCTCAAGTCAAAGTCAAAGTATCCTTTATTGTCATTCAGACCTTTCAGTCTGAACAAAATTTTGTTTCCTTGCAGTCATAACATATAATAAAAAACATAACACACAATAAACACATATTTAACATCCACCACAGTGAGGTTTTGCCTTCCACCAGGCACCTCCTCACTGTGGTGGAAGGCAAAAGTCTTAAAGTCTTTGCCTTCTTCCCTCGTTCTCCCTCTGCGCTGAGGCGATCCAGGCCTCCGATGTTATCGTCCTCTAGGCCCGTGGCCGAGCCTCCGAAGCCGGGCTGCCGCCACCGCGGTTGCCAGAATGCTGGAACGTCGCCACAGCTCTAAAGCAGGGTCCACTGCTGGAATGCTGGAGCACCGCAGCTCTGAAGCCGGATCGCCGCTGGAACGTTGGAGCACCGCAGCTCTGAAGCCGGGTCGCCACTGGAGCACCGCAGCTCTGAAGCCGGGTCGCCGCTGGAACGCCGCTGCTGGAGCACCGCAGCTCCGAAGCCGTGTTGCCGCTGGAGCACCACAGCTCTGAAGCCGGGTCGCCGCTGGAATGCTGAAACGCCGCCACAGCTCCGAGGCCGCCAGCTCCAATATTAGGCCTCAGCACAGATGGAGACGGTGACGGGGGACAAGACAAAAAAAGTCGCACCCCTCGACAGGAGAGACTAAAACCCTGTTTCTCCCACCCACCCCCCCCCCCCCCCACCCCCCGTCCTCCACACATACACAGCCTAATAAACCAAAATTTTAACTAAAACAGACACGAGAAAACAAAAAGAAAAGAAAAACAGACGGACTGCAGGCGAGCCGCAGCTGCCAGGCAGCGCCGCCACTTCCGCTTAGTGCTAATGAATTGGGTTCTTCCTCCCCACAATCAGACTGAATAAGGTCCCGACACGAAATGTCACCATCCATGTTCCTTAGAGATGCTGTCTGATCCACTGAGTTTCTTCAGCACTTTGTGTCTTTTTTGTAAACCTGCAAATGCAGTTCCTTGTATTCAATAATTATTATGATAGTTTTCAGTTTGTAAATGTTGAAACCATATCAATGAATCTTTGAATGGCTATTTTTATGGTTTCACATTGCGTTCATAACATCAATATAATACAGCACCAAATCAAGTTATTTCTATAGATATAGCATTGAAAAATTAACTTACAGCGAAATAAAATCTTTATAAGATGGTTCTATGGGGTGTAGCACAGTTCCAGTTAAGATGAGAAAAGACCTCAATGTCTTGAATGCTTGCCGCACAGTCCATTTATATATTTTTCTTTATTATTAAGTTGTGTTCCACTTGTAACCATATAACCATATAACAATTACAGCACGGAAACAGGCCATCTCGGCCCTTCAAGTCCGTGCCGAACAACTTTTTTTCCCTTAGTCCCACCTGCCTGCACTCATACCATAACCCTCCATACCCTTCTCATCCATATGCCTATCCAATTTATTTTTAAATGATACCAACGAACCTGCCGCCACCACTTCCACTGGAAGCTCATTCCACACCGCTACCACTCTCTGAGTAAAGAAGTTCCCCCTCATGTTACCCCTAAACCTCTGTCCCTTAATTCTAAAGTCATGTCCTCTTGTTTGAATCTTCCCTATTCTCAAAGGGAAAAGCTTGTCCACATTAACTCTGTCTATCCCTCTCATCATTTTAAAGACCTCTATCAAGTCACCCCTTAACCTTCTGCGCTCCAGAGAATAAAGACCTAACTTATTCAACCTATCTCTGTAACTTAGCTGTTGAAACCCAGGCAACATTCTAGTAAATCTCCTCTGTACCCTCTCTATTTTGTTGACATCCTTCCTATAATTGGGCGACCAAAATTGTACACCATACTCCAGATTTGGTCTCACCAACGTCTTGTACAATTTTAACATTACATCCCAGCTTCTATACTCAATGCTCTGATTTATAAAGGCTAGCATACCAAAAGCTTTCTTTACCACCCTATCTATATGAGATTCTACCTTCAAGGAACTATGCACGGTTATTCCCAGATCCCGCTGTTCAACTGTATTCTTCAATTCCCTACCGTTTACCATGTACGTCCTATTTTGATTTGTCCTGCCAAGGTGTAGCACCTCACATTTATCAGCATTAAACTCCATCTGCCATCTTTCAGCCCATTTTTCCAACTGGCCTAAATCACTCTGTAGACTTTGGAAATCCTCTTCATTATCCACAACACCCCCTATCTTGGTATCATCTGCATACTTACTAATCCAATTTACCACCCCTTCATCCAGATCATTGATGTACATGACAAACAACAAAGGACCCAACACAGATCCCTGAGGCACCCCACTAGTCACCTGCCTCCAACCCGACAAACAGCCATCCACCATTACCCTCTGGCTTCTCCCATTCAGCCACTGTTGAATCCATCTTGCTATTCCTGCATTTATACCCAACAGTTGAACCTTCTTAACCAACCTTCCATGAGGAACCTTGTCAAAGGCCTTACTGAAGTCCATATGGACAACATCCACTGCTTTACCCTCGTCAATTTCCCTAGTAACCTCTTCAAAAAATTCAAGAAGATTAGTCAAACATGACCTTCCAGGCATAAATCCATGTTGACTGTTCCTAATTAGACCCTCTTTATCCAGATACTTATATATATTATCTCTAAGTATCTTTTCCATTAATTTGCCCACCACTGAAGTCAAACTAACCGGTCTATAATTGCTAGGTTTACTTTTAGAACCCTTTTTAAACAATGGTACAACATGCGCAGTACGCCAATCCTCGGGGACTATTCCAGTTTCTAATGACATTTGAAATATTTCTGTCATAGCCCCGGCTATTTCTACACTAACTTCCCTCAATGTCCTAGGGAATATCCTGTCAGGACCTGGAGACTTATCCACTTTTATATTTTTCAAAAGTGCCAGTACTTCTTTTACTTTGAAACTCATAGTATCCATAGCTACTCTACTAGTTTCCCTTACCTCACATAATTCAATATCCTTCTCCTTGGTGAATACCGAAGAAAAGAAATTGTTCAATATCTCCCCCATCTCTTTTGGCTCTGCAGATAGCTGTCCACTCGGTCTCTCCAATGGACCAATTTTATCCCTTGTTATCCTTTTGCTATTAACATAGCTGTAGAAACCCTTTGGATTTACTTTCACCTTACTTGCCAAAGCAACCTCATATCTTCTTTTAGCTTTTCTAATTTCTTTCTTTAGATTCTTTTTACATTCCTTATACTCCTCAAGCACATCATTTACTTCATGCTGCCTATAATTATTGTAGATCTCCCTCTTTTTCCGAACAAGATGTCCAATTTCCCTTGAAAACCAGGGCTCTTTCCAATTTTTACTGGTTCCTTTCAACCGAACAGGAACATAAAGATTTTGTACTCTTAAAATTTCCCCTTTAAATGTCCTCCATTTCTCCTCTACATCTTTCCCATAAAACAAAATGTCCCAGTTCACTCCTTTTAAATCATCTCGCATCTCGTTAAAGTTAGCCTTTCTCCAATCAAAAATCTCAACCCTAGGCCCAGTTCTGTCCTTCTCCATAATTATATTGAAACTAATGGTATTGTGATCACTGGACCCGAAGTGCTCCCCTACGCATACCTCCACCACCTGTCCCGTCTCATTTCCTAACAGGAGGTCCAGCACTGCCCCTCCTCTAGTAGGCACCTCTATGTATTGCTGCAAAAAACTATCCTGCACACATTTTACAAACTCCAAACCATCCAGCCCATTTACAGAATGTGTTTCCCAGTCTATGTGTGGAAAGTTGAAATCTCCCACAATCACTACCTTGTGCTTACTACTAATATCTGCTATCTCTTTACATATTTGCTCTTCCAATTCTCGTTCCCCATTTGGCGGTCTATAATATACCCCTATAAGTGTTGCTACACCTTTCCCACTTCTAAGTTCCACCCAAATAGCCTCCCTAGATGAGCCCTCCAATCTATCCTGCCAAAGCACTGCTGTAATATCTTCCCTGACTAGCAATGCAACACCTCCACCTCTTGCCCCTCCAATTCTATCACACCTGAAGCAACGAAATCCTGGAATATTTAGTTTCCAATCACAGCCCTCCTGCAACCATGTTTCACTGATCGCCACAACATCATACTTCCAGGTGTCTATCCAGACTCTAAGCTCATCCACCTTTCTTACAATGCTCCTAGCATTAAAATATGCACATTTAAGAAACCCCCCATCTCTTATTCTGTTTATTTCCTTTTTTTTCTTTCTCCTCTTGTGTCCGAGTGCTTCCCTTTTCTGCTTCCTGCCTCCCATTCTGTCTACTAGCTTTTGCTATTTGCATCCCTCGCCCCAACCATTCTAGTTTAAAGTCTCCCCAGTGGCCTTTGCAAATTTCCCCGCCAGGATATTGGTCCCCCTCGGGTTCAAGTGCAACCCATCCTTTCTGTACAGGTCCCACCAACCCCAAAAGAAGTCCCAATGATCCAGAAACTTGAATCCCTGCCCTCTGCACCAGTCTTTCAGCCAAGCATTTATCCTCCACCTTGCTTCATTTCTACTCTCACTGTCACGTGGCACAGGCAGTAATCCTGAGATTGTTACCTTTTTGGTCCTTTTCCTCAACTCTCCTCCCAAGTCCTTAAATCCTCCCTTCAGGACCTCTTCTCTTTTTTTACCTATGTCATTGGTACCTATATGTACCACGACCTCAGGCTCCTCTCCCTCTGATTTGAGGATATCTTGGACACGTTTAGACACGTCCAAGACCTTGGCACCAGGGAGGCAGACCACCATCCTGGTCTCCCGACTGCGTCCACAGAATCGCCTATCCGACCCCCTAACAATAGAGTCCCCAATTACTATTGCCCTCCTCTTTTTTTCCCTACCTTTTGGAGTAACAGGGGCGGTCTCTGTGCTGAAGGCCCGTCCGCTGTCGCTACCCCCGGGTAGGCTGTCACCCCCATCCGTACTCAAACAGGAGTACTTATTTGCCAGGTGTACTGACATTGGAGTACTCACTTGTTCATGCCTCTGCCCCTTGCCCTTCCTTAGTGTGACCCACATGTCTCTCTCCTGTGGTTTTGGAGTGACCACCTCCCTATAACTCTCCTCTATCACCTTTTCACTCTCCCTGACCAGGCAGAGGTCATCGAGCTGCTGCTCCAGGATCCTAATACGGTCCCTTAGGAGCCCCATCTCTCTGCACCTGATGCAGATGTGGACGTCAAGAGGGCCATCCGACACCATGACCTCCCACATCTGACATGCAGTACAGTACACTGCTCTGGCTGACATTCTCTCGCCTTACCCTGGATCCGATATCAGTATAATATAATGGAAACTGCTGTGAGAAATCAGCAGGTATCTGACTCAAACAGCAGCTCCCTCTTGACCTTTAACCTACACCTTTATTATGCAAACCAAAAGCACTGCACCTTTATTCACCCACTGTACCTTTACTAACCCCCTGTACCTTTACTCACTCACTGTACCTTTACTCACCCACTGTACCTTTACTCACCCACTGTACCTTTACTCACCCACTGTACCTTTACTCACCCACTGTACCTTTACTCACCCACTGTACCTTTACTCACCCACTGTACCTTTACTCACCCACTGTACCTTTACTCACCCACTGTACCTTTACTCACCCACTGTACCTTTACTCACCCACTGTACCTTTACTCACCCACTGTACCTTTACTCACCCACTGTACCTTTACTCACCCACTGTACCTTTACTCACCCACTGTACCTTTACTCACCCCCTGTACCTTTACTCACCCACTGTACCTTTACTCACCCCCTGTACCTTTACTCACCCACTGTACCTTTACTCACCCACTGTACCTTTACTCACCCCCTGTACCTTTACTCACCCACTGTACCTTTACTCACCCACTGTACCTTTACTCACCCCCTGTACCTTTACTCACCCACTGTACCTTTACTCACCCCCTGTACCTTTACTCACCCCCTGTACCTTTACTCACCCCCTGTACCTTTACTCACCCCCTGTACCTTTACTCACCCCCTGTACCTTTACTCACCCCCTGTACCTTTACTCACCCCCTGTACCTTTACTCACCCCCTGTACCTTTACTCACCCACTGTACCTTTACTCACCCCCTGTACCTTTAACCAGAAAGCAGAAATACTAACCAGAGGCTCCACCCAATCAGCTGCTTCCTCTAGTCTGCTTCCACCAATCAGCGGCTTCCACCAGAAACCTCCCTATTCAGAATGGAATGTTCCTGATTTGGGTAAAAACAAGCTCCTGACCCTCCCCCACTCGCTCCAACGGTCCCGGGCCTCTGCCTGAACAAGCCCCGCGCTGGGTTTATGTACTCACCGCTCCTGACCCTCCCCCACTCGCTCCAACGGTCCCGGGCCTCTGCCTGAACAAGCCCTGCGCTGGGTTTATGTACTCACCGCTCCTGACCCTCCTCCACTCGCTCCAACGGTCCCGGGCCTCTGCCTGAACAAGCCCCGCGATGGGTTTATGTACTCACCGCTCCTGACCCTCCTCCACTCGCTCCAACGGTCCCGTTGTTTTCTCTCACTGTTCATTTGAGATATACAGAATAGGATACTTCTAGTGAAATGTTAAGTTCATTGCACAAAGTAGTGAAACAAAGTATTTTTTTAAAGATATTCTCGATCTATATGCTTGTAATTCTTTGAATGTAAAAATGTCAGTTGGTTTGTCTGTGAATTTTCTGATAGCTAATCAAATTGATTTGGGCGTGAAGGGAGGCCTTGTATAACTGGAAATACATGAAGTAGCACTGGCAGGAAATTTGGGGTCAAGGCTGTTGTAGTTTTTTGTTGAAAGAGTAGAAAGTGACTCAACTATGAAGACTGCGATTGGAAAATTAAAATATGTAGTGGATTTCCATATTTGCAATAATTAAAATAACAGATTTATACACCTAAACTTATAAAAAATTAAGCAGCCACAAATGGCATTGCGAGTGGTGAGCGCTCTTTTGGGTCATGTCTCTCTGCAGTGATAGAGTTATTTGTTTACTCTGAACATTAAAATCCTTCCTTGGCCTTATCTAATTTTTTTCTCTGTAGGCTCAATGTTTACGTTTTTTGTGTAATTACTCTGCCTGCCCCCCACACACCACCACGCAACCCCTCCTCCCACCATTCTATTCAATTTTCCTCTTTCTAGAACACTGAATTTCCTGCAGAGCCTTCTCTAATTTACTTGGCACCTTTTGGTTGCTTCCCAAAATCGCTTTTGAACAAAGGTCTCAATCATCTCTTCTAATTCTTTGGTAACGACAATACACAAACCCTTGTTTTAACAGATATCCTTATAATGGCTTTTGGATATAGCGGACAGACCTGCCGACCCATCCCCAGCTTGCACCGTCTCCCCAGCCATTTTGAGCCCCAGCTTCCAACGCCGCCCCGGACTAGCAAGATGCCACCAACAAGCCCTTCTACACCCACTGTCTGGTGACATGGCTGTTGTTGCGGCTCATGTTGAATCCCCTGGAGACAGAGCTTTCTTCAGCCCACCGCCACCGAAAGAATGCGCTCGGTCACCCTGGGGGGAAACGGTAGCACGCGGAGAAGACCCACGTGGTCACAGGGAGAATGTACAAACTCCTTACAGACAGCAGCCGTACACAGGATTGAACCCGGGTCTTTGGAGCTGTAAGACAGCAAGTTAATCACTGTGCCACTGTGCTGCCACCGTAGTAGTGCTTTGTTAATTCAATAACAACAAATTGTCATTATCTAAATATCCATAATAGTGGGGGTCTATTATAATAAGCACACGACATTGGGCTGGACCATTTTGATGGCTGCTTGGCATTTCCATAGAGAATGTACCTACATCTGACACATAAGCATGTTCCATACTTTTACATCTATGCACAACAGTAAGTAAGTAAGTTTATTGGCCAAGTATTCATATACAAGGAATTTGCCTTGGTGCTCCGCCCACAAGTAACCACATGACATACAGTGACAGTTACGAATGACTTAGAAACCATTAAGCATTAATAATAATAAAACATTAATGATAAAACACCATTGATCAAGCAAGTGAACCAACAACATACCAGATCAAAGGGAGGGTACAGATTTTTGGCTGTTGAGTAGAGCAATTACTCATGGATAAAAACTGTTGTTATGCCTGGCTGTGGCAGCTGTGACAATCCGGAGTCGCCTTCCAGAGGGATGTGATCAGGGTGAGAGGGGTCAGAGATGATCTTGCCCGCTCACGTCCTGGCCCTTGCAGTGCACAGTTCATCAATGGAGGGAAGGTTGCAGCCAATAATCTTCTCTGCTGATCGGACGATTGGCTACAGCCTCCAGGTATCGTGCTTGGTGGCTGAGCCAAACCAGACCATGATGGAGAAGGTGAGAACAGACTGTACGATGGCCGTGTAGAATTGGACCATCATGGCCTGTGGCAGATTGTGCTTTCTCAGCTGCCGCAGGAAGTACATCCTCAGTTGTGCCTTTTTGACTGTGGAGTCAATGGTAGCCCCCCGCTTAAGGTCCTTGGAGATGATGGTTCCCAGGAACTTAAAAGACTCCACAGATGTAACTGTGGTGTTGTTGCTGGTGAGTGGGGTGAGGTGAGGGGGAGCTCTCCTAAAGTCTACAATCAATTCCACTGTCTTAAGAGCATTGAGCTCTAGGTTGTTGCGACGGCACCAGGATGCCAGCTGTGACACCTCCTGTCTGTAGGCAGATTCCTCCCCATCCTGGATCAGTCCAATCAGGGTTGTGTCGTCCGCAAACTTGAGAAGCTTGACAGAGGTGTCTGTGGAGGTGCAGTCGTTGGTGTAGAGAGAGTAGAGGAGAGAGTACGCAGCCTTGGGGTGCTCCTATGCTGAGCGTTAGCAGGTCCGAGATGTGCTTTCCCAGCCTCACATGCTGCTTCCTGTCTGTCAGGAAGTTGGTGATCCACTGACAAAGGGGTTCAGGCACAGTCAACTTGGAAAGTTTGGAGTGTAGTTGCTCTGGCACAATGGTGTTAATTGCAGAGCTAAAATCAACAAACAGGATCCACGCATAGATCCCCTCGCGGTCTAGGTGCTGTAGGATGAAGTGCAGGCCCAGGTTAACTGCATCATCCACAGATCTATTGGCCCGATATGCAAACTGCAGAGGGTCCAGCAGGGAGTTTGTGATATTTTTCAGCTTGGCCAGCACAAGCCTTTCAAGTGTCTTCATGACTACAGAGGTCAGTGCGACAGGCCTGTAGTCATTGAGACAAGTAATCATTGCTTTTTTTGGGTACAGAGACAATAGTGGAGACTTTGAAGCAGGCAGGGACAGTACATGTTTGCAGGGACTGGTTAATAATGTCTGTATAGACCGGTGCCAGCTGTTTGGCACAGAGCTTAAGAGTAGAGGGGGAAACATTATCAGGTCGTGGCGATTTCCAGCTCTTTTGTCCTCTGAAAAGCCTCTCCACCTCCTCTATTTTTATTGTTGATATTGGATAAGTTATGTTGTGCAGCACAGAGGGTGTGGGTGATTGGTAATTGGACGGGGGTGGGTGTAGAAAGGCCCAGTCTTTGCAGACTGAGGTCAGGCTGTGAGTGGGTGTGAAGTGTTGGTTGGGGTGGGAAATGGTCCAGTCTTTTCATACTGGAGTCTTGCTTTATGATGGATGAACGGCATGTGATGTAGTAATGTGCTGCACGTTAGATGTAGTTGTATATGATCTGCTGCATCTCTGCACTCATCTATATGCCAACCACAGCTTGTGTATTAAGCAAATCCATTCAGTGACATTTAGAGACAGTGGAAGAAAGTCTTGCACAGCATGAGCTGTCAGAACACCAAATGAGTAGTTTTGGATGGTGCTTCATGATCTGGTCCTGTGGTTGAATTTGCATATATTAACTGTTCCATGTTGTATTGACTGTTTCAGTGAAGTCTGCAGAGGCGTGTTAAACAGGGTGCAGCCTTTCAGACGGAATTTGCTGTTGAAATAATGTGAGCACACTTGCCCTTTCTAATGCTTTCATGCACCTTTTTTCCTCTCATTTCTTACACATTTAACATTTCTCTAATTCACTTTTAACCTTTTTTCCTCATGCACTTTTTTCCCTCTATCTTAAACTGAATTGGTTACAAGAAGGTCGACCATGAACCTGAGAAAGTTATGAATGCCCCTATGCACAGCTGCACCCTTAACAAATTGTATTTCCATCCATTTATGGATCAAAACTGTAATTTCTGAAGCATAATGCAAGAATTAAGCTTCTCATACTCACTTAACATTTTGGGACCTTTAAAAATGTAACGAAAGACCGTTTTTAAAGCAGAGCAAAGAGTGTTTCTTCACATGAAATGTAAGTGATAATTGTAATGTACAAAATGTCATAATTATGAATCATTTGCTGTGTCAAAGACTTGTTAGTTTCATTCTCTCTTGTTAGATTTTTACATTTTTAATGCTGTTTCTGAAAACACGATCTGAAAGAAAATTACAACTGAACCAGAGCATCTGTGACCTTAGTCATTTCAATGTTTACGAAACATTAACCCTTAACTATTTCCAAATGAAACACTGAAAAAATATTATTGCTGTCATAAAAAATGGACGTGTAAAATTAGAGTGATTGTATCCAATCTCACATTGGGATCATGTGAAGGAGTAAAGGGAAAGAAATAAATGGTTTGGTATGAAGGAAAGAGCCAGCAAGAGAAGTAAAAAAAAGGTACATTTTTAAATCGCGTGGACCAATTTTGACTTTCAAGAATGAAATTCCATGGTTTCATTGTTCCCGTTTAGGATCCATCAAGGTTGGATGGCATGTTAGGAGAACAAATCATATAATTAATTTAGGAACTTCATTAGCAACTGCCTCCCCAGATTCCTTGCATTCATTGCATAAATACAGCAACGTTGTGACACTTCATGAAGCTTAATGACACCATGCTTATTTTTTCTGTATTTTGCTTGCTGTGGCTGAGATTAAATAAACTATCTGTGTAATGTACAGTATGTACGATGTGAAAATTGCCTCAAAAAGGTCAGTCAGTGGGGCAATGTTAGTCTTGTTTAGTCTTAATAAATTACAGGATGGAGCATGTATGTTGCTTTGAATGTGGTGTTTGCTGATATAAATAAGGCAGTCAGTGATTGTGTGCTACTCACGTCTGGGTTTTTTTTAATGGGCACCAGGAATTAAAGATACTAAGGCCTCAAACTTTTGCAAAGACATTTTAAAGTAATGGTGCAATTTAAAAATGAGTGGTATATAAAGGGATTTTGGACAAGAGTACTACATAATCTTAAATTGAAATTGGACCTGATCTTTGTGGCAATAGGGAGGCACATGTCCACGTCCAAATATCTTTTTTTGGCATGAATGGAAAAGCTAGTTAAAAGTTAAATGTATAGTGTGGAAATAGAATGCATTGTATGGATGAATTTTTAAAGAAGAAAATATGTTTTTTTTTAAATATTAATGTATCATTCCATGTTAACCGTTAAGGGCCTGTCCCACTTACATGTCCTTGGCACGCAAATTACGCGCCTTCGTGGTCATGTTGAGCCGAGACGGTCGAGCGAAGGTCGGGCGCAATTACATGCGTACGTACAGCCGTCTGGAGTGCAGGACGTCATTTGAAGATGGACACAAAGCTGGAGTAACTCAGCGGGACCGGCAGCATCCCTGGAGAGAAGAAATGGGTGCCGTTTCGTGTCGAGACTCTTCTTAGTCTGAAAAGAAGGGTCTTGACCCGAAACGTCACCCATTGTTTCTCTCCAGGGAAGCTGCCTGTCCCGCTGAGTTACTCCTGCATTTTGTGTCTATCTTCAATTTTCTTGGCCCCGCTCTGGGAGTAGAAGTGCGGGCGGTTCCGGACCGCAACGGCCGTGAGCCTCAGGCCGAGTAAGGCGATTGTTTGCCTGCTTCTGCTGCTGTTGCAGATAAGATGTTACGTCACGCCAGGGTCTTGGGCCTGTCCCACTTTGGCCGTCAGTTCCGCGACAGGCCATTGGCGCAAAGATTTCGTTCACTGCAAGAATTTCGGAGCTCCGCGTGATGTCAGGACCGGCATCTGGACTCACTACTCACTCACTTGCGGCTTCTGGGCTCACTACTCACCGACACGGCTTCTGGGCTCACTACTCACCGACTCATGGCTTCTGGGCTCACTAATCACCGACGCACGTCTTCTAGGCTCACTACTCACGGCTCCTGGGCTCACTACTCACCGATTCACGGCTTCTGGGCTCAAAACACACCGAATCACGGCTTCTGGACTCACTACACACCGACGCACGGCTTCTGGACTCACTACTCACTGACTCACGGCCTCTGGACTCACTACTCACTGACTCATGGCTTCTGGACTCACTACTCACTGATTCATGGCTTCTGGACTCACTACTAAAATTGAGTTCGGTTGGGGACCTCTGTCAGTCATCCAGAGCCTCCCGCAGCTGCAGTAAAGACGCAGGAATGGCGCAGGAAGGGGCGGACCATCCCGCGGAGTGACAGTAAAAGGGACCAATCTGCGCGGCACTGAATGGCAGGAGAGGCAATCGATCTGCACACGCGCGTTTTTTAAGATTTTTAAACCTCGATAACTCTTACCAGCTTCCACTGATCAGAACAAAAGTTGGTGTAATCGCAGCGCAGGAGAACGGTGAGTAAGCTGGAGAAAAATCGTAGCTCTACCACATATAGTTTTTGCGCAAATAGAATGACTGCTAAACCGGAAGATAACAAGATCTGAGTTTTAGTTATGTATGGATGTGACAAGTCACCGTGAAATTATTTGCTTGCATACCTAGCCCCCTGTACAAGTTCCTCCTTTGTTCTTCCCCCCCTCTGGGTCAGAAAATTTATCAGAAAATTGATAATCGACCATAAGAAAGCATAAATAACAAGTAACCGAAAATAATTCAATGCTTAAAGACAATTTGAAAACAGGATTTCCAAACTGAAAAAATCAACCATAATAATTTATATATCTAATAGAACAAACCAACGTTAGAATTGTTCAAAGTCAAACTCTAGATTGTACATTGAACAGGGTAATAATACATTATTATAATCTTAAAAAATGAGGAAATGTGAATTAGTTATGCTTTTTCCTTAAAATTTGTAATTTTTCTTTATTTGTGAATCCAGCATGTAGAATATAGAATCCGTAAATAAGGATACCATCCTTTGACATGGGTGGCCAAATTTGAATGTTATTAAATCATAATGAAATACTCCAGCATTAAATATGGGCCTACCTATGATCCTTTTGAGCTGATGTGATCAAAATTAACAAAAATTTGACCAAAATGTAATACTTTCAAAATTTGAAAAAAAAAGAGAAAAGTATATTTATAAGACAAATTAGACACTGTATGTTATACTGATTTCTAAGCTCCCTTACAAAATGTTGGCACCTAGCTCACCACAAGGCCCGTAGTTCACACCAGGGTCATTATAATTGTGTTGTTTAATTGTTTTTTTTAATCGCGATGAGTGCATAAAAAAGTTCTAATGCTATAAATAGCATTGACAACGTTAGACAACGAGAGGTCTACAGAATGAGACATTGTTAAAATAGGTGAGCAAACAAGATTTTTATTTCATGATTTTAAGTTCTTTTCATTATTAAGTATTTCAATGGAAAGGTTCAACACAAAATAAAAACAATTAAAAAAAAACAATAAATATCAAAACGGTTACTGCTTTTAATTCACACATTTCACATGTGACCAAATGGACACTGCTACTCACATTCTGCTGCAAAAACTTGGGGCATCAGAAAACCATCTGATTGGGTGATAAATGATAATAAATTATAAGCATAATCAGAATTAGGCTTATATAGAGTTATTTAATTGCAAAATTAATGTAATCTTTCTGGTATAAATTAGCGTAAGTATTTGATGAATTCTTGCTTGAAAAATGACACAGGGAGAAAACACAGGGACATATCTGATACTTTTTTTGTAAATACAGATATATTTATTTTTGCTTCATCTCATTATTTTGGCTATACACCATGATCCATACTACTTAAAATACAGGATATGAAACAATGGGAATATTACATAGAAAACAGGAACATAACCTTCAGTTTCACTACTGAGTGCTGTATTTGCAGAAACACCCATATACATATTTCTAATGGAAATTATATATATAAATTTAGTGGCATTTACTCAACAACGATTGTTTTCTGTTTTGATAATTCACACAATGGATTTCTCGGAGGATTTTAATTTTGAACATATTCTCTCTGAAAAATAGCAATACATTTACAGGTGCGGTGTACAGTTTTGTGGAGACATGAAGACCAGATCAAATGAGTTATTTTCTAATAGTATTCCGTATTGGCTTAGAATTTGTGAGGAGACTATTATTATTATCAAGGGTTCACTTTGTGATTTAACCCTCAAGAGCTGATTCAAAGCACTTGATCAGTTATATGCTCAGCATTCTGAGCTCGTTAGAGTCTTCTAGCACTCTCTCAGCCATCTGTTTCACATAGTATTTAAATTAGATTCATCGTTTTACTATGATATCTTAATCTTTGGATATTCCCACAGGGCTGAGAAAACTGCTTCAAAGGTAATGGGAAGATTTAACGTTTTGGTGTTCTGTCTTGGAAATGTGAAAGTATAGTATTTTGTTGGTGAACAGTTTAGTCATTGGAAGGTGATGAACTCGGGTTGAAGGCCCTATTACAGGTCAGCCGGAAAATCAGTGGTGCAGCAGGTAGAGCTACTGTCTCACAGTGCCAGTGACCTTAGTTCAATCCTAACCTCAGCTACTATCTGTGTGGAATTTGCAAATTCTTATTGTGACTGCCTGGGTTTCTTCTGGCTGCTCTGGTTTTCTCCTACATCACAAAGACGGGTGGGGTGTTTGGTTAATTCGACACTATAACCTGACCTTGTGTTTATTTGTGTGTTGGAACCTCAGAGAAGTTGTTGAGAAAGTTGGGAGAATAAAATAAATGTAATATTGTAAGATTATATAAATAAGTTGTTGATGATCAGCATGGACATAGTGGGCCAAAGGGCCTGTTTCCATGCAATATCTCTCTGTGATTTACTCTTAATCATCACTATTACCATTAACAAGTATTTTGAGGTTGGGCAAAATGCAAGGCATAATAAAAGCTAATCTGGAGATTACAGAGCTATTGCAAACAATTGTAATATCCTCTGACTATTTAATTTTACTATTTGCCATTTAAAATAACTGTAAATTACACTTTACTTTGGGCCTATGTACTTTGATAGAAATGGGCTCGGATATTCAATTGTGGTGTCTGCTCTTTCCATTTCTTCATAGCTGACTTGTTCCTCAAATTCATTTTTTGTTTTAGCTAGATGAACAAAGACAAATTCCACAACAATCAATAGTCGGTTTTGAAAACACCATTTATTGCAGTCTTTTGGTGGAAAGAATTTCAGAAAGAAATATGTTTAATTTTGAGAGGACAGACCATTACTAATAAATTTGGTTGCCTAGATCATGATTTTTACCCTTATGCTTATCATATCACCGGTGTCCTAAAAGTTTTCCTGTATTCCTATTGACTTAAAATTTTAAATCTATATAACTAAAAGTGTCATCTTGACCACTTCCTGTCTGCGCTGTAAACTGATTTTAGAAAAAAAAAACACGACCCTATATCGCTATGATATTTGGCCATCTTACTCGCAGTCCTCCTCCGCTGAGGCAGCCTCGAGGATTTTTCCAATTGATGAAAAATAAAAAAGTGATGACTTAAAAAAAAGCTGATTGGTCCTCTCGCTGTCCTCTTAAAAAAGCTGATTGGTCCTCTCACTGGTCCTCTTAAATCAGCTGATTGGTCCTCTCGCCTGTCAATCACCATGATGAAGATACGCTCCTGCCCTGTGCTTGAAAATGAAATAGCAATGGAAATGAAAATGAGATGAGTTGTTTGGCCAGCCCTGTGCTTCAAACTGAAATGGCAATGGAAATGAAATGAAATGAAAATGAGATGACTTGTTTGGCCTGCCCTGTGCTTCAAACTGAAATGGCAATGGAAATGAAATGAAATGAAAATGAGATGAGTTGTTTGGTCAGCCCTGTGCTTCAAACTGAAATGGGAATGGAAAGGAAATTAAATGAAAATGAGATGACTTGTTTGGCCTGCCCTGTGCTTCAAACTGAAATGGCAATGGAAATGAAATGAAATGAAAATGAGATGAGTTGTTTGGCCTACCCTGTGCTTGAAACTGAAATGGCAATGGAAATGAAATGTAATGAAAATGAGATGATTTGTTTTGCCTGCCATGTGCTTGAAACTGAAATGGCAATGGAAATGAAATGAAATGAAAATGAGATGAGTTGTTTGGCCTGCCGCTGAAATGGCAATGGAAATGAAATGAAACTAGTTGTTTGGCCTGCCTGAAACCACTCATTTCGGCCCACAATGCCCCTATTAGCCGTGAAACCGGTCCCTTTTGCCCAAAATGCCCGTATTAGCCCAGGAAGAGCATTTTGGCCAAAAAGGCCCGTGCCAAGCCAGGAAGAGTCCCTTCAGCCCATCAGACCTATACTAGCCCAGGAGTCCCTTCAGCCCATCAGTAAGTATTCCCCTTGCAAGTATTAAACCTCACCCCAGTATGTTTCTCCCTCCCTTCATTGGCTGCCTGGGAGATCCATGCCAGGAGAGCCTTTCCTCCTTCATTGCTGTGATGTGCAGAAATAGATGAAAAATGACTAAAATTGATTCTCCACCCTCTCCTCCTTCTCACTCACAGTCTCTCACCTGTTTTGGGCAGAATTTCTGGCAGTTTGTGAGCTGCCAACCCACCAGCCCTGAGTGACTGAGCTGCCAGCCCGCCAACCCTGAGTGACTGCACTGCCAGCCCACCAGCCCCGAGTAACTGAGATGCTAGCCCACCAGGCCTGAGTGACTCAGCTACCAGCCCACCACACCTGAGTGACTGAGCTGCCAGCCCACCAGGCCTGAGTGACTGAGCTGCCAGCCCACCAGGCCTGAGTGACTGAGCTGCCAGCCCAAGAATCCATTCGGCCCACAATGTCCATACTAGCACTCTGGAAACCAGTCCGTTCGGCCCACAACACCCACACCAGCGCTCCAGAAAGCCCCCCACCCCACTGGCCACCAATATTGGAATTGGTGGAGAGGTGGAATATTGCGTTGGGGGACCAGCTCTCCCCTGTGAACATAGGCCCCAACGGGTCCCACTTAGTCTAGTACTTAGATTATATCTATCCTCAAGCTTGGACACTCAAAGGATTACAAGATAAATTTAGTTTCTGAGTCCCTGTACCATTTTAATGAACTTGTGCTGCTGTCCCAATACCAACATACATTTTCTGAGGTATGGTGCCCAAACTAAAATGATAGCATTCCAACTGTGTCTGATTACAGCTTTATACAGTACAAACATAGTACCCATTTTTTTTAATTCAGTGGCCGGGGTATTTCATTAAGAATGTACAAGAACTTCATTTGTGTAGAATTGGAAATATGAAATAAAAACAGAAATGCTTAGGAACTACTGAATCTGTTATTTAGTTTGTCCTTTATCCTGATGTCATTACATTTTATTGCAATTTGGTCTAATGTAAAAGGCTGAAATGTGGTGCATTTTAATTTTGTGCTGTCACCACATTCTGGATGTACTGAATTTCTAACATTGTTTTCCTTACTAGGTTGTATACCCACATTGTATATTATACATTTCAGTGCCTTTAGCAGTGTTAACCTGTATGGGTGCACATTTGACATATATTTCTTCTGGATTAAACATTTTATTCACTTACACAAGAGAATTATTGTTTTAATTACACAACTGTGGAAGTCCTTGGAGGCTGGAAAGCTTCAGCCCCAGGTTGAATGTTATTTAACAATACATATCGTTTCTGGTCAGAAGGTTTATGATATACTGACGATTATTCTGAGTGAGACACAAGGGAAGTACCAGGATACTGGTAGGGAATATTATAGTGCCCACTCTGTCCCTATCCATTACTATCTTAAACTTAATAGAACCGTGGTTGCTGGTCCCAAAAGGCTCGTCCATAAACACCTCATCCACTTGCCCTTCCCAATTTATGAAGACTAGATCAAGCATTGCCCTCTCCTGTGTGGTGGCCTCTACATATTGCCAGAGGATATTTTCCTGAACACATTTGAAAAATCCCCCCCCCTGTCTAAACCTTTCGCACTGTGATATTCGCATTCCATTTTGGAAAAGTTAAAATTCCCGACTGCAACAACATTATCAGATGCAGCTGCCTGCAATCTCCTGGCATATTAGTTTCATCTAATTCCCATTGACTATTTGGGGGCCTGTAGCACACCCCCTCAACAAGGTGATCATCCCTTTCTTGTTCTTCAGCTTCACTGGACGAACCATCCATAATGTCACCTCTGACCACTGCAGTGATATCCTCCTTAACCATTGCCTTGTGTGAGAATAACCATTAGGATGGCATATACGTCTGGTCTAATTCAGTTTGGATTTTTGCTTTTTCATTTTTGCACATTACATCAATTTGGGCTATCACGACAATAATTTCTCCATTAACCTCAATGATATTGTTCATTTTGAAGAATATTTGAATTATTTAAGACCTTTGCAGCATTTCTTGAGCTTGATGCATGTGTCTGGGGTCCTGATTATTATGGGCAAACAGGTTGTCCCACTCCTTTCCAATGTTAAATTGGCTAAACTTGATCCTTACAATAGTTCAATAGTAATTAATTGCTGCCTAAAGGGCCTGTCGCACTAACGCAACTTTTCAGCGACTGTCTTCGACCTTCAAGATCGAGGGCACTCGCCTGAAAAACCCCGAGCTGGATCGACCGTCAGCGATGAAACCGCGAGCCGGATCGACCGTCTACACGCACACACACAAACACATCACAAAGGCGGGGGCCAGGGAAAGCGGGGGAGCGCTGTCTGAAATTCACACCCGCGATGAACAGGAAGGTAAAAGACGGCTGGCACAGTTACGGTAAGTCCTTTAGAGAGCGTGGAGGGGGGGGGGGGAGAGAAGGAGTGGAGACACTTTTAAGAAGCCAGCCAACTTTTAATAAATTTTGGCGGGCATTTAACATTAACGGTTGGTTTACTTACTTTTTTTTCTCAATGAGCTTTACCTTCGATTGCCTTTGATTACCTACGATAGCATTAAGACCTACTACGACCTACCTCGACTAAACCTACAAATAAAAAAATATTTATTTTATTCCATGGGGACCTTTTTTTACTCGCGGGCATTTTTCAGCATGTTGAAAAAACCGCCGCGACCTAGCTGAGGCCTCGAGTATGTGGGATCTATTCTTGAGCATGAAGGAGAGTTACAAAGACCTCCTAGGACCTCGTGTCGACCATGCTGTGAGTATGAGTCGAGGGCAAACTCTTCTAAACTCGCGAATTAGGTCCTCACAGTGGGACAGGCCCTTTACCTTGCTGCTGGACTTTTTGTGCTATGCAGAGTAGACAACAAGATTACATCAGCATGGTCAGAGGAAAACATAGTAAAATATCAGATTGGTGCTACAATTCCATCTATGACTTGCTAGGCAAGTACCATCAATGTCATTCTATGATCTTAAAAAATTTTTACAATTGTGGCCAATTTGTAATGTCTTTGCAAAGGCCATTTTTATACATTTTGGTTTCACCATGTAGAAATTACAGCAGTGTTTATACATAGTCCACCCATTTCAGGGCACCGTAATGTTTGGGGCACAGCAATGTAATGTAAATGAAAGTAGTCATGTTTAGTATTTTGTTGCATATCCTTTGCATGCAATAACTGGTTGAAGTGTGGACATCACCAGTTGCTGGGTGTCTTCTTTGGTGATGCTCTGCCAGGCCTGTATTGCAGCCATCCTCAGCTTATGCTTGTTTTGGGGGCTAATTCCCTTCAGTTTTATCTTCAGCATATAAAAGGCAGTTCAGATTGGGTGATTGACTTGGCCACTCAAGAATTGGAACTTTTTTTATCTTTGAAAAACTCCTTTGTTGCTGTAGCAGTATGTTTGAGATCATTGTCTTGCTGTAGATTGAACCGCTGGCCAATGAGTTTTGAGGCATTTGTTTGAACGAGCAGATAGGATGTGTCTATACTCTTCAGAATTCATTATGCTACTACCATCAGCAGTTGTATCATCAATGAAGATAAGTGAGCCATACATGCACAGGCCATAATACGCACACCACTGTATTTCACAGATGAGGTGGTATGCTTTGGATCTTGGGCAGTTCCTTCTTTCCTCCATACTTTGCTCTTACCATCACTCTGATATAAGTTAATCTTCATCTCATATGTCGACAAGACCTTTTTCCAGAACTTTAGTTGCTCTTTTAAGTACTTCTTGGCAAACTGTAACCTGGTCATCCAATTTGTGCAGCTAACTAGTAGTTTGCATCTTGAAGTGTAGCCTCTCTATTTCAGTTCATGAAGTCTTCTGTGGACAGTGGTCATTGACAAATCCATGCCTGAAGAGTGTTTCTGATCTGTCGGGCAGGTGTTTGGGGATTTTGCTTTATTATTGAGAGATTTTTTCTGTCATCAGCTGTGGAGGTCTTCCTTGGCCTGCCAGTCCCTTTGCGTTTAGTAAGCTTACCAGTGCTCTCTTTCTTCTTAATGATGTTCCAAACAGTTGATTTTGGCTTTAACAGTTTTATTCTTGTTTCGCAGTCTCATAATTGCTTATTTGACTTTCATTGGCACAACTTTGGTCCTCATGTTGATAAACAACAATAAACATTTCCAAAGGTGATGGAAAGACTGAAGGGAGTCTTCTACTTGCATGAAGGAGGCAATTAAACACACCTGAGCAATTACAAACGCCAGTGAAGCCATGTGTCCCAAACATTATGGTGCCCTGAAATGGAGGGACTATGTATAAACACAGCTGTAATTTCTACATGGTGAAACATAAATGGTTAAAAATACCCTTAAATAAAATCTGACCATGTGCACTTTAACCACATGTGATTTTTTTTCTATTACAAATCTCAAATTGTGGCGTACAGAGACAAATAAATAAATGATGGGTCTTTGTCCCAAACATTATGGATGGCACTGTAATATACGTGAGCACAATCAAGCCATCACAAGTCCAATATACAGTGCAAAGAGAAAAAACATGTAACAATATACTGTTACAGGGTTAAAGCATTACTGTTACAGAGGATGTGCAGATAAAGCAAAAGTACGAGGCTTGGAATGAGGTAGGTTGGGGAGATAGGATTACACTCAACTTATGGGAGTAACATTGAGTAGTCTGATAACACCAGGGAAGAAGCTGTTCTGAAAGCTGTTGAAGCTTTTGAATCTTCTGCCTCAAGGGAAAAGAGGGAATGAGTGACGAGGTAATGGTATGTGATTATGTTGGCTGCTTTCCCGGGGCGGCAAGATTTGTAGATGGAGCCGATGGTAAGCAGGCTGGTTTGTGTGATGGACTGGGCTACCTCCACAGCTCTGCAATTTCTTGTAGTCTTGGGCAGAGATGTTCCCAACCCATGATACACACCAAATAGGATGCTTTTGTAGTGTATCTGTAGAAGTTTTCATTTTAGATTTCCTTAGACTTTAGTCCAGGGCAATGTGGTGCCATCTGTAAAATTGGAAGCAGTGGTAGAGCAGAATTTTGGCCACATAGTCGTGGGCATATTTGGAGTATAATAAGGAGCTATATATGCATCCTTGCTGGGAACAAGTGTTGTGAATTATCGTGAAGGATGTTTTGTTGCCTATGTTTTGTGGTCTATGGATCAGGAATTTGAGGATCCAGTTGCAGATTGGGTGCTGAATCATAGGCCTAGGAGTCTGGAGATGAGCTTGGTTGGTATTATGTTGTTTAGGGCAGAGCTATGGTCAATAAATATGAGTCTGAAAGAGGTATCCTTGCATCCAGATGCTCCGGTGATGAGATGTAGACCCAGAGAGATGGCATCTGTCATGTACCTGTTTTGACGATGGGTGAATTGCAAAGGATCAATACTTTATGGGAGTCTGCAATTAATGTGTTCAATGACCAGCCCCTTGAAGCACTTCATAATGGTGGGTGTCAGGGCCACTGGACAAGAGTCATTAAACCACACTATCTTGCTTTTCTTTAGCACGGGATGAAAAAGAGGTGGAAATCTCAAAATGGAGTGTGGAGAGGTTAAAGATATTTGTGAATACTCCTTCCAGCTTGTCTGCGCAGGTCCCGAGGATGTGGCTGGAGATTCCATCTGGGCCAGTTGCTAGGAATGGACCTCACGGTTCAATCGTGGTTTCCATTTGGGAAACACTAATATTGTCTGACACGTCGAACAGTTCTTGTTCCAAATGTACACTGGCACTATCCCTCAACTCTTTCTCCACTATAATGATGACTACATTGGGGCTGCCACCTGTACCCGTGCATAACTCATTGATTTCATCAACTTTACCACTAATTTCCACCCTGCCCTCAAATTCACTTGGATTATCACTGACACTTTTATTCCATTTCTTGATCTCTCTAGCTGCATCGATTGACATCTACTGTGAACCCACTGACTTCCACACTTATTTGAACTAGACTTCCTCCGACCTTGCCTCTTACAAGGACACCATCTCTACTCTCAATTTGTACATCTCTGTCGCATCTGCTCCCAAGGTGTGGGTTTCCCTCTAGGGCATCCGAGGTCCTCTTTCTTTAGTAAATGTGGTTTCATCTCTGTTGTTGTGCGTGGCTCCCTCACTTGTCTCCACTGTGTCCCGCAGTTCTACTCTCGCACCCTCTCCCTCCAGACGGAACATGGATAGAGTTACCCTGATCCTTACCTATCATCTCACCAGCCTCCGCATCCAATATATTATCCTCTGATATTGCAACCATCTTCAACGTGATCTCACCACCAGGCACATCTTCCCATCTCCACCTCTCTTCGCATTTCATTGCAGCAGTACATGACTCTCCTAACATTCCATTCTTTGCACTTTATAGTTTGCTTATTTTTTTTATCGTTGATTGACCAGTGAGGAGACGGTGTCTCTATACAATTACTCCATACTTGCTGAAGTCAAGTGTTTAATTGTCATATGTACCAAATTGGAACAATTACATTCTTCCTTGCAGCAGCATAACAGGTCTGTAACACAGTACTTATTTAATAACTTTGTTGTTAGTTTAGTATGTTATCTCTTAAATAAAATATTAGTGCAAAACAAAATAAAAGACCAAATTCCCTAGTGCAATCAGGACAGTTCGTAATTTAGTTGGTGTCCGTAGTGTTCACTAACCTGACTGTTGTTGGGAAGAAGCTGTTCCTGAACCTGGAGGTCATGGTTTTCACACTCTCATGCCTTGTTCCTTATGGCAGGAGTGAAATGAGAGTGTGGCCAGGGAATGTGGGTACTTGATGATGCTGGTTGCCTTTTCAGAAGTTTATGTTGACTGTGACCTTTACCTCTGCAGGTAGAGGTGAGTGGCTGGAACTTTACTTGCTGAAAGTAGCAGATCGTTTTCACGGGTCGAAGATTTTCTAAGTACTTCTCAGAAAGCTGGAAGTAGGGGCACAGTTTCTGGATGACTCTTGGGGAAAGGCGTTACGAATTCAAGTCCTTTTCCTTTTTCACAGTCATCTGACAAGCTCTCTTTGGCTTTTGGCTCTCTCTTCCAGCTCGTGTTAAGTTGGAAACTCTGCAGGTCAACTGCTAAGGTGTCAAATGGTCAATGGAAAGAGCTCAACTTCACTTGGTTGCTTACCTAAACTCATTCAATGAGTTTTGTATGTAGTCTTCTGCTCTTTGAACATACTACATTGTGCTTTAGCTTTACAGACAACTTGTAGGCGAATGATAAGCCTTTAATGGGAAGTACAATGCGTGATATCCAAGTGTCCTTAATAGCCATAGCTTGAAAGAAAATGTGATTAATGTGGGAGAAAACAACAAGGGCTCAGACTCGACATTGAATAAGACTGGTATAGTAACACTGATAATGAACCCATGATTGCCCTTTAATAACAGAGTTGAAGGAAATTAAACTTACCGACTCGTTTTACCTAGCTGTTTCTGCATATTTAATTGAGTTATTTTACCATGACTCCCCAGCTGTTCTTAATGAAGGCTACAAATTGAAGTTTATGCTCAAAGTTTCCTTGATTTGAAATAATTACTTTTTTTGTATTTTTTTATTAGTAATGTTCTGTTTAATTACATCCAGTCAATAAACACCTTTCATGTCTGGCTTAGCAATTTTTCTTTGCAACCCAGTAGGTTTCCCACATCCCCTTTTTTGATTGCTTTGCTACTCTGGGTCATAAGCACATATTACTTTTGTATGGTTTAGTACATCGGCTGACTGAATTGATCTGTGGTAGAATTATGTATTTTATTGCTAAAACACTAGTTAGTATAAAATATGTCGGTGTTGCTTGCAACCACCAATTAAATTTCAATTGCTTCCCCAAATAAATGTTATTCTTTTATCCACTTTTCTCATATCTAAAATATGTCTTTTACAATTTGCTAACGCTAACAAAACAACGCTAATTCGATTGGATTATACTAATAATAGTAGCTATATCACTAAGGATGTAAACTTCTTTTCCCTCTGATCAGGTGAGCAGCATCAAGAAACTGCGTCCACGGCTGAATGCTATTCTATTCAAGCTTCAGTTTGAAGAGCAAGTGACTAACATCAAACCTGACATTATGGCTGTCAGTACTGCATGTGAGGAGATAAAGAAGAGCAAGAACTTTGGCAAGCTGCTGGAGTTGGTGTTACTGATTGGAAATTACATGAATGCTGGGTCTCGAAATGCTCAAACATATGGCTTCAGCATCACCTTCTTGTGCAAAGTGAGTCCATGTATGAAAGTTTTGATCTGAACTAAACTGAATAACATCTCTGTAATGCAATAACATAGATATATCAGGTCAATGAGATAAAGGAATGGGACCGTGGCGCTGAAGGTAACATTGCTGCCTCACGTTCGGTCCTGTCTGTGTGTACTTTGCATGTACTCCGCAAGGTGCTCTGGTTTTAATGCACATCACAAAGAGATACTGACAGCCAATTGCTACCATAAAATTACCTCCAGTGTATGGGTGGTAGAAGACATGTGTTAGTGGGAGGTGGTTGTAGGTTAATGGGAAGTTGGGTTGTATAGCAACATAAAAGGGAATAAGTTCCAGGAATATAAATGGGATTATAGGACGGTGATTGTTCCAAGGCAGGCAAAAACTCAATGGCCGAAGTGCCTCCTATATTGTGAAACACGAAAAAAACTATAATATTTTGTAAGGTATCCTATTCTGTGCTGTCTAAATTCCTTTTGAAAGTATTTTAACAAATAGGCATAATTATAAAAATGTTTAAGACTCAATCAGGTCATAACATAGCATATATAATTAGCTGAATTTCTACATGCACTCTTCTCTCATAATTGATACTTGAAATACAAATTGATATGGTGTGCAAGGTAACAGGGCACTTACAATCTCAGTGAACGTTACACATTGTACTTAACCAATTGGGATACAAATTTGAAGAACTGAGAATAAGAGTGAATTCATGATAGAGGGTGCTTCAGAAAGAAGAATGGAATGGGATTAAGGGAAAGGAAACGAAGACAAAGGAAATATTAAAATAAAATGTAAAATTGACTTTTTTTAACACATCCACCTGTGCCCTGTGGAAGGAAATTCCCTCAGTGAACTGGAAGGGTTACTCACCTATCGTTGACTGTTACTGTGCCATTAAAAAGGTACAAATATGACTAATTACTGGATTGAACTTTCTGAGATGAATTTAGTGCATGTTGCTGTATCTTGAATCTGCATGAGGTTAAATGTGAGATGACTTTTTTCTTGAAGCAGGCAGCAGAATAATATAAATATTTCACAACTTGTATTATTTCATAATTCATGTGATATTTCTCCATGCCATAAGTTTCTGGGCAGTTTATTCCTTAAAACTATTTTGAGGCAATGTGTTTTTTGCAATGTTAACATTTCTAAGGAAAGATCATCTCCACATATGTTTTTGTCTGGTCAGTACATCTGTTTCATTTCAGATTTCCAGCATTACAGTGTTCTTGTTTTCTTCAGTTTACTCATCATCCCAGTGGTGGGACATCACTTCAGGAGGGTTGGGTTGATGGTGATATAAAAAAGAAAAGGTTGCAGGAATATAAATGGGATCATGGGACTGTGATTGCTGCGAGAGCAGGCAATGACTCAATGAGCTGAATGGTCTCCTATATTGTGAAACATTAAAACAATTATAAGATTTTGTAAAGTATCCTATTCTGTGCTGCACTGCTTCGGGCCAGTGTCCTAGGCCCAACCATCTTTATCTGCTTAATAAATTACCTTTATTTCACCCCAAGGTCAGAGATGGGGATATTGACTGATGAATGCACAGCGTTCATTTTCATTCACGTCTTTGGTGAGTGAAGCAGCCAATGCCAGCATGTAACGTGACCTAAGCAACGTTGAGGCATTGGCTGATAAATGGCAAGTAAAATTAAATCAGGATTATTTTGGCAGCACATAATTGGAAACTTTGCAATATGTTATAGTTAATATGCCAGGCAATGACCATCTCTGAAAAGAGAGAGTCCAAGAATCTATCTTTTGCATTCAATGGCATTTCCATTGCCGAGTCTCCTGTCCGAAGAAGGGTCTCCACCTGAAATGCCACCCATTCTTTCTCTCCAGAGATGCTGCCTTTCCTGCTGAGTTACACCAGCATTTTGTGTCCATCATCAATATCCTTGGGTTCACCACTAACCATAAAGTTCGCTGTCATAGGAAGAACAAACAAACTCCATACAGACAGCACACGTGGTCAGGATTGAACCTGGGTTTCTGATGCTGTAAGGCAGTAACTCTATTGCTATGCTGCCGTGCCACCCACCGAGTCCACACCAACCAGCGATCATCCCCATACACCAGCAGTATTCTACACACTTGGGACAATTTACAATTTTTTTCAGGTGCTCCTCCTCTAACTTCATCTACTGCATCCGGTGTTCCCAATGTGTCCACTCCTGACCACATCCCCCTGATGTGGCCTTGGCAAGACAAAATGTAGACTCAGCAATCGTTTCTTTTAAAATATATATATTTTTATTAGAAGCAATACATATTGCCAACAATATAACAGTTCTTCAAATATACATTTAACTGGTTTCAAAAATTATACAAATATTACGAAGTGATTTATGTATGCTTCTGTTTTGTTTTTTTTTGGAAAGTAAAGAAGTAAAAGAATAGATCTATAATCAATAGAGATAGTGATTAAATAATAATGATTAGGATTATATAAGAAAAAAACCCCAAAAAAACAAAAAAAGAAAAGAAAAGAAAACAATTATTATATAATTAAAAAAATGAAGTATACATCTTAACAATGAATGGAACAATTTCACATAACAATATCTATAGAGACGTGTATACAAATCCCAGAATAGATCTTTTCATCTAATCCTACAACTGGGTACTTATTGAGTTACAATGCTGAGCTCAGCTACCCCTTTAAATAGTCAGTGAATGGAGACCATATTTGTTCAAAAACTTCATATTTGTCCATTAGGACAAACCTAATTCTCTCCCGACTTAGCAATCATTTCGTCGAACACTTGCACTCGATCTGCCAAAGCCTACGGGATCTCCTCATTACTAACCATTTTAATTCTCTTCCCATTCCATGCTGACCTTGCTGTCCAGGGCCTCCTCCATTGCCAGAGTGAGGCCACACGCAAACTGAAGGAACAGCATTTCATATTCCGCTTGGGTAGCTTATAACCCAATGGAATGAACAATGATTTATCTAATTTTAAGCAACTACAAACCCCCTCCCCCTTTATTCCCCCATCCTTTCTCCCCCCGTCCCAACTGGACTCCCACTACTTTCTCCCCTCCCCCATTCTTTCCACCTGCATTCCTTCCTCTCGCTTCACAATTTTTAACTCTTCCATCCTTTTGTTTCACAACTGCTGTCTTTTCATCTCCACCCACCTCTCCAATCATCTGCCTATCACCCCCCTCACCTGTATCCACTGAATACCTAAGATAGACACAAAATGCTGGATAACTCAGCAGTCAGGCAGCATCACTGGAGGACATGGACAGGCAATGGTTCAAGTTGGGACCGAAGAAGGGTTCCAGCCCGAAATGTCACCTGCTGAGTTACTCCTGCATTTTGTGCCTCTCTTTGGTATAAATCAGCTTCTGTCGTTCCTTTTTATTCCACCGTTTACCTGCCAGGCTTTGTCCTCCCCTCCTCTCTTCCTGCTGCCAGTGCTTGACTGGCCGAGTTACTCCTGCACTTTGTGGCTTTTTTTATGTCCCTGCATTTCTCGGTCTCTCAGTTCTACAGCACACTGCAGTTTTATAATTTACTGTTTAACCCCTATCTACTATTCCTTGGCCTATTGGCCAAATTTAATGTAATCTATAAATTCACTCAGCTCTCAATTGAGCCTAAATGTATCCCTGTTCGTGTTTGGTGTCTCATTTGAGTCATCGTCTGCACATAAAAGCTGTATTCAATGATGCGTTTCTCTGGGCAATGCATTTGTTAGTTCTGGGTTCAGAAAAATTGCAGGTGTTTGTAGTCAGGCTGGAGAGTTGGTTAATAATATCTTGAGTTCCTAGGTCAAGATGTTGTGAAACTGCTAATGTGTGCACATTTGCTTGCAACTCACTGAACAGACCAGAAACATTAGCCAGAATTTTCAACTTTGGCTGCGAGTTGTTTGTTTTAAGAAGTATTTTTCCCTTCAATTCTGGTCAAATTATTTGGATATCATCTAACACAAAATCTGACACAAACCAGCTCATGACAGCAATTAGCATTTGGAATACAATATTTAAATAAAACTTTACAAACTGGGTTTAATTGTGAAATTGTGTTAATGGCAGTTGATGGTCTGCGTAGATTCAGTGGGTCAAAGAGCCTGTTTCCATGCTGTATAACTCTTTTTACCATGTCGTCCTCATTCGCAAGCAAATCCTTAATATAAGTAACAAATAACGCTTGATCCAACACCGATCCTTGTGGTTCACCTCTTGTTACAGGCCTCCACCGTCCTATCTTTCCCACCTTCAAGCCAATTTTGTATACAAATGGCTAACATCTAACAAATGGCTAACATCACATGGATCCCATGTGATCTAACCTTCCAGTCCAACCTGCCGAGCGGTACCTTGTCAATTACCTCTCTAAAATCCATGTCGATAATATCTACTGCACTCCCTCGTCAATCTTCTTGGTCACTTCAAAAAAACTCAGCCAAATTGCTGAGAGGTGATTCCCCACACACAAAGCCATGCTGGTTATCGCAAATCAATCCTTGCCTTTGCAAATGTGTAGGAAGGAACTGGAGATGCTGGTTTAAAACGAAGATAGAAACAAAATGCTGGAATAATTCAGTGGGACAGGCAGCATCTCTGCATAGAAGGAATGGATGATGTTTTGGGTCGAGACCCTTCTTCATTCTGAAGTCTAGAAGGTTAGATCACATGGGATCTATGGAAAGTTTGAAGAAGGATCTCGACCCGAAACGTCACCCTTTCCTTCTATCCAGAGATGCTGCTTGTCCACCGAGTTACTCCAGCATTTTGCTTCTATGTTAGCTTTGCAAACACGTGTAGATCCTATCTGTCAGAATCCCCTCCAATATCTTACCCACCACTGATGTATGGCTGACTGGTCTGTCGTTCCCAAGCGTTTCCATTCAGCTTAACTTAAATAGAGGCAAAACATACAGTAAGCCACTCTCCAGTTTTTTTGTACCTCACCCATGGCTATCAATGATACAACTTTCTCTGCCAGTGGCCCTGCAGTCCCTTCCCCAGCTTTCTATAATGCCTTATGATACACTTGATCAAAATTCCCCCAAAATTATTCACCTTAATACGTTTTATGACCTCAACCACCTCCTCTTCTGTAATGTGGTCACTTCAAAGCATCACTATTAATTTCACTGTATCATTTCTATTCCAGTTTCCATTTTTCTTTACATATGGTGCCTTGAGATTAATGTAACTTCCTAAAATGTGCAACATTCTTCTCTGAGGAATATTTCATGGCATGCTATTCGATCCACATTCAAAAAATGAATGCCTTCTTGTTAAGTGACAATGCCATCTTTTTCATTTACAGACAACAATTTGCTAATGACTTGAACGCCCCAAAATAATAACTTGCATGTGATTACTTTTAAAAAGTTAGATTTAATTAAGTATTTGATTTAGAACAAAGAGCTGAATTAACTGATCAATCAATTAGTCACCTGTCCCAGAGTATTCCACATCCACCTGTCTATTGCAAATGATGACTGCTGAGGAAAATTAATTGACTTTTTTTTCCAGCATTGAGCTTATTATTGCATGCTATCTAGTCAGCGAAAACACTATACATGATTGCATTCAAGCCGTCCACAGTGTACAGATAGAGGGTAAATAGTTTATCATTTAGTGCGTTAAAGTCCAGTCAAGTCCAATTAAAGATAGTTCGAAAGTCTCCATTGAGGTAGATGGGACGTTAGGTCCACGGTCTCAATGGTGAGGGGACAGTTCAGTTGCCTGATAGAGCTGGGAAGAAACTGTCCCTGAATCTGAAGGTATGCGTTTGAAACGTCGGTATCACTTGCCTGATGGGAGAGGGTGGAAGAGGGAGTGAGACTGGTCTTTGATTATGCTGGTGGCCTTGCAGAGGTAGCGGGAAGTGTAGATGGAGTCCAGGGAAGGAAGGTTGGTGTGCGTGATGGTCTGGTCTACATCCACGACTTTCTGCAATTTCTTGCGCTCTAGGATGGAAAGTTCCTAAACCATGCTGTGATACATCCTGATAAAATGCTTTCTATGGCACATCTGTAGAAGTTGGTGCGGGTTGTTGGGGACATACCGAACTTCCTAGGCCTTCTAAGAAAGTAAAGGTATTGCCATGCTTTCCTCACCATTGCTTCAATATGGTGGTGCTGGACAGTTACTGGTGATATTTATTCCTAAGAAGCTTTCAATCATGTCTACTTTGGCGCCATCAAGGTATACCAGGGTATGTGTGCTGCTTCACTTCCTGAGGTCAATCACAATCTCTTTGTCTTGCTGACGTTGAGGGCCGCGTTGTTTCTTAGCACCACATTATGAGGTTCTTAATCTCCTTCCTGTACTCTTAACTCGTCGTGATTTGATATCCAGCCTACCCCGTTGGTGTAGTCTGCAAATTTGTAAATTGAGTTAGATTATTATTTGGCTAGTTCTACGAGTTTTTAGTAGTTCTACAAGTTCTACGCGTTATTAGATGAGCTTGGATGGGATAATGGTATTGAATGCAGACCTGTAAGTTTAGTGAAAGAGACTGAAGGAAATCCCATGAGAAAGATGGGAATATCTTCAAGGTATGCATAGCGGGAAGAGATTCCCTCTTCAAGGCTACCGTGGAACCTGCTTCCACCACATCTGCAGAAACTATATCCTAGATTCCAAGGAAACTTTGTATTTCCAAAAAAAATCCTAATTTCCTCTTAATTCTTTCCCCTTTATTTTATACCCATGATCTTTTTATGAAAGGAAACAGCCTATCATTATTCATTCTGTCCAGATCCCTTAATCATTTTATTCACTCAATTAAATCACACCTCAGCCTCCTGTTGTCCAATGAAACCAGTCCCAGCCTCTCCAATCTATCTGGTATCCTGGTTACTCAACACAGGAAACATTCTCATCAATATCGTTTGGAACCAGTCAACAGAATATTTTTGAATTATGCCTCTCCTATCTAAATAGTTTTTTTTTAAAGTAATTCAGGGGTTTTCCTTGTTTGGCATGGGAAATATTGGATGCTTGTTATTTGTCTCACATCTTGATTTTATTTTCTTATTTGAGATTGAATGTTCAATTCTTTCTCAAATTGAAACATTATCCAATCCACTGTCAGAATGTGTACCTAAAATATTACCATCAATTTCATTGATCTGAAATGGCAGTCATGTTTGATATCCTCAGCAGTGTAAAATTATAATCTTCATTTAAACTAAGGGTCATAGTCACTGAATATGTTTATTTTTCATCTTGATGGAGAGGAAGGATTATACCGTGCACAAACTTAGTGTTAAAATATTTAGTTTCAAATTTCACATTATGAATAATTGGTAGAAAGTAGAAGGGACACTAAAAATGAATTATGTTTTATCTGTCCATGAGTTGGAATAAAATCTCAACAAAGAAGAATTTCTGGCTGTGTAGCAAAACTGTAAACTTGTGCATCAAAAATGCTACTCAGGTTATAATATACCTAATGAACAGTTGAAACTGGATTCAAAGTTAGAGTCTGTGTGATGTGATCCTGTTTTCACTACCAACACCCCTGACCCGCTCTCAATAAGCTATTCAGTCAGGAAACATAATGCTAAAACTTAGTTTTGTGACCTGATTAATGACAGGAGAATGAAAACAACATTCCACCTCAGAATTATACAAATCTATTGCATAATTTAAATGTTGTCATGCAAAGGCAAATTAAATATTCCAATTCAAGCAATGTTTTGATAAAATAATGAAGTAGTATGTTGGTGACAAGTTATAAGAATTCATGTGAAATTATATACTTCTACATATTCTCAATTCTTGAAAGCACTGATTAATATTTAAACCACACCCATCTATCTGGGTTAGGAAAGTGTTTTCTATTCTTTGTCAGCTGCGTGTAAGTGCAAAGTAGAACAATGTTTCATGAGGATGTGGGATCGATCTTTTAATGTAAGGAGAACAAAGCAAGGCTGAAAATCATTTTATAGTTCGTAAGTCATAGGAGCATAATTAAGTAATTCGGCCTTCAACTCTACTTCGCCATCCAATCGTGGCTGATCTATCTTTTCCTCTCAATCCTATACTCGTGCCTTTTCTCCATAACCTTTGACACCCTTACTTCACTGTTCTTGTTCTGCAGACATACAATTGTGCTGAAAATCATATCACCAATCAATAGATATGTCATTGATTAGATGAACTTTGGGAGTTTTTGTTTGATTAGTTGTGAGAATGAGGATTATTTTGGTACCTGAGCCCTCACAGTATATATTTTCTTTGCCTTTAGCACGTTAATTAGATAGGAACAGTGTACCAATGGAAGTAAAGGAATAGAATTTCTTCTTCTTCCAATGACCAATGTCCAATTGTACAAGACGTTGTTGAGGTTACATTTAGAGTATTGTGTTCAATTACGGTCACCCTGCTATAGGAAAGATGTTGTAAAGCTGGACAGAATGCAGAGAAGATTTATGAGAATATTTCCAAGACTTTCTTCACTGTTCTCGTTCTGCAGACATAGGCAGTGGTTGGCCAGGCTAGGCGTTATTCCTTGGAGTGCAGGTGGATGAGGGGTGATCTTATAGAGATTAATAAGATCATGGGGGTTTTAGATAGGGTAGGTGCACAAAGTCTTTTACCCAGAGAAGGGGAATCAAGAACCAGAGGACATGTTTACGGTGAGATGGGAAAGATTTAATAGGAATTTAAGGGACAACTTTTTCACACAGAGGGTGTTGGATATATGGAACGAGCTACCAGAGAAAATCAAAGTCAATTTTATTCATCACATGCACCCAAAGGTGCAGTGAAATGAATTGGCCAGCAGCAATACACTTAAAAAGAACACACAATACACAATAAAATTTGACACAAACATCCACCACAGCATTCTTCACTGTAGTGGAAGGCAACAAAGTTCAGCCAGTCCTCCTCCTTTGTTCACCCATGGTCGGGGCAATAAACCCTCCGTAGTCGCCGCTATGGATGGCCCGATGTACAGGCCCTCTCGTCGGGATGATTGAAACTCCGACGTCGGGACGGTCGAACACACTCCGTGGCTTGGAGGTCCCCAATCGGTACATTCCTACCGTAGACCGCGGCTTCAGGATGTTATAGGCCGCAGGCCGGCGGTCGGAGCTCTTCTCCGGCAACTCCCGGCAAGGGATCCCAGACACCAGATGGTAAGTCCACGCCACGCCCGCGGCTAGAAGTTCCGCAGACAACAGTTCATAAAGTCACCAGACCAGCGATCAGAGCACTCCCCTCTGGCAACCCCCGGCAAGGGTTCGCCCGCTCCGTGATGGAAAGTCCACGCTGCGCCCGATGCCGATGCTCCAGGCCCGACTCCGGGAAAGGCCGCTCCAATCCACGGTGTTAGGCTGCGAGGGAGGCGACATAGAAAATGTCGCCTCTCCGTGGAGGAGGCGACCGAAAATGGTTCTCCCCTTTTCCCTCCCCACCACCCCCCACACTAGACACACCAAAAAACCCAAAAAAGTAGAAATAACGAACAAGCTGCTAGCAAGGCAGCCGGCCCGCAGCGTGCACATCCCCAGGAAGTTGAGGCAGTACAATAACAACATTTTAAACACATTTGGACAGGTTTATAGATATGAAAGGTTTAGAGGGATATAGGTCAAAGTTGGGACTCATGTAAATGGGGCACCCTGGTCAGCATGGGCAAGTTGGGCTGAAGAGCCTGTTTCCATGCCGTATCACCATTTTGAAAAGAGCTAAACTGTCAGTTTAACATTTTGTCTGAAAGGGAGGTGAAAAATTCCATCATGGATAATTATTTGAACTTGTAGTTTATCTACCAGTCTGACTTAATTTCAATCTAATTGGTCATTACATTATTTCAGTCTTATGGGGACATGTTCCTGTTTTTTCCTCATGCCATGCGGGCATATCAGGGTAAGAGCATCAAGCAGGTGAAATATTTGTTTGTAGAAGCTCTGCATTTTTCTCATCTGAATCTGCGAATTAGACTTTTTACATATATAGAGATCAGTTGTGCACATGGAAAAAGTCAGTATAATTCCACTGAATGTTTTCGAAATCCTAAATTGCTATCTTCTGTGGCTCTTTGAATAATTTACTATCTTTTTAATTACATTTTTACCTCCAAACTTATTAAGTGTTAAGGGGAAGATCTGATAGAATTCTTAATAATGATGGAATGTTATGATAAGATAACTAGGGAATGATTTGCTTCCACCAGTCTATAACACATTTGAGCTAATGGGATAATCAATCTAAGAGAAAGAAGATCTTTAAGTGGAAGGTGGTTAGGTTTTGCAAATCATTGGTGGTTGCTGCTGAACCAGAGTCGATAAACTACAGAGAGATTAAAAGATATGGGAAGGAAACAAACCTATGGGATTAGGACGATCAGCCATGATCACAATAAATGGTGGTGCTGGCTAGAAGGGCCAAATGGCCTCCTCCTGCACCTATTTTCTATGTTTCTATGGATAGGAACTCATGGGGAGGAAAAATGTGCATTTTTGGGAACAAAAGACGACTTTCGATTTGTGTTTAACCTGGGAAAGATGGAAAGCTTTTGAGATGATTTGAGGCTGCATGTAAGAAATAAAAAGCTAGTCTTCTAACTCACTGTGCTAATCTGAATGGTAAAGGTATTTAATCAATGTTAAAGCTCCAGCTTTACTTCCTATCAAGCCCGTCAGGGATGTTTCATGATGAGGCATAAGTACAGTGGTGCCTGAAACCTCACCACACATCTCCAGGGTGCAGAGGGCTGGCAAGAATGCAAGTAGGCGGGATTCATGACTGGTAGAGTAGAGCCCAGAAAGATATGTCCTTTCAAATTATTTGCTTGGTGGGAATCTTGATATGCATAAATCAGTAGCCACAGTTACAACAGTCTATCATAACAAGCTTTAGGAGTTCTACAAAAATGCAAGTTCTTTCTTTGTTTTAACATTGGGGATATTAGGTGAAGAGATTTATAAAGCTATGGAACATGTTACTTATGGCACAATGGATGAACATAGGTCTGAGATATTTTTATGATTGAATAAAATGTTTTATTTTTAAGTCACCCAACTATAGATGCTGGTTCCATAAATTCAGAATATTTGTTGAATGAGTACTTGTTCATCATCATCATTCTGTTATAGTTAAATTAATTCCAGAGGATGTTGTATACTACTCATCCCTTCCCACCAAAACCACCCCCTCCACAGGTACTTTCCTCTGCAACCGCAGGAGGATGCAGCACCTGTCCCCACACCTCCTCCCTTGACTCGGACAAGACACCCTGACAGTCTTTCAGATGAGGCAAAGGCTTACTTGCACTTCCTCAAACCTCATCTACTGTATCCACTGTTCGAAGTGTGGACTCCTGTATATCAGCAAGACCAAGTGCAGACTGGACGGTCGTTTTGCTGAACACCTTCGCTCAGTCTGCCTTAGCCTACATAATCTCACGGTTGACAAACACTTTAACTCCCATTCCCATTTCCATACTGACCTTCCTGTCCTGGGCCTCCACTGTCAGAATGAGGCCAAACACAAATAGGAAGAACAGCACCTCATATTTTCCTTGAGCAGCTTACATCCCAGCGGTGTGACTATTGATTTCTCCAACTTCAAGTAACCCTTGCATTCCCTCTCAGTCCTTCCCCCACCCTAGTCAGTCCAGTAGTTTCATTGATGTGCTGCTTTGTTACGCTGTTTTTATCCATTCGTTATCACCTTCTCCACAGCCAACAATGGATCATCGTGGGCTCCATCTTCCCTCGATCATCTGGCTGGTTTAATTTGTTCTTTGCATACCTTTCATTCATTTGTTCTTTGTACCTTTTATATCTCTAGTTTCCCTCTCCCCGATTCTCAGTCTGAACAAGGTTCTCGACTCACCTATCCCTTTTCTCTAGAGATGCTGTGGACCCGCTGAGTTTCTCCAGCTTTTGTGTCTATCTTTGGTGTAAACCAGCATCTGCAATTCTGGTAATTGCTGACTCAATAAATCCAGAAATATGTCAAGGATTCTGACCTTCAGATGAAAAATCTAAAAGTTTAGATTTTTTTAGTGTTAAGAAAAGTTAAAAGAGATGTAAGTTTAAAATGTACCCTGAAAATTTATGAGAAATTATGGATTTGAGCTTATCTTCCTTCTTCAAATGTAATTGATGTAAACAAATTTGTTGGAATAAGAATGTTAGTGTGTTTAAAATGATTTATTAACACTAAATGCCATATGATTGAAGCATTCTTAAATTAAAAGAACACTGCTTTTTATAATCCTCAGCTGAATGATACAAAATCAACAGACCAGAAAATCACATTTCTACATTTCCTAGCACAAGTTTGTGAGGAGAAATATTTAGATGTTTTGAATTTTACGGATGATCTACAACATGTGGACAAGGCTGCAAAAGGTACATATTTACATTTGGCATTCCAATCTCACAAATAATATTGTCAACTAAAGATGGGAAATACATTTCAAATATCATGTTTCAAATATATTGTGATTGTTAAAAATGCATAATTTAACTTTGAACAGGTTTGTTTGAAAAATGAGATCATGTAAGCAATGTAAAATAGTATAAATCATAGTAAATTGAAAAATGGTGAATAATTCAATGAGCATTTCCCACTACAATTCATGTATGTTTGTGCAATATTAATTTGAATTCCTGCAGCTGAAATCATGAGTGAATTATCATACTTTTCATGTTATATCAGTGAAACTTCAGAATGCTTACCTCTCCCACCTGCTGCATTGTGAATTTAAATGTCATTTCCAGCATGGCTTGTTTCCTTGTTTTTTATGCATGTTGTAGGAATTGCAGTCTGTAAGTATAATGCAGTTTATTTAGTTTGGTATAATAATAAACTGTAATGTACATTTTTTAAATGTGCCATATCTTTAAAAGAAGTGACAGGTGTTTTTCCTTCACTGATTGTTTTGTGAAGTATTTCTATTAATTTCTAGGTTGTTTGATATGTAGAAAGGGCAATGCTCATTTTTAATGCATCATTCTTTTATTAGAAGGCATAACAGTATGGTGCACCTTGAGGCAATTGAAATTAGGTCTGTTCTAATGTGGTTTGGGACTATTTGCTTCTCAGAGGCTGGGAAGACTTGAAGACATTTCATAGAGATGGTGACACTTAATGCCTGTTTCAAAAATCCTGGTTCTATAAGTGGCAGCTAATTTTACAGTTGGATTATTTGCATGCTTGTGACATAAGTTCGCGAAAACATCAGGCATGTAAACCCTAAACTTTAATTTAGTACTGCCTTTTAACATTTTTATATACTGATTTCAACAACAATCCTTATTGGGAAGGGGAAAATGTTTGGATGGATATCCAATAACATTGCCTCTCATTCTTGACAATTATGGGCACCTTGATCATAGATTCATACAGCATGGAAATAGGCCCTTCGGCCCAGCTTCCCCATGCCAACCAAGATGCCCTTTCTACACTTGTCCCACCTGCCCTGGATAGAATTAAGGAATTGTAAAGGTAAGAAGACACTAATGGGAGTTATCTACAGGCTCCCAAACAGTAACTTGGATATAGGGTACAAGTTGCAGCAGGAGTTAAAATTGGCATGTCTGGATCTGGATCTGGATATAGTATGCTGAAAAGCTCTAGGTAGAGCATCACTCAGCACTGTACATTTAAAAACAATTTTTATCTAGCCAATTAACGTACAAGCCTGTACGTCTTTGGAGTGTGGGAGGAAACCAAAGATCTCGGAAAAAACCCACGGAGATCACGGGGAGAATGTACAAACTCCATACAGACAACACCCGTAGTCGGGATCGAAGCCGAGTCTCTGGCGCTGCATTTTGCAACTCTACTGCTGCACCACAAAGGTAATGCCACTGTGGTTATGGGAGATTTTAATATGTAGGTAGACTGGGAAAATCAGGTTGGTTCTGGACCCCAAGAAAAGGAGTTTGTAGAGTACCTCTGAGATGGATTCTTAGAGCAGCTTGTACTGGAGCCTACCGGAGAGAAGGCAATTCTGGATTTAGTGTTGTCGAATGAACCAGATTTAATAAGAAACTCAAGGTAAAGGAACCGCTAGGAGGTAGTGACTATAATATTATAAGTTTTAATCTGCAATTTGAGAGGGAGAAGGTTAAATCAGAAGTGTCAGTGTTGCAGTTGAACAAAGAGGACTTTGAAGACAGAGAGGAGCTGGCCATGGTCGACTGGAAAAGGATCCTAGCAGGAATGATGGTGGAACAGCAATGGTAGGAATTTCTGGGCATAATCCAGAAGATGCAGGATCATTTCATTCTAAAGAGGAAGAAAGATTCTAAGGGGAGTAGGAGGCAACCGTGGCTGACAAGGGAACTTAGGGATGGAATAAAACTATAAGAAAAGGGGTAAAACATAGCAAAGAGTAGGGAAGCAAGAGGATTCGGGAACTTTCAAAGGACAACAGAAAGTAACAAAAAACGCAATACGGGATGCAAAGATGAAGTACGAGGGTAAGGTGGCCAAGAATATAAAGAAGGATAGTAAAAGCTTCTTTAGGTATGTTAAGAGAAAAAGATTAGTAAAGACAAATGTGGGTCCCTTGAAGGCATAAAAGAGTTAGATAGAGCTCTAGGGGCTAGCGGAATCAAGGGATATAGGGAGAAGGCAGGCACGGATTACTGATTGTGGAAGATCAGCCATGATCCCAATGAATGGCGGTGCAGACTCAAAGGGCCAAATGGCCTCCTCCTGCACCTATTTTCTATGTTTCTATGGCCCCGTTACGGCCATATCCCTTAAATCCTTTCTACTCATGTACCTGACTAAATGCTTTTTAAATGTTCTTATTGTACCTGCCTCAACTACCTCGTCTGGTAGTTCATTGCATAAACCCACTGCCCTCGGTGTAGAAAATGTTGCCCCTCGGGTTCCTATTAAATCTTGCTCCTCTCATCTTAAACCTCTGTCCCCTGATATTTGATTCGCGTACTCTGGGCATTTGCTCTAACGTTTTTCCTCGTGATCTTATACACCTTGCTCAGATGACTCCACATCCTCCTGCACTCCAAGAAATAAATTCCTAACCTACCCAACCTCTCCCTGCAGCTCAGGCCCTCAAGTTCTGGCAACATCCTCATCTGCACTCTTTACAGCTTAGCACCAACCTTTCCGAGAGCAGGGTGACCAAAACAGAACACAATTCTCCAAATTTGTCTCACAACGTCTTGTACAACTTTAACATAACATCCCAACTTCTGCATACAGTACACTGACCGATGAAGGCCAATGCACCAAAATCCTTCTTGACCACTCAATCTACCTGTGTTGCAACTTCCAGGGAACAATGTGCCTGCATTCCTAGATTCCTCTGCTCTACAACACTCCCCAGACCCTTCTATTCATTATGAAGTCCTGCCCTGGTTTGATTTCCCAAAATGCAACACCTCACCCTTATCTGCATTAAACTCCCATCAGCCATTCCCCACCCCATTTGTCCAATTGATCAAGATCCTACTGTAATTTTTGATAATCATTTGCGCCGTAACAATACTACCCACAATCTTGCTAATCATGCCTTTTGCATGTTAAAATATAGACAGTTCATCATACAGGTATATCAATACTAGCATGTAATAATTTATCAATTTTATATTTGATTCCATTTAAATCAAATGACTCCATTGTGGCTCATGAATCTTGCCTTCTGCATGTTAAAATAGAATCAGTTCATACAGGTATATCAATACTGGCATGTAATAATTTATCAATTCTATATTTGATTTCATTTAAATCAAATGGCTCCATTGTGGCTCATGAATCTTGCAGCACTGAGGGAGTGTTCCATCCAATTTGAAAAGGGTATCCATTTAATTGCAGCCGTCAAATCTGTCCTGTCTCAAGAAGGATCTCAACCTGAAATGTCACCCATTCCTTCTCTCCAAAGATGCTGCCTGTCCCACTGAGTTACTCCAGTTTTTTGTGTCTATCTTTGGTTTAAACCAGCATCTGCAGTTCCTTCTTACACACTGTCCTGTTTATAGATATGTACAACTCCCTTTTGAAAGTTAGATCTGTTTCCACTGTCCCTTCAGGTGGTTTATTCTAGATCACGACAGTTTATTTTGTAGAAAAATAACTCTACTTAACCTCCTCCCTGGGTAGGAAGAACTGTACCTTAGAGCTCGGACAATTTTCATTTCCCAAAAACTCTGTCTTTTGCTAAAAAATTATCTGTACCTTTATGTATGCCAGAAATGGGATACAAACTTGGTGGAATTATATTCTATTAAATTATCTGGACATGCAGCTTGAAATCCTCCCAATGTACACCTGGAGTTCATTGGGAATATTTCCCACCCTGCGTTTTACATTAGTTCACTTGAAGTTGTAATAATGTTTTATATTTTACAATCAGTTTGCAATCATGTTAGTTCAGTAGAAGGAAGGACGTTTAATGATAGGTTGCGTGATAATCCACTCACGAAATTGCTTACTGTTCACAGTACTGCTAAGATTATCACGCAACCTACATGTGACGTTCTTTCTGCTGAACTAAAGTCTGATCTGTTCTTATGTGAAGTACTTAGCATTTGCAGAAGCTGGCATTACAGCAATACATTTCCAGAGAAAAATAGTAAACTTGGTCAAGATAACTCCATTGCACACTGGACAACAACCACTTCTATGTGTCTACTGCTTTTAACATATCAAAATGGCACCCAGGAAGGTTTTCAACAAATGATGATGCACCATATCTGCAAACATTAGGATACAAGAACAAAGGCTTGGGAAAAATAGTGATTTTATGGAACATTTTAAAGGAGAAATTTGAATTAGGGAGATTTTGGTGGGGATTCCAGAGTTTAAGATGTTGTCACTGAATGCATAAACACAAATAATAACTATTACATTCTGGAATTAACAAAGGTCCAGACTTTGGGGCTATTAGAGAGGTATATGTTAGGGGCAAATGGGAGAACCAAAACCAAAAATTTAGGCAGTTCTTAACTGAAAGCAAATGCAGGTGATGGTGATCCAGTTGCAAGATGGAAATGCAGTGGCACAATCAGTTAGTGCAGTCCCATCATGTAGGTTAATGGTGGAGAAGTGTTGAAGAGGGATGATGTAGTCAGCCCTGTCAAATGCTGGGAAAGAGGAAGCAGAATTTATTATCTTTGTCACAACAACAAAATGTCGGAGGCAGCAAATGCGACTCCAGCAAGATAACAACATTGCCAAAGAGCTTTTCACTCTTTTATTGGAAGTAAGAGTGAATAAGACGAGAGAAACCAGGGTGGAAATGTCCAACAATAGAGTGCATAGCTATAAGGCGAGATGGGAAAAGTTTAATGGAGTTCTGTGGGGCATGTTTTTTTACGCAGAACGTAATATTGGCCTGGATCGCATTGCCTGGGGTGGTGGTGGAGACAAATACTATTGTAGCGTTCCTGAAGCTTTTAGATAGGCATATGGAAGTACAGGAATAAAGGGATCTCTTTCCTCCTGTCTCCACCCTCTGTCCTTTTTCCCGCCCAAGGCCTCCTTCCTCCCCCCCCCCCCCCCCCCGCGCCCCCGCGCCCCCCCCCCCCCCATGTCTTCTGTTCTTACCGGCCTCATCTCACACTCCCGCACTCCCTGCCTTCGTCCCCTGTCCTCCTTCCCTGCATTCCTCCATTGCTCCGCTCCGCCATCGCCGTTTGCCCGTCTGCGCCCCTGCCCTGTTCCTCTAACCCCCTTGTCCTGCACCTCTCTACCCCCTTTCCTCTTTGTCTGCTCCCTGCCTGCCCACCATCCCCATGTTCTGCCCACCTCCCCTGCCAACCCCTCCGCCCTCCTCTCACGTCTCCTGCCAAACCCCCACCCTCCTCTCACATCCCCTGCCTCCTCCCCGACATCATCTCTTATCTTACCTCCCCTCCCTTGCCTCTGCCTCTTCCCTTGCCCCTCTGTATCCTTGATTTTGACTATCAATCTTATCTACTCCTCTTATAATTCAATAAACTTCTTTCAGACCTCCCCTTAGTACCAATGTTCCAGAGAAAACAATCCAGAGAAAGGTTTGTCCAACACCTTGTTATAACTAATTGCCACTGATCCAGGCAACATTCTGGAAAACCACTTCTGCACCCTCTCCAAAGTCTCCACATTCCTCCTGTAAAGGGACGACCAGAACTGCACACAATACTCCAAATGGTACTTAACCAAAGTTTTATAAAACTACAAAATTACATTCTAACATACTCAATGTCCCAATCGATGAAAGCAAGTATAGAACCCGCCAGCACGCATGCGCGACATACTTCAAAGCAGCGGTGTGGAATCACAGAACCAAGACCAAGAAATGACTTGTTATAGTAAGATTGAAGAGACTCTAGTTACCAGTTGACTTTATGATCGAGGGTTGGGAGCGGAGGGCACGAAATCCCTCATCGCAACTCCTCATAAAATAAAGATCAAACTTCAAACTGGTAAGTTCTCGTTTAATCTTACTATTTCATTTCGGAGTCACGTGAGTGACTTCGTGAAGACTTCAAAGCTTCTGTGATTTCACGCCCTGGACAACGTCCATGCTATCACACACGCTACTGAAAGGATGGACAGGAGTAACCAATTTCCGAAGCTATTATTCTGAAAAATAATAATATTTATTAATAACAACAACAAAGAAAAAAACCCTCACTGAGGGGTGACTGTATGTTCTCGGCCTGCATCTAGCACGGCTCCTGCGAACATTCCAGGTATGGTGACGGGTTTATTATAAAACCGCTGAAAGGTGGCTTCACTGGCCCATCCCGCTGTGGCAAGTATCTGGTCCATGGGCACCTCCATGACCTTTGCCGCCGACGTAGATGCTGCCCTGGTTGAATGGGATTTAAAAACATCAGTGTCAATACCTGCCTTTGTTAAGACGATCCTGAGCCATCTGGAGATCGTCTGTGCCGTCACTCTATGGTGAGGTTTTTTGTGGCTGATGAGCAGGTATTGCTCCATTCCCCTTAATTTCCTCGTCACTTTAATATAGTGGCGGATATGGGTGGCTATGCACAGCCTAGCATCAGCGGGGTATGCTGGAAACACCAGCTGCAGCCCTGTGAATCCAGGTCTATGCTGCTTCAGCAATTCATCAATGAAGAAAGTGACCCGCTCAGGGTAGAGATCATCTTGTCGATATTGGCCTTGTGAAGCGTCTGCACCCTTTGTGCCGAAGTGAGCGCCATCAACATCACCAACTTCAGGGTGAGTTTGTCCAGTTCAAGCCCAGCCATGGGTGACCACGTCCTGAGTAGGGTTAGTACTTTTCCAATATCCCAGGTGATGTTGTAACGGGGCCTTGGCGGGTTGGAATTAAATATTCCCCGCATCAGCTTGGAGACCAGTTTGTTAGATCCTACCTCAATATTGAGGTAGGATGATAGGGCACTCCTGGCGCTATTGATGGCACTGTAACTGAGATGTTCATCATTGTGTAGCCCCGCAAGAAATTCCAGCACGTCTGTGATGGAGACGGAGTCATATGCAATGTCCAGGCGGCCGCAATAGGTTTCCCATTTCCTGATGTGCGATAAGTATTGCCGTCTTGAGGACTCCCTGCATGATGCTCCCATGGTATCCATTGTCCTTGATGGTAGACCATCTGTTCAAATCCTGCAAGCCAATAGATTCAAGTGACTATAGCAGGGGTGTGGTTTCCCTGTGACAGGGTTCGTCACCAATTGTGGGCAACCCTCTAAGAGGACCCATGGTTGACTTATCATTCCAAGGACCACCGGATACCATGACTGCGTAGGCCAGTCGGGTATGATAAGGATGCCCTTAGCAGCATCGAGCTGGATTTTCCGCAATACCCGACTGATGAGGCAAAATGGAGGAAATGCATAGAAAAACCATTTCCCCCAATCTAGCGAGAACGCGTCCATCGCCATTGCCCCAGGATCTGGTTCCCATGATGCGTATGTTGGTACCTGATGGTTCAACCGTGACGCAAAAAGGTCAATATCCGGTTTACCAAATTTGGCTGTAATTTTGGTGAATATTTGGGAGTTCAACATCCACTCGATGTTGTCATTAAATTTCCGTGACCTGGTGTCCGCCACTGTGTTGAGCTTACCTGGTAAGTAGGTAGCTGAGATCCAAATATTCCGTTGAATACACCAGAGCCAAATTGTATTTGCCAATTCATCACATGAAATTGACCTGGTACCGCCCATATGATTCAGATATGCCACCGCAGTGGTGTTGTCTATTTGGAGACGGACATGAGTGTCAGTAATGTTTGAACAATAAGCTCTTAGTCCGTGGAATGCTCCCAGCATCTCCAAATAGTTTATCCCCTGTGCTGACAACAGAGTAGCTTCAAGTGAGTCCCATCTACCTCCACAACTGGTGTTGTTGTCCGTAGCTCCCCAGCCATGGGAGCTTGCGTCTGTTTGTAAGTATACCACCGGACGAGGCACAATGATGGGTTTGAATGAGTTATGGATATTGCCAATCCACCATTGCAACTCAATTTTTGCCTTGAGCGGCAGCTGCATAGGTCTATCAAAATGTCCAGCATTTGATTTTAATGCTGCTATTTTTGATCTTTGCAAATTTTGATAATGTAAAGGTCCAAATTGAGCAGCTGGAAAGACTGCTACAATTTTCCCAATTACCTTGGCAGTTTGTCTAATTGACGGTATACTGGCGCAGACCAGATTCTTACATGCTTGAAACACATCCCCAACTTTATTAGTTGGTATGGTGGTGATCATGCGATTGGCGTCTACCGTGAACCCCAGGTAGTCCATGATCTGTGCGGGGAAGAACTTTGATTTGTCTGGATGGATAATAAATCCCATTTTTTGAAAAATTTCCACTGTGGCTGAAACTGCCAATTCTGCTGACTCCAGTGTATGTCCAATTATCAGAATGTCATCCAAATAAGCCATGACCGTATGATTTTGCCTCCTTAGTGTAGCTAGTACTGGCTTGAGTAGTTTAGTGAACAGTCTGGGGGCTGTGGTAAGCCCATTGGGTAATGCTTTGTATTGCCAAAGCTGATCCATCCAGATAAACTTCAAGAACTTTCTGTGATGTTTCCGAATGGATACTGAATAGTATGCATCTTTTAAATCAATGCATGCCATGAAGCAGCCCTTCGAAATCAAAGATTTGGCTGTTTCGAACGTGTCCATTTTGAAATGGGTATATTTTACAAAGGTATTCAAGTGAGTTAAATCTATAATGACCCGACATCCACCATCTTTTTTGGTTTTAGTAAATATATTAGATACGAATTCAATTGGTTCATGTGTGGTTCTTTCTATCACCCCTTTCTCTTGTAATCTCAAGATTTCAGCATAGCCTTCTGCTGATTCCTTTTTGGAAAGTGCAAATTTGCGATTTGGCATATGCTGAGGTGGAGGCAATTGGCCATTAATAAACTCAATTTCATAACCCTGAATACTTTGTAAGATAAACTCATCTGAGGTGATGGTTTCCCATGCCTCCTTAAATCCCCGTAGTCTGCCCCCAACCTGTGAGGTTAGACATGCAAGTGCATGGAATCCAGACCGCCTTACCTTCATGGTTATCGGTGGTCCCTGATATGTTTGGTGGGGCGTGGAGGTGCTGGGTTGCGTTGTTGATGTGGAGTCCGCATTTTCCATGCTGGCCGCTGAGGGCCTAGTCCTAAAAAAGGCCTGGGCTGAGGAGGCTGTTGATATTGAGGAGGCGCCGGAATGTAGGTCCTTGCTGGCCTGTCGGTTTGACCTCGCGGCCTAAAATAAGGTGTTTTCTTGGCCGGAAGTCTGGTCACAGTATGTGATCTCATCAGACCCACTGTTTTAGCATGGTCATCTAGGTCTTTGACCTGCTTCGGGAGGTCTTCTCCGAACAGCTGTCTGGGTGGTGGTGTAGGAGGTGCTCTGCATAGTCCCGCAAATTTGGGGTTCAATGAAGGTTTAATTATGCTTTTCCTGAAAGCGTTGATTTCGTACTGCGTATTACAAAGCAGTGCTAGAGCATCCTCCTGTTCGGTGTTTAAATCAACTCCGTCCACTGACCTTGCAAAAGCGGTAATCCCAGACGTAAGTAGTTTCAGGATTCTCTGCAGTTTCACTTCCTGCGCTCTGATGCCCGGGCTGATATTGCCCCAGATTGGCATGTTTACAATCGGCACGTTGAGTGAATTGCAATTTCCTGGAGCCTTGTGTCTTTCCATGGCCTTCGCAAGGACCTCCTCCTGTAGCTGGTGGTTCGTGAGGTAATCTATGGTCGCGGCCAGTTTAGTGTTGAGGGGTTGTCCTGAAGATACGGGTAACCCGAACTTGGCTGCCACATCCAGGAGCTCTTCCTGGGGGACCTCAGGTGCTGCTGGGGCATGTACCAGGATCTCCTCCTCTTCTGGCCTCATGCTGTCCATAGATGGTGATGGGGATATGTCCATAAGTCCCCTGGAACTGTGAGCGTCCTGTCTTTGATTTAGTAGGACTTGTTCCAATATCCTCTCCATACGGTCCAAGCGCCCTTCATCGTGCATGTATGGGCGGTTAGAGTCCTCATGCCTGAAGGAACTACTGAGGCTCCCGTCGTCGGCCCGTACCTCGTCGAGGTAATATCGGTGCCATGACGATGTGTCGCTACCAGCCGCCTCGGCGAAGCTGAGCGATTCCCGCGCGGATCTGCTCAAGCGCCTCCTTTTCGCTGAGCTGCATCCGGCTGCCTCTGAGGGCATAGATGGGGAGAGGTCGGCACCCAACGCCGCAGCGTGGTGACCCGACATCCGCGCGGGCTTGCCGACTGTCCTTGATCTGGACCCAGACGGCGTACGGTCCCGACCCGCCCCCAGCGGGGGAAGCGGTGACCATGACGAGACTCCACCCGCGTGACTCCTCCTGGTCCCCCTGGGTGGTGAGTCCATGCTGGCCCTCCTTGGTCTGCCAGTGGATTCGGGTCTCGCCGATTCACCAGACCACATTCTGGTGGCTCCTGGTGAGACCTCAGCCCTAGAAGGGCAATGTAGTCGAGCTCTATCCCTGGTTCCTTCGAGAGGGCTCAGGGAGAAGGGCCGTGCGGCAGCACGCGGGTCCCTTTTGCTCGTCTCCGCCAATGACCCAGTGGGTGACAGAGAAATGGAGTCAGGGTGCCCCTGCTCCGGCGCTGTACCGAGTTCTTGCTCTGCGGGACACCCGCTAGAGCACAGCTGCGTCGGTGAACCGGGTCCTGTGATAACAGGGCTCCCCGATTTGCGCGCCTTTTTCCCGGCCCGTCCTACCGCTGTAGACGGGGACTCTGGGATGCGTGGCCGGCAACTCCTTCCAGAAGTTCTGCGGCCCTTACTCCTTTTTACGTCCATGTCCCTGTGGGAGAAAACACAATTACTCACACAGGACAACCAACTCAAGGTTGTCTATACTTACCTGAGTGGCCCTTATGAAGGGCTGGTGGTGAGCCGCGCTCCTCTCCAGCCGTCGGCTGCAATGCGAGCGACGATATGTCGCGCATGCGTGCTGGCGGGTTCTTCACGAAGTCACTCACGTGACTCCGAAATGAAATTGCCACTGATCCAGGCAACATTCTGGAAAACCACTTCTGCACCCTCTCCAAAGTCTCCACATTCCTCCTGTAAAGGGACGACCAGAACTGCACACAATACTCCAAATGGTACTTAACCAAAGTTTTATAAAACTACAAAATTACATTCTAACATACTCAATGTCCCAATCGATGAAAGCAAGTATACCATACACCTTCTTTACCACTCTTTGTACCTAATGTTGACATTTTAAGAGTGCTATGGAATTTAAACTTTGTCTTCCTTATGCCATCTCCTCCAAAACGGTTGTTATGTGCAATACACACATGATTGATGAGCAAAACTTGTGAATTCTTCACCTTTTCTGCTGATGAATGTTTTGAATATTGCTTATCATAGAAACATAGAAAATAGGTGCAGGAGTAGGCCATTCGGCCCTTCGAGCCTGCACCGCCATTCAATATGATCATGGCTGATCATCCAACTCAGTATCCTGTACCTGCCTTCTCTCCATACCCCCTGATCCCTTTAGCCACAAGGGCCACATCTAACTTCCTCTTAAATATAGCCAATGAACTGGCCTCAACTACCTTCTGTGGCATAGAATTCCAGAGACTCTCCACTCTCTGTGTGAAAAGTGTTTTCCTCATCTCGGTCCTAAAGGAATTCCCCCTTAGACTGTGGCCCCTTGTTCTGGACGTCCCCAATCTTCCTGCATCTAGCCTATCTAACCCCTTAAGAATTGTGTAAGTTTCTATGAGATCCCCCCTCAGTCTTCTAAATTCTAGCGAGTACAAGCCAAGTCTATCCAGTCTTTCCTCATATGAAAGTCCTGACATCCCAGGAATCAGTCTGGTGAACCTTCTCTGTACCCCCTCTATGGCAAGAATGTATTTTCTGGATTTGGAGACCAAAACTGTACGCAATACTTCAGGTGTGGTCTCACCAAAACCCTGTACAACTGCAGTAGAACGTCCCTGCTCCTATACTCAAGTCCTTTCGCTATGAATGCTAACATACTATCTGCTTTCAACACTGCCTGCTGCACCTGCATGCCTACTTTCAATGATTGGTGTACCATGACACCCAGGTCTCGTTGCATCTCCCCTTTTCCTAATTTGCCACCATTCAGGTAATAGTCTACCCTCTTGTTTTTGCCACCAAAGTGGATAACCTCACATTTATCCACATTATACTGCATCTGCCATGCATTTGCCCACTCACCCAGCCTATCCAAGTCACCTTGCAGCCTCCTAGCATCCTCCTCACACCAACACTACCCCCCAACTTAGTGTCATCCACAAACTTGGAGATGTTGCATTCAATTCCCTCGTCCAAATCATTAATATATATTGTAAATAGCTGGGGTCCCAGCACTGAGCCTTGCGGTACCCCACTAGTCACTACCTGCCATTCTGAAAAGGACCCGTTTACTCCTACCTTTGCTTCCTGTCTGCCAGCCTGTTCTCTATCCACATCAATACTGAACACCCCAATACCGTGTGCTTTAAGTTTGTATACTAATCTCTTATGTGGGACCTTGTCGAAAGCCTTTGAAAGTCCAGATATAACACATCCACTGGTTCTCCCTTATCCACTCTACTAGTTACATCCTCGAAAAATTCTATAAGATTCGCCAGACATGATTTACCTTTCGTAAATCCATGCTGACTTTGTCTAATGATTTCACCACTTTCAAAATGTACTGCTATCCCATCTTTAATAAGTGACTCTAGCATTTTCCCCACTACCGATGTTAGACTAACTGGTCTGTAATTTCCCGTTTTCTCTCTCCCTCCTTTTTTTAAAAGTGGGGTTACATTAGCTACCCTTCAATCCTCAGGAACTACTCCAGAATCTAAGGAGTTTTGAAAAATTATCACTAATGCATCCACTATTTCTGTGGCTACTTCCTTGAGTACTCTGGGATGCAGACTATCTGGCCCTGGGGATTTATCGGCCTTTAATCCATTCAATTTACCCAACACCACTTCCCGGCTAACCTGGATTTCACTCAGTTCCTCCACCTTATTTGACCCCCGGTCCCCTGCTATTTCCGGCAGATTATTTATGTCTCCTTAGTGAAGACAGAATCAAAGTAGTTATTCAATTGGTCTGCCATGTCCTTGTTCCCCATGATCAATTCACCTGTTTCTGACTGCACAGGACCTACATTTGTTTTAACTAATCTCTTTCTCTTCACATATCTATAAAAACGTTTGCAGTCAGTTTTTATGTTCCCTGCCAGTTTTCTTTCATAATCTATTTTCCCTTTCCTAATTAAGCTATTTGTCCTCCTTTGCTGGACTGTGAATTTCTCCCAGTCCTACAAGGCCATTTCACTCCCTCCCCTAGGAAAATCTGACCACGCTGCCATTTTCCTGTTGCCGGAGTATAAACAGAGGATAGTTCGGGAAGCGGTAGAGACGAGGGACGTAAAGCGGTGGTCCGACCAGTCGGAGGCCATGCTGCAAGATGCACTGAGCGATGTCGACTGGAATATGTTCCAAGCAAGTTCAGTGAGTTCGCGGAAGCAGTCACGGACTTCATTGCAATAACAACATCGTCCCCATGGTAAGGGTTAGCATCTTTCCTAATCAAACACCCTGGGTAGAGAGGTCCGTTCGTGTTGCGTTGAATGCTCGCACCGCTGCCTACAACTCTGGCCTGGCATCAGGACACATGGACGTCTACAAGGTAGAGTCCTACCAACTGCAAAGGGCGGTAAAGGACGCAAAAAGGAGGTACAGGGACAAGATGGAGTCACAGATGGAGCAGCAGGACACCAGACACCTGTGGCAGGGACTTCGGACTATAACCAACCACCGGAGCACCCCACCCTCATCCGCAAGTGCCGGCTCCTCCCTAGCTGATGACCTGAACTCTTTTTATGCTCGGTTCGAGATGGGCAACAACACCCCAGGTCTGCCGACTATCGACAATACCACCAGCGGGCTGGCTAACGAAGCTGATGGGGGGAATGATCAGCCATGATCATATATGATCAGCCATGATCATATTGAATGGCGGTGCAGGCTCGAAGGGCTGAATGGCCTACTCCTGCACCTAATGTCTATGTTTCTATGTTTCTATGAATGAGCACACATTCTCGCTGTCCGAGCATGATGTGAGGAGGGCTCTGACACGGGTGAACACGAGGAAAGCTGCAGGCCCTGATGGCATCTCAGGGCTAGTACTTAAGTCATGTGCTACGCAGCTAGCTCCGGTGCTCACTACAATATTCAACCTCTCCCTGGACAAGTCCGTAGTCCCTGCCTGCTTCAAAAAATCCACCATTGTACCTGTACCAAAGAATGCCTCCCCAGCCTGTCTGAATGACTACCGTCCGGTGGCCCTCACCTCGGTAGTCATGAAATGCTTTGAGAGGCTGGTGAAGAAACACATCTGTGCCTTCCACCCTCTCAACATGGACCCGTTACAATTTGCATACCGCCCGAACAGATCCACGGAAGATGCTGTCTCCCAGGTTTTGCACACCGCTCTCTCCCATCTTGACAGCAGGAAGGGGGGCTACGTGAGGATGCTGTTCGTAGACTTCAGTTCAGCCTTCAACACGATAGTCTCCACCAGACTGGCCGCGAAGCTACTGGATTTAGGGCTCAACACCCCTCTGTGTGCCTGGGTCCTGGACTTTCCCACCGCCAGGCCCCAGGTAGTCAAGAAGGGAGGGAATACATCGAAGTCCCTCACCCTGAGCACAGGATCCCCCCAGGGTTGCGTCCTCAGCCCCCTATTGTACTCCCTGTACACACATGACTGTGTGGCTAGGTTCAGCTCCAACTCGATAATCAAGTTTGCTGATGACACCGTGGTGGTGGGCCTGATCTCAGACAACGATGAGAAGGCCTACCGGGAGGAGGTAGCTGATCTGGCACTCTGGTATCAGGACAACAGCCTCCTCTTGAACATCAAAAAAACGAAGGAGCTGATCGTGGACTTTAGGAGGGTACATCATCCGAGGACATACACACCATTGAGGATTAATGGGGATACTGTGGATAGGGTGAGCTATTTTAAATATCTGGGAGTCCACATCTCTGAGGATATGACATGGACATCGCACACTGCAGCACTCGTGAGTAAGGCAAGGCAGCGCCTTTACCACTTCAGGCAATTGAGGAAATTCAGAGTGTCTCCGAGGATCCTCCAGTACTTCTACTCTGCGGCTGTGGAAAGCATCTTGTCCGGAAACATTACAATCTGGTTTGGGAATTGCTTTGCCCAGGACAAGAAGGCTCTGCAGAGAGTAGTGCGTTCGGCCGAACGCACTATGGGAACTTCTCTCTCCCCTCTGCAGGAACTATACATCAGGAGGTGCAACTCCAGAGCCAATAAGATAATGGGAGACCCCTTCCACCCCTGCAACGGACTGTTCCAGATCTTACGGTCAGGCAAACGCCTCCATTGTCATGCTGTGAGAACGGAGAGGATGAGAAGGAGTTTCTTCCCAGAGGCCATTCGGACTGTAAACTCCTATCTCACCAGGGACTAACTCTACTGACTTACTGTACCACAATACCACCCACAATATTTAATATGAAAAAGAACATGTGATTCTGTTTGTAGTTTGTTGGTTGTTTGTTTGTTTTTTGCACAAAGTCCGCAGGCACTGCCACTTTTCATTTCACTGCACATCCCGTATGTGTATGTGACAAATAAACTTGACTTGGCTTGACTCTTGCCCAACGGGCCACGCCCAACAATACTGCTAACTAACCCTTCCTCATTACTCAATACCCAGTCTAGAATAGCCTGCTCTCTCGTTGCTTCCTCTACATGTTGGTTTAGAAAACTATCCCGCATACATTCCAAGAAATCCTCTTCCTCAGCACCCCTGCCCATTTGATTCACCCAATCTATATGTAGATTGAAGTCACCCATTATAACTGTTTTACCCTTGTTGCACGCATTTCTAATTTCCTTTTTGATGCCATCCCCAACTCCACTACTACTGTTAGGTGGCCTGTACACAACTCCCACTAGCGTTTTCTGCCCCTTAGAGTTTCGCAGCTCTACCCATATCGATTCCACATCCTCCAAGCTAATGTCCTTCCTTTCTAGTGCATTAATCTCCTCTCTCACCAGCAATGCTACCCCACCTCCCTTTCCTTTCTGTCTATCCTTCCTAAATATTGAATATCCCTGGATGTTCAGCTCCCAGCCTTGGTCCCCCTGGAGCCACGTCTCCGTGATCCCAACTATAGCATAGTCATTAATAGCTATCTGCACATTCAACTCGTCCACCTTATTACGACTGTACAACACTCTTACTCCTTATACAATTATGTTGACAAGTGGCCCCTTTTGATTTTTGCCCTGGAAACCCACCACCTCTTATTCTCTGTTTATTATTTTTTTCTTCTTTCCCCCCTGCATGTTGGGTCTGAGTGCTTCCATTCTCTGCCTCCTGCCTCAGACCCTGTCTACTGGCTTTCTCTATTGAAGTCCCTCCCCCCAACCGTATCCAAGCTAGTGTGTGTGCAAAAACAAACCAAAGTATTATAATTAAAGCCTATTCACTTCCAATAAGAGTCTGAGTAATTTAAACTGGCTAATTGGAGAAAATGTGGTTTAAAGTTTTTCCGTGATATCCTATTGCTCCAGGCAACACCCCAGGCAAAATCACAATTGAATAAAATTCTGCCACAACATATTATGCAGTGCTTGTATAAGTTTGGAACATACTATATTGCTGCAAAAATGGTATTATATCTTTAAGAATAAAAATAAGTACACAGAACATCAGGATCATAGTAAACTCAATTACATAGTTGTAGATGAAAGTGCAGGTCATATGATTGGAAGCAGATTTCTGAGCTCAGAAATATCATTTCAAGTAGCCAATTAATTGTCAGTTTTATTTTCACACTTGATGTGTGAATTGACTGTTGGAGCTAATGAACGGCACATATCAGGGTGAAGGACTTTGCGGAGGTGTCTCCGATATGAAATGCTGATTCGTTTTTCCCTTCACAGACGCTGTCTGACCGCAGAGTTCTTCCATCGTTTCTACTTTTGTTGCCTATGTGACCATTGCATTTTTTGGTAACTCATGTAAAATACTAACATCGTGTAAGAAATAACTGCAGATGCTGGTTTAAATCGAAGGTAGACACGAAATGCTGGAGTAACTCAGCGGGTGAGGCAGCATCTCTGGAGACAAGGAATGGGCAACGTTCCGGTCGAGACCCTTCTTCAGACCAAGATTTTCATGGGAATATTGTCCTTGTATTATCCACTTTGCCTATAGGAATTACTTTTCTTTTTACTAACTTAGAATCTTTATTCATATTTTGTACAGTCGGCATTTGACAGACCTGGTCACATGTTGGTTATTTGGGCTTAAAATTAGATTTTTATGTGAATTCGTCAAAATTCACTTTGTTCGATTACTTTTTTATGTTCCTAATTAACATAGAACAGCACAAGAACAGGCACTTCAGCCCGACAGGATGCACAGATAAACTAGTCTCGTGCCTGCACATGATCAATATCCCTCTCTTCCCTGCATAACCATGTGCCTATCTAGAAGCTGACTAAATGCCACTATCATATCTATCCATCAACATCCCTAGGTATTGGTGCATTCCAGGTACTTACCATCCTCTGTGTAATTAAAATGTGCCCCACACATCTCCTTTAAACATTGTCCTACATTCTGGAAAGCCACTTCTGCACCCTCTCTAAAATGTCCCCATTCTTCATCAAATGGGGTGAGCAGAAGTGCACGTGGTACTACACACAATGCAGCCAAACCATCATACTTACTGACTCTTATACTCAATGCCCCAACCAAGAAGCCAAGCATACCGTATGCTGCCTTTACCACTTTATCTACTTGTGTTGCCACTCTCAGGGACCTTTTGACCTGGACCTCAAAATTCCAGTGCTTGTAAAAATCTTGCCATCAATCATGTATCTTCAACTTGTATTCGACCTCTCACTGCAACACCTCACATTGACTCAGATTAAACTCCCATCTGTCATTTCTCTGCACATTTCTGTATCTGATCTCTATTCCCTCTATATACTTTGATATCCCTTCTCACTGTCCACAACTCTTGGTTTTGTCGGCAATCTTGGTTACCAACCCACCTACGTTTGTATGTTTAAGAAGGAACTGCAGATGCTGGAAAATCGAAGGTAGACAAAAATGCTGGAGAAACTCAGCGGGTGAGGCAGCATCTATGGAGCGAAGAAAAGCCTTCTTCAGGTTTCGACCCGAAACGTTGCCTATTTCCTTCGCTCCACTCCTTGCCTCACTCGCTGAGTTTCTCCAGCATTTTTGTCCACCTACGTTTATATATATTTTTTAGAAATGTAATATTTCATCAAATTACTATTCAGTCAAACTAAAATTACTGTTTAAAAAGTACAACATATCATCTCTGTGCCGCTTCCAAAGTCATTTAATGTTCAAATAAATTGCTTGAGTTTCTTCATGATGACCAGTGTTAATGTGCCCATTTCGTCTACAATGACTGCGCTCCAATCAGATGCCTTATTGCCTATTGTATCAAACAAATCCGTCAAATTGAAACAACAGAAGTGATTAATCTCACAATTACTGTTCTCTTCATGGTGCTGACATGATACCAGATGTTCTGGGAAACTCCAGTGGGGAATGGGGCAGGCCAAGGCTAATACTCATATTGTAGAATGTAAACACTCAAGGTTCAGGCATTTTTTTTTCTGCCATTAAATCAATTTCTGGCATATGAAAGAATCCACCGTATGGATAAAAAAATCATGCAATGAACACAGACATGTTTGCTGTCAGCGAGAGCACTCTGGAGACAATGACAGAAGTTATTCGACTTTATGTTATTGGATACATGGGTGTTTCTTTGACTTATCTAAACATTGAAACCACCTTTTTTAACTCATAGCAATTCTTCGCAGATACACCCTTGACAACAATTATAATAAAACTTGTTACAACAAATCTTGTTGTACAGTGCTGCAGGTTGCACCAAACCACACTTATCAACAGGGGGAACTGTGGACTGCTATGCAGACTGCATAATTACTACTGTTATATTTGCCTCATGGGGAAGACAATCAGTTGTCAATAAAATCTATAAATACAATGTTGGTTGCAATCACAGTTTAATTCAGCAAATATTTTTAATACTGATTTTTTTATACGAACACATGCTATACAAGGAGTTTAAAGCATTATATGGAATTTTAGTGGGTGATATTATTTATCCAGAACTCAAAAAAGTTACATCAGACAAACTTAAACCCAAATCTGTTTGCACAAAGACAAATTCAAAGCAAATACTTATAGTCACATGCATGGAAACAGGCCAATTTATCCACACTGACCAATGGCCATCCTTCTGTATTAACCCAGTTACTCAGCATTTGGTCCATAATCCTCCATAACTAAACAATTCAAATATTCATCTCGACATTTCTTAAATACTGTCAATGATCCCGTTTCAAACATGCTCTCACATAGTACATTCCAGGTACTTATTGCTCTGGTTGAAGCTTCCTTTCATTTCCCCTCTGAATCTCAGCCCCCTTACCCTTAATCTATACCCCCTAGCTTCACCTACCCTTAATTTAGGGGAAACCTAACAGCAATAACCCTCACAATTTTATGCCTTGCACATGTTCCCTCATTCGCTACTGCTTTAGGGATGAAACTAAAGTGTCCAGTTTCTCCTCATAACTGAACTATTCCATCCCATTCACTAAAATGGTTGGTCCTTTAATTAATTTGACCACCCAATTTTCACATCGCTTGATTCTTTTCATACCTAAAAATCTAAAACAGTTAAGCATTCGCAGCCGTTATGGTTAGCAGAATTCCAAAGTCCCACAACACTCTGAACAAAGCAAATTGTCATCAACTCTGTTCAAAATGTCCGATCCTTTATCCTGAAACTATGACTCTTGTTCTAACCACTCCAACTGGACAAAAGGACATCCCACCAGCTCCTCAGTCAATCCTTTTCAGAATCTTGCACATCCCAGTGTGATAATCTCTCTTCTAAAATGTAATAAGAATAGGTGCGATTTATGCAATTATTCTCACAAGATCATTATTTGAATTAACTTGGTGAATATTTATTACACCAAGACAATGTAGCCTCTAAAAGTCCATACAATTGAAGTAGCCCTTTTTTATTTTCATACTCTATTCTTTTTGCAATTAAGGTCAACATACCATTTGGCTTCCTAGTTGTTTGATGGGGAAGATTTCAGCTTCTGCAAAGGATCAGAAGAGAAAATGGCCCACTTCTGTTGACCATTGTATGGAAGCTGCTTTACATTTATTAGCCTTGATCATAATTTGGCAGGGTTTGAATGAACAAAGAGTAGTTTCAATATCAAGAGTCATTTAGAATTCTACGCAAGTAATTAACAGACTAAAAATCATGCTAAATATATAAACTTATACAGATTATACCATAGTTACAGTTGCTCCTAAATTGACTTTGATTACCTATCCAGCCTGTAGCAGGTTTCATCCATCAGTTGTCAAAAATGACTTTTGTTTCTGGATACGAGATGTAGAACCAATTTCTCTCCAAACTGTCGCACTATATTTAAGAGTTGCCAGTACTGCCTGTTTTCGGCTGGGTATCCAGAAACAAAAGTATGTAATTGAGGCTCTGAGTTAAAAATTGATCATACTCTATCAGCACTATTTTCAGAGTTACATTTAGCAAGTTAACAGATTGTTCATCAATTCTAGGCCATGGTTTCAGATCTAAGCACAGGCATGACTGAATGCATTGTTTCTTACTCAACTAATAAAAAAGACACAAAGTGCTGGAGTAACTCAGCGGATCAGGCAACATCTCCCGAGAACGTGAATTGGTGACGCGTCGGGTTGGGATCCTTCTTCAGATTGAATATGGGGGGGGGGGGGGGTGGAAAGAAATGTGGAAGAGAGAAGAGGCAGGATAAAACCTGACAGAAAATGATGGACCAAGTGTAGGTGTTCGGCAAAGCGGTCACCGAGTCCATGCTTGGTTTCGCCTTTGTATTGGAGGTCACGTCGGGTGCTATTTTTTAATATTTGGAAACAACAGAGATACTTTTTACCAACAAGGAAATGTTATGAAACCTACATTTCTAATGTTATCAGGTTGGCCAATCTACAACGACCACACATGATGCAGCCTCAAGGTAGTGAAATATGTTGTGAAGAGTGTCTCCCATCTTTAATTTGATTACTTATACCAACATGACAGTTCAGTCTCACTGACTTTTAATTTGCTTCAGCGGACAGGGAAATTACTTAGCAATGTTTCCAAATTAGATTTTTAATATCATATGCTCCATCGGAAGAAATTGGTTAATTTTCCCAAGAAATGTTTTTCCATAATTTTTTGTGAACTCTGGTATTTGTTTTTTATAAATTTGTATAATGCAAACATTGCCCAAAAGTACATGACCCTTTTGTGTTTAAATCTAGTCTTGTATGAATAATTGATTATTGCATTATTTCTGATATTTTGAAAAGCATCGCACACGTATTTTAAAGCCTGTACATTTCTATTCTCTATTTGGAAACTACCAAGAAAATAATATTGCAATTAAATTTGCTTCAGTAATTACAGGAGAAATATCATTTGAAAGCAAGTCATTTTTTTAGGTATCTTCAAATCCGAGACTATGTGAAAACACATACACAAGACTGTCATTTTATGGGTCCAGATATACTAGACAAATGCATGAATAGACAGGCGGATACAAGTAAGTTAATATCCTACATTTACAATACTCTTTTAATTGCACACATCCCATCTTCTGAAATGCATACTACTGCGAGCATGGGAAGACGAATTGGGTTTATTAATTTCAAAGGATAGCTGGGAGGAAAGCCTTATATACATACACTACTGCTCTCTCAATGTTAGGCACTCCCTGATACAATTTAAAATACTGCATAGACTCCTATTCAAAGACCAAATTGAACAAGATCTTCCCAAACGTCTCTCCTATTTGTGATAAATGTCTCCTCCAAGAAGTAACTTTAACCTATTCTTTCGCTTCCTGTATAAAGTTACAAAACTTCTGGAGGGGACTATTTGATACCTTCTCCAAAATACTTAAAATTCAATTGGAACCAGATATAAAACTGATCACGTTAGTTATGTCGGAGGCCTGCTCTAAGCTAACGACATTTCAAAGACGTTTCCTCAACTACGGCCTAATAACGGCAAAAAAATTAATACTCAAATTTTGGAAACAGACAACAGTCCCTACAGTGAAGATGTGGATTATGGATATGTCCGAGACACTACATTTGGAAATCATTAGGCTTGTCTTGGCGGAAAAAGCAGATCAATTTCTTAAGACATGGTTACCTTTTACCGAATTTCTGCAACAACAGAATGGTTAAACACAAATTTAAACCTGATGCCAGGGATGGGTGAGGGGTGAGGGATGGGGTGGGGGGTGGGGCGTTGGTATATCTCCATATTTTCTTTTCTTATTTATTTTATTTTCTCCTGCACTTCTTTGGTGACTTTGGGTATTTTTCCTGCTCTCTTGTATTTTACTTCTTTTTCTTCATTCTCTTCTTTCTTTTCTCTTTTTTCCCTTCTTTTTCTTTGACTTAGGTTATAAGGTTAAAAATTAAACTGTTATGTCGATCGTCTTATCCTTGTACAATTGCTTTTAATAAAATTAAATTTAAAAAAAATTAATACATTTGTTTCTCTCTTCCAAAGGAAAGGGTATGAACATTAATAATACTGTCACCAGTGACATGGAAATAACTCAACACCCTGAAGCTGATGTAATGCACTTATCTTTTCTTATCTTGCTTTTCTTAACCAGAAAGTTTATTGTGGAAAGAAAATAAAGTGATTGGTTTGGTTTATTCATACTGCTAATACAATACTCCTAATTTCATATTGTTGGTCTTCTCACACTCAAATGATGTATTGTCAACCTGTTTCTGCATCCTGCTAATTTTTCTCATGTTTGTCAAACTTTTCTTCAATATGATCTGTGCATTTCGCTTGGGTAGCCTAGAACCCAACAGTACGAATAACGATTTTTCTCATTTCAAGTAACCAAATGCATCCCCCCTCTCTCTGTCCCTCATCCTGCTAGTTTACTGTTCACAGCCAGCAATGGACCATTGTAGGCTCTTTGGCAATTGGTGTCGGCTCTGATTTGTTCTGTAACTTTTCATACGTCTAGTTTCCCTCTCCCCTGACTTCCCTGAAATGGCACATTTAAGGCCCTGTCTCACGGTGCGAGTTGACACACGAGTGACCCAGAGTGACAGACTCGTGGTTGTGTACGATATTCCAAGTTGATGTGCAAGTGTTTGAGGCGAGTTCCCACGGGTATGGTAATCTGCGATGTTCCGAGATCGTCTCCAGAGTTACTAAGTTCCCCTCCCGTTTGCTCTTGAGTTACCAAGTTCCTCTCCCGCTCAGGACGTGTGTTGTTGCCGCAGTCCGGGATTCGCATTTAAAGCACTCGGTTATCTTCAGCAGTTCAGGTGAGGACAGGTTTGGGGCGGGGGGGCGAGGGATGGTGGAATTGGGAGAAGGCAAAGACTATGGGTGGGGAGGAGTGAGAGGGGGGCTAGGAACGGCATCTGCGAAACGGGTAGTCAAGGGTCCCGGCCCGAAACATCCCTATACATTTTATGATTTCCCTCCAAAGATGCAGTCTCCCATGGTTTGTTTGCACAACTCTCTCCCCTCTCTCTCCCAACATTGGGGGTGGACGAGGGGGGGGGGGGACAAGATAGTTTAAACGGACCTTACCCCCACTTCATGCTTCTGTTGCGCATAATTCAGCAGTAAAACCTCTCTTCCCCTTACCCAGCGACGCCCGATTCCTCGCACCCCCACAAGTTCACATTGACGAGGGCAGAATGAGCGGGGAGTCTGAAGAAGTGTCCCGACCCGAAACATCACCCATTCCTTCTCTCCAGATGCGATGCCTGTCCCGCTGAGTTACTCCAGCATGTTTGTGTCTATCGTCGGTGTAAACCAGCATCTGCAGTTCCTTCCTACACACGGACAGTGAAGTGCCTCGGCCAAATTAGGAACATTAGGATTCTCTGATGTGAAGGTAGTCTGGTTTGCGTTTCTTACACTTGATCATATCTGAAACTAAAGTATAAATAGACACAAAATGCTTGAGTAACTCGGCGGAACAGGCCGCATATCTGGAGAGAAGGAATGGGTGGCGTTTTGGGTAAGTCTGAAGAAGGGTCTCGACTCTATTCCTTCTCTCCAGAGATGCTGCCTGGTCCGCGAGTTACTCCAGCATTTTGTGTCTATTAAAGAGTTCCCACGGTAGACGCACGAATCACTAAACTTAACGCACGGGCCACTACGATATAACTCTGAGTTTAAATGTTTCAATTTTAAACTTGACCACGAAATTTGACTCGTGGAAAAAGTCAAACATGTTTGACTTTTTTCACGAGTTCACAAGTTTCGCGGGTACCTGCCGTTGGCGCCACGAGTGGACAAGTTGATCGCGCGAGTTCCGACGTTCCCGCTACGTTGGCTGTACGTGATCACCACGAGTGAAAACTCGGGGTCACTCGTGGGCCAACTCGCACCGTGAGACAGGGGTTTTAGAGATCTAAGTGCAGTTCTGGTCGCCCCATTACAAGAAGGGTGTGGATGATTTGTCGATGGTGCAGAAGGGGCTTATCAGGAAGATGCCTCGAGAATTAGCTATCAGACGAGGCTAGAGAAACTTGGATTATTTTCTCTTAAACATTGGAGGCAGTGGAGTCACCCACTAGAAGTATATAAAATGATGAGAGGCATAGATTGAGTAGTTGGAATCTTTTTCACAAAGTGGAAATGTGAAATGGTCACGTACCTAGGCTTAGATGAGAGGAGGAAACTTTAAATGAGGTTGGAAGTTTTTTTATACATAGAGTAGTAGATGCCTACAATGTGTAGCCTGGTTAGGTGTTAGAAGCAAATATGATAGCAACATATAATAAACAGGGACAGACAAGAGAGAAACAAACCATGTGCATACAGATGGAATTAGTTAACCTGCTTTATGGCAGGTGCAGATAATGACCGACGGGCCTGTAAAAAGCATTGTCAAATTGTTTTGAATCTACATTTATACAGTCAAGTAATATTGTTTCCACTCTTGATGTGCTTTGGAGGTGATTGGAATACTTTGTGAAGTCAAGAAGTAAATGTCTGGCTAGCAAATACATATTGGATATTTTGTGGACAAAAGGAAATAAATGGCTTTGAATAACGGTCCTGACCCGAAATGTCATCTATCCATGTTCTCCAGAGATGCTGCCTGACCCTCTGAGTTTCCGCAGCATGCGTGTTCTTTTGTAAATCAGTATCTGCAGTTCCCGATGTCTCAAAATGACTCTTCCTAGGACCTTTCTGGTCATGTTGACCCAGGATGTTAATGATGTTGTACCGAGCAAAAATCCACAGGAGAAGGTTGGAGACCTTTGTTGGAGATGGTTATTGCCTGGCACATATCCAGCCTTTTATAAGCCCAAGGCTTGTTGCATGCAGACAAGGACTGCTTCATTATTTGCAGAGTTGGCTGCAGAACAGAACACAGTGTAATCATCAGCAATTTTAAGTTTAAGTTAAGTTTATAAGTGTATAGACCAAGTATGTACACATACAAGGAATTTGCCGTGGCACTCCACTCTCAAGTAACAGCACGACATACAGAAAACAATTAAGAATAAAACATAAAACATTAGGAATAAAACATTATAGTTTAAACATGTGAATGAAATAAAATACCAGAGCAAAAGGAGGCTACAGACCTTTGGTTATTGAGTAGAGCTACTGCTCATGGAAAAAAGCTATTTTTATGTCTGACTGTGGCGGCTTCGACAGTCCGGAGTTGCCTTCCAGAGGGAAGTGCTTCAAAGAGTTTGTGACCAGGGTGAGAGGGGTCAGAGATGATCTTACCCGCTCGCTTTCTGCCCATGCAGTGTACAGGATGTCGTGCTTGGTGGCTGTGTCAAACCAGACCATGATGGAGAAGGTGGGGACAGACTGAACGATGGCAGTATAGAATTGGACCATCATTGCCTGTGGCAGATTGTGTTTCCTCAGCTGCTGCAGGAAGTAAATCCTCTGTTGGGCCTTTTTAACTGTGGAGTCGATGGTGCCCCCCCCCCCCCCCATTTAAGGTCCTTGAGATGATGGTTCCAAGGGACTTAAAAGACTCCACAGATGTGACTGTGGTGTTGTTGATGGTGAGTGGGAGAAGGGGAGGGGGTACTCATCCTCACTTCTGACACAATTGAAAAAGGTTGCCTTCAAAGCAATTGAAGATAAATGGACCTAGTACACTGTTTGAAGAAGTCCTGAGATTGTTCTGGGGTTGAGATGTTTGGCCTCCAACTATTATCATCACACATGGTATGAGTTTCAGCCAGAAGTGAAGTTTTTGCTTTCTCAATCGCAGTGATTTAAATCTGTTCATCCCACATTTTCCTTGATGCCACCTTCATTCAAATGTTATTTTAATGACCAAGACAGCTACCGTTGTTGGCCCTTTGGAATTGAGTTATTTCAGTTCCAGTTTAATAGTTATGTTTTAATCGTGTTGCACTGAGGTTCAAAATCAAGTGGTGTGATGGAACCAGCTCAAGCATTTTTGAGAGAACAAGTGTCCCATGACAGTTTTATTACCAACAACTTCCAAAGCTTTGTAGATAATTGAGAATAAACTGAAGGAGCTGGATTGGATTTATCCTTTGTTTGATTGGTATACTGATACCACTTTGTATCAGTATACCAATTGTATTCAAGCAGCTCATCATTGTACACAATCTAGAATTTCTTTATGGACTGGATCCTGAATTGATGTTTTTACGCAAGATGTCAATTTTGTTAGTTGAATGGAGAGTTTACAACAGAGAAAGTTATGCATAAGGCACACACAAATTGACAGCAGGTAGAATATGTGCATGAGACCTTCAAGGTCAGTCAAATTTAAAGTGATTTGGGAGAGCTATAACACTCTTTAATGCCTGAGAGTATGATGCGCTCACACAAAATCTAAAATGATTCTTTTTGCATTCATTGTCAGAACTTGCAGACTGCAAATTCTTTGTCCACACAGATTTGTTGTGTTTATGTTATCAGGTGAATCTGAACCATATATTCATATGGTGAGTCTACAGTTAAAGGAGGGTATTTATCAGTATACATGTGAAAGTACTATTTCAAGCTCTGAGATTATTTAATATTTGCAAATGGTATATTTAGCAGACTGTGAGCATTAGATATATGTGTTTCTCCCGATTGGTTTCAATACTTCAGGGAGGCAGAGAGCAGTCAATAATCTGGTAAAATTCCACCACAAAAGCAAAGGTAGACAAACATGCTGGAGAAACTCAGCAGGGTGCGGCAGCATCTATGGAGCGAAGGAAATAGGCGACGATTTGGGTCGAGACCATTCTTCAGACAAAAGCAAGGTCAGCTGCAAGCGCTTAGAATAAAGCAGAACAGATTTCTCTCTCTGCTAAATGTATGCAATACTACAATCGTATGTGGTAGTTGATCTTTGCATATCTATAAATGTTATTCAAAATGCAGAGAATCTACATTGTGGAGTTGATTTTAGATGATCCAGCTGCACAGTAGGTTGGTAAGGAGAAGCACACAAATAAGAACCATAGAATCAATATATAAGACTGTACAATCTTGTAATACCTTCCAAAACCCTGGAATGTCTGTAAATCAATGAAGTATTTTGAGGTACTGTCGCTGTTTTTATTGAGCACGAGGAAAAAGTTATGTTAAACCGTTGCTTATAATTGGCTCTGCAGGTGCGCATTTTTCGATATCTCACTTCAGGAAAAATGTCATATACTTGGAGAGAGTGCAGTATAGATCCAACTTGATGGGCAACGAAATTGACTGATTTTGCCATTTCTGAATGGTATTTGCAAACTGGCCTCTAGTCTTTTTTTTCCCTTTATGCTATCACATCATATTCAAAATCTCAATATTCTGGGACACAAATGTGTACAATCTGTTCTTCCATAGGTTTCACAAACTGGCTTATTTTCACAAACTGGCTACTTTAGTTACTAAATGTGGTTGCAATTCATTGGTGGTCGGTCCTGGAACACATGAAATCCATCCTTCATTAATTTGCAAAGTACCAGAATCCGAGCAAGTGGACAGAACCAAGCTCAGTGATGCAGTATGTTCCTTTTTAAACATTGCTACATCGGCAAAGCAGCGTGGGTAAGGGAAAGTGAATGCAAGGCAGATGTGGTTTGAAATTCTTCGAAGAAGGGACAGAACACAGTGAAGGGAGGGCACAGGTGGAGGAACACATAATGGTCAGAGGCAGTGAACAGAGTGGGATGAAAGGAGGTAAGAAATGAAAACCTAATTGGATGTGTGATTTCAGACCCACTCTATTAACTGGGTCCATGGTAGCAAAGGCCATGAGTGTCAGCTGGATTGGAAAAGTCATCTCTAGTTTGTTGTTTCAGGTGCTAATTCCTAGAGAGTGGGGATTTAAGATATTGTAACGGTGAAATATGTGGGTGTATGGGCGTGTGTGTGTTGGAGTCTTAAAGCGTCTGTGAGTTAAGCATTGCCAAATGGAATTCGTGGGTGTCTTAACTTTGGTAATAGGATGAAATCATTAAAAAAAATTCTTACATTGAGACAGGTCCACTATACCTCACTCCTGCTTTCAGTACTTTATTTCAGCTTTGTGAAATCCCCTGAAGATGTAAGCATAAGACACCATCCTCTAACCCTCTGTATCTCTCTCTTCCAGTAGATTCTCTGCACTTGTTTGTTAAGGCTAGGGAATCTGCTTTACTCAATAACTTATAGCACTGATCTTAATTAATGGTTGTCTCCATGAGTTGCAGCCCCGACATTGTAGTGGAGCCCCCCTCCCCATCGCCTTCCATGCATTTCCCTCCCATAAAAATGTTACATTTCATTCCTCCTCTTTCCTTATTTGACACTCTTTTGTCTCCTTTTCACCTCGATCCTAGCGTCTATCATTTACTGCGCCCGGCCGGTAATCATCCCTCCTTACCTGTAACCACCTATCACTTGCTAGCTCTAGCCCCACACTCCCACTTCTTTTTTTCCAGCTTTCTCCTCCATACTCCAATAAGTCGGAAAATTTTTGACATGTTGAAGACCTCCTTCGACTATCCTTCCACCTCCTTCGACTATGTTGAAGACCAGCTTCGACTCTAACTTTGGGAAAATTGGACACTGAATAGTGGAGAGTGAAGACGACCTCCTTCGACCTCCCTTCGACTATGATGAAGACTATCTACGACTACCTTTGACTACCCTCGATTACCTACGACTAACATGCCGACCTACTACGACCTTCTGCGACTAAACCTACGTGTAAAAATATATCTATTTTTTCCATGGCGACCTGTTTTTACTCGGCATTTTTTAACATATTGAAAAAACTGCCGCGACCTAGCTGAGGCCTTGAGTACGCGGAGACCACTCTCGAGCATGACGGACAGTTACGAAGACCTCCTATGACCTCGTGTCGACCTTACTGCGAGTATGAGTCGAGGGCAAACTTGCCAGAACTCGCGGTCGCCCAAGTGGGACAGACCCTTTAGAGAATTGAGTTTGACTTCACTAAGAGTATCAGTTGCCTGATTCTGAGTCAGTAAACCAGGTTTTCTGCACACAGTTATTTACTGTGAGATGATCTTTGCCTTCTTGAGGTTTTAGGCTAAAGGCAAAAGTAGTGAGAAGATTATAGGAAGTGAAAACATTAGCACTACTTTATTTTTATATAGTTCAAAATAATTGAATGCATAATAGCTAAATCAAAACAGCAATTAAGTAAAAGCAATTTATTTAATGGAAAGAATCGCAAAGCAAGTATGACAACTGCTAAACTATTACATTTTGTTTACATTTAATAGACATTTCACAATAGCAGGTGGAAGCAGTGATGAAGTAAAAGAATGTTCCTGAAAAAAAGATGCAAAAAAATCAGCATATAAATTAAGTAGACGGAATGATTTCCTTGTTACCTTCAGTGATGATGTTTGTTTCTAAGCTATATCTTCAGTGGAGCATTACGTCCCGAACCAGGCCAGAAATCTCTGATGTACAATTCCACCATCTTAATTTATCTTTGAGATGCAGCATGAAATCAGGCCCTTCGGCCCACCATCCATGTTGACCATCGACCACAAGTTCACATTATTTTCATGTTATCCCACTTACTCATCTGCTCCGTACACGATAGGGGGGATTTACTGAGGTCAATTAACCTACAAACATGCTTGTCTTTGGGCTGTGGAGGAAACTGGAGCACTTAGAGAAAACCCACGTGGTTACTGGGAGAATGTGCAAATTCAACATAGCACCCGATTTCAGGATTGAACCCGGGTCTCTGGCGCTGTAAGACAGCTGCGCTACCAGCTGCACGACTTAAAATATGGTTTTACTCGTGCGTCGCCAGTTAAAAGGTGGTTTTATTCATGTTAGAATGGGTTAGATTAATCTGCTTCTGACTATAATTTAAAATCCCTGACACCTCATGAATACATATTCAGCCTTGTTGAATCCTAATATTGATTGAATGTTTTAATTGATTGTTCAGTAATCATAATTTTAAAGATTTGTAGATCCTCTCGGGAGAAAATAGCTTGCTTTATTTAAACCTATTTGGAATATTTAATATCCAAGAGATACATTAACCATCTTGAAGATGATACCCTTGTCTTCTACCTCGTATGTTGGATAATAAAATATAAACTGCCGTCTTAATTTGCACGTTATACTACAGAGATACCTGTCTAGTAGAGTATTAAAGTATTCAACGTTGTTTTTCGAATTTGTGTACATGGAGACTATTGCAAACATTTTCAAATATGCTTTGTTTAATTATAATGAATGTCATCAATGGAGGGACATTTCACTGTGCAGTATTCTGTTACTCATATCTTTCCTCTCTTCCGAACCCTCCATCTTCTGAGGGGGGAATCGAGCTGAGGCTGCAGATCTGTTTGAGATCATACTGTTTGAGTCTCTGTTTGAGTCCTTGTTGGTACTCAGTGCTTATAGCCCACTGTAATTAGTGCTCCAAAGTAGGGCACATGTCCATGTGCAGTTTTTGGTTCAACCTGATTAAATGATTAAACTAAGTATAACTCCTCGCATAACTTCTAAACGTGAAGTTATAACCGCAGACAATGACCTCAAAATCAATTTATGTTCGTAAACAGTAAATGCTGAACCCTAATTACAGTTTTTTGCATGAATTTTTTCCATTTCATGCTAGAAGTTTTCTTTCAATATATGGTATATCCACAGGAAACTATTGTCTTTGTATTGGCACAATGAAGGAAACCATGAAAGGAGAGTCAAGCTGTTTAATACTTAATGATCATTGCATATTGAGAGCCCACTACATCCTGGTGGGCTCAGGAACAAATGCCTGTCAATCTATGTTTTGTAAGAGACCAAATACAGTAAACCCTCATTTTAAGGACCCCTTTATAATGGATTATGGTGACAGCGGACGAACCTGCCGATGCCCTCCCCAACTTGTGCTCCTTCCCCTCCACCTACAGCCCTGGCTTCCGATGCCACCCCCTCCAAAGCCACCCCTGGCTCTAAGGTGCACCAACGAGTCCTTCACCCACTGCATGGTCCAGTTGAGATGGCTATTGTTGAGGCTCACGTTGTAGCACCAGGGGGACAGCCCTTTCTTCAGGCTACTGCCACCGACAGGACACGCTCGGTCACCACAGGGCTCCCTCCCCTCTCACCAGCTGCTGCTTCTTCCTGTGGGCCGTCAGTTTTTTTTGTTTCCCGCTCCACCACAACCACCTCCTCCTCATGTGGTTTTGTCCATTCAGCTGCTTTCCCCCCTCTGCTGGCAACTCCTCCTCCTTCTCCCCTGGAGTCACCAACATACTACACCCAAGATGTCAGTGACTGTGGAGGAGGAGGAGATGGCAGTGGAGTGGGGATTGACAATGACCGAGCGTGTCCTGTTGGTGGTGGTGGTCTGAAGAACCCGTTGTCCCCAGAGTCTACAACATGGGCCGCTCCATATAACATTGTGTAAAGAAGGGCTTGCTGGTGCTGACTAGTAGCATTGGCACTTCATTTTAAGATAAAACTGACATCACCTATCCATGTTCTCCAGAGATGCTGCCTGACCTGTTGAGTTACTCCAGCACATTGTGCCCTTTTGTGTATTAGCCATTATCCACAGTTCTTCGTTTGAACGACATAGAATTATAATATCTTACTTAGTTATAGGGGACAATCAACAATAATGGACAACATTCCCCCCCCCACCCATATTCTATTATAACGAGGGTTTACTCTATGCAGAGAAAATTGCTGCATGGGAGTAAAATAATTACATCTTTGTGTAAATACAGTAGAGAATAGAAGAAGTATGTAATTTTTTTTCATTTTGGAATTGTGCTTCTTATTAATAAATATAGTTTGCATTTAAAAAAAAAAAATTCAACCAGTGAGTGCAATGATTCCCGAGACACTAATAGGAGCGCTCGGGAATCAGCCCTCCTCTGTGACGACCCCTCCCTCCCCGCCCCCGGGCTGTGGATGGACACCACTGAAGTCCTTTGGTTGACCCGTGCCCCGCTCTCCCGCTCCCTTCCTCCTTTCCCCCTCCACCCCTCTTCCCCCTCCCCTATTCCCTCTCCCCTCGTTCCCCTCCTCTTCCCTCTTTCCTCCCCCCTCTTCCCCTCCCCCCTCTTCCCCTCCCCCCTCTCACTCGGCCTCTGCCCCTCTCTCTCTCTGCCCCCTCTCTCTCTGCTCTCTCTCTCTCTCTCTCTCTCTCTCTCTCTCTCTCTCTCTCTACCCCCCTCCCTCTACTCCCCCTCCCTCTCTAGATGCGCCTGCAAGTTGGGGGTTATGCGTCAGTGGATAGGGCGGGGATGGGGTAAACGAGCCAATGAATAATAATAACATAATATTACGGGGGTGGTTAGTGTGTGTGTGTGTGTGTGTGGGGGGGGGGTGGTTACTGTGTGTGTGATGTCGCAGGCCGCCTCCCCCCCCCACCCCCCCCCCCACCCCCAACCGTCGAGGTGTCGGGACCCAACGGGTCCCACTTGGTCTAGTTTCCTAGAACACAGTACTAAACACAATATTCTGAATGAGGCCTCACGCAAGTCTTTTTTACCTGTAACATGAACTCCTATATTCAACATGACCTCCTATATTCTGACTGATGAAGGCCAATGTGCCAAAAGCCATTTTGATCACCCTATCTATCCGTGACACCACCTTCAAGGACTATTAGCTACACTCTTAGATCTCTGCTTTGCAACTTTTCTCAGAGCCCTACCATGCATTGTGTAGGTTCTGCCCACGTTCAACTTTCCAAAATACTGCAACTCACATTTCTCTATTAAATTCCACCAACCATTCTTCAGCCCACCTGGCCAACTGATCAAGATGCAATTTTTAAATCCCTGGGCAAGATGCAAGTTTTAAATCCCTGGGCGTTAACATCATTGATGACCTTTCTTGGACCCAGTGCTTATATGTAATCATGAATAAGGTGTGCCAATGTTTTGACTTTTTCAGAAGTTTAAAGAGATTCAGAATGAAATAGAATACTCAAATAAACTTCTACGCGTGCCATGTGGAAAATATCCTGACTGGTTCCATCATGGCCTGGTATGGCAGTTCCAATGCACAAGAACACAAGAGGCTGAAGAGAGTAGCGGACTCAACCCAATCCATCACAGGCACAGCCCTGCCCACTTTCAAGAGCATCTAGATGAGATGCTGCTGCAAGAAGGCAGCATTCATCATCAAAGATCCCCACTATTTCCAAACTGCTAACCTAGGGCAGGAGGTACGTAAGCTTGAAGTCCCACACCACCAGTTCAGGAACTGCTACTTTCCTGCAGCAATGAAGTCCATTGTGCACCAACCTGCACAAATCTAATTCTACCTCCACCATCTCTTGAATTACCATGGACTTGTTTTCTAGTTGTGTTTTAGCAGTAATGTTTGTTTCTGTAGTCTTTTCTTTAAACTGTCTATAATTTATGTATAATTTGTTTTCGGGGTTGTTTGAGTCTACGTGCCAGTGATGCTGCTGCAAGCAAGATTGTACCTGTACCTCACTGTACTTGTGCATATGGTCATAAACCCACTCAACAGTTAACTCAACTTCACTTGATTTAGGATTACTGCCAATCAGACATACATACTATGCCACCTGTTGCAAAATGTGAAATTGTTTTTGATGAGCATAAAAAGAAACCCTCATAACTATTATATATGGACGGACTAATAATTGGCAAGTAACACTCATGCCACAGACATGCCAGGTTATTACCATCGTGTATAAGAGATAATCTAATTACCCACCCTTGACATTTGATGGCAATATCTTTGCCAAGTCCTGACCATTAATACATATTTTCCACCATATGCAAGGTACAATCAGGAATGTGAAAGAAGAGTCTCCACTTATGTAAAAGAACATTGCATCATTCATCATTCAGAACTAACCTTCGCTCTTGGCACCTCATCATTACCTCAATGTTTATTCCCTTTCACACTAGTGCACATTAGGAATATCATGCACTGTGAGTATCATCATGTCTACGAAGTGTGTATCATCTACTAAATGCACTGCAGTTGATGATACAGAGTTCTCTGAATGCACTTAGGTCCTTGTGCTCTACCAGGAAACAGGATGAGGGCAGCAAGTGTATGGAGACATCATCACCTGCAGGTTCCATCAAAGTTGTGCACCATCCTGACTTGGAAGTTGTTCACTTGTTTGTCATTTTTGTTGGGTCTAAACACTGAGCTTCTCCCACAACTATTTGGGAGTGCTTTCACGGAAAGATTTGCACCAGTTAAGAAGGTCACCATAATAAATGTTGGTCCTGCAATGATCCTGATCCAGATCCTGAAAATAATTTCCTAAAAAAGAATGCTTTAGCATATTTTCTCTTCTCTATATTTGAGCCTTTACACTTGAATTCTTGTGTTTCTAGATGTGACTTACTATTTCCCATGAATTATGAATGGAAAGTCATGCTTTGATATCCAGACGAAGGAAAGTATCAAGTTTAAACTCCAACCACTCAAACCTAACAATGTGTTGATATTTGGTTGAGTGCCTTGGGACAAATTTAACGTATCAGTATCGACTTTCTTCAAAACAACTGACATTATTTAGGGCCTTTCATTCTAGCCTCCACAGATTTAAAATGTATTTTCTTCCTCTCTTCTATTATGTTGTTGGAACGGTTTTCACCTCGGTCTTTGAATAGCTTCTTTTGGTGTTTGTTTTTTTTATTGATGCCTACGATTTGACAGTGTTTGCTATTTGGAAAAAGGATTTATAAAGAGATCTGAGCATGTCTTCACTTAGACGGCTAGATTGACAAAAACATTACCAGTTTCAAATTATAAGTTTATAAGTTGGAATAAATGTTTATCTGCGCTTTATCTCTCCAAAACTAATCCACATGATTATCTACTCCCCATTTACACTCATCACTAACATGTTACGTATATGATCAGAGAAGTTACATGGATAAGTTACTCGTTTAAGAAGGAACTGCAGATGCTGGAAAAATCGAAGGTAGATTAAAATGTTGGAAAAACTCAGCGGGTGCGGCAGCATCTGTGCAGCGAAAGAATAGGTGTTGTTTCGGGTCGAGACCCTGCTCACTGAAGAAGGGTCTCGACCCGAAACGTCACCTATTCCTTCGCTCCATAGATGCTGCCTCACCCTCTGAGTTTCTCCAGCATTTTTATCTACCTTGGATAAGTTACTTGATTTTTTTTTTGTGCAAACCTTCAACCTTATTTTTATGAATTGCTGCAGTTTTTTTATCTTTCCATTAGGATAAGAGTCAAATTAGATAGTAGCCTCTTGCCATTCTTTTTGCTTGAGACCAGGTTGTCAATCATTACTTAACATCTTCATGGTGCTACTTTTGGAGTACCTTCCAGTAATTACTCGCAGTCCCAGGTTTGTTGTCTGTGGGAGAAGATGCCCAGAATGTTCATGGTTGTTAAAGTTTTTTCATTTCAAGTGGCTGATACAAATGACCAAATGTCAGTTGATGTGGATTAAATAACATTGGTTCCAGCGTGCACCTCATGTTCAACTCTCATGGGATGCCTGTGTTCACAGTGCTTTATTGCACTGGATCCCAATTACTTCCATCCTCACTGCCATGGGAACTCGGTTCATGTGGGTGATAAAAATGATGTAAGTTTGCGTCCGCAAGCAGTGTAACTTATAGATAGTGAAAACTAAGACCCAGCCCTGTGACCGCCCTGATAGTCTACTGACAGATTATGATTGGGCGGACTTTTCCATTGTTTAGAAACAGTTGAAATACGTATGAATGATTCTTCAAATGTTAAAATATTCATTAAAATTTCAAGAGACCGTGAATTTTTGTAACTGACTTAAAACTTTAATATTTATTTAAATATTTTTTAATACTCTTGATCGGTTGGGCAGGTGGACTGACGAATGGTTGATGGAATTTAATACAGAGAAATATAAGGTGTTGCATTTTGGGAAGTCTAACGGGCAGGACGGACACAGTGAATGGTAGAGCTCCGAGGAGCATTATAGAGCAGAGGAATCTCATAGTGCAGGTTCATAGTTCCTTGAAGGTGGCATCACAGGTAGATAGGATGGTCAAAAAGGAGTTTGGCACATTGGCCTTTATCACTCAAGGTATTGTGTGTAGAAGTTGGGAGGTCATGCTGCAGTTATTTAAGACGTTGATGAGGCCAAATTTAGTGTATTGTGTTCTGTTTTGGGCACCATGTCATATGAAATATGTTGTCAAGCTGGAAAGAGTACAGAGAAGATTTACGAGGATGTTGCCAGGACTCGAGGGGCTGAGCTATAGGGAGAGGTTGTGCAGGCTGGGACTCTATTCCTTGGAGTGCAGGAGGATGAGGGATGTTCTTAGAGAAGTATACATAATTATAGGAGGAATGGAACAGATAGACGCATAGAGTCTCTTGCCCAGTGCAGTGGAATAGAGAACTAGAGGACATAGGTTAAAGGTGAAGGAGGAAAGATTTTATATAAACATGATGAGCAATGTTTTTACACAAAGGGTAGTGGGAGGTAGTTGAGGCCGGTACTATTGCAACGTTTCAGAAACATTTAGACAGGTACATGGATAGGGTAGGTTTAGAGCGTTATGGGCCAAATGAACGTTGGTGGGACAAGTGTAGATGGGACATGTTGGTCAGAGTGGGCAAGTTGGGCCAAAGGGCCTGGTTTCCACACCATATGACTTTATTTAAAAAATAAACAATCTCTTTGTGAAGGTCACCAACCCCATTCAAATGACACACCTGTTAATACCAGCAAAGGAGTTCCTCTGCTTAGTGCATTTGAGAACCCCCTCCCAAGATACACTTGAGAGTCCGGGGATGTTGCTGGAAACCTGTGCTCCTGCAGTTGGTCAGTGCTTAAGAATGGCACCAATGACTTGTCAGTACAATCCAGTCCAAAATAATGATAAATATTTGATTTTCAAAATTATGTTAAATAACATAATATCAGGTATTGAGCAGTTGATTTACCTTAAACATTGTGCAGAAGGACAAAGGCATTGCTGCAGAGTTAGGTCCATCTTTCAGTAGCAGTCACTGCTCTTCTGCTTATGCACTATCCAGTACCATCCTAGACTGGAATGCTGATTGATGTTATGTTTTATTCTCACTTGTCATCTCACCATGAGATTCATCTTCAGTTTTGATATTGTGTATGTGGCCACTTGGTGTCCTTTGTCGCCCCATATCACTGCAAATGATTTCCTCAATACATTCACTCCCGCTTTACTTCAAACTGCTCTTAGTCCTCTTCCTTTAAAAGTCAACACTTTACCTCTGGCTCTTACAATATTTCTGAAATTCCAAATTTCTCCTGGTTAAATCCATTCAATTTATTTTTCACCTTTGCTACAGCCCTAAAATAACTTCAAACAAATTCACGCTAAAAGATTTATCCCCTTCAACCCCCTCCACGATATAGCTATATACAGTTAAGCACACCATGCTTTACCATTGCCACATCTTCTATTAGTGGACTGGCATTATATATTTCCATTAATAGCTATTGAGGCATATCCAAAGCATAGTCATACAGCATGGAAACAAGCCCTTCGGATCATCTTGCCCACACCAACCAACATGCCCCATCTACATTAGTCTCACCTACCTGCGTTTGGCCCATACCCCTCTAATTCTATCCTATCCATGTACCTGTCAGAATGATTTTTAAACATTGTGATTGTACCTCTTTCAACTACTTCCTCCTGCAGCTCATTCCACATCCCTATCACCCTTTGTGTAACGAAAAAAAAATGCCTCTTTGGTTTATGTTTAATCTTTTCCCCCTCACCTTAAATCTGTGTCCTCTAGCTCTTGATTCCCATATGCCTCATAAAAGATTCTGTGTGTTTACCCTAGCTCAGGCCCTCGAGTTCTGGCAACATTTTCATCAAAATTTTAATTTCCCTTATGTACCATGAGTTGGTCAGCTACTGTATCTACCATTTGAATTATGGAAATCAAAAGTCTTCATTCTTTGCACAAGATTAAAATGTTCTTGGATTAAATTCATTTCCCAACCCTATTTCCTCACTGGCAACTGCATTACAGTGAAGACAATTGTGTGCAGCTTTGATGTATGTGTTCGTGATTCTACAGGGTCCTCCATAATGTTTGGGACAAAGACCCATCATTTATTTATTTGCCTCTGTACTCCACAATTTGAGATTTGTAATAGAAAAAATCACATGTGGTTAAAGTGCACATTGTCAGATTTTAATCAAGACCATTTTTATACATGTTGATTTCACCATGTTGAAATTACAGCAGTGTTTATACATAGTCCCCACATTTCAGTGCACCATAATGTTTGGAATAATGTAGCGGCAGATTTTTTTTATCGTTCAAGAGATTAGTCACTAAAAAGACTACATGGCTTTGGAGAATGCCGTAATACGCATGTGAGCTCTCCGTGAGATCTTCAGAGCTTCTCAACAGATAAATCTTCATAACACAGTCTTTCGATTAATAGTTTCTTTATTGTTGAAGAAAAACAATAAAGATATACATCCGACCTTCTTCTCCAACTCATACTTTAATCTTCGTCAAACTCCAGCATATCGCTTTTGAACATTAGAAAACTCCTCGTGTCTCAGATCGGGTGATTGACTTGGCCACTCAAGAATTGACATTTTTTTAGCTTTGGAAAGCGTTGCTTTAGCAGTATGTTTGGGATCATTGTCTTGCTGTAGAATGAACTGCCAGCCAATGAGTTTTCAGTCATTTGTTTGAACTTGAGCAGATAGGATGTGTATATACACTTCAGAATTAATTATGCTACTGCCATCAACAGTTGTATCATCATTGAAGATAAGTGAGCCAGTACATTCAGCAGCCATACATGCCCGGGCCATAACACCCCCACCACTGTGTTTCACAGATGAGGTGGTATGCTTTGGATCTTGGGCAGTTCCTTCTCTCCTCCTCTCCTCCTGCTATCACTCTGATATATGTTAATCTTCGTCTTATCTGTCCACAAGACGTTTTTCCAGAACTGTGGTTGCTCTTTTAAGTACTTCTCGGCAAACTGTAACATGGCCATCCTATTTTTGCGGCTAACCAGTGGTTTGCATCGTGCAATGTAGCCTTTGTATTTCTGTTCATGAAGTCTTCTGTGGACGGTGGTCATTGACGAATCCACACCTGTAGAGTGTTTCTGATCTGTCGGACAGGTGTTTGGGGATTTGTCTTTATTATAGAGAGAATCTTTCTGTCATCAGCTGTGGAGGTCTTTCTTGGCCTGCCAGTCCCTTTGCGATTAGTAAGCTCACCAGTGCTCTCTTTCTTCTTAATGATGTTCCAAACAGTTGATTTTGGTACGGTTTGACTGATGTCTCTAACAGTTTTATTCTTGTTTCTCAGTCTCATAATGGCTTATTTGACTTTCATTGGCACAACTTTGGTCCTCATGTTGAATAACAGCAACAAAAGTTTCCAAAGGTGATGGAAAGACTGGAGGAAAGACTAGGTGGTGAGAGCTATCTTAAGGAGGCATATAACACCTGAGCAATTACAAACGCCTGTCAACCCGTGTGTCCCAAACATTATTAAATATCTATTATTAATCTAACATCGGTAGTGGGGAAAATGCTAGAGTCAGTTATTAAGGATGGGATAGCAGCACATTTGGAAAGCGGTGAAATCATTGGACAAAGTCAGCATGGATTTATGAAAGGTGAATCATGTCTGACGAATCTTATAGAATTTTTTGAGGATGTAACTAGTAGAGTGGATAAGGGAGAACCTGTGAATGTGTTATAGCTGGACTTTCAGAAGGCTTTCGACAAGGTCCCACATAAGAGATTAGCATACAAACTTAAAGCACACGATATTGGGGGTTCAGTGTTGATGTGGATAGAGAACTGGCTGGCAGACAGGAAGCAAAGAGTAGGAGTAAACGGGTCATTTTCAGAATGGCAGGCAGCGACTAATGGGGTACCGCAAGGCTCAGTGCTGGGACCCCAGCTATTTACAATATATATTAATGATCTAGATGAGGGAATTGAATGCAACATCGCCAAGTTTGCGGATGACACAAAGCTGGGGGGCAGTGTTAGCTGTGAGGAGGATGCTAGGAGGCTGCAAGATGACTTGGATAGGTTGGGTGAGTGGGCAAATGCATGGCAGATACAGTATAATGTGGATAAATGTGAGGTTATCCACTTTGGTGGCAAAAACAGGAGGATAGATTATTATCTGAATGGTGGCCAATTAGGAAAAGGGGAGATGCAACGAGACCTGAGTGTCATGGTACACCAGTCATTGAAAGTAGGCATGCTGGTGCAGCAGGCTGTGAAGAAAGCGAATGGTATGTTGGCATTCATAGCAAAAGGATTTGAGTACAAGAGCAGGGAGGTTCTACTGCAGTTGTACGGGGTCTTGGTGAGGCCACACCTGGAGTATTGCGTACAGTTTTGGTCTCCTAATCTGAGGAAAGACATTCTTGCCATAGAGGAAGTACAGAGAAGGTTCACCAGACTGATTCCTGGGATGGCAGGACTTCCATATGAAGAAAGACTGGATAGACTCGGCTTGTACTCGCTGGAATTTAGGAGATTGAGGGGGGATCTCATAGAGGCTTACAAAATTCTTAAGGGGTTGGACAGGCTAGATGCAGGAAGATTGTTCCCGATGTTGGGGATCTCCAGAACAAAGGGTCACAGTTCAAGGATAAGGGGGAAGTCTTTTTGGACCGAGATGAGAAGATCTTTTTTCACACAGAGAGTGGTGAGTCTATGGAATTCTCTGCCACAGAAGGTAGTTGAGGCCAATCCATTGGCTATATTTAAGAGGGAGCTAGATGTGGCCCTTGTGGCTAAAGGGATCAGGGGGTATGGAGAGAAGGCAGGTACAGGATACTGAGTTGGATGATCAGCCATGATCATATTGAATGGCGGTGCAGGCTCGAAGGGCCGAATGGCCTACTCCTGCACCCATTTTCTATGATTCTATGATTATGGTGCCCTGAAATGGGGGGAGTATGCATAAACACAGCTGTGATTCCTACATGCTGAAACCAAAATGTATAAAATTGGCCTTTAATAAAATCTGACAATGTGCACTTTAAGCACATGTAATATTTTCTATTACAAATCTGAAATTGTGGAGTACAGAGGCAAATAAATAAATGGTGGGTCTTTAGTCCCAAACATTATGGTGGGCACTGTGTATTCTCTGCAAAAAGAAAACGTTCCTGCATCTATAATAATCCCTAATCCAATTCTTGCTGCTAAAAAATTAATGTCATGGATCTGTAAGTAACCACAGGCAAAAGCTAAAAGGTGTTTCAACTTTTCAAATTATTCTCAAGTGTATTTCAATCGGTAATTAAAAACCTTTTATCTAAAGCGGATCCGTTTATGGCTGTATTTCAAGGCCAAAGTAATTACCATTTCTTATCTCCTGAAATAATTGTTGTTGATTTACGTTCTGTTTTTTTTTTACTGTGTGGTATTTCTGTGTTATTTGTATCATTGATGTTGCAGAGAAACAGTTAATATTAGCTGGAGGTGACAATGTGTAGCCTCCTTTTGAAAATGGAAGTTCAATCATCACAATTTTATTGTTGAACTCCTGCTTTGTATTCTGAAAAGTATGCATTCTATTCAAATGTCTACTGTGCGGTGGATTATATGTATGAAAGACATGTTATTAATTTGTAACATTCATCACAAATAATTTTCTCTTATAAATAACTTTCCTTAGATTATAAGCATGCAACTTATTTTGTATTTATGCACCATTTGGGGATAATTCTGGAACGAACACAGTATTTAACAACACCGCCTATCTCTGATAACCCTCGATGAGTTTCCTCAATTGCTCTTAAGATTTGACCTCATCCTAGTGCGTTATACTTTATAATTTAGGCCTTTTGATCATGTTCTCAATTTGTTTTGTTTGTTTTTTATTTTGTTGAAAAAGTAGTTTCTACCTTTGCAATTTAAAGTGACCTAGGATTGCAAAAACCTCAAATAGCCCAAATGAAAATGTTTAAAAATGAAATAGAAGCACATATGAAATGTGTAAATGCCTTGTGCAATGTTATATTTTTGTGATATAATGATTTTATAGTTTATATATTATGGCTGTAACTTGTTCCTGATGATCCTGTAGTTTTAACATGGTGGAAATGTTCAGTGCCTCATTACGTGAGTTGCAAACCAATGTAGCCAATTGTTGAAAGGAAATAGGACTTTGAGTTAGCTAGCAGTCTAAGGGTTAAATTATATCACTGCAGCACAGCAGGGTTTTCCACAATCTGTTTGCAAGTCATTGCACATAAACAATACTTAAAGTTTAATTAAATTTATCTTTGTGATAAAAGATGACTGTCTTCCTGTCATGCTGTTGGTTAAAATTTTAATATAGCTATTGTCTTCCTTTTATAGTATGTGCAGAAAACTTGGACAAGAGCCTTAAGCAGATGGAGAAACAGCTTCAACAGCTTGAAAAGGATTTGGAGACTTTTCCTCCTGCAGAGGACGTGCATGATAAGTTTGTGACAAAGATGTCCATATCCTTCCTGACAGCTACAGTACATTGCTCATTAAGTGATCTTTTGTTAAGATGCATATACATCTTTAACCTTTAACCTTTTGAAATGCATTGGTAAAGGAATTGTTTCATATTAAACTTAATCAAAATCTGAGGTTTTCTTTCAATGTAAGAGTTTAAATGAGTGAAGGATTACTCTAGAACAATTTTGAAAATTGATTTGACAAAATACCAATTATTCAAAATGGTCTGAACACAAGCTCCTCAGATATGGAAGGGAGGTTGTTAATGACTTCCAGTAGTTACATAATTCTTTGTAACTAAAAGGATGTCTGGAATGTCTGCGTTTTTCCAGCACTATAGAAACACCTAAACAGTCAAAAGAGCATAATTACACATGCACATATTGTCCTGAGCTGAATGGTGTTAGCATTCCATCAGGAGCATGGAAACAGGCCCTTCGGCAGAATTTGCCTACACCGACCAACAAGTCCTATCTACACTGGTCCCATCCACCTGCATTTGGCCCATATTCCTCTAAACCTATTCTATCCTTGTACATGTCTACATTTTTTCTTAAACGTTGCGATAGTCCATGCCTCTACCTCCTCTGGCAGCTCGTTCCATACACCCACCACCATTTGTGTGAAAAAGGTACTCCTCAGATTACTATTAAATCTTTCCCCCTTTACCTCAAACCTATGTCCTCCAGTTCTTGATTCCCCCACTGTGGGCAAGAGATCTATTTCTCTCATGATATTTTCCACCTCTGCAAGATCACCACTCATCCTCATGTGGTCCAAGCAATAGAATCCCAGCCTGCTAAATTGAATAGAGTCCCAGCCTGCCTCTGCTTACTATCAGTATATAATAATTTTTGGAGGAAGGCAAAGAAATTGTGATAATTTTTTAATATCAGAGATCTATGCAATGCCACAAAATTCAAATATTATTGTAAGTGAAAATATATTGTAAAATATATGGTTAGGTGTATTAAAAGAATATATCTTTTGCTGGTGGTAAGATTTTGCAGGAATTAAGTAACAATCATAAAAACAGGAAAATTAATAATTAATTTCTGTTAATCATTTTTTCAAATAAGTTATATGACAAGCAATTTATTGGGCAATATTTAAACTTATAATTTAACCTTTCACTGCAAAGGTAATTGCTAAGAGACTGAATAGACAGAAGTCAGAGGAAAATCAGAAAGAAAGATTGAAACTTATTTTGTGGAAACAGTTCCTTATTCTTTAAACAGTGACTTTCTGTGATCACACCTGGCTACCTTTGTCACAGTGCAATTATAAACTGGGTGGATGTGAAATGTAATGTTATCTGTAGTTTAATTTGGCTAATTATTATTTATTAAATACTGTAATAAAGTAGTCACAATTAATTTTGGGGAAATATTAAATGTGATATGATCATGAGCTTGTAATTTTATACAAGGCAACACAACATCAAACATCAATTAAAATGTAATTGACTTCATTTATTAAGAACTGCAAATAATTATTTGCTTTAATTAAGTTGACAAGGAGCAGGAAAGAGGAGGTACAGCTAGTTTCATTGGAATAAATCTAATAAATGGGCCTAAGTTGATTATGTATTAATAGTGTTGGCAATAAGAAAAGATTAGTGCACTTCTGAAACTGGACTGAATCATGTGAATGTGCCTCATCTGTTCCATTTGGACCTTGCTGTTTTTTTCATTTATTAATAATGCATTCACCAAATTTATTTGAGCCAGAGATGTTTAAGTAAAATCGCATGATCTTTTTTCATTGTAACCAAATAAGCGACTTCAGGGCAGAGTATTATCAATATATTATATTGATATACTTATAAAACTCTGATCTTGGATGTGGATGTATTTGTGTATGGATTTGTGCGTTTAATTATGTGTTTGTCTGTGACGCATGTGTTTGTCTGTGACGGTGACGTAACCATGCGATACACGTGAGACATCGGGACGCCAGCGTGCGACGTCAATGCGTCAGCACGCATATGCGATACGTCACGCAGGTGGCGCGCGAGTATTTCGTGCAGCACGAAATCCTGAAGCGCCGCACGATACAGCGCGCAAGTCCACACTCCTCCACGCCTCTCCATGCGCCCGTCCCGCGCTACCCACACGCTGCCCGTGCGTCACAACATGATGACCACATTTTTGGAGGTCGCGTAAATGGCGCGCAAATGACGACCAAGTGGGATAGGCCCTTTAGAGTCAGTTTTCATCCTCTCCACTGAATGAGAATGTGCAGAAGCACAGTGTAAATATACAATACAACACCCATACTACTGTATTGTTACTTATGTCAAGATCTTGACCATGTTGGTAACAAACAGATGTACAACCTAAGCATTCATCAGAAACAGTTAACAGCTTAACAACTGCATTCAAAATGGAGTCCTAGGACATCAGTAGATTTAGAGGTATGAGATAAGGTATGCCATATTTTAGTTTGAGTTGCTATAGTTGATGTTGTAAGCAGGACACTTTTAAAATAAATCAATGTTTTTGTGCAGTAAAAAGTATTATTGTTCCACAAAGACTGATGGTGCCTGGTCCTTTGTGGCCCATGTCAAAGATTCTCCTTCCAACAACATTTCTCCACGCCACCCCTATCTTAGGTTTAGGTTTATTATTGTCACATGTACTGAGGTATAGTGAAAAACTTTGTTTTGTGTATTTTCAAATTAAATCAGATAATACTATACTTAAGTACAATCAGGCCAAACTCAAGTACAATAGGTCAAGCAAAGAAGAAGATACAGAGTGCAGGTGCAGAATATAATTTTCAGCATCATAGCGCATCTATCCATAGAGAAAGTCCAATGTGTGCAATGGGTTAGAAGTGAGTTTGACAGACAGTACCTTAGCTTATGGGTCAAGAGTGTTTTATTGTCATACTGTATGTATCGAAAGGGAACAATTAAATTTGTACATGCAGCAGCAAAACAAGTTTGATAGCTATGATATAATATAATAAACAAACTAAAAAAAGTAATACAATAAATAAAAGACCCAATACTGTGCAAAACAAAACAAAGCCTGTAGTACCTAGTGCAACCAAGGCAGTTTGAGGTTCGGAGTTTAGTTGGAGTTTGTAGTGTTTAATAGCCCGATGGTTGTTGGGAAGAAGCTGTTCCTGAACCTGGACCTTAGTTTTCAAACTACTATGCCTTCTATCCGATGGCAAGAGTAAAATGAGTGTGTGGCCAGGGTGGTGTGTGCCCTTGGATACTAGCCGCCTTTTTGAGGCAGCATCCCCTGTAGATCTTTTTGATGGTGGGGAGGTCAATACTGTGGAACTTTTTGAAATTTATTTTGTTCCTGGGCATTCGCGTTGCTGAATTTGTGATGCAACCAATCAATATGCTCTCTATCATACACCTGTAGAATTTCAAGAATATTGAATAAGAATATGACATACCGAATCTCATCGATCTTCTCAGGAAATAGAGGCGATGATGGGCTATATTTATGATTGCATCGATGTGCTGTACCCAGGACATATCTTCAGAGACATGTATGCCCAGAAATGTAAAATTGTTGACTCTCTTCACCACCAACCTGTCGATGAAGACAGGTTTATGGATGGATCATTCAGAAGCCTGATAATGGAGGGTAAGAAGCTGTTCCTAAGTCTGGTGGTGCAGGCTTTCCAGACTCTGTGCCTTCAGCCCAAAAGGAGCGGAGAGGAGAAAGAATAACCAGGGTGGGGACAAGTCTTTGATTATGTTCGCTACTTTTTTGAACCTTGAACCTTGCCGAGGCAGTGTCAAATGTAAATGGGGTCAATGGGGGGAAGTCTGTTTCGTGTGATGGACTGAATGAACAACATTCTGCCATTTCTTGTGGTCTTGGCAGATCTGTTCACAAGCCATGCTGTGATGCATTCCGACATTATGCTTTTTATGCTGCATTTGTAGAAGTTTGCATTGGAGACATGCTAAATTTCCTCAGTCTCCTGAGGAAGTACAGGCATTGGTGTATCTCCATTTCCTTTGAAATAGTTAGACTTTACACAGTTGGAATTCCCACTCCCTCCATTCACTGAAGAGCTCCAAAAGCAGCTTGGTAACGCAAAACTATTGGGAGCTATACTGTGCCTGGGGCTGCATGCATCAGACTGGCCAATGATTCATTCACTCTGTTTTCACCTGGTGATAATTGTTATGTGAAAATCAGTCTCTTTGGTTTAAGAGGCAACTTTGGTTTTGTATGTGTAGCTTCTACTGCATTTTAACACTTCGTTTAGTTTAGAGATACAGCGTGGAAACAGGCCCTTCAGCCCACCGGTTCCGCGCCAACCAGCGATCCCCGCACATTAACACTATCCTACACGCACTAGGGACAATTTTTATAATAGACAATAGGTGCAGGAGTAGGACAATCGGTCCTTCGAGCCAGCACCACCATTCAGTGTGATCATGGCTGATCATCCCTAATCAGTACCCCGTTCCTGCCTTCTCCCCATATCCCCTGACTCTGCTATCTTTAAGAGCCCTATCTAGCTCTCTCTTGAAAGTATCCAGAGAACCGGCCTCTGAGGCAGAGAATTCCACAGACTCACAACTCTCTGTGTGAAGAAGTGTTTCCTTGTCTCCGTTCTAAATGGCTTACCCCTTTTTCTTAAACTGTGGCCCCTGGTTCTGGGCTCCCCCAACATCGGAAACATGTTTCCTGCCTCTAGCCTGTCCAAACCCTTAATAATCTTATGTTTCAATAAGATTCCCTCTCATTCTTGTTTTTTTTTTTGCACTCAACATTTATTAACAAGACAAAATACACATACAAACAAGATATACAAATCACATAGCATCGATCAGCATCACATCAAATCATCTTAGAGTTCTGTCATAGAAGCATCAGATTCACCGGCACCCAAGCAAGCTCATCAAATCGTGTTGTTAATCAATCTTGGCAGTTGTAGTAATACCGGTCCACATAATGTTGAAAGCATCAGTCCTTAACTGGAGTTTAGCTGTTATACTTTCCATCAAATATACACTTTTCAGTCTTTCCCTCCACTGTTGAACATTTGGTGGCTTTACATTTCTCCATGACACTGTAATCATCTTCTTTGCAACCAACAGCAACACCCCAAGCAAGAATTTATGATTTTTGGTATGTATTGTTTCTGGAGTATCTCCTAGTATGAAGCATGCTGGCTCCAGAGGTAAATCCACCCCCAAAATTGACTTAATCTCCGCCTGAATGTCCCTCCAATTTTGGTACAATTGGGACAATCCACCAAAATATGGGTATGATCACCAATCTTCCCACATTGTCTCCAGCATAAATCTGAGTCTTAAATACTCACATTCTAGTTTTCCATTCAAACTCCCTCCAGGTGGGGCTGGCTGTTTGTTAACTTGTGACCCAAAAGACAGGTTTTTTCCCACATTTCATCAGTAATCATAATATTCATTTCCAATTCCCATTTCTGTTTTGTTTCTATAGTGTTTCCTTTTACATAATCTTGAAGTCCTTTATATAAATGGGATATCTGATTATTTTTTAACGCTCCCTCCATAGTCAACAGGAAGATCTTTTCCAAATTAGAAGGTAATTTACATATCTACTCTCACTCTATGTGTGTCTGCAGGTAATGTCGTATTTGGAGAAATCTAAAAAAGTCCAAATTCTTTCTGAAGATGTCATATGATTTCAAAAATCCCCCACAAAAAAGCCGATCCACAGTAGTGAGCCCTTTGTCTGCCCAATTTCTGAAACCATTGCCAATTTTGCTGGGTAAAAAATCAGGAATAGCAGCTATCTTCAGTACTCGTATAGAATTGAAGAGATTTAGTTGCTTTCTTATAACCAGCCTAGTTTTCATTGTGAATTTGATCCATTCATTATCTGTTTTTAATTTCTTCCAGTTTGCATGACTTAGGAATGGGAGCCCTGCCAGGGCAGTACTGGGACATGAATTTTGCTCTATTCTCACCCACCCCGTTTCCTTATCATTTGTTATCCATGCTATCAGGGTCCTCAATTGCGCTGCCCAGTAATATTATTTAATGTTGGGCAAATTTAGGCCCCCTTTTTGTTTTGGTAGTAACAGTGTCTTGAGTCTAACTCTAGGTTTCTTATTTTGCAACACAAATCTTGAGAGCTCTTTGTCCAATGCTTTAAAAGCCAGTCCCGGGACCCCTACTGGCAAAGATTCAAATAAAAAAAGCAGTCGGTGCAAAATATTCATTCGAACAACTTAAATTCTACCAATTAGAGATAGAGGGAGAATCTCCCATCCAAGCATATCTGCCTTTATCCCCTTTAGTAGCTTTCCATAGTTAGCTTCATACCATGTTGAAATGGAGGGGGTGGTGACAATGCCTAGGTATCTGAAACCCTCCCAAGACCAATGAAACCTGACTTGATCATTTAGTTGCGAAGGCCATAAACCTGACAGCATCATTGCTTTCGATTTTAAATCATTTATTTTATAACCAGATACTACTCCATATTCATTTAAAACTTGCATTAGGCGAGGCACTGAGGAAATAGGATTGATCACATACAGCATGACATCATCCGCAAATAATGAAATTTTATATTCCACCCCCTCTATCACCTTAAATACCCTGTATATGATCCTCTTGCCTAATGGTTTCAGCGAGCGGCTCTAAACATAAATCAAAGAGCAGGGGACTCAAACTGTCCGCCTAACTCCCTGCTTCAATTAAAAAAACTCAGAGCAACACCCATTCACCCTCACTCTTGACTTTGGATTTAAATATAGTGTTTTCACCCAATATATAAATTTTGTGTGGAACCCCATCTTATCTAATGTATGTTCAAGACAGACCCAGTCTACTCTGTTGAAAGCCTTTTGGGCATCTAAACTGAGTAACATTGAAGTCTGATGCTTCCTTTTTGCACATGCCATGATGTTAAGGACACGCCTGATATTATTAGCTCCATGTCTACCCGGTATGAACTCTGTTTGATCAGGATGTATCAGTTCTAATCTTTTCCTCCTTATCTATGATTTCAGGAGAGTCATATAGTTGTTCATAATCGGATGCAAACGCTTCTGCAATTTCTCGTGGTTGTGAAACTAAATTTCTAGAGGTCGGGTGTGAAACTTTGGAAACCACTCAATTAGCTTGCTCCTTGCGCAACTGAAATGCCAGAAGGCGACTAGCCCTGTTTCCCTTCTCATAGTATTTTTGGTTTAAAAATCGCACGGCTCCTTCTGCTTTGTATGTTCTTCTAACTCATGTCTTTTTTGTTTTAGTTCGTTTAAAAGATTCTTATTTTTATTATTTTTATGTACTACTTCCAATACCTTTATTTTACTTTCCAGGTCAGATTGCTCCTTCAACCTGTTCTTTCTTACGCTACTCGATATTTCGATCATTTTACCCCTTATTACTGCTTTCGCGCCATCCCAAAGAGTGGATGGCGTTACTTCACTGTTATCATTGTTGTCAAATTACTCTTCAATACAGTTCCTAATTTCCTGGGTCACTAGTCACCTGGGTATCGGTCAGTAAAGAAATGTTTGCTCTCCAGTATTTAAAGCACTTTTTTGTTCCTAGCTCCAGGATGAGAGTTATGGGCGCATGGTCACTGATTGTTATTGAGCCTATATTACAATCTACAACTTTATGTATATATTGTTTGGGGACACAGAACATATCTATGCATGAATAGCTCCTGTGCACGTTTGAAAAGAAACTATAATACCTCCCCCTTGGGTTTTTATGTCTCCATTGGTCTACTAATCCTAACTCCCCTAGCATGTTATTTAGTGTTTTGGATTTTTTTGCTTGGTTGTGCTCATCTGGTAATCTATCCAGCCTCCCACTGAGAACAGCATTAAAGTCTCCACCCAGTATTATCATACCTTTGGCGTTTTCTGCAATTATATTTGCAATGTCTCTAAGGAAAGAGTAATCATCTTCCGTTGGTGCATAAATATTTATTATCGATACTTCCTTCCCACTTATTGTACCAGTTACCATTGCGTATCTACCCAGTGTGTCTTGGACTACTTTCTCTATGGAAACAACTACATTTCTATTGAAAAGGATGGCCACCCCTCTCCTTTTCCAATAGGAGGCGCTAAATACCTCACCCACCCACTCTCTTCTAAGCTTTTTGTGTTCAGTTTCCACCAAATGAGTTTCCTGTATCAATGCGACTCCGCATCCTAGGTTTTTGAGTTGGCTCAGAATTTTTCTCCTCTTTATAGGGTGATTTAGACCGTGAACTATAACTTACTATCTTTAAATTAGTCATTATCCATCGTTGTGTATTCCACTAGTTGCTTTCTGTACCATTTTTGTTTCTTACTCTGGTTGGCCTGTGAATGTCCACTATACTCACAATACGATTTACTGGACTGCGATGCTGTGGTATTACTCCTTACATTAAAGGACATTTGCAAAACAAACAAATCAGTGTACAATAGAACTTTGCACACGAGAAAAAAATAAAAAGGGTACTTCCTACCTAACCAACCCATCTGGACACCCTGAACAAACTGGTGTGCCAGCTCCTCGTAAAAAGGTGAAGAGATGTGACTAGGTCTCTCCTGGGTAGCCCACTTGTGTGTGGTTGTAACTAAAGTAAGGTTGCTCTAAATCCCACTTTGGGACTTCTAAGTTATGTTATAAACAAAAATAAATGGCAGGTATAGCCCCCGGCCCGAGAGAGCCCCCCTCAGTCCCTCCCTTAGATAGTGCGTTTGAATCAAGTAGAAAAATAGAATACAAAAATTCTAAATTCCAGAGTATACAAGCCCAGCCGCTCCATTCTCTCAGCATATGACAGTCCCGCCATCCTGGGAATTAATCTTGTAAACCTACGCTGCACTCGCTCAATAGCAAGAATGTCCTTCCTCAAATTAGGGGACCAAACTGCACACAATACTCCAAGTGTGGTCTCACTAGGTCCCTCTTTGCTCCTATACTCAACTCCTCTTGTTATGAAGGCCAGCATGCGATTTGCTTTCTTCACTGCCTGCTGTACCTGCATGCTTACTTTCATTGACTGATGAACAAGGACCTCCAGATCCCGTTGTACTTCCCCTTTTCCAAACTTGACACCATTTAGATAATAATCTGCCTTCCTGTTTTTGCTACCAAAGTGGATAACCTCATATTTACACCAAGCCAATTAACCTACAAACCCGTATGTCTTTGGAGTCTTAACAAATCCCAATGACATTTCACTTTTTTGCTAAAAATTTAGGGCTAAAATCTATAGGCTTCTGAACTAGGAGGGACTATGTGGATATCAGGCAAGATAGTGCTTTTGAAGGATACGATCAACAATGACTACTGAATGATGAAGTATGGACGACTTCTAATCCTTTTTTTGTCGTGCTGCTTTGGTAGTGTATTTGCATGTACATTGAGGCTCACTATTTTAAATTTCTCAGTTTTATTTATAAATTCCCTCAGATTTTGCCTCTATCTTTGTAAATTTCCTAACTAACAACTGAAACCTATGCACTTTTGAAACTCTGAACTCTTATAGGTCCCTGATATTAAAGACTTCATCACTGATCGGCAATGGAGGCATTAGTAGTGTTCTTTCAAGAATCATTGGAGTCAGGAATGATTCCAGATGACTAGAAAATTGCAAATGTAACTCCATTGCTTAAGAAGGGAACGAAGCAAAAGAAAGGGAATTATGATTAGCCTGACCAGTGGTTGTTAAGATTTTAGAGTCCATTATTAAGGATGAGGTTTCGGAGTATTTGGAAACACATGATAAAACAGGGCAAAGTCAACATGGTTTTGTTAAGGGGAGATCTTACCTGACAAATCTATTGAAATTCTTTGAGAAAGGAACAAGCTGATTAGATAAAGGAGAGTCAGTGGATGTTATTTACTTGGATTTTCAGGTCATTGATAAGGTGCTACACATAAGACTGCTAAGCAAAATAGGGGCATGTTGTATTTATGGCAAGGTTAGAAAATTGGTTGATTGTCAGAAGGCAAAGAGTGGGAATAAAGGGAGCCTTTTCTGGTTGCCGGCTGGTGACTAGTGGTGTTCCACAGAGGTCAGTGTTGGTTTCTCTACTTCTCACATTATGTGTTAATGATCTGGATGATGAAATTGATGGCTTTGTAGCCAAATTTGCAGATGGGTGGAGGGGTAAGTAGTATTGAGGAAGCAGGATGTCTGCAGAAGGACGTGGACAGGTTGGGAGAGTGGGCAAATAAGTGGCAAATATAATACAGCGTTCTAAAGTGTACAGTCATGCAGTTTGATAGAAGGAATAAAAGTATAGAATATTTTCAAAATGAAGGGAAGATTCAGAAATTGGAGGTGCAGGTGGAGACTTGGGAATGCTGGTGCAGGATTCGCGAAATCTAAATTTGCAGGTTGATTTGGTAATAAAGGCAAATTAAATATTAGCATTCATTTTGGGAGGACTAGAATATAAAACCAAGGATGGAATGCTGAGGCTTCGTAACGTGCTAGTCGGACCACATTTAGTTTAGTTCTTTAATGCCCTGTGTACCAATCTACAGTGAAAAGCTTTTATTTGAGTGCTATCCAATGAAACAAAGATTATGCATGATTATAATCAAGCTGTCCACAGTGCACATATAAAGGGTACAACATTTAGTGCAAGAAGTACACTGAAAAGCTTTTTGTTGCATGTTATCCAGTTAGCAAAAAGACTATACAGGATTGTGATCAAGCCGTCCTCAGTGTACAGATACAGGGTATAATGTTTAGTGCAGGATAAAGTCCGGTGAAGTCAAATTAGACAGTTCAATGGTCTCTAATGAGGTAGATGGGAGGTCAGAATCGTATCCTAGTGGATGAGAGGACCGTTCAGTTGCCTAATGACAGCTGGGAAAGAACTCTCTGAATCTGGAGGTGTGTGTTTTAAAACTTCTGTACCTCTTGCTAGGTGGGAGAGAGGAGAAGAGGGAGTGCCCAGAGTGAGACTGGTCCTTGATTATGCTGGCGACCTTGCCGAGACCGTGTGAAATGTAAACGGAGTCAATGGGTGAATCTGGTTTCTATGATAGTCTAGGCTACGTCCACAACTCTCTGCAATTTCTTGCGGCCTTGGATGGAGCTGTTCCCATACCAGGCTGTGATGCATCCTGATAAAATGCTTTCTACGACGCATCTGTAGAGGTTGGTGAGGACTTCCGAACTTCCTAAGCCCTTTAAGGAAATAGAGGCGTAGGTGTGCTTTCTTGACCATAGCTTGAATGTGACTGGTCCAGGACAAATTGCTCGTGCCATTTATTCCTATGATTTGAAACTTTCAACTGTCTCTACCTCAGCGCCTATGTATACATGGGTGTGTGCACAGCCTCACTTGCAGAAGTCAATCACAATCTCCTTTATCTTGCTTACATTGAGAGAGAGGTTGGGGGTTACACAAAAAGCTGGAGAAACTCAGCGGGTGCAGCAGCATCTAAGGAGCGAAGGAGATAGGCGACGTTTCGGGTCGAGACCCTTCTTCAGACCCGAAGGAGATAGGCGACGTTTCGGGTCGAGACCCTTCTTCAGACCCTTCTTGAGAGAGAGGTTGTTGTCTTGATGGAGTTTAGGACGAGAGGGGATCTCATTAAAACCTACCAAATAATGAAAGGCCTATAAAGAGTCAATGTGGAGAGTACATTTGGTAAATCGAGTTTCACTGTACCATAATTGGTACACGTGACAATCAACAGACCTTTGATATTTCCAGCAGTGAGAGGGACTAGGACCAGAGGGCACCGTCACAGGTGGCAATGAAGGCCAAGTAATTTGATATTCTTATAGTGGCGTTTGAATAGTTATTGATTAGTAAGGGTGTCAAATAATACAAGGAGAAAGCAGGAGAATGGGGTTGTGAGAGAAAAATAAATCAGTCACGATTGAATGTTGGAGCAGACACAGTGTGTTGAATGGCCTAATTCTGCTCCTATGTCTTATGATCTTATGACAGTCATAACCTATGTTTACTAGACTGGAAGCTCATGTCAAGCAATCAATCGGTAATCATAGACTGAGCAGGTAAGGATAACAGATTTACTTGTCTAAAAGAATGGATTTGTAATAATAGTCTTTTGCATTAATAGCTAATTATGATAATAGTTTTTTTTAATTCCAGTTTATACCTTTTTTATATGCTTGAATTTAAGTTCTCCAAGTAGCAAAGTTGGCATCTGCCATTTCTAACTCAGATGTTTTAACTTCAAAGTGTTATTTTCCCAGTGGCAGTATTGCTAATCTTGATTAAATACACAAATGAGAATATGCTTACTAACAAGAAGTGTAATACAATTCCAAAATAGTATAATAGCATTTTGTGTACATTGTTTAACAGAGCATTAAACACTGAATAATGATGTTAGATCCTTCTCCAAAAATCAATCAGCATGGTACTGATAACTAGCAATATAGAATCAAATGGGTTTCTCCAAAGGAAGTCATAATTATGTTGAATAAAAAACTTCAATGATTGACCGTACAACTTCAAAAATCTATCAGAAATCTGCTGAGAAGTGGAGAAGATCATTTGACTGGAAAAATATTGATAGGGAATCAACAGAATACAAAAAACAAGACTCTATATACTGCATAATCTAATGTTTTAGATGTGAATATCTGTGTGTATATATGGAAAACAAAAGTTTAGGCTTGGTCGGTTGTCTCTACTGTCATGTAGCAACATTGCATTGAAGTATATTGAATAGCTTTGCACATAGCTTAAGACATTCTAAACATTTTATATATATTTTTAAACAAAGTGCTGATACATTATCAGCTCATTAAATTTATTTTGTTTCATTTAGGACACTTCTATTGCTGACAGCAAATGGCTATATGATACAGCTGATAAGTGAATGTGCAGAGATTTATCTGATTTTATTTTAATTAAGCATTTAGCCACAGTAACATTGTTCAGGTCATTTAAAGCATCTGAATTTACTATCGAAGTAGATTTGATTATGTCCATGTATGAAAGGTGTTTTTTTTTTAAATTTAACGTTCCTTCTTTTGAAGAAATAGTCTTAAGACCAGAGAGCAGAATTTCAATCTTGCTTCCATATATTAAATATGCAATGTAGTCCATTGTAATGGAAACTCATTTGGAATATACCATGTACAGCTGAAGTTATGTTGCTCCTTTAGTGTAAGCAAATAGCAAGAACATAATTCTATCTTGCAGTGCCAAAACTTTGAGGAAAAGTATTTCATGCTTTAAAAACAATCTCAGTATTTTCTTGCACCAAAACATTTTAATTAGGTTTTAAAACCCATGTTGTTAAGAAATAATTAGCAAGCATGTGTCTCTTGGGAAGAATTTGATCACGGATGTGTCATCCTCAAAATTTTATTTCTGCTGTTCCCTTGCAAATGTTGCAATATGCTAATTTGCTGTACGAAAAAGGAGAGTTGTAAAAATTACCTTTGTCTCGAAATTGTAACCACTATCATACAAAACATGACATTGTATTTAGTCTTCTGTTTTTATCTATTAGTTCATTCTGATTTGGGATCATCTCTTATGATGTAACAGGATATGTTTGGAGGATATTTTGGATTTTTCTTAGAGCAGGACAATTTATGGTCACATTCTTTTTAGGTAATCAGTGTAAAAATGCCCATGAACTCATCATTAGTTCCATCTATTTTGTCTTCTGTCTTATATTTTCTGCCAGTCTTTTTCTATTGGAGATAAACTGCAACTGACGTCTGTGATACTGAAAAGGGAACAGCAATCTTCAAACGTTACATTTAAAATTAGGCCTTGGTCTGCCATACAAACATACAATATGCAAGATGCTCCTCTCAAGAACCAGCCTATTACTTAATGGGATTGTATTTACCAATTCAGGTAGCATCAATGTATTTTACCCAGCGACCACTGAAAAAATAGATAGTAAGCGGAGGTAGAATTGAAATGTGGGCCCTGCTAATTTAGAAGTTTATGACGTTGTTTTATTTCCACCAACACCAAATGAGTGTTTCATTCGAAGTGTAACATTTAATTCATACTGCTTTGATTGTGGGGTGTACTACAGTATATGAAATTGAAGTGCTCCTAATATTAACACCATACGTAAGCTTGCTGGTGTTGTTAGAAAACAATTATCTTTGTTTTAATGTCAAATTTTTATATTGTACATTATTTTGCACATTTTCCACTTAAAAGTTAGCCGTTCCACTTCGATCTGTCAACTTTTATTGACTAAACTGGGCAGTAGCTCAGGACATTAAGCAGTGCAGTTTGACACTCTATTTAACTGCCGGGTCTGGGACAGCTGCGATATGCCAGTGAAGTTCAATCAGCTATTCAATCAAGCCTTCCGTAGCTTGGAAAATGTATTCTGGACAGATTCAGTGGCAGATGAGGCCTAGCAGAGGTAAAAGGACATATTGAAATCAATAGGAAAAAACTGCTGTCAAATGAATGGTTAATGTAAACGCAATTAATTCATTGATTTTATTTGTCTGAAAGTGCTTTTAGAACATAGAACTGTACAGCACAGTTTTTTTAATACTCTGAAAAAGGGTCTCGAGCTGAAATGTCACCCATTCCTTCTCGCCAGAGATGGTGCCTGTCCCGCTGAGTTACTCCAGCTTTTTGTGTCTATCTTTTTTATTTAAAAAATGTATTAACTTTAATTTAAATTTGTATGTTATAAAATTCATTGTATTTGACAGTTAGTAAGCTGGGAGGGGCAGGCAAGGTCTCACTGGTAGCCAAAACATTTCAGGGTTGACCACTTTTACTTGGCAAGGTAGATTGCTGCACTGGGTCACATCACTGCCCATTGCTGCACTGTGCCAATCCCATGGGTGGGGGCTCAGCTTCTCAGTGAAAGACTACCTCAGGACCACAGTGGAACTTATACCACGCCCATTCTGCAAACCTCATGGAGCAGGATTCAACAAATGTGTTATTTCGTTGCACTTTGGTGAACTCAGAATTTACTGATAAACCATTTCAAAAATAGCTTTGTACCTTATGGTTTTTTTCCTCAGCAATGTTTTTGAGTTTTCTGTGAAAGAGGCATTCTTCACATTTTCTCCTCTTGAAGTATTTGATTAGTTTACTTTGAGGAGTGAATAGAAAAGTAGCTTGTTAATAGTAATAAGGGAAAAAAAATTGGTTCCGAAGTGTTTATATCACAATTATAATGAAGCAAGTAATTTGTCTTGTAGCCTGCAATCCTAACACTGTGGGAACCAGGAATTTTTCATGGCCTTGAAAGATTCATGATTTTAGGTCATGTCAGTGGTTGCTGTCATTAAGTTTCTGAGCTTGTACAACATGTGTTTTCTTGCAGAACGCATACATAGTTTTTGGGAACACTGGTTCCACCAGTATTCACCCCACAACCAGATCAAGTTCAAAATAACTTGTTCATCAGGAAGTGTGGATAGATGCAGGTATTGCAGCAATCCTCTGAGATGATATTCATCTTCACCATTTAAGGACGAATTTTGTGAGTTGGAAGTCTTCAAATAAGTGAATCTATACTTGGTACTGAGAGCAAACGGGTGCAACAACATAGAGGAATGCAGTGGTATGGAGGGGTGCAATAGCAGTTAATTTTGCCGCTGATAACTTATGATCCGTTTGTCTTTTCCTTCACATATGCTGGACTATAAGACACCATCTGGAAATTGAAAAACATTTGACAGGGAGTAGAGGCGAGTTAGATGTCATTAAGGGAAAGCAAATATATCTTTCAATCTACATACTTTGAAAGTATTATCAGCCTAGTCTTGTAGTATCAAAGCTATTATTTTAATGGGAAATAAAAAATAATAAAAGAACCAATTCTGTGTGAATGTACATTATGAAAATACAAGCATATATTTTGATTTATTTCGCATGTTTTCTCCGCAATGCAACACTTTCCTTAACAGTACATCACAGTTTTGCCAGTTATGCTCGGGAAGAGTACCATAAACTGGCCAACATGCACAAAAACATGGAGAAGCTTTACCATGATTTGATGCACTATTTTGTTATCAATCCAAAGAAGGTCACAGTAGAGGAGGTTTTCAATGAGATCAGTAACTTCAAATCTTTGTTTCTGGTATGTTTGTATGATGAAGCACTTTGAAAGTAAAGCACCAGCATTTCAAATTTAGCTTACTTGAAGTTTTTTTATGATTAAAATTGCCACAAATATTTGTTATGCTGCATTAATTAAATAAGTGGAGGAATGTTAAGATCATGCAAACTAATTAGTGCATATTTGTTTTGCTAATATAACACTTCAATATTATCACCAGAGAGATTTTTGCATTTTTAATTTGCCATCAGTACTAATTGTACATTGTTCAAAGACCTGTAAGAATATACTGTGTTTGAGAATGTCAGAGGACAAGTTATGCTGTTGTATTTATTTAAGCATGAAATAACACCCTTCCTTCAAATCGTATTAAAACTCAAAACTAATTTCCCTTCAATATCCTGACAACTAGAGCAATAATTAAAACAGCTGTTTAGCCTCTAAAATCAAAATGTAAAGCATGTTATTCTAATTATTCTTCCTTTTTTTAACTTTGGCACATTTTGAATTATCTTTTCGTTGAAGATTCTTTTATTTTTTTGTTTTACTAAAGCAAGCTGTTAAAGAAAACGTGAGGCAGCGTGAAGCAGAAGAAAAGCTGAGGCGTGTTAGGATGGCCAGAGAGAAAGCAGAGAAAGAAAGACAGGAGAGACAGAAAAAGAAGCAGCATCTACTGGAGAAGAATGCAGGTAAGAAAATAAGATGCATTCCAACATTAAATAGAACTGGAAAGCAAGGAATCAAGTTCATTGCTTTAAAGCCCCCTATGCATCACAATGTGTGGATCATCATGAAAAAAAAAGATTGCATTCAGCCCTGTTATAGATTGATTGCATTTTCATGAGATTCTGTTAATAAGTCTACTTTATATTCTACTTTATTTTGTTTGCTCAACCATGTAATCCACATTTGATATGGCAATGTTTTACAGGCTTTCTCTTTCAATATCAGGCTTTGTAAATTGGTGACACCTGTTGAGAATTTTATACTCATTGCAAATGACCTATCAAGAATATTTTCAAAGTATAGTCGACTAACTCTAACTTAACCAAGCATTGACATATTTTAACATTGGTTAAATTGCATCCATAAGATTAGGTGTATTTGATTAATCTTTCGGCCCTTTTGTCCTGCTACATTAAAGTGCAATGAAAACTGCTTTGAGTAGCACCTGATATACTTTAACTTCAAGACAATGGACAAAGATTGGAAATTGAATTGGGATGGAATGGTCTTTCTTGGCTTGCGTATGTGCAGGCCGTTTCCCTTAATTTATAAATGTCTCCGAATAAAAATAATAATGAGCATATTCTTACATTGCTATCTGAGCTGATTAAAATCAAACCAAACATGCTTTGGAAATATAGAATGTCAGACATAAAATAATATAAGCTGCTCATTAGAGCTCATTCTGTAATCATTTAACAAATGAGTACTTCTCATTCCCCCCCCCCCCCCCCACCAACTCCCCACCTTTCTTTGCCAAATCTTGCATCCTAGACTAATTAGCTCCCTTTCCGTTGAGCTAATCCTTATTTCAGTTTAACATATGGCACATTTATTTCCGTTTGTATTTAATTGCTGCTTGACCATGGAAATCTGTTCATATTTTTGATTCTCTATCCTGCAATGCAAATCATCTATACATAACTAAAACTCTGATCGTGTTATCTTCCGGTTTGCGCAGTCTTTCTATTTGCGCAAAAGGGTTCGAGATAATGCTATGATTTTTCGCCAGTATACTCACCGTTCTCCTCTGCTGCGAGTGCACAAAGTTTTGTTTTGATCGGGGGTCCAATGTAAATGTTAGCGAGGTTTAAAAACTGCACGTGCGCAGATCGATCTCTTCTCCTGCCAGTTGGTGCCGTGTGGATTGGTCTTTTCTCCTGTCACTCCACGGGACGGTCCGCCCCTTCCTGTGTCATCACATCTTTACTGGAGCTGAGAGAGGCTCTGGAGGTATCCAACCAGACACAATTTTTGGAGGGACCGGAAGCGGCCTTGCCCGGCGCGGAGTAGATGTCGCCAGATGAAAAACGGAGACTCTGATCCCGGCAGAGGAGAATGTCCAGCTCCAAATGCCCACTGTGAGTCCTCAATGCACCGTCAGTTACAGCCCCTTCCTCTCTGGGCACCCTCACTGACTCCTGCCCCCCTCCCCCGTGATACTCCCCTCTGTCCCGTCTTTTCTCCGAGCTCTCTTCCACCCTCGCCCATACACCCCCTGCCTCACACACCCCCAGCCTCACACCCCATCCCGCCTCACACCCCCTTGCCTCACACACTCACCACCCCTTCCCTCACACCCACCCGCCTCACATCCCCCCAGCCTCACAACCCCCTCCCTCACAGCCCCAGTCCCCCACACCCCTAGTCTCCCACGCCCCCCTCCCCCCACACCACCCTCTCCCCCCCTCCTACACTCCCTTGCCCACACACACACACCCTCCCCTCCTCCCATCCCACCACAAACCCTCCTTGCCATACACCCCCCTTCCCTCCCCTCCTCCCCTCTCACACGTGAAGAGGAGGGGGAGGGAGTGCTGGGGGATGAGGGGAAATGAACCGCACCTGCACAGTTAGGGGCTTTGGGTGAGTGGTGGAATATTGCGTTGGGGAATGGGTTGCGGCCGGGGACCAGGGTCCCACTTAATCTAGTATATGTGAAAAATGAATCGTACAGCATGTTTCAAGTCATACAGCATGGAAACAGGGCCATCGGTGCAACTAGTCCATATGGACCAAGATGCCCTTTCTAAACTAATCCCATTTACCTGTGTTTGGCCCATTTTCCTCTCAACCTTTCATGAAATGGCCAACTGCACATTTACAGTCTGGAGAATGCATAGCACAAGAAGCAACTCCTCCTTTCCTACTCTCAAGCCCATCCACCCAAACCGTGATCTGACGGGATCCCATTCTATCCGTTGGGTTGCATTTGTTGGGTTAGGTACCAAAAAATATATAAAACCTGGGTTAGTTCAAGCTGGCCAAGGTCAGTTCAAGTTTTAGTTGTATGCAAATGCAGACTCTAACTCCTAATTCCTTTGGCCATTCTGTATTTATTTCTATTGTGGTTAGATTTCTGTAGTATTATAAACCTAACATTTGCAATACATCTTTATTTTTCTGTTTTGTTTAGCTCTGGTCATCAGATGCTCTTCCTTTCATCCTTTCTGAACTGTGGGTATTTTATAGCCAACGTTCTACTTTTAAGACTTCCTTTTGCTTAGTCACCCATCACCCTGCTGTCTGGTCCAGTCCCGTCCCACTCAGTCAATTCCCTCTAGAATTCACTGAAATTACCTCAACTCCAATGGAGTACTGTTGTTTTTGATTTCTGTACTTTACCATTTAGAAATCACACTAAAGTGAATGGTCGGATCATTGGTTCCCAAATGCTTTCCCAGGGAAGGAAGCTTCATGCGCTGCAGTTCATTCCCAGAATCTAATCCATCCCTGTCAGTACAAAACATAATGATCGAGAATGAACCATGAGGCACACCGCTAGTCACAGGCTTCCAGTCTGATAAGCAACCTTCCACTACCACACTCTGCTTCCTACCATGAAGTCAATTCTGTCCAATTAGCCAACTGCCTGGATCTCATGCAACCTAACCTTTAAGAGCAGCCTAACATGTGGTCCTTATCAAAGGCCTTGCTAGTCTACATTACATCTAGAGTTTCCCATTCTCACTGGACTTTATGTAAAGAAGCATTTTCTGACGTTACTATTGAATGGCCTTACTCTAATTTTAGGGTTACGCTGTTTCGTATGAAATCTACCACCTGAGAAAACTGTGTTTCTTAATCTTTGTTTTCTAAACATCTTTTTCATTAGGAACTACTGTGATTCATCTGTTTTAGTCCAAAGTCCAAACATTCACATAATATTCCAATTGCTGCAGTTTTAACCAATTACTGAATCAATCAATATCCTTTGCAACTTCTTTTCCCCTGTGAGCACAATTTACTGGCTAATTAAAATGCTTGACTTGGTACACACATGTAGTCCCAAGGGGGGAATGATCCACATTTCTGATTGAGACTCTGCATCTGTAATGAAAGTCTAAAGGGGAGAGATAGCTGCTGTTGATTATAAAATCTGCTTTGAAAGGAAGATGGGGAGTGAATCAGATAAGGGAGCATCTAGTTCCACTCACCGTCATTGTGTTCTCAGCTGATTTTATCATCTGCAGTCCTTTGTTATCTCCAATAATCAACTCCCAGCTTTTGTTACAATCAACATGCCTCCCTTCTACACCTGGCTCCATCTGCCCATTATCCTGTCCTCACCTGGATTTACCTATCGCTTGACAGCTCCTGCTTCACCACTCCCCTCTTAACGCTTAATCTCCCCTTTAAGGGCCTGTCTCACTGTACGAGGTAATTCAAGAGTTCTCCCGAGTTTTCCCCTGATTCGAACTCGGAGAATGTCCGTAGCGGGCCGTAGGAGTTCGTGGATGTCTCAGTGCAGCTCGTACTAGTAACGGTAGGTACTCGGGAAATCCAGTAAACTCGTAACGTTTTTTCAACAATGTGAAAAATGTCCACAAGTAAAAAAATACTTGTGATGAAAAAAAATGTTAATTTTTACTCATACGAGCCGCTACGAGACATCCACGAACTCCTACGGACCCGCTACGGATATTCTCCGAGTTCGAATCAGGGGAAAACTCGGGAGAACTCTTGAATTACCTCGTACAGTGGGACTGGCCCTTTATACTCTCATGCAGGGTGTCAGCCCGAAACATTGCCAATTCCTCCAACCCCTCCCCCACTGCCTCACAGATGGTGCTCAACCTGCTGCGTTCTTCTAGACCAGGGGTTCCCAATCTTTTACGTCCCATTTACCCCTGGCAACTTCTCAAAAGTATATTCATCCCCACCCTGTTTTGTTCAGTAATTTGAGTTTACACTTCTACCCTAATAAAGCAACGGACAAAGGGGACATTTTAAAATACTGTTTTTAACATTATTATTTTAAGTTCAAATAACAATAATAATAACACATAACAATGTTATTTCTCTTATTTATGAGCAACTAATGATGAACAGATGCCAGAACAAACACAGTCAAACAAACATCAATCAATTAGACTTTTGTCCTTGCTTTTCCCCCACAATTTTGGAGAATCAACAAATTTACCCTCTGGTTAGGCGAGATTTAGGAGGTAGTGGCCATAATTAGGAGGTAGTGACCATAATATGATGTTTTAATCTTCAATTTGAGAGGGAGAAGGGTAAATCGGAGGTGCCAGTATTCCAGTTGAGCAAAGGGGACTATGGAGCCATGAGGGAGGAGTTGGCCAAAGTTGACTGGAAAGATACCCTCGCAGGGATGACAGTGGAACAACAATGGCAGGTATTTCTGGGAATAATACAGAAGGTACAGGCTCGGTTCATTCCAAAGAAGAAGAAAGATTCCAAGGGGAGTAATGGGCGACCATGGCTGACAAGGGACGTCAGGGACAGCATAAAAATAAAGTAGTACAACATAGCAAAGATGAGCAGGAATCCAGAGGATTGGGTAACTTTCAAAGAGCAGCAGACGATAACTAAAAAGACAATATGGGGGAGAAAAGATGATGTACAGTAAGCTAGCCAAGAATATAAAGGAGGATAGTAAATGCTTCTTTAGGTATGTGAAGAGAAAAAAACTAATTAAGGCCAAAGTTGGACACTTGAAGACTGAAAAGGGTGAATTTATTATCGGGAACAAGGAAATGGCAGATGAGTTGAACAGGTACTTTGGATCCGTCTTAACTAAGAAGGTCACAAACAATCTCCCTGATGTAGGCCAGAGGATCTAGGATGACAGAGGAACCGAAGCAGATTCACATTAGGCCGAAAATGGTGTTGGGTAGACTGATGGACTGAAGGCTGATAAATCCCCAGAGCCTGATGGCCTGCATCCCAGGGTACTTAAGGAAGTGGCTCTAGAAATCGTGGACGCAATGGTGATCATTTTCCAATGTTCTATAGATTCAGGATCAGTTCCTGTGGATTGGAGGGTAGCTAATGTTATCCCACTCGTTAAGAAGGGCGGCAGACAGAAAACAGGGAATTATAGACCAGTTAGCCTGACATCGGTGGGGGGAAGATGCTGGAGTCAATATGGATTTACAAAGGGGAAATCATGCTTGACTAATCTTCTGGCATTTTTTGAGAATGTTACCAGGTTAATGGACAAAGGAGAGCCAGTGGATGTGGTGTATCTGGACTTTCAGAAAGCATTTAATAAGGTCCCACATTGGAGATTAGTGGGCAAAATTAGAGCACATGATATTGGGGGTAGCGAGCTGACATGGATAGAAAATTGGTTGGCAGACAGGAGACAAAAGGTAGCATTAATGGGTCCCTTTCAGAATGGCAGGCAGTTACTAGTGGGGTACCACAAGGCTCAGTGCTGGGACCGCTGCCTTTTACAATATATATTAATGATTTAGATGAAGGGATTCAAAATAACATTAGCAAATTTGCAGATGACACAAAGCTGGGTGGCAATGTGAACTGTGAGGAGGATGCTATGAGGATGCAGGGTGACTTGAACAGGTTTGGTGAGTGGGCAGATTTATGGCAGATGCAGTTTAATGTGGATACATGTGAGGTTATCCACTTTGGTGGCAAAAACAGGAAGGCAGATTATTATCTAAATGGTGTCAAGTTGGGAAATGGGGAAGTACAACGGGATCTGGGAGTCCTGGTTCATCAGTCACTGAAAGTAGGCATGCAGGTACAGCAGGCAGTGAAGAAAGCGAATGGCATGTTGACCTTCATAACATGAGGAGTTGAGTATAGGAACAAAGAGGTCCTCCTGCAGTTGTACAGGGCTCTAGTGAGACCACACCTGGAGTATTGTGAGCAGGTTTGAGGAAGGACATTCTTGCTGTTGAGGGAGTGCATAGGTTCACAAGGTTAATTCCCGGGATGGCGGGACTGTCATATATTGATAGATTGGAGCGGCTGGGCTTGTACACTCTGGAATTTAGAAGGGTGAGAAGGAATCTTATTGAAACATATAAGATTATTAAGGGTTTGGACACATCAGAGGTAGGAAATATGTTCCCAATGTTGTGGGAGTCCAGAACCAGGGGCCATAGTTTAAGGATAAGTGGTAAACCATTTAGAACGGAGATGAGGAAAAACTTTTTCACACAGAGAGTTGTGAGTGTGTAGAATTCTCTGCCTCACAGGGCAGCGGAGGCTGATTCTCTGGATGCTTTCAAGAGAGAGTTAGATAGAGCTCTTAGGGATAGTGGAGTTAAGGGATATGGAGAGAAGGCAGGAACGGGGTACTAATTATGGATGATCAGCCATGATCACATTGAATGGCGGTGCTGGCTCGAAGGGCCTCTTTGTCTATTGTCTATTTATCCCCTGGGTGTAAATTTACCCCAGGTTGGGAACCCTTGTTTTAGAAGATTATTTGATGATGCAAAATTGCTATTGCACAGAACGTAGAACATAGTTTCTACAATAAGAAGAGAAGTAAACACTGGCGGCTCCTGAGAATTACATAAGAAGCAGGAGTAAACTACTTGGCCCCTTCAGCCTGCTCCACCGTTCAGCAGAGATTGTGTACATATTCAACAACACTGATTCCTCAGGTCTCTGGGGTAAAGAATCGCAAAGAACCACAACACTCTCATAAAATTCCTCTTCTGAAATGGACAAGGTTATTCTGAAATTATACTGCCTAGTTCTAGATATACTTACTTGGAGAAACATCCTCTATTTAGGATCCACCCTACCTTACTTAGCTTAAGAATTTTGTATGTTTCATTGTTTGCTCATCTATTTTAAAACTTCAATGACTCTCGGCCCATATATCGACCTTGATCCCAGGAATCAACCTCGTGTGCCTTCTCTCCACTCCTATCGAGCAAGTATATACTTCCTTGAACAAGGATCAAAACTGTGCAGCTTTCCAGGTGCAGTCTTACCAATACCCTGGAAGGTTGCATTAAAATTCCCATACCTTTATGCTCCACACTCATTGTAATAAAAGTTAGCATTCCATGAGCTTTTCTGAGTAACCTATAAGCTAACTTATTGTGACCCTCAGATTCTTAGCTACTGCAATATATTGTACTCTCACTCCATTAATATAATAATTTGCTCTTTCATTTTTCATTCCAAAATGGATAATCATGTGTTTTCTATGTTATATTCCTTCTGGCAACCTCTTCCCCACTCACCGAACCTGTCTATATCCCTTTGCAAACTACATGTGTCGTCATAAGTTGCCCACTCCAGGGAGTGTCTTTCTATTAACACATTTGGCTACAGAGCACCCAATTACTTAGTCAAATTTATTATTATGGAATCTAAGTAGCTGAAGTTCCGGCATGAAACCCTTTGGTACCCTCTAATTATTGACTGTCAATCTGAAAATAATCCATCTATCAGGACTCTGTTTTCTGTTAGTGAGCCATTCACCCATCTGTACCGGTATTTCACACTAATTCCATGTGCTCTTATCTGGTTCGGTCTGCTTTTCTTTTGATTTTGTGGACTTTTATGTGGGATAAAATTTCAAATCTTGCAGGATACCTGGAAGTGTAGTTAACAAATAAAAGAGCTGTTTGGCGGCTTGAGGAATACATTTTATAGACGGGGAAATAGGCACACTAATTCCCTTGAAAAGGCACATTGCTTTTGTTTTGGAAGGATGAAGGAGAACATGCAATACCAGCCAAGAGTTGGATCTGTAAAAGTACAGCCAGGTAGCAATGTAATTTATGATGGTTATTAAAAAAAACAGAAGGAACCCTATATAAATACAAGCCTGAAGTTGAAAGTCAAAGATGTTATGCTAAACATTTAAAACATTGCTGAAGCTTCAATTGAAGATTTACATCCATGTCTGACTGGCACGTTAAATAGATGCCAAGCCCTGTCAGAGGGCATAGAATCAATGTTCTAAAGTGGTACCAGGGATGAGAGACTTCAATTACATATCAAGACTGGAGAAGCTTGATGAGAGTGAATGAGGATCAACGATTTCCATTGACAAATAGTCTGTACCATATAATAGATATCAACAAAAAAAACAGAGATGAAATTAGTAGAATGTTTGTTATAACAGGAAGGAATTCATGAATTTTCATGTGACAACAAACATCAAAAAGTGAATGCAAGTGAATTCCTGGTAATAACTTCATTGAAGGACTGAGGGTAACATCTTTGCCTTGCTCTTCATATCTAATAGTCATGCACAAGGCAATACCTGAGTAATATATGCTACACAAAGACCTGGGAATTCATTGAAAAACTTCAGACATTCTCAAAAGTGCTGATGCCTGAACTAATCCTGTGGATTCCTGCAGCATAGCCTTGAGCTATTCTTCAGAATTGAAGAGTTTTGTTGTACATGAAACATATTTGTGGTTTCAGAAAATGTGTCACCGACTTGCAACATTAGCTCTGTTTCATTCTCTATTGACAATGTCTAACCTGTTAAGTATGTTTGAGTTTTATAGCATAATAAGGTAACGTTTGTAGTGTATTTGGACGTTCGGAATGCTTTCCATAATGGGCCACATAAAAGCTTGTCAAAATTACATAGTAATTTAGGGTAACATACTTGCATAGACTGATGTTTAGTTAAAGAACTGAAAATAGCTTCAGAATACTTAAGGTCATATTCAGGTAAGCAGGCTGCAGCTTGGAGGATGCCTCAAAGATCGATGCTGCAGCTTCAGCTGTTCCCATTCTACCTCAGAGGTTTGGGTAAAGGGATCAGGCACAACATCCTATTTTATTGAAGAAACAAAACTAGATGGCAGTGTGGACTTTGAGGAGGGTGCATGAATCATCAAATGGATATAGATAGGTTACATGACTGGGCAAGGGTTTGTGAGATGGAATTAATACAGAAAAGGTGGTTAAAAATAAATAGAAATATGTTGTGCATGAAAATAGAAAGGCAGAATATAATTTTAAGGGGGTGAGAGATTCAAATGTGTTTATATTCAGAAGGACTTGAGGACCTTGGAAGCTAATCCCTGAAAAATAACAGAAAGGTTCAGAAAGGGGGTGGAAGATTGCAACCTTCACGTGGTCCGCCCTGTTTTGACTAATGCAATCAACTCGACGTGCACAAACGGAAGATGAAATAGAACAAGGGTTACACAAAAAGCTGGAGAAACTCAGCGGGTGCAGCAGCATCTAAGGAGCGAAGGAGATAGGCGACGTTTCGGGTCGAGACCCTTCTTCAGACTGGTCAGGGATCAGGGAAACGAGAGATATAAACAGTGATGTGGAGAGATAAGGAACAATGAATGATATGCAAAAAAGTATTGGTGATAAAGGAAGCAGGCCATTGTAAGGTGTTTGTGGTGTGAAAATGAGAAGCTAGTGCGACTGGGGGGGAGATGGAGAAGGAATGTCAGGGCCAGAGGGCTGAGGGAGAGGTGGGGGGGAGGCAGTCTGGGTTAACAGAATTGAGAAAATTCAATGTTTAAGCCCAGAGGATGCAGACTCCCCAAGCGGAATATGAGGTGCTGTTCCTCCAACTTGCGGTGTTGATCACTCTGGCCGTGGAGGAGGCCCAGGACCGAGAGGTCGGATACGCAGTGGGAGGGGGAGTTGAAGTGCTGAGCCACCGGGAGGTCGGGTTGGTTATTGCGGACCGAGCGGAGGTGTTCGGCGAAACGATCGCCCAGCCTCCGCTTGGTCTCACCGATGTAGATCAGCTGGCATCTGGAGCAACGGATGCAGTAGATGAGGTTGGAGGAGGTGCAAATAGAACAAGTTGTCCAACAACTTTAGGCTGTGCACGCCACACAAAAGAAGAAGAAGGTTCAGAAAGCAATTAGGAAGATAAATAATATGCTGGCAAGTATTATAAAATTTGAGGATTTGACATCTTGCTCCAATTATATTTGGCCCTGCCGAGACCTCGGCTAGAAGATCTGTGGTCCCTTCCATGGTCCCTTGCGATGGAGGAAATACAACAAAAGTTCATCAGATTGATTGTTGGGTTTATCATATGAGGAAAGATTAGGTGCAGTGAATCTTTCGAAAACTACCCATGTGGGAGAAGATGCTCAGTTGTTATGGGTATTCAGGACAGAGATTTATATTTTTTTAGATATTAAGGGAAGCAAGTGATAAAGACGCAGTGCTGGAAAGTAGCACTGAATTAAAATATATGTCATGATCTCATTGAATGGTGGAGCAGCCCACAAGGGGATGGATGGCTACTTTGGTATGCATTACTTTACTTTATACTTGAGAGATACAATGTGGAAACAGGCCCTTCACCCCACAGAGTCCATGCCAACCAGCAATCACCTATTACACTACTATTATCCTGCACGTACCAGAAACAATTTACAATTTACAGAAGCTAATTAACCTACAAACCTGTTCATCTTTGGGGTGTGGGAGGAAACCGGAGAAACCCCACGCAGTCACATGGAGAATGTTCAAACACCATACAAACGGCACATGCGGTCAGGATGAAACCAAGGTACGTGGCACTGTAAGGCAGCAACTCTACTGCTGTGCCAACGATAACACATGCACTAGTTCTATCCTACACACGAGGGACAATTCATAGAAGCCAATCAACCTACAAATCTGCACGTCATTGGAATGTGGGAGGACCCTGGAGAAAACCCACATGCTCACAGGGAGAACATACAAACTCCTTACAGACAGCATCCCGTAGTCAGGATTGAACCCAGGTCTCTGCGCTGTGAGGCAGCAACTGCACCACTTTGCCGTTCCTAAGAACCTTCCAGAAGGCATCATTCAAAGTGGCCACTTGTAGAGCTGCTGATCAAAATATCTTTAACTTGCATTACTAAAACAAACTGCTTGGCTATATAAGATTATAACTTTTTACATGGATCATAAATCGCTCAGAGTATTGAGGAATAACAAATGGTTTATTGATAAGTGTCAATCATTGCTGTCATTAACATCAGTAATGCTAGACATATAACCTGACGTGAAATGACCTATGTAATCTGGACTGATGACTGGTTGGTGGAACAATTTGGCCTCTGTCATGTGCAGCAATTGTTTATTCTGTCCATCTGTAAGTCTCTTCCCCTCAACCACCTAATTAGATACCTTATTTTCAGTGCTAATCAATACTTAATATTTAGAAACAAAATTCCAAATAGTTTATGGCTAACCAAGACTCAAAGTACTGGAGTAACTCATTGGGTTAGGCATCATCTCTGGAGAACATGGATAGGCGACGTTCCGGGTCTGGTTGGAGTAGGGGGGGAGAAAGATTGGAAGGGAGGTGCGTTGGTTTATGATTAAACTAATGGATTTCAGTTGTTTTCTTTCCAATGCTTGTATCAGATAAGATTAGATAAGTTCCATGTGAGTTATTTCCCACTAACATTCATGAGACATTTAGTCATAAATGTAATATTAAAAAGTGACATAAATATTGTTTGGATAATTCTAACCAGATTATTTATTAGCTAGGCTAATAGAATAGGTACGATGGAAGGAAACAGAAAATGGTTTAGATATACGGTAAGAAATATTTGATAGTCTAATCACATGTAAAAGAGTGAAACCATTCATGTGATGGACAGCATACACGAATATTAAAAGCATTTAGGGAAGATATAGCTACGGCATCATTGCATACATATTAAAATTCATTGGAAACGGTTAAGATGCCAGACAACTGGCAGACAGTTGATGTAATTCCAAAGGTCAGTTGATGATATACAAAGGTCAGAAAAGAACAGACAAAGGAAATGCAATATAATGTATTTTGAATTTCAAAAAAAGAATCAACACTTGTCACTTAGTAGATTCTTGAGTACGGGCAAAATGTGGAAAAAGAGAAAGTACTGAAAAAATTGAACAGAGTTCAATTACTCAACACCAGCAAAGGAAGTGAAGTGGTGTTCCATAAGAATCATCAGTTCAAAATTTACATTCGCTATTTAAACATGAAGTCAGAGTGATATTTCCAAATTTACATAAAATAGATGTAGTAATGAAGGAAAAACAAAATACCAGACACCCTGACTTACTTAAGTTCTATAAACCCTTATGCAAGTCAGATTTAACGTGGCAGAATCAGCTTAAAACTAGGCACTGACGCTGCTGGTCTGCACCAGCAAGTCCTTCTTTGCCAATCTGGTTGACACAGCTATTGTTGCGGCTCACGTTGTAGCCCTTGGCCGACAGAGCTTTCTTCAGGCTGCTGCCACCAACAGGATGCACTCAGTCACCCTGGGGCTGCTACTCCTCCTGTGGCGCCCGCTAACACGGCTACTTCTTGTCGACTGTCGCTTTGTCGACTGCTCCCCTCCCCTCCCCTCTTTACCATCGCCTCCTCCTTCTCCCCCGAAGTCATTGATATCTTCTACCTTGTGTTTCTCACCCATGGGGAGTCGGCTGGGAGTTGCTCTCCACCGCCTCCCTTGTTCTTGCTCGCCTTCCAAGTGTCACACTGAAAGTGGCCGACACTGGAAGAGTAGCGAACCCGCTCACTTTTATTAAACCGTGTCCACTTAAGCCGTTTCTCACTTTTATTAAACCTGCGGATCAGGGCAAAGCCCGCCCGCCACACCTCTCTAAACTTGCTGTGTCCTGACCTTATGGCTGCAAAGCATCCAAATCCCTCAGTGTTGCAAGCTTGGGCTTTGCTGAATTTTCTTAATTCTCTATCCAGCTGTAATTTAACATTTTCCTTCAAAGCAGAGTTGCCAAGGAAAAGGTTTCAGGAAGAATCAGTAGTTTCTCCATTTAGATTGCTCTGAAATTATTTTATAAACGTGGCTGCAATAACACAGGTCATTGACGGAATGGGACCACATAACACATTCCATTATGCAATGGGATTGTTTAAAGTTTTTTGTTGTCGCCATTGTAACAAACGTCCGTACACAGCGGCAGTAGCTTACTGCCACTGTAACGTAAATTTTCGCACAACTTGGAAATTATGGAGTTCAACGGGACAGAGAAATAGTGATCTAAGTGTGCAAACATAAGGATCACTATAAGTGGCAATTCTCGTTAATGTAAGGCAAGCTCTCGGTTTCATAGTTGGATAAAATTGTACAGCAGACAAATTTTGTCTTAGAAATAAATAAGTGTTTTATAGTTAAGTAATCACCTTTAAACCTGTTTGAACAAGGCTTTTGAAATTCCCTTTTGAAACTGGCATTAAAAACAAACTTTTGAAGAGTTCTCTTTGTTATTTGTAACTTTTATGGAGTGTAGATTTTGATGTGGAAGATATATAAAGCACCTTGTCCATATTGGCTTAGTTTGTGTAAAATACTGTAGCTGTCTGCCTGACCTTGCATCACACTACTTGATCCAGCTTGGCCCCCAGCATATTCTTCCACTGGAAACCCAGCTCCCAGCACTTCAGCATACAGTGCTTTCTCAGCAGAGGCATCTGGCTGGACTCACAGAACCACAGTAACAGCTGCCAAATCTCCACCCCACCAGACTAGCAGATTATCAAAATTATCACTCTGGTCAGGGCCAGTGAATGTGAACATCTTCAATAGCTACGAACTTCAGTAACTTGGGACACATTAACAAAACATTTAGTTTTAGTTTTAGAGCTACAGCACGGAAACAGGCCCTTCAGCCCACCAAGTCTGCGCCGACCAGTGATCCCCACACACTAACACTATCCTACACACTATTTACAATTATACCAAGCCAAGTAACCGGCAAACTTGTACATCTTTTGAGTGTGGGAGGAAACAGGAGATCCTGGAGAAAACCCATGCAGGTTACGGGGAAGAATGTACAAACTCCGTACAGACAACACCAGCAGTCAGGATCAAACCTGGGTCTGCAGGCAGTAACTCTACCACTGCACCACTATGCCACCGTTTAATTTTCTAAAAGTAATAATAAAAGTACATTTCAAATACTAAAATAATAAATTACACCTGAAAAATTACTTGTTAATTTAATCATTATTTTTAAATTTGGGACTTGTCTGCTGCTGCCAGTATAGGTTCACTCTCTAGTAAAGTAACCAGAGCAATATAGGAGCTGTATGGCCAGCAGGGAGAGGGGGATAACATGATGTTGTCATTTGCTGACCATTGTCGGAGATCGATGCATGGAGTTCTCATGTCATACTTGGGTGATGCCTGGTGTAAGAGCTGGCAGTGGGATGAAAACCTGCCCCAATCATTTATTTTTAAAGCATAGAAGTAAGATCGACCGATTGACCAAATTTTGGAAACACTGACTGGAATGTGTTTGCAGCTCAGGCCACCCTTGACTCCCACACGGACATTGACTCTTATACATCCTCTGTTTTGGACTTTATCAACTCCACCATCAACAGTGTCACATCCCTCAAACGGATTACCACATTTACCGAATCAGAAGCCATGGATGAACAGCGAGGTCAGGCTACTGCTGAAAGCGCGGGAAACCACTTTAAGGTCAGGCGATGCTCGAGCTTACAGTTGATCCACGGCGAACCTGAAGAGGGCCATCAAGAAGGCCAAGCATAGCTACAAGCTTAGGATTGAGGAGCACTTCAATAACAACTTCGACCCCCGACACATGTGGCAAGGCATCCAGGCCATCATGGACTATAGATGCACCAACACCACCCCCACATCCAGCGACGCATCCTTCCTTGAGGAGCCTAACCACTTTTATGGCCGCTTTGACGGACAATCAAGAGATGGCCATCAAGGCTGTGCTCCCTGCTGATCACCAACCCCTCACACACCGCCTACGACGTGTATGTAGCACTGAGCAGGATTAATGCACGTAAGGCTGCTGGCCCTGGCGGCATCCCCGGGCGCGTCCTCAGTTCCTGTGCTGCGCAGCTGACAGATGTCTGGACTGACATCTTCAACCTGTCACTTGCCCAAGCAGTTGTCCCCACGGCCTTAAAACCACCTCCATCGTGCCGGTGCCAAAACACTCCACTGCAGCGAACCTCAATGACTTCCGCCCAGTTGCACTTACTCCCATCATCACCAAGTGCTTTGAGAGGCTGGTCCTGGCACACCTCATAGGCTGCTTACCTCCCACACTGGACCCCTATCAGTTTGCCTACCACAAGAACAAGAGTACGGAGGATGCCATCTCAACGGCATTCCACTCCGCCCTCTCCCACCGTGACAACAGAGACACCTACGTAAGAATGCTGTTCATCGACTATAGCTCAGCATTTAACACCATTATCCCCTCAAAACCGATCACCAAACTCAGCGACCTGGGCATCAACCCCTCCCTCTGCAACTGGTTACTGGACTTTCTAACTAACAGACCCCAGTCTGTTAGGTTGGACAACCACACCTCTTGAACCCTCACCCTGAACACCGGCGTTCCACAGGGCTGTGTACTGAGCACCCTCTTCACCTATAACTTCACACCTGTACATGGTTCTAACACCATCATCAAGTATGCAGATGATACAACGGTGATTGGCCTCATCAGCGACATCGATGAGTCGGCCTATAGGGAGGAGGTTCAGCTCCTAGCAGCATGGTGCGCTGACAACAACCTGGCCCTTAACTCCAAGAAGACCAAGGAGCTCATTGTGGACTACAGAAGGTCTAGGGGCTGCACGCACACCCCCATCCATATTAACGGGACGGAGGTGGAACGTGTTTCCAGCTTCAGGTTTCTGGGGGGTCAACATCTCTGATGACCTCTCTTGGACCCACAATACCTCAACACTGGTCAAGAAGGCTCACCAGCGTCTCTTCTTCCTGAGGATTCTAAAGAAGGTCCATCTGTCTCCTCAGATTCTGGTGGACTTCTACCGCTGCACCATCGAGAGCATCCTTACCAACTGTATCACAGTATGGGATGGCAACTGCTCTGTCTCCGACCGGAAAGCACTGCAGTGGGTGGTGAAAACTGCAGTGCTTTCCGGTCGAAGTGAAGTGAAGTGATGTCAGCATCGTCTGCGAAGTGATGTCAGCATCGTCAAGGACTACTCTCATCCCAGCCACAGACTGTTTACCCTCCTCCCATCCGGGAGGCGCTACAGGTCCCTCCGTTACCGGACCATCAGGTTCATGAACAGCTTCTTCCCTGCGGCTGTTACACTACTTAACTCTGCACCTCGGTGATTGCCAGTCACCCCCTCCCCCACCCGGACACTCCTTCCCCCAGTAAAATTGCACTACTGATACTGTATGTACATATATATATTTTACTGTTCATTATTCTATGTTCGCTCTTCTGGGTGAGATGCTAACTGCATTTCATTGTCTCTATACTGCACACTGCACAATGACAATTAAAGATTGAATTGAAAAAAAAAATTGTATATATATATATATATTAATATATATATATTCTATGGTATATGGACACACTGATCTGTTCTGTATTCATGCCTACAATATTCTGTTGTGCTGCAGCAAGCAAGAATTTCATTGTCCTATCTGGGACACATGACAATAAACTCTCTTGACTTGACTTGACTTGACTTGAAGTTCAAATGTGCATGTTAAAAGCCTAAGATGGACACAAAAAGCTGAAGTAACTCGCCGGGACAGGAGGGAAGGTATCGGTGACATTTGGAGTCAAGACCCTGCCTCATCGGTTTCAATTCCTGTATGCATTTATTTTCCATCTTTGTGGATTAAAATTTTAATCAACCATAAAGTAGATTATTGGATGTTAGTTATAGATTTGGTGAAATTATTTATTTTCTATCATATTAATGAGTCTGCAATCTCTTTGAATTCTTCACACCCCAAAATAACCCTTTACTTTCACATGTTTGTAATTGCTTAGCATTGAAGCACATTGATGGGCAAAATGCATATTTGGAGTGTGCTCATAATGATATTTCATATGAATTAAGAAACATGCCACAAAGACTTTTCTCAAAATACATGTCAACTTTCATATTTCCTTTAGTCATATTTTTGCCTGGTTTAGGAGAAAAAAACAGTCTGAAGAAGGGTCTCAACCCGAAACGTCACCCATTCCTTCTCTCCAGAGATGCTGCCTGTCCCGATGAGTTACTCCAGCATTTTGTGTCTATCTTTGATGTAAACCAGCATCTACAGTTCCTTCCTACGCATAGAATGCAGAGTGCTGCAGTAGTTCAGTGGGTCAGGCAGCTTCTCTGGAGGACATGATGGGCAGCCCTTCAGGTCGGTCCAATGTTGATTGGACTGCAAAATAATGCAGTATTCCACCTTGTGAAAAAAACAGCGTTTCACTGACTTTAAATTAAATGTCCTTGTTTAACTATGTCATTCGATCCATTACAAATAACTGTTCAAGTAACAACATTGAATGTTGATTATCTCCGTGTTATTACAACCACAGTTTTACTGCCACTGCTATTAATGCTATTTAATTCATCAAAAAATATTAAAAGGTGTGGGAAATCAAGATATCACATCAACATATAGCAATGCCTTTATTGAATCAGCTGGTGGAGGAGTAATGTGGAAATTCTGCATTGCACTCCTAATGTAGGAAAGCCCTGTTCTTGCCTGTGTCGTCCTCTCAGCCATCAGTTATCCTAAAATATCTATTTTGTGAATATTACTTTCCTTAATTTTCTTCCCAAGTTGGACATCCCCCACAACCTGCTCTACAACCAGATCTTATTCAGTTAACCAATTTCACCAATCACAGCCTTCTCAGAACCAGAAAAGACTGCCGTTTAACTTCCTTCCCCTGATAGCTGGTTGGGCTCAAGCCGAAAGTCATGCTTGGTGTTAAAAATCAATTCTGCTCCTTTTTAACCATTTTTCCTATGAAACAGGAGTGGATTTTTCATTGTGGCATTATATTACGTTAACTTACAGAAAGGTTGACGAATTATAAATGATTAATTATAAATAGTGACATGTTAATTTTTTGCTTTTCTCAGACAGATAGTGAAGAAAGGAAAATGATTTCCTCAAAACTTTGCCTGAATTAATGTTGTGGAAACAGTTTACAGGAGTAATTTATCACATTGCCATTTGGGACAATCTGTATGACTTGATAATATCCATCTCAATACAATTTTGTTAAGTCTGCTATGACCATGCTTTGTCAAATTAATTAAATATTTATGTCTTACAAAGAAATAATTAACACACACCATTAGCAGTGTTAAGGCTTTTTAACTTAATGAATATTTGTTATCACAATATCTACTGGCTACATATCTTTCAACACAACCTGTTAACTGTAAAAAACATTTCTGTCAAATATTTTAATAATCTCACTTACTGACCCGTTTTCAATGCAGGATGATGGAGATCATCCTGAATTTTAATTGATTTGGGCAGTGAGAAAATTAACTTCTGTGAGAAGTTTGTGTATGAAGAAAATTATTCAAAGCAAACTGCAGGTGAGAAATTTAAAAAGCAATCAGAACATGCTGGAATCACTGAATAGATCTGGTAGAATCTGCAGGGAGAATGTATCAGAAGCTTTTATCAAGACCGTTGTTATTTGATGGGTAGAGGCCCAAATTGGAATTAAGCATAAAGAAACCGTGGGAAAAATCTGTGAAGAACTACATCTACAGTGAATGAGGGTGGAGTACAAAAAACAATCTTAATTGAAAACAATAATATTAGCATATCTCAGGAGATTCTCTCATCTCCAAACCTTTCCCGTGGCCCTGGGGTGTAATGAAAGATCAGCTCCTACATTAAAAGCAAGGCTTATGAAAGATCTTCAGGTCAATGCAATTTAGATTTTTTTCACAAAATTAGTATGTGACTTTTTAATTCACCTGCGTCAATGAAGATCTCTGAGGAGAATGCTAATCGATTGGTTTGATTTTTATCAGAGTGCAAAAACCTTATGATGCTGATAACATGAAGGAACTATATTGTAGCATATTTGGAAAATCAATTGTTGAAGTAACTCCTGAGTGGTATACTTTCCAATAACTTAGGTAACGATCAACAGAATTTGCAATTAGTAATTTGGAAATTATCTATTTGCGCATAATTTCAGAGGTTTATAATTGCATAACTTTAAAACATGGAATTTGCATTGTGATGTTTACTAAGTTATCCAAATTTCACATTTCCTATTGACATAAAAAGATGCTATTTGACCAATCAAGTCCATGCTAGCTCTCAGCAATTTGGTCTAATTCTCCTGCTTATTTGCCCTCTCACCTATTCTATTCAGTGCCGCCTGCTACACCAAGAATAACTTGCAGTGGTCAGCATGTTCTTAGGTAAAATTCCTAATCCTCACAGTGAGAAAATGCAAACTCCAAATTCAAACCTGTCAAATGTAATATTTTTTTCTAAGCTGTATTAATATCCAAAAATTTAGTGCAACACACCTTTTTGCAACGTTTTATGAGGTACATAAACTTGAACATAAAACATCCCAATTGTCTTAGAAATTTGAGCTATTCTTACATTTATTCACAGGTGCTTGTATGATATGACTGAAGCTTGCCTTCATTTGTTTGTGTAATTGCACTGTGCATTCACAGCTGAATCCTGCTCTGCTCCCTGCGCCTCTTAATAACTGGAGATTTTTCAACACCATATTGGCTTCAAACCCTCCGATATCCTGGGAAACTTGCAGATCCCTGTTCTTAGGCCGCAAATCCCATTTTGTGGAGTCCTCATACTTCCCAACACATCCACTGAATCCTGTTGTCCAGTTTGTCGGATTCATTATTTCTGTAATGCAATCACATAATGTGTTCTTTCACCATCTTGTACAAGAGCACTTCCATCTTCAGCTGCTTCACTTTCTACCAGCTCAGAATGCACGTTGCTTTCATCCACATTGTCTTAATAATGTGTTGGAAGGAACTGCAGATGCTGGTTTAAACCAAAGATAGAAACAAAATGCTGGAATAACTCAGCAGGACAGGCAGCATCTCTGGAGAAAAGGAGTGGGTGACGTTTTGGGTCAAGACCCTTCTTCAGACCGAGCAAGGGTCGCCCTTTCCTTTTCTCCAAAGATGCTGCCTGTCCTGCTGAGTTACTCCAGCATTTTCTGTCTATCTTGTCTTAATAATGATTCACTACCTCCCATTCTAAGCTGCTTTCTCACATTCCATCTTGATTGACCCCTTTTTTAATATTCACAACCCATTACATATTTCATCCATCTGTTCAAAACATCTGAATCTGATACACATTATTCAATCTCATAATAGTTCGGGAATCTGTGAAAGAAATTGAATAAATTAATATGTATGAGATATGCGACATATTAGAAAAGCAACCAGATAAAATAAAAGACAGCAAAGCTGAATGAACAGTTGCTCTATATTCAACGAAAGAAAATCTTAACTCCTTTCAGTCTTAAGGGGATGCAGAATATTTTATTGCTGATGAACTATTTTAGAAGTCTAGTTATAGTTTAATGATGAAAATGCAGCAGATATTGTTACAGACTTGGCCAAATGATAGCATCACAGACTGTGCAGCATTGCTTCAAATAATGCTGAATTGTCAACCTGATTAGATCCATTGATTTAGAATTTGTTTGTCAACCTTCTTACTGGAATGAGTCCTGGTTGAGAATAACTAACATTCAAAATAAATTCAATTTGTACTAGTTATCCAAGTCCCATTCAATGACATAGCTAACTGTGGAATATCCATGAGGGTAAATAAGCAATAATACTAATGCATTTATATTTATGCTTACCACTTCTTCATACGATGCATTGAGCAGTACTTTACCTATTGCACGACTTGGATAAGATGTGACCAAAAAGATTGACTACAGCTCTACCTTGAGCTGTAGACGTTAATATGGATTTCAGCAAAGTTTTTGACAAAGTTCCGCATGGTAGACTGCTCTGGTAGGTTAGATTGGAGAGCTAGTTGACTGGATTTAAAAAATGGCTTCATGGAAGGAAGCAGAGGGTGATGGTAGAAGGTTGTTTTTTACAGACTGGAGGCCTGTAACCAGTGGTGTGCCTCGGTGTTCAGTGCTGGGTCCATTGCTGTATGTCATCTATATCAGTGATTTGGATGAGAATGTACAAGGCATGGTTATTAAGTTTGCAGATGACAAGGGTGGTATTTTCGATACCAAAGATACAGAGAAGTGTAAGGTGTTGCATTTTGGGAAGTCAAACCAAGGCAGGATCTACACAGGCAGGGCTCTGGGGAGTGTTGTAGACCATAAGGAGTGACTCTATATTCATTCTGTAAATTGTAATTTGTGCAAGGGATTATCATTTAATCTGCCTCACTCACCTGAGGGGGTTTGTAAAACAAGACATTATGTAGCAAAGTTACACAATTTTGTGATTTTCATAATCAAGTCTGCAATTTATCCCATCAGATACAGCAAAAAAAAAGTTTAATTTGACACATAATTCACTTTCATATCTTCAGTGTTAGAAACGTTATGGCCATTTTCATACTCAGAAATTAGTATCTTGTTCACTATTGCTTTTCCATTGACTTAACACAAAAATTGTGATCGAAGACAGTCAAAAGCCCATAACTGTCTTAAAAATTAAGAGAACTGAAATAAATTTTCAGTTGTTATAGATTGAAGCATTCTGAAACAAATATGAAGCAATCTTACTTGGATGACCTGGAATTAAAGCATATAATTAGTTAGTTACCCAATTGTAGCTAATTACAAAATTCGATTATTAGATCTAAACATCTATCCATTTCTTAAGAAAATATTAACATTTGTAAATAGCCTAAGTGTCCAAATAACATTCACACAAGAATTCACAATATAACATGATTTTTAAATCTCATTGAAGGAATTCAGTGTTTAATTCCTGTAAATTAATGGCCATTTAAATCATCTTGCGATTGGGATTTTGTGGAACGCGATCGATTGGAACGTTGCGGTGAATTTAAACCCCATATCGGCAGGAAAAATACTGCCGGTTCGTATGGGGAATAAATCACCGTTTCGCCACATGAAATTTGGATTAAGGACATCTTAACAAGCACGTTTATGTGTAAAATAAACGGCTTTCCTTTACCTGATCCCTACGTGAAATCCGTCCCCGTTGTCGGCGTTCACGGCATTAGAAGCTAATTTTTATTTTATTCCAACGCTGAAATTGTCGGGCGATTTAAAAAAAAAATTCACAGACCGGCAGTCAGAACAAATCTTCAGCAAAAGCTTGCACCCCGAGAAAATAAAACTCCGGAAAGCAGGGGAAAACCGCATTTTAACCCCGCCCCCCCCCTCAATGGCGCCGTAGTCGCACGCATGGCCAGTGGCAGAACTACAGCGCCGCTGTAGGTAAGTTTTGTAACAGACCTACATTGCGTTAAACATTTTTCCTCAAGTGCTACTGTGAAAATGGCTTATTTAATATCACCTAATCTTTTTGCCAATGAATAAATTGATCACTTTATAAAGAGAGTTGTATCTACACGGTGTATTTTGCAAACTGAGGATGGCCCAAAGTATTATGTGGCTAACTCCCATGAATTGCAATAATTATTGTTATGTGGAAGCCAAATTTAAGCAAATGTTGGTAGATTTGTGCCTTGAACAACACGTTCTGGGATAGAGCGATTAAACTCAGTTCTCCATTATTCCAGATTAAGATGGATATAAAGCTGAGTTGTGGAGATGAAATGAGAACACTAAAGGGCCTGGCCCGCTTGGGCGACATAATCCGCGAGTTCTGACGAGTTTCCCTTGACTCATACTCGCAGCATGGTCGTAGGAGGTGTTCGTAACTCTCCTTCATGCTCGAGAGTGGTCTCCACGTACTCAAGGCCTCAGCTAGGTCACGGCGTTTTTTTCAATATGTTAAAAAATGTTAAATAAAGATAGAACATCTTTATAGGAATGGGAAATTCCTCTCATTTCAGGAGTTGAAAGAGATTTATGGATTGCAAGCAAATAATTTATTTAGATATTTACAAATTAGAGATTATGTCAAATTAAATACGCTAAATTATAGAAATAGAGATCCAGGTTTACTGGAGGAAGTACTTAACAAGCATCCAACAACAGAAAAATTAATAGCATATATATACAATATTTTTTTGGACAGGGAAATGTCAAAAACTGAATTATTCCGACAAAAATGTGAAAATGAAATTGGTTTACTTATATCAGAAGATTTTTGGGAAGAAAGCTTACAACAAATTCATCGCTGTTCGTTAAATGCCAGACATACTTTGATACAATTCAAAGTAATACATAGATTACACTACTCAAAAAAGAAATTAAATAGAATCTTTCCTAATATATCACCATTATGTGATAAATGTCAGCACGTAGAAGCCGATTTAACTCATAGTTTTGTAAAATGTACAAAACTTAATAACTATTGGACTGAGATTTTTAGATTGATTTACTTAACAAAGAAATTTTCTGGATTACTGTTTAATAATTGGAAAAAAATTAATATTACAATTTTGGAAGGGACCATTATCCCCAACAATTAAAATGTGGACAGTGGAAATGTTGGAGACATTATAACTGGAGAGAATTAGGTTTATCCTAATGGATAAACTTGAGCTTTTTGAACAAATATGGTCTCCATTCACTGATTATATGAAGGGGTAGCTGGGCTCGGCATTGAAACTCAATAAGTACCCAGTGGAAAGATCAAATAAAAATGTTTAATTTCAGATTTATATACTCGTCTCTGTATATTATATTTAGAAATTGCTCCATTCATTGATAAGATGTATACTGTTTTCTTTTCCACAAGTATAATAACAGTTTACTAGTTGTATGTTTTGTTTTTTTGTTTTTTGTTTTTTTTTGTTTTTTGTTTGTTGTTTTCTTTTAAATTTATTTATTTATTTATATTAATCAAATATAATCATGCTCTTTTAATTATCCATTATTCTTTCTTTATACCTTTTTTCTTATTCTCTTTTTCACTCTATATAAAAAAGTGAGGCCTATATATATGGTTTGCTAATATTTATATAATTTTGGAAAGATGTATTAATAATATCTGAAAAAAATTGCTATAATATTTGTAATATGTATGGCCTCTAATAAAAATATATTAAAAAAAAAAAAAATGCCCGCGAGTAAAAAAAGGTCACCATGGAAAAAATCAATACTTTTTTTACCCATAGGTTTAGTCGTAGTAGGTCGGCATGTTAGTCGTAGGTAATCGAGGGTAGTCGAAGGTAGTCGTAGAAAGTCTTCATCATAGTCGAAGAGAGGTCGAAGGAGATGATGTCCAATTTTCCTGAAGCTAGTCGTAGCTCGTCGAAACTAGTCTTCAACATAGTCGAAGGAGGTTTTCTACATAATCGAAGGAGGTCTTCAACTTGTCATATTTTTCAAACTCTACTAAACTCACCAATTAGGTCGCCCAAGTGAGACAGCCCCTTAAGGCTTTTTAAAAAAATATATATATTTATTAGAGGTACAGTAGATTACATCAGTGTACGTCCCGTATATATTATTACAATCATTGTACCCCTTAATTTTTAAGGCTATTAGAGAAAAAGGAATAGAAACAGAGAAAGTGAAAAAGAGTTGTGAAAGTGAAGAAGCGTGCCAAAGGGAAAGAAAAAAGAGCCCTTGATCGAAGAGTTAGAGAAAGGAGATTAAGAGATAGACCCTAGAGGAAAAAAAAGAGAGAAAGAAGAAAAAAGGAAAAGCCAGTTACTTTATTATAAAAATCACACAAAAGGAATTTACCAACGACAGTTGTTCATCCCCCTTTACCAAGACCCGATGCCAGTACCTTTTTGAGGTACTCTTGCACCCTATCCTTGTAGTAGACCTATAAATGCAGACCACGTCTTATAGAAGTGATCTGATTTTCCTGCCAGGTGGAGTCTCATATCTTCCAGATGTAGTGTTTCAAACATAGTTGAAATCCACATATTTACTGTTGGTATGGGAGCATTTTTCCAGAATTTTAAGATTAGTTTTTTTCCAGTGATGAAGCCATATTCAAATTGATTTTTTGAAGCACATTTAATTCAGGGCTACCTTCCGTTGTTCCAAAAATAATCCATTCTACCTTTGGTGTCAGTTTTATTTTAAATAATTTTGTGAAGATTTCAAAAATATCAGTCCAGAATTTTTGTACAAAAGACAAATGAGTGCGCTATAGTAGCTTTTGATATCAGTTTTATTTTAAATAATTTTGTAAAGATTTCAAAGATTTCAGTCCAAAATGTTTGAATTTTTATACAAAAAACAAATGAATGCGCTATAGTAGCTTCTTGAGACTGGCATTTATCACAAATAGATGAGACGTTGGGAAAAAAGTTTACTTATTTTAGTTTTTGAATAGTATAATCTATGTAAGATTTTTAATTGTATTAAAGTGTATTAATTGAACATTTATGCACATTTAATAAGTGTTCTTCCCACCTTTCTTTGGAAATTTTGATTATTAATTATTTTTCACAGTCTCTTCTAATGCCTTCAGTTGTTGGTATTTTTGCATTTAGAATACTATTATATATATATGATATTAAGTTTGCTGGTTCAGCCTTTGTATTCATTGCTTCATCCAGTAAATCTGATGGCATATTGTAATATTCTTGTACATTTTATTTCAGGTAGTCACATATTTTGAAATATTTAAAATACTGATTGTTTCCCAAATTGTACTTTAGTTGTAATTGTTTAAATGATAGTAATTTTCCCGTTTCATACAAATCTCCCAACATTTTAATTCCTGCTCTTTCCCATTGTATAAATGTTTTATCTATAATTGATGGTTTAAACAAATGGTTTTTAACTATAGGAGAGAGGAGAGATACATTTCTTAATTTTAAGTTGTATTTTATTTGTTTCCAAATTCTAATTGTACTATGTATAATTGGATTTGTGTTATAATTTATATTGTTCAACTTCATTGGTGAAAGAAGGATCGCTCCAATATTACGGGGAGTAGTCCTCTTTCTCCATAATAATCCAATCCAGTTGCTGGGGAGAATTATCCAGCAATTGAATCATATTTCTAATATTTACAGGACAATAGTAATACATGAAAGTAGGGAGTGCTAATCCCCCTACTGCTTTGGGTTTATTCAAGTGTGATTTTTGTATTCTATGGGACTTATAATGCCATATAAAGTTTGTAATGTCTGATTCCAGTTTTTAAAATTCTTTTTTAAGTAGGTATATTGGAATTGATTGGAACAGGTATAAAATTTGTGGTAGAAAATTCATTTTTATAGCATTTATTCGGCCTATTAAAGACATCGGAAGCGTTTTCCAGAATTTAATTAAATTATATAATTTCTTAAGTAAAGGGTTATAATTTGCATTTAACGTCTTGATATCTTCTAGTAATTTCAATATTTAAATTTTTCCATAGCTATTTTAAAAAGAAATTGTAAGAGATGTGTAGAATCTTTCGGTTTTATCGACATGATTTCACTTTTATTCCAATTCATTCTGTATCCTAAAAATGATCCGATATCCTCGATTGAATTTAATATATTTGGTATAGTGATATGAGGTTTTGTGATGTACAATAGTACATCATCAGGGCATAATGATATTTTATTATTTGAATATTTTGTATTATAGCCATGGATATTCAGATGAGTTCTAATTCTTTCCACTAGGGGTTCAATTATAAGAGCAAATAACAGCGGTGATAGTGAGCATCCTTGTCTATTACCCCTTGACAATTGAAATTTTGTAGATAAAATGTTATTAGTTAATATTCTGGCCTTTGGCTTATTATATAGTAATTTAATCCATAGAATGAAATTCTCTCCCAGTTGGAATTTTTGCAATACTTTAACCATGTAATCCCATACCACCTGATTAAATGCTTTCTCTGCATCCAACAAAATAATTGATAGTTTTTGATCTTCAATTTGGTGTGAATGCATTATGTTGAGCAGACGTCTCAAATTATTAACTAATTGTCTCTTAGGGATAAACCCCGTTTGATCCGGATGTATTAATTTATTTGCATACTTACTTAGTCTTCTAGCTAATATTTTCGCAAATATTTTTTGATCTGTGTTTATCAACGCAATAGCTCTATATGATCCGGGTTGAAGGGGTTAACCTGAGACAGGCTCCTGGTTCTGAGCCAGGAGCCTGTCTCTCCCCCTCACGCCCCAATTATAAATCTACTTGAAACTTATTAAGTTATAATGTTAGTTTATAAATCATCCCCTTTCTACCATTGTGATTAACATTCATTACTATTTCTATGTTAATATTCAATGTTATTATTGTTAAAAATGTTAGATCTATACCATTTAGGTTATTCATTTAATCTCTTAAACAGCAATAATTGCTCTGTCCGCATTCTGTTGTTGAACTCTTAATTTTGGTGTTTATCTTTTTTCGTTTCACTTGGAAACACAGTATGCCCTTGAGTTAACATTCCACTGATAAGAAGTCTAGACAAAGCGCAGGGAGAATTCCTTCTTCTTTCAAGCACCCTACCATTCACGGTGAAATAATAAAAAGAAAGATTATCCATACTGTCCAACCCTTCCAACTACTTGTTCTCTTCCACGATGGTTAGAGCATATTTGTATGCATTCTCGGGATTTGTGAAAAATTTTTGCTGTTCCTTGTAAGAAATCCTCATTTTAGCTGGGTAGTAAACACCATATCTGACATCTTTAATTCCTTGGAGAGCCTGCTTTGCCTTAGAGAACTGAATTCGCTTTTGCACAATTTCATAAGAATAGTCCCTGAATATCTTGAAAGATGTTTCACCGTACTTCAGCGGCACTCCATATTTGATGTTACTCATAACCTCTTCCAAGTCAGAAATGTCCCGAAATTTCACAATAATCTGTTGTGTATATTCTGCACCTATTTGAGATTTTTGTTTAAATCTCGGAACTCGGTGTGCCACTTCAATTTTCGGTAGGTTAGGGAGTTTAAGAGCTTCTTTAATTAGGCCCGCAGCAAACTCCCGAGGGTTATCTCCCTCGGTTCCCTCTGGCACTCCAACTAACCTTAGATTTTGACGTCTCGACCGAGCTTCCAAATCCAGGCATTTACCGAAACTTTTGCCAGCTGTTTTGCAGTGAGGTCTTGATATGTCTTCATTTTCTTCATCTCCTTTGCCATTCGTTCCATCTCTTCCTCCATCTCTCGCGTTGTTGTCACATATGAAGAGACAGTCTCATGCACTGCATCAAACTTCTTCGTGGTGTCTTCTTCCCCCTTATCCATTCTCTCCAATAGTTAATCTCTCACATCTTCAATTAGTTTATTTATGGTGCCAATCGAATCCTGCACCGAGTCAATAAGTTTCTGATTGCCAGCATTCATATTCCCCATCAGCTGTTCCACCATCTCTTTCATCAACTTTTCCATCTTCTTTTCATCCACCTTTTCATCTTTCAGTTCTTTTACAGATTGCTTTAAATCCTCCATTTCTTTGTCTTTATCTGCCTTAGCTCTTGTAGTAATTTCGGAGAGCACTTTTTCTTCAGTAGCCACTTCAAAAGTAAGTTCTTCAGGCTTCGTCTGGCTTTCCCAGTGATGTTTCGTGACTCTTCTCTGAAGACTCTGACCAGTGAACGGATTTTGCATTTAAAGTGCTTTAAAACACCGTTAAACTCACAGAGCGTACTGATGACGTCAGCAGCGCGACGTCCAGAGGCTCCGGTAAGTTTTTTAAATTGGTCCCGACCAGTAGTCCCGATTTGAACGCGAAAAGTCACGAATATTCTGGAGCGGAGCTATGTGCAGTGTCTGTTGCTAGAACATGGCACAACCGGAAGTCTTTTTAAAAAATTTTTAATTTAATTTATTTATTTATTAGTACATTACATTTTAATGGTACCTTTTTACAGGTTCCCATAATTATTAAAACATTCTTTGTACAACTTCCTTTGTTTTATTTTTAGGAAGAAATGATAAAGAAGTATCAAAGAGTAAAGAATAGTCTAGTGAGTGTAGTGTAAAGAAAGAAATAAGTGAGAAAGTGAAGCAGAAAGGAGATTCTCACACGCCACAAGTCGATGTATATATTTTTTTGTTCTTAATCATTTTTCACTCAAACCCAGAATTTTTAATTTTACGATGTTATTACACCCCATGAATCCACAAGATCAATAAATGGAGACCAACTCGTTAAGTCCTTAAGGCTTTTAAAGTTGTTTTTATTTACCCTGTATTGGTCAAATGTTATATAAAATGAGAGAGTTTGTGTATTTCTAAAATATTTCACTCATGGACTAAATCAGTTGTGACGTGAACTGCCATACATTCTGCCACTCACTATTCAGCTCTTCATAGTTATCTGCACCTATACACTAAAATATGTAAATTGGATGTCAGCCAGACATTAGATACCATTCTGCTGCTGAGCTGAGCAAGATGACAGATGTAATAACAAGGAACTGCAGATGCTTGTCCATACCATGGAGAGAAGTAAAATGCTGGAGTAACTCAGCGGGTCAGGCAGCATCTCTGGAGAAAATGGGTTGGTGATGTTTCGGGTTGGGACCCTTCTTCAAAATAACAGATGGACTGCTGGAGGAGCCAATGCAAAGTGCATCTGCCCCCTAGCACTATGCCAGGGATTGTTGGCGTAAAAGTTACGGTATCATTCATTTGAAAGTTATTGGCAAACCGCAGTGAAAAGATGCATGTGATGCCAGTTCAAAGGCCTTTGACTGTGGTAGGCTTTTAATTGACTGTCAAGCATTCTGGAATGAGTCTTCGGATTGAAAATCTGAGGTGTGGTAATTTCATATAGAGTTGTTGTACCTGCCTCAACTATCACCTCTGTCAAATCATTCCATATATATCATGACCACCCTCTGAGTGAAAAATTTTCACCTCAGGTTCCTATTAAATCTTGCCACTCTCACTTTAAACCCACGTCCTCTGGTTCTTTATTTCCCTACCCTGGGTGAAAAACTCTGTGCATTTACCGTATCTATTCCACTTGTGGAATGGAAAGGTTGTTCATTTGGCCCTCCAGAAAAGATTAGTGTGGGGAGCATGGAGAGCGAGTTCAGCAATTAGTTGTCTAGGATGATGCACAATAACATTTCCTACATTGTAGGCTTTGTTTTTTGTTTGAATATTACACTATAAAACAACTTTACTGTTAAGTACATTTATACCTAAAAATATATAACAATAACAATAAAAATGCAGTCAAGTTCGAAAATTCAAATCAAGAGTCCTGAATAAAATGAATAAGGAACACTGGATTTTTTTCCACTTCCTTTTCTGAATGCTTAATGTTCTAATCCATTCTTCAATTTTATTTGTTACCATTTAATATTTCCAAAATGTTATGACAGAATTTGCAGAATAGAAAGAGGCAAAATATTATAATTATATCATAATATAAATATAAATATAATATAAATATTATAATATATTATAATATATGGGAGAAATTCAGAGACCAGCAGAGGAGGACAAAGGGCTTGATTAGGAAAGGAAAAATAGATTATGAAAGAAAACTGGCAGGGAACATAAAAACTGACTGCAAAAGTTTTTATAGATATGTGAAGAGAAAGAGATTAGTTAAAACAAATGTAGGTCCCTTGCAGTCAGAAACAGGTGAGTTGATCATGGGGAACAAGGATATGGCGGACCAATTGAATAACTACTTTGGTTCCGTCTTCACTAAGGAAGACATAAATAATCTGCCGGAAATAGCAGGGGACCGCGGGTCAAAGGAGGACTTGAGTGAAATCCAGGTTAGTCGGGAAGTGGTGTTGGGTAAATTGAATGGATTAAAGGCCAATAAATCCCCAGGGCCAGATAGGCTGCATCCAAGAGTGCTTAAGGAAGTAGCTCCAGAAATAGTGGATGCATTAGTGATAATCTTTCAAAACTCTTTAGATTCTGGAGTAGTTCCTGAGGATTGGCGGGTAGCAAACGTAACCCCTCTTTTTAAGAAGGGGGGGAGAGAGAAAACGGGGAATTACAGACCAGTTAGTCTAACATCGGTAGTGGGGAAACTACTAGAGTCAGTTATTAAAGATGGGATAGCAGCACATTTGGAAAGTGGTGAAATCATTGGACAAAGTCAGCATGGATTTACGAAAGGTAAATCATGTCTGACGAATCTTGTGGAATTTTTCGAGGATGTAACTAGTAGCGTGGATAGGGGAGAACCGGTGGATGTGGTGTGTCTGGACTTCCAGAAGGCTTTCGACAAGGTCCCACATAAGAGATTAGTATATAAACTTAAAGCATACGGCATTGGGGGTTCAGTATTGATGTGGATAGGGAACTGGCTGGCAAACAGGAAGCAAAGAGTAGGAGTAAACGGGTCATTTTCACAATGGCAGGCAGTGACTAGTGGGGTACCGCAAGGCTCAGTGCTGGGACCCCAGCTATTTACAATATACATTAATGATCTGGATGCGGGAATTGAAGGCAATATCTCCAAGTTTGCGGATGACACTAAGCTGGGGGGCAGTGTTAGCTGTGAGGAGGATGCTAGGAGACTGCAGGGTGACTTGGATAGGCTGGGTGAGTGGGAAAATGTTTGGCAGATGCAGTATAATGTGGATAAATGTGTGGTTATCCACTTTGGTGGCAAAAATAGGAAAACAGACTATTATCTAAATGGAGGCCGATTAGGAAAAGGGGAGATGCAGCGTGACCTGGGTGTCATGGTACACCAGTCATTGAAAGTAGGCATGCAGGTGCAGCAGGCAGTGAAGAAAGCGAATGGTATGTTAGCTTTCATAGCAAAAGGATTTGAGTATAGGAGCAGGGAGGTTCTACTTCAGTTGTATAGGGTCTTGGTGAGACCACACCTGGAGTATTGCGTACAGTTCTGGTCTCCAAATCTGAGGAACGACATTATTGCCATAGAGGGAGTGCGGAGAAGGTTCACCAGACTGATTCCTGGGATGTCAGGACTGTCTTATGGACAAAGGCTGCATAGACTCGGTTTATACTCTCTAGAATTTAGGAGATTGAGAGGCGATCTTATAGAAACTTACAACATTTTTAAGGGGTTGGACAGACTAGATGCAGGAAGATTGTTCCAGATGTTGGGGAGGTCCAGGACAAGGGGTCACAGCTTAAGGATAAGGGGGAAATCCTTTAGGACCGAGATGAGAAGGACTTTTTTCACACAGAGAGTGGTGGGTCTCTGGAACTCTCTGCCACAGAGGGTAGTTGAGGACAGTTCATTGGCTATATTTAAGAGGGAGTTAGATGTGGCCCTTGTGGCTAAGGGGATCAGAGGGTATGGAGAGAAGGCAGGTACGGGATACTGAGTTGAATGATCAGCCATGATCATATTGAATGGCGGTGCAGGCTCGAAGGGCCGAATGGCCTACTCCTGCACCTAATTTCTATGTTTCTAATTGCTGGAGGTCTGAAATAAAAAGGCAGAATGCCAGAAATACTCAGCAGTTTAGATTTTTAATATATATTCCATTTTAATTTTCAATTTTCTTTGGACGGAATGTCATTGAGGGATGAAGAGACTTTAGTTAACTATTGTTTCAAATTCATGGCATTTGGTTATTGCTCAAAAACTCTCAAAATTAAAATGTATATAGGTACTGCATACTGTTCGCAGTTTTAGTTCAAGAAAATCAGTTTCTAGTTTTTGTGCAGCTGAGTAGAGTCACCTATTTGAAAGGAATCCAGACTTCTACAAATATACTGCCCGTAGTATTATTTCAGAACAATCTTCAATTGTTTCAGAATCTCATCCCTTCACAGTTGATCCAGTTTTGTTTGCTGATTGTAACATCAAAAGTAGCAATGCACTTTGCAGCAAAGCACCCGTGTGCGGTGCTTGGGGGCATCTGCTAATTACCAAGTTCAATCAAGAAACAAAGTGCAAACTTGTTCATGTTCAATTTAATCTAATTAGTTGCAGACAAGCTTTTGTTTTCTTTTTGCATTTAAATTGCAGATTCCATACCACCTACTTCCAGTTGTTTTCTCAATCATTAACATATAATCCAATACTTTACATTTTTGTGAAAATGCGACTTTCTAAGATTTAATTTGGATGATTTCATTTCCATGAGCTCACTTTAAAGTTATTTCAGTGAACCTTACTCAATGCAATGTATTCTCTGATTTAAAAAAAAATGTAATTAAATGAGTTTGCCATGCAAATAAATCAGTTAGCGAGTATAGACTATTCACCGGCCCTTGCTCTACCTACTTTTGTGTTCTGTCTCTCAAAATAGTGATTTATGATGAGAAACAACACGGAAGCCCTTATTATCTTTTATGTTCTTTTAAGTGAAGGATTAATCATGAAGTTTTTTTATTGCTCAACAACCCAAATTCTCAGTTAATTGCACTTTTAAACATGAACAGAATAGCAACCTTTTGAAATCCTCAGAAGAAAACATTATGGGCTTAAATTTGGATAACCTAATCAAAATCCTTTGTGTTCAAATCATTCAATAACATATTTAAACATTCTCACTTTGTTAAATCCTCCTGTCTGTCTGTAACTTCCTCCAGCCTTAAATTCATCAATCTCTGGCATTCCTCCATTGTAGCCTTTTGCATGTACCTATGGTTAATTTTCTGGAAGGCTTGTGCTATGCAAATAACTTTCATGAGAGACAAAAAACGATTTGCTGCATGATGCACATAGCAGATCTGGTGGAGCATCTTCAGACATTCCAATGAAATGAACTACTACACCTGTTCATTTACAAAATAACGCTTGGTGGTGGAACTATATACTAAGTTCCTGTTCTGATCTGTACAAGACATTAACATGCAATTAATATCCAGCAATGTTATTATTTCAAAGCCTATTCACAACAGAGATGCATGAGACTGCAGCCGCTGTAATATAGAGCAAAGAACAAACTGCTGGACGGACCCTGCAGGTCAGGCAGCACCTATGGAGTCAAATGTATTGTAAACATTTTGGGTTGAGTCTCTGGATTAGGACTCCGGCATTCTGCTTTTTGTTCCTATGGGATTACATATACATATGGGATCACTTTAATCCCATATGTATATTCCAATCGTTATTTTTGGAGTCCTGTCTCTTCCCTGGACTAGAGAACCTTGCTCATTATATCAATACTAAGTTCCTGTTTTGATCTTTTTATGTTGATCATGGGCCAGGCAATGTATGGTATCATGTTATACTTTATAAAGGAAATGTCTGCATCTTATTTTATTTTCAAATGGCTTCATACAGTTTATTCAGGTAGGATTGGCTAATGTGAAATTCAAAGAATATTTAGATAATTTGTCTGCTTGAAATGACGGATGAATTCATGAGTCAGTGATTCTATTTAAAATGAAGTACAGTTAATAAAGGTCAACAATGTTCTCAACCTTTCACAGGTGATTCTTTTAGATAAAGCATTTGTTTCCTGGTAAAAGGTTGTCTGTCTGTAAAACAGAATGCCAATACTGGAAGTATTAGCTTTTGAGATATATTAAAGAATGATTGATTGTATTAATGCCAGCTTCATCATCTCCATGAGCTCGGTGAAGTGGAGAGAGCAGGACAAGAATATGACATAAATAGTAGATTGCATTGACCTTTATTTCTGATCGCGAGAATCAGTCCTTTCATTTTCCATGACAATTTTTCAATCAACACCTCATTCTAGTAGCAGCAGACCTCTTTAATATGCAAAAAGTAGCAGCCAGTGCTAGTTGTTATGCATCTCATTCTGTGACAAAATTTGTTCTATGTAGCCGTTGATCTGCCCAACTGAATGCAATAATTACAGCTGAATCAGTCCAATTTTGTTCATTATTTATTGGTTATGAGAAAACCTATAACATGCATGATATTCGTAAAAAAGATAGCTGATTTATGATCAAGGTAAAGGCTTGCCGTTCTGATATTGGTGTTTACTAATGACACCATGGTCTTACCTTGTTGGCTTTGACATTGCTATGGTAACCCTCTGGACTGATATACCCCTTGAATCCTTTTCCACAGAGGGCGATGAGACAGGAGTGATGGATAGCCTGCTGGAGGCGCTACAGTCGGGTGCTGCTTTCAGAGACCGAAGGAAGCGGATACCAAGGCCTAAAGGTAAGAGCTGTATCTTTTTTATCTTATTTCCAAAGGAGCTCAGACACCCAATGTCCTTGAAAATAGATTAAAATAGAGAGGCATAGTGCTGTAAGGCACAAAACATTGTAATGCCAGCAGCTTCCATAATTATTACTTCTGATCACTCATGTCAGGAAGATGTTAATTTCACTTGGCTGTTGTCAGTACTTGTTTGCAAATCAATGCTGCGAGGTAAACGTAATGTGCTCATTGTGAAAGCTTCATGCTTTGAAGTATATGTAGCACTGTTGCTTTAATACAACTCTAAAAATGCAGGAAGTTACCCAATGAGTAAAATATTAAATATATTTAAATGTAATTTATAAGTACCAGAGAAAAATCCCAAAAAATTCATGTGTTTCCACATTTAGGTGGCACAAGGACACATGTTGAGTTATTAAATCCCATCTCACTTTACTTTCTTATGTTGTGGCTTTTACAGATACCCGGCAGAGTACTAGTCCAAATTCACATTATGCTGTTTTGAAGACATGGAACCAAGGTAAATTAAAAAATATGTTCTTCTTTCTTTGCTTCGGGCTAAAGTTTAATTATTTGCTGGAATTAGGTAATTTCTTTCTTATATGTCCAAATCAACAATTGAAAATGCCCAATGTTTTCTTTCATTGTCTACATAACTTTCTTCACTCCAGCATATCTTTTTCATTCACAAAAGCAAATTAAAGTATGATCAAGTGAATGCTTTATTCTGGTACACAAAGGAAAATGTTGAAGTTTCCGAAAGAGAGATATAATTAAGGAGAGCTTTTACATTTTTTTTTCCTAGTTAACTGAATGTTTAGTTTAGTTTAGATTGGAGATATAGCTCACAGAGCCCATGCTGACCATCGACCACCCGTACACATGTTCTATGTTATATCACTTTTTCTGCTTATTATCAATGGTTGGCAGAAAGTGATACTTTTAGTTATTTAAAAAAACTTTGGGGAAATGCAAAAAAAATCACTTCTATAACTGCTAATGATAATAATGACCTTATTATTAATAATGTTATTATCCTTTGCCATCTGTGTTTTTATTATTTCATGGATTTTCTTCTGTAAGTTACCTAAGGTCACTAATCAGCATATCTGTGTCCAGAATGATCTTTGCACATTATCCATTTATCCTGCATTCTTATAGAATATTATTCTTATAGGTATTATAAAATATAATGCAAGAGCTTTATCAGTTTAAGCAGGTCTTCAGTTAAACAAGATACTTTTAATCCTTCACTCCCAGAACCAGGGGCCACAGTTTAAGAATAAGGAGTAAGCCATTTAGAATGGAGTCGAGGAAACACTTTTTCTCACAGCGAATGGTGAGTCTGTGGAATTCTCTGCCTCAGACTCGGTGGAGGCAGGTTCTCTGGATGATTTCAAGAGAGAGCTAGATAGGGCTCTTAAAAATAGCGGATTCAGGGGATATGGGGAGAAGGCAGGAACGGGGTACTGATTGGGGATGATCAGCCATGATCACATTGAATGGCGGTGCTGGCTCGAAGGGCCGAATAGCCTACTCCTGCGTCTATTGTCTATTATCAACCTATATCTGAACCTATCCAATTTCAAGTTACATATTCGATTCATCTCTCAGTTCATCAGTGATTTAATTTGTCATTATATTTAAGGGACCTTTTACATTTTGTACCTCCATAATATTTGTATAATTTAGCTTAATTTCTAATTTATATGATATTTATTCCAAAATAATCCATAATTATGGACCAAAATACTGACAAAGGTAAGAAGATGCCACATTCAAGACATATGAGTGTCAAGACCAGGAATTACAGCACCAACAATAACTTAGTTATTATTGACATTTAATATTGAATGTCTCATGACATTTTTGTGCACTTCTGCAAAACCTTTTTTAGGTTTCCTTTTCTGTTATGATACAGTGGCCAGGTAATGAGAACCAAAATGAATTCAGTGCTATAAGAAGGTAGATGAAAATGCTGAAGAAACTCAACGGGTGAGGCAGCATCTATGGAGCGAAAGAATAGGTGACGTTTCGGGTCGAGACCCTTCTCCAGCATTTTTGTCTACCTTCGATTTGTCCAGCATCTGCAGTTTTTTCTTAAACATCAGTATTATAAGAGGTCTTTGGTATATAAAGGGGTGCATTACTGAAAAGAGTAATGTGCTGGGAACACAGTATAAAGCCATACCATCACTTCTGCTGTGCAAGGAAGCCCGATATGGATTGTACCCCCCACCCCCATCCTTCACTTCATATGCTGGTGCTTTTGCTGCAATTGACCAAAGCCTGTAATGAAAGGTTGCCAGTGAGCAGTGATGCTAGCAGGGTGGAGCTCAAAGTGATCTGGGATGGGTGGGCCCAGGATTGATGTGGCAAGCTTGCCTATGTTAGTCAATTAATTGCAGGAGCTGGGATGCCATGTTACTATTGTACAAGAAGATAGGAAGGCCACATTTGGAGTACTGTGAATAGTTCTAGTTGACCTGCTATACGTGTAGCAGGGCAACTAGAACTATACACAGTACTCCAAATGTGGACTTCTCGTCTTCTTGTACAATAGTAACATGGCATTAATGGTGTCATTAAACTGCAAAGGGAGCACAAAAGCGTGCTGGTTGATCTGGAGGGTTTATATTACGAGAAGCTACTATTTTTGATATGCTTTCTTTGGCCCACATTGTCCCCCGAGAGCATTGCAATTTCAGTCACCTAGGGCAACGTCGCAAGACCCTCGGAAAGCATCTGGACTGGATGGTATGTGTCCCCGGTGAATGTTCCGCGGAGCCGCTCGCACGGCGGGAGCGTCCCGGGGAGCCGAACAACCACGGCGCCGACGACCGGAATGCGCCTCGGTAGGCCCGACGTCCCACAGGCTTCCCAGGAGACTGCGGAGAAGCCGGGCGGAGAGGCCTGCCTGAAACGAAGGAGACTCAGCAGCAGCGGCGATGGGAGCCTCAGTGGCAGCTTGAACCTCAACAGCAACGGGAGCCTCGGCGGTGATGGGAGCCTTGGCGGCAGCAGGAGTAGTGACGGTGGCGGGAAGCTCAGCGGCAGCGGGAGCCTCGGTGGTGATGGAACGTGGGGGGGAGGGGGGGGCACGGGGAAGACAATTAGGACCCAGCGTGGGGGACCGCCATGATGAACAATGGAGGACTGGCATGGGGGGACCACTGTGGGAGAACAAAGGAGACCCGGTATGGGAGAGGGGTACTTTAATTTTAGAATCCTCTGCCCAGGGGATAAGCCTTCGTTTGTTTGTTTGTTGTGCGTTCCGGTGAAGGCACTGTGCGCAAGGCAGCCAGCCAACAGTTGTTGGTCCTTTTTTTTGTGCTTTTAATTTCAAGTTTCTGTGTGTTGTGACTGGTGGCAGACCAATTTCCCTCTGGGGATGAATAAAGTCGTATTGTATCGTATACCTGGTTGAGTTCTGAAAACCTGTACAGACCAACTGGCTGAAGTTTTTGCAGACATCTTCAATTGAGGTCTGAGGTTCCCACCTGCTTTCAAATACATCAATAATACCGGTCCCCAAGAAGAGGAAGGTGACATGCCTCAATGACTACTGACCTTTCATGTGATTAAATGTTTTGAGAAGTTAGTTATGGCACGTATCAACTTCTCCTGACAAAAACTGGACCCACTTCAATTATCTTCCTACCACAATAGATCCTCAGAGGATGTGATCTTGCCAGCTCTCCACACTACACTGGACCACTATCACAATAAACACACATATGTCAGGCTGTTGTTCATAGACTACACCATCAATTTCCTCAAACTTATACCAAGCTGAGGGAACTGGGTCTCTGTGCATTCCTTTGCAACTGGATCCTTGACTTCCTCATGAACAGACACAATCAGTACAAATTGTTAGCAACACTTCCTCGATAGCCATCAGCACAGGGGCATCTCAAGGCTGTGTGCTCAGCCCCCTGCTCTACTCTATACCCATGACTGAGTAAGAGTATGGGAGCGAGACAATAGTTTGACTGAATGATAACGGAACAACAACCATTGGTTCTTGACTTTTTCCCTGGAGTGTACAGGACTGCAGGTATTTTTTAAATGATGAGGAGCACTGATAAGGTGAACGGCCACAGTCTTATTCACCAGAGTAAGGGACTGTAAAACTAGAGGGCATACGTTTAAAGTAAGACGAGAAAGATTTAAAACGGACCCAAGGGACAACATCTTCACACGGAGGGTGGTGCATGCGTGGAACGAGCTGTTAGAGAAGGGATAGAGGTGAGTACAATTATGACAATTAAAAAACACTTCGACAGGTACATGGGTAGAAAAGATTTGGAGGAATATAGGCCAAGTACAGGCAAGTTGGACTCAATTAACCTAGTCAGCATTGATGAGATGAGCCAAAGAGCATGTTTCCATTCTGCATAGCTTTACGGCTCTACCTCCAGTACAGAGTAGTTGAGCCCTATGCAGCACTTTGCAGCCTGAATGGATGTGTTTTTTTAAAGTAAATATGCTCGTATGTTTCGACTGGATAATTAGGAGTGATATAAATAATCTGCATGGTAGGGCCAAACATATCAGTGTGCTTCTTTAAACCCAATTCTGCAAAGCGATTTATATTGCAGGTTAAAACTGTTGTCCAAATCTAAAACATAGTCCGCCATTCCCTCCACAGATGCTGCCTGACCTGCTGAGTTCCTCCAGCACTTTATTTTGCACAAGATTCCAGCATCTGCAATTTCTTATCTCTCCATGTTTTGAATCTGTAGCTTAGATCTATATTATAGACAATAGACAATTGGTGCAGGAGTAGGCCATTTGGCTCTTCGAGCCCAGCAATGTGATCATGGCTGATCATCCTCAATCAGTACACCGTTCCTGCCTTCTCCCCATATCCCCTGACTCCACTATCTTTAAGAGCCCTATCTAGCTCTCTCTTGAAAGTATCCAGAAAACCGGCCTCCACCACCCTCTGAGGCAGAGAATTTCACAGACTCACAACTCTCTGTGAGAAAAAGTGTTTCCTCGTCTCCGTTCTAAATGGCTTACCCCTTATTCTTAAACTGTGGCCCCTGGTTCTGGACTCCCCCAACATCGGGAACATGTTTCCTGCCACTAGCGTGTCCAAACCCTTAACAATCTTATACGTTTCAATAAGATATCCTCTCATCCTTCTATACTCCAGCGTGTACAAGCCCAGCCGCTCCATTCTCTCAGCATATGACGGTCCCGCCATCCTGGGAATTAACTTTGTAAACCTACGCTGCACTTCCTCAATAGCAAGAATGTCCTTCCTCAAATTAGGGGACCAAAACTGCACATAATACTCCAGGTGTGGTCTCACTAGGGCTCTGTACAACTGCAGAAGGACCTCTTTGCTCCTATACTCGACTCCTCCTGTTATAAAGTCCAATATGCCATTCGCTTTTTTCACTGCCTGCTGTACCTGCATGCTTACTTTCATAGACTGATGAACAAGGACCCCCATATCCCGTTGTACTTCCCCTTTTCCCAACTTGACGCCATTTAGATAGTAATCTGCCTTCCTGTTTTTGATACCAAAGTGGATAACATCACATTATCCACATTAAACTTCATCTGCCATGCATCTGCCCACTCCTCCAACCTGTCCAAGTCACCCTGCATTCTCATACCATCCTCCTCACAGTTCACACTGCCAGCCAGCTTTGTGTCATCTGCAAATTTGCTAATGTTACTTTGAATCCCTTCATCCAAATCATTGATGTATATTGTAAATAGCTGCGGTCCCAGCACCGAGCCTTGCAGTACCCCACTAGTCACTGCCTGCCATTCTGAAATCCATATTCTTTGTTTCCTGTCTGCCAACCACTTCTCTATGCATGTCAGCACTCTACCCCCAATACCATGTGCCCTAATTTTGCCCACTAATCTCCAATGTGGGATCTTATCAAATGCTTTCTGAAAGTCCAGGTACACTACATCCATTGACTCTCCCATGTTCATTTTCCTAGTTACATCCTCAAAGAATTCCAGAAAATTAGTCAAGCGTGATTTCCCCTTCGTAAATCCATGCTGACTTGGACCGATCTTGTTACTGCTATCCAAATGTGCGGCTATTTCATCTTTTATAATTGACTCCAGCATCTTCCCCACCACCGATGTCAGGCTAACTGGTCTATAATTCCCTGTTTTCTCTCTCCCGCCTTTCTTAAAAAGTAGGGTAACATTAGCTACCCTCCAATCCACCGGAACTGATCACGAGTCTATAGAACATTGGAAAATTATCACCAATGCATCCACGATTTCAAGAGCCACTTCCTTAAGTAGCCTGGGATGCAGACCATCAGGCCCTGGGGATTTATCAGCCTTCAGTCCCATCAGTCTACCCAACACCATTTCCTGCCTAATGTGGATTTCCTTCAGTTCCTCCGTCACCCCAGATCCTCTGGCCACTACTATATCAGGAAGATTATTTGTGTCCTCCTAAGTGAAGACGGATCCAAAGTACCTCGTCAACTCATCTGCCATTTCCTTGTTCCCCATAATAAATTCACCTTTTTCGGTCTTCAATGGTCCAACTTTGGTCTTAACTAATTTTTTCCTCTTCACATACCTAAAGAAACCTTCACTATCCTCCTTTATATTCTTGGCTAGCTTAGCTTTGTATCTCATCTTTTCTCCCCGTATTGTCTTTTTAGTTATCTTTTGCTCTTTAAACATTACCCAATCTTCTTGCTTCATCTTTGCTACGTTGTACTTCTCTTTTATTTTTATACTGTCCCTGTCGCCCCTTACTCCCCTTGGAATCTTTCTTCCTCCTAGGAATGAACTGATCCTGCACCTTCTGTATTATTCCTAGAAATACCTGCCATTGTTGTTCCATGTCATCCCTGCTAGGGTATCTTTCCAATCAACTTTAGCCAGCTCCTCCCTCATGGCCCCATAGTCCCCTTTATTCAACTCTAACACTGACACCTCAGATCTACCCTTCTCCCTCTCCAATTGTAGATTAAACCTGACCATGTTATGGTCACTACCTCCTAATGGCTCATTAACCTCAAGTTCCTTTATCAAATCCGGTTCATTACATAACACTAAATCCAGAATTGCCTTCTCCCTGGCATACTCCAATACAAGCTGTTCATCACAAAGGCACTCGACAAAGTCCCTTTCTTGGGGTCCAATACCAACCTGATTTTCCCTGCCTACCTGCATGTTGAAATCTCCCATAACAACCCAGCATTACCTTTGCTACATGCCAATTTTAACTCCAGATTCAACTTGCACCCTTCTTCTTGCACAGCCTAAAGTTGTAAGACAACTTGTTCTGTTTGATCTTTTGTTTGTGCACGCTCGGTTGATTGCATTCGTTGAAACAGGGTGGACCACGTGAAGGTTGCAATCTCCCGCCCCAACTTGCATCCTATGTCCAGGCTGCTGTTTGGGGGCCTGTAGATAGGGTCTTATTACCCTTACAATTCCTTAGTTCTATCCATACTGACTCCACATCTCCTGTTTCAATGTCATCCCTTGCAAGTGACTGAATTTAATTCCTCACCAACAGAATTACCCCACCCCCTCTGCCCAGCTGTCGATAGGAGGTATACCCTTGAATATTCAATTCCCAGCCCTGGCCCTCGCAGCCATGTCTCTGTAATTCCCACAACATCATACTTGCCAATTTCTAACTGAGCTTCAAGCTTGTACACTTTATTTCTTATATTTCGCGCATTCATATACAACATTTTGACCTCCACTTTCACGTCCCCCCCTCGCACTGCTCGCAATTGGCCCTGACCGTACTCTTTTATCCATTCTTGAACTTTCCCTCCCATTCGAAAATAGGTGCAGGAGTACGCCATTCGGCCCAAACCTGCCTGCCAGAATGTCAGTCCCCCTCCAGTTAAGGTATAACCCGTCCCTTTTGTACAGGTCACCCCTACCCCAGAAGAGATCCCAGTGGTCTATAAATCTAAATCCTTGATTTCTGCACCAGCCCCTCAGCCACACATTCAGATCCCCTATCTCCCTGTTCCTGTCCTCATTAGCACGAGGTACTGGAAGCAATCCAGAGATAACCACCCTAGAAGTCCGACATTTCAGTCTTCTTCCCAACTCTCTGAACTCATGTTGGAGAACCTCCTTCCTCTTCTTCCCAATGTCGTTTGTGCCGACGTGCAAAACTACTGCTGGCTGTTCACCTTCTCTCTCGAGGATGTTCTGAATTCAGCTTGTGACATCCTGAAACCTGGCACCAGGAGGCAACAGACCATCCTTGCGTCTCGTCTGCCGCCACAGAATCTCCTGTCTGCTCCTCGGCCAATGGAGTCACCCACCACTCTGGCTCTGCCAAAAGTTGGCCTCGCCGCTCGAGTCCCATCTCTAAGATTGGAGCCACCGACGTGTTCGCCACTCGGACTGGAAACATCATCTCCCCCGACAGTTCCCAAGAGTGTGTACCTGTTTTCATTAGGCACTTTCCTGCACTCCACGGTTACCACCCTTTTTCTCAGTCACACACCTTCACTCTTACCGTATCCTCGGCGTGACTACTGCACTATAGGTCCTGTCCAGGAAACTCTCGTTTTCCCGGATGGCCCTGAGGTCATCCAGTTGCTTCTTCAGTACCCCAACACGGTCCTTCAGGAGCTGAAGCTGGACGCACTTGCCACAGTTGTAGCAGCCAGAGACTCCATCCGTGTCCCTGGGCTCCCACATTCTGCAAGCATCACACTGTTTCATCTGTCCTGTCATGTGTTCACCGCGTCCTGTCCTCTCGAGCTTTTTGCATAGCCTCCTCTCAGCTTCCTCGCCGAAGACTCTCAAGCCAAGGACTCACACTTTACTCACAAGGCACTTCCCTCTCAAGCCTGCTCCCCTAGAGCAACCTTGCTTATATTGACTGATAAATTGCCTAATTTACCAATTTACAAACCAAATTCCACAGTTTTAAACTGTTTTTCCCGTGACTTAATCACCTTTCCCACAGGTTTCAGCCAATAAGCTCTTCTCCCTGCTTTTCTTTGATTGCTGCTTGTCCAAGATCCATGTCAGCACTCATATTAATTATTAAATCTAGCTAAAATATAAAATGAACTAAGATTCTCCACTTATCAACGGTTAACTAACATACCATTTGCAACTTTTGCAATCTCAGCTGCTGGCGTTTCAAACTTAAAGAAACTTTGGGTTACAGATGGTTCTCATAGTTTTTGTGTGATGTGATGACTGTCTGTACTTAAATAAAATAACAAATCTCGTGCTCAGAGGAAGATAATCAGGGGCAATTTCTCTTATCCAGATTTTCTGTGGTTTGGATTTTCTATGGTCTGGCACCTGTCTGGTCCCCAGGGTGTAGGATTAGAGAATTTCTACTTTCGCGGAATTGGGTGTAAAGAATTACTACTTTTTAAAATTATATTCAGAAAAAATAACTTCTGATGACTTGACATATTATTTCTTCTTTTGCCATCTCCATCGAAAAATAAAATAAAAATTGTGATTATTTAATTGAAACTAGCTGATTGTAGTTCCGGCAGTCTTTTGCATCCCTTTTGTCTAACATATATGTACACTTAATCAATACCGTGCAGAATTTTACCAAAATGCATAGAACTCTGCCACAGAAGGTAGTTGAGGCCAGTTCATTGGCTATATTTAAGAGGGCGTTAGATGTGGCACTTGTGGCTAAAGGGATCAGGGGGTATGGAGAGAAGGCAAGTACGGGATACTGAGTTGGATGATCAGCCATGATCACATTGAATGGCGGTGCAGGCTCGAAGGGCCGAATGGCCTACTCCTGCACCTATTTTTCTATGTTTCTATGGTAAATAGGTGTTGCAGTGTGTTATTATCATCACGGTCATTTCAGGAAGGTGGACCTGATTGCTGAGTCAACACTTGCTGTGAGAATACCATCTGAAATAATACTTGCAAAGTTTAACACAATTCAGTGCTTCTCTAAACTATACATTCTTCTGCTTATCAACTTATTGTTTTTGATTGAAAGCCTCCTTACAAAATACTTCAATTTTACTGATGTGACCAATAATATTGCAGCAGTGTTGCAACAACAGTTGCCAGAGTAAGGGGCAAAAAGATTATTGGAACACAAAAGAGAGGGTCTCACTCCAGGTGGGACCTTTGCCATATCTAATTTAGTAATTGTTGATGTTAAAATGAATAAATTGGTTCAAAACTTCCACTTCCATTGCTGGTTTTCCTCACCACAAAGAGATTTAAATTAATGGGAAAAAAACAAATGTTTCCAGACTACTCGTTCTTGTCATCAGCACACTTTGAGAAAAGTGCACAGACCAAAATGTATTTGCAATGTATATTTGGCTAAACTATTGAAATTGGACATTTTCTTTATCCTAAACAGTAATGCAATGTCCTTTTTATCTTTGTGAAATCGTGAAATTGGTTGTAAACTTTCAGTTTTAATGAGAAATGACTTGATCCCCTGTGGCATTTAGTAGTAAAAAAGTTTTTTTGCTTTGTTAAAAAATTTACTTGCAGTTAAAAGTTGTTTAAGGGATTTACAATGCATTCTTTCAAGGCAAAAAGAACCGTGATGGACGAGGAAAAAACATGCTGAATATGTCTTGCTCACTGGTTTTATCTGTAGCTCACAAATTAATCAGGTTTCTCCTGCTGGTGCGGGTTTGTTTTTTTTCTATTTTCGTCCATCACTGAATTAAAACAGAATTATTTGTTTGACAGAATAGATCAGTTTTTGGATTAATATACTTACTGACCGTGTTCAATTTTTATTATTTTGTATTACATACGAGGATTACTAGACTTTGTGGGGATGACATGAGTCATTTTGCATTTTTTTTTAAATAATAGCAATCACAGGGGGGAGTCCAGAACCAGGGACCACAGTTTAAGAATAAGGAGTAAGCCATTTAGAATGGAGACGAAGAAACACTTTTTCTCACAGTGAATTGTGAGTCTGTGGAATTCTCTGCCTCAGAGGGCAGTGGAAGCAGGTTCTCTGGATGCTTTAGAGCTAGATAGGGCTCTTAAAAATAACGGAGTCAGGGGATATGGGGAGAAGGCAGGAACGGGGTACTGATTGGGGATGATCACATTGCATGGCGGTGCTGGCTCGAAGGACCAAATGGCCTACCCCTGCACCTATTGTCTTGTCTATTGTCACAGTAATATTGTATCAATACTTAGAGCCAGAGGGCAAAGGGGCTAAAATGGATAGTTCAAGAAAGCAGAGAAATTCTTATGCATATAAACCCAGACTCATTATTAAGACAAGGTAGACACAAATAGATGGTAGTAACTCAGCAGGACAGGCAGCATCTCCGGAGATAAGGAATGGGTGACGTTTCGGGCAAGACCCTTCTTCAGAAACGTCACCCATTCCTTCTCTCCAAAGATGCTGCCTGTCCTGCTGAGTTACTCCAGCTTTTTGTGTCTATCTTCGGTTAAACCAGCATCTGCAGTTCCTTCTTACACACTTCGTCTGACTTCATATCGGATGCTCCTGTAAATTATACATCCATCTCTTTATTATACCAGCACTAGTATTTGTTGCTTTATGGATATTGACAAGATGCGACCACAAGCGTGTTGAAACGCGCTAATTCTAATTGAAACCACGTCCACACCTTTACACTTGAAGGGCATCTTGCTGGCGCCATCCTCTGATGGAGGTTATTTGATCATTCAGAGGATGGCAGAAGCTATTCCAATTTTTTGCTGTGACTTAGGACAGCTTGATTGGCAAGTAGGAAAGATGTAATTAATTTACCGGGAGCCATAGGAGTTATCCACATAGATAGTAAGAACATTTCACTTAAGCCAAGTCCAAGAAAGTTTAATGAATTCTCTTGTGGTCAGTTTCATTTGGAACACCAACTGAAGAAGGGTCTCGACCCGAAACATCACCTATTCCGTTTCTCCAGAGATGCTGTCTGATCCGCTGAGTTACTCCAGCTTTTTGTGTCTAGCTCCAGCTTCTAAACAACTTCATCAAATGCACACACAGCTCTATGCAGTATAACCTACTCAGTCACTGAACAACATTCGTTATCCATCAGATCTCTTCACTAGCATTGTTATGATCCATTACATCCTAGACATACCATTACTCCAAGCATCGCATCCATATCTTCACTTACTCACCGTGCCAGTTTTGTGGAAGGGGTATCATTATAGGCTGATCAATAGGTTAATAGGCTGGTGCTCAGAGAAAAACTTCGCACTCAATACAAAGAAAACAAAAGAGTTCGTCATCGACTTCAGGAAGAAGCAGGGTGACCATCCCCCACTGCACATAAATGGGGAAAGAGTGGACAGAGTCTCCAGTTTCAAGTTCCTGGGCACCCACATCTCAGCAGATGTCAGGTGGTCAACTAACATCCACTCCCTGGTAAAGAAGGCATAACAACCACTTTGCTTCCTAAGATCACTCAGGAAAGTCAACTTGCCACAACAGCTGCCAGTGTCATTCTACCGTTGCTCCGTAGAGAGTGTCCTGACACATGGCATCCTGGTATGGTATGGCAACAGTTCTGCGGCTGACAAGAAGGCTCTGCAGACAGTCATCAATACAGCCCAGAAGATCACCAACATCCACCTGCCCGCCCTGGAATAAATCTATAGCTCTTATTGCCTGCGGATGGCATCACGCATCCTAAAGGACTCATGTCATCCCGCAAATCACTTGTTTGCCCTTCTGCCCCCAGGAAATTTTTACAGGTCCATCAAATCACACACCACAAGATTAACAAACCGTTTCTGCACTGAACACACAGCCCCCATAGCCAATATTTTGTACTGCAACAACGCTATACTGTGAAATGTTGCACATTCTGACGACTTCATATTTTTCTTGCCGTTTTTGTTGTTTCCATTGTCATTATTATTTATCTGTTAGTTGCAGCTCCGCTCGGGCAGTGTGCCTGAAATTTCGTTATATGTGTTTACAATGACCATAAAGTGTATTATTATTATTATTATTAGATTTAGGTTTATTATTGTCATGTGTACTTAGGTGCAGTGGAAAGCTTTGTTTTGTATTCTACCCAGACAGATCAGATATACCAAACCAATAAAATGAGTTCAAACAGAGTTAGATTTAGCTCTTAGGGCTAAGGGAATCAAGGGATATGGGGAAAAAGCTGAAACGGGGTACTGATTTTTATTGATCAGCCATGATCATATTGAATGGCGGTGCTGGCTCGAAGGGCCGAATGGCCACCACCTGCACCTATTTTCTATGTAACTCAATACAATAGATAGAGCAAATAGGAAGACAGTGTGCAGAATCTCATCCTCAGCATTGTAGCGCATCAGTTCCATAAACAAAGTTCAATGTCCACAGTGGGGTAGAGGTGAAACAGGCAGTATCCTGGGTTATGGAAGCAACCTTCAGAATCCTAATAATAAAAGGGAAGAAGCTGTTCCTGAGCCTGGTGGTGCGTGCTTTCAAGCTTCTGTACTTTCTGCCGGACGGGAGCAGGGTGAAAAAGGAATGACAGGGATGCGAAAATGTTTTGAATATGTTAATTGTTTTTTCAAAGACAGTGTGAAGTGGAGCTGGTGTCAGTGGTGGGAAGTATGGTCAATGTGATTAACTGAGATACATCTACAACTTGCTGCAATTTCCTGCACTCTTGGGCCGAGCTGTTCCCAAACCAAGCTGCAATGCCACCCGGCAGTATGCTTTCTATTGTGCATCTGTAGTAGTTTGTAAGAGTCATTGGAGACATAATGAATTTTCTCAATCCTCTCAGGAAATAGAGGCGTCAGTGTGCCTTCTTGGCTGTTGCGCCATCTGTCTTATCCAGACAGTTTACCGGACACTTGCCAAAGCACTTAGCTTTCCCTTGCAAGATTAGGTGACACACAACCCGCGACAGCAGCAATAAACCAACAGGAGGCAAATATGTTTGTTGGCAAAACACTGTGGAGAGTGGAGAGCCATGACTATTATGGATGCAACTTCCTCAGAACATGTAGCAGGCAGTGCAGTAGGGATCATTATGGATACTGGTATATTGGCACTTAATCTGTTTCCTTGCATATTATTTCCAGTTTGCTCCACAATCTCTTGAAATTTGTAAGCTGCAGAAGCTTTAAGTTTTACCCTTTAATTGTTCTTGTCTGTCGTGATTCTACCCTTGTGCTATTCTTCTTTGAGGTAAACCACAGTTCCCACCTGATGCAATGGGAACTGAGCATCAGGATAGAGACTGACTGAGTACGTCATTCACTGTTATACTAGGAAGCATCTGGCTCTAGTCAACGTTGATAGACATACTCACCGAATTGCTTGATGTATCATAAGACCTGCCTAAAAGTCCGTGCAAAATGTCAAGGAGCATTGACTCCATAACTTTTCAGGCCTTTGTGTGCAGTCTGGATTCTCACCTTTCCATCATGGAAGTGGTGGCAGTGTATTCAATGTAGATCCAGCCCTTGCGCAGCATCTAATGGCGAAGACGTAACTTCCCATTCCAACATAATGAAGACTCAGCCAACATCGGACTGGTACAGTCCCAGCTTTGGCATTCATCCATTCATGCTCAGACTGCTAATTTCATGACTGGATAACATTGTGCAATGGGGTTTTGAAGGTGATGCAGCACTCTGGCAATTTCTGCTCCTGAACTGCAGGGATTGCTGAGGCACCATCTCTCTGGTTCACCAGTGCATCTGCAGACTTATTATCATACAGTAACATGTAAAAATAAAAGTGAAATAGGTTTGTTGACATAATATGAGCAACATCCAACTGTCTGGAAAATCAAGATATACATGATTCCTGCAGACGCTGGAATACTGAGCAAAACACAAAGTGCTGGAGTAACTCAGCGGGTCTATGGAGGACATGGATAAGTCACATTTCGGCGCAGGATTCATTATAGTAAGAGGAAAATTGATGGAAAAGACGTGGGGGAGCGGGGAGATTAGAACTGTCAAGAAAGTGATAGGTGAATACACATGAGGTTGACGAAGTGACAATGGTAGAGATGAAAAAGAGATAAAAGTGTCAGATAAAGTGAGAAGCAGGGTGTTACTTAAAATTGGAGAATTCAATGTCCATAGCATTGGGTTGTAAGCTACCAACCAGCAAAATGACCTGTTGTTTCTCCAGTTTGCATGTATCCTTATTCTGGCAATGGTGGAGGCAATCCGGAAAACCTGTTAGTGCGGTATCACTAAAGGTCTGAGGAATTAGAGTTCCATTGCACCTTTTCAGAGTACAGATATGGATGACGACACTCAAGTCCAATTGCTAAAACTTGTATTTGTTTACCAGTTGAATGACTTCAATTCTGTCTAACAGAATCATGATTCTCTTCCTTGATGTTGACCTTTTCTCTGTTGTTATCTTCCTGTTCTCCTCTTTAGGATTGGGTGTGCTCTGCTCAATTGTATGCAAACTCAATAATTCATTAATATAAAACAACTAATAGCCTGTGGATTACATGACATTTAAAGATGAAGCTGGTCAGCCGATGTTTGTTGCAAATAAATGTAAAGCTCACTGGTCCTTTATTGGAAAATATATCTTGATTTTCCATGCATAGCAAAGATCTGCCTCAACTCTTTAACGTGTAGCAAGGAGGTGATCATGTTTCATTTGACGTTGGAATTATCATATCAGCTAATTAAATGGTTGGGTCCATGAATTTGGGGGCATTGTTTGGCAGTATTGGCAAACGGTAAATATGAACAGTTTCCTCCAACTCTTTAACAATGTTAGCCAGCACACAGCACTGCTGGCAACGGTCTTCATATTGATGATTCTTGTATTTGAATCTGTAGCTTATCTTCATTTCTTTGCCAGAGAACACATAGAGCAATTGTTCAATGTTAAACATACATGGTCTGTCGATAGTTCAATCCTGTGATTAAAGTGCTTCATGAAGACACATCCAAGACAGTCCACGCTCTCAAGGCATGCTTTAATACAACCTCATACCAAGTTGCTTTAGTAATCTTCATGCCCTTTATGTGCGATCTTAGTCTTTATGTTACATTGTGAAAATTGAATTTTCAGTACCAATATCAGACAATCTGTAGTGAAAAATCAGATTCTGGAGAGGAAACAAATTATCAGAAGCCCTTAATACTGGCAAATATTTGTGGAAAGAGAAACAGAGTTAATATTTTGGATTGAAGACCCTTCAGCAGAATTGGTGCACTGTTCAGAGCAACATTTGTGCAATGAGCACTTATGCCAATCAATGTCTGACTTTGTTAACCAATTTAACCTCTTATGACTGGTCACCCACAGTATAGGTGACTGGAGACTTGAGCCATCATATGTCTCCCTACACTTTCAATATTTATTCTGCAAAGTCTTGCTAACCCTGTGCCTTGTTCAGGTTTGATTGAACTTCTGGTCATTTGTGTCATACCCCATACAGTAGAGTAGACTGCAGACACAAGAAATTGCAAATGCTAGAATCTTGAACAAAACAAAGTGCTGGAGGAACTCAGTAGATCAGGCAGTATTTGGTAAGGGAATTGACAGATGATGTTTCGGGCTGTGACTTCTTCAGAATAGACTGGAACTGTGTATATCTGCTGTTAAGACTTTCCTTCCAGAAGACTATGATCTTTAATCCTGCTATCTTTTACTGCAAATGTTCATAACATAGATACTATCCAAAGTAAATTCTCTTTCATCTATAATGATGGTAACATTGCACAAATTCCATTTTGTGACTTTTATGAGAAACTCATTCTTCATGTGCTAAGGTTGCGTTGGAGATTAAACTTTTGTCAGTTATTTTGTAAGTTTGTCCTTTTTTCTGATATGAGCAGAATTCAGATCCTTTAAAAGAACAATAGCGTGGGGAATGACACATCATTTAGTGATGTGTTACTGTCCTTATTTCTCATCCAAATTGTTGCGAGTTATCCTTAATCTGTAGTCTACTCTTATCATTTGTTGCTGACAAAGGATGCATTCCTTTGCATTCTTGGTTGCATTTTCCATCCTCATTCTTGCAAACCAAATCAGGTCAAACAACTTCATTTGGATCCGTTTGGATCATAGATCACATACAAAACTCTCTGACTGCACAATATTGAAACTCTCCAAAGTTGCATCCCCTTAATAGGTTTTTGAGTACAACAATATAACCATTCACATTTCAGCCAATGCTTACAGTTATTCTTTTTTTGTTGTTGCAATAATGAATATTTCACATCGTGCACGCAATGAGAAGGACACAATGCTGATTCTTTTCTCCAACTTTATGTTCTTTTTTAAAACTTTCCCAATCTTCAATTGTAATTTATCCTGAGGTGTACTTTGAATACTGCTGGTGTGTTGGTAAAATTTCTCTTTCAAATAAGAGGATGGACCAGGCAGTTTCTACCACTCTCTGTAATTCACTTAATTCCTGAGCGTTCAAGTTGCCAAACCATGCCATATTGCAACCAATATGCCCTCTACTGTACACCTGCAGAGGTTCAAGAGAGTATTTGTTGACAAACCAAATCTCCTTAATCTTCTAAGGAGATAGAGGATTTGATAGAATTTATGATTGCATCTGTGTACTGAGCCCAGCACAGATATTCAAAGATATGCAGGCCCAGGCTGTTGAATCTCTCCACCACTGTCCCATCGGTGAATACGCCAATTCACCATTCAATCAGTTTGTCAATTTCCTTTCTATACTCTGACTCGATATTACCCATGATTCATCTAACAATGATGGTATTGTTGGCAAATTTAAAGACTGTATTTGGCTATATTGTCATGGATACGGAGTGAGTAGAACAGGGAACTGAGCACACAACCTTGAGACTGACGAAGAGTCCAGACTTGAAACGTCACCTATCTATGTTTTCCAGAGATACTGTCTGACCCACTGAGTTACTCCAGCACTTTGTGTCAAGCTTTAAGGTTCTCCTGTGCTGATGGGCATTGAGGAGTAATTATCGCCAATCCATACTGATCATGATCTGCTAATAACGAAGTGGAGGATCCAGTTGCATAGGGATGTGCAGAGCAAAGATAATATAGCGGAGCACGATAGTCCACTCGACGAAAAAGCCGCAGTAGGTCATGGGTAATCTTTAGCGCCATTTCTGTAGCCGACTTCCGTCTCCGCTCTAGTATCTTTGCTTTGGTCATGGCGTCTTCATATTGCTATTATTTTACCAAATACCACACATCACTTTCTTTTTGGTCCCTCCTCTCGGCTTCAAGTGTAAAACTCCACATCGTCCCCTCTCTCTCTCTCCCTCGCTCACTACTTTATCTCTCCCTGTTTCATTTCAGTCTGCCCACCTTTCCCCGACCCACCCACCCCCTCTCTCTCTCTCTCTTCTCACGGCCTCGCGTTCTGACCCGCTTGTCCCCGCAGTTCTCTCTCTCTTCTCCCCCGATCTCTCCCTCTACCCTCTCTCTTGCTGTCTCGCGTTCTGACCACATCCTTTCCCTCGCTCTTCCCCCTTCTCCTCCCCACTCTTTCCTTCCATGACCTCTCTCCACTCCCCTCTGTAATATTATGTTTATTATAATACACTTATATAATACTATGTTTATAGTATCTTTGCTTGGAGCACTGCACACAAACTGCGTATCCAGCCCCCCAGTGCAACATTCGCAATCTGCTACCAGAAGGCAGGCTATTAAATCAATCCGGAGTTTAACACTGTCACTACACAGACTCTGCTAACCAGAAGACAAGGTGGAGTTTCAGTACACGGAACTCTGCTACCACTGGGGCTGGTATCCCAACTGTGGGATTCCGATAGCAGAGTTCCGTGTACTGAAACTCCACCTTGTCTTCTGGTTAGCAGAGTCTGTGTAGTGACAGTGTTAAACTCCGGATTGATTTAATAGCCTGCCTTCTGGTAGCAGATTGCGAATGTTGCACTGGGGGGCTGGATACGCAGTTTGTGTGCAGGGCTCCAAGCAAAGATACTATAAACATAGTATTATATAAGTGTATTATAATAAACATAATATTACATAGTGTTCAAGCAAAGATACTACAAACATACTATAAACGTAGTAAACACAAACTGTTCCCCCGCAACGCTGATTACACTGCAAGAGGCATAACTGAAGTCGGGTCGGGCTTACTGAAATGGCGGAAGTTACGCTCTGTTGCGTACTGCACGTCAGTCCATTGGATTTTGCAGGAGTGGTCTATCTTGCTCCACTCTAGTATCTTTGGTGCAGAGATCCAGTTCCCTGAATTTGATAACAAGTTTGGAGAGGATGACGGTGAACTGTGGTTGATGAACAACAGTCTAACGTTCATGTCCTTATTGTCCATATCATCCAATGCAGAGTGAAAGCCAGTGATATTGTAAATATTCTATCACGATAGACCCTTCAAGAGCATTTCTCCTTTTGGCCACGACCTGGTTTTTGAGCTGCTCGCTCCTCATTTCTGCCCTGCTGCAAAGCTCTTATTTCTGGCAACAAAGGTAAAACGGTACTGTTTTTTTCCAGTCCCATTCAGGGCACACTATGCAGATAAGTGATTCTATTTCCTCAACACATTTCTCATCAGCGAGCTGGTCTCCTGTCCAAGAACTAAAAAATCTGAGAGTCATTCACATGTCTCCTTCGTGCTGTTGGATGACAGTGTTCCTGTGCGCAATAACTCGTATTACTAACTGGAATGCTTCAGTTTGGCAAGCCGATTAATAAGCCAATGTTTCAGGAGAAGGATAACATCCATTGCCTATTTTGTACTTTAATTGGGCATCATTAAGCATGTGAAGCCTTACTGCTCAATTTGCCAATTAGCTATTGCTAAAAATACACAAATGAAATAGGAAGCAATATGCCATCCAGAGACCATAAGAAACTGATTCAAGCAGCTGTATCTAGTCCCCATTATTTTTAACAGAAGCAAATCTAATTAAAAAATCCATGTTTGGGGGCTCCTGGAGCCTCGATTCACCCCTGATCTGTCTACATGGAGTTTGCATGTTCTCTATAAACACGACCATTATAAATGATCAATTTTGTAGTAAAATAGCAAAAAACGGGTTAATGGACATGATAGAGAATTAGTTGCAGGATTTCAAAGAAAGGTGAAATTGTGCTGTATCGACCATAGATTGTGTTGGCACAGATGAAATTCACAAAAATCTTAATTGAAGTCTGCTTTTGCTGAAGGGTGCTCCCTAGACATGGGAAGTGTTCACATTTTCCAGAATCTTGCCTTAAACTGTGGTTATCAGAGAACTGTGTGGTGCAACAGGGACAGGTTGGTAAAGGATTATTGGTTTGCAGATGTTGAGTGTAAGGCCCATTCTCCTGTATGCTTCAGTGAATGAGTCACCATTGTTATTGTAGATAGAGAATGCTTTATTGTCATTGCATGTGTCACATACAACAAGATTACTGTGTCTCTCCATTTAAAAGAACTTCAAACATTCACATACTCCTGGGTTACACAAAAAGCTGGAGAAACTCAGCGGGTGCATCATACTTTTTACACTCCCTCCCTCCCCAAACCCACCCATGGATTCACATTTACATAAATTAATACCGTCTCCCCCCCCCCTCCCCATGACCCGCTCCCGAGACAGAGTTCAGTTCCAAGATTGCTGATGGATAAAAGCTGTTCTTGAGTCTGGCAGTGCGTGACTTTAACGACCTGTACCTTTTTCCTGAGGGCAGCAGTGTGAAAAGGTGATGACAAGGATGTGTAATGTCTTTCACGATATTACAGGTCCTGCTGCGGCATCTGGAGTGGTAAATGTCCCCCAGAGGGAGCAGGGGGAGTCCAATGATACCCTGGGCAGTTTTTATCACCCTCTAGAGGAGAGCTGCTCTGTCAGCTGTTGAACAGTTCCCAAACCAGGCAGTTATGCAGTAAGTCAGTATGCTTTCTACCGAACAGCGGTATAAAGACTCCAGCAGTTTTGATAGGAGCCACTGGTTGAAGATTTTTTATTATAAGTCGAGGAAACAAGGTGAAAAGTATCAATGTTTTCTGACGACACAAAAATAAATGGGAAAATATGTTATGATGAAAATATTCCAACTCTGCAAAAGGATATACCGGGATATAATGGACAAAAACTTGGCAAATGAAGTTTCATGTACGTAAATTAGATCATGCATTTCAGTAGGAGGAATCAAAAGCCGGACTATTATCTAAACGGAGAGCTTGCAAATGAACAGACAGAGAAGTGTAGGTATTTTTGTGCATAGAACTCAAAAAGTTAGCCTGCAGATGCAACCATCCTGAGGTACTACCCAAGGAAAATAATAACTGAATGCCTGCTGTCTCATGGCAAAAGATAAGCAATGATTAGTTGATAATTACCACAGCAGTAACAAATAAAGAGAATGGATTAATGTGATGTAACTGGCTGAATTTCTAAAATGAATGATTGGCATTATCGATCCAATTTAAGTCTGTGAGACTGAGGCTAATCTTCAACATGTTATTGCGACTCTATTGTTCACTGCTTCCTGTGTGGAAACCAACTTATTTTATAAATTTCTGTCCATGAAACAACACAATAAATCATAAATTCAAAAATCAATAACATTCCATTCAGTTATGATTTTATAAAATGTTGAACACAAAAACAAAAGAAACAGTAGCAAGGCTCCACCACTGGGCTTCTTGAGCCTTGTCCACCAATCAGCATGATTGTGGCTAAACGTCATCCCCATATTCTCTGCAACCAAATATCTATCTCGGCCTTAAAGAGACTCTGACTCTATGACTGAGCATCCATAACCCTCTGCATTTTCCAGCAATATGAACAAATGCACAATTATTGACCTTTGATCGGATTCACATGGATTAGAGAAGGTTGCGCAGAAGCAGGCCTTCACCATTTTCAGGGTAAGAGAGACCTACCACATCTGAAGGTCCCAACATCTGAAATCTGGTGTTGAAAGACCTGAACTGGTGCATCCTTTCATTTCTATAGTTAACCCAACAATCATTTGATTGACGTCCCATAACATGCAGCACACAAAAGACTATTGTCTTGAGCCTCTGATTAGAGAGAATTTTGTAACAGTGACCCGAGATCAAAATGTTCAAGGGCCTGCTAAACTAAGGTACCTTCTTCCCTGGTGCCATGCATGTTATGCATATATACATTTTCTTTTATTCTGGAAATTGTTCTTTTCAATTAACTTGATTACTTATTTATTTTCTTGTTTTCTTCGTATAATCTCGAGTCTCGAAAAATTAGTTGACCTGTTATCACATGTTACTTTCTAATTATGTGTTTTGACTGGCTAGTTTTCAAAATGTCCCACCAGAAGTTGACACCTCCAACAAAACTGACCTTGTCCCAGACCAAGTTAATCTTCAGTCCAAATGTTGTTCATTGCATTTGCTTGTTGATCATGCAATTCGTTTATGGGATATTTTTTATAGCTATACATTTTATTTTCAAATTTCTAAAGAATTGATTTTTTTGTGCACCAAAGTGTAGCAGATTTTCTAATATCCATTTTAAAAACAACATTTCTTTTGAAGTGCATTAAAAAATGTTGCCATACATTTCATTGAACATATTTCACCAATCTGTAAATGAGGTTGAATAGAAATTCAAGCAAAAAAATTATTTTATCAACAAAATATTTATGAAGGCAACTGACTATTTGTGAGATGGAAGTTCTTGGCCGTTGTCTTGACTATTAAACGCTTTTAGATCGGCACATTGATCTTTTTAGTTTAGTTTAGAGATACAGAGCGGAAACAAGCGCTTCGGCCCACTGGGTCCGCGCAGAGCAGCGATCCCTGCAAATTAACACTATCCTTCACGCACTAGGGCCAATTTTTACATTTACCAAGCCTATTAACCTACAAATCTGATCGTCTTTAGAGTGTGGGAGGAAACCGAAGATCTCGGAGAAAACCCACGCAGGTCACAGAGAGAACGTACAAACTCCGTGCAGGCAGCACCCGTAGTCATTATCACACCCGGGTCTCTGGCGCTGCATTCGCTGTAAGGCATCAGCTCTACCGCTGCACCACCATGCCGCCCTTATCTGTAGGGAATTGAGGAATGAGAGACAATGTGTACACAGAAGAGATTTTTTTAACTTAGCACTACGTTTCGCATGGACACTGGGCCATAGGATGTAGCATTTTGGAAGTAGGAACATCATATGAAGAGGATAACTTGTTTCTTACATTGTCGCATTACTATTAAATTTAAAAAATCTATCCAATGTCATGTTACATTGGATAGAAAATATCACATTATAAGCATAGTGAAAAATAGTTTTTACATTTATTAAATCATGACCGATAAATGCATATTGCACATTCATACTTAATTTCATCAGTGTACTTCATAGTTGGGAACTGTAGATCAGAAGGTACTGTTGATTTCTAATGACACTAAGACTAGTTAAGATGTAGACTGTATGCCAACCTATTGTAAGATAGAACATGGATGAATATAGCATAGCAACCGGGCCTTTGGCCCACAATCCCTGTGCTGAATATAATGCCAAGTTAAACGGATCTTCTCTGCTTGCGCATGATCCATATCCCTCAATTACATGCAGATCCATGTGCCTGTTTAAAAGCCACTTTTTTATTGTGCCCACCACAATACATGTAAAAAAAAAACTTGCCTCAGACATCCCTATTAAACTTACCCCCCCTGATCATTAAGGTATGCCCAGTAGTGCTTGAGACATCCATCCTGGGAAAAAGATTCTGACTGTTTACTCTAGTTATGCCTCTCACAATTTTATATATTTTATCTACTTCTATTTTGTTTTCACCCAATCTTGAGAAACAACAATTCAAGTTTGTCGAACCTCTCCTTGTTGGTAATACCTTCAAATCCACGCAACGTTCTGGTAACCTTTTCTGCACCCTCTCCAAAGCCGTTACATTTGTCATGTTATACGGCAACCAGAACTGCACGCAATACCTCCAAAAGCACCCAAAAAAAAGTTTTATTAAGGGGCAACATGATTTCCTGACACTCATAGTCAAAATTCCGGATGACAAAAACAAGCATACCAAACGTCATCTTTACCATTCTATCTACCTGTGTTACCACGTTCAGGGAACTATGTTCATGGGCCTCAAGATCCCTTTGCACATCATTGCTGCTCAGGATCTTGTCATTAACTGTATACTGTCCTTTTACATTCAACCTCAGAAAGTGCAACAACTTACACTCCATCTGCTATTTCTCTGCCCATTTCTATAGCTGATCGACCTCTCACTGTATTATTTGACAATGTTCCTCACTGTCCATAACTTCTACCAATGTTGTTGTTTGTAAAATTACTAACCAACCCACCTACATTTACACCCAAGTCCTTTATATATATCACAAACAACAGATGTCCCAGCACAGTAATCTGCAAAACACCACTGGTCACAGACCTTCTGCCTGAATAACACCCTTCCACACTACTCTCTATCTTCTGTGGGTAAGCCAGTTCTAAATCAAAACTACCATATCACCAGGGATCCCAAGTATCTTAATATTTTGTATCAACCTGCCTCGAGGGACTTTATCAAATGCCTAAGTAAAATAAGGATGGCAAGGTAGGGGAACCTTGGTTGATGAGGAAGGTTGTAAATTTAGTCAAAGAGGAAAAGAAAAGGAAAATGAGATAATCTGGCAAATTATAGGTCAGTGAGCCTCATGCCAGTGGTAGGGAAGCTATTAAGTGGTTCCTTCAATGCAGATAACATCTACTGCCCGATGTTCATCAATCACCTTTGTCATCTCCTCACAAAACTCAATCACCTTTGTATGACATGACATGCTGTGGACAAAACCATGCTGGCTGTCTCTAATTATCCTATTCTCTCCCAAATGCGGGTAAATACTACACTAGACTTTAGAGATACAGCATGGAAACGTGCCCTTCGGCCGACTGAGTCTACGCCGACCAGCGATATCCTCATACACCAGCACTATTCAAAAACATTTGGGGCAATTTACAATTTTAGCTAAGCCAATTAACTTACCAACCTGTACGTCTTTGGAATGTGGGAGGAAATCGGAGCACCCGGAGAAAACCCATGCGGTCACAGTAAGAGTTTAAAAACTCCATACAGACAGCACCTGTAGTCAGGATGGAACCCCGGCATTGTAAGGCAGCAACTGTGCCACCCACAAGTTGAACTCCTCTTTGAGTGCTAAGGTTTGTAATGTCCCTGGTCATTGATGAGACACTGTTTAGTTTAGAGATGCAAAATAGACCTTTTGGTCTATCAAGTCCACTGGTCCTGTTTCCGTGCTGCATCTCTAAACTCATCAGTCTCATCACCGACCAGGCACATAAAAAATCATTTCAAATAGCTTCCATACCATTGCCCTGAGGCAATGTCCTAGTTTATTTCTATTTCTCTTCTTGAACAAATGAGCAAAATTGGCTACTCTCCTGGCCTCTGGTACGCGTTGCCTGTGGCACAAGAGTAAATAAAGATCTTTGTCAAGCACCCTGCAATCTCCTCTCTTCCCTCTTTCAATAACCTGATTTAGATTATTTCATCTTAATGCTTTTCAGAATATCAACACCATCTCCTCCTTGATCTCAAACTGTCCTAGCATATTGGTACACCTCACACTGATCTCACTGCCGTCCATGTCCTTTTCCTTGGTGAATACTGATGTAAAATACTCATTGTGTACCTCGCCTACATTCTCTGACTCCGTGCATAAATTGCCTGCTTTATCCTTTACATCCCACCTAACCTCTTGTTGTTAATGTATATATAAAACGCCTTGGGATTCTCTTCAGTCCAACTTGCCAATGACATTTCATTGTTACTTCTGGCCCTCCTAATTCACTGTTTTTCATGCTTTCCTTATATTCCTCAAAAGCTCTGTCTGATTTCATCTGTCTAAACCTTTTTTTTGCTTTTCGTCACTCTTTGACCAAATGTACATCTCTCATCATCCAAGGTTCCCTTACCTTGCCATTCTTATCGCTCTTTCCTGGAACATGCAGCCTTGAACTGTTCTTGAAATGGCTCCCACATGTTTGGTGTGGAATTACCCAATGACAACTACTCCCAGTTTACTTTGCCCTGCTCCTGCCTAATAATGTTGTAATCTACTTTACCCCAGTTCAATACCTCCCACAATTATTCACATTTATCCTTATTCATAACTATCTTAAAACCTATGCAGTTGTGATCACAGATTTCTAAAATGTTCTTCATCTGAAATACCAGTCACCTGGCCAGGCTCATTTCCCAATACAAGATCCAGTGAGGTCCCTCCTTAAGTTGGACTATCCACATACTTTTCAAGAAATCCTTTGGATGCGCCTAACACATTCTCTCTTGATTTTTGGATACGCCTAACACATTCTATCTTTTGAACTGAATAAGTCTCAGTCAATGTTAAAATCACCCACCACAACAACCCTGTTGTATTTACATCTTTCCTTAATCTGTCTATATATCTGTTCCTCTAACCCCGACTATTGGGAGGCCTATAGAATATTACGATCAGAATGACTGCGCTTATTTTTAAGCTCACCCATATTGCCTCAGTGGATGAATCCTCTGCAAGTGCCGCTGTGATATTCTCCCTTATTAGTAATCTATCTACTGTTGTTTCCACATTATCACTGGAAATGATCATGGAGAAATGTCATGCTCAGTTCTGAACATAATCTGAAGTTTAAAATCATCTTGTTCTCATGGAGACATCTTTATCCACAACAGTGTGTTATTTTGGTTTAGACAAGAACAGCTGATCACAATATACAAGAATTCACTTTGCATTTTCTATGCAATCTGAACAAAAGTGTCAACATATCCAACACCAACAAAACATTAAAATGTCTTACAAGTCTGTCACAGCACAAACATGTACAGAAGACATTTGGAGCTTCTGGATTTTTTTTGAGCCATTGTCAATATTGAAATCAAGGAAGATCATGGAACAACTGTGAAGTTTAAGCAAGATATAGTGGAATACATGCAGATTATTGTCTGGAGTTATGAAGAAATTCTAGTTAAAGCTTAGACTCCTTTTGTTGGTTTACAAAAGAAGACATTTCTGGAGTAACTGGCAGCAGTTCTGGAGAACATGGATAGGCGATGTTTCGGATTGACACCCTTCTTTAGACTGATTGTAGTAGGAACAGAGAAAGATGGGAGAGAGGTGGGATAGGACAAAGTTCAGTGACCTGATTTCATGCGGGTTTTTTTTAAAAGCTCAGTTGTACATTATTTTTACTCAGGAGGTTTAGTTTAGTTTATTTTAGTTTAGAGATATTAGACAGTTGCGTCCAATTTATAGATTATTTCTAAAACCATATTACTACTACTGGGTAAATGGACAATATCTACATGCAACTTGAGTTGAGGTTAGTCAGGAACTTTTCGTATCCCAAATTATGGTTAACTGCCTTCACACCCTAAAAAGGGAGTGATATTTACTAACTGGCACCTATCGATGTGGTGTTAACTTTGGGGCTGTACTAATAAGTGAGTTCGGTATTCCGACTGCTTCTGACTGCGCATGCCCAGGTCAAAGGTCACAATGCATCAACAGCCCTGGAAAGTAATGAACCTTCATTTCTCTTGTTTTTTTTCCAGCTTTGATTCTTCCAGGTAAGAAAATACTGCTTTCAAACTATGAAATAGTTGTATTTATTGTTCCTTAAAAGCTAAGATTATTTTGTTGTTTTTATTGCTTTATTGCTTTGGTGAGTGAGTGAGATCGTGCTCGTCCGTGGTCGGTGTCGGGCCTGAGTCTGTTGAGTTGCTGCTGGGTCGTCCCCGTCCCCTCCCGGGTGTCTCGTCTCGTTCCTGAAGAAATTCAGCGGTTGGAGGTGTCCGGCTGGGCTGGCAGCCGACGCGGGGAGGAGGCTGTGTTGCTGCAGCACTTTGTGTGTATGGCTGGTGCTCGGCTTTCGCCTGCGCCGGGGGGGGGGGGGGGGGGGTTGGGCTGGAGTTGGCGCTTCTTCTCTGCACTGGCTGTGGGCCTGGTGCCGCTGGTATCGTCGGTCTGGGACTGTCGGTTGGCCCGGCCACATTTGAGCTGGGGTTGCCACTTCTTCTCCACGCTGTCTGTGGGCCTGGGGCCGCTGGTATCGTTGGTCTGGGACTGTCGGTTGGCCCGGCCGGAGTTGAGCTGGGGTTGCCACTTCTTCTCCCCGCTGGCTGTGACTGACAACACCAGTGGCCCCAGGCCCACAGCCAGCGTGGCGAAGAAGCGCCAACTCCCAACCCCACACCCCGACGGGCCGGGGACCGCCAGCAGCCAACCCTCCCCCCGGCGCCGGCAAAAGCCGAGCACCAGCCATACACACAAAGCGCTGCAGCAACTCAGCCTTCTTCCAGCGCCGGCTGCCAGCCCGGCCCGGCCCGACACCTACAGCCGCCACTGGACAGGGACGAGACACCCGGGAGGGGACGGGGATGGCCCAGCAGCAACTCAGCAGACCCGGGCCCGACACCGACCACAGATGAGCACGATCTCGCTCACTCACCAAAGCACAGTAAAGCAATACAAACTACAAAATAACCTTAGCTTTTAACAAAGGAACAATAAATACAACTATTTCATCGTTTGAAAACAGTATTTTCTTACCTAGAAGAATCAAAGCTGGAAAAAACAGAAGAAATGAAGGTCCACTGCTTTCCAGGGCTGTTTATGCATTGTGACTGACCTAGGCATGCGCAGTCGAAATACTGATTGCGATTTATCACTTATTACTCTCAAGAAAACCTGTCTTCTCACTAACTTGCCAATCTTCATCAAGCAATCTGGATGTTGGGAGTTGATGGTGTGAAATCTGGTTTACAGCATCAACATTAAACAAAAATTTGAGTGGTTCCAGGGACCACATAAATATTGGGGCATGTTACATTACATCCATTCAGAGCACAAACTATGTCTATGCAATGCTGTATTCAATGATTTACATTGCACAGTTATATTCTGAACATACCCTGGGGTGAGACCTAAAATGTAGGTATAGATTAATTGGGCTTAAGAAGGTGTCGGTCAGCTGCCAACTTGAATTGCTGCAATTTTTTTCTAAGTCTCTGACCTTTCGCTGAAAACCTCATCAACCTCTCCTTAAAACCTCCAGATCTTTCTCTACATTTCAAAGATTTCCTTTTTAAACTGTAACTCACAGCAAATTTCTGTCGTATGTCTCTTATTGTACTTGTACCTTGCCGTACTTGTTTATATGATAATAAACTCAACTTGAATTTATCACACAGATCTGAAGGAATTCAGCGGGTCAGGCATCATCCGTGGAGGGAATAGACAGGTGGTTTGGGTCGGGGCCTTTTTTCGGACTAATTGTAGTGTGGAAGGGGAGGTGGGAGGGGTAGGACAAAGCCTGACAAGTGAGAGGTAGATAGAGATGAGAGGGATTTGATTGGCAGATGGGTGTATACAAAGGAGGGGAAAGGAGCAGGATGACTGGGGAAATAGGTGAGGGGGACAGGGGAAACAGAGGGTAGTATGGGCACAATTACTTAAAATTGGAGAATTTAATGTTCATACCATTGGGTTGTAAACTATTCAGGCAGAATATGAAGTGCTGTCACCCCAGTTTGAGTGTGGCCTCACTTTGGCAATGTAGGAGGCCCAGGCCAGAAAGGTTGGTATGGCAATGGAAAGGGGAGTTAAAATGGTTAGCAACAGGGAGATCTAGCAGGCCTTCTCAGGCAGAGGACAAGTGTTCGATGAAACAGTTGCCTAGTTTGCACTTGGTCTCCGTGATGTAAAGGATGCCACATGCATTGGACGAGATTTGAGGAAGTGCATGTGAATCTTTATTTCACCTGGAAGGTCTGCTGGGGTCCCTGGATGGAGGTGAGTGAAGAGGTGCAATAATATATGTTATATTTTCTGTGGTTGTAGTGGAAAGTATCTGGTAAGGGCTCGGGATTGGGTTGGATGAAAAGGGATGAGTGAACCAAGGGATGAGTAAACCCAAGGCATTGCAGAGTGAGTGGTTTCTGCAAAAAGCAGAAAAGGGGATGGGAAGATGTGACTGGTGGTAGGATCACATTGAAGGTGGAAGAAATGTTGGAGAATGAGGTATTAGATGCAGAGGGAGGTGGGGTGAAAGGTAAAGTTCAGGTCAGTATCATTGTTCTGTCTGGCGGGAGGGGGAGCATTAGAAGAGATGTGGGCCACAGGAGATGCAGGTAAGGGATCCATCCACATAAGCAGGGGGAAAACCACATTTACTGAAGAAAGATGGCATCTCGGATCTCCTAGAATGGAAAGCCTCATCTTGGGAGCATATGTGCAGTGATGGGGAAATTAAGAATGTTTGGTGTCCTTTTAAGAGGCAGTGTGAGAGGAGGTTTAGTCCAGGACCTCATATTCCATTGGATAGTTTACAACCCAAAGTATAAACATTGAATTCCCCAATTTTAAGTAATAAGGACAAAGGACAAAGGACATTTATTGTCACATACACCAATTGGTGTAGTGAAATTTGACTTGCCATGCAGCACACAGATAAAGATAAGACCCAACACTAAAGAATTAACAATGAACATAAAAACATCCCCCCACAATGGTTCCCACTGTGAGGGAACGCACAAAGTCCAGTCCCATCCCCATGTCCACCCATAGTCGGGCCTATTGAGGCCTCCGCAGTCGGCGCTACGGTGGCCCGATGTTTTAGGCCTTTTCGCCGGGTGTTGGTTTTCCGGCGTCAGGAGAGTCCTCACAGCGGCTTGGGACACTGGAACGGCCGCTTCCCTACCGGAGTCCGTGGCTTCCGAAGCTGACAAGGCCGCGCTGCATGGAGCTCCACCACTGGTGATCTCGCCGAGAGATCCCAGGCTCCCGATGTTAAAGTTCAGCGCTGCCGCCCCACAGTCCCGCAGCTCCGCGATGTTCACCTGCGGTCTCAGCATTCTGCAGCTCCAGCGCGGCGACCCAGGCAAGGTATCGCCCGCTCCGCTCCCCGATGGTGCTCCGCTGCCGAAGCCGAGGTTCTGGGCGGCCCTCTCAGGAAACGCCGCTCCAGGCCCACTGGTAGGCCGCGAGGACGGGTCGACGGTGCAGCCCGGAGAAAAGCTGCCTCTCCGACCAGGTAGGGACCAGGAAAAGCAGTTTCCCCCTTCCCCCTCCACCCCACATAAACAAGGCTAGGGCTCCAAAAAACAAAACACTAAACTCACTAAAAATAAAAGAAAGAAGTTAAAAAACAGACAGCTGCAGGCTGGGCAGCCATACCAACTGGACGGCGCCCCCTAGTACCCCCTACCCGCTCTCTTTCCTGTGCCCCCCACCCCCTAACTCTGTGCACACCCATTCCTTCCACTATCCTGCTCCAGGCACCCTGCTCATTTCTCCTCCTTCGTATACTCCTCCCATTATAAGTCCCTCTTTTCCCTTTTATTTCCCTTCTGCCCCATCCCCTTCCACCTATATCCCTCCATCTGGCCTTGATCTAATTCCTTTTCTCTCATCTGACACCCTTTTGTCTCTAGCCTTTGCCTCTTCTGCACACATTTGTCAATCAAACCCCCATCACCTGTATCATCTTACCATGCTGTGTCCTGCCTCTACTCTTCTTTCCCAGCTCTTTCTCTCCTCACTATAATCACCGAAGAAGGGTCCTAACCAGACATGCTGCTTATCCATTTCCTCCACAGATGTTCCCTGACCTGCTAATTTCCTTCGCACTTTGTTTTTTGGTTAAGGTTCCAGCATCTGATGTTCTTTGTGTCTTCATTAAATTCAAACTTACTATTTTCAGTATCTTTTTGCCTCACTACTTTCTTTGATGTCCCATCTGTCCTTTTCTGCAGGAATGAGTCCCTCCTTTGCATTAGGTTATGGATTCAACTTCCTCAGAAGATCTCAGCAGGGAGGATGTACATCCCTTGGCTCATTTGTGATCTGACTGTACGCAAGGGGGGTCATGTGCTACCATAGTTTTTGCAGCAACTGTTATTTCAATAGAGCAGATTTTCATTGCAGAGAAGAAAATGAATGTGATGAATGTTGGGTGAGTGATTTCAAAGCAGGCAGCTGGGTGCTGGATTTTAAACTAACAAAATATGCCAGTTACTCTTTAAAGATTTCAGCAACATGGGGATGAAAAAAAACAAATTAGAGAGGAAAACTCTCCAAATGTTACCTAGAGGTTGTATTTTAAACTATTAAACTCTATTTCTATAAAGCACATATATTTAGGCTGAATATATATCTTGATGTCCTGCCAGTATATAATCCATATCCCTCCATTTCCTGCACATCTGCTCATCCTGTGCCAATACAAAAGTCTCTTCAATGCAACTATCATATCTGCCTCCATCCCTGGGGTTGTGTTCTATGCAATCATCACTTCCTGCACATCTCCTTTAAATTTGACCCTCTCAGCTTAAAGCTGTGCCCTCTAATATTTGATATGGAAAAAGGGTTCTGACTGACTACCCTATCTATGCGTCACTTCACTTTCTATACTTCTATCAGGTCTACCCTCAACCTCTGCTATTCCAGAGAAAACAGTCCAAGTCTGTCCAACCTCTCCTTGTAAATTAGAAATTTACAACACAGAAAATGGCTATCCCCCAATGCTTTTTCTGCGACATCAACGACTGCATTGGGGTTGCCTCCTTACCACCTGTGCAGAACTCATTTATTTAATTAGCTTCATCATTAATTTCCACCCTGCCCACAAATTCACCTGTTCGACATCTCTCTCCCCTTTCTTGATCTCTCTGTTTCAATCATAGGGGACAGACTATCGACTGATGCCGTACCGCCAGTTATCTGGATGACACTTCCCCCCCACCCTGCTTCTTGCGAAGATGCTACTATCAATTCCTCCATCTCTGCCGCATCTGATCCCAAGCTGAGACTTTCCATTTGAGGACATCCAAGGTATTCTCATTCTTCAGGGAACATGGTTCCACCCCAGCTGTCACAGATTAATCCCTCACCTGCTTCACTTCTTTGACCCGTAGTTCTGTACTCGCTCCCCCTCCCCTCAGATGCAACAAGCAAAGAAACAAGGAACTTCGCATCGGGAACATCCTCCGACATTTTCGTCACCTTCAACGTGATCTCACCACTAGTCATCCCATCCCATCTGCACCCCTTTCCACCTTCCGCAGAGATCACTCCCTTCATAGCTGTTTGGTTCAGCCATCCCTGCCCACCCAAGCCACCCTCTCTCCAGGTGCTTTCCCTTGCAACCACAGGAGATGTAACACCTGTCCTTCACCTCCATCCAGGGACCTCAACAGTTCTTCCAGGTGTGACAAAGGTTCATATGCACCTCCTCTAACCTCATCTACTGCATCCGGTGTTCCCGATTGGACTCCTGTACATCGGTGAGACCAAATGTTGAATCAACGACCATTTACTGAACATTTGCTCTCAGTCCACAAAGGCCTGCAGGATCTTACAGATGCTAACCATTTTAACTCCCCTTCCCATTCCCATACTGACCTTTCTCTCTAGGGCCTCCTCCATTGCTGGAGTGAGGCTGCACGCAAATTGGAGGAACAGCATCTCATACCGCATGGGCAACTTGCAACCCAATAGTATGAATGTTAAATCTCCAATTTTAGGTAACTTCTATAATACACCCCCTTTCCCTCTCCCCAAAGACCTCGCCCCCTTCCTTTGTGCCCTACACCCGTTCTTTGAACCCTGGGTGACCTTGCCCCTCCCTCTCCACCTGTATTCCTTCCTCCAGCTTCACAATTCACAACTTTTCAATCCTCTAGCTTCACAATTTGTAAATCTTTATCCTTTTGGATCACACCTGTTTTTTCATCTCTGGCCTTTGTCCAACAATCTGCCTATCAAAGAAACCCGTCACCCGTGTCCACCTATTATCAGCCATGCTCTATCCTGCCCCTCCTCTCTTCCAGCTTTCTTTCCCGCTCCCCTGTAATCAATCTGATGAAGGGTCCCAACCTGAAATGTCACCGATCCATGTTCTCAAGAGATGCTGCCTGACCTGCTGAGTTATTATTACAGCATTTTGTGTCTTTCTTTGATAAACCAGCATCTGCTGTCCTCCTGATTAACTATTACTGATTGTATGCCACGTTGTCACCTTCCTCCAGCTAACAATTTTACATTTCCTTATCATCATCTGCTTTCATATGTCGTTTTCACACCCTACCCTTCATGTTTCTAGACTCCCTCTTGCCAGACTCTCAGTCTGAAGAAGGGTCTTGACCTGAAATGTTAAGACATTCCTTTTCTCCAGAGATGTTGCCTGTCCCACTGTTACTCCAGCATTTTGTGTCTATCTGCAGTTTCTTAATATTATATTGTCAAATCTTCTCTCTGACTGTGCCTTATTGTTCATATTAGTCTCAATTGTAAATGTATATTTGTTTGTGTTATGTTTGGTTCTACTAATTTATTCTTGCTTCTATTTAAAGTAATAAAATAATTCTTAAACTCCCATATAGCATCATAAAAAATTGTATTGGAGAAAACAGAAATTCAACCAATTGAGGCCAATGTTAAATGTTTATGAAACAATCCAGTCAAATCAGTCCCAATTCTCAGCACTTTGTCTATTACCATTCAAATTATTATACTTTGCGTGGCTATCAAATTATTTTATGAAAATCTATTTGATTCTTTCTCTGTCACCCTTACAGTGAGTTCCACACGTGACCAATGCTTGAGGAAAAAAAGTTCCTCGCAACCCTCCTACTTCTTTACTGACCCCAACACCATATCTTTTAATCATTTCTTTGAATCTTTGTCTCCTGTCCCTTGAATTATTTGCTTTCAGGACAAGCTTGCCCCCGTTTACCCTAGCTTAACCAATCGTGAACTTGTACAAGTCCAGCAGATCGCCTCAAAACCTTGTTTACTCTAAGGCTGTGCCTTCTACTCTTGAAGCTGAAGTCTCATTCCTGGAACTCGTAAAAATATTTTCTGCATCAACTCAAGAACTTTCACCATCTCCTTTGGATAAGGTGACCAGAATTGGGAGCTCTGGTTTGTAAATCTCCCTGCCTTTGTTCCAGTGCTTCTTGGCAAATGCTAGGATTTAATGTGTTTAATTCACATTCTGAAACATACCGATCCTCCTGCCATGAATTATATATATTTCATCTAGTCTGAAAAATTGTTTACCATGTGTATTGTTTCCATTTTGCTGAACCAGAGAGGTCAGCAAAGCATGAATTGTGAAAAGGCAATTAATCTGCAGAGGGAAGTAAAACAACTCGGTGTGCAATAAGATTGCAGATGCGGTACGGAGGAAATGTGAGTTCATCACTTTGGTTGAAAGAATGGTGAAGAAAATTATATTATTTAAAAGGTGCAAAACTAATGAACATTGGTGATATGGGTGATCTCATCCAAGTTAATGTGAAGATACTTCTGTGTGAATTGTGAATCTTTAGAAATTTCATATCTCATTGTCCCATGAGTGCTGATTTTTCACCAGCTCGCCGTTCTCCTGTGCTGCGAGTGCACCAAGTTTTGTTAGGATCGGTGGCTTGTTGTAAAAGTTAGCGAGGTTTAAAAAGCTTAAAAACCGCGCATGCGCAGATCGATCTCCTCTCCTGCCAGTCGGCGCTGCGCAGATTAGTCTCTTCTCGTGTCACTCCCCAAGACGGTCCTTCCTGCGCCATCGCGTGTTTACTAGAGCTGCGGGTGGCCGGCGGAGATCTCCAACCGGACACAATTTTCAAAGGGACCGGAAGCGTCCCAGCCCAGCAAGGAGTAGGAGATGTCGCCGATGCCGCCAAACGGAAAGCAGAGACTCTGATCCCGGTGGAGGAGAACGACCAGCACCCGGTGTGATTTCCCATCGCACCGCCAGCTTCAGTCCCTTCCCCTCTGGTCCCCCACGCCTGCCCCCCTCCGCCGTGACAACTCCCCCCTCTCCCCATGGCTCTTCCCACTTTTCTCCAAGCTCTCCCCCCCTGCCCATACACCCCCCCTCCCCCCACACGCCCCCTCCCCCCACAACTCCCCCCACCCACAACCCTCCTTCTCCCACAGCCCCCTGACCACACAACCCCTCCCCCCACAACTCCCCCGCCCACACATACACCTCTTCCCACAACCACCCCTCGCCCACACATCCCCTTCCCCCCACAACCCCCCCGCACACACACCCCTGCCCACCCCACACCCATCATCCCACAACTCCCCTGCCCACATACCCATTCCCTCACAACCCCTCCCTGTCTACGCACCCCCTTCCCCCCAAAACCCCACACCCACACCCCACACCCACACCTCCCCTCCCACCCCACACACCCCCCTCCCCCCACACCACCCCTCCCCCCATACCACCCCTCCCCCCACACCACCATCTCCCCCCTCCAACGCCTCTCCGCCCACAGAACCCCCCTCCCTTCCCACCTCACACCCCGCCATACACCATACTTCCCTCCCCTCCCACACATGAAGAGGAGAGGGAGGGAGTGCTGGGGGATGAGGAGAAATGAACCACGCATGCGCAGTTAGCGGCTATGGGTCAGTGGTGGAATATTGTGTTGGGGGAACGGGTGAGTGGTGGAATGTTACGTTGGGGAATGGGTTGCTTTGGGGACCAGGCCTCTCGTGTGACTAGGACTCAACAGTCCAACTTAGCCTAGTGTCTATAAACGTATTGATTTGTATTTGATTCCATCATCTCCTCTGGCAATGAGTTCCAGATATCAACCACTTTGTGTAAAACAAAACATTTTGTTCTATTTCCTATAAAATTCCTTCCTTTTACCTTGAACATACACATTTGTAGGCTGTGGGCCGAGCATCAAAAATGTGTCTAGAAATCGTTTTTCGTGACCTATGTCACAGAACTACATGAAATTTTCCACAGATTTAGATGAAGTATAATTGAGAAGGATGTCATAACTCGACACTGCCAAAAGTTGCACATTAATTAATTAAACTAATTAGAAAATGAGATCGGGAAAGTAAGCGCCATCTAGTGGCCAATGCCCATTTTACACCATAGGCAGCCTATTTCCGTGTTGCAGTCCATTTAAACTATATATTATTATACCTATATATATATAAATATAAATATATATATATATATATGACTTGTAAATTTGACTGTAATCATATATAATTAAGTATAATTATATTATATAAAAATAATATGATGAATATAATTGTGAGTGTTTTTTTAATGATACTGTCGCAGAGGTCCTGCTCCTGAACCAGCCTAATTAATGGGTCTAATTAATGGGTGAGGGCAGTTCCTGTGGGTTCCTCCCTTTACTGAACCCCTCTGACTGCCAGTGTGCTGAGTAGGGGTCACGGCCATAGTGGGACTGGGGCAGTGCCAGACTGGGGGACAGTCCTGCAAGGCATCTTCCAGTCGCTTTAATAGGAAATGTAATGAGACTGCAGCAGAGGTCCCGGGTTTTAAGGGCTCATGAACCTGCCTAATTAAAGGGTCAGGACAGATCCTCTGGGTTCCCCCATATACTGAACCCCACTGACTGGGACTGGGGCAGGGCCAGGCTGGGTGACAGAGTAAGAGACCTGTCTTATTTCTGATGTAAATGTCATATCCTGACCAAGAATCGAATGCTCTGATGTTTACTCGATGAGTATTCATTTTAAGCTACAATGAGCCTATATTTATGTTAGAGACCCCCCGATGGTGCCTTTTTGCAAATGAGGGCTATTACCTTTAACCTAAAATAACCCTAAAAGTGTTGCATTGTTTGAGTATCTGTAGTTTGTGTGTGTGTCTTTGTATACCTGTCAAACGTGTATCTGTGGATGTAAATGTGTATGTATGTGTGAATGGATGGATGTGTGTGTGGATGTATGTGTGTGCATGGATGTATACATGTATGTCTGCGTGCAGATGGATGTGTGTGTGTGTATGTATGTGTGCATGTATGTGTGTGTGCATGCATGGAAGTGTGTGTATGGATGGATGTATGTGTGGATGGACTGTCGCACTGTCATTCACCGGCACGCCATTATCATAAGTAATTCACTCATTGTTTAAATAATTTGACCAAAAAAAAAAACATCTCAGTCATTAAGTCAGCATGGACTTCAATTCATAAAATTCCAACCTCTTCTTAATGTTAATGAGAATAACACTGTTACTACCATAGATAAATTAGTTCAAGTTCACATACACCAATTCAATTCTACATAAACATCAGCCATTTCTGACCATTTCTCACTCCAATGGAAGCCTATAAAGTGCAATGAATATTCGTCCGTTTTTCTCCCATGGTCGGGGCCTGGAAACGGACGGCACTATGTACATCCTCCCCCCTCCCCCGCGGACATGATCCAAACACGCTCCGCGTTCGTGAATTGGCCGCTTCTTAATTGAGACCGCGGTTTCACTATGTTAAGTACATAGGCCCCGCGATCGGAGCACTTCTACTCGGTAAGTTATCGCAGGCAGCTCCGAGATTATATGTTAAAGACTTCAACAAGCTGGCATTAATGAAAATGTTTAATTTACCTTGTTATGGATACACATAGTTTAGGCCCTCAACTTCATGATTGAATGAATGAGTGAATGAGTGAGTGAATGAGTGAATGAATGAATGAATGAATGAATGAATGAATGAATGAGTGAGTGAATGAATGAATGTACAGCCTCCAAATCTCATTTTTTCACATTAAAAAGGGTGCAATTAAATTAGTAAAATCCATACAGATTATTTTTCATAAATTCATACTTTAGATCTTACCTTCCAGTTGATTCACAAAGTTTGACTGGTTTCAACTTTGTGTTGCAGTATCTCAGCAGGGACTTTGCTTTCAAGACTTTCTTCCACTTTACCACTTAGCTGCACATTCTTCAGACTTCTTATTGCTTTTCTCATTAAATTCAATTACCCTGCTGCAAGTTTCCACGACATGTATTCCAGAGAACTAGAAAGAACCTTCATCGGAATCTCCAGTAAAACAGGCATCAGCGAAGTTCCCTCAGCCATGATGCCTAGCTAGCCTGAAACAAAGCGCGTGATTGGCTAACTGGCATACAACTCAATGTTAAACGTGCTTTGATTGGACTAAAAATAACCAAACATTTTCCGTTTTTTCTCTAATTTAATAATAAAATGTTCAAGTCTTGTTCTTGGCGAGTTTCAGCGATGATTTATATAATATTAATACACAATATGTGACAATTTCATGTAGTTCTGTGACTTGGGTCACAAAACATTGGAATAAAGCTCCTCGGTACACAGCCTATTGTTTTTGATGCCCCTACCTTGGGAAAACGATTGTGACTATCTGTCTAGTGTACCTGTATCATTCTCAATCTCATGTTAAAGAAGGAACTGCAGATGCTAGAGAATCGAGGGTAGACAAAAGGCTGGAGAAACTCAGCGGGTGCAGCAGCATCTGAGGAGCGAAGGATATAGGCAATGTTTCGGGTCAAGACCCTTCTTCAGACGAAGGGTCTCGACCCGAAACATTGCCTATCTCCACTCCTTAGATGCTGCTGCACCCGCTGACTTTCCCCAGCCTTTTGTGTACCCTCATTCTCAATCTCCTTCATTCCACGGAAAACAAATTCAATCTCTCTCCATAACTGTCCTCCAATCCATGTACCACCCTAGTGTACTCCTCTGCACTCTCTCCAGCATGACCAGAAATGCACAGAGCTCAAAATGTGGTCTATCCAATGTTATTGCCTATTGATTTTAACTTGATTATTGTTTCGAAAGCTGACATTAAATTGATTGTCTTGTAGTTGCATTGCTTTTTGAACAAGTGGTACATTGTCCATTTTCCATATCTGAGCATATAGTATGTGGACAACCATAACCACCAGCTCTCCCAGCAACAGACGGCTGTTAATATTTCAGGTCTCAGTCCTCAATGTCCATTTCTGGTCATGTCCAGTCCTTATAGTATACTGCAAGATACAGGAAATGTTTCTGTAATCTCCACCCCTGCTTCCCTTGCAAACCTTGCACTCCTCCAACATAGCACTCTTCAAACAGAGTATTCATACTTGAAACGTGGATCCACTTGCACTTGTTTTTTGGAAGGAAATAAAGTAATACAGTTTTTTAGTTCATAATTTGAAGTTATAGCACTAATTTACATTGGAAATTGCACCCATCATGATTTTGGTTTGTACTGTTCTGTGCAGTTATCTATAGCACTGCAAAGGTTTACCTAATGGATCTTGCAACATTATTGATATTATTATTCAATGTGTGTGTTTATTGGCAGAACTTGTACCTTTTCATACCAATTGTTACTTTCAGTGGTCATCACAGTCATTGCACCATCTACCAACTTGGTTCATGATTTCAAGAACACCACTTTATTGGACACCTTCAGAACACTCTGTAGGCTGTTGAGACATTGTGCATGTGTGTTTTCCTGCAGTTGAGTTGTCTCATGCTCAATGTAATGTCTAGACCTCAGTGGTACAGCAATGGTGGCTATCAATTGAAAATCAAAAGCAGCAGATGCCGGAAATCTTCGATGAAAACAAAAAATGTTCAAAATATCCAGCAGATCAAACAGCAGCTGAAGAAAGAGAAACAGTTAAGGTTTGAGGACTTAGACCTGAAATATTAACAGGAGCTGTCTGTTGTTGGGGGAGCGGAGGTTATGGTTGTCCACATACTCTATACTCAGCCTGATAAAGTCAAGGTCATGTTATCACTTCATTTTTTTGCCATAAATGATTCCAAGCAGCTGCCAATGGTGTCTGCTGGTCACCACAACTTGCTGCTCATGAAGACACTTGGCTCATAGCAGGTTTGTTTTGCTTTCTTTGATTTTGGTCTGGTTCCTCAAGCAGTAGCATTTGTCAGCATTTCTGTTTTTCCATCATTGTAGAGAGCTATTGATTTGGATTATCAGAGTGACAAATTCATCTGAATTTACCAATTGCTGCTTTCCAGAGGCGTGGAGGGGAGATGGCCTCATGATGGAGTGAGCCTCTCTTTTCCTCTGGATAAGCTATAGAGCCACGTGAGAACCAGAATCATTGTGTTGAATGATACAGACATTTGCAAGGTGGAACCCAATGTCTCCATTCATTCAGATGTTCTTCACCACACTGAAAGCAGGTGTACACATGATATTATTGTGTATTGTATGTAATGTGCAATCGAACATTATACAGGTAGCAATATATATGTCACTGGAAATCCTCCCACCTGCAAGCATCTCTTTGATTCCAACATCATCCTGATGTATAAATATATCATCATTCTTCCCCAACAATATTGTGGATTCCTTTATCTAAAAGACAGCTGCTTTCCTAAGTGCCAACAGGGATGCACCGTCAGAAACGTCCACATCCCAAAATAAAATTATGTTTTTGAGGGAATCTAGAATCTGAAGAATTGAGGAGAGGATGAGGAGTATAAAGAAGAAGAAGGAGAATCTCTTTATTGTCATTGCACATGGTGCAACGAAATTTAAAAAGTCAATCCAACGGTGCGATTCACAAGAACAATCTTAAAAATATAAGGAAGGGTAAAAATATATCCATATAAAAAAACAATTCAGTTGAATGTGAGTGTTATTTCTTATTTTGCATTGTTAAGCTCACGTATGGCTATGGGGTAGAAGCTGTCTCTGAGCCTGTTCATGCGAGTTTTGAAAGACCTGTACCGTCTGCCAGAGGGCAGCAGGTGGAACAGGTTGTGTCCAGGGTGGGAAGGGTCCTTCAGGATGTTGGCTGCCCTGCCAAGGCAGTGAGAGTTGAAGATGTCCTTCAGGGAGGGCAGTGGGCAGCCAGTGATTTTTTGGGCAGTGTTGATGACCCTTTGAAGGGCTCTCCTGTTCGCTGCAGAGTAGCTGGCATACCATGTGGTTATACAGTACGCCCGCACACTCTCGATAGACACCAGCAGCTTCTCTTCCAGGTTGTTTTTCCTGAGGATCCACAGAAAGTAGAGTCGCTGCTGGGCCTTCTTGACTACTGTGGTGGTGTTTGTGGTCCAGGAGAGATCCTCCGCAATTTGTGTGCCCAGGAATCTGAAGTCTGAGACCCTTTCTACACAGTCCCCATTGATGAATAGGGGTTGGAGGGCTGCACTGTTCTCACGGAAGTCTATGATATTTTTCTTTGTTTTTGTGGTGTTTAGGATGAGGTTGTTGTCTGAACTCCACGCTGCCAGTCTTTGGGCTCCCTCCCTGTAAGCTGTCTCATCTCCTCCTGAGATACGTCTAACCACAGTCGTGTCGTCCGCAAACTTGACGATGGTGATGGTGGAGTGGGCGGGGGCACAATCGTGGGTGTAGAGTGTGTAGAGGAGGGGGCTCAACACACAGCCCTGTGGAGAGCCGGTGCTGAATGTGATGGGGGTGGAGAGGTGATGGCCCAGTCTGACGGTCTGGGGGCAGTTAGACAGAAAGTCCTTGATCCAAAGGCAGATGGGTTAGGAAAGTCCTAAATCCATGAGTTTGGTGATCAGTCTGCTGGGGATGATGGTATTGAAGGCAGAGCTAAAGTCAATGAAGAGCATCCTCACATAGTTCCCCTGGTGTTCGAGGTGAGACTGCTGAACCAGCCTCTCGAAACACTTCATGATGACAGGTGTGAGAGCGACCGGTCGGTAGTCGTTAAGGCCGCTGATAACAGGCTTTTTTGGTAGGGGGATGATTGTGGCAGACTTCAGGCACGGTGGGATGTTGGATTTGGACAGGGACAGGTTGAAGATTTTCATGAAGACCTCAGAGCTGGTCTGCACATTCCTTCAGAACCCTTCCTGTCACGCCATCTGGTCCAGCAGCCTTCCTCAGGTTCACCGCCCTGAGCACCCGCCTCACTTCATGCTCCTGCACAGTGAGGGTGTAGTAGTTGTTGTTGTTAGGGGCTGGTGGGAGAATGGTGATGAGCTCTTCTGGTTCTGCCTCAAAGCGAGCAAAGAAGGTGTTCAGCAGGTAGGAGGAAATTTACTGTTAAACAGCCCGCCGTCACCACAGAAGAGATATTCTGAACTGTTCCAGACTAGGTGACTTTCCACACAAAACAATCTCTCTCATCCAGATATTTTATCAAAGTAAGTCACAAGTGCAGGGGTTAGATTTGTTTATCCTTTTCATCCTCCCTTGTACAGTTCATTGCACAAATATTAAGCGATCAGTTACCCAAAATTCCAGTAGTTTGCTGCAGGTGCTGTTATTTATGCATTGCCACCTGCTTGACAGCTCAAATATAAAGAAAACCTTTGTCTGCTCCTCTCAGCATTGTTTCAGGTGCTGTACGCATTTGACTGCTGTTCAACATAGATGGCTGGCAGTAATCTATGTGGACACAGCAGCTGAGACTAATACACTTTACAGCAGGTTGATCAGATTGGCATTCACTGGGTACAGAGATACTGTGAGGGATTAACTTTTCAAGCTGATCAGGGTCGACATCATTCACGAAAGATAAATCCCTCAAGAGTCCAATTGAAGGCCATGTCAATCCATTGCACAAATGGACCGTTTCAGGGAAGCAAAACTAGTGATAATCATAGGTGTAAGCACATTGTGTTGCACTGAGCTCCCAGCAATTGACCAGATCAATGCACTGTGCAACTTCTCTGCAAAATCCATCACTTAGTTATTTCACCATTGAATTCTCCTGCGAGAAAAGGGAGTCTAGGCTTCAGGTGCATATTGCAAAATAGTTTCCATTTCAGCAAGTAATGTCGCTTTATTTTATTGCCTCTCCATAAGCTCCTGCCTACGAAGTAGCAATGGTAATTAATATGCAGGTAAAAATTAGTAACGGAGAAATTTTGTGTTGAAGAAAATATCCATTCCAGGGAGCTCGGAAGACCTCACAATTCAAGGGGCTTCTGCTGTGCAGCATTGACCTTCTGAGGAAGGTGTCATTCAAATCAAGAATAACCTTGTTCAAAGTCAAAGTCAAAAGAGTTTATTGTCATGTGTCCCCGACAGGATAATGAAATTCTTTCTTTGCTTAGCACAACAGAACATAGTAGGCTGTGACTACAAAACAGATCGGTGTGTCCATATACCATTATATACATAAATACACACTTGAATTAATAAATTGATAGTGCAATTAACAGATAAAGGGGTATTAATGTTCAGAGTTTTGTCCGAGCCAAGTTTAATAGCCTGATGGCGGTGGGGTCCTGTACCTTCCACCTGAAGGTAGCAGGGAGATGAGTGTGTGGCCAGGATGGTGTGGGTCCTTGATGATGCTGCCAGCCTTTTTGAGGCAACGACTGTGATAGATGCCCTCGATGGTAGGAAGGTCAGAGCCAATGATGGACTGGGCAGTGTTTACTACTTTTTGTCTTTTCCTCTCCACGGCGTTCAAGTTGCCGAACCAAGCCACGATGCAACCAGTCAGCAAGCTCTCTACTGTGCACCTGTAGAAGTTAGAGAGAGACCTCCTTGACAGACCGACTTTGTAATCTTCTCAGGAAGTAGATGAGCTTTCTTAATAATTGCATCTGTGTTCTCGGACCAGGAAAGATCTTCAGAGATGTGCACGCCCAGGAATTTGAAGCTCTTGACCCTTTCAACCATCGACACAGTGATATAAACAGGACTGTGGGTCCCCATCCTACTTCTTCCAAAGTCCACAATCAGTTCCTTGGTTTTGCTGGTGTTGAGGGCCAGGTTTTTGTGCTGGCACCATATGGACAGTCGCTCGATCGCTTTTCTATACTCGGACTCATCTCCATCAGTGATACGTCCCAGAACAGTGGTGTCGTTAGCGAACTTGATGATGGAGTTCATTGCACTTATTACATTATCAAATGTTCATGATGATACACTGCAGTTCATGCAGCCACACCATTTTCCATTATCCCTGAGTAGAAGGTGCATCCAGTACAAAATTCAGCACCCCGTATTGAGTGTGCAAATACTTTTTAGAGCTATGTCTTCCATTATATTCATTGTAATTTCATTATACTGATAAATTTTGCTCTGGATGCACCTACTACTAGGTGAAAATGATGTTTGATCATTGATTTGAATGATGCCTTCCTCAGAGATGTTCGTTCGTGCTGGTGTATTCATAAGAACTCATAACACAAACAAAAGAACTTAATCATAAGTTTTAATCAACAGGGCAGTAAAGTTACGCAAATAGTAAAGCCTCTGTCTCGCAGCTCCAGCGAATAGGGTTTGAACCTGACCTCTGGTTTTGTATGTGTGGAAGTTGCCTATTCTCCCTCTGATGGTGGGTTTCCTTCAGAACTTCTGGTTTCCCTCCCACATGCCGAAAATGTGGAGGATTGGCAGATTAATTGGCCACTGTTATTTGCCTCTAGTGTGTAGGTAAGGGGTAGAAGCTTCAAGGTGAGTGGATGGGCTGTGGGCAGAGTACTGTGGTGCCTTCACGCCCATGGTGGTTTTGCATATGGCCTGTCATCGCTGGCGACTTGCCAACAACCTCACGAGTAGGTCCAGCCACAAGAGCTCAATAACAACTCCAAGGTCAGACGCACTACTTGGCCTTATCTGCACATGGGTTATGATTGGTGAGAATGTAGGTAAAAGGGGCTTCTGGAATAAATGTGACACAAGGTGTCTGGCTCAGCTAAATGTCGTTTGTTCTTTGCTTTCTGTCGTGGGATTCAGTAGATCCTACAGTACAATGGGTTGGGGTAGGACTAATGTAAATGGGTGTTTGATGATCGCTATGGCTCCGTGGGCCAAAAGGGCATTTTACCTGGATCTAAGTGTCTACATTTACTATCATGCTATGCCCTGGGTGGCGGCTGTCTGACAACTAGAAGCTTTCCTATCTCTTCATGTGCACTTGGATGGAAAGCTGTTGATGCAGGGCAATCATCTTCAGCTTGCTACTCCCAATCAACTGAAGGAGCAGATTAGGATTGCTGGCTGACTGTTTACTATAAATTATACTTCAAAAGTCTGATTGTGTGCAGAGGCAGCCTGATAGAATCACAGCTTGTGGATTTCACGAACCCTATATTATGTGTGCAAATAGTTTTTAGAGCTATGTCTCCCATTGTAGTCTTTGGCATTTAAATCACTGCAGTTATTTAAGTGTAGTTAACAGTCAAAGCAGGCTATCTGACTTCAACTGTTTTACCTGCATTACCAAATAGTAACATAAAATGATCTAGGAAGCTACATACTGTGCCCACCATAATGTTTGGGACAAAGACCCACCATTTATTTATTTGCCTCCTTACTCCACAATTTGAGATTTGTAATAGAAAAAATAACATGTGGTTAAAGTGCATATTGCCAGATTTTAATAAAGGCCATTTTTATACATTTTGGTTTCACCATGTAGAAAATACAGCAGTATTTATACATAGTCCCCCCATTTCAGGGCACCATAATGTTTGGGACATAGCAATGTCATGTAAATGACAGTAGTCATGTTTAGTATTTTGTTGCATATCTTTTGCATGAAGTTTGAAGTGTGCGATTCATGGGCATCACCAGTTGCTGGGTGTTTTCTCTGCTGACAATAAAGGCTTTGATTGATTGATGCTCTGCCAGGCCTGTATTGCAGCCATCTTTACCTTATGCTTGTTTTGGGGGCTGGTCCCCTTCAGTTTTCTCTTCAGCATATAAAAGTCATGCAGGGCTGCCAACTCTCACGCATTTCACGAAATGCTCACTCTCTCACGCTGATCACAGTATTTATCAAGCACAAAAAATTATTATTTAAAAAAAAATAAAGAAACAAAGAAAGTCACGACAATTCAATTCGCTCAAGGCTTCCAAATCTCCACACTCACCAATGAGAATAGTTTTCTGTTGGCGGGTTTTCAGTAAAGAATGAGCAATTTGATTGTCTTAAGCCCATCGTGCACTGTTTAAAATGACAATGTAACTGCAGTACTAATTATTCCATTTGACATTCATGGAACCAAAATCTGCAGGTGCTGGAAATTCAAAATGTTGAAGGGGTGGGGGGGGGGGGGGGGGGGGGTAGGGAAATGCTCCCCAGATATCGGCAAGTCTCCGAATGTCCACTCACTCTGAGTGTTGTCGCAGTCATGTGTCCCAAACATTATGGTGCCCTGAAATGGGGGAACTGTGTATAAGCACAGCTGTAATTTTTACATGGTGAAACTAAAATGTATAAAAATGCCCTTTAATAAAATCTGACAATGTGCACTTTAATCACATGTGAGTTTTTCTATTACAAATCTCAAATTGTGGAGTGTAGAGGCAAATAAATAAATGATGAGTCTTTGCCCAAACATTATGGAGGGCACTTTAGTTAAGCTAATATCTGACAACATCACACATCAGTAAAGTTTTCACTGCAGAACTCATTTAATTTTTGGGGGAAGATTTTCTCCTGGTCAGTGGCAATCACTCTTAGTTACGACTGACCACAATTTGAGGTTAGCGTGTGTATTTCTAATTAACTATTCCTAGCCCAATTACTTTTATATGTGCACCAATGACATATTGAAGCCGTTTATGTATTTGCAACATCCCACTCTACTCAGTGCTACTCAGGATACTGAGATTAAAACTAGGTACCGTTCTTTGCCAGTCGTATGGATTGCAGCGTAAGAAATCTTTAGAGTAGCATTGGCAAAAAGAATGTGAAAGTTTAAAGCACATTTCTGGAATCATATCTCAAGGGAACATATCACTATAAAAATTAAGCAGGTAAACTCAGTCGACCACATTGAACGTAAAAAACTTATTTTTCCATTACCTCAAAATAGATGTCTGTCTAAAAAAAATCATTCATTTCTAGAGAGGAGTACAGAGGCTGCTAATTGTTTTGAAGTGTCTGAAGTTGTAAGTTAGCTATTAAGTCCACGAATAGGTAAATTGGAACTTGATCATCATATTGAAGAGGTCATTTAGATGTTATCCATAGCTTTATTCATGAAAACACATTGTACAATTTTTTTTGCACTATTAAACTGAATTTTTTGTTCATCAGCATTAGTAAAATTTTACAATATAGGTGCACAACGTCTTATGAATTGCTCAGCATACTCTAACTTAATCAACTTCCGAAAGTGCAAAGAAAGTAGTTTGCATTTGCTTTTGTAAACTATGAAGAAAACTCGGCAAAGTATATATATATATATAATGTAAAAGATGTACTTTACATTTAACGGCTCACATTCAATATTTGTGCATTTATATCACTGTAGTATGTCTCTGAACTATGATTTCTCGAGGATTAAATAACATTCCTTTTAAGTTTTTGAAGTGTCTGCATAACTTCCATAACCAACAGATCAATCTGTTAGGTGATCTGTGAAAAGTCGTTTGGCATTATTACCAGGTTGCTTGGAAAATGATTGGCACAGTTTATGTTTTGTGTGCAATGGAGGAATTACATTCAAGCTGTGGTTGAAATTGCTTCCAACCAAACTTCCTCCCTCCAGCGTGATCAATGAGACACTAAAATGTATCTGCTTCATTTCTTTCTCCATAATATTCCCATCCTCATAGAAATGTTTACTTGGTCTCACCAGTCATTTCACCAAAGTTCATATTCAACAGTTCATCCTGCACAGTTTCTCTTGCACTGTAATGAGACTATCAAATACAACTCATATCCATTCATCACAATTGTGGCATCTAATTTGGAAACCAGTTGATTGGTCACTTTGCTGAATATCTTTGTTTTGTGTGTAAATGTAACCTGGAGCTTACAGCCACGTCATTTTAATTCTCCATTGTGTTAACATCATTTTCTACGTTAAAATTCAGCTTACAGAACAGTCCTTCATCTCTTACTGTGGAAAAAAATATAACCTTCCCCACTAAACATTGAGGCTGACAACTTAATATCATTACCAACAACTATTTATATTTTGCACAGCAGCTGTTATAATGTACAATTTCCTTAGTTCTGTTTTATTTTGTTGTCTTTGACTCCTTTGATATTTGTTCCTTTCACCAAACTGCACGCTGCCCATTCTATTTTTTCTTCCTTCTGCGCATACATAAAAGTTATATCTGTAACACTGTAGATCAAATGAAAGATCTTCTTCCTGAATTGGTAACTTTTTTTTACCCTAAATGCTGGTTGAGCTGCTGAGTACTTCCAGCATTTGATTTGAAATTGCACTCCTATATTTCAAGATTCTGCAATAATTCATTTACATAGTCTCTCACGAATCAAAGCAACCTGCCAGTATAATCAGGCAAAGCATATATTTTACTTTCTTCCCGTTAAAAGTAATACTATTGACCTGGTGTGGTTTTGCTTATTTCAGCTGAAGTTGAGTTTAGCAGCAATACAAGCACTTTCAAATAGGATATCCAATTCTCAACCTCTGAATCACGGAGAATCACTTGGTATCCTCAGCAGTTTAGTGACTTTTTTATGTATGACATATAGATACATATGCATCAATGAAATGAATGGAATATAAAGGATCTCTGCTAATTAGTGGAGTTTTTTGCTTTGTTGGTCTGGGTTGAGTTGAGTTGATATGATTAAATTGAACTAAGTAGTTTTGAGTATAGCCGTTCTCTTTTAATTTTCCTGATTTTTATTTGTATTAGCAGATGTAACATTGAATATGATGGAATGGGCACCAGGACACAGCTAATATGAGTGAAATTTCTCTGTTGGTTAAGTGTACAATTTGAACAGTTAATGCCATACAGCACGGAAACAGGCCCTTCAGCCCAACTTGTTCATGTTCTGGCCCATTTAAGCTAGTCCCATCTGCCTACGTTTGTACCATATTCCTCTAAACTGTCCTATCCATGTACCTGTCCAAGTGCTGATATAGTATCTCCCTCAAATACTTCCTCTGGCAACTCATTCCATATACCCACTACACTCTGAGTGAAAAACCCTGCTCCTGGGACTCTTGGGGATATATTAAATCTTTCCCCTCTTACCTTAAACCTACGTCTTCTGGGTAAAAGACTCTCCACATTCACCCTATCTGTTTCCCTCCATGATTTTATGCTCCTCTATAAGATCATCTCCTGCACTACAAGGAATTAAGTCCTAGCCTGCCCATCCTCTCCCTATAGCTCAGCCCCTCAAGTCCTGGCAACATCCTCATAAATCTCTGCACTCTTTTCAGCTTAATGACATCCTTCCTATGGCAGGGTGACCAGAACAGAACACAGTACTCCAAGTGTGGCCCCACCACATCTTGCACAACTGTAACATAGCACAACGTTTTCCAGAATTATGCATAGATTCGGGGGTTTTAGCTACAGGGACAGGTTGGACAGACATAGATAGTTTTTTCTGGAATGCTGGAGTTTGCAGGGAGACATGATAGCAGTATATAAAATTGTGAGAGGAGTAGACAGGTAGATAGTCAGAGTCTTTTTCCCATGATGGAAAAATCACATACTGGAGGGCATAATTTTAAGGAGAGAATGGTAAAGTTTAAAGGTGATGTGCAGGGCAGGTTTTTTTTACACAGAAGGTGGTGAATGCCTGGAACACGCTATTGCAGATGGTTGCTGAAGCAGATACGTTAGTGGTATTTAAAAGACTTTTGGATAGGCAAATGGATAAGCAGGGAATAGAGCGATATGGGTTATGTGCATGTAGATTTTAGTTGGTTTTGGCATGATGTTTGGCACATTGTGGACTGAAGGGCCTGTTCTTGTGCTGTACTGTTCTATGCTCTAACCTCAATACTAAATACCCTGACTGATGGAGGCCAATGCATCAAAGGCCTTGTTGACCACCCTATCTGCCTATGGCGCCACTTTCAGGGAACTGTGTATATGTACTCATAGACCCTTCTGCTCCACAACACTCACCAGAACACAACCATTCATTGGTTTGACTTCTCAAAATGCTACAACTCGCACTTATCTGCATTCAACCCTATTAGTCATTCCTCAGCCCACTAGCCCAGCAGATGCCTGTAGCTGTAGCATAGTAGCTGTAGCATAGTAGCTGTAATTTTAGTGATAGCCACCTTCACTATTCAAAATACCACGCACATCTACAATATTACATATCATGCCTTATACATTATCATCCAAATCATTGGTATAGGCACTGAGTCCAGCACCGATCCTTGAGGCACACCACTATTCACAGGCCTCCAGTCCGAAAAAACATCCTTCCTCCACCACCTTTTGCTTCCTTCCATGATGCCAATTCCGTATCCAGTTTGCTAGCTCTCCCTGGATCCCATGCGATCTAATCTTCCAGAGCAGCCTGATCGAATTTCTCTATTGCATAAAGTAACTGAACCCTTGTGTTCAGTCTGGATGGTAGCCCTGAGTGTGCCTTTCCTTGACACTCTAAATATTAATCCCAATCCCACTCTGATTTCTCACTCCAATCCAATGAACCTCAACGAAAACTCAAGCAACAGCGTTTTATCTTCCAGCCAGGTACGCTACAACCTGTGGAGCAATTAAATCAGCAATGCTACTTCTGATGAAACGTCATCTATCTGTAACATTAGCTTGTTTATTTTCCTTGGATATTGCCTGATCTACTCGGTACTTGCAGCATTCTCTCTAATGTCAATTTTCCACAACTGCATTGTTCTGTGTTTAATAGTTTTGTAATTTTATCTCTCTGCTGTTCTCATTCATCTCTTGTATTTAAAGAACATAGTAGAACAGTACAGCATGGGATCAAATTCCCACAATGTCTGTGTCAAACATGATACCAAGATAAATTAATCTACCTGTGCATGATCCATGTCCCTCCATTCCCTGCATATTCATGTGTCCTATCTGAAAGCCTCTTAAATGCCACTATCGTATCTGCCACCACCACCACCCAACAGCGTGTTCCAGACACCCATCATTCTCTGTAAAAAGAAAACTTGCCCCACACAGCTCCTTTAAACTCTCAATTATGCTCTCAATTATGCGCCCTCGTCTTTGACGTTTCTACCCTGGATAAAGGGATCCGGCTGTCTACCCTATCTATGCCTCTCATCATTTTATTTACTTGTACACTATAAAGTTCAGTCTACCCTCAACGTCTTACATTCCACAGAAAACACTCTAAGTTTGTCCAACCTGTCCCTGTAGCTAATAACCCCTAATCCAGGTGGTATTCTTGTAAAACTCTTCTGCACCCTCTCCAAAGGATGTGATCCTCCCTGCAATAAGGTGACCAGAACTGATTTAATCTCCACTCCTAGCTGGCTCCAACCCCATTTATGTAATTCGGTCACTTTTCGTGTCCACCCTACCACAAAGGACATTCAACCCCCTTTATGTGGTGACTATTGTATACCTTGGGTATTCCAAGCAAAGAATTTCACTGTGACTTGTCGTATGTGACAATAAAGTATTCATTTCAATTCAATTCCCTTTGTTTAGTTTACTTTAGTTTAGAGATACAGCATGGAATACAGCCTACGCTTCGGCCCACGTCTTCCCTTTCTCTGCAATCCAAAGGAGCTCTACTGATTGATTATTTACCTAAAATGTTACCTCTGCTTCTCTTTCTGCAAATGCTGCCTGACCTGTTGAATATTTCCAACATTCTCTTTTTATTTTGCATTGGCTATCGTTCAGATCATAGTTTATTATGCTACGTCCTGATAAATTTTACATATACTTTTAAAATTCCAGGAAAGTATTTGCAGACAATGGTATTCAACGACAAATTATTTGCTGCTTTGCTTCAAGATAATTAAATTGTGCTCAGTTCTTATCTGTTTTCCATGCAAGCTATTGCCCAACCACATACATCAGATTTTGTTGCTGCTGACACTTGTGTTATGTGACTTTGGTTCTTTCATATCAATACTTTCCTTTTCAAAACTCTTTGAAACAAGAGCGCGGTACCTGCAAATGGTTTTACATTTTATGAAAAAAATCTGTATTAGACAGACTGATGAAATGCCAACCCTGATGTGTGTTCTTGTGACATGTATATTAAGGGTATTAAATTGCTCCCAGGTATGACAATTAACATCTCTATGCTTCATTTTATGGCTCCTTGAAAGCCAATTCCAGTTGCTGTAAGCAGAGCATGAATGGTCATATTTCTATCATCAGTGCTTTATCATAACATTATCAGGCCATATATCAAGGTTATGTAAAGCATGAAGCCCGTGAAGTACTCTGTTTTCAGTTAGAATCCTGCATCACTTGGTTACTCTAGTTGCCATGGTGAAGCAATTCTGCTGCAGAACAAAGCAAATGCTCATTGTAGCCATTTGTTGATCCTTCTGTCATTCTTTTAACTTGCACAGCTGCAGGGTTGCCCAAATCTCCAAACTCGCAGCATTCAAAAATAAGCATGAAACTGTCCCTGAAAGCACTTATGCTGAAGGCAACTGGCAGCTCTGTTCAAAATTGTTCAAGCAGCCAGGATTGCTTGCAATACTGCTTTGTGGACAGAAGGATATCTTGGCTTCACCACTGCCAACTGTTGATCAGGGATTTGCAATTGGATACTGGTTAGAACCTATGGGAGAAAATGAGTGATGACGGGAAGATTAATTTGACATTAGGCCTTCTGAGATGAACCCATGTCAAATTTGAACAACAGTGTTATAAGACAGCAGAACAGCAGTAAACAAAAGAAATACCCAAGAGGGATTAAGTGCAGATGCCGTAGGTTTCTGACTCTCCAGTGTCAGTTGGGGCCATTGGGCTAATCTTAAAGAAAAAGAAAATTCATGCATTTGGCACCAAAAATATATAATTCCCAAATTACCTTAACTTCATGGCATAAAATTAATATAAAATTCACAAGGGCATTGCAAATAACTAAAAATAGAAATTTTAGTTGAAAAGAAATAACAGAAAAAACCCATGAAAATTATATATAATATTTATTCTATTTGTGTTAATAAATATATTTGATATTGATATAATCTTAATAATACAGCTATGGTGAATACACATGAAGATAATTTCAGGGAACTATTTGCCTGTCATCAGCGACCCAAGCGTCAGCTTGTCTTGATCATAATTATGTATTTTTAGTTTGTCGTGAGCAACGGTATTGGCAGTAGAACACAAAGAGATATTAGTTCAGAGAAGTGACAGAAAAAGCGATTTACTATTTCTTCAGAGGCAAATTATTTCTTTATGTGTCATGGTGTGAGAGCAATGAACAATTTATGATAGGAAAGCAAATAGATAGTTTTGCAAACATCCAATAAAAAAAAATGTCGAAAGTGCATGTAAATAATAGATGGAAAACTAACAAGTGCAACACAGAAACATAAAATCCTTGTGCAATTAAATAACTAATGACAACATGGGAATAAATAGCACATAGGAATCCGCATGCAAATGGCGATTAATAGTACACTGATTCACACTGCAAAAGGGTGAACAATAGGATTTTTGTAACAGACATTTCAAATAGAACCTATGGGGAAAAGGAATGGAAAAGACTAATTAGAAATACCTATGAGCACGTGCCTTTTTTTAAACCAAAGACTATAAATTACCTTTAGGTTATATGAAGGGTTATTTGGTTCAATATGTAAGTTACCAGTAGGGTTCTCAGTTTATTAATGATTGTCCTTCTAAAATCTGCAAATAATTCATAGGGCAACTTTGATGTAAGTTTAATATAGTGCAATGTGACCCATCAACACCTTTTACTTGCATTCTTCCACACATGTTATACCCTTACTCACCTGGTATTTTATCATTTGGTTTAATATTAAACAGAATTGTAAGTTTCTTGCTATCACTGGCAGTAACAACGGAGATGCACATTTACAGGAAGGAGGATTCTCTCCAGCTGTAATTCTTTAGTATGAGGTGACTGAGCTAGATCGATTTTTGGGCATGGAATCCTTTGTGGACAGGTAATCAGGGGTACTTCAGGTGAGTGCAGTTGCAGCTGTAGCATCTTTAATGCTTCACAGGTCAGCTATTAGTGACTGAAGATACAGGCATTCACACAGTACTGTACATTTTCTTCATAACACAAATGAATGGGCACAATGTCAATCACATATCACTGGTGAGGGGAGTAAGCCATTTGGTTATAGTTTTGGCTCTATTCAAAATGTTGAATGATGGATTAAGATGTCAGTTGCCTCAAAATAATTGATCTAAAATGCAGGTCTGAAGAGGAGAGTACCTGCCATTTGCAAAACAGATTAGCAGAAGGGAGTGTTATTGACAATTGTAGTAGGTACAAGGAACATCACAGTCATACGACATGTCAGATAAGCATAGTGCAGGTCATTCACAATGTATGTTATAGGGCATGATGGTAATCCATCTCAGGACTGGTGAATGAAGATGCTCTCCTGTATGAAACATGTCACTGGAGCTAGGTCAGAGAAGTCAGAGCAAATTATCTTTCTGACACACATTAGGTTATTAAGTGCAATGACAGGTAGGTTTCTGAGGGTACTGAAAACACAAAGAGAGAGCAAGTCTCTCTTGCTATTAACATTTAAAGATTTTTATTGTTTGCTCATTTTGCAAATTTGCAAAATGCTGCGTTTCCAACACATTAATTTTCATGATTCATCAAATACAGGAAATTACTTTCTAATAATTCAAGCATGATTGGAAGTGCAATCGACAAATGTCTATTTTTTTCATGGTGTTTATTTTGATACTGTTTGTATGCACGAGCATGTGTCCATCTTCATCAATCATATATTGTATCTATATTTTGTGTTGGAGATTATCACATTTCAAAAGCGGTAGCATTTAGAATTCACCGGGCAATTTAAAAGCAAATTTATCATCATTCACTAATTTGTATGCTATTTCTCACTCGACAAGTGAGCATTGATAATCCAGTACCTTGGGTTATGCACCCACTCATTCTGTGCTAAATATATACTGCGCATTAGGTTTAAATTAATTTATTGGCATATACATGAAGATGCAATGAAATTTCTTGTTCATGTGAATGCCAGCATATTCAACAAGTACACAATACACACATCGTTAATTGCAAAACAAGGAGAATAGTGCAAAGATTGCCATGTAAACTGAAATTGTTCAAAAAAGTACTAAAGTGCAATAACAGTAAACCGCATGGGAAAAGATTTCAGAGTACGGTTACATGGTAGCACCTCTGGGAAGGGAGTGTGGAAAAGCTGGTTAGTTAGAATTCCTTATGCTCCAGGGACTCTGGCGGGAACCTGTCAAAGAAGACTCACTGTGCAGATTGCAGATCTGAAGTCAATTTCAAAAACTGTTTTCTGTGTTCCTCTTGCACATCAGTTTTGTGAAGCTTGTTTTTATTTAGTCATAGTTATTATTCTGACTTATAGACTTTGATCTTGTATCTGCACCTTAAAAGGCACTGCACAGGTATTAAACGTCACCGATTATATTAAAAGTCCTAAAGATGGTCTTGCTAAATTCGTGAATGGTTTACTTCTCTGTGCCCTTAATCAGTGGAGTAGGATTTTTGTCTCAACTGCTTAGAGATTAGATGCCCCCTGGCAGTATATCAAGAGATGATCTCCCTCCGTGGCCATCTGACTTCTTTCTGTTCTTCCTCTTCCTGCTGCCCTTTTTTAATTGGCAAGAACTGTGGCTGCCTTATAATAATGCTGTGACCAAAGTATAACAGGAGGCCATCAGTAGATTATACTACAAATTTTGCTTGAATGGTCCAGGCAATAAATTGCATTTTTGTCAACCAAAATGGCATTCCCCATCATGTTTATTTTGGTCTCCACTGCTGTGGCTTGTTTTCATATGATCATAGAAAATATTTGGGGAGTAGGTGTGAATCCATAATAATTGGGTGGGTTATAATGAGGTATGCGTCATGATGTCCGAACTATGAATCTGAATAAGGCCCCTGTGCTTCAATGCTCCGCTAGAGATCTCTTGCCTTACTTTTTTGTAACAAGAATACAATAAGTAGGTGGTATTTTTAGATCTCAAGTTTTATCGTAACACGACACGTGCCATGGCAGATTGTCATTTACTGTAACTGAAAAATAATTCAGGTTTCTTTCCCGACTATCCCACTTGTTCCAGTGTAAGCAGAGTACAGTACTATCAAATGTCAAATTGAGACAAATAAAACATGCTGTTGTGCTTATGAACTCATTGTATTGTGCTTGGTCAATCCATAGTGCAACTTGGTAGCAAAACACAGCTGACAAATGGTCAACACATTTGTGTATTATTTGTTCCCCACACTCTCACAATTCCTACTGAATAATGTTTGCATGACCTAAACCAGTAGCCTCCAAACTTTTCAGCATCAGGGCCACATTATATATTTGGCACATTTTTGTGGGCCATACACTCGCACTCACTCACACACACACTCACGCTCACACTCACTCACACTCGCACACACACGCCCACTCACACACGCACACCCACTCACACACGCACACACCCACTCACACACGCACACACTCACACACACACACACACACACACACACACACACACACACACACACACACACACACACACACACACACTCACTCACTCACTGGGGCCGCTGTCGCCGATCTTCACTGTCTCCCTGGGGCCATCGATGCTGCTGCCGCTGACACATATCTCCACTCTAGACCCCCCACAGGCCTCCAACAGCGACTCAGCCGACCCTCGCCTCTCTACCGGCCACCGATTTCTCTACCTTCAAGTAACCCTTTCTCCATTCCTCCCCCACCTTCGTCATCACACTAGGTTTACTGTCGTCCTGTTGAGTTCCTCTGTATACTCATTGTCACCTATCCCATGGCGAACAATGTGTGCCCCACATTCCTTGATTATCGTTGCTTTTTGCATATCTTCCATTCATTTTTCCTCAGTACCTTCTATTTCCTCGTTCCCCTTTCCCCTGACACTCAGTCTGAAGAAGGGTCTCGACCCGAAGCATCACCCATTCCTTTTCTGCAGAGATGTTGACTGACCCGCTGAGTTATTCCAGCTTCTGTGTATGTCTTGTGTTTAAACGAGTTCCTCCCTACACAATTGGATGTTTGTGTTTCCTTAATTACTTATTTTTACATTGCATATCAAGGTCATTGGCTGAAATGTAAACAAAGATTTTTTTTTAAGCAAACCATTTCACCTGTCTGAACTACGACTGTTATTCATCCTTGTGCCACTTACTGGAAACGTTGTTTTTTCTCTGCTGTCCATAATCATTGGATGTTCTGTTCCTTCACGAATAGCATCTGTGAATAATTGATTTTAAAGTATGGTTGTGGTGCCTTTTTTTTGAGGAAATTGGCGTTTTGACAAACATTGCCAACTTCTGAAGTTTGTTATGAGCCACGTGTGGCCCTCCAGTAGAAGTCATTCATGATGCACATTGCTGCTGTGCTGCACAAAATATTTTGGTATTTATTTGTTGAAACAAGTCCCGTGGTCATATGTCGTAATTACTTTGTCGATTTACCCCTCGTTTGCAAGGGATGCAGATTTTTGATTGTTAATGCTTGAAGTTAAACATCTTGCTGTTATTGGATGTGCTCTGCCTTATTAAATCACATTGCAATAGGACAGTTCTTGATTGAATCAATATTTTCCTGTCTTCCATGCTTTTCTTTCAGTGTTCTATTTGGGATGCTGTTAGCTGAAAAGAAATAAGAATAGGATCCTATAGCCTAAAGTAAAACACTAGGATAACTTGCATCTTTTTGATCAATCTTTTAGTTATAATACCAAATATTTATTTCCTTGGCTTGGATTCATCTTTATCTTTCGAAGGTCTTTTTTCTGTAAAGAAGACATCTGAATGCAATATGTTGTTCCTGTTTTTGAAATCCTACTTCAAAGCATTTTGTAATTTAGCCAAAATGTAGCTCATGAGTTACTGTGTTGGTGCGAGTACAGCTCTCTCATGTGATAGGGAATGATCATGGGTGCTTTTATCAAGACCTATTATTCTTGCTGAAAGCTCCAGCTGTTGTCTCATGCACAAGTTTGATGAACTGGACTGTTTTATACTTGCATCCATTTTTCTTTACAAATTGAATTACCTGGATGGCAAAAATCTGTAGGTTGAAGAGCTGTACCATATGCTGAGCCTGTGGAAAATGCCTACACCTATTATTGTGAAAATTGGAAAGAAAGGTAAAAAAATTAAATCAAGGATGGTAATGTTCAGGAAAAAATGTATTCTAAGGATTGATTCAGAAGCCCGATCAGATTCAATACAGTACTTTTCAGAAGCAGAATTGTGACTTTAAAATTACAACTAGCAGTACTTTATTGCCTTCTCCCTTTAAAAACAATGTGATTTAATTTTGGGGTGAGACTTACAATGTTATACAGGATTATCATAGAACAAAGATAACCTTTGGAAAAAAAGTATGATCTTTTACCTTTTTTAAAACTCTTGCAATCTGAAACACGCACAGCAGGCGCAACCTTCAATGCTGACAGTTATTTTCATCATGGTAGGCCAGGAAAGCAAAAACTGTGATGCTAGAAATTAGAAAATAGAAACAGAAAGCTGGAACTGATGGGTCAGGCTGCATCTGTGGAAAAAGAAATTGACTTAACGTAAGGCTGATGAACAAATGAAATGCCCATGATCGGGCAGTGACTGAATGACACAGATGGTTGTGGTGCTGACAACTGAGGTAGGGTGGTGAGGGATTGATAATCGCAGATGGCCTTTCTGAAGGAGATAGTGATAAAGGAAAAGGGAGAACAGGAGGGAAAGGAAACTATTATTTAAAAAAACCCACAGGCATTGATGGTGCTGGATCTATAAGTTACAAAACACAAGAAGGAAAACTTATTAAATGTTATAATAAAAATGCAAGATGCTGGAAATATTCAGCAGTGCATGCAGTTCTGATGAAATCTTAAGAAGGTGGTTATCTGAAATAATTTAGTTCAGTATTGAGTCCTGAGGGCTGCAATATGTCAGGTCAGAAGATGAGATGTGTTCCTTGAGCTTACATTGGTGGTTGGTAACAGTCTAATGATAAAGTTCAGAATGGGGGTGTATGATAGAGAATTGAAATGACATGCAACTGGAAGCTAATGTTTAATGTTTTGTGGGAGGAAGGTACAGTGGTCATCCAATTTTCTTTTGGTGCTCCATTAGAGGAGACCAGCTGTTGAGCAATAAAAGCAGTATACTACATTGAATAAAAAGCGAATTGCTGCATTACTTGGAAAGAATGTTTTATCCCCTCATCCAAATCATTGATAAAGATTTATTTGGGACCCAAGTGTAATATTCCATAAGTAAAGGCCTGCCAACTTGAGAATGACCTTGTTACCTATATTTTTTTTATCTACTTCTCAATTCCTGATGGTATGTTACTCCCAATTCCGTGCGTTCCAATGTTATATACTAACATTCAGTCTGGGATCATATTGAAAGCTGCCTGAAAATCCAAATACAGCACAATCTGCTGGTTCCCTCTCATATCTCCACTAAGAAGAACCTGAATGGCTTGATATATACATATTTCAAAACCTACAAATCCATAGTCTAAAAATGTCATCCTTCACCCTGAGGTGCTGCTAAGAATGAATATTTCTCCATTTGCACACTGCATCCTGGTCACATATTCATCGAAGCAGATGAATCTAGGGTCCATTTATCTAGCTTGAAATAAAATGTACAATTGTACCAGAAGTCTATTTTGCATTAATGTTTTGATCTGTTTGATATGCACATATTTAAGGGATACATTTGAAGTGTTTATTTGTGGGGGTTTTCATTATCAACTGACGTGAGATGTCATGCTTTTAGTGCAAAGTTTAAAATACCTACAAGGTTAGGCTGAATAAGGATCTTTCGTACCTCATATTTTGAAATCCTAGTGTGAAAAATCGTAAAAGAGACACAAAGAACTACAGATGCTGGTTTACAAAAAAGACAAAGTGCTGGAATAAATTAGTGGGTTCTTGCAGAATCTCTGGGAACATGGATTGGTGACGTTATGGGTCTGGACTCATCTTCAAACGCATGACAAAACTTAATACTTTTTTTAAATACCTGCATACATGCTGACAGCATAAAAGTTATTTGAAATGATTGTATCTGCTTCCAAAATTGAGAATCATGAACTTTAGTGGGACTGTGTTTTAAAACCAGAATATTAAATTGTGCATTTAATGCACGAGCCTAATACGGATCTCTATCTCATTGAATCTCACAAGGGACACTCGTTCAGATTTCTGACATTGGAATATAGATGAAAGATCCAAGATCATTAAGCACAATGCGCAGTATTGCAGTCCTGCATTTTGTGATTCATTACAACATAATGATCAGGTTTACAGGGAATGTTTGTTCATATTTCTAATTTTCATTTCTACCCGAATAATTTTTTAATAAATTAGTACGAATCGTGAAGTGCCACTGGGCTACTTAATTAACATAAAAATGCCAGACATTATTCCTGTTTGATTTGAATGAAAATTATATTTGTATGAAAAGATTGTAGTTTTTTATGAAATTTCATTTTGTTCATATTCCCACCAGAGCATATTTGTTTGAAAGAAGAAAGATAAGGTTAACCAAAATGATCATTCTGAATAAGAAATGGTGATTAGAATAAAAGTAATTACATCTAGAATTGATTTTGTTTCCCTTGCATTAAGTAAATTCATCTTATAATATCCTGATGTTAGTTGCTGCATTCGACAGGTCAGATTCCTTTCAGAAGGTTCTTTAGACTTCTTTCATAGTTTGTTGAATTCTTATGTAAAAGCAAAGAAAATATATTTGTCTGAAAGGGGTCACCTGAGCATATCTCTTCATTGAATTCAAGTTCCCATTTCTATCTGAAAAGAAATTATTTGGTCAACGTGTTAAACATTTTTAATGCTGCCCTTCACTTGTCGGGTAATTGAGCTATTATCTTTCTGCTGACAAGAGAACAAAGTGTGTGACCTAGAAATTCATGAAAATATGCAGTAAAATTTCATTCCGTTGGCAATCTGTTTGTAGTTAAAGCCAATCTATTAAGGCACATGTGATGTGACTTGAGTACAATAAGTTTTTGCACAAGAAGCGCACAACTGCTAAAACTGACAAAATGGCTAGCAATATCACTACAGTTACCCCAAAAGGTGAAATAAACCTAGAATTAACCCTTGCTGCAGTTTACGGAGCTCTGCCTGTAACAGGAAAAGTGTAGACAGCAACATTGCAAAGCCACTGCAGAAAGAGAAATGAGAGAATAGAATGCCTTTTATTGTCATTCAAACGGTTTGAACGAAATTGCATTTTCTACAGTCATAACATTACAAAAAAAAACAAGATCCACACTTAACACAATTTACATAAACATCCATCACAGTGAATCTCCAACACCTCCTCACTGTGATGGAAGGCAAAAGTCTTATCTCTTCCCCTTGTTCTTCTCTCGCCGTCCAGCAGTCCAACTGCAACGTCTAGGCGACTGGGCTCACGATGTTAAAGCACCTGACGGGCGATGGTAAGTCTCGCGGCCGTTAAGCCGCGCCAGGCGATGTTAGGCCCCGCTCCAAGTCATTTAACCCCGCGATTCCGGCGGGAGAAGTTGCCGTTGCGGGAGCTCCGAAAAGCGGTCTCTCATCAGGGACCCACGAGCTCCCGATGTTACCGTCCACAGGGCCTGCAGCCGGAGCCTCCGAAGCTCCAAAGTCGGGTCGCAGCCACGCGCCACCACAGCTCCTCCCACTTCGAAGTCAGCTAGCTCCGCGATGGCAGGTCCGCAGGCTCCACGATTGGGGCTTTTGGGTTGGTTCCGGCCGGAGGCCGCCGCCGGCTCCACAATGTTAGGCCCAACAACACCGGAGACCCGACAGGGAAAAAGTCGGGTCCCCCGTACAGGGAAGTGATTGAACAGTTTCCCCACTCCCACCCACACCCCCCACATATACACAACTAAAAGAATAATAAAAACTAGAATCAAAACATACATTTAACGAAACAAAAATATAAAAAAGACAGACGGACTGCAGTCGAGCCGCTGCCGTCAGGCGCCGCCACACCACAGAGCATGAACATTAAGAGAGCAAACATGAATTAAAGATAAGATTTAGCAATTTTACAATCATCCTGAAACATTCAGAAACTGAATGAATGATTTTAATATTCAAAACAAATTGTTAGCAAATAACAATTATCATGTTGTTTAAATGCAACTTGCTCTTCTGACCATTAACCCTACATACCTACGATTAGTTTATTTTTTAAAACAAGACACAAAGTGCTGGAGTAACTCAGCGGGTCAGATGGCATTTCTGGAGAACATGGATGGGTAAAGTTTTGGTGCAGAACCCTTTTCTTTTGTATCCTTATCTGAAGCTGCAGTATCCTTTACTCATTTCATGATACTTTTCGGCTCATTTGATAGCAAATTCTTGGACGTGACATCGCAGGTGGGAACAATGTAGTCGGAGACCAGGAAGACCTTTTGGGGTTAAAATCAAGCCCCTAGTGAATTTTACTGGATACACAGAGAGGACAATTTTAAGGAAAAATAAACAGCACATACATTAATACTACATGTTATTATTTTATTTTTTATTTAATTACCCGAGAAATGAGAGTAAACTTTGAAAATGTAAATAGTGTAAACTTTAGGGACAACATGTCATTGGAGGAAAATATATATATTTAAATTCAATTTATCACCAGATGATGCCTCTGGAATATTATACCATGCTATAATACCAGTGTTATTATGGAATAAATTGATGGTTAAGTTACGATTAAACAAAAACGTAAAACAAAGTGGTTGTATTTTGTTTAAGAACATTAACCATAGTGACCATACACAGTTGAGTAGATCCACAGATTTAGACGTGGGAATTAAATATAATGTCTACAAGTTTGCAGATGACACAAAGCTGGGTGGCAGTGTGAGCTGCAAGTAGGATGCTATGGGGCTGCAGGGTGACTTGGGTAGGTGGGTGAGTGGGCAGAAGCATAGCAGATGCAGTATAATGTGGATAAATGTGAGGTTATTCACTTTGGTGGCAAGAACAGGAAGCCAGATTATTATCTGAATGGTGTCAGATTAGGAGAAGAGGAGGTGCAATAAAACCTTGGTGTGCTTGTACATCAGTCACTGAAAGTAAGCATGCAGGTACAGCAGGCAGTGAAGAAAGCCAATCGCATGTTGGCCTACATTAAGAGAGGATTGAGTTTAGGAGCAAGGAGTTCCTACTGCAATTGTACAGGAACCTGGTGAGACCGCACCTGGAGTATTGTGTGTAATTTTGGTCTCCTAATTTGAGGAAGGACATTATTGCTATTGAGGGAGTGCAACGTACGTTCACCAGGTTAATTCCCCGGATGGCGGGACTGACCCATGATGAAAAAATGGGTCGAGTGGGCTTGTATTTGCTGGAATTTAGAAGGATGAGAGAGGATCTTATAAAAACATGTATAATTCTTAGAGGATTGGACAGGGTAGATGCAGGAAAAATGTTACTGATGTTGGAGTCCGGAAACAGGGGTCACAGTTTAAGAATAATGGGGTGGGTAGGCCATATAGGACTGTGATGAGAAAACACACTTTTCACCCGGAGAGTTGTGAATCTGTGGGATTCTCTGCCACAAAAGGCACTGGAGACCAATTCACTGGATGTTTTCAAGAGAGTTAGATTTAGCTCTTAGGCCTAAGGGAATGGGATATGGGGGGAAAATCCATAATGGGGTACTGATTTTGGATGATCAGCCATGATCATATTAAATGGCAGTGCTGGTTCGAAGGGCCGAATGGCCAACTCCTGCGCCTATTTTCTATGTTTCTATGAGTACCTGTGTTTTAAAGTTCAATATGCATTTCATCCAGCTATTAGCAAATAATCATTCAAGTGTGATCTGAAACTGGTGCCAGATCAAAAATTTGCACAGCAAAGAATGATGAGGTGACCAAGATCTATGAATGTATGTGTAGTTGCATTCTAAGCAGCATTTCCTAAAGAATATAAAATATGTCTCAGCATGTTTCCCCATTACAGATATTTCTTCCTGTGCAGACTAAATAGAGGACATTTAGGATATGTCACAATATCTGTGTGTTTGTTCACATCAGAATAGATACAAATATTTTAAAAGATGAAGTTTTTTTGCCTTGAAGCTGAAATAAACCCTAAATATGAGATGACATAAATGCATTTAGCTGTTACGTCAATCTTTCCATCTCCATTCGTCCATTTCTTTGGTGTGAATTTCCTTCCTACAAGGCAAAACCAAGTGGCAGCTTGGAAGCATCACTCCGGGACGAGCTCAATGAGTTCTGCGCTCGCTTCGAAAGGGAGAATACCAGTGTGTCTCCTCAGGCCCCTATAGATTTCCATTGCATCCTTGTGTTAATCTGAAAATAAACACAAGGTGCAGGAGTAACTCTGCGGGTCTGCCAGCATCTCTGGAGGGCATGGATAGATGATGTTTTGGGTCGGCATCTTCTTCAGACTATTGAAGAACGGTCCGGACCTGAAATATCACTTATCCATGTTCTCCAGAGATGCTGCCTGAGCCGCTATGTTACTCAACACTGTTTTTTTGTAAACTGGCATCTGCAGTTCCTGGTGTCTTCAATAAACTCTGAATCTGTGTTGTTTTTGCAACTACATTTTAAATGCTCTAATTACAACTGGTAGCAACACCATAATAGAATTATAAATGTTAGGACCAGTATACCTTGGTCCCGCATGTGGAATTCTTTAGAGATCTTTGTACTGGAGTGGCTCCTAATATAATAACTTCTCACATCCAGTAACACTTACCATGGGATTACTGGATTTCCTATGCTTCATCTGAGAAACAGGCCTTTCAGACCAACTTGTCCATACTGAACAAGCTAGCATTCTGGGCTAGTTCCATTTGTCTGTATTTAGCCTATTTCTTAAGCCCTTCCAATCCGTACATCAGTCTAAATGTCTTCGGAAAGTCCGAATTGTATCCACTTCTACAGCTTCTTCTGGCAGCTTGTTCCAGATACAGACTATTCTCTGAATGAAAATGCTGTCCCTGAGGTCCTCTTAAATATCTCCCCGCTCACCTTAAAACTATGACCTTCAGTTTTAGAATCCTCCAACCTGTGGAAAAAACACGAGTGTCATCTTATCCATACCCCTCATGGTTTTGTTTATTTCAATATGATCAGCCCTCAGTCTCCTACTCTCCAAAGAAAAAGTCCCAGCCCATCCAACCTCGCCCTATAACTCAAGTCTGCTAGTCCAAATAAACTCCTTTTGAATCCTTCATGAACTCTCTGCACCCTTTTCAACTTTAGTATTATTTAGTTTTTTATTGTCACATGTACAGTGACGAGCTTTGTTTTCCTTGCTGTTCAAATCACATCATGAGTACAGTCATACACAAGTCTAAGAATGAAACAATTGTAATTGATAATTGTAGATCCTATTCAGGTTCAGTTTGCAAAGAGTCGCTTTGTCCTGACGCCATCTTGCAACTTTCATTTCTGAAGTCTTTGAAAACGTCTGATCTTGTCCTAAGAAGCTATTGCTTTCTCACGTCAAGGCCAGGTGTTGTGGTGGCACTGGATTGATGATGTTGGGATCGGCCTGGCCCAGCACGATGCTGTTGGTTCCTTCCATGCCGTTCCATGCCATTGCTGCCGTCTTACTGTCGGGCCTCCAGCGGGAATTGATTGTTTTGGAGTTCTCCAAATACTTGATCCAAGCCAGAATATGTTGAATAACCTTGCAAGAATTGGTTGAGGTCTGTGAATGCCTCTTAAAATTGAATTGCTGGCCTCAGACACTGCTCTATGCACGATACACACATCAATCACCCATCCTCTTTATCAATCGAGGCTCACACCAAATAATCCTATGTGACACCGTGCTATCTCAAACAACTTCACGCCTTGCACATAGGATTCACAACTTGCACAGGCTGCCAAAAGTTCAACCATGACTAAATTCACACAAAAAGGACTGCACAAAATTCATGAGCAGAGGAGCAAAGGCAAAAATCTAACCAGATGGTTTACAACCTCATAGAGAGAAAGGAGAAAGAGTGATGATGTAGAATGATAGTTCAGACAGATTAGAGGATTCCATAAGGATCTGCATTTAGTGAGACACAAGGCATAAGTGGTCGATCACTAAGGAAAGGACAGAGGAAAGGACTGGATGCTGCTTTAATGGAAAACAAGGTCAAACATGAGTTCTGTTGCTGAAAACATATTTTGGGAAGACTACAGAACGTGGCTGGTAGATGATCAATATCGCCGTGGAAAACCTACCAGAGGTTCAGTGCAAACTTGCCACGGGGTTGAAAGAAGGTGCAGCCTATCCTTTTCAGAATGAAAACTGTGGCCAAAAGGCATAGCTTCCGATTGCATCTCACCACAGAGGGCAACAGACGGTGCTGACAGATAACAGAAAGGGCATGGATAGGAAAAGGAATGTTGTTAACCTGAGAAACTATAGCAGCTTTCTGTTCCATGGAGCCGTGGTCTCTCCTGCACAACATTGCTTCCTAGTAATTCACTGAAGATCACATTTCTGGATTCCTGGCACTCTGCAAGTTTCAGGAACAGTAGTTCATCTTGTGGCAGGATTAAGTTTGAATGTTTATTTTGTCTAGGCCAACCCCCCTATGCACTCCATCTCAAGTCAGCTAAGATAGACACAAAAAATTAATGTCTGCAATATTTTCTCAAATTTCTACTTCTGAATGAAACGGCTTCAGGGTGGAGACTAATTAAAAATGTAGTATTGTTAATAACACACACAAGCACACATGAACACTCTCACCTACCTACCTACCATCAATATGCATAATTTAATAATTATAAAACAAAAAACTGCATGTGATGGAAATATGAACTAAATCCAGAATATGCTGGAACTACTGAGCACATCAGGCAGAGCAGCAAAACCAGGAAAGGTTAGAAAGAATAGGCTTGTGAATAACATCTGATCTGTCTGAAGATGTTCTAAATAGAAGACGGAATACAAAGCTGCATTAAAAAATACACAGTAGGCCAGCCAGCATCTGCAGAGAAAGATAATTTGAGTTAATAATATAGATTGATGACTTTAATCAGAACTGGCTAACTCAAACTAGAGAGCAGCATTTTTTTCAGAAATAGTTGAATTTGTTGTTGACCTCAAGGGCTGTGGTGTCCCTTGTCAGAAAATGACGCATAATGCTCACTTCGGATTTATCGCAACAGTGTAAGAGGCCAAAGTAGAAAAGGGAAGGGGAATTAAAGCAATGAACAGTAGCAAGCTTAGAGCCACCCTAAAATTGGACTGAATTGAGATGTTCTGAAAAGACCTTATCCAGTATGTATTGTTTCTCCAGTGGAGACGTGAATGCATCATGAGTACATCCCTCTGACACGTCAGTTGTGAAGAACAAGCATTCCCCACCCTCTCTCAGACAGCAGCACCAACTTTCAATCTCCCTTGATCTTAACTTTTCCTGGGCATTACCTTTATAACCTGAACCTTCACCATTCTCTGCAACTTGAAGCATGCTTGATTTCTAAAAGATTAAAAAAAACTTCTAACTGGTATTTTAGTAGCCCACAACGTTAACTTTGTTGAATATTGATTGCCATTTTTTGTTTTATTTTATTATCTGAGGACTATTTCTGTTCTCCATGTCAAATTATCCCCATTTAAGAAGTCCATAGCAGCTCTTGTTCATCAGATCCAGCTTCCATCTTAATAACTCCCAATCAACTATTTATTTTATCCAATGGACAATTACCATTGTTTCTATTAACATTGCTTTTAAGATAACTGTCATCTCTGAACCAGAGCAAGCAACCCATTTTCTTTGGATAAAGGAAGTGACATGATCTGAAGTTTAAGACCATATTTCTTTTTAAGCAATGCTAAAATAAAGATGATATTTTAGATTTTAGATTTCAGCATAAACATAATTATTCAGATTATTGTGGCTTTGCTGCATGTCAACTTCCACGTCAGAGCTATCTATGTACCTATTCTTTCACAACTTACTTTTAAACTTAATTTCCTATTAAATGTGATTAACTTAACTACATTAACCATTCTAAAAGTGACTAATTAATTCTTACATTATTCCAAGATTGTAAAAATATGCACTGGTATTTAAACAACATCTCCTTGGCATGGATACAGGCTCTCCATGTCTGTGCTGACCATCAAGTGCCCATCCACTCTATTTCTATTTTTCTTTTCTCATCTGCATCAGCTCACCCTCGTCCCAACTCTCTTATCTCCCTAGGTTAGGGGCAGTTTACAGCAACATATTATCCTACCAAGCAACATTCTTTTGACATGTGGGTGGAAACCAGAGCACTCATGGAAATCAACACAGTCATGGGGAGAGCATGTAGACTCCACTCAAATAGTGCCTAAAGTCAGTATAAACGCAGGATCTGTGAATCAGCAATAATAGCCCACTGTATTACTCATTTCAGTTGATCAGCAAATATTTTGCAAAATTATTTTCCCTACTTCAGCTTCCTGCAGTACGAACACCTATCATTGTACATTTGGAGAATGCTGCTGTACGCTATGCTATGAAATATGAAAAAGCACCACAAAAGTAATTTAAGCAGTTCTTGTAATCACCAAAGTTTTTCCTATCAAGAAAGTCAACAGTTTAGTTTAGAGATACAGGATGGAAACAGGCCCTTCGGCCCACCGAGTCTGTACTGACCAGCGATCCCCATACATTAACACTATCCTACACACAGTGGGGACAATTTACACTTATACAAAACCAATTGACCTACACACCTGTACATCTTTGGTGTGTGGGAGGATACCGAAGATCTCGGAGAAAACCTACACCGTCACGGGGAGAACGTACAAACTCCGTACAGACAGCACCCGTAATCGGGATCGAACCCGGGTCTCTGCACTGCGAGCATTGTAAGGCAGCAACTCTACCACTGCGCCACTGTGCTGCCCAGTTGTCAAAGTCTTAATACGTTCATTTGTAAAGTTTAAGGTTGTGTATAATTTATTTAAATTACTCAAAAAATAATTTTGTGTTCATCTAATATGCTTTTGGCCTTAATTAATATACATTTATTGTAAATTTTATGTGAAAGCATTTCAGAAATGTTTCAACTAAAATGCCTTCATCAAAATGTGACCAATTAGGCAACAAATCTCAGTAAAATATCTGTAAGTTGCACTGTTTAATTAGAGATACAATATATGGGTGTGTTTGAATAATGCTTCAATCATTACAAAATATACAGCTATCCAATACTTCTTCTTATTATTATTATTATTATTATTATTATTATTGTATTGCCTTTAATGTTTCCAGGATAATTCTAGTGGAATGTAAATACATTCAAAACATATTTCAATGTTCAATGTAGTAAGAGTAGGTGCATAATTCAGTTAAAGTTAAAAGGTTTCATTTAGACTAAGTGTTATCTACTTAAATATTCTGGTGTGAATGCATTGCAACAACAGTATTTAAGGGATTCACACTAATAACTACCTGTTATACTTGACGACAATTTAATGGATTACATTAAGAACCTGTCTAGATTGTCAGAATGGTACATTTTAAGTGTGGCAGAAAGAGCTATGTAATATTATTCCATGTTCAGAGATTTTGCAAACCTAATGATTGGAGTAGTACTTGGGTCAACGAGGATGTGGGAGTATTTTCAGAAATTTATGGCATGGAAAGAAGATATGGAGCCGTTTTCTGTATATCATAAAATTCACTTTCTAGCTCAGGCTAAAGAACAAAAAGTCAACATCAAATACCTGTTTTAAGGTGGCAAGGGTTTCCACATTTAATACCTTTCTTGCAACAAATACAATCCCCTACCAATCTGCAGGTGAAAAGATTTCTTTGCTTGCCCCCTGTATACATCTACCTGCTACTTTAAATATCACATATTGTTGCCTTTAATAGAGAAGTTAACACCAAATCCAAACAAGACCCTTAAAACTATTGTATATCTCATTCAAATCTTCCTCGTAGCTAAAATTCCATGGTAACACTAACATAAATTCCTTTTACACCATCTGTGTAGACCAGAGCTTTGTTATTTTAGAAGATTTCATCAGTGTTTTAGTTAGTGTTTTGGGCATAACCACTCCACCCTAATCAGCTTATGGGGCTGTCCCACTGTACGAGCTAATTCAAGAGCTCTCCCGAGTTTAAAAAAAAAATCAAACTCATGGAAGTACGTAGCGGGTACGTCGGAGTTCGGGACGTCTCTTAGCGACTCGTAACGCTAACGGCAGGTACTCAGGAAACGCGGTAAGCTCGGGAAGGATCGTGAAGATTTTTCTACATGTTGAAAAATGTCCACGAGAGCCCCGAGTACCTACGAGCGGCTATTACCATAGTTCTCCGAGTTCGAATCAGGGGAAACTCGGGAGAACTCTTGAATTAGCTCGTACAGTGGGACAGCCCCTTAAGCTGAATATCTAATATGCTACCTCAACCACTTTCAGCAAGCACCTACATTCAGAGATCTATCCAATTGATATCTACTTGCCTTTTACATTCAGGCATTTTCACTATCAACCACATAGCAAATTTCAGTATCATCTGCATGTTCATAAGCATGTCCCTTGGATACATGTCCAAATTGTTGATTTTTATCCCAATAAGCAGGTGATTTTATATTGGGCCCCACTACAGTCAGTGTTCTAGTCACAAGCATTCATTGCCCCATACCATTTCCTACAGACCATGGAGCTAGTTTTGATTCAGAAGACATTTTCCTTGTGTTCCTTGAGCATTTACTTTACCAACTGCTACGCCAAATAAACCCTTATCCAGAACCTTCCAGTATTCACGTAGACCACATAAAATGTGCCATCTGCATCGACCGCCACAAATGTAATCTACGTGGTGAAAAGCACTTCCCGAAACAAATCCATACTGACTGTCCTTGATAAATGTGGGTATTCCTTATGGAATAAATCTATACAGTAGAACTCCAATAACCAGCATGCTGACTATTCAGAAATCCGAATGTTTCAGCAACTGGCACACCAGGTAATGTTTGCCCGGCTCCCTTTAGAATGACCGAGCCACTAATCACTAATTTCATCCATTTTACCCAAAACCGTTAGCAGATTACTATTACCTATGCATGTAGCCAGAGAGCACTGTTAATGTATTTTATTAAATCCTGCCAGGAGTTTATATTGAAAATCATGTCCATACCTTCCATTTTTACACAGAAGTTTGTTTTCTTAGATCTCTCATAGAGCATCATTACTGTCATCCTCTTGGTCTATATAAACTTATTATGTGACTTTATCTTCCTTTATCTGTTCTGCCCCTCGGTTACTTCTCTAATAATCATTTATTGTACTCCTGGTATTTACATAAATGTCCTGTTTTTTGTCTTCCCCAACCTATTTTTACCTTGACATCACAGGGCTTTAGTTTTGGGAGTCCATACTTTTCCTTTGTAGAAAGATTTGATCTGAATCCTCACCTTCTCCTCCTTGAGCACTTTCCAGTGCTTTGACACTAATTTATTTTCAAACAGCTGTTCGCAGTACACCTTTACCCAGTCTCGTAAAATTGACTTTTCCCATGTTGAGAAAAGTCTTTCTTTGTCCTTTTTTTCATTACCATTAAATGGAATTGTGATAACTACCATTGTTGTGGGAAACCATTCTATGGAATAGTATAAATCTTAATTTTGAAAGTTGCAGATTAATTAGGGACAGGCAGAATATGTTTGTCTAATGAACGTCATGACCAGAGCCAGGATGTTTAGGCACTAAAGGCAGGCAAAAAGGCATAATAAAATTACAAAAAAGGCACGAAAAAGGCATTTATTGATAAAAAAGGCATAAAAAGGCATTTATTTCCACCACCAAAATATGGTTTAAAATGATAATATAAAAGTATACTACATTAAATGACCAAAGTTGCCTGGTTGCACATAATTACTAGCATTTTTTTCCAAATTATCTGGTGTTAAACTATGCCGTCTGTCAGACAGAATATGCCTCAGTTGTGAAAAACTTCTTTCTACCTCAGCTGAGGTCACTGGTGCATACCCGAGACAACTGCAGAATCTATATTCATGTTGATATCTTGTGCATTATGACTACCTTTGAGAACTTAAGCTATATTTTCTATTTCTTCAAGATCTTTGTTAGCTAAAATCAATCTCTCACATTTTCCTTGTATGTCTTTACCTACATCGCCAGGAACTTAACGAATATCGTCAGTTACTTTGTTGAAAACCTGCAAGTTATTCACTAATGTTTTGCCACGTTTCTCAAGGGAAGTGATAGCTTGTGGGAAGTTTTCAAAATTGGAAGCAATAAATCCAAGATCCAAGATCGCGGTGGAGGGACTTTTTCTGCATGATTTCACTGACGATCCTGACTGCAGCAGATTCTTATTTTCAAAAACAGTTGATTTAGTTTATCTTTTTAAAATTTGCAGCATAGTAGAGTATAGCAAAGAGCCATGTACCCCACCTTGTCAAAACGGGCTGAGGAGGTAGCGGAATCTCGGGTGCCATTTCCTTGAACAGCTGCACACGTGACGGTGCTTTGAGGAAGATTTTCTTGACATTGGAAACTAGGCGATCAACATTTGGAAACAAGCTACGTATGAAACATAGAAACATAGGAAATAGGTGCAGGAGGAGGCCATTCTGCCCTTCGAGCCAGCACCGCCATTCATTGTGATCATAGCTGATCGTCCCCTATCAATAACCCGTGCCTGCCTTCTCCCCATATCCCCAGGTGATACACTCCTGACTGACATCCACTACAAACCAACTGACTCCCACAGCTACCTGGACTACTCTTCCTCCCACCCTGCTTCCTGTAAGGACTCCATCCCCTATTCCCAATTCCTCCGTCTACGCCGCATCTGCTCCCAGGATGACGTGTTCCACACCAGGTCATCGCAAATGTCCTCGTTCTTCAGAGAACGGGGTTTCCCCTCCCCCACTATAGATGAGGCTCGCACCAGGGTCTCCTCCATACCCCGCAACACTGCCCTCTCTCCCCATTCCCCCACTCACAACAAGGGCCGAGTCCCCCTGGTCCTCACCTTTCACCCCACCAGCCAGCGCATACAACAGATAGTCCTCCGCCAGTTTCGTCACCTCCAACGTGACCCCTCCACTCGCCACATCTTCCCATCTCCCCCCCTGTCTGCCTTCCGCAAAGACCACTCCCTCCGCAACTCCCTCGTCAATTCTTCCCTTCCCTCCCGCTCCACTCCTTCCCCGGGCACTTTCCCTTGCAACCGCAAGAGATGCTACACTTGTCCCTTCACCTCCCCCATCCACTCCTTTCAGGGACCCAAGCAGTCATTCCAAGTCCGACAGAGGTTCACCTGCACCTCCTCCAACCTCATCTACTGCATCCGTTGCTCCAGATGCCAGCTGATCTACATCGGTGAGACCAAGCGGAGGCTGGGCGATCGTTTCGCCGAACACCTCCGCTCGGTCCGCAATAACCAACCCGACCTCCCGGTGGCTCAGCACTTCAACTCCCCCTCCCACTGCGTATCCGACCTCTCGGTCCTGGGCCTCCTCCACGGCCAGAGTGATCAACACCGCAAGTTGGAGGAACAGCACCTCATATTCCGCTTGGGGAGTCTGCATCCTCTGGGCTTAAACATTGAATTTTCTCAATTCTGTTAACCCAGACTGCCTCCCCCCCACCTCTCCCTCAGCCCTCTGGCCCTGACATTCCTTCTCCATCTCCCCCCCCCCCCCCCCCCCCCAAGTCGCACTAGCTTCTCATTTTCACACCACAAACAGCTTACAATGGCCTGCTTCCTTTATCACCAATACGTTTTTGCATATCTTTCACTCATTGTTCCTTATCTCTCCACATCACTGTTTATATCTCTCGTTTCCCTGATCCCTGACCAGTCTGAAGAAGGGTCTCGACCCGAAACGTCGCCTATCTCCTTCGCTCCTTAGATGCTGCTGCACCCGCTGAGTTTCTCCAGCTTTTTGTGTAACCCTCGATTCTCCAGCATCTGCAGTTCCTTATTTAACAATTCTCCCCATATCCCTTGACTCCACTAGCCCCTAGAGCTCTATCTAACTCTCTCTTAAATCCATCCAGTGACTTGGCCTCCACTGCCCTCTATGGCAGGGAATTCCATAAATTCACAACTCTCTGGATGAAAAAGTTTATTCTCACCTCAGTCTTAAGTGACCTCCCCTTTATTCTAAGACTGTGGCCACTGGTTCTGGACTCGCCCCACATCGGGAACATTTTTCCTGCATCTAGCTTGTCCAGTCCTGTAGATGGTTTTGCATGCAACCAATAACATAGTTACCTCAGTACCATTCCCGCCTAGTTAACATCAATCATAACGCCTTCCCCTTCCTGGATACGGTTCACTAGAAGAATGTAGCCAGTATTTGAGGATGTATGTAATACCTTGTGCTATCATTAAAATGTGTTGAACACTTTTAGAGTTTGTAAATTGCCTATTTACATGGTGTCGGAGCTGGAAGATACTTGCGCCTACCTGTCCATCGGGTTTTATTTCTTTTATTTGATTTGTGCCTTTTGTGCTTTATCTCTCTGACCATGGCATCCTCGTGCAGAAAGCCCGCGCAGCTTGTCTTTGATGCTGATATTTCTGAGCGCTGGGCTACGTTTGAAATTGATTTCACCCACTTTGTCAACGTCGCTCACCGCAATGATCCTGACTCCCTCAAAGCCTCCCTCCTACTCAACCTTGTCGGACCTGATGCCATGAAGAGAGCCAGAACTTTCGTCTATGCTCCAGCGGTCCTGGACGACAACAACGTGGTGGTTACCCCTGCAGAATCTGCCAGTGACCCTGCTTGCCTGCTACGTAAGTTCAGGGAGATTTGTGACCTGCCCTCGAACCGCATTCTAGAGAGGGCACGGTTCTTTACAAGGAGACAGCTGCCGGAGGAACCTGCTGAATGTTTTATTGCCGATTTGCGTTATCTCGCCCAGCGGTGCCGTTTCGGTGACATGACAGACCAGCTCACTAGAGACATTTTAGTAACTGGCATGCGTGACCAGAAGCTGCGATGTGAGCTTCTTAGGGATCCAGATCTAACGTTAGAAAAAGCCATGCATGCCTGCAGATTGTCTGAGGTCGTTGTATTGCCAGATGATCACCGGGACTTGGGAGATAAGTCTGTTCACCAGGCTGGATTTAGTAGAGCCCCGCCTCAGAGGGGAAACAATGCTTTTCTGCCGCGTGCCAACCCTGGTCCTGCTGATGTGCCCCCAAAAAGGTGCCCTAACTGTAACTACATGCACCACAGACGGTCGACGTGCCCTGCCTATGGCAAGGCTTGTAATTTTTGTAACAAACTGAATCATTTCGCTTCTGCCTGCCGCTCATTCCGTTCTCGTGGGAGACAGGTACAGATTTCCAGACCCAGTCTAAACATGCTTAAACAATCTGATAGCTGTTCCAACCCACAGCCCGATGTTGCTGAATCCTATGATGCAGATCCAATTAATTCTCCCGAGGATTCAAATGTGTTTACCCTCCTCCAGGCACCTGGCCAACGTCTTGATCCCTCCGTGTCTGTGACTGTCAACAATGTAACCTTCCTTGCGAAGTTAGATACTGGGGCAAAGGTCAATGTTTTGTCAATAAATCTTTTCAACAAGATAAGGACTAATGAGGCCTTGGTCGCTGACAATGCTACACTGCATGCCTATGGTGGAGAAATTCTCAGGCCTGTGGGGAGGGCCACTTTAACTTGCAGGCTACAGAAGGCCACGAGAAACTTGATTTTTTATGTTTTGAACTCTGACTGTGTTACCCTGCTGGGAAACCGTGCGTGCCAAGATCTTGGCCTGGTGTCCTTTGACCACACGGTCCACAAAGTGCAACTGTCATTTAACCCGATTGCAGAATACCAGGACCTGTTCAACGATGACCTGGGAAAGTTACCACTGACATACCATATTTCCATTGACCCAAATGTACAACCCGTGGTCCGCGCACCTCACAGGGTGTCCCACGCCATGAAAGACAGGGTCGAGGCGATGCTTAACAACATGGTCGACAAGGGGGTGCTAGAAGCGGTCAGCGAGCCCACCGATTGGGTCTCCACCATGGTTGCCACGATAAAGAAAGACAAGAATGAAATACGTGTGTGTATCAACCCCAAGGACTTAAACCTTGCCATCAGGCGACCACACTACCCCATGCGGTCTGTTGAGGACGTGGCGGCTCAGGTCGGGCAAGCCACCGTCTTTTCGGTCCTAGACGCTAAGAACTCGTTCTGGCAGATCCCGTTGGACAAAGCATCTTCCGACCTGACAACCTTCGCCACACCATTCGGCAGATTCAAATTCCTGCGAATGCCATTCGGCATCAATTCCGCTAGTGAGGTGTTCCAGCGAACGATGGAGCAGATATTCTCGGGCCTGCCATGTGCCATCATCGTGGATGACATCTTAGTCTATGGGAAGGACATTGCCGAACATGACCAGAACCTCCGCCGCGTCCTGGATCGGGCGCGAAAGGCCAACCTGAAGCTGAACCCAAAGAAGTGCCGGTTTCGTGTCTCAGAAGTCACGTATGTTGGACACGTTTTCACCTCTAACGGACTAAAACCCGACCCTTTGAAGGCAGCGGCCATCTCTGAGATGGCAGCCCCCACCGACGTGCCAGGTCTACAACGTTTCTTGGGCATGGTGAACTACCTTGGGAAGTTTGTACCAAATCTCAGTGAGCTGAGTGCTCCCCTGCGGCAGCTGACAAAAAAGGATATCGCCTGGGTCTGGCTCCCACAGCACCAGCAGGCGTTTGACTGTCTCAAGTCGAAACTGATTAACACTCCGACGTTGCGATTTTTTGATGCGAGTCGCCCCATCACCGTCACATGTGACGCTTCTAAGTTCGGCCTGGGCGCGGCATGCCTCCAATCTGTCGATGGATCGTTACATCCTGTCTCCTATGCCTCCCGCACCATGACGGACACCGAGCAGCGGTACGCTCAGATCGAGAAGGAGCTACTTGCGGTGGTGTTTGCCTGCTCCAAGTTCAGAGACTTCCTGTTTGGCAGCAGATTTACAGTCGAAACCGACCACCAGCCACTGGTGACAATCCTGAACAAGCCGATTCATGCTGCCCCTGCCAGGCTGCAGCGTATGATGCTGCAGCTCCAGCGCTTTGATTTCGACATCGTCTACAAGAAAGGCACCGAGATGCACATCGCGGACACGTTATCGCGCGCCCCGCGGGCCTCCTGTGCTCGCCACCCCTACGAAACAGAGGACTTGCTCGTACTGGGCGTCAATTTTATTCCCACCAAGCAGCTGCAGCTTTTGGCCGAGCACACCGCTGCCGATCCAGTTTTGCAACGGCTTGCGTCTGTGATTAAATCAGGGTGGCCAACAAAGCGCTCCGCTGCACCGCCTGAAACACAGCCCTTCTTCCTGGTCCGTGACGAACTGGTGCTCCAGAATGGCGTTATCGTTAAGGGACATAAAGTGGTGGTCCCGTCCTCCCTGTTCGATTCTTACTACTGCGCAGCCCACAGCGGACACCCCGGGGTCGATGCAACACTCGCCCACGCTCAGTGCCAATTCTACTGGCCTGGAATGGCCAAATATATTCGAGACCGTGTTTCTGCCTGCTCCACGTGCAACAGTCTTGCTCCACATCAGCAGCGACAGCCCCTGCTGCAACAGCCCGCTCCTGCCTTGGCCTGGTCCTCGCTGGCTGCCGACATCTTCGAGTGGCGTGGTAACCACTACCTTGTCCTGGTCGACTCGTACTCAAACTGGTTCGAGGTGGATTTGCTGACATCCCTCACGTCGGAGATGGTGATCCGGAAGCTGCGGAAACACTTCTCCACGTTTGGGTCCCCTGTCAGGCTGCAGACTGACAATGGCAGGCAGTTTACCAGCCGTGAGTTCAAAAGTTTTGCTGACAAATGGAATTTTGTGCATTTCACCAGCAGCCCGGAGTACCCACAGAGCAACGGCCTTGCTGAACGGGCCGTCCGCAGCGCCAAGCTTCTGATGGAACAAGCGAGACTGTCTAACTCTAATTTGTATTTGGATCTCCTGAACCTCAGGAATGTTTCCAGAGATCCGGCCATGGGGTCCCCTGCTCAGCGTCTGATGTCCAGAACAACCAGATCTACCATCCCGATTGCCCAGCGCCAGCTGAAACCTCGGGTGCTGGAGCCTGCCTCTGTGCAGAGGCGCATTCAAGAGAAACATGACAGCCAGCGGCGTTCCCACGATCGGTCGTGCAGACCACTCGATCCTCTGTTGCCTGGACAGGTTGTTCGATTGCAAACCGCCAGTGGTCACTCCCGTCTGGCTACTGTGGTTGGGGTGGCCGACTCACCTCGTTCGTATCTGGTCGACTATGAGGGAACCATCTACCGTAGAAGCCGACAACACCTGCTTGCGGTTAATGAGCCGAAGCCGCAGGCCCCGGGCCCCTATGCCCCGCCGCTCTCATACCAGCAGCCGGCTCCTGTCCCAGCCAGCGTTCCCTGCATGCCTCGGTCCCCATATCGAGCGCCCGGTTCCCCTCTGCGCGGGTCACCTGTTGACGGTCGCGGTTCTCCCTCCGCTGTTCCTCCAACCCCACCGCCCTTCCCTGGTTCCCCTGCTGTCTCGGGTCCCCCTGTTTTTTCTGCTCCTCCGGGGGAAGGGAGAGGCATCCGTACGCGCTCGGGCCGGATCAGCAAGCCACCTGTTCGTTATGGCGATTCTGTTTAATTCTGTTGTAGTGACAACGGTCTGTTTCTTTTAAATTTTCTAAGGGGAAGGATGTAGATGGTTTTGCATGCAACCAATAACATAGTTACCTCAGTACCATTAACCCCGCCTAGTTAACATCAATCATAACGCCTTCCCCTTCCTGGATACGGTTCACTAGAAGAATGTAGCCAGTATTTGAGGATGTATGTAATACCTTGTGCTATCATTAAAATGTGTTGAACACTTTTAGAGTTTGTAAATTGCCTATTTACAAGTCCTTTTATAATTTTATATCTTTCTATAAGATCTCCCCTCATCCTTCTAAACTCCAGTGAATACAAGCCTAGTCTTTTCAATCTTTCCTCATATGGCAGTCCCGCCATCCCAAGGTTCAATCTCGTGAACCTACGCTGCACTGCCTCAATCACAAGGATGTCCTTCCTCAAATTAGGAGACCAAAACTGTACACAATACTCCAGATGTGGTCTCACCAGAGCCCTATACAACTGCAGAAGAACCTTGTTACTCCTATACTGAAATCCTCTTGTTATGAAGGCCAACATTCCATTAGCTTTCTTCGCTGCCTGCTGTACCTGTTAGCCAACTTTCAGTGACCGGTGTACAAGGACGCCCAGGTCTCGCTGCACCTCCCCCTTACCTAACCTATCCCCATTGAGATAATAATCTGCCCCCTTGTTTTTGCCGCCAAAGTGGATAACCTCACATTTATCTATATTATACTGCATCTGCCGCGCATCTGCCCACTCACTCAACCTGTCCAGGTCACCCTGCAACCTCGGAACATCCTCTTCACAGTTCACACTGCCACCCAGCTTTGTGTCATCCGCAAACTTGCTAGTGTTGATCCTAATTTCCTCTTCCAAATCATTTCCAATGTTCCAATGCAACATTTTGGGGAATAAAACTTTTAAGTCACAAACAAAAGAATATTCTTGTGTTTCATACCTTCTGGCCAAAGTACAGCAAGTGAAGATGTAAACAACTGAGCAATAGTTCAGCTGTTTGACTTCTCCAATACCTCCGTTGTCAACTCCTTTGATGGTTGACCTGTCTCCAGCGTACCGGTGACTACATTGGTAACATAACTCCCCATAGCATCAGTTGCCTCATCTATTGAAATCCATATTTTGCTGCATGCAACTTCATCTCTAATTTTCTGCACAACAATGTTGAAGTTGCTGTCAACATAATTTTTCTGTAATGATGACTGGCTTGGTATAGGTTCCTCTGTGTATTTCTAAAAAAGCCTCTGAGAGATTTGTTTTCCAATTTCCACAGTGGAATTCCAGCATCAATGAATGCCTTGCACAGATCACTCAAAAACTCAGATTTGTAAATGGAGCCAGCAGTAAATGTAGAGAGGAGACAAGCATGGGTAGTCTACACCCCAGCAGTATCAACATTGACCTCTAATTTTAGATAGCCCTTTTCTTCTCCCTTTCCAGCTCTCCTTCTAGTCCTATTGTCTTCGCCTCTTCCTTTCTTTTTCCCACCCCCCCCCCCCACATCAGTTTGAAGAAGGGTCTTGACCCGAAACGTCGCCTATTCCTTCTCTCCATAGATGCTGCCTCACCCGCTGAGTTTCTCCAGCATTTTTTGTCTACCTTCAATTTTTCCAGCATCTGCAGTTTTCTTATATAGATCTTGGAGAAGACTGATCCAGCGGGCAGCGGCATGAACGAGTGAATTACCAATGGTGGTATCCCCGGTGGTGGAAGTTTTCTTGTAAGTTATACTATGTTAACATGTTAATAATAACATTAATATTAACGTGTTAACATAGAAAACGCCATTGTAATCACGGTTCAACGAGAGAAAATAGCACGACCTTTTAGCAAAATGTGAAAAAAAGGCTGATTTACGCACTCGATCAAGAAAAAGGCATCACCCTGGTGAAATCATCAAAAAAGTCATGAAAAGGCACATGGCATTTATGGCAAAATCCTGGCTCTAGTCATGACTGACAAACGATTGAATTTTTGGAAGTGATATCGAGTCAGATCATTGATATAATTGTTTATGAATTTTAGCAAGGCCTTTCTCAGAGTCCTACATGGTAGTCTGCTAAAACAAATCAATAAAATATACTGAAGATCTAATATTGACTCAGTGGCTGGTTGGTTGTAAAGTATTTTTCTGACTGAAAGACATTTACAAGTCGGGTTTCAAGTCATCTGAAACCTGGTCCTTTGCTTTTTGAAGAATATATTAATGATATAAACTTTAATGTAGCGAGCATGATATTTGCAGTTAATACAGGGAAAAATGGGTTTGTAAGCTAGTTAAATAAAGGAAAACCAGGATCTCTTTCTTCAACCAGAGGATAATGAGGGGCAGCATTATTTAATTGCATAACATTTTGAGGGGTCCTGGATAGATTATATATCAAGGGCATTAGCAGTAGCACATCCGTTTCCGACGTGTAATATCCAATTTCTCCTATGGTGTAGCCCTTGCGTAAAGTTGGGGAACGTCGGTATTTGTCTTCTTCGCTTGGGATATTACGTGTAAAAGTTTGCATATCATGTAGCAGCTGCATAAAATCTTTGTTTGGCCTCATTGGAGCCCCTCTGGTTGCCACACTATAGGAAGGATGAGGAGGCTTTGGGGAGTGCAGAAAGTGATAAGAATGATCTTGCTTGGATTGGAGTGTACTTGTTGTAACAGGAGTTTGGAAAAACCTGAATTGCTTTCTCTGCAGTGTTGGAGGCTGAGGTGCGACTTAGTACAAGTATAATAAATGATGAGAGACATAGGTTTTCAGAGGGTGGAAATGCCACATATTAAAATGCATGGAATTAAAGTGAAAAGGAGCTTGGAACTTGTGCCAAAAAGGTGCTGGAATCAGATGCGATAGCAATGTTTAACAAAACGATTAGACAGGCACATAACCAGACAGGGAATAAAGTGGAGCAGATGATTGTAGGCAGATGGAATTAGTTTGCGAGTTTAGAAGAGTTTGCCCTCGACTGATACTCGCAGCATGGTCGACACGAGGTCCTAGGAGGTCTTTGTAACTCTCCTTCATGCTCGAGAGTAGTCCCCGTGTACTCGACGCCTCAGTTAGGTCAAGCTGTTTTTTTTTCTGCAAGCTGAAAAATGACTGCGAGTAAAAAAAGGTCGCCATGGAAAAAATCAATACTTTTTTACTTGTAGGTTTAGTCGAGGTAAGTCGTAGTAGGTCGTAATGCTATCGTAGGTAATCAAAGGCAATCGAAAGTAATCAAAGGTAGTTGAGGGTAAAGCACGTTGAGAAAAAAAAGTAAGTAAACCGACCGGTAATGTTAAATGCCCGCTAAACTTTACTAAAAGTCAACTGGCTTCTTGAAAGTGTCTCGACTCCTTCTCCCCCCCTTCTCCCTACTTCTCTCCCCCTCTCTCCACTTCTCTTCCCCCCCCTCCCCCCCCCCCCCCCCGCGCTGTCTAACGGACTTACCGTAACTGTGCCAGCCGTCTTTTACCTTCCTGTTCATCGCGGATGTGAATTTCAGACAGCGCTCCCCCGCTTTCCCTGGCCCCCGCCTTTGCGATGTGTTTGTGTATGTGTGCGCAGACGGTCGATCCCGCTCAAGGTTTTTCAGGTGAGTGCCCTCGAGCTTGAAGGTCGAAGACAGTTGCTGAAAAATCATGTTAGTGGGACAGGCCCTCAACTGCAGTAACTGAACCTTCTGAAAACACTACCATTTTCCTGAGTCCAAGTTTAAATTTTCAACAGATACCTGAACAGTCAAGTCATTAGATTTGATAACTTCATGAGCATGCAAAAACAGGGAATATAGCTGTTTAAAAGAATATAGTACTGTTATTTGAGCTGGACATCTGACAAGTAACATCTGAGGGCATCGATTAGATTCTGCAGCTTTTGGAAAGTAGTTATGGGTGATTCTTAGGTAAGTGTCTACTTTGAGGTTTCTGGAAACCCGATTATTAAACTTAAATTTTTACAACTTTGAATGTTGTTTCACATAGATGAACATCTCTCCTATGGGAAAAATATATTTGGTGCAATCTTTTAGAAAATTTAATTTATTTTTTCCGCTTCTTTTTCCCGGTTGCCCATTGCACTTAGTCATATCTGTCGCATTTTTATGATGAACAAAACTGTAAAATATAACTGATTTAGGAATATAAAATCAAATTTTTGTTGCTGTTTTTCAAATTATAGAGTATCTTCTGCAAATAAACCACCAAACCCCCCCCCAAATATCTAGCGCATTGATTTTAAACCTTCGTATCAGTTTACTGCCGAACAAAGTGGTGATGTTCAGCAAGAATGGTAACCGTCACATAACTTTTCACCAACTTCCTCAAAAACAATATTGACTTCAGATGAATAAGCTGAAGTATATTGTTCATTTATCAATTACAATTGATAATTATGGTAATTGTTGTATTATTTTACACATTATGAGCATAAAATACTCATGTGATTGATATGGCGCAACGTGACGGAGATGCCTAAAACTATCTTAAGGCTTCAACAGTTGTTAAAGGTTGAGAACAAGAAGCAACATAATGAATAGGGATTAGTGTTTACTTAACACTGGTGTTTCATTCATTTTTATTAATTTTTTCATGTGAAACTACAAGGCAGCTACTGGATAAAACCTTGTTTACTCAGGTGAATTTTCAATACACTATAAAACAATTTTGAACAGTTCTCAAATCAAATACAATAGGTGTGTACACGAGTTAGACACAAAGCCGACGGTAGAAGAGCTCAGCAAGGCCATTGACAGCCTGGCCTCAGGCAAGACCAGGCAGCGATGGGATTCCCCCTGACCTGATCAAGCATTGCAAGATTACCTTACTGCTTTATTTGTATGAAGTCCTCTGCCATTGATGGCAAGAAGGACTGTACCGCAGGACATGAAGGATGCCACGATCATTACCCTCTACAAGAACAATGGCGCGAGAAGTGACCAACAACTGCAGAGGCATCTCCATTCTCAACATCGTCAGCATGGTCTTTGCTCGGATCATCTTGATCCGCCTGCAGAAGCTGGCAGAACATGTCCACCCAGAGTCACAGTGCCGTTTCCGAGCTGGAAGGTCAACAGTGGACATGGTCTTCTCCATCCGCAGAGCAAGGACAAAAGTACGTTAAACTCTCATCAGTGACATGTTGTTTGCCGACGACGCTGCAGTTGTATCCCACACCCAGCAGGAACTACAGTCACTGATGGACTGCTTCTATCGGGCATGCAAGGACTTTGGGCTGGCCATCAGCCTGAAGAAGACAAACGTCTTGGGGCAGGATACAGAGGCGCCGCGCCGCCTGTCATCACCATCGACGACTACATGATGCCGTCCATCAGTTCACGCACCTCGGCTCCACCATCACCGACAACCTCACCTTGGACACAGAGATTGATAAGAGGATGGGGAAGCCAGCCACAACACTCGCTCGCGTCACAACTCGAGTGTGGACCAACAGAAAGCAGACAGTGAAGACAAAAATAGCAATCTACAAAGCCTATGTCAACAGCACGCTGCTGTACGGCAGTGAGACATGGACTACATATGCCAAGCCAGGGCTCTCGCTTAACTTTTTTCCCCTGTTGCCTTGGCAGCTTTTTAGGTTGCCAAATGACCGTTTAGGTGGTCATTTAAGATGGTTTGCATGATGCATGTGATTATGTGCTCGGACGAAGTGCGTAGTTACCAGTCGGAATTATGCTCAATGAAGCATTCACATATCATTTTGGCTTCAAATAAGTCACAAACTAAACATATTCACCGATCAAGACATGATATATATGACAATGACATGCAGCAAAATTATAATACAGTATCTCATCTCTTTTTACATGTTGCAAGGCGGCCTGCCGTGCCGGCGGATGAGGAGCGAGCGGAGAGCGGAGCCCGGCGGCCCGAGACAGAGAGTGAGACGGAGAGAGCAAGATAGAGAGGGGGGCCGCTCAAAGTTGCTTGCCAAAATGGGACGGCTGTTAGGTTGCCCGATGGCACTTTAGGTTGCCATTGGCATCCGGGAACCGCTAACTTCGAGCCCTGCAGGCAGGAGAGAAGACTCAACACCTTCCACCTTAGAAGCATCCACCGTACCCTGGGCATATCCTGGCAAGACAGAGTGTCCAACGCCGAGATGCTGTCTCGTGCTGGCCTTCCCAGTATGTACACTGTACTCAGACAGCGCAGACAGCGGTGGCTGAGCCATGTGCACTGCATGGAGGATGGCCGTATTCCAAAAGACATCCTCCATGGAGAGCTGACATCTTGTTTCTTCTTGGTTTCTTGGTCCTCCAAAATATTCCAAATGGAATTTAAACTGGAGGTGGTGGAGGGAGGACTTAAGCCAGAAAGGGTTTAACTTAAATTTAGTTGCATCTGGTTGGGTAACCATGGTAGGGTGAAGACTATTCCATGCTTTAATTGTGCGGGGGAAGAATGAATTGCTGTACACACCTGTCTTGGTAGCAGTTATCTCAAATTGGATCGAATGTCCTCGTCTGCTCGTAATTGGTTTGGGTTTGGTGTAGGTTTTGTAATCTATGTCGAGCTGGCCATTTAACACTTTGTAAAAACAGGTCAAACGGTGAGCTTCACGTCTGTCTTGGAGAGGGTTCCACCCCAGTGAATTCAGGTTTGGTAACACTCGCTTCTCTCTCATAGGTATTAGTAACAAATCGAGCTGCTTGTCTTTGGACACGTTCGATGGAAGAAATGTTTTTATTTGTGTATGGGTCCCATGCTGCAAATGCGTAGTCCAAATTAGGTTTAACGAGGGTGAAGTATAGCTTCTCCTTGACAGAAGTTGAACAATGATGAAAGTTGTCTCACAAAATTTAGGACACCTGTTGCTTTCACCGTTGCATGATGAGTCTGACCATTCCAACGCAGATCGTTCTGCAATTTGATGCCAAGATACTTGGTTTGTTTGGATTCTTCAAGGGTGGCACCAAGTATATTATAAGATGTTTTGCCTGGATTCCTCTTTCTGGTGACACGCATGGTTTCACATTTGGAAGGATTGAACTGCATGACCCATTGTTGTGACCACTCAACCATAGTATCGAGATCCTTTTGGAGAGCATCTTCATCTTCAGCTGACTTAATTGGACGGTACAGCAAACAATCATCAGCGAATAGTCTGGTCGTACTTGTGACTTTTTCATGGATGTCATTTATGTAAAGCAAAAACATAATATGGGCCAAGTACTGTGCCCTGAGGTGTACCACTCTACACTGGACGCCAATCGGAGCTCTTTCCATTCACACACGTGCGCTGAAGATGTTTTGTCAGGAAACTGGAAATCCATCGTTCTGTGTTCTCTTTCTTACTGCAGAGACGTTTCAGTTTTGCCGAAAACCAAGGAGGACGCATACGGCCCTAAATGCGTTTTTGAGGAACATGATTTGCAACAATATTATTTAAAGAGTCTCTCAGTCACGCCCAGTTGTCTTTTACAGATCTTTTATCTGGTTGCAGGTTGAAGAAATATTTTCCCAGTTTTTTTGCTAAGTCTTTAAATTCCTCACTGTTCACTTTTCTCCAGAGGGAAATTTTACCCGGTGGTTTTGAAGGAACTTTAAGCTTTGTGTGTAGTTTTGCTTGGATAATATAATGATCACTGATTCCAGCACACGATGAAACTTCCGAAATTAAATCTGCATGCGAAGTGAACAATAAATCTAAAGTATTTTCAATGCCACTTGTCTCATCACGCCTGGTAGTGAAAGTGACTTTTTGGGACAGGTGATTTTCCAGAGTAAGGTCAGCTAGGGCTTCCTGGAGAGCCCCTTTTGATTCGCTTTGTGTGCCGTCAGACCAATCTACACCTGGGACATTGAAATCGCCCCCCAGGATGATAAGTGGAGATTGTGACGAGGCTTTAATTTTGGAGATGTTTGATCCAAGATCTAAAGGAGGCTCCGTTTTCATGTCAGGTGGTCGGGAAAAGTTTCCGATCTGTAACGACCGACCCTGGAGTGTAGCTTGACACCAGATTTGCTCAGAGTTGCTGTCTAAATCAGTTCTTTCAAAACATGGAATAGTATTGTTAACTCTGATGAAGACACCGCCTCCATGTGAGTTTCTGTCCTTTCTAAAATTTGGATGTGAGGAGGAAAAATCTCAGCAGATTTGATTGATGGGTCTAGCCAAGATTCAGACCGGATAAGGATATCAGGGTTTTCAGTTTCAATAAATTAATTGATCGCAGCACATTTTCCTTTTATACTGCGGCAATTTATAACAGCGATTTTGATCCCATGTTCATTGCTGACATCATTGTGATCACTATCTTTGTTGGTACCACGAATCTCCTTTTGGGCATTGCCATTCCACGCATTTCTTTATCCATTAACATGTTGATGGGGGTGATAGCTGGTGTAGGGGGAGGACGAAGGATTGTCATCATTAGGGGTATTACTCTTACCATCTTTCCCAACCATCCGTCCAGCCATCCTTTGTCTTCGCACATTTCAGCAGAGGGTTTTTCTCTGCTTTGTATCTCGTTACACAAGACCACCCAGAAGCCGTTTTTTTAAGTGTTATTTTCGGTAAGTGGCTAGCACAAATTGGGCTGGATGATCTTAAATTCTCATGATTCCATACGTCACAATCAGGGTCATCACTCAGAGATGTAAGACTTTCAAATTAATTGCTCGAGCATACTTGTAAGGTCGCTGGAAGAGTCAAAAATTGAACTAACAAGGTTGATGACATCGCACAATGGACATAACCAGATGGCATTTGGATTTTTGGAGTGAAAACCAAAAGTTTCGTGTGACACATTGGAGCAATTCAGGTGAAACCAACTTGTGTACATCGAGCACTGAATGCCAGAATCTTTAACAGCAAATGAGCACAAACCACACGGATACTTTGGTTTACGTCCACGGTGCTGACCTTTTGGGCCAGGGTTGAGGTTGATGTCCCCAGCCAGTAAATTGACAATAATGAACAATGGTAGGCGACCTCTAGGGTAGCCTAGAAAGGGGGTAGCTGAGTGTTTCAACCCATTTCCATGAAACGTATTTACGTACGTCCTCTGGACACTGAATTTTGATGGACCAGAGTCACATTCAAATAAAATTGGCCTCGGTAGCACGAAGATTTCCTTGCACGATAAAAGATTTAAAAAGATTAAAAGATTAAAAACTCCGGTTTACTAGTTTAAAAAGGAAGAAAAGTCATGATAAATGATAAAACTAAATAAGACACGAGAGGGAATAATAAACATCCTCCTTTGGTGCTGTTAAAAGTTGTCATGTCGCCACTGTGTAAACGGACAAGGCCGGAGCGGCCCGGTGAACAGCAACAGTCAGCGGGGCCCTGGGAGGAGAACCATCGGCCGCCCCCAGCTACATTACAAGGATGTCTGCAAGAGAGATATGAAGGCGCTCAACATCAATGTGGAGTCCTGGGAGCGCCTTATAGCTGACCGCATGAGGTGTACCCTGAACCAACATCTCAGAACGGGGGAAGAGAAACTGTAGCGGCAGACAAGCGGGCACGTAGAAAGGAGTGCAGCAATTTCAACAAACCAGAGACCACACGCAAATGTGACCTTTGCCACAGAGACTGTCGCTCCCGCATTGGTCTCTTCAGCCACAAGCGACGCTGTTCTAGGCGAGGTTTGGAGCAAGCAGCCAACAACTAGGTTGCATCACCCATGGTTAGTCATGACCGAGGGGGGCCTAGTACATAACAATTCTTAAATAACAGTTTTTTAACAATTTAACAGTGTAGAGCTTAGTATGAGGGCGATTCTTCCAAAGTGTCTATTTTGGTGTCCCGCTATTTTGATGCTGTATACAAGGAAAACCTGTAATGCTATCCCATTTCTTCTTTTTCTATATTGTTAATAAACATAATCCTCATAAATAAAAATTAAACCCAAAATGAATAATGTGTTATTTTTTATGTTTTTTGTGGCCATGTGCAAGATGTACAAGAATTCCTTTCCAGAAATCGAGGTCTAGGGCTAGTGATCTAGGGCTAGGGAGCTAGCGTTAGGGTGGCCCAAGCCTTTAATGAGTCTCTGGAACTCTCTGCCACAGAGGGTAGTTGAGGCCAGTTCATTGGCTATATTTAAGAGGGAGTTAGATGTGGCCCTTGTGGCTAAGGGGATCAGAGTGTATGGAGAGAAGGCAGGTACGGGATACGGTGTTGGATGATCAGCCATGACCATATTGAATGGTGGTGCAGGCTCGAAGGGCCGAATGGCCTACTCCTGCACCTAATTTCTATGTTTCTATGTTTAGCCCAGCATGGCCTCGCCGGAAGACCATGCCTGGTCATATCGTTTATAAATGGCACTTGGCACAAACACATCTCCAGTACTAATCAAATAAGAATAATTGTTTTTATTTTCTAAGACTGCAACACCGTTCGGAGATGGCGCTGGTTAAAGGCACTCACCCAAATGCAGCAAAAAGCAGAGTTTTCGCACGCTTCTCGTGCCGTGAATCAGAAGAAATTCACAAGGTAGGGTTAGCGTTACTGGTAGCGGTAGCCTTAGCGGTACGTTAGGGAAGAAAAGATACTGGAGGAGCTGGAGATGGAGCTAGATGGAGATCGGGGTTAAGTTACGGAGCTGGCCGTGATGGGTATGGTGGCCCAAGCCTTTAGCCCAGCATGGCATCGCTGGAAGGCCATGCCTGGCCATATCGTGTGGACGAATGGCACATGGCACGAACACCTCTCCAGTACTAATCAAAAAAGAAAGATTTTTTAAAAAATTCTAAGACTTCAACACCGTTCGGAGATTGCGGTGATTAAAGGTATCTTACCTGTTATGCAGCAAAAAGCGGAGTTTTCACACGCTTCTCGTCCTACAAATCAGGAGAAATTCACAAGATAGACGACTTTCGAATCCCGCAGTCTTTTGAGGTCGGACGTTCGCGTCTATTCTATTTATAGCCATGTGGGATTGCTCAACGAAGGTGAGTGACGGTAAATTATTCCAATTGTCAGGACAAGACATTTTGGAAAAAAATGGTAAGATTTAAAATGTTATCACGAATACAGGAATATTTTTATGGGTGATAAATATTTTAATTATTAATACCTACCGTTTAAAAGTACATGGGGGGGCATCGAACATCGGGAAAAAATATTAAAAAATAACACTGGGGTTAATCTTTATTTATGAGGATTATGTTTAATAACAATATAGAAAAAGAAGAAATGGGATAGAATTACAGGTTTTCCTTGTATACAGCATCAAAGTAGCGGGACACCAATGTAGACACTTACTGAAGAATCACCCTTATGCTACACGAGGGCGGCACTAATAGAGCAGTGGTAGAGTTGCTGACTTACAGCGCCTGCAGCGCCGGAGACCCGGGTTTGATCCTGATTACGGGTGGTGTTATCTGTACGGAGTTTGTACGTTCTTCCCGTGACCGGGTGGGTTTTCTCAGAGATCTTCGGGTCCCTCCCACACTCCAAAGTTGGGAAGGGATGGAGAGAGAGGGAGTGCAGGGGTTACTTGAAGTTAGAGAAATCAATATTCATACCACTGGGTTGCAAGCTGCCCAAGCGAAATATGAGATGCTGTTCCTCCAATTTGTGATTAGTCTCACTCTGACAATGGAGGAGGCTTTGGACAGATAGGTCAGAGTGGGAATGGGAAGGGGAATTAACGTGTTTGGCAACTGGGAGATCAGGTATGTCCAAGCGGACTGAGCAAAGGTGTTCAGTGAAACGATCGCCCAGTCTACGTTTGGTCTCGCTGATGTATAAGAGTCCACATCTTGAACAATGGATACAGTAGATGAGGTTGGAGGAAGTGCAAGTGAACCTCTACCTAACCTGAAGGACTGTCGGGGTCGCTGGACAGCATCAAGGGAGGAGGTATTGGGCGTAGAGGTTGCTAGAGATATGCCAACTGCTACAATTGCAGCCCTTGCCATTGAATTGCGCATAAACTGTTGTGTTTCTGAATGTAAATTGCTGCAGAATGGGTATTGGAAGCCTTCTCCATTGTAACAATTGGTGGAAACTAAAAATAGTCTTGAAAAACAAAAGACATCAGTTCCATGACCAGGTGGCCCGGTTTCAAATGTTGCCATAATGTCAAGAACAGGAATAGATGGTTGTTATACAACAGAAGGGCATTGCTTGAGTGACAATAGTTGTATCACAAATACTATCATTCCAATTTGTGCTTCTTGGTGCTTGAGCAATCCTTGTGATCTGTTGAATTCTAAACTGCCGTAGGACTCTTAAAACCTCTTTGAACCATAATGTCTTTGAACCATGATGTCTGCATTTACTACAATGCCTTTTGTCGAACTTTCTCTGTTATCTCTTCAAAGGATTTAATAAAGGTGCTGAAGCAAGACTTTTGCTTTTGAAGTTTCAAGTTTCCAGATAGTTTTCTTTATTCTCATTTATTGGAGCTTTATCTTTTTCCAACTTCCAATGTTAAGTTGTCTGACTAATTGTTCCCTGGAGATATTTTATATCCTTTCTTAAAACTAGCATTTAAATTCTCTAACACTGCACTTTTTACTAAAGAATTAGTTAATGCCGAACAGATTCATTGCTATTACTTAGATTCATTTAGAGTCCATGGATGTAAAACTCTAATCTCGGAATTTAATCATTTTAAATTTCATCAATCGAAATGAAATAAAGTTTGATGAGTTTATTTCTTTTTTATTCAGTACTGTGTATTATTTGATCGTGTTAATCATAGAAAGCTGTTTGTTAAATTGAGTCAAAGAGGGGTGCCTAAATACATTGTGAGAATTCTGGCTTACTGGTACGCCTATCAGACTATGCAAGTAAAATGGGGCAATAGGGTCAGCCCTATTGGGGTTAGCAATGGTGTCAGACATGAGGGAATTTTGTCCCCAGACCTTTTTAATCTTTATATTGATGATCTGTACAAGCAATTACAAACCTGTAATACTGGGTGCATGATTGGTAATACTTTAGTGAACCATATTATGTATGCAGATAATCTTGCGGTCTTTAGGCCATCTAGCGCTGGTCTCCAGCAGCTCCTTCTATATGTTCTGTGTATGGTCTGGAACATGATATTAAATATGATGCTGGTAAGAGTGCTGTTATGACCTGTAGAACCAAAGAAGATAAATGTCTAAAATGTCCTGATTTTTAATTGTCTGACAATAATCTTAGTGTCTGTAATAAGGTAAAATATCTTGGACATTTTATTCCAGAACAAATGACAGATGGTGAGGATATTTATAGGCAACAGCATATGCTGTATGTACAAGCGAATATCCTCTTACTCAAGTTTGGTGCATGTACAGATGTAGTGAAGATGTCTCTGTTTGGAGCATATTGTACACCATTCTACACATCACACCTGTGGTCCAATTACAGAAAAACAAGTATACAGAGACTCAAAGTAGCGTATAATGATGCAATGAGAATACTGCTAAAGAAACCTAGATGGTGCAGTGCAAGTAAAATGTTTGTGGCTGCAGGAGTCAGTACTATACAAGCTATCCTAAGAAATCATATGTATAAATATATTTGCAAGATTAATTACTCTGAAAACAAAGTTATTATTTAATGACTTTGCTATCAACACTTTTGTATTATCCTGACCATTTCTTGCCTCTCTCTCAGCATGTCCTTCCCAGCACCACCCGTGTCCGCATTCCGCAGAGACCGTTCCCTCCGCAACGTCCTGATTAACCCAAACCACCCCCTCCCCAGGCACTTTCCCCTGCACCGCAGGAGATGCAGAAACTGTCCCTATACCTCCCTCCTCATCTCCGTCCAAGGATCCCGACAGTCCTTTCAGGTGGGGCAGAGACGTGCACCTCCTCCAACCTCATCTACTGTATCCACTGTTCCAGGTGTGGACTCCTATATATCGGAAAGACCAAGCGCCAACTCAGCGATCGTTTCGCTGAGCACCTCGCTCAGTCAGCCTAGACCTACGTGATCTCCCAGTTGCTAAATACTTGAACTCCCCACCCATTCCCAAACTGACCTTTCTGTCCTGGGCCTCCTCCACTGTCAGAGTGACACCCAACACAAATTGGAGGAACAGCACCTCATATTTCGCTTGGGCAGCTTACAAGCCAGCGGTATGAGTTTTGACTTCTCCAATTTCAAGTAACCCTTGCTTTCCTTATCTCTCCATTCTACCCCCATCCTAGTTCTCTGATTAGTTTCACTGTCCTTCTGATTCATTTTTACTAATTGTCACCTTCCCTTCAGCTAACAATGACCATTCTACATTTTCCTTGAACTTTGTCCCCTTTGATCTCTTGTTTTCACACCTTTCCCTTCCAAATCTCTGTCTCCCTCTCCCCTGACTCTCAGTCTAAAGAAGGGCCCCGTCCCAAATCGTCACTCATTCCTTCCATCTAGAGATGCTGCCTATCACGCTGAGTTACTCCAGCATTTTGTGTCTATCTTCAACGTACAATCTTCTATTATGATTCTTGAGAAGTTAATCCTATCTTTTCTTTATTCTCGATGTCTTTGACTTGTATATTCTAGTATTAATGCACTGAACATATATATATTCCTCAGTATATTAATTGACCTATGGTGTCTTAAAGGGGCATAGTTTGCATTCATTTTTTCCTCATAGTTCTACTCCAGCTCCCTCTACTCTCTGTCTCTCTTCCCCCCCACCTCCCCCCCAACCAGGCAGAACAAGGATAGAGTTCCGCAGTCCTCACCTTTCACCCCATCAGCCTCTGCATCCAATGCATCACCCCCCAACATTTCTGTAACCTCTAACATGATCCCACCACCAGTCATATCTTCCCCTCCCCACCCCTTTCTGCCTTCCGCAGAGACCAGTCCCTCCACAATTCCTTGGTTCACTCATCTCTTCCCATCCAAAATACAACCCTCCCAAGGTACTTTCCCCGTGCAACCGCAAGAATGTAACAACTCTTCCTCTACCTCCTCCTTCACCTCCATCCAGGGACCCCAGCAGTCTTTGCAGATGAGACAGGAGTTCACATGCACCTCCTCTAACCTGATCAATGGTGTTCCAAATGCGGCCTCCTGTACATCGGCGAGACCAAGCATATGCTCAGCAAGCTTTTTGCCAAAGACATGGTCGGTCTGTCAAGGCAGATGGGATCTCCCGGTTGCTAACCATTTTAACTTCTCTTCCCATTCCCACACTGACCTTTCTGTCCTGCGCCTCCTCCATTGCCAGAGTGAGGCCACACGAAAACTGGTGGAACAGCACTTCATATTCCACTTAGGTAGCTTACAAATCAACAATATGAACATTGAATTCTCCAATTTTAGGTAACTATAAAACCTCCCCCTTCTCCCTTTACCTCCCCACACTTCCTTTCCCCATTTCCTCCCCCTCCCCTCCCTTGTGCCCCACCTGGATTTGAATCTATTTCCTCCCGTTCCTCTCCCACCAACATTCCTTACCCTAGTTTCACAACTCACAATTCAGAATTCTTCAATCATTTTGCCTCACAACTTCTGTCTTTTCATTTTGGGCCTTTGTCCACCATCTGCCCCTTTCACCTATATCAACCTATTACGTGCCAGGTTTTGTCCCTCCCATCTTATCTTCCAGTTGTCCTTCAACCTCCAACAATCACTTTTCTCCTTTTCTGCTTACCCACTTCCCCTTCCACCTATATTCCTTCCACTGGCTTCACATTTTGAGCTTCTGTCCCTATCTCCAATTCTCATACTTCCTGCCCTTTGTCCAACCATCTGCTAATCAAAACCCTCCCTCACATATATCCACCTATCACTTACCAAATATTGTCCCGTCCCCACCTCTCTTCTAGCTTTCTCTTCCTTCACCATCCCCCGTCCACCTACTATAATTAACCTGACGTAAGGTCCCGACCGAAAACGTCACCTATCCGTGTTCTCCAGAGATCCTCCACTGAGTTACTCCTGCACTTTGTGTATTTTTTTGTAAACTAGCATTTGCAGTTCCTTGCATGCATTATTTTTACATTACTGGTCCACATTATTATTGTTTTGGTATTTTGGTATTGGTCAGATCTTGATATATTATTACTTTCGCCTATGTGCTCCCTTCTCTGACGATCTAGTTCATTTTTGTATTTATGGATCCAGTAATTCATTCATTCTGTGAGAATGAATTTTTACACTTACTATCTTGTGCATTTTGTTGGATGGAATTGTCTCTCATATCAACTTTTTTTAGGTTTAGTTGACATTTTAGACAAACATTTTTTTAGGATTATTGAAATCACTCATGTTAAAATTCTACATTATATCAATTTTGCTTTATTGTATACAGTTTTTGCCACCTCATTTCCAATTCTAACTGATCAGCAGCTTGATATGGTTCTATATTTATGTTTTGCATGTAACTATGCCTCATTGTGCTACTGTTGTGTATTTTTTAACAGCTAAACCACCAACCCGTTTTCTACTCTCCTCTTTTCTAATGTTATATCTTGCAGTGTTTAAATCCTAGTTCTGATTTTTCTCAGTAATTCTGACTTTATTTGGTTCTTTGTGATATATTATTGCCTCCCACGTATATGTTTTATCATGGACATCTTGTGAACTTTTGCAATTTTTAATTTCTGTTCCATAACTAGAACTCACATTTAAGTTTGTTTCAGTTCTCGCAGCTTTCTCCATCTAGCCTCCTCCCCCTCCACGACATGCTATGTTGGGAAACATCCCTACTTGCTGGGACACCAGTTCTATTGCAATTCAGTAGGAGCTAACATTAGTGCCACTACTCTGTGTCAAAAAGTTTTTCCTCATCTCAGTTCTACTTGGCCTACCCCTTATTCTTAAACTGTGGCCCCTGGTTCTGGACTCCGCCAACATCGAGAACATGTTTCCTGCATCTATCTTAATCCCTTAAAAACTGTACATATTTCTATAAGATCCCCTCTTAACCTTCTAAATTCCAGTGAATACAAGCCCAGTCACTCCATTCTTTCTTCATATGACAATCCCGCCATCCCGGGAATTAACCTTGTGAACCTGCACTCCCTCAATAGCAAGAATGTCCTTCCTCAAATTAGAGGACCAAAACTGCACATGATACTCCAGATGTGGTCTCACCAAGGCCCTGTACAACTGTAGAAGGACTTCTTTGCTCCTATACTCAACTCCTCTCGTTATGACGGCCAACATGCCATTAGCTTTTTTCACTGCGTGCTGTACCTGTATGTTTACTTCTAGCGACTGATGTATTAGGACACCCAGGTCTCATTGTACTTCCCCTTTTCCTAACCTGACACCATTCAGATAATAACCTGCCTTCCCGTTCTTGCCTCCAAAGTGGATAACATTACATTTATCCACATTATACTGCATTTGCCATGCATCTGCCCACTCACCCAACATGTCTACGTCATTCTGCATCCTCATAGCATCCTCTTCACAGTTCACACTGCCACCCAGCTTTGTGTCACCTGCAAATTTCCTAACGTTATTTCCATCCAGCCTTTCAACTTTGTGCTTGCAATGGCTGATGCATTTTTACCCTTGATTGAAAAGTTAAATTTTAGATGAAAAGTTAAATCATCAGGTTGTTCCCAGGTCCAGGCCTGTTAGCGGTCTGTGAACAATTCCATGTTGTAGGACAGTTATATCTGATATTTGAGCCTCAATTTCACCCAATCCTATGGAATCACAAAGAACATATAGTCACAGAAACAGCATGGTTAGAAGATCTGGTTGTATAACGTCTAACCCAGTGCACGTTATCACAATGCACTTATGTTCTAACTTGTACCACAATCATTTAAAATTATCATATGTTACAAAGGGTTTTGAATGTTGGTTTAAACTTGATCAAGTTTGATAAGTCAAATGCAAATGTCAACAAATTAAACATTGTTCAAAATCAAACAAATATGTTTTTTTCTTGCATTAGATTAAAGGAACAATAATGACAAAAGCGAGACATCCAGCTTTTCATTTGCTTGAGTCTTTTTTAAAGACAATTCTTAGTATAGGTTAGATTATTGTCATACACCTGAGTTTATATCCCTCAAATTACAGACATTGCTTTGGCCAGATATGGAAGGTAGTTCCATTGATTTCTGAGGATGAAAATTGTTTGTTGATCGTGTTTCAGTTTTTAATTTTTACCACCTTTTTCAGTAGATCAGTTCATTTTGAATTTGGTTTGAAATGTTCCTCAAAGTCAGAATGATTTAAAAGCATTCATGATTTTCACAGACTTAATAGCCAACTGAGCGAAACACCTTTGTTTAGCCTGGAAAACAAAATGCTACAGATGCTGAACATCTAAAATTAAATTAGAAAATAGGAGATAATTGGGGATAGTAAGGAGGTTAAACGGTGTTATACGAAGCATAGAACTGTTAATGTTTCAGATATTGCTTGATCTGCTGAGTAATTGCATCATTTTCTGTTGTGATCTTGGATTCACTGTCTAACTTTTTCTCAGCAGGTTTGTGGGCAAGGCTTTTCCTGCCCTTTTATGTCACAGTAAGCTTTATCTCACATGTCTCTAGCTGATGAGTAGATTATTAGCATCATCCAGATTTAGACTGGGGAGGGAAGGCACCCAATCCAGTAAGGCAATTGCAATGTTTTGTCATGGGCCACCATGAGCGTAAATAGTTCCTTACTGCAAGTTTAGAGTGTGATGTTCGTGCTGATAATAACCTATGCCTTTCAATCAATGCTTCAATCAGCCCCTTGCCAACATTTTTAATGGTGAAGTGAGATGTGAGGCTTAGCAGGATAACTTTCTGAACAGGGATGAGTGTGCTGGCTGTGGGTGTTTATCAAATTATTTTGAATGTTTTTGTGATTAAACTGACACAAATAATGGGAAGAGAGCTAAATTATTAATGTTAGACATAGAAACATAGAAAATAGGTGCAGGAGAAGGCCATTCAAGCCTGCCCAATCATCCAGAATCAGTACCCCGTTCCTGCTTTCACACCATATCCCTTGATTCCGTTAGCCCGAAGAACTATATCCAACTCTTTCTTAAAAACATCCAGTGAATTAGCCTCCACTGCCGTACCTCCGCAGAAAATTCCACAGATTCACAACTCTCTAGCTAAATGGCCTACCCATTATTCTTAAGCTGTGATCCCTGGTTCTGGACTTCCCCAACATCGGGAATATTTTTCCTGCATCTAGTCAGTCGAATTGTTTAATAATTTTATATGTTTCGAGAAGATCCCCTCTTATCCCTCGAAATTACAGTGTATATAAGCCCAGTCGATCCATTCATTGTTGCTACTAAAGCTGAGAGTAGTTGCATTTTACCTTATAGGTACCTTAAAGGAGATGAGGAGGAATTTTTTTTAGTCAGAGGGCAGCATATCTGTGGAATTCATTGCCACAGAAGGCTGTGGAGGCCAAGTCAATGGATATTTTTAAGGTGGAGATGGATAGGTTCTTGATTACTATGGATGTCAGGGGTTATGGGGAGAAGGCAGGAGAATGGGGTTAGGGGAGAGATAGATCAGCCATAGTTGAATAGTGGCGTAGACGATGGGCCGAATGGCCTAATTCAGCTCCTATCACTTATGAACGGGGACAGGTGGGGCTAGATGCATAAGCTGCCGTATCATCAGTCTCCAAAATTAAAATAAAGTAAATTTTCATTTTAACAGGCTCCTGCATGATATCAGCTGACCAGCTGAATCACTCGTTAAAATTGCTTTCTGACCAGATTGGAAGTCTACATTAATCATGTATGCAGTCCATTGTATAAAACAATATTTTGTTGAGCTGATCTCTTGTGTCCTGGCTTCGGTTAACTTAGAAGGCAGATCATCAATCTGATTTTTAGGCACGGTAATGTTTTCATGCTGCCATATATCCAAATGGAGACACAAGAGACTGCAGAAACATAGTGCAGGAGGAAGTCAGCGGGTCAGGCAGCATCTGTGAGGGATTAGTCCATTTCCCTCCACAGATGCTGCCTGACCCAGTGAGTTCCTCCAGCACTTTGTTTTTTGCCATATATCCAAAACTGTTATGTATTATAGAAAATGCAGTTGTTATCTTTTCTGATCTTTATTACATGCATCATTACCGAAATGTATTGCAGCTGATATGTGCGCACTACCAGTTGTCACAAAATATATGAACTTTTTGGTTTTTTTTACATTTGGTGATTATTAAAAACATGTAATCTGCCTATTTCTTTAAGTTGAAGCTAATGTCAAAGAGTTTTGCAATATGTTACTGTGATAATTATATATTATGATAAAGATCATAACTTTGCATCACAGCATTCTAACTGTTCCAACTAATTCTCTAAATTTAGTAATCCTGTGTCAGATTTTTAAACTGGAACTTTATTGTTTTCACCTGGCTCCAATTGGAACTTGGATTTGCGATGCAATCTAATCTGGGTTTATTCTTGTTTAGTGCAACAAGTGCAACAAATAAGTGCAACTTTCAACCTAATGCTCTTTGTGTTTAAATGCAATTCTTTCTGCTATTTGATATTCTAATCTTTTGAAACGTGCCAGTGGATTTCTGTATCCTTTCTGATGATGTGATGAAAGTGCGAGATTTTACTGTCATAGAACAGTAAAATAGCCCTTTTCTAAACAATTTCAAAATGTATTAACATAAATCTTATTTTTTCAAAACTGCATGAGGTCATCAACAAACAGTGTGTCCTAACTTTTAAAGGACCTTTTGATATTTTAATGACATGGCAAGTACAGCAATTTATGAAGACTCAAATCCATTAGGTCAATTTAAAAAAAAATGTATTTTAATTGTTGTCTGATGTGTAAATGGTCAACAATATCTTTCTATGATGAAGTTCTTTTGGGCTGTCTGTCAAACTTTGGTGAAATCTTTTGCAAATTACCAGTGAAATTAGGCCCCTGTAGAGCTGAAGAACCTAGAAGCTGCCAAAATGGTTCAGTGATTTAATGTCGGTGTCCCACAGCTTCAGATGTAATCAGCAGATGCTCCAGTATTAACATAAATGTTTTTCTAACCTCAGCTGTCGGAGAGGAATAAAAGCTTCCTATCTGTTTCTGATCAAATTCGTTTTGCTTGCTTTTGCATAATTAAAGTCCCTTGATGATGCCTAACCTTTCTTTCTAATATCAAATGTTGGTCCAGGCAAAATCCATGCCAGTCTGAACAATCAGCATGCAGTATGTGAAGGGAAATTGAAATAGATTTTATACAGTCTACACAATAATAATTAGCATTCTATGCATGAATTGCAGAAGTGAACAGCATAATGTTATTTTGTTCTTCCTCTACAATAAGCAAAGGTGGTTTTGTTTTTTTCATGATAATATTTTACTGCTTGAAAACTTAACCAACCTAAGAAAGTCTGAGACTAATAATTGTAGAATCCTGCAATTAAATGATCTTCAAAATGCCAAACAGAAGCTTTTATTTGAAAATATCTGCAAGAGTCCAGCTGGCTACTTTGCGCTGGCATTTTAAGGACATCAGAAATATAAGCTGGAATAGGCCATGTAGCCTCTTGAGATTTTGTAATGTCAACATCAATGCTGTCATATTTTAATATTATTTGTTAAATCAAAATCAATAGAAGATACCTCATTGGAATTATTGATAACAAATCTTCAAAAATATAGAGATTCCTTTAATATGTAAATATGCACGAGCACATCTGGAACACATGAGTGTTTGCTTCCTGCCTGAAAACACTTTTATAAGTGCAAAGGGGAGGGCTTCGCTGATGTTGTGAGGGGAGTTATGCTACAATATACTGGCAGATGGCAGTGCATTACAGTTCAGTATTTTATGCAGCTACCCCAAACCCCTTTATGGCTAATGCTTGCTCCCACCAAAAAAAACAACTGTAATATATTGATAGCTGGCAAGGCGATGGGGTTTTGGGAAATACATTTATTTATTTCCTTCTGGTTTAAAGGTGATCATGCCTCAAAGGTTTGCCAAGATTATCCAAGCTACTGAGTAAAGTACTCATCCATCACTGCACGGTCATGAAATGACAGTGCAGTAAATATCTTCAGCAGAAGCCTTTTAAAGTACAAGCTGTTTTCTGTAGAAATTTCAGTTTTCACATAAAACATACCGTCATGAGTGACTGCTTTCTGTTCCAAAGTCATTACTATTTGGATGATAGAACATCTTTCAGAGAATAACCAAAAACTTTAAATGTCATGTCAAGTTTGTTGAAGCTGTTTTCAGACTATGCTGAAGGTTACATGAATATGGAGTGTCCGTTTTTTATAGTTGAAGATGTGAAAGAGGATAATTCATAATGTTTGTTAGATGTCTGCAAGGCGGCAGATAAATTTTCTGTCTCTTGCTCCTATGGAAAGTCAATCAGCCAAAGCCATTTAATCATTAACTGTACAGCTGACTTCTACAGGAAGTGTGATAAGTCAAGATCACTGTCACCCATTAGTAAAATGCTGCAAAGATATCTGATAGATAGAGAATGGATTATGTATCAAAATTAAATTTTGCATTTGTTAGATCTCTAACCTTTTAAGATTCAAAGGCAAATCTTAAAAAACTTGCAGTTGCGAAACAAATTATCTTCAGTTGCGGAATTATGTTTGGAAGTTGGTGATATCACTGTTTTATTATGTTCATCCTATCATATGTCCACCATATTCAACATGTAGATGTTAGTATGGAGGCCAATCAATTTACCAGAGGAGCATTTTTGAAGTGGAAGCATTCTCTTGCGAGCCACTCCATGAGGAGCAAACCTCTGAAATAAGATAAACGGATTTGTGATATCAACCCTCCACTTACCTGGTGATATTTAATTGACATTTCACCTAGTTTCTGTCACGTTTACAGTTTTCTTCCCTGCTGCATGCATGCTGTTTGATCCTAATTGCTTTGCGTCATTTTTTAAAATACGTTGAACTCAGTTCTGCGATTTATTATCCCTTTAAATTCTTTCTCATTGCAGAAAATCAAAAGGCACAAATGGAAAGGTCACGTTCTCGCCAGAATATCCTCTTAAACGCAACAAGAATTCCAATCGGCAAGGAGCTCAGTTATGAAGTAGAGGCTCCTTCATCTACCGCAAGGAGCAAAGTTGTCAGAAAAAGGGAGGGACAAGCTGTTTTGGACATCGGGGAGAAGGAAATGAAAGCTATTTGTTCCAGTGCTAAGAGTGATGCTGTTCCTGAAGTAGAAGCTCTTCTGGCGAGGTTACGTGCTTTATAGACCTGAACTTAACACAGATCTATTGTACCAAAAAGCTCAACAATGGTAAAGTCACAATTACATCAAGCGAATGGCTCCTGTCAGATGCAAATTCCCAAACTATTAGTATGGACACTTTGCAAATTGAGAGAAGCCATTAAATGAATTTGAGATGAAGGAACAAGAAGCCATTTTCAGTATGGGGAAGCAAAGCTGCAGGATCTTGTGCCTGTCTGCAATTATTGTGTCTGTCTTGCTATTATTTATCCTATTTGTCTGGGGCAATCTATTGATCGTATTTATCTGTGAAATCTATTGATCCAAATTGACTTCCGTTTTCCTTGCTGTTCATACAGGATCTTGCTTCAAATTCAGATAATGTTTTAACTATTTTCAATGTAACTCATTGAGGTTATTTTCAGAAAATAAGCAAGATTTCAAATTGGACCATTTATACAAACTTTTCGCATATCATTTTTAATTTTAATCACTTTTAAATCAAATACTAAATGTAATTCAACTGCAACAGTGAGTTCTCCAATACATAATCATAAAAAATAGACAGGGGACTAACAGCACCTATAATGTGAACAGATGTTTCGATTGTTTAATTACTTGCTTCATAGTGGAATATATTTTGTTTTTAACAATGCTGGACTAGGCAAATACTGATTAAAAACCCAATATAAATAGGACTGTACTTTTTTGCCACCTATCGCAACAATAATTCTCTAAAATATATATTATAATAGGTTGCATGTTCAGCAGGGATTGCACAATATAAACATTGCTTATATACCAAAGAATATTATAAATGCTTAAAATTGCGTTTAAAACATGATTCATATAACAATCGTAGGAGAGTTTTCTCTAAAATATTCATATATACCTCTACATATACAAAATATATTCTTTATATTCATTATTTCAGGTCATTTTACACTGATTGGAGCAACTTTTTATTGTTAATTTTTAAAGTACTTTTATTGTTTCAATCAAAAATATTTAAGCATCCAAGTAATTTGGTTCAAAGCAGTGCAAAATATTGCTTACTATCATTGGATAAATGCCTTGCTATCGATTACAATTTGATATGTAAGGTAATTTGTTCCCATATATTCCAAGCTTGCTATGTGTTACATCTGAACACAAGGATTTTTCCTATTAGTTTTCTATTCATTCACTCCATGTCCTTTCTGAGTTTGTACACACGTTGTTTTTCATAGCAAGCATGCTGCTCATCTCTCCTTGCACTGTCAATTGATTATCATCCACCTTTCAGGAACGGTTTTGATGAGAAGAAAAAAGTACATTTGCATATATTATGCAAATTAATAAAGATATAAGAGTGCTTCGCAGAAAGCTTTAAAAACTGCCCTTTGAATTTGGGTTTGTTTGGACCAAATGGTATACCAGCACTAAACGTTGAACCAAGGAACTGTAGATTTTGGTTCACAAAATAAGACAAAGTGCTGGAGTAACTCAGCGGGTCAGGCAACATTCCTGGAGAACATGGAGAGGTGATGTTTCGGTCGGGATCTACTTTCAGCCTCAGACCAGCACTAACATGTAACTAACATAATCTATTTCAAACCATTGATGTGTTTTGTATAGAATTATGTTTTTTTTCTGTGATTAGCATTTCAAACAAATTTTGCAAGGAAATGTAATATTTGCATATTATTCAAACATTTCTTGCTGTAAAACATATAAATACACTAATAAGATCCTTACATATAACATTTGTATGTGCACCATTGTAAAATAGACTTAGTAGACATTTACAAGATCCAAAGATATAAGTGCATTGCTTGCTGATCTGATTTCCTGTCTTAATTCCTAAATGTAATGGGTAATAGATAATTTAGTTGATTAAGCAACAAGGAATATTGTGTAGAATTTATATTTCTTTGAAATAAACACCAATTATATGACTTTTTTTTATTTCACAGGGTATATATCAACAGTGATAAAAGAAACATTAACTGGTTAAACTCCAATTCCTCTTTTGAGTAACAATTAGCAGTTAAATAGAGGTTTCTTGGTCTTTTCTATCAAAATAAAATTGATATTTTCATTGCAAAGGCCTTTTTCACATATTAATAACAAATGTTCCTGTCATATTTAAAAGATAAAGTGAGCTATATTCTAGTTTCAGATAGGTGTCTCTGAAACACCAAATAATATTGTCTTTAAACTGGATATATCACAGCCCATTGCTTTATTCGATCCTTCCATTATTGTCCATACTGCCAAAAGCATCAGAACAGATGAATACTTACATTTACCATGAATGCTTGACTACATTAGTTAATTAGCAGAATTAAGTTGACTATGACTGCTGTTCACCTACTCGCAGATAAAGGAGTACTTCGCTTACTCTGAATACTAAGGACTGTATCAAGTCAAAAAATACACCGATTTTGGTAGGAGGCAATACTGTATGCTGGTCTTCTCTGATCCTAAAAGGCGATTCTGAGGGTGGACCCCACTGGTATATCAGCTAAGGCATTACTACACATTGTCACCAAACTACAGGATCAGAGAGCTCAGGCAATTGGATCTAGACAAACTTACAACGTTAGCGCATTTATTGACTAAATCAAATGCAATTTAGCCCATTACAAATACTAAATATAATGTATTTGTTAATGTATGGACATGGAGATTTATAATGATTCATCGTATAATTTTGCTCAAGATTTATTGCTTTCAAAGGTTCTAATGGGAAGATGCTTAAAGCTGCATTTTTTCAATGTCTTGCTCAGTGTTCATATTACACCAAATGTTAAGATGAATGGTATAATAATGAATAGTCAGCATATATTTCAAAGGGGAAAATCTTACATGTCTAGTAGGAGATTTCATAGACATAGTGATAACATAGTGTATGATGATGTAGCAGATGTAACTTACCTAGATGTTTTGAAGGCAGAACATTCAGTGAGGTACCCCATAATAGAATGCTACATAAGGATAAAAAAATATAAAGTCGAGAACCAGAATGAATTGCTAGCTGAGTTCAATGCAAGAGGCAGAGGATTATAGACCAAAAGTGTCCATCACTACTGAGGATGTCTCAAGAAATTAAAGGATGAATTCTAAGAGATTCTGTAAGTATATTAAGAGCAAAATGGTACCCAGGGAGAGATAAAGCGCCCAAAGGATCAATGTGGTTTTCTATGTGAGGAGCCACAAGAGATGGGTGAGGTTATCAATGAATATTTCTCGTCTGTATTTACCATGGTGAAGGTTATGAAAGCTAAGGAATTCAATGAAGAGAACAGTGATGTCTTTTAAACATATCCACTATGGAAAACATAGAAACATAGAAAATAGGTGCAGGAGTAGGCAATTCGGTCCTTCGAGCCTGCACCGCCATTCAATATGATCATGGCTGATCATCCAACTCAGTATCCTGTACCTGCCTTCCCTCCATACCCCCTGATCCTATTAGCCACAAGGGCCACATCTAACTCCCTCGTAAATATAGCCAACGAACTGGCCTTAACTACCTTCTGTGGCAGAGAATTCCACAGATTCACCACTCTGTGTGAAAAATGATTTTCTCATCTCGGTCCTAAAAGACTTCCCCCTTATCCTTAAACAGTGACCCCTTGTCCTGGACTTCCCCAACATCGGGAACAATCTTCCTGCATCTAGCCTGTCCAACCCCTTAAGAATTTTGTAAGCCTCTATGAGATCCCCCCTCAATCTTCTAAATTCCAGCGAGTACAAGCCGTGTCTATCCAGTCTTTCTTCATATGGATGTCCTGCCATCCCAGGAATCAGTCTGGTGAACCTTCTCTGTACTCCCTCTATGGCAAGAATGTCTTTCCTCAGATTAGGAGGCCAAAACTGTACGCAATACTCCAGGTGTGGCCTCACCAAGACCCTGTACAACTGCAGTAGAACCTCCCTGCTCTTGTACTCAAATCCTTTTGCTATGAATGCCAACATACCATTCGCTTTCTTCACAGCCTGCTGCACCTGCATGCCTACTTTTAATGACTGGTGTACCATGACACCCAGGTCTCGTTGCGTCTCCCCTTTTCCTAATCGGTCACCATTCAAATAATAGTCCCTAATAGGAAAGGGGTGAGTTTGGTGATCTCTAAGCACATAAAGGAGGATAATCCCTAGGCCCTTGCCAAGTATATCAGCAAATTGTGGGAAGTTAGGTAAGAAATTGCTGGAGACCTGGCAGAGATACCTCACATCTGGCTAAAATTGATGTATCAGAAGACTGGAGGGTGTTTAATGCTCTTCCTTTTTTTTTAAAGAAGTGGTGCAACAACAAACCCGTGAGACTAGCATCACTGTTCGGAAAGTTACTGGAGGGAAATCTGAGAGACAGGATCTACCTGAACTTAGATAGGTAAGGATGAGTCAAGTTACGTTTATTGCTATATAAGATACAGGTACAATGAAAATATTGCATGGAGTAGCATCACAGGCACGTAGAAGCAGAACAAAAACAACATACAAAATACATAAATTACAGAAATTCTGAACAACAGTGAAAGGAAAAAGACAATGCACGAAAACAAGACATTAAAGCAAAACAAGTAGAATACTAGACCAAGGTAAAGCAAGGTCCATATTGTTCCACTGGTGAGGTAGGATTAGGGTTGTGCAGGTCAGTTCAGGAACATGATGGTTGTTGGAAAGTAGCCTGCATCTGGTGGTGTGGGACTTAAGGTTTCTGCATCTCCTCACAATGGTAGCAGCAAGAAGAGGACATGGCCTGGATGGTGGCAATCCTTGATGATAGACAATCTTGAGATGGCACCTCTTGTAGATGCATTTGTTGTTGGGGTGGGTTGTGCCTGTGATGGACCGGGCTGAGTCCACCACTCTGCAATCTTTTGTGTTGGAATGGCCCTGCCAGACCAATGTGAAACCAGTTGGTATAGCTTCTTCCATACATCTGTAGAAACTTGTCAGGGTATTCCGTGACATGTCAAATCTTTTTAAATTTCTAAAAAAAAGTAGAGTTGCTGCCATACCTTCTTTGTGTTTCTATTATGTGCTGAGCCAATGACAAATTATCTGACTTGTTCATGCCCAGGAACTTGAGCCAACTAACTCTCTCCACTGCTGACCCACGAATGAAACCATCTTCACTATCTATAATACCACCCACTTAAGTGTCATCTGCAAACTTACTAATCAAATGTGTTCTGATATGTTCTGTCATCTGCAAGTTTGAAAATTGAATTAGATTTGTACATGGCAGCAGTCATGAGTGTACAAGGAATAAGGAAGGGGGATGATAACAGCCTTGTTGAGAGCCAGTGTTGAGGATTACCGTAGTAGATTTGTTCCCTATCCAAACTGATTGAGGTCTGTTGGTCTTGGTCAGGAAGTCAAGGATCCAGTTGCAGAGATGTGTGCTGACACCAAGTCCCACGAGGTTAGTGAAAAACTTGGATGTGTTAAAAGTCTGTAAATGTTCATGTGGGGGGAGAGGGAGGGGGTTGGGGGAAACTATTCAGTTTCTTACCTTGCTAGAGATGCGATTATTTTCCGGGTCGCATCTCCGACTAATCTGCGGCCTACCATCGATGGAGCTGGAGGCCTCCTCGGACTGACTTTGGGCCCCACCGGGGGGCATGGACTTAACATCGGAGCTGATCCCTTGCCTGGGATCGCTCCAACCACGGCCTGCGGACTTTACATCGGGAACTCGCAGTCTCGGGAGAGGCTAGTCGGGAGCTCCATCGACCCAGAGGTCCGACCAGCTCCGACACGGAGTTCAATCGCTCGGCGCGGGGAAGCTGACATACCCCCGATGTAGGAGCAGATCACCACGATGCGGAGGGCCTGATCGCCGGCTATGAGAGTCAATATCGTCCCGTCAACGGAGGGCTCGAGGCCCCCGACTGCGGGAGAGCATAGAAGGGAAGAGATTTGAACTTTTTTTCGCCTTCCATCGCAGTGAGGAATGTGGCGGAGTCACTGGTGGATGTTTATGTTAAAATGTGTTTTTATGTGTTCCGTTGCTTTTTATTGTATGACTGACTTGGCAAATTAAATTCCTATTGTTTGCAAAACAAACTTGGCTAATAAAGTATTATTGTGATTGTGTTTCTGACATAATGTTGTCAAGTCAAAGTCAAAGTCAAACAAACTTTATTGTCATTTAGAAATACATTGATATATGCAGTTCCAAACGAAATTATGTTGCATTTGGCTCCCTGTGCAACACAATAAATTAACCGAAGGATAGGCATGGATGAAAAGGATAAATAGACAATGGTGGCAGCCCATTACATGGCATTCAGGAGTCTGATGGCTCGTGGGAAGAAGCTGTTGCGGAACCTTGATGTTCTGTTCCTTATGCTGCGGTATCTTTTTCCCGAGGGCAGCAGAGTGAACAGTCCGTGATGGAGATGTGTGGGGTCCTTTATAATACTGCTGGCCTTAGACACGCAGCGTTTGGTCGCAATATCCCTGATTGAGGGGAGAGAGGTCCCGATGATTTTTTCCGCTGTCCTCACCACTCTCTGCACAGACTTCCAGTCGGAGGCTCTACAGTCCCCAAACCAGACAGAGATACAGCTGGTCAGAATACTGTAGGGAAAAGCATATCTGAACACCATCAGAACATATCAGTCGCAAAAAAAACGAGAGAATTCAGGGAAAAAATTCTTGACCCAGAACACACTTATACTTCCTGAAGCTTACTGAAGGGAGGTTTGAGAGACCCAAAGGAAAAGGGGAATAGACAGTCTCACTGATAGGTTTAGATGATGCAGGATTGGAGGAGGTGCAAGTGGAACAAAATGCCAGCATGAACTGGTTTCTGTGCCAAGTACCTCAGTTAACCTCATCTCTTTAGATGCTGGTGGAAAGGAAAGCTGCTCTTAATAACTTGGCTGCATTGAAGGGGTGGATTTGCTCATTGCCAACATTGGTTGGCTGCTGAACATTTTATTTTACAGGGATATCACACGTCCGGCAGTTCTATCATTGAGCTTGCTGAACAGTCAATCATGCAAGAAGTTGTTAACAGGCAGCAAATCAACAGGAGAACCTCATTTTTATAAATTACATTTTGTCATAATTTTTTTTAATCTTTTACGTTGCTAACGAAATACATGATTAAATACTGATTTCAGCATTAAATAAAAAACACTGAGAAATCCATAGGTTGCTGTACCAGCACGGTAGCTAGTATAACCATTGACATGATAGGCATTGTCAGGCATAGGTGATGTAACTAGTAGCATGGATAGGGGAGAACCAGTGGATGTGGTGTATCTGGACTTCCAGAAGACTTTCGACAAGGTCCCACATAAGAGATTAGTATATAACTTAAAGCATATGGCATTGGGGGTTCAGTATTGATGTGGATAGAGAACTGGCTGGCAAACAGGAAGCAAAGAGTAGGAGTAAATGGGTCATTTTCACAAGTGCAGGCAGTGACTAGTGGGGTACCGCAAGGCTCAGTGCTGGGACCCCAGCTATTTACAATATACATTAATGATCTGGATGAGGGAATTGAACGCAATATCTCCAAGTTTGCGGATGACACTAAACTGGGGGGCAGTGTTAGCTGTGAGGAGGATGCCAGGAGACTGCAAGGTGACTTGGATAGGCCGGGTGAGTGGGCAAATGTTTGGTATAATGTGGATAAATGTGAGGTTATCCACTTTGGTGGCAAAAATAGGAAAACAGACTATTATCTAAATGGAGGCCGATTAGGAAAAGGGGAGATGCAGCGTGACCTGGGTGTCATGGTACACCAGTCATTGAAAGTAGGCATGCAGGTGCAGCAGGCAGTGAAGAAAGCGAATGGTATGTTAGCTTTCATAGCAAAAGGATTTGAGTATAGGAGCAGGGAGTTTCTACTTCAGTTGTATAGGGTCTTGGTGAGACCACACCTGGAGTATTGCATACAGTTCTGGTCTCCAAATCTGAGGAAGGACATTATTGCCATAGAGGGAGTGCAGAGAAGGTTCACCAGACTGATTCCTGGGATGTCAGGACTGTCTTATGAACAAAGACTGCATAGACTCGGTTTATACTCTCTAGAATTTAGGAGATTGAGAGGTGATCTTATAGAAACTTACAAAATTCTTAAGGGTTAAAGAAGGAACTGCAGAGAATCGAGGGTTACACAAAAAGCTGGAGAAACTCAGCGGGTGCAGCAGCATCTAAGGAGCGAAGCAGATAGGCGACGTTTCGGGTCGAGACCCTTCTTCAGACAGTCTTCAGACAAATTCTTAAGGGGTTGGACAGGCTAGATGCAGGAAGATTGTTCCCGATGTTGGGGAGGTCCAGGACAAGGGGTCACAGCTTAAGGATAAGGGGGAAATCCTTTAGGACCGAGATGAGAAGGACGTTTTTCACACACAGAGTGGTGGGTCTCTGGAACTCTCTGCCACAGAGGGTAGTTGAGGCCAGTTCATTGGCTATATTTAAGAGGGAGTTAGATGTGGCCCTTGTGGCTAAGGGGATCAGAGGGTATGGGAAAAAGGCAGGTACGGGATACTGAGTTGGATGATCAGGCATGATCATATTGAATGGCGGTGCAGGCTCGAAGGGCCGAATGGCCTACTCCTGCACCTAATTTCTATGTTTCTATGTCAGTAGTAAAACATAATTATAACTGTAAATTCTGGGCACTCTAGGGTTAGGGACAGTATCTTTACATTTACACATTTACTGTCAGCTTCGCACTGGAAACCAATGAATCAACATAAGTAACGTTTAGTTTTCTGATACTGCTTGGAAACAGTCCCTTCAACCCACAGATGACAGAAGCCTCCTCGTGGAAGCGACGACACGATGCACTCTGTGACGCCTCGGGCGACAATTCTGTCAACATGTCGGACGACAGAAGCCAACAGCGAGCTCCATCGTCTGACACACGAGCAAATGAACCGACTCCGTGCTGACCAGTGATCACCCATAAGCTATTTCTATCCGACACTCTAGGGGCAATTTACAGATGCCAATTAACCTACAAACCTGCATGTCTTTGGAATGTGGGAGGAAACTGGATCACCCAGAGAACACCCACGTGGTCGCAGAGAGATTGTACAAACTCCACACAGACAGCACCCATAGTCAGGATTGAACCCAGATCTCCGGTACTGTAAGGCAACAATTCTACTATTGTGCCACCCACTGTGTATTCATGTAGTTCCTCATTTGTCCCCAAATCAGTAGAGAGCCATCAATGGCTGTGCAGTATAATTTCTGTACGTCATGAGTCTGAAGAAGGGTCTCGACCCGAGGCGTCGCCCGTTCCTTCTCTCCAGAGATGCTGCCTGTCCCGTTGGGTTGCTCCAGCCTTTTGCGTTTATCTTCATGTTTTCTAGGCAGTTTCCATTATTAATCTATTATCTTGGGAAATTTGAAAATGAGAACATAGCGCTTAGTTTTGAAAAGAAAATTGTATTATGTCTGTGAGCAGGTTTGGTAACATCTGAGTCGAGAAATAGGGAGGTTGCACGGCAGTCAAGGGCACGACCCGTGACCCGTACTGTTGCCACGTAACGGCAACTGGAGTATACGCGATGAACTGCAAGTAAGCACCTGCCATGGCTTCCAGTGAAACGGGCCCGTCATCTGTCCCAGCGTCTGGACTCCACGCTGACTGGTTCCACACTCGCGGACCACGGGCCGTCTATCCCTGCGGAGGTGGAGGAGGTCGGGGGGTGTACCGATGCATGGGCGGAGGGACCAGACTGTCCCAACTCTGCTGCAGCTGACGGGGACGTTGCTGAGTGGTTGGTGGGGGGGGGGGGGGGGGGGGGCCAGATTGTCCCCAACTCTACTGCAGCTGACAGGGACGTTGTCTGGTTTTCGCCCCCAGGTGTCCGCTACCCAGAGCCGTGGCCCCGCTCCACCCGGCTCCATGTGTGGGCGCTGCCGACCCATAGCCCGTGACATTGCGGCCCACAGGGGAAGATGGGACGGAAGGCGACCGTGGCCGGCCAGCGCTGACCCCGGGGGGAAAGTGGGGGCTGTCCCGAGGGATGCGCGTCTTCGGCCGCTGACACATTGATGCTTGGGTTCAGAGCAAAGATACTAGAGCATTTTGTAAAGAGCATTCAGTCACCCTCCACAATTATTTACAGCGCAAAAATTAACCATTTCGGCGTTTTTTAACAGGTAAGAAAGTACGCGTTTCGTGCGTTAACAGTGTATGCCGGAAGCTGCAAAGTCCTCCAGATGGATTGTGCTGCCCCGTGCTTCATGCCCTTTGACCCGAATACCTTACGTGCAACCCCCTCATAGACAAATGATGTTTAGGGTCAGGAAACTTCTTCATGCATTACATCGAGGAGTTTTAATCTAATTCCCTTGACAGGAGCATCTGAAGACTGGATTTGCCTCCCCATGTGCAATGCAATCGGAAATATATTTGTTCTTTGTTGCAAACAATGAATTGGTAATTTATTTTTATGTTTGAACAGTGCAAGGTGCTGTTAACGTGCAGATTATCCAGCAACATGGCAGTGAAGCGATATCCATGAATTATGAATCATCCACCATTTGTAAAAACAATATCTTTCTTAACTTCATTCTAGTTTGGATGAAGTTTCTACATTAACTAGTCCCATGAATACTGATTAGGAGAGAGAAAAATGGCTTCTGTCAGCTTGAAATGAATGGTAGAGGAAATGGGCGGATATTATGAAAGCCATAATGACAAAATCATTGTAAAAATACTGACATCATATTTTATGCATTGTGTAGTGACACATTTAATGTTTTTTTAAAAGAATGTAGCTAAGAAAGCAGATAATGAACAATCTAGACATGGTATATTTACATTTCAGAAGGCATTTGATTAGGTGATGCACTAACAGGTTATAGGCAGAAACCAATGTGAGAATAACTGGGTCATATTCAAGTCAGTAAAATGCAACTAAATAAGTTTCTAGGAACAATGTGAAGACCTATATTAATGAGTGGAATTGTGGAACCAAGCATATTCATGTAGGGTAGGATAATATGGAGGAGAAAAAGAGATTGCAAAACAATATAGATTTGCTCATTGATTGGGCAGTGCATGGTAGATTAAGGATAATGTAAACAATGTATGAATTCATTCAGTTTAATGTGAAGAAGTAAAAAACCCAAAACTGTTTAAAGATCTGAAATTTATAATTATTAGTGCAGGAGGGAACTGCAGATGCTGGTTTACACCAAAGATAGACACAAAATACTGGAGTAACTCAGTGGGACAGGCAGCATCTCTGGATAGAAGGAATGGGTGAGACCCTTCTTCATAATAATAAATATTAGTGTTCTTTAAGGTGTTGGTTACAGCACAAAGGCACTATTTTGCACTCTTTACCTAAACAAAGATATAATAAGAGTGTAACAAAAGATTACTTAATTGAATTCTGGGATGATCAATATGCTCTAGAGATTAAATAATTTAGACATAATACTATTTTAGAAGAATGAAGAATAATCTCAGCGAAAATAATTAAATTTTAAAGGAAAGTTGCTGGATATCCATGTAATGCCATGTTTCTCAACATGATCATCACATTAATGGCACCCTGCACTGTTCAAACAGTATTTCCAACCTTATTCATTTGACACTGCCTCAGCAAGGCTGCCAGCATAATCAAGCAGTCTCAACCCAGACACTCCCTTTTCTCCACTCTCCCATCAGGTAATAGAAGTCAGGGACAATTTCTTCCCAGCTGTTAACACACAATTAAATTGCCCTCTCATTAGCCAGAGTGCGGTCCTGACCTCCCATCTACAGTACCTAATTCGAGACTATGAACAATCGTTTATCGGACTTTATCTTGCACTAAATGTCGCACCTTTTATCCTTTATCTACGCATTGTGGAAGGCTTGATAGTGATCATATATAGTCTTTTCTTTGACTGGATAGCACACAAACAAATGTTTTTCACTGCACCTTAGTCCATAGCGAGTCATAGAGGCATACAGTGTGGAAACAGACCGTTCAGCCCAACTTGTCCACACTGACCAACATGTCCCATCTTCAACAGTCGTGTACATTAGTCTACACTATTTCTCACTAAACCTATTCTATCCATATCTGTCTAAATAGTTTGTAGACAAAGTAATAGTACCTGCCTCAACTACCTCCTCCAGCAGCTCATTCCATACATCTATCATCCTTTGTGTAACAAAGTTGCCCCTCAGATTCCTGTTAAATCTTACCCTTCACCTTAAACTTATGTCTTCTGATTCTTGATTCCCCTATTCTGGGTAAAATAATACATTTACCCTATCTATTCCTCTCAGGACCAATGGACATGACAATACTAAACTAAACTAAATGAGAGCATACTAATAAAAATATTAAATAGTTTATTATAGTTTGTTAAAGCCTTTTCAACTGGTGGAAAGGAATCATCCCTTAAGGAAATCAGGTAATGCGGATTAAGGCAGGAAAGAGGTGCTGGTAATCAACTACAGTATGTACTGTACACATAAGCAAGGAAGTAAGGCCATGTCATTCCTGCTTCATTATGTGGCATGCCTAATTAACCAAGTGGGTGCCTTTTTAATAGTGGGATAGTTATTAATGTAACTAACTATTCTTATTTTGGGTATGAAATGTTTCAATTGCTTATTAATTTTGGATTTTATTTCTGTTTTTCATTTGACATGAATTAGCCAATTTATTATTTATTATTAATCCTTCTACTGTTTACTTTTTAAATCCTTTAATTTAGTTGGTTTAAGAAGAACAGTTGGTGATTCATTGATCTGCAATGTCCTGGATACCCTGTACCCTCATTGCTTTCTTGTAAAGTTGCACATCTGGAAATGCTGGAATTATATCTTCAAATAACAGAACATGTCATGAAATGCCCCACTCGAGCAATTATGACTGTCCATATGTATAGTTTGAGTTACTTTCTTAACTCATACCAAATATCAATGTCCACTGTATATTTTAGTACAATCATTTATTAGAATTATTCTTAAAATTCAGACAACTCCTAGTAACCGGAAGTTAACGAAAGGAAAAAAATGAAGCTGCAGTTCAACAAAATTAAATGAAGACCTTTACCAAAAGCTCCAATGTCTGCTCTACACAAAAAGCTAAGATATCTATATACATGAAGGGGAGAATTCCTGCTGTTTGTGCAATCCATCTGAATTCAACCAAACCGGTGTAACAGATTGTACAATTTTAGAGGAGCTTCCCTCAAGTGTAAATTGAAGTTGCATATTCTCAGTGGTTTAGGAACTATTGTGCTGGTTGCTGCTCACCTTTAAAGTTAGCGCAGAGCTCAGCACGGAATATTGAACATGCTGTGTCTCTACTCCAGCTCAAGGAGCCTCTTTCAAGTTATGTCGTGTTTTCAGCATCAGTTGGTCGCTTCTAAAAGTGTTTTAATAATAAAAAAACATAATTGTTTGACAATATTATGAATGCACACTGATAAAACTAGTAAATACTTCCTTATAGCTTTTTAAACACTACAACCCCAGCTGAAGTACAAACTACGACTTCCTTAGTTGTACTCGGGACTTTGGGCTTTGTTTTGTTCTTGCATTATATTGTTTTTATATTTAATTCGCTTTTTATCCCCTTGTTTATTCTATTATTATCTATTGAGCACTGTGTTTACAAACCTGCTGTGCTGCTGTAAGTAAGAAATTCGTTGTTCCATTTTGGTACATATGGCAATAAAACGCCCTTGACAACTCTTAGTTTAGTTTAGTTTCTAGATTCAGAGTGGACAGGCCCTTCGGGCCACTGCAGGGCTGCCAACTCTCACGCTTTGAGCGTGAGAATCGTGCATTTTAACAAATTCTCACGCCCTCATGCTGATCAGAAATTTCTCACGCTCTGCCGTGAGAAATTCTGTAATCAAAGAAAATTTCAAAACTTAGATAAACTGCATGGTCCGCGGGTGTTGGAGAGCCGGGGCTGAGGGAGGGATGGACGCACAAGCAGCAGCAGAGACAGATGCGGACGGGGATCCAGGGCTGGCGAATTTTTGCCAGGTTAGGATCAGGCTGCGGCTCGGTGCATCCTGGAGGACAACCAATGGCTGCTGGAAGTTAGTACCAAGCACTGGGTAGAAACGGTGGAAGACAGTGAACTTCAAATAGGAATGGTTGAAGAAAGCATCCTGCTTGCCTGCTCGATTTTCACTTACTGTAACTGCAGGAAAAATGTTCCCGATGTTGGGGGAGTTCAGAACCAGGGGTCACAGTTTAAGAATAAACGGGGGGGGGGGGGGGGGGGGGGTGGCAGTTAGGACTGTGATTAGAACAAACTTTCTTCACGCAGAGAGTTGTAAATCTGTGGAATTCTCTGCCACAGAAGGCAGTGCAGAGCAATTCACTGGATGTTTTCAAGAGAGAGTTACATTTAGTGCTTGGGGCTAAATCAACAAAATCAAGGAATATGGGGAAAAAAACAGGAAAGAGGTACTGATTTTAGATGAATAGCCATTATTGTATTGAATGGCAGTGCTGGCTCGAAGGGCAGGTGGCCTATTCCTGCACCTATTTTCTATGTTTCTATGCTTGAGTATATGGCAATAAAACTCGATCACTTGATTTTGAAGCATTCATGCATGGTGGAGGTATAATGTAGTCATAGAGTGATACAGTGTGAAAACAGGCCCTTCACCGCAACTTGCCCACACCCGCCAACATGTCCCAGCTACGCTACCTGCTTTTGGTCCATACCTCCAAACCTGTCCTATCCATGTATCAGTCTGTTTATTAAATGTTGGGATGGTCCCTGCCTCAACTGCCTCCTCTGGCAGCTTGTTCCATACACCCAACATCCTTTGTGTGGATAAAGCTACCCCTTAAAAAGTTACCTCATAAAAAAACTTCATACAAAAAACATTGAAATCATACTTCCACAATGCACTAAAACATGATTTTAATACATCAAATTTCTAAAGCGTTCCTACCCTGGGAGGGGGGACACCCTTCTTCCATACCCTCTCCCCACTCGGTTGCTCCACTCCCTCACCGGGTACCCCTAAGGCCAGTGATCAGTGATCGCTCAGCCTCCCCACTTTCGAAAATGCTCCGCAGCCACTGGTTCAGATGGAGAACATTGCCAGATGTGAGCGGGGAACTGAGGCCAGTTGTCCGTGATGTCTGGATCCCAATGCTCAGCGCTTAGTGTTTCAGAGTTGGCTAATGTTATTGATTTGTAATTAGCCTGATTTGTAATTAGTTGACAAAACCTTAATTTCTTAATCCAGAATATCCAGGGGGATGGGGTAAGTGTAATATTAAATGACATGCAAGGTGTCGGACTGTCTATCACAACAAACAGCCCTGATAACCCATCATTTCCTTCAGTTAAATATTGGGAAGGTAGCACTATTGTCATTTGCCACTCAATTATTATGTTTGTTTACCTCACTGACGTTTTCTAACCCCCAAACCCCACTCCCCCTCCCCCCCCCCCCCCCCCCCACAATTCCTTTGACAGGTTGAATAGAAATGTCCCCAATCTCGTTGTTTTATTAATTGAACACGTAGATGAACATCCTCAAGGAGTGTAATCAGATGGAAACTGATTCAGATGCGATATTTAAGAGCTTGTTCAAAGAAAGGGCATATTTTAAAGGAGTGACAGAGTGGCAGGGGAAGGTGTGAGGAGATTATTATTTGTCTTTAGTTTTAGCTTGAACCAGGACATCTGAAGATTCAAAGTTTAATATAGTAATTGTGCTGATACTGACCCAAACCAACCACGTAATGAATATCATCCATTCTGGAGGTTTTATTTTTGTGATGCCATTTAAACTTCACGTGGATTTTAATCACTTCAATGTAAACGTAATTGGGAATGGGGAGCATTGGAACAAATATTTGCCCTTGGTACATATTAACTGTAATGTAATAATGTATGCATGTTGGTAGGTGCAATCAAAACAAAGATCTTTTTATCATTGTTGTGTTATGAATACCACAGAAAATATTATGTACTCTCAAGGTCGCAGTTAATAGAATAATATTGCTTAAATATATAGTTATTGGACTTTGCATTTCGGAAAAGTCCCAGCTGAGACGAAGACAGCAAAATACTGAAAATATTGGGGGTGAAAATGACTTCAGGACTGTTTGTTACGAAAATAAAATAAATTGTATCAGTATACTTATACAGCTGAGTGAGTTTAATTTAATGGATGGGAATTGTGTTCAACCAATTGATGACTTCTTTGACAAAGTAACTAGCATGTTAGATAATAAGGAAGCCAATGAATGTAGCAAATTTTGTTGTCCATAATTTGGTCTGTGAAGTGCCCCATAAAGGATTACTGCATTAGGTAAGCACGTGTGGACTTGAACATAATAGGTTAAGCCCAGGGGGTCAGATATGGGGCTTTATGTGTGGGCCAGATATATTGTCAGTGCAGAGGGGCTAGAAGGCCAAGTTTGCATCCAGAGTCAAGGTCTGGATTGTACTAGGTGTGCAGTCAAAGCTGGGACCAGGGGAGTGTTCAGCACTGGGAACCTAAGCAGATAAGCAGCTATGATCAGGGTAGAATAGGGGGCCAAGTGTAAGGCTGGACTCATGGACAGGAATGAGAGAAGGTATGCAACTGGAGTCAGGGCCAGGAGTAGTACCAGGTGTGCAGTGAGACACAGGTTGGTCAACATGGGCCAAGTTCTTGATTATAATCTGATTTCCATACATTAATACACTAAGATCATTCATGCGCTGCACTTGTTGATCAGAGCCCGGGCTCTACTGTGGAATGTAATTAGGAATGTAATTTACTCTAACCTTATTCATAGCTAATCCAATTTAAAGTGTATATATTGCATTCAAGTGTAAGTTAAAAGACTCGCTACAGTATGCACCATTGCACAATTCCAAACTGAAAAATGCAAACGTTCCGCACCAATGGGAGGGGGACACCCCCCCTCCCCCCCTGGCCCCCGGTTGGGCCGAAAGGCCTGTTTCCACACTGTACCACTCTATGACTCTATGACTAAGAACACAATTTTAAGCAGTTTACACCAAGATTGCTGGTGATATTCATAATTGGAATGAACCCTGCTGAAAAGCAGCTGATAAGAAACATCACATTACACAAACAGATATCACAGGAAGAGGTCATCCATAGTTTGTGTACAATTTATCCAGGTTTTGTCTATTTGATCACTTGAGGGAATGTTCTGAAATGGTCTGTCTGGAATGCACTGTCTCCATTGCCTTCCATGGCATTTGGGCAAAAATGTCATTAATTCCTCTCGTCACATCTTTATTGGTCTCTGGCGAGTATTTTTCTATTGTTATTTACACAGTCTTGGAAGAACAAGATCTATTGTACTCTTATCCATGCTTATCTCTCCATCACTTATATCCTTTTCAACGATGCTCATTGATACAATCACAGCTGCAATTGCCTGGAGTCTATTCCATATCCCGTTGTTCTCATTAGGCCCATTATTTTGCATGTTTTTAATCTACGGTTATTTTCCATATCACTAGCTTGCCTTTATCTGTATTACACATTTCAATGTTTTAAAAACTTTAACCACATCTTTTAATTTCCTTTTCTCTAATGAAGTGATCCAAGTTTTGTGTGGCACAGCTTAGTCTTGGATCTAATTAAAATTCTTATCCATCTCCCCTGAAAATCTCGCCCAACACATCCAAATCTTTTTTTGGAGAAGGTACTGATTACGTGAGCAGTGTGTATAATCCAGATCCCTCGAAGGTAGGCATCTAAGACTTCCTCTGGTACAAAACAAAGATCCATGCATTTAGTTCTGATATTGTGGCAATGAAGCTGCCACAACTAATGTAGGGATTTGATGCATTGAATGAAATATCTATGAGATCCGATAATCTAAAGCTGCTGCTGCAATACTCTCTGTTGAACAAGAGTTATGAGAAAAAAAAGTTACAGACTCGCTGAGAAGTGTTGGAGATGTTACCAAAAAATATCTGGAGAACTTATTCTGGAGTTTTGTACTGTATGTGGGTCATATTGCACAACTGAATGGTCCCATATGGACATGGTGGCATCTGTCTTCATTGAGACATGTTGGAAGAGCTGAAAAATTCAGTGTGCTTGCCAACATTCTCGGACATTGGAACAGATGAGCAGATTTATTCTCACCTGGACGCTACCTCACCAAGTATGCACGCATTCCAATTTGCTTTAAGCTCAGTAACATGTGGTCGAGTATATATTTGGCTGTCATTGAAACATGCATCTGATTTGCACAGATGTTAAGATCGCAAAGCAGATAGCCAGCAAAACTATTTTGATATGGGCTCATATGGAAGCTAGATACTTGGTTAGTTCTCCTGCTCTCCCAACACATGTACAATAACCTCCAGCAATATCCCTCTTACAGATGGTAGGCAAATGATCTGTCATTTCCTGTTTTATCTCTCTCTCCCCTTTTTAAATGGGATACATTTATCACTCTCCAGTTTGCTCGATTTATTCAATAGCCTACAATAGATTCAATAGATTCAATATTCAATAGAAAATTGGGAATTACAGAGACATGGCTGCAAGAGGGCCAGGGCTTGGAACTGAATATTCAAGGGTATACCTCTTATCGAAAAGACAGACAGGTGGGCAGAGGGGGTGGGGTTGCTCTGTTGGTGAGGAATGAAATTCAGTCCCTTGCAAGGGGTGACATTGAAACAGGAGATGTGGAGTCAGTATGGATAGAACTGAGGAATTGTAAGGGTAAAAATATCCTAATGGGATTTATCTACAGGCCCTCAAACAGTAGCCTGGACATATGGTGCAAGTTGAATCAGGAATTAAAATTGGCATGTAGCAAAGGTAATGCTGTGGTTGTTATGGGAGATTTCAACATGCAGGTGGACTGGGAAAATCAGGTTGTTACTGAACCCCAAGAAAGGGACTTTGTAGAGTGCCTTCATGATGGATTCTTAGAGCAGCTTGTATTGGAGCCTACCAAGGAGTAGGCAATTCTGGATTTAGTGTTATGTAATGAACCGGATTTGATAAAGGAACTCGAGGTTAATGAGTCATTAGGCGGTAGTGACCATAACATGGTCAGGTTTAATCTACAATTGGAGAGGGAGAAGGGTAGATCGGAGGTGTCATTGTTACAGTTGAATAAAGGGGACTATGGGGCCATGAGGGAGGAGCTGGCCAAAGTTGACTGGAAAGATACATTAACAGGGATGACAGTGGAACAAAAATGGCAGGTATTTCGAGGAATTATTATAGAGTAAGGGGCGACCGTGGCTGACAAGGGACGTCAGGGACAGTATAAAAATAAAAGAGAAGAAGTACAACGTAGCAAAGATGAGTGGGAAGCAAGAGGATTGAGTAATGTTTAAAGAGCAACAGAAGATAACTAAAAAGACAATACGGGGAGAAAAGATGAGGTACGAAGGTAAGCTAGCAAAGAATATAAAGGTATAAAGGAGGATAGTAAAAGCTTCTTTGGGTGTGTGAAGAGAAAAAAAATAGTTAAGACCAAAGTTGGACCCTTGAAGACCAAAAATGGTGAATTTATTATGGGAACAAGGAAATGGCAGATGCGTTGACCAGGTACTTTGTATCTGTCTTCACCAAGGAGGACACAAACAATCTTCCTGATATAGTAGTGGCCAGAGGATCTGGGGTGACAGAGGAACTGAAGGAAATCCATATTAGGCAGGAAATGACGTTGGGTAGACCGATGGGACTGAAGTAGGCTGAATCCCCATGGCCTGATGGTCTGCATCCTAGGGTACTTAAGGAAGTGGCTCTAGAAATCGTGGATGCATTGGTGATAATTTTCCAATGTTCTATTATGTATGATCAGTACCTGTGGATTGGAGGGTGGCTAATGTTATCCCACTTTTTAAGAAAGGCGGGAGAGAAAAAACAGGGAATTATAGACCAGTTAGCCTGACATCAGTGGTGGGGAAGATGCTGGAGTCAATTATAAAAGATGAAATAGCCGCACATTTGGATAGCAATAACAGGATCGGTCCGAGTCAGCATGGATTTACGAAGGGGAAATCATGCTTGACTAATCTTCTGGAATTTTTTGAAGATGTAACTAGAAAAATAAACTTGCCAATGGATGTAGTGTACCTGGACTTTCAGAAAACATTTGATAAGGTCCCACACAGAAGCTTAGTGGGCAAAATTAGGGCACATGGTATTGGTGGTAGTGCTGACATGGATAGAAAATTGGTTGGCAGACAGGAAACAAAGAGTAGGGATTAACGGGTCCCTTTCAGAATGGCAGGCAGTGTCTAGTGGGGTACCGCAAGGCTCGGTGCTGGGACCGCAGCTATTTACAATATACATCAATGATTTGGATGAAGGGATTCAAAGTAACATTAGCAAATTTGCAGATGACACAAAGCTGGGTGGCAGTGTGAACTGTGGGGACGATGGTATGAGAATGCAGGGTGACTTGGACAGGTTGGAGGAGTGGGCAGATGCATGGCAGATGAAGTTTAATGTGGATAAATGTGATGTTATCCACTTTGGTATAAAAAAACAGGAAGGCAGATTACTATCTAAATGGTGTCAAGTTGGGAAAAGGGGAAGTACAACGGGATCTGGGGGTCCTTGTTCATCAGTCTATGAAAGTAAGCATACAGGTACAGCAGGCAGTGAAGAAAGTGAATGGCATGTTGGCCTTTATAACAAGAGGAATGGAGTATAGGAGCAAAGAGGTCTTTCTGCAGTTGTACAGAGCACTAGTGAGACCACACCTGGAGTATTGTGTGCAGTTTTGGTCCCCTAATTTGAGGAAGGACATTCTTGCTATTGAGGGAGTGCGGCGTAGGTTTACAGGGTTAATTCCTGGGATGGCGGGACTGTCATATGCTGAGAGAATGGAGCAGCTGGGCTTGTACACTCTGGTATTTGGAAGGATGAGAGGGGATCTTATTGAAACATATAACATTGTTAAGGGTTTGGACACGCTAGAGGTAGGAAACATGTTTCCGATGTTGTGGGAGTCCAGAGCCAGTTTAAGAATAAGGGGTAAGCCATTTAGAACGGTGAGGAGGAAACACTTATTCTCACAGAGAGTTGTGAGTCTGTGGAATTCTCTGCCTCAGAGGGCGGTGGAGGCCGGTTCTCTGGATACTTTAAAGAGTGTGCTAATAGGGCTCTTAAAGATAGCTGAGTCAGGGGTATGGGGAGAAGGCAGGAACGGGGTACTGATTGGGGATGCAGCTATGATCACATTGAATGGTGGTGCTGGGTCGAAGGGCCGAATGGCCTATTCCTGCACCTATCGTCTATTGTATATTTCTATTTCTTTTTTCACATGTTACATGGTACTATACATAATAATGGGTTTTCCAGTAAAACCTAGTGAGCTTAATTGGCACAGGAAATATAAAAATATTCAGCTGCAAACCTACCTCCCTGACAACTGGTGTTCCCGGCCTACACTCCCGGCCTACAGTGCAGTTACCATTCCCATCTATAACCGGACCCCCTCCCCCCCTTCTGGCTACACACCCGGCCTATAGTCCAGACACCAGTCTCATCTATCCCAGACCTCCAGCTCTGTCTACAGACCAGGCCCAGTCCCAATTGGACACTCCACTTTCACTCTTGACCCATGGCTCACATTCTGGACTAACAAATGAACCAGATGCTGAAAAATCAGGATTTCTGGTTTATCAGAATTTTACGGCAAATGCCAGGACAACTCCACTGAGGTCTGAGCAATTCCATGGAAGATTTGAGCTAATAAAACTAAACCTCTGTGAACTTTCATTCATTCATACATTCAATTTTTACATCCATTAAACCCTTCTTACTATTGTAATTTCAGCCCAAAAGAATTTCCAGACTGTGAAATGCAAACACCCAGCAATTGTATTTTTTGGTGGCTTCCCAAGATTGCAATCAGATTTTCACGCACAATAGGGAACAAACAACATTTTCTACAAGTCAAATTTATATCCGTTTAATTGCAATTTTTTGGTGAATCCTTTTAAATTAACCTCAATGTGATCTGCATTATATTTCCTGTCCTTTTAATGCATTTTTATGATATTAGTCACATTATAAATTGAACTGTTTTCCCAACTGCACATTCTTAAACTGGTGCCTTCAGTAATGAAAGATGGTTATGGCAGTTAAAATTTAAATTCTAAGACTAAATGAAGAAAAGCACTGATGAGGATTTCAAGTATCCTATCCATGTATTTCTCTTTGCTGATGCCTTTTATATCAAATTTTAATTTTGCCCTAACTTCACTTAGAATGGGAGAATACTCAACTTGTCTTTGGGTTAATGCACTCTGCTGCATCAAGGTTATGCCCAAAGAACATAATAAGAGAACAAGAGTATTTCTGTTTATGCAGTCCTGCAGTCTGCCAGCCATCTGAGATGAGGTAGATCAGAATGCTGATAGAATATTTTTTTAATCCGAAGTATAATTTAAGGTTTGAGACCGTGTACCACCCAACTCAGGAACTGATTCTTCCCTCTGTTATCAGGCTTCTGAATGGCCCTTCCATAAGTTAGGGTACTGTATGATTCACCTCACGTTACAACCTCTACCCCACTGTGAACATTGCACTTTGTGTGTGGAGCTGATGCGCTGCATTGCTGACAACTATATTTTGCACTCTTATCTTTCTCTACCTATTGGACTTATTATCTACCTATTGGACTTGAGCTTGACTTTGATTAGCACGGGTGTCAGGGGTTATGGGGAGAAGACAGGAGAATGAGGTTAGGAAGGAGAGATAGTTCAGCCATGATTGAATGAGGGAGTTGACTTGATGAGCCAAATGGTCTATTTCTGCTCCTGTCACTTATGACCTTATGATTGTATTTATGGATGGTATTATTTGATCTGTTTGGATAGCATGCAAAACAAAGCATTTCGCTGTACCTCAGTACATTTGACAATAATAAACCTAAATATGTCAGGTGTGATCTGAGTGAAACCTATAAGAGAGTTAATTGATTAAGAATATAGGGTCATATAAAAACATGCAAAAATTAGCTTTGACATTACGCTAACTTGGGGCAGGAGGGTCTCTGCTCAGGTGTATCATTATGTGATATTAAATGTACGGACAAAAGGTCAGTTCGTGCAGTTTTAACTTGTTATTCTTGCCCCTGTCAGTGATAGAGGGGCAAAATAATTATGGCTCAAATCCTATTCCATGCAATTCCAAGCAGCTAATTAAAGTGTAGTTAAACCCTCATGGCATGTTTCATGGTGGAGGATGAGAATATTAAAATTATTGAAATGAAAGTGAGAATTTAAAGAAAACCATGTATCTTAGAGGCAGATGAAATGCACTGTAAGCATTTTCAATCAAATCCTTGTTTAAATCAATTGACAGTAGCTAACCATTACATTTAACACCACTGCTCAAACATATCTATTATTGGAAAGTAATTTATCTTTGTTAGTATGTTCTGAAAAGTCTTCCTATTCTGGTATAAGTGTACAAAACTCAGTATCACAAAATTAACTACTCCCCCTCCTTATTTACACGTCTCAGTTATTTGTGAACTATCTGCTGAATGTGTTCTGTCCTGAGCCTCCTCCACTGTCATAGTGAGGCCCAGCGTAAATTGAAGGAACAGCACCTCATATTTTGCTTGGGCAGCTTACACCCTAGCGGTATGAACATCGACTTCCCTAACAAGTAACCAATCCATTCACTCTCTCTCCATCCCCTCCTCCTTCCCAGTTCTCCCACCAGTCTTACTGTCTCCGACTACATTCTATCTCTGTCCCGCCCTGACATCAGTCTGAAGAAGGGTCTCGACCCGAAACATCACCCATTCCTTCTCTCCAGAGATGCTGTCTGTCCTGCAGTTACTGCAGTATTTTGTATTTACCTACCCTGTATTTTTATACATTTCTTTCAAAGGAACACTTTATTGGTTGTGAGTTTGTAGAGCCAGTGTTATTGATGCTATTGAAACATCATAAGTGAGTTTCATGCCTATTCTCCACCATCAACGCTGAAATGACGGAACAAAAATAGCTGTGAAATTAACACAGCCAGTCCCAGTTCCATGAGAAGTCCCAGTTCTACGAAATTCCACAGCTGCTTCAGGCAAGGGCAGTATATTGTTTGATACAGAAACGGACAATTTTCTGTCTAAGAAGTTCCACTCTGCATTTAACTTTCCAAAAACAGCATTTTCTACTTAACTGCCTTTTCAAATGTGCTTGCTGGCATGAAGTGCCTGCACTAGTATCGCGCATCCTTTAGTTACGGAAAGTTAAGTCATTTCAAAGCCATGCACTCCATCAGCAAAATGATAGTGTTATAAGCCTATTTATCTGGTAAGGGAAATAAACAACTGTAGAATGTGCAGTGTCACAGGTTTAAGCAAATATTACCTTTTTCTCTCTCTCACCCCTGCTCTCTCTCTCTCACCATTAGCACATGTTCCATCCGCAAACAAAGCAGCTCAATACGATTTTAATGTTCCTTCTTTTCATGGTCTCATTTGATCTCACCATTATCAGGGTAATTCCCTTTGTTGCACCTACCCCCCTTCCCTACCTGCTCTGCTACCTGAACTAACTTACTGTACTTTCTGTTCCTATTGCTGATGAAGGGCTGCAGACCTGAAACGCTAAATGTTTCTCTTTCCGTTCAATGTGATTAAAGGAGAGGATTGCTCTGCTGAGAGGTGAGATTTCAACAATTTCGACCAGTATCAGCCTGGGGCATCTTTTGGAGCAGAAACTAAATGCAAGGTCCATGCATTGGTCCTTCACTGGCCGGTATGCGTTTTGCAAAACTAAAAATAGGGAGAACTTAATTTTAAAATGCTAACTGTGCTAAAAATGTTTCTGATGTTTTGCTGTTGTGCAATCATGTTAAAATGGTGTGCTTTGTGAAATTCAATTTCCAGTTTACCTTGTGACAGTGATATATTTGTTGTTATAAATTCTTTATTGCAGTTGCTAAGAATGGCGTTCTGTAAATACAACATGGTTGTCTTGGGAATGGAGAACAGTAGGTTTACTCAGACCCAAGGCACTTGAGGTTCCCTCTCTTGCCTTTCCAGTTGAGCCAAACTTCTAAGGTTTTTTTTTGTTTTCCGTCTCTGAAAAAATCAATGTAATTTATTCTGTAACTGCTGGCAGTTTTAATCTTGGGACAAGTCTCTGTGTTCTATTATTTTGAAAATCACTTAGTAAGTTGATATCAAACCTCAGTAAATATTCCAAATAATAGTCATGCAGCTTGAAAGCTGGCCATTTGGCCCAGCGCATCCATGTTGACCACTTTAGACTTTACTTTAGAGATACAGTGCGGGACAGGCCCTTCGGCCCACCCAGTCTGCACCGACCAGTGATCACAATTTTTACTGAAGCCAGCTAACCTACAAATCCACACGTTTTGGGAATTTGGGAGGAAACCGGAGCACCGGGGAAAACCCACGTGGTCAGAGGGAGATTGTAGAAACTCCATACCGACAACACCCGAAATCAGGAGCGAGCCCAGGTCTCTGTTGTTGTAAAGCAGCAGATCTACCGCTACACCACCGTTGCCGACCAGTGGGTAAGTGGGTCACTCTCGGCCTCCCCACTCTCACATGTGCCTGGATAAAGGACTTCCTCACCAACCGGCCCCAGACTGTGAGACTCGGCCCCCACCTCTCCTCCACTCGCACGTTGAGTACCGGCTCCCCGCAGGGCTGTGTGCTAAGCCCCCTCCTATACTGTCTCTACACCCACGACTGTAGTCCGGCCCACAACAACAACCGAATCGTCAAGTTTGCTGACGACACTACAGTAGTCAGACTCATCTCAAGGGGAGACGAGGCAGCCTACAGAGAGGAAATCCTGAAGTTGACAGCCTGGTGCTCAGAAAACAACCTGGCTCTGAACACCAAGAAAACCAAAGAGCTCATTGTAGACTTCAGGAAGCACAGCACCGACTTAGCCCCCTTATACATCAACGGCGAGTGTGTGGAGAGGGTCCACACCTTCCGGTTTCTCGGCGTCCTCATCTCCTCTGACATCTCCTGGACAGACAACATCACATCGGTCATCAAGAAGACTCAGCAGTGGCTGCACTTCCTGAGGGTCCTCAGGAAGCACAACCTGGACTCCAACCTGCTGCTGACCTTCTACCGCTCGTCCATTGAGAGCCTGTTGACATACTGCATTACAGCATGGTACGGCAGCTGCACCATGGCAGACAGGGAGAGGCTTCAGAGGGTAGTTAGGGCAGCACAGAAGATCATCGGCTGCCCTCTCCCCTCTCTGATGGACATTTACACCTCCCGCTGCCTCAGCAGGGCGAAGAACATTATCAAGGACAGCTTCCATCCTGCATTTGGCCTGTACAACCTGCTACCCTCAGGGAGGCGCTATAGGTGCATCAGCACAAGGACAAATAGACTCAAGAACAGTTTCTTTCCAAAATCTATTATCTCCCTGAACTCACACATGCACTGACTTCACAGCCTAACCCCCGGACTTCCATCTATCCACCTACTGTACTTTGTACTGTAACTATAATTTCCAATATGTGCAATAACCCATACTGGATATAGGAATCCTATTTATACATTCTATTTATCCATTGTCTTTTTATAGATATGTATATAGCGCTGCAGAAATTGTGCACCTTATTTCCCCCCCCCCCCCTTTTTTTGTTTGTTTTGCACTGAGTAGGAGCAGCTTTTAATCTCATTGTACATGTGTATAGTGACAATAAAAGGCATTCTGATTCTGATTCTGTTGCCGACCAGTGCGTAAGTGGGCAGTTGTTCATATTCATCCTTTCCACCAGTGCTTGGTTGTAGCCTGCTATGCCAAATGCAATTCAACTGCTGTTAAATGGCATTAGCAATTCTGCTTCCACCAGTCTCTCCAGCAGTTTAGTCGTGTACTCACCATTTTCTGGGTGAACATAGTTTCCTTTTGATCCCCTATAAATCTCTTACCCCCTTACTCTGAATCTAAATTATCTAGCTTTATTCACCACTAATAGGGGTAAAGATTCTTGCTAACTAACTTTTCTATACTGTTATAATATTGTATACCTCTATCATGTCCCCTTTTAAATTCCTCTGCTCCAGGGAGAACAGACCTAGCCTCTCCGATCTCTCAAATGCAGCATCCTAGGTAACATCCAGGTGAATCTCCTCTTCACCGTCTCCAGTGAGATTAATTTGCACTCTCCAAATCACTGCACCATAATCTCAACTTCCTGAACAACTGCATTGAGAATCCCATTGATAGACTATAAACGCTGGAGTAACTCAACGGCTTAGGCAGCATCTCCGGAGTGAAGGAATGGGTGATGTTTCGGGTCAACACCCTCCTTCAGACTCAATTTAATGCTCTTGTTTTTGTCTCCAAACTGAGAAGTCTGTAAAATGCTGCAAATGTTCCCCCATTCCCTCAGTCCGGTTGTTTACATGCCTATTACTAACAATCTTCAGGCAGCTTTTCCATATTCAGTACATTTGATTCAATTGATCTGCTCAGTCCAACATATGTGACAAATATCATCTCAGTGCAATATATAAATCCTGCATATATGTTTATTTGACTAAATTCGGACTTTGGAAGATGTAATGTGACTTTCTGGACAAAATGCTTAATTTTTGTTGTTGAAATAATGTTAGTATTTGTTGGTTTCTGGCATGAATTATTCTGCGTATAATTGCAGTATTGTGCACTATATGCATGGCAAGCTAACAATGAAGTTGGCTTCTTGTGAATGTGACACCGTGCAAAACCAATGTAGAGCAGAGATTTAATTTGGGGTAAAATGGAACAGTCATAAATTTACTTTAATGAATGGAGTCTGAAACTTTCTGAATTGTTCGTATACTATTCCTACCTGGACGCTACTTATTAATATCTTTGGCTTTGTCAAATCCGATACTGTTTCAATCTCGAATAGCACAGGAAGGTGGCCTTTGTACGAACCATTTAAAAGCATGGAGTTTACTTTACACAAAATGTCCCCATTGTTATTTGTGCGTGAAGTGCATATGTTGAACTGAAGCTGGCTTGTGAACAGCATTTTGCAGACAACAAATGTTTCACTTACAGGCCAAGTAAATCTCAAAGTAATTCCACTTTATCACTGACCATGATAATCCGTTATTATGGGCCCTATCTCTGAAGGAAATCAATCACAAGTAATAGAAATATTACATTCATGTTTAAACAGTAAACTTTACATATGTGTCTTTATGTTCTGTATAGATTTAGCTTTGGCCATGTGTCAGACATAACAGCAGTGCACTTATGGGTTCAGTAAACCTCATGTTTTTTTGGCTAGGCTACAAACCAGAGGGAATTTCCAATAATTATTACATTTCAGGTCACCTTCTGAATAATAGCAATTTTTATCTCATTTTCATATGGAGGGCATGTGATGCCTCAGGTTATCGTATTGTGAACGTTTCGTATACAGAGGGAATATTTCAGCAGAAAGGCACAAACTGTCTTGCAGTCTCGTGAAACAGCTGTTAACATCAGCTGTCAATGTTGCACAGGGTAAATCCCATTGCTCAGTGTTTGTGTGTAGAACAAGTTACCTTCCTACCTATTCCAGCAAGCCTGTGGATCATGGAATACCTTTGTGTACATGCACATTCTGTTCCACTTTCATCAATTTTGTATACTGCGGTGAAGAACTATCTTTTTATAGATTGATTCCAGTCTGTTACATTACATAGAAGTGACACATCATGCCAGAATATATAACATGGTAGAAAATGTAAAATTCACATTTTTAAAACTATTTTCATGAACTCAATGCATCTAACAACACAGAATCAGCCAGAGAAACAACTTTGAAGCATCGTATAACCATTGTAAGATGGGAATATTTGACATTCACAAGCTTCCTCAGTTCACAATTTCAGAGGATTGGTTTGGTCCACTGCAAAGTCATGGATTCCCAAAGCTATGCTGACCACACTTCTTTCCACTCTGTTTCCCATAAGGGCTCCTTTCCATTATGCATCTTCTCTACCTTAGTAACATCTGTCCTGGTGACATTATTTTCCGCACCAGTGTTTTAAGTCATCAGGTTTTGTGCAAAACACAATCAGAAGCAAAACAAGTCCATGATACCGTGAGAGACAGGCGTTTGGCAAGATAGGATTAGGGCTGTGTGGGTTGGTTGAAGAAAATGATAGTTGCAGAAAGGTAGCTGTTCATGAACCTGACGGTGTGGGACTTTGGACATCTGTATCTCCTGCCTGAAGGTGGCAGCAAGAAGGCATGGCCTGGATGGTGGGAATCCTTTATGATAGATGCCACCTTTTTGAGGCAGCACCTCGTGTAGGAAGGGAGTGCTGTGCTCATGATAAACTGAACTGAACCGACCATTCTCTCTTGTGCATTGTAATTGTCTTACCAGGCCACGATTCAACCAGTCAGGATACTTTCTAAAGTACATCTATGGAATTTAGTTGGAGTAGTTGGTGAAATGTTAAATCTCTTTAAATTTCAATGAAAATAGAAGTGCTGACACACCTCATCTGTTCCATTTCTTGCATTCTGCTTTTATAATTTCTCCCCCCACCCAAACCCAGGCAATAGGGTTCCCCTTGATGTCTGTTTCCACATAACCAGCTGCACAATGTCCTTCATCACCAATGTGATGCCACGACCAGGCTCATCTTCCCTTCTCTTCCCCCCTTTATATTCCTGATGGGACCATCCCCTCCACGATGATCTGCTCTATTCTTCCATCTCCAACAACAGCTACCATCTCCTTCCTCTTTCTCATAGTTCTGTCCCATTCAAATACAGGAGCAACATTCGCCACTTTGCTTTCGCCCCTCCTGTTATCTAGGATCCAAATGCTCCTTTCAAATGAAACAGTGATTTACTTGTTTAGTTTCCTGCATCCTTTGCTTACATTGTAGCTTCCTCTGAATGGGGAAATCAAACACTGATTAGATCACTATTTTGCAGAACACTTCTGTTTTGATGTCATGTGATTTTTTTTCCCATTTTCCCCCATTTGCTCTTCTCCTTTAGACATAGGTTCCCCCCCCCCACTCTCTCTCTCTCTCTCTCCCCCTCTCTCCCTCTCTCCCTCTCTCACCCTCTCACCCTCTCTCCCTCTCTCCCTCTCTCCCCCTGTCCCCCTGTCCCCCTCTCTCCCTCTCTCCCTCTCTCCCTCTCTCCCTCTCTCTCTCTGTCTCTGTCTGTCTGTCTCTCTCTCTGTCTCTCTCTTTTTCTATCTCTCTCTGTCTCTCTTTGTGTCTCTGTCTCTCTCTCACTCTCTGTTTGTGTGGCTCTCTCTGTCTCTGTTTCTCTCTCTCTCTCTCCCTCTCTCTGTGTCTCTCTCTATGTCTCTCTCTCGCTCTCTGTCTGTCTGTCTCTCTCTCACTCTCTCTCTGTCTGTCTCTCGCTATCTCTCTCTCTCTGTCTCTGTGTCTCTGTCTGTTTCTCTCTCTCCCTCTCTCTCTGTGTCTCTGTCTGTGTGTGTGTGTCTCTCTCTCTTTCTCGGTCTCTCTCTCACTCTCTCTCTGTCTGTCTCTCTTTCTCTCTCTCTGTCTCTCTCTCTCTCTCTGTCTCTCTCTCACTCTCTTTCTGTCTGTCTGTCTGTCTCTCTGTCCCTCTCTGACTCTTGTGATTTAATCTCTCTTGATCTCCACCATATCACATATCTTCCCTTTGTGTTCTCTTTTTATCCTTCCCTTTCTCTGCAACTTCAAACTTATTTAATTTCTAACGTTTATGAGTTCTGTTGAAAGATCATCAACCCGAAACACTTAACTCTTTCTTTATGGGGGCACAGCTGGTAGAGCTGCTACCTCACAGCGTCAGGGACCTGGGTTTGATCCTGACCAAGGGTACCGTCTGTGTGCAGTTTGCACATTCCCCCTGTGACTGTGCTGGTTTCCGCCTACATCCCAAAGATGTGAACATTTGTAAGTTAATAGGCCTCTGTAAATTGCCCCAAGTGTGTAGGGAGTTGATGAGAAAGTGGGATAACATAGAACTAGTGTGAATGGGTGATCAATAGATGGTGTGGGCCGTAGGGCCAGTTTCCATTGCTAAATCGCTGAACTTTAAACTAAACCTTTCTCTTCCTAGATGTTGCCTGACTTACTGAGCGTTTCCAGCTATTTCTAATTGTATTTCAGTTTCTCAGCATTTGAATCCTTTGTACTGAGATCCCTTGGTATTCCATTTATTATTCCACAAAACACTTTAAAATGTATAAGCAAACGTTTAATATATGCAAATAATCCACAGTTTCCGGCAATATATTATATGATGAAAGTATGTCTTAAAATGGTCTAAACCCCATCCCACCCACTCAGACCAAATTGTCCTTTGCCTCCTGCTCTGTTATGCGGAGCTCAATATAAATTTGAGGAAGGCTACCTCATCCTCTGTCTGGGCATGTTGCCGCCTTCCAGACTTAATATCAAAATCAACAGGTAAGTTGTTTTCACTGCTTGTATCTGGGCTTGCCAGTTCTGCTCCATATATCTGCCTATGAAATTGGCTCAATATTTCTCAGTCCACTAGCACTGCCTGATCTATTGGCCATTTCTACATCTATGCATTTAGAGCCATGGAGTTGCTTTGCACAGAAGCAGGCCAGTTTGCCCGACTTGTCCATCAAACAAGGTGCCTACCTTTGCTGGCTTTATCTTGCACTAAACGTTATTCGCTTACCATGTATCTGTACATTGTAAATGGCACGATTGTAATCATGTTTTGCCTTTCTGCTGACTGGTTAGAATGCAACAAAAACTTTTCACTGTACCTCTGTACACGTGACAATAAACTAAACTGAACTGAACTTAAGTTATTCCCATTTACTAGCATTTGGCTCATATCCCTTTAAATCTTTTCAGTCCATGCACCCGTCCAAATGTTTTTTAAATGCTGTGAAGGTACCTGCCTAATACTTCCTTAGGCAGCTTGTTCCACATACTCACCAATCTCTGTGTGAACAAATTGCCTCTCAGATATCCTAGTAATCTTTCCCTTCTTGCCTTAAACCTATGTCCCCTAGTTTTAAATTTCCTTATCCTGCAATTAAAAACTTTTAAGTATCCACCTTATCTATGCCTCCATGGTTTTATGTTTATGTAAGGTCACCCCTCAGCCTCCTTCGCTGCAAGGCAAACATTCCAGCTTATCCAGCCTCTCCCTCTCATTCAAACACTCCAGACTTGGCAACATCCCCTCTCCGACCCATCCTTCCCCCACCTCTCTCAGTGATGTATCTTATTTTCTCTTTCCTAGTTGCTCCAAGTCTTTGACCTGAAACATTAATTGTGTTTTTCTTGCTACCAGCTCTGCCTGGCCTATCGATTCTTTTAGCAATATAGATTTTTATCTCTTTTAACAATATTGTCCTTTTTACCATGAATCACATGCAGTTCTGTTGCATATTCATATAATGAAACTACTTGACCTCCCATACAATAACCAATCCAACCACCCCTACGTCAATTTTCCAAGCACCATCATCAGTTCCTCATAAATACATCCTTGGCTTTGTCAACTTTTTCTTCACTTTGAAACTTTCTTTGACTTCATTTTTTCTGTTCGTTATACCTTGCTACCCCCTATCAAAACCCCATGTTTGAATCATTAAACTGCTTCTTACCAATTCTAATGAGAGAACGTGATGAAAGTTATATAAATGGGTTCATGTAGGTTGAGTAGATTTCTGTGCAGGACCTCTCCCCCCTGTCTCCTACCCGCACTGCGCAGTGAATCTGGAAGTGATTCCATCCTCGTCCTTAAACATAGAAACATAGAAACATAGAAATTAGGTGCAGGAGTAGGCCATTCGGCCCTTCGAGCCTGCACCGCCATTCAATATGATCATGGCTGATCATCCAACTCAGTATCCCGTACCTGCCTTCTCTCCATACCCTCTGATCCCCTTAGCCACAAGGGCCACATCTAACTCCCTCTTAAATATAGCCAATGAACTGGCCTCAACTACCCTCTGTGGCAGAGAGTTCCAGAGACCCACCACTCTCTGTGTGAAAAAATTCCTTCTCATCTCGGTCCTAAAGGATTTCCCCCTTATCCTTAAGCTGTGACCCCTTGTCCTGGACCTCCCCAACATCGGGAACAATCTTCCTACATCTAGCCTGTCCAACCCCTTAAGAATCTTGTAAGTTTCTATAAGATCCCCTCTCAATCTCCTAAATTCTAGAGAGTATAAACCGAGTCTATGCAGTCTTTGTTCATAAGACAGTCCTGACATCCCAGGAATCAGTCTGGTGAGCCTTCGCTGCACTCCCTCTATGGCAATAATGTCCTTCCTCAGATTTGGAGACCAGAACTTTACGCAATACTCCAGGTGTGGCCTCACCAAGACCCTATACAACTGAAGTAGAACCTCCCTGCTCCTATACTCAAATCCTTTTGCTATGAAAGCTAACATACCATTCGCTTTCTTCACTGCCTGCTGTACCTGCATGCCTACTTTCAATGACTGGTGTACCATGACACCCAGGTCACGCTGCATCTCCCCTTTTCCTAATCGGCCTCCATTTAGATAATTGTTTTCCTATTTTTGCCACCAAAGTGGATAACCTCACATTTATCCACATTATACTGCATCTGCCAAACATTTGCCCACTCACCCAGCCTATCCAAGTCACCTTGCAGTCTCCTAGTATCCTCCTCACAGCTAACACTGCCCCCCAGCTTAGTGTCATCCGCAAACTTGGAGATATTGCCTTCAATTCCCTCATCCAGATCATTTATGTATATTGTAAATAGCTGGGGTCCCAGCACTGAGCCTTGCGGTACCCCACTAGTCACTGCCTGCCATTGTGAAAACGACAGTGTTCACTAAACTGGCAGTGTTGTTACAGAGTGATGAAAGGAATGGGAAGTTGAGGGGCTAATTAAAGGAGGCTTCGGAACAGTGATTTCCACACCGATTTGTCCCAATGGAGGTACTTTATATCCATCAATGCTTTTGATTCCCACTTTACATGGTTTATTTCACAATATTCTTGCCCCACTCCCATGATGTAATATTCCACATTCACATGTAGCTCCTTGTATACATTAAACATACCCAAATAATCGTTTAATACACCAGCAACAGACAGCAATAAACGTGACCACCGCCATCCACAGGTTTAACTATGACGTGCATTAACCTGGCACCAATGCATGGAACATTTCCCTGTCTTTGCAGCTGCAATCTAAAACTTCGTCAGCTTGATTAGAACTCTTCTCTCTTTAGACTTTTAGACTTTAGAGAAAAAGTGCAGAATCTGACACTTCGGCCCACCGAGTCCGTGCGGACCAGCGATCACCCCGTACACTAAATCTATCGTACACTCCAGGAACAATTTACAAACCTGCACGTCTTTGGAGTGTGGGAGGAAACTGGAGCACCTGGAGAAAATCCACGTAGTCACAGTGAGAATGTACCAACTCCATACAGACAGCACCTGCAGTCACGATTAAACCTGGGTCTCTGGCACTGTAATAGCCCTTCCAAGAGTTCATTCCAAGAGCTCTCCCGAGTTTAAAAAAAATCAAATTCATGGTAAGCACGGAGAATGAACGTAGCGGGTACGTCGGAGCTCGGGGACGTCTCTTAGCGGCTCGTAACGCTAACGGCAGGTACTCGGGAAGACTCGCTAATGGCAGGTAAGCATGGGAAGACTCGTGAAGATTTTTCAAAATGTTGAAAAATGTTCACGAGAGCCCCGAGTACCGACGAGTGGCCATTACCGTAAATCTCCGAGAATCAGGGCATGCTTGGGAGAGCTCTTGGAATGAACTCGAACCGTGGGACAGGGGTTTAAGGCAGCAGTTCTACCACTGTGCCACTGTGTCGCCCAAGAGAGAAATAACCACAGGTTCCCCACGAACATACGGTGTGGTAAACAGGTGCAAGGCAGCGCACTTCAGTCCACACTCCAGGTCAGTGGCAATCGGCTCTGCATGCCGACCACTGCCGCCACGTAGACAGTGGCCGGTGATCCCAGGCCACCCGGTGAGCCACAGTGCTAGGGTTTGTTACGTTTGGACCGGATCCTGACTTAGAGGCCTTCTGTCATAAGCCCACGGTTGGTAGCTTCACACCATTGGGTCCTCGGCCAAGCACGTACACCAAATGTCCGAACCTGCGGTCCTTCACGAACTGAGCAGGTTTACGATTACAAGAACACAGCAGCAGTAGGGTAACACTAACCTGTCTCATGATCGGCTAACTGTGCAACTTGCACAACTGATCACTCATGTTCCACCAATCATACACAGACTGGGTGCTTTGTTTAACTTTGAGCTGAATTTCAAACCTCACGTTCAGTAACATATAATACCTGTAGGAGGGAATTTTGTATTCAATCTGTACAAAATAAAACATCCCGTAGGACAGTGCATCAGGAGCCTTCAACACAATTGGACTGGGAATTCTATTATAAAATATCAGTGTATCATTCTAGCACGCTCTAGATTATACTGCAAACAACACAAGCCCATTGAGTATTAAACTATGAATAATATCTGTGTATATTTATTATCATAGAATCTTCCAGAACAGAAGAAAAACATTGAGTCCATCAAACCAGTTTTGGATTGTTGAATGAATTAGAAGATTGGTCTCATGTTTCAATCTTTCCATTTGAGTGAGATGGAATAGACAATAGGTGCAGGAGTAGGCCATTCATCCACAATCAGTACCCCGTTCCTGCCTTCTCCCAACATCCCTTAACTCCGCAATCTTTAAGAGCTCTATCTAACTCTCTCTTGAAAGCATCCAGAGAACCGGCCTCCACCGCCCTCTGAGGCAGAGAATTTCACACACTCACAACTTTTCTGTGTGAAAAGTATATCCTCATATCTGTTGTAAATGGCTTACTCCTTAGTTTAAACTGTGGCCACTGGTTCTGGACTCCCCCCAACATCGGGAACATGTTTCCTGCCTCCAGCGTCCAAACCCTTAATAATCTTATATGTTTCAATAAGATCCCCTCTCATCCTTCTAAATTCCAGAGTATACAAGTCCAGCAGCTCCATTCTATCAACATATGACAGTCCCGCCATCCCGGGAATTAACCTTGTGAACCCACGCTTCACTCCCTCAATAGCAAGAATGTCCTTCCTCAAATTTGGAGACCAAAACTGCACACAATACTCCAGGTGTGGTCCCACTAGGGCCCTGTACAACTACAGAAGGACCTCTTTGCTCCTATACTCAACTCCTCTTGTTATGAAGGCCAACATGCCATTCGCTTTCTTCACTACCTGCTGTACCTGCATGCTTACTTTCATTGACTTCTTCTTCTTTCGTCTGGCTTGCACAGCCTAAAGTTGTAGGACAACTTGTTCTATTTGATCTTCCGTTTGTGCACGCCGAGTTGATTGCATTATGGTTGCACGTGAAGGTTGCAATCTTCCACCCCACTTTCATTGACTGATGAACAAAGACCTCAGATCCCGTTGTAGTTCCCCTTTTCCCAACTTAACACCATTTAGATAATAATCTGCCTTCCTGTTTTTGCCACCAAAGTGAATAACCTCACATTTATCCACATTAAACTGCATCTGCCGTGCATCTGCTCACTCACCCAACCTGTCCTGATGGTGGGGTTTCATGGTGATAGATTCCACCTTCTGGAGGCAGCACTTCACGTAGATGCTTTCAGTGGTGGGGAGGGATGTGCTGGTGATGGACTGGGTGAGTCCAGGATGCTCTGCAGCCTCTTGTGTTCCTGTGCATTGGATTTGTCATATTTAGTTTAGTTTAGTTTAGAGATGCAGTGTGGAAACAGGCCCTTATTTATACCAAGCCAATTATCCAACCACACCAATCTTTTTGGAGTGTGGGAGGAAACTGATCTTGGAGAAAACCCACACAGGTCACAGGGAGAACGTACAAACTTCGTACAGACAAGCACCCATAGTCTGGATTGAACCTGGGTTTCTGGCGCTGCAAGGCAGTAGCTCTACCGCTGTGCCACCGTACTGCAATAAAAACTCCCAGGGTGGTGAGATGGACATTCCTTCCATGGTCTCACTCCTTAAAGATGTGTTCATTGTGCCTAAACAGATTTATTGTAGTTTTAGTGATGAATTAGGACTGTTACCGTTTAAAGTAAATGGAAGCATCCAATGATGGAATTGTTCATTATCTGAACAGTGAAAACATACATTTAATGTCAAAAATGTAACAAAAATGCTTTCTCTCTATCTGATTGTTCTTGAGAGTTAATCTCATTAGGAAAAGAGGAAATGTAGAATTGAAATTCTGTTGGGAAGACATTAGTAAGAGGATTATTTTGATGTCTAATGCCACTGCAATGCTACTGACTGCCAGCACTTGGGTCCTAAGCATGAGTTAATATTTATGACCAAACTAATTAAACTACCCATTAAAAATTAAGGTATCCAGGGTGCAGTTGGATTAGAATAGTGTTCTTTCCTCTTGGGGTCCCAAGTCAGTTGGAACAGGGACTGCCGGTGTTGAAAGGCTGCTCTGTTTGCCAACAGCTTGCACCACCTGAGCAAGTTCAGGTCCCCCATGCAACATATCCCCAAGGTAGGTACTAAATTAGTCTCTTGAAGTGAGAATTCCACAAATGTGGCTCGTGGAGAAAGGCGCACTGTGTTTGTCTGTAGTTGGCACAGTACAGGTGAATATCTGTGCATCTGGCCCTGCTGCCCCCGTCCTGAAGGTTTTACTATTGCCCCTGTCCTAATGGTTTTACTGCTGTCAGGAATGGAGGCCTGAAATAGAACGGTGGCCTGAAATAGATCATGTAGATATTGTTACTATCATGTAGATAAGCACAAAAAATTCAATTTAACAAGTGCTGTTTTCTGGCCCTGTTTAATCAGTGATTTCTCCGTGGATTAAGTCCGAGGGGGCTGTGATATTTCTGAACCTCCTAAATATATAATAGAGTTTATTAAGTAATAGGTTTAGGTTTATTATTGTCCCAGGTACAGTGAAAATCATTGTTTTGCATGCTATATAATCAGATCAGATAATACGATCAATACAATCAAGTCAAACTCAACTACATTAAATGACGCAAAGGGGAAGATACTTGTATTTCTCAAGAGCAAGTGTGTATTTCTAAAGATTCCAGCAACTGCGGATTCTTGTGTCTTCATTTTTTTCCTCTTGCCAAACGCATGCAGACAGAGTATCCGCAGGCTTTCTGATGATGCAAGGGTGTCACTGAGAAATTGCAGTGTCCTTCAGTGCACCGCCAGAGATCTCACTGATTTTCATGGACTGCAGAGGATTTCACTTCCTGAGTGTGTGATCACAGGGAAAGCATCATACAGGTGAAGGTTTGACTCAGTGGCAGTAGTCATGATGTCCTCAATCTGTAGAACGATGGCAGGTCAAAAACAGCGAGATGTGTCCACCCTTATAACACTGGTCACATGCACCCACTCCTGCTGCTCATGTCCTTCTGCTTGTTGGCAGAGGTTGGAGTGAACATGCTGGCAAGATGAGGAAGATGTTGATGTGAGGAACTGCAGATGCTGGAATCTTGTGTGGAATACAAAGTGTTGGACTCAGTGGATCAGGCAGCATCCCTGAAGGACATGGATAAGGCGACGTGTTGGGTCAGGACACTTTGGGACTTTAGGAAGGATGGTTATTTATGCTCCCTAGAGCCACCACCAGCCTCATGGGAGCGTGTTCCAGCAATTGAATAATCTTCTGAAGGACATGACTGGACATAGCTTTCTTAGACGGCTTAGGAAGTTTGGCATGTCCCCAACAATCCTCACCGACTTTTAAAGATGTACTGCAGAAAGCATTTTACCTGGATTCATCACAGCATGGTTTGGGAACAGCACCATCCAAGACCACAAGAAATTGCAGAGTTGTTGATGCAGCCCGGACCATCACACAATCCAACCTCACACAAACCAACCTCCCTTCCATTGACTCTGTCGACACTTAATGCTGCCTCGGCTCAGCTGCGCCAGCATAATCAAGGACCAGTCTCACCTCACTCCATCTTCTCCCCTCTCAATCCTTCCCAATCATGAATGGAATCAATCAAGTAGACGCACAGAGTCTATTGCCCAGAGTAGGGCAATCGAGAGCCAGAGGACATAGGTTTAAGGTGAAGGGGGAAAATTGTTATAGGAATCTGAGGGGTAACTTTTTCACACATAAGGTGTTAGGTGTATGGATCTCGCTGCTGGAGGAGGTAGTTGAGGCAGAAACTATTGCAACATTTAAGAAGCAATTAGACTGGTACATGGATAGGACAGGCTTAGACGGATATCACCCAAACGCAGGCAAGTGGGACTAGTGTCGATGGAACATGTTGGTCGGTGTGGGCAAGTTGGGCCGATGGGACTGATTCCATACTGTATTACTCTCATTAAGCAAGGGGTATAGAAGTTTGAAAAGGCACACCTCCAGATTGAGGGACAGTTTCTTTCCAACTGTGATCAGGCAACTGATCCGTCCTCTCATCAGCTAGAGTGCGATCCTGACCTCCCATCTACCTTATTGGAGATCTTTGAACTATCTGTAATCAGACATTATCGGACTTTAACTTGCACTAAATGTTATACCCTTTAACCTGCACGCAATAAAAAACTATATTTCACTATACCTCAGTACACATGACAATAATGAACAAAACTAAACTAATTTCACATTCATGGAAACATAGAAATTAGGTGCAGGAGTAGGCCATTCGGCCCTTCGAGCCTGCACCGCCATTCAATATGATCATGGCTGATCATCCAACTCAGTATCCCGTACCTGCCTTCTCTCCATACCCTCTGATCCCCTTAGCCACAAGGGCCACATCTAACTCCCTCTTAAATATAGCCAAAGAGGGCCTCAACTACCCTCTGCAGCAGCGAGTTCCAGAGACCCACCACTCTCTGTGTGAAAAAAGACCTTCTCATCTCGGTCCTAAAGGCTTTCCCCACCTTGACGTTAGTAACAGGCCTTGACCTTTGATGCAAATCGTCAGCACTGAATGAAGCCATAGAAATGGACACGGTGGTGATTCCACATGTCTGCTAAAGTTGCTGGCCATCAGTTCCACATGGGGAGAAGTGGGTTTCACGCTCTGTGCAAAACTCCAGGACAAGCCAGTGCTAACTTCTCCATGCCCCGACATGGAACACTGGCTTCCTGGCCGGGCTTCCTGTGTCTCAAGCAGTTGGCTGCATTCACTCTTCAGCTTTCTTTCATTGGATGTCTCCGCAAAGTCCGCACCAGATATGTTTGCAGCAGAACCCTTCTCCCTGACCATCCTACTCTCTGCCTGACCCTCACTTCCCCCTGACCCCTGTGGTCCCTCCCTCGCCTGCTCGCTCTGGCCCCTGATGCCCCCTGCCCATGCTCTGTCCCATTGACATCCCACCCCCCCCCCCCCCCTCGCCCATTCTTTTCTATGTCTCCACCCCCCCAAATGAATTCTACATGACAACAGATGCAACATTTCAAAAACGCCTCAGTGGCTGCAAAGAAAGTCTGGATGTTCTGTGATCACAGATGTCTGCAATCTGTCATTGTTCTCTTCATAGTGGTAGCCATCGCTCACCCAACGTCATTCACCCAAATGAAGGTGCAGTGATAGTGTGGGAGCATTGTGGAACTTGTGAAGAATGAAGGCTAGATAGCACCGTCAAACGAAACACTTCTGGGTTCCTCGCTCAGTATGTTTTACGTGAAGGTCAAAGCTGTTAGCATTCAACAGGGTGCTGTGATACACTGTCTGCAATAGATGCAGAGTGAGAATCTGCATGGACGAATTTGAAACATGCAAGTTCATGATGGCCCTGACAAGGCTCAAAGGGAGACGAGATCTCCTCGTGTGTGAGCACCTACAACAAGTCACTAATTAAGACTAACCTTTTGTGTAGGAAGGATCTGCAGATGCTGGTTTGAACTGAAGATAGACACAAAGTGCTGGAGTATCTCAGCGGGACAGACAGCATCTCTGGAGAAAAGGAATGGCCATTGAGTTGAGTTACTCCAGCATTTTGTGTCTCTCTTAAGACTAGCAGAGTGTTCATTTAAGGCAGTGATGTGCAGTATGATGCAGGACAGCAAGAATTTGCAAGAGAATACAAAGCGTAAGTGACCTTTAAATATTCCTACATTGTTTTTCAAAACATTTGCAACTAAGTTTTTTTAAAGAGACCCTGGTTGGATAATGGTTGATATGGTGAAATGGTTGAAAGGTGCAATGGTGGTGCAGTGGTAGAGTTGCTGCCTTACAGCACCAGAGACCCAGGTTCGATCCTGACTATGGGTACTGGCTTGTATGGAGTTTGTATATTCTCCCTGTGACCACATGGGTTTTCTTCGGTGTGCTGCAAAGACATATATGTTTGTAGGTTAATTGGTTTCTGTAAGTTGTAAATTGTCCCTCGTGTTAGATAATGCTAGCGTATGGGGTGGTCGTGATCGGCATGGATTCAGTGGGCCAGGTTTCATGTGGTGTTGCCAGACCTTTGTAATAGTGGAAGGGGTGCAAGAGCATTGTTTATATTGAGAACTGTTTGTTTTCAGGATTGATTGATTAATCTTTGCCTTCAAACTATAGTTATGGCCAATTGGTTCTAAGCCTTATATTTGCTATTGCTGGGAACAGCAGAGGGATGTACGAACTCTTTCTTGAATAATATAACCCTGTTACTAATCGTGTAATTGAACAGTTTTCTTGAACATTTGATGTATTACTAAAGGTATCTGATGATCCAAATCATCAAAATTACATTTTTTTTCCTCAGTTAAAAGTCTGAGGAATGCTTTTCCACAAAGGACAGTGGAGTCGTTGACTATTTTTGACTAAGGCAGAGGTGGATACACTGTACGGTGGGTGAGCTAAAATGCTACTGTGTGTAGACCAGGTTGCAGATTTGTGGTTACAATCACAGCATTCACAATATTATATAATGGAACTAGGCTCCAGAGGTTGAGTAGCCTAGTCCTATTCTGAGTGCATATATTTGTATCACACTATTTTGGAAAGTTATCATCACCGTAACTACAATGTACTGCATCTCGCCATCTCCTGAGCCTAGTAGAGTAATGTTTACTAATGAGTGAAGGGACAGTGGTCCACCACAGGGCACTGGTCTAGAGTTCACTTAGGATCAGTACCGAACCTATCTGAATCTAAAAGATGGATCTAGCTTGATCAGATGGCCCTAAAGTTGAACGATGAAGTCCTGAGTGGAAGATATTCAAAATGTGTTGGAATCAGTTGGACAGACAAGGCCTGCTCCCAAATTGTCCCTGGAAGCCTTTCACTGAAGCAAGGCCTAGCATTTCAGCTTTCTGAGTCTATTAAGATTAAAGAATAAACAATTATTAATTCCTTTAAAAATAAAATGTTAATGCTGTGGAACTTCAGTAATTTGCAGCTCGGTCAATGGTCGGAGCTGCAACCCATCGGAGTCTAATGGAACCACAAACGTCCGGTCGGTAAAATGAGCTTCCACATTCACGGGAGAGTCCCAGGGCTGAAGAATATTGGCAGTCTGTGCCGAACTGCTGGTATTTCCCACTGAAATCTGGCTCATTATCTTTGCCTGTTGAAAGTTGTGTGTGTGCGTGTGTGTGATGATTAACATACCTCGAAACTGGAAAGCTAATTTTCTATGAAATGCTTCCTTCCGATTGTCAAACTCGCCCACACTTTAATTTCTCTATTCCACAGCATAATCATTTGTAGACAGTTTTCCATTCTACTGCAATCTGCAACCAACCACTGAAAGGCAGCCAAGAGCCATGGAGGACTTTCCCAGCCTTTCCATTGTGTAAGTCTGTCACTCCTGAAGGTGACTCCTCCAAACCCTTCTTTCCTCCCCTGCCCTCCCCTCTCGGTAACCTCATCATCATCATCATCCGTGCAGGCCATGTAAGGTCCTCCGTAGTTTATAACAGGGTTCTCTTCCCGTGACCTATACGTAACCCGGACTGTTTGCAAGTCGGGGGCACGTGACCACAAACTGAGTTCCCACTCGGCAGAAGCTGCCTGCAGCCCCCGCGGCAACATGCAAATCCATCTCGCCAGCTTCCAAAATGCTTGCTCGCATGAACGGGCTGTAAATAAGCTGCTTTCACACACCCCTCACTTTCTTTGCAGCTCACTTTAAAATATACCTCATTGAGCAGGATTTTGAATGCATTTAAACTGTCCTTCCATGTAACAGTGTATGTTTTCAGCAAATTGGACTTCTTAGTTTAGAGATACAGTGTGGAAACAGGCCCTTCGACACACCGAGTCCGCACCCACCAGCGATCACCCGTACACTAGTTCTATCCGACACACTAGCGACAATTTGCAGAAGCCAATTAATGTACAAATCAGCACATCTTTGGGATGGGGGAGGAAACTGGAGCTGCCAGAGAAAACCCACGCGGTCCAAGGGTGAAGGTACAAAAGTACAGACAGCACCCGGTATCGGAATTGAACCCAGGTCTCTGGCACCGTAATGGGCCTGTCCCACTTAGGCGATTTTTCAGGCGACTGCCGGCGACTGTCAAGTCGTAGCAGGTCGCTGAAAAACCGGCGACCGGATTGGCGACTGTCGGAGTGGAACACACACACACATCTCTTCCTTCACCCGCCAGTTATGCAGGCGGGGGACAGGGCAAGCGGGGAGAGCGCGAGTGAGTGAAATTCACACGGTGCAAAGCCAACATGATACAGACACACACCATGATTAACAGGAAGGTTGGCGCTGTAATTAAGACGGTGAAAGCAGTGTATGGGAAGGGTCACGTAAGTTCTTTAAAAGGGGGGGGAGGGGGGCAGACGGGGTGGGGAGAATGAGTGGAGACAATTTTTAAGAAGCCAGAGATACACGGCTGTGAAGCTCGGCGGACATTAATATTACTGGTCGGTTAACCTTGGTTCTGAAAACTACTGTTTATGTTTTTTTTCTCAATGAACCAATGAAATTCATCGGTCAGCACCGGCTACAACCTACGAGAAGCTACGACAACCTTCAACCTCCTGGCGACCCACTACCACTGCACCTACGCCACGAGAATTCTCGCTACTATCTATGGCGGTTTCATTCAGGTCGCCACTAATTTTCAACATGTTTCGAGAATGCAGTTCCGAGAATGCAGGAACTGCTCATGACTATGAAGGCGACTCCCCGGCAACCACCTGCGAACATGTGGCGACCGCATAGTCTCCTGTAGTCGCCTAAAAAGTCGCCTAAGTGGGACAGCCCCATAAGGCAGCAACTCTACCACTGTGTCACTGTACCTTGGGACATCTATCTACATTAAAAACCTTTATTATTGCAAATTGCTATTGTTTCTCACTCAATCGTTTTATCCTTGCTGGAGGCAAGCATTGAACCTCCACTCAACAGTGTCGATCAAAGGTCACTGGATTCCAGAGGCATGAACAGCTTATCAGCCTGGTCCTTGACAAGCCTTTGTCAGATTTCAAAGCAAGAGCCTTTCTCGGAAACTTAGTGAGCTGCGAGCTCTGGTGACCAAGGGGGTATGTATGCGGGGAGGGGCAGTGTGGAGGTCGAGGTTTGTTAGCAGGGACACGTCAAACCTCCCAATGTTAAGCAAATTACGGAAATGAATGGGAGATCTTTTGCGCGTTAGTATATGACCCTTGAGTAGCAAATGCACATCTCTAAAAATATTCAAAGCTAAATTGCTGCATTCACCCTTGATGCCAATCATAAAACTGCCTTGGAATTCAGAGTGCCTCTAACTGGACTAATATTCATAGAAACACAGAGACTGTCATCTAACTTTTGGAAATTCAGGCACTTCAATATTTCAAATATTTATTTATACTGGAATGTCCTTGGACTTGTATTCGAGGCACTGGTAAAAATGTATTCCAGTGATGTATTCAACCCATAATACTTAACTAATTTTAAAACGTTCTCCAGTTACAATATCTTGGAATTGAATTATTTCTTGTGTCTGTCTCTGGGGTCTGTCAAGCAAATGGCTTTTCACCATTCTTGCTTTAAAATATTGTTAAAAAATTGACAGAGGTTAACCTTTGCAGATCTGCTCAGCTGAAGGAATGCGTTGCTTAGGTGGAGAGTACGTGCAAGACTGTTAATGCAAAGGAAGCTGACAATCTAAGGTTCTGACATCTTTTCCTGTTGGGTTATTGTTTAATATCCATCCTGGTTCCACTGCACAGTTCCTATCCTGTTGTAAGTGACCAATTTAGTTTCATCCTAGACGTGTCTAGTCATCTGTGTCCTGCTTCCTGCCTTCTATTGTTTTCCTCAGTCTTCACCCTGAGCCCAACAATCCATTTCAGACACTGCTTCTGGAGCCACATAGTTTAAGTGCTTTTGTTCCGAGCTGGCTGGATCCCATGGGAATGTTGATAGTATAACAGAAGCACATTTCATCCATTCTGTTGGATTGCTTCTGTCAATATAATCAATATAGATATAATAATAACATATTATGGCTTCCATCTTTGCAATATTTTGCAATATTTGGAAGTGTTTTGGTATAGATAATTTTTTTGAAAATAAAATGCCGTGTTTTGCCGGTACATAAAGAGAAAAAATTACAATTGATTTCTAACCTTACAGATGTTGGAAGCCTTATTCAAAGTTGATTATTTTAGTGCACCAAGAAAAATAACTATTTGAACCTCGTACAGTGGGTTAAAATGTTACCTTTGTCATTAAAATATATTGAAGTGGATTGCAAATTAATGTGCTCAAGAATCCTTGGCTTAAAGTGTTAAGGGATAAGGTGCATAATATGTTATATGGTTTTCAATGAATATAACACATAAAATTCAATGAACCAAAATCATGTGAAACAAATAGTCTTTACCAAGTATATAGTGCTCAATGAAATAGTGAATGTCTTCACTCTCACAACATCGTCCCATAGAGAACAAAGTGGATCTTTGACTTCCCTCTTTTTAACCATTTTGTAGCTCCATTTAATTTAAGAAGTTTGTTTACTTCGCAATTAACATTAACATATTTTAAATTGGTAGAGCATTTAACAGTTTTCTGTTTGAGAGGTTGAGAAATCTCAAGTTTGATGGCACTGGTCCGGTACTCACTGGAGTTTAGAAGAATGAGGGGTGGGGGTGGGGGGGGGGGACCTCATGGAAACATACTGAATAGTGAAAGGCTTGGGTAGTGGATGTGAAGAGGATGTTTCCACTAGTGGGAGAGTCTTGGACTAGAGTTCATAGCCTCAGGAGTTAAAGGACGTTCCTTTCGGAAGGAGATGATGAAGAATTTCTTTAGTCAGAGGATGGCTAAATTCATTGCGACAGAAGGCTGTGGAGGTCGTCAATGGATATTTTTAAGACAGAGATAGATAAATTCTTTATTAGTACAGGTGTAAGAGTTTATGGGGAGAAGCAAGGAGAATGGGGTTAGGAGAGAAATATAGATCAGCCATGATTGAATGGTGGAGAACACTTGAAGGGCCAAATGGCCTAATTCTGCTCCTGTCACTTATGACCTTATGATAGTTCTTTTGCAACTCTCACTTTTTGTACAGCCTTGTCAAAATAAAATCTGTACTATAATTTGCACACATGGGAATCCAATAGCTACATGTTAAACAATGTACCTTCAAAGGAAATTCAACACTAAAGCATCACTGGAAAATTGTTTAGATGTGGAGATTGTTTCTCTTTCAAATGGTCCTGTTTGTCATATCAAGATTTAGAAATGGCTGGAGAGTCTGTGGGTTTCCATAGGTGGTTTCAAACAAGGCAATCTGACTGAGGTGACACAAAAACAGAACATCCTTTATTGAAGGTAATAATTCTTCACTGAGCTGTAGTGTCAGTGTTGGACCTGTTCTTAACAATATGCTACTCAATGCTGCTTTACCCTCTAAAAGGAAGTTAAACCCATAAAACTATTTAAACAATTATCATATGGATTAAATAATTGATTAAATATGGAGGTTTATAACATGTTAATAAGTCCATGTTCACTGTTACCTTTTCCAGAGGACATTCAGACCTCCTCCAATTACAATGCGGTCCTCTCTCAAATTATCCAACTCAGCTGGCACTTCATTTAACCCTTTCAGCGATTCTTTAAACAGCAACAACCTTGTAGACATTGATTTTTTTTCCCCCAAAACTGTACATAATCTCATCTTTCCCACCTGTGTCTGCTCTGCTGAGTGTAATGGTATTTAATAGAATCATACAGCCTAGAAACAGGCCCCATGCCCCACTGAGATCATGCTGACCATCGATGGCCCATTTGCACTAGTTCTATGTTATCTCACCTTCTCATCCACTCCTCTACACATGAGGGACAATTTACCTACTAATTTACAAGTCTTTGGATGTGGCAGGAAACCAGAGTACCCAGACGAAACCCATGTAGTCACAGGGATAACGGGCAAACTCTATACAGATAGCACCTGAGGTCAGAATTGAACATGGGTCCCTGGTGCTTTGAGGCAACAGCTCTACCTGCTCCACTGTGCAGCAGGTAGATCCTTGGTTCAATTCTCTGAATGACCCATCACATTGTCTTTGCAAGTCTATTTCTCTAACTCAGAGCAGTCTTCACAGGTGCTTTGGCAATCGTTACTTGACCTACAATTTCTCAGCCATGATGATGTACTGACTAATGGAGAAGTATGCATGTACCAAGATAGACACAAAATGCTGGAGTAACTCAGTGGGACAGGCAGCATCTCTGGATAGAAGGGTCTCGACCCGAAACGTCACCCATTCCTTCTATGCAGAGATACTGCCTGTCCCATTGAGTTACTCTAGCATTTTGTGTCTATCTTTGGTGTAAACCAGCATCTGCAGTTCCTTCCTACACAATATGCATGTGCCAAGTCTTTGCTGAATGGTAACTGAACACCATTGCTGTGAGCTCAGAACTCCAGAAGAGGATCATCGGTATGTACTCTGAAGGTACATACTTTGTTAATATAGTCTATTTTCACCACAAGCCCATACATGGAGTTATCTTGGTCCCATTTACCACCAATGTTTTGCTTCAAAGTTGCTTCAACTTGTTTGTTGGTTCAACACCACTTTAATGTAAGTCTGAAGAAGGGTCCTGACCCGAAACGTTGCCTATCTCCTTCGCTCCTTAGATGCTGCTGCACCTGCTGAGTTTCTCCAGCTTTTTGTGTAACCCTCGATTCTCCAGCATCTGCAGTTCCTTCTTTAACACTTTAATGTAATTTGTTGGCATGCTACACTTTTATTTGTACAATATTCCATTCTGAAACCATACTTGGCGAAGAGGTGGGTAACCATCTCCTCTCTGTAGCAGCCATCTCGAGCGCAGCGTAAGGCGGTAGTGAGATTCTATTGATACCGGAAGGCTCTTCTCACTGCCAGCCAAGAGATCTTGGTGCTTGTTGGTGAGCTCCGGCAATCAGGCATTTCACCAGACGAGCTGGGCATTCTGCTCAGGGAATCAGTGTCTGCAAGTTGTTCCACACTAACCTCCAATTCTGACCTCCAGTGGTGCCTGTGTGGAGTTTGCATGTTCTCTGAGATCACAAGGGTTTCCACTGAGTGCTCTGGCCTCCTCAGGCAGGGGTAGTGTTGATGGGAATGTGTTAAGAATAAAATTGGATTAGAATAAGTGCGTGCTTAATAGACTATGTGAGCTCGGTAAGTTAAATGCCTTGTTTTCATGCAGGTTGACTGTAACACGATACAAACTGGTTCTTAAATGTATCTTTCACAAAGGACCCATCAATGAGTCCTTGCACTGAAGACACATGCAGCATCAGTAAGGTACTTTTCTGCTTCAAAGAAAATTTTAATTTGTTCTGGATTAGTGGCATGAATTGCCATGAGACATCCCATAGCAGTAACACAATGTCAAAGTATTTTGGTTTTTGTTGTCTGCAGTTCGATTTAATAAAAAAGCTCTGCATTTTAAATTCAATCAATTCCACCATAGCAGGTAGTTACATAGATCCTCCCAAGCTTATAAATCCTCTACTTATTTATAGAGTGTACATACGAGCAAGCATTTGTGAGACTGGTGGGATGGATTTGTAGGCTGCTGCAAACTGTGGGTACTTTCTGCAGAGTAGGCACTCTCTTCACAGTTGCATTTTTGGGGTGATGGGCTGCTTGGGTTACAACCAGTTCACAGGAACGGAACCATTCTATAACCTGGGAACAACCAAATTAAAAATACAGGCAGATATTCCCTGTTCGCTACTCTTATCAATTCCATTGAACTCTACCATATTGCACAATATGTAGATAGCGTCATGGAATTCTCTTGCACCAAATACACACAAACATTGATATTATGGGCTTTGAAAGGGATATGAAATTCACTTAAAAGGGATATGAAATTCTCTTTTGTGTACAGTTCAGTACAAGTATCTCTATACATTAGCACTTAGATACATCTTAGTTAAGCATCTCAGATACAGTCCAAGTGAACAGCAGTAGTACACTGAGACAGTATACAAAGCAACCAGGTTTGGGACCATTTTCAAGTCCCAGTTGTTGTAAGTGCATGGTTCTTGACCTGACCATGAAGGTCCATTGTCCTAGTGGCATTGCAGGGTTGGCCTGGCCAAGTGCAGCCGTGGTGTCCTCTGCCACTCCTCCACTGTTGTAGATTGCATCCGGTCCACGAGATCGGCATCTTGGAACGGCGCCCAGTGAGTACTCTGGAAAAGAAACAGGAAGGCATGCATTAATGCCATATCCCAGTTCTTTACATTACTATTGAAGTAGGAACTGGAAACCATCTAAAACTTCCATTGCACAAGATCATTCTGGTAAAATGGATAGTTGTCAATGCTGAGTATTCTGCTAGAATCTGATGTAGGAATAAATTATTATCATTTAATGCACGTCTCCAAAAGAATGCTTCAATTTTGGTCCGGACGTGGCTGTGTTATTCGTCACAAGTCAGAGTGAGAAAACAATGAAGCTTCCAGGCATCAATATAATTGGAATGGTAATAATAATTGACGACACTTCAGACCAGCACACTGCCTCCATTCATCATCGATCAATGTGTCTACTTGGTTAAAAAAATTCATGAGATCTGTATTGACTGGCATCCTTGTTTTCAAGGCCTGCTGGGGTTGTGGTAACACTTCAGAAGGTAATGTTTAATTTTCGGTGGGAACAACTGGTGTTGAGATACACGAGGAACAGACTGTGATTATCTGGAGCCTTCTTTAACTGGCAGCATGGTGGACTTCCTATATATGTATGTGCAGGAAGGAACTGCAGATGCTGGTTTAAACAGAAGATAGACACAAAAAGCTGGAGTAACTCAGCAGGTTAGACAGCATGCCTGGAGACAACAAATAGGTTGACGTTTCAGGTCGAGACCCTCTCGACCTGAAACAGCACCTAGTCCTTTTCCCCAGAAAAGCTGTCTGACCTGCTGAGTTACCTCAACTTTCTGTGTCTCGCCGATAGATTTATATTGGGAGTATCACAGTTTGTCAACGACAAGTCAGAATTTCTGTAATTTGGTCACTGCCTTTAAAATGAATGTTTCAAAGTCGCACAACGTTTATAAGAATCATTTGGCACACTATAAGGCCAGCATTTGTTGCTTGTCTCTGTGTTAGAAGGGGGTGAGCTGTTAATCTGCCATTATAGTCTGGGTGGTGAAGATGCTCTCAAAGTGTTCTGGTAATGTGCTACAACTAATAGTTCATTAGATATCATCAGAGTGTAGTTAACAGTTAATCTCACTGGGGGACTGGATAAAGAAAAGATGAAAGGCTGCATCTCAAGTGGCCATTAATTAACCAGTTGTGTTTATATGATATATATAATATGATATGATAATTTGGCAATCTCGTGAACATTTCAACATGAATGTTTCCCAGATAGCCACACTACCTATGATAATAAGTCAGGACTGTCTTATGAACAAAGACTGCATAGACTCTGTTTATACTCTCTAGAATTTAGGAGATTGAGAGGGGATCTTATAGAAACTTACAAAATTCTTAAGGGGTTGGACAGGCTAGATGCAGCAAGATTGTTCCCGATGTTGGGGAGGTCCAGGACAAGGGGTCACAGTTTAAGGATAAGGGGGAAATCCTTTAGGACCGAGATGAGAAGGACTTTTTTCACACAGAGAGTGGTGGGTCTCTGGAACTCTCTGCCACAGTGGGTAGTTGAGGCCAGTTCATTGGCTATATTTAAGAGGGAGTTAGATGTGGCCCTTGTGGCTAAGGGGATCAGAGGGTATGGAGAGAAGGCAGGTACGGGATACTGAGTTGGATGATCAGCCATGATCATATTGAATGGCGGTGCAGGCTCGAAGGGCCGAATGGCCTACTCCTGCACCCAATTTCTATGTTTCTAATAACAGCAAGATGGTAGCACTTCTCATAGAGCAAAATGACAAAGATGCTGGAAACCTGAAAAAAAACCATGATATTCTGAAAGTACTCGGTAGGTCTGGTAGGATCTATGAGCAGAGAAAGAGTTAATTTCTTCATGTCAATTTACATGATTTATTTTTATTGACCCAAAACATTAACTCCATCTCTCTCTTGAGATGTATTTCCAACATGTTCTATTTTAAAACATCCCAAGGTGATTCACTGCAGTGTCATCAAAGGAATTTCATAATGGTATTTTAGGGCCGGGGAATAAACGTTATTCAAGAGATAGATTTCACAAAACATTTGCAGTGTAACACACCATTACGGGACTTCTGCAACAGATTGAACCCTGCAGGCAGTAACGTAATTGGAATGGTAATAATAATTGCCAACACTTCAGACCATCTCTGGTGATTGCCTCCATTCCTCATTGATCAATGCCTAATTGTTTTTTTTTAATCATGGGATCTTTGTTGACTGGCTGATCCTTGTTGTCAAGACCTTCTGGGCTTTTCACCAGTGTTGTGGTCACACTTCAGAAGGTAGGGCTCAACATTGGGTGGCAACACTGGTCGATTGACAAAAGTTGGTGCTGAGATACATGAGTAAAATTTGAACTAGCTGTGATTACCTGGAACCCTCGGTAATTGCCAATTTGGAGTTGCATTTTGCAGGCTTGGAAATGAAATGATGAGAGGTTTGGAAAGACCATGAATGGTCATTTTGTGACTCAGCACCAATAATATGACTGCCAAAAGTCCTATTTCTTAGGACCTAGTTCTTAGTTCTCCTTCAAAATGGCTCTATCTGTTCCAATACAACCACTAAAAAAATAAGGCTTATGTGTCCAAGCAGGGGTGGGTACTTGCAGTCTCTCCACAGCTTCCTTTCTGGGCTGTAAAATGTCTGTTGCTGCTTTCTGCTGCATTCTTTACCGCTTTCTGCTCCATCTTGTCTCCAACAGCAGTGGCTGTTTATGGACTTCTTTATCACATAGAATAAGGCCATGTGATCAGACTCTGCTCTTTCCTCCCTGCCTCCAGCCCACAATTTCTTCCAGGTTTCTGATTATAACATTTTTTTAGAAATACCTTTACAAACTCATTCTCTCGTACTCTATGGCCCCTCCACCCCTGCTGTATCTGTACCCTTCCAGTACTAATCTTGTAATCATTTGAATGGTGAATTTAATTGCCCAACATTGCTATCTGTGCTTTGGCTGCTAAGAACCTTAGCTGTAAAATCACCTTCCTATATTTCTCAGCCTTGCCGTTAAAAGCTCCTTAAAGCCTTAAAACCTATTCCTTTAACCAAGCTTTGATCTTCTATCTTGATAATACCTTTGTGTAGCTTGGTATCAATGTCCATTCGATAAGGATCCACGGATGTTTAGCTGCATTAAAAGTTGTAAATGATTCCTTGTTGATTCAAGCACTGGGTAGAGAGGAGGGAGAGGGAGGGAGAGGGAGGGAGGGGAGAGGGAGGGAAGGAGGGGAAAGGAGAGGGAAGGGGGGTGAGAGGGAGGGGGACAGAAAGGGGAGAGGGAGAGGGGGAGAGATAGGATGGAGGGTTTGTTGGTCTTCATGTGATTTAGTTCCTTTTGAAAAACCTTTTGTTTTTCTCAGCCTTTCCATTGTTTGCATGCTGAAGCTGTTAATGCAAAATGATGTCTTTCTACCTCTTTGATAGATTATATACCAGCACCCTGTCCATGTGCTGTAAACATGGGGATTGATTTTAGTCCAGTCGTGGGTTCAAGCACCTCACGTGCGTTTCATTAGCGCTGCTCCTTCCATGGGTCTGCTTCAGGTCAAGATACACAGAGAGGTTTCTGGGTTTCCCCAGAACCAACTATGGCGACTTGCAGCATAAGACAGGTGGGTCCAAGCATTTCATCTTTATGAACCTGCTCCACACTCCACACTATGACAATAAGTCATAGTTGATTTTGATTTTAACAATTTGCTTACCGTGGATCCTAATTTTGTAATAGCCTTACCTCGAAAGTCAGTTTGAAATGATCAATAACTTTCAATTGTTTTTATGAATTCAAAAGATCATTATGCAATGTGACAAAAAATGTTATTGCTCTATTCCTAAAATCCAAACCATCATTAATCACGAGCTTTCTCTGCTTTCAATTGACATTTCTTGGACTGGTTTAATAAATCTTGGGTATCCCAAATCATGCAATCATCACATTGAATGGTGGAACAGGCTTGACAATCTAAATGGCCAACTACTCTATTTTTCCTACCTACTGCCTTCAGTATTGTTGAGTGAATATATACGTCACTAATTTTTTTCTCCAAAAATGTGTAGCCTCCATGTTAAGTTGCTCAGAAGCAAGTTTAGCGTTATTACATTCTGACTCTACCTCCAAAAGTAATGACGTACTATAATTTTTATCTGTGTGACTTTTACAAATCCCAAGTATTAATATTAATGGTCTATTCAGTCAGTTTAATTATACATTAAGTGCTGGCTCTCTGAGCAATTCCATTAATCCCATTCCCCCACTTATTTCCCTGTAACCTATAATCTCTCACCTGCCTATCAGCTTCCCTTTGCTTCTTCTAACTCCCACGTAAAACTGTGATAATTTTCAGCAGCTAATTAGCCTACCAACTGCCATGCATTTGAGATATAGGAGGGGATCGGCTCTGGGTTGATCCATGTTGTCACAGGGAGAGTATGCAAACTCCACTCAAACAACACCAGAAGTCAGGATTGAACCCAACATATGTTTAAGAGATTGGTATTAATTTATGAGCAAAAATCTGAAAATAAATTCACACATGGAACGCCTGTATGCCTGAAATGAAATGAAAAATATACATTGATTTGCAATGGTACATTTGATTATTTAATTCCTAAGAAAATAAATACCACAGTTGCAAATTAAAAAAAGCCAAGTTTTGTTACATTCAGGAGCTGGTGTGTAACATTTGGCAGGTTCACTGTTTTTTATCTCATTGTATTTCAGCTTTGCAAATAAAATTATTTGGTGTTTACTGTCCTAAGTTCCGCTGTGCTTCATTCTGCATTATTTTTAAAGGATAAATGTGGCTGAATGTAATTCACCAGCTCCAAATGCAGCGCCTTTCGGGAGAAATTGCACATTATTTTTCCATGTCCAAAGCTAATCAAAACACCCATTTGCTTTCCCAGCTGTATTTCTCAAACATTAAATTTGACAGAAATTCTCATGCTTAAAAAAAGTAGATAACAACTTCAATTTTCCATAAATGTTGTTCTGTTTTCAAACACAACCCTCGCATGGCCTCTGTAAGGTGTTTTTCAGATTGGAGGCCTGTGATCAGTGGAGTGCCACCAGGGTTGGTGCCGGGTCTCCTGCTGTTTGTTATAGATTTGGATGAAAGTTTAGCTTAGTTTATTGTCATGTGTATCGAGGTTCGGTGAAAAGCTCTGTTGCGTGCTAGCCAGCCAGCAGATGACAATACATGATTATAATCACGCCATTCACAGCGTACAGATACGTGGTAAGGGAATAATTGGGAGATAAGGGAGAAGTTAACATTGCGAGCTGATTTGCAGATGACATCAAGAAAATGGTGGTACAGTGAACAGTGAGGAAAGATATCTAAGATTACACCAAGATCTGGATAAGTTGGGAAGGTGGGTCAAGAAATGGTATGTGGAATTTTACTCTGACAACTGGCATGTCAAACCAGGGTAGGATTTAGATGGTAGTGTCCTGGAGAGAGCAATGTGGAAGTACAGATGCATCGTTCCCTAAATGTGGTGAATCGGGTGGACAGTGTGGTGATTATGGCGTTACCTTCATTTCTTCACACTTGCCTTCATTGGGAAGGGTACTGAGTGCAAATGTTGGGACATCATGATGCAACTGTACAGGCCATTAATGAGACCACACTTGGAGTACTGTGTGAAGTTCTGGTCGCCCAACAATAGGAAATATCTCATTTATTTGGACAAGGTGCAGAAGATGTTACCCAGATGTGCAGGCTTGAGTTATAGAGAGAGATTGGATAGGCTGGGAGTTTTTTTCTTTGGATCGTAGGATATTGAGGCAAACAAAATATTGAGGGGTATGGATAAAGTGAACATTCAGTATTCAAGAGTAGATAATTTAAATCCGAGAGGCTTAGGTAAAAGGGGAGAGATTTAAGAGGGACGTCAGGGGCAACTTTTTCACTCAGAGGGTGGTCCCCATCTGGAATGAGCTGCCAGAGGAAACTGTAGAAAGGGATACAATTATGACTTTCAAAAGACATTTGGACAGATATATGGATAATAAGGGTTTAGAGGGCTATGGGTCAAATGCAGGCAAATGGGACTTGTCCAATGTGCAAACTTGGTCAGCATGGACAAGGTGGGCTGAAAGGTCTGATTCTATGCTGTAATCATGCTATAACTCTCCTGTTACTACAGATTGGTCTGGCTTTTGAACTAGAAGGCTGGAGATTAAAGTTGACTCTGCTAACTTCAAAACACTCCAGTGTTGTACTGAAGAAGTGCTCCACTGTTAATGATGCTCTCCTTCACAAGAAATAGTCAGCTGAGAGCTCAGCTGCCCTCTGAAGGGGACTAAAAGATTGTATGATGTTGGCAGTATGTAGCAAGAGTATGGGGATTGTTCCTGGTGTCACAGTCAATATTTATACTTCCGTCAACATTAATAAAACTGCTCACTCTCGCAGTGTTGTTTGTCAGAACTTGCTGTTTACAGTTGCCTTTCCACCTAATAACATTTCTACCTTAGAACAGTGATTATCCCAAAGTACTTGATCGTCAGTTTACAAGTTATAACAACAGAATTAGGCCATTCGGCCCATCAAGTCTACTCCGCCATTCAATCATGGCTGATCTACCTTCCCCTCTCAACCCCATTCTGCCTTCTCCCTATAACTCCCGAATCTGTCAACCTCCATCTTAAAAATATCCATTGGCTTGGCCTTCACAGCCTTCTGTGGCTGTAAAATGATGTGGGATGTATTGTGAAAGGCTCTACATAAATACAAACTACTTTTAATACAGGGAAGAAAAATAACCTTAAAAATATAGTTTTACACAAAATGATTTCCCCTGTGATTTATCGACCTTATTCGTTTGTTCGGAATACCATGACAGTCCGAAGACTGGATCGACTCCGAGTTGAGTAATGGTCCTGTCCCACTTAGGAAACCTGAACGGAAACCTCTGGAGACTTTGTGCCCCACCGAAGGTTTCCATGCGGTTCCCGGAGGTTTTTGTCAGTCTCCCTACCTGCTTCCACTACCTGCAACCTCCGGCAACCACCTGCAACCTCCGGGAACCGCATGGAAACCTTGGGTGGGGCGCAAAGTCTCCAGAGGTTTCCGTTCAGGTTTCGTAAGTGGGACAGGGGCATAAGGAAGTACCCTGACGCATTCTTGAAAAGAGACTTTAGCGCCAGGTATCCTGGGGCGAGGTTTCATCGTTTGGTCACCTGTATCATCCCTCAATCTCCCTCACGGATACGCTATTCAATGGGCCAAGGGGTGGCAGGGTGTCTTCAGTGGGTGCAGGAATTGCTGCCCTTTACTCCATGGTGGCGCAGCGGTAGAGTTCCTGCCTTACAGCAAAAAGTGCATCGCCGGAGACACGGGTTCGATCCTGACTACAGGTGCTGTCTGTATGGAGTTTGTACGTTCTCCCCGTGACTGGTGTGTGTTGTCTCCAAGATCTTCTATTTCCTCCCACACTCCAAAGACGTACAGGTTTGTAGGTTAATTGGCTTGATAAATGTAAAAAATGCCCAGTATAAAATTGTCCAACTTCCAGTATAGTGTTTGAGAAGGAATTGCAGATGCTCGAAATTCAAAGACAGACAAACGTGCTGGGGAAACTCAGCGGGTGAGGCAGCATCTATGGAGCGAAGGTAATAGGCAACGTTTCAGGCCGAAACCCTTCTTCAGACCCTTCTTCTTCCAGGGTTACACAAAAAGCTGGAGAAACTCAGCGGGTGCAGCAGCATCTAAGCAGCGAAGGAGATATCTCCTTCGCTCCTTAGATGCTTCTGCACCCGCCGAGTTTCTCCAGCTTTTTGTGTAACCCTCGATTCTCCAGCATCTGCAGTTCCTTCTTTAACACTTCTTCTTCCAGTATGTCCCTGATGGACTCTTCGGAAGGTATAAGGTACAAACTAAAAGGTAGATTGAGTGTGTGGGGACGTTTTTGTTCGGAGTGCAGCACGTGTGATCAGCGAGCATCTGTGCAGAGGTGACTTTTAACATAGATCGCAACGATCTGTTAATGCATGAGGCTGAAGATTGACACAAAAAGCTGTAGTAACTCAGCGGGCCAGGCAGCATCTCTGGAGAGAAGGAATGGGTGGATGTTTCGGGTCCTGACCCTTGCCTCTTTATTGTAGGGATTTTTTTTTAACGCGGGTCTGGATTGAACTGATGACAATTGTCCCCGTGCTTCTTTTGACCGCGATACAGCAACACCCTGCCGTGCCCCCAGAACAAACCCACGCTCGGCTTGTAATTTCCTATGCAGAGCGTTTTCACCTAAACCGCCTGTAACTGCAGCCGACCCCCCCCCCCCCCCAGGTACACCCTCTCCATCCCACTTACATTTTCCGCAGCCAATTTCCATAAAGCGAGAGCGGCTGCGCCGGCAAATCTTTTTATTTACAGAAGCGAGTTTCCAAACTGGAGACCTTCACATGTCATTGACATTTTTTTCCCTCTCTCTGTAGCTACTGCGTGCGTTGACTTTACATAAAATTTCGTTCCTGTAGGAAATCAAGGAGATTGGAAGTTGCTTCGATCAAACAGGTTCGGCTGCAGACCCCGTTGATGTTTGCGAATGTGTTTGTTAAATGCTTGCTCGATGGCATATTTATTACCTGCCTGCGGGGTCTAGGATTGCTGATAAATTCACCTTGTTATTTTCACAATGAAGTGACACTATTAATAAAACGCTGCCTGACTGTCCGATGCTCAAGATTAATATTAAGAATTTGACTTGGAATTCATTTCATGGCGGCGCAGGACTTGATTTATTCCCACGACCATCCTGCCTTATTTCTCGGTTGGTGCCGCTCTCAAGCAGTGGAAACAATGACTGGAAAATCAACCTTGCTATCGGGGGTGCTGGCTTAAAATAACACAGCCTCCGTCTAGGTAGTGCCAAATGGCAACATACGTGGTCCAAATCTTGCTCTGCCCAAATGTAGATTTGCTTCATATAATAACAGGTTTTTGTTTAAAAAAAGAGTGACGTTTTAATCGCAGTTGTCAGGAGGTTGGTAACAATGCACCTGAAATATAATATTCAAATTTATAGCATAACACGTTGCTGCAGTAATTCGGCGGGTCAGGCAGCATCTGGGAGGGTATGGACAGGTCACTTTTGGTGTAGGAAGGAACTGCAGATGCAAGTTTACGCCGAGATAGACGCCCAATACTGGAGTAACTCAGCGGGACAGGCAGCATCTCTGGAGAGAAGTAATGGGCGACGCTTCGGGTCGAGACCCTGCTGTTCTTCAATCCCAGACGCTGCCTGACCCGCTGAGTTCCTCCATCGCGCTATGTTCTGCGAAAGATTCCAACATCTGCAATCTCTTGTTGCTCCATTCTAATGTGGAGGTCAGGGTTTAATATTTGAACCCGTATGATTCTATGATTCTTTACCTGTTTTGTAATTATTTTTGATAGTTAAGCGCTCTTCAATTGCAGTTAACACCAACAAAAACTCCATCCAAAATGACTGGCCCAGAGGACCAATTGTCAGGCCAATGATACAATGATACATTACTGTCTCATATACCTAGGTACAGTAAAATCCTTTATCTGCACAGGGCAGCACAGAGGCACAGTGGTAGAGTTGTTGCCTTACAGCACCGTAGACCCGGGTTCAATCCTGACTACGGGTACTCTATGGAGTTTGTACGTTCTACCTGTGATCATTAGGGCTTTCTCTGGGTTCTCCAGTTTTCTCCCACACTCCATAGACATGCGGGTTTGTTGGCCTCTGTAAAATGTTCCTAGTGTGTGTGTAGGGTAGATGTACAGGTGATCTCTGTTCAGTGCGGACTCAGTGGGCCAAAGGGCCTGTTTCCGCGCTGTATCTCTAAACTCTAAACTAAACTCATACAATTCTGTAAAAACTTTACTGTACATTACATAGTCACTGGGGCGGAAATTGCGGTCAAAATATGCAGGGGGGGCAATTAAATCTGTAAAAAATCCAGTGGTTAAACACTCTTTGAGGATATGGGTTCAATTCAGGGAATGTTTTGGGTTCTCTACGGAGCCCTATTGCATCAAAGCACCTTTTTAAACCATCAACTCAGGACGCTGTCTTTAAAGAATGGCATAGGAAGGGTATTGTGCGCTTCAAGGACCTGTTTATGGGTAACACTGTAGCATCATTTGAACAATTAGGCAGCAAATTCAATCTTCCAAAGTCAGATTTTTTCCGATACCTGCAAACAAGACATTATGTGTTCTATAAACTGCCCAGTTCTTCTATACCAACAGACACAACCCTTGTTGATACAGTTCTTTCTTTAAACCCACCTCAGAATAGACTTGTGTCAGCTTTATATGGCAGGATGTTGGATCTAAGGCGCGCCCCCATGGCTCAAGGCAGCATGGGAGGAAGCTTGGGCTTCGCTCTCTCGGAAGATACATGGAGTTCCATTCTTAAACTGGTTAATTCCACCTCTCCATGTGCTCGTCACTGCCTGATCCAATTCAAAGTGGTACATGGAGCTCATATCTCAAAAGCCAAATTATCTACAATTTACCCTGAGGTTAGTCCATTCTGTGTTAAATGTAACATTTCTGAAGCCTCTCTTATCCATATGTATTGGTCATACCCCAGCCTTACATACATATCCCAGGTGTTAAACATCAAATTGGAACCAAAGCCCCTAATCGCTCTTTTTGGGGTCACTGGTTAGGAGGTTAGATTAACTGCAGATAAACAGTGTTGCAGGGGTCGGATTAGCCAGGCAATGCTGCTGATGTGGAGAGGATGTTTCCACTAGTGGGAGAGTCTAGGATGAGAGGTCATAGTCTCAGAATTAAAGGACGTTCTTTTAGGAAGGAGATGAGAAATGTATTTAGTCAGAGAATGGTGAATCTGTATAATCTTTGTCACAGAAGGCTGTGGAGGCCAAGTCAGTGGAATTTTTTAAGGCAGGGATAGTTAGATTCTTAATTAGTACAAGTGTGGGGAGAAGGCAGGAGAAAGGGGTTAGGAGGGAGAGATAGGTCAGCTATGATTATATGGTGAAGTAGACGATAGGCTGAATGGCCTAATTCTGCTCCTATTCCTTATGCCATTACCTTATGATTGCTCCACTGATCATTGCCCCTGCAAACTGCATCCAATCTGCACGCTCGGCCACTTGGGGTGGCGCCCGATTCAATTGAGCCCCAGGCTGCTGAAGGGCCTCCACTGGCCCTCTCCACCAACACATGGACTTGGACACGATGCCCCACGCACGCACTGTCCCTCACCTCATGCCACCACTCCGACTCCATGCACTGGGGCTCCTCGGGCGGCCGACCTTGCAACACCCAGAGCCCCTCTGAGGCTGCAGGAGGTGAGCCCTCAGCCCCTCAGCCCAGCCAATACATCCTCTCAATTGTGCAGTTGTTCATGCACTACAAATCTGAAGAAGGGTTTCGAACCGAAACGTCACCCATGCCTTCTCTCCAGAGATGCTGCCTGTCCAGCTGTTACTCCAGTCTTTTGTGTCTATCTTCGGTGTAAACCAGCATCTGCAGTTCCTTCCTCCACTATAAGTGTGTATTGGCAGGAGATTATCATGGAGTTGTCCCCATGCCAGGTCCCAGTTTGGAATTGATCCTTGGACAAACGTACCCAATGGGTGCAATCCCCCTCTCATGAAGCTCTAGCCATTAGGAATTAGTTTGCCCTCATAACATGTCCTGCACAGGATCAGAATGTGTCAGAATGCACCTTAACATTGGTTAGATGTTGGAAAATGAAGCAGTCTATCTGTGCAGAGCAATTCCCACAGGCAGCAAAGAGGTAATGACTGTGTAGTCTCATTTAATGATCCGGATTGAGCGATGAATGTTGGACAGGGACTCAGGGAGCTGCTTTTCTACAATTGGCCCATGGGGGTCTTTCACATGCTGAAGACCATCAAAAGTCTAGTTGAAAAGATGGTACCTCTGACTGATCTGTGGAATTGGGTTTCATTTACTTTCTTCTGACATGGGATAAAATGTGAGCAATTTTGCCAATGGCAGGGAGAGGTGTAGGCTTACAGCTTTACCTCACTGCTTTTCCGATCTCTCGTCAGAGTTGTAGTGAATGTTGGCAAAAGCAATGAATGTGGTCGAGCTGAATTGATGGGAGAAGTGGTAAATAGGCACGGGACTACTGTTAATTGTCCCATAAAGATCTCAGAGCATTTTTTTGAAACTATTCTTGAACTCAAAGGGCGGACACTTGCTCTCATCTTAACTTAGCCAGCACTTGAAGGGTTACCTCTGATTGATTCCTCAGGTGTCAGCCCCTCAGCTGACTGTTTCTGACAAACTCAGCTCTTTCTGATTACTGGCACCTGCGGTATTTTACTTCTGTGTAGGAAAGAACTGCAGACGCTGGTTTAAATTGAAGGTAGACACAAAATGCTGGAATAACTCAGTGGGACAGGCAGCATCTCTGGAGAGAAGGAAAGGGTGACATTTCGGGTCCAGACCCTTCCTCTGTTTTTGCTCTGAGTAGGGACACTGCAGGTACGTTGAATTATATAGAAAATTGAGCAAAGGTTTAATATTTAATATTTAGACCGTTTGATTCTGTAGGACATCTCCTTTTTTCTGCTGTTGGAATTTCACTATAGTTCACTTTAGTGAAATTGAAAACACCTATTCTCTAAATCCAACACCACCTCACTGCCTCAGACTGTTAAAAAAAACTACAAAAGGTGACAACATTAAAAATATGTTATAAAGATCTAGTTTCCATCCTTGGAGTTCAAGCAGTTGATTCTCAATGGAATCACCCTGGTCTTTACAATTGCTTTGTACATCACAGTTCCGTGATGTACAAAGCACATTGGGTTGAACTGTTTCACCATTGCAAGTATTGTGAAGGAAGCATAGGTGCTTCTCCCTCCCAATCACCCCCTGCATCATATGTTTTGGAACTACTTGTTAGAGTTATACCATGTGCAGCTATCCTGATGGACTTATCCCTGGGTGATGCCTTTAGTTCCATCACATTCCACTCAAGGAGCATGGCTATGCAAGTTGTAACATCAGAAGTTATGCCGAGAGCTGCTATTCCTAGAGTCTCCTGCTGTAAGCCCAAACTATAGCAGAGGAAAGATTGAGAGGCGTCAGTAAATCACAATTGTCACTGTCTTGATATATATTATAGCAAAAAAATTCTGCAAGAGTTAGATATTTCCCAAGGGCAAGTCATTGGTGAATGCATGACATTGCCCATGGGATGAATGCAAAATGTGCTCCAGTTTCTAGCTATTAGTGATTTGGGCAATTCAGTAGAATATTTTATTTTTTATGTTGTGCAGATTTATTTTGGGAACGTACATGCACCTGCCATTTCAAAATTCAATTAGCGACATACATGTGTGATCCTGCACATTACATTAGGAGTCTTCATTTTAATTACCGCACATCATAGCTCTTCTCCAACAGGGTCACAGGCAAATTGGAAAGCCTGGACACGTTGATCTAGCAAAAATACATTTTCATGAGCTTTGCCACGTATTTTCACAATAAAGTGAAAAAACTTAATTGATGTGAGAAAATAATCAAAGTTTGTTTGGGGGCTTAGGCAGAATAAAAAGAATTAACCCTGGCAAAAGTGGTTTAAATTAATCAAAAAGTAATCTTCCGGTCTTCCCTGTAGCTCAGTTATGTAAATAGAGCAATTTATATTTTGCAGTTTTCTGCAGAGGATTTGTGGAGTACATAATATTTTGAACAGTTGAGGCAGAAATCCTTATATCTTTTAAAGAAAAAGGGCAGAATTATTTGAATAAATGCAAAATATTGGATTATTCAAGGACAGTTGATTTCAGATACATGGATAGATATAAGACGAAGGATAATGAAATGAGGTGAAGGGATCGGTATTTTATTGATACGCAACTGTCAGAAGAGACTGAGGCAGCAGATTGATATTGGACTACCGATATTATGTGGGTCAATTATGTTTCCTTTCACTTCCTTTCATTGTCTTTCCCCTCCCACCCAAAACATCACCCTTTCCTTCAAGACAAGTCAACTTTATTTGTCAAATACACATACAAGATGTGCAGTGAAATGAAAGTGGCAATGCCTGCGGGAATGTGCAGAACAACAGAACAGAACAGAACAGAACCTGTATTACCATTAAAAAAGATGCAACAGTATTTACACCCTGGTGAGATCAGAGTTTACAGTCCTGATGGCCTGTGGGAAGAAACTCCGTCTCATCCTCTCTATTTTTGCTGCGTGTCAGGCTAGATGCAGGAAGAATGTTCCCGATGTTGGGGAGGTCCAGGACAAGGGGTCACAGCTTAAGGATAAGGGGGAAATCCTTTAAGACCGAGATGAGAAGGACTTTTTTCACACAGAGAGTGGTGGGTCTCTGGAACTCTCTGCCACAGAAGGTAGTTGAGGCCAGTTCATTGGCTATATTTAAGAGGGAGTTAGATGTGACCCTTGTGGCTAATGGGATTAGAGGGTATGGAGAGAAGGCAGGTACAGGATACTGAGTTGGATGATCAGCCATAATCATATTGAACGGCGGTGCAGGTTCGAAGGGCCGAATGGCCTACTCCTGCACCTAATTTCTATGTTTCTATGTTTCTATTCTCCCCACCCCAGTCAACTCTTTCTAAATCTTTCTCACCTTCCCTCTCCTCTCTTCCCACATCTCTTCCCTTCCTCCTCTCTTCTCTTTCTCTCTGCTTCTCTGCATTCGTCCCTCCCCCTGCCCCTTCCCTATCCTTTCTCTTCTGTTCATTGTCTTTTCCCTCCCACCCCCCCCCCCCATCCCTCTCTAATTCTCTCCTTATCTCCCTTTTCTACACCCCCTCATCGTCTTCCCCCCACCTCGCTATCTACACACAGGCATAATTTCCCATGACTTTATGAGGCAGATACATGACTTCAAAGTTAAAAAAACTAAGAAATATGAGTTGGCCACCCCCAGACATGATTCGTATGTTTGATCAAATAAGCGAGTGCCTTTTACCCAAGATTTTTGATTATATTGAGTTGGATGTCAAAGTTAATAATGCAGATTTGAACAAAAAGTTGCAGTGAGTGGGAAAACTTCCACAGCATTTAATGTCGATCAGTGTGAGGTTGGTTTGTTTGAATTTAGGAAATAGAACTTGGAAGATTGTTTAACTGGGGAGAATTAAGATTACAGCAGAACCACATTTCCAAGCTCAATTCAGTTAGTTTATTGCCATGTGCACTGAGGCACAGTGAATAGCTTTTCATTGTGTACTAACCAGTCAGTAGAAAGACAATGCATGATTATAATTGATCCACTTACAGTGTCTAGCTACATGATAAGGGAATTACGTTTAGTGCAAGGTAAAACCAGCAAGCCCGATCAAGGATAGTCAGAGGGTCATCAAAGAGGTAGATAGTAGTTCAGCACTGCTCTCTAATTATGGTAGGATGATTCAGTTGCCTGATAACAGCTGGGGAGAAACTGTCCCCGAATCTGGAGGTGTGCGTTTCTTCTATAGCTTTTGCCTGATGGGAGAGGGGAAAAGAGGGAGTGGCCAGGGTGCGACTCATCCTTGATTATGCTGCTGGCCTTGCCGAGGTAGTGTGAGGTATAAATGGAGTCCTTAGAAGGGAGGTTGGTTTGTGTGATGGTCTGGGCTCAGTCCACAATTCACTGCAATTTCTTGTGGTCTTGGTTGGAGCTGTTCCCAAACCAAGCTGTGATGCATCCTGATAAAATGCTTTCTATGGTGCATCTGTAGAAGTTGGTGAGAGTTGCAGGGGACAAGCCAAACTTCCTAAGCCTTCTAAAGAAGTAGAGGAGTTGGTGTGTGCTTTCTTGGTCGTTGCTTCAATATGGCTGGTCCAGGAGAAGTTGTTGGTGATAGTGACTCCTGGGATTTTGATCAAGATTGCAGACTCTACCTGACTTCTCTTTCTCCCGTAGAATGTCAGGCCAACTGCAATGCATTATGCAAAGCTAGCCAGTTCAGTACAAATGAGGAGATGAACACAGAATCATAAAGACCTCTGTAGCTCAACAGTGCTTCAACCAGTGAGTGAACACTTGAAAATCCATATTCCAATGCTACTGCCTTCGACCTGTATTAGCAATGATCTTAGAATACATTGTGCCGTATCGAGTCACTTTTGTGGTGACTTGAGAATTGTTTTTTGTTGTATATAAAGGACATTAGTCAAGAATAGTATTTGTTTACTATGTGTTACTGTGGTTATTTGTTTACTATGATGTGTTGCAGCAATGTTATATCAATTTCTAATTTACGGGTGGATATTATAGGTAGAGACAAATGGCTTTGTGCCTCAAGTCTTCATTCTAAAAACTGAGTGATCAAATTTGGTTACATTATTTGGGAAGAAGGGGGCACAATGTTCTGTCCTGACTATAGCTGCATGCTGAACAGCCAATTTAATTTCTAAGAACGTTAGCGTTAATATTTTCTTTCTGATTCTTTCTTTCTTCTACAAGTATTTTTTTAATTGAGATGCAACTTCATTTGTCAAGTGAGTAAAATTGAAAGAATATTCTTGTTTAAGAAGCAGTTTGTTCAATTTTCATGTCAGCTGTTATTTTAAATAACAGATGTTTTCATTTACATCACTCCTCCCCATCAACTGACTTACAATGCCCCTGTACTCAGAATAATTGGTGGTGAGAATCACTTTCCACATTTGAAATAACGAGCTAATGAACAATGCCTTCTTTAGCAACACTCTACATCTGTCGCATTATCAGGTATTTTAAGTTTGTTATTGCCTAGCATATCAAGATACAGTGAAAAGTTTTACTTTGCATGCTGGCTGATCAAATCACTAAATACTATACATTAATACAATCAGGCCAAGCTTGTACAAAAAGCAGAGTAAGGGGAAGGACACAGAATGCCGAATTCTGTAGCTTATGGAAGGACTGTTCAGAAGCTATTCGTGAGTCTAGTGCATCATGCTTTCAAGTCTCTGTATCTTCTGCCTGACGTGAGCGGGGAGAAGGAATGATTTGAGTATGAAAGGTTTTTGATGCTGCTGTTGCTTTCCTGACGTAGCGTGAATTACAGATGGAGTCAATGGTGGGGAGTCTAGTCGGAATCATGGACTGGGCTACCTGCACAACTCCGCAATATTTTATGTCTTGGGCAGAGCTGTTCCAAACCATGAGGCAACCCAACAGTATGCTTTCTATGGTGCATCTATAGAAGTTTGTAAGAATTTGTGCTTCTTAGACTTTGCTTCAATGTGGTTGGTCCACGATTGAGTGTTTGGAACATTAATGCCAAGGAACTTAACAGTAATGCCAAAGCGAATTGTTGGATGGTAGTACATGCAATGACTGAGGTAATTTAAATGGCTTGCTAAATATATCTATTGCTCTAAACAGTCATTCTCATGGGAACGACTGACATATATTACTGGATACAAAAATGGTAAGACACGCTCAGAACTAACCACAGGCGAATATATTGTCAGGCAGATCTATTTCACCCAAAAAACTGGGAGAATTGAAAAATAATGGAGAACCTAATGGAGATGTCTTGTGCCATTTATCTAATTGCAGAGGTGCATCGACACGTTGATGGATACAGCTCCTGTATCATCACTTTGGTTGGGAAAGGTGTGTGGTGCAAGTGTATCTGATCACTTGATCAAGGTGCCAACTGTCAATGGGCATGAATTAAGACTTTCAAAGTTACGTAATTAAAAAATGATTAATCTTAGTTAAATTATAACCTTAATCTTGGTAAAAGGCTTCATTGGGGAGGTTGAATTTAATTAATTCCAGAACATTTGCTGAAGTATGGGTTTCTCATTGTGTCCGCCCAATAAAGTATTTGATCTTTGGTCTGATGCAAAGCTCACAATTTGTCCAAACAAGAATCTAAACCGTACATGTGGTGTCTTTGAGCAGAAGTCAGACCGAAGATTGTTGCATGGTTCATTTCACACCACAGTAACAGCACTCAACTATTGCAGTGTGGTCTCGTTTCATTAAGTCTGCATAGTTGTTTCATTACCGGGCAGCTTGGATACGGAGGCGGATCGGGGCGTTCCAGTTGGTCAGTTAATGTAATTGCCACAATAATCCCACTGTTAAGATCTGCAAGTTCTAGCTTCTGCAACACCTTGCGGATAGTTACAGCAAAAATGTTCACTTCCTGCTTCGGCATGAGGAGGTTCTTCTGCAACTTCTAGCTATTTTGTGCAGGGGAATGATCATGAAGAAAGTATCCAGAATGTACTGTTTGCTATCTCCTATCGCTTTGGCCAGCTGCAGCTCTTTGATGTGTGGTTCTGCTATTCCAGCAAGGTACAAGCTATTAGAGGAATGGGCCTGTCCTACTTAGGCAACTGTTTAGGCGACTGCAGGAGACTATGCGGTCGCCACATTGTTGCCACATGTTCGCGGGTGGTTGCCGGGGAGTCGCCTTCATGGTCGTGAGGAGTTCCCACATTCTGGGAACTAGTCGCGGCCTCATTATGGTCACCGTGAATTTTTCAACATATTGAAAAATTAGCTGTGACTAAAATGAAGCCGCGACTCATGCATTCTCGTAGGTTGTAGCCGGTGCTGACCGGTAAATTTCATTGGCTCATTGGGAAAAAAAAGGTAAGCAGTAGTTTTCAGAACCAAGAATAACCGACCGGTAATGTTAATGTCTGCCGAGCTTCATAGCCGTGTATCTCTGATTTCTTAAACGTTGTCTCCACTCCTTCTCCACTCCTTCTCCACTTCTTCTCCCCCCTTCTCCCCGCTTCTCACCGCTTCTCTACCCCCCCCCACCCCCTCTTTTAAAGGACTTAAGGGCCTGTCCCACTTGGGCGACCTAATCCGCGAGTCCAGAAGAGCGCCTTCGACCTCCAAGCTCGAGGGCACTCTCCTGGAAAGCCTCGAGCTGGATCGACAGGCCGCGTTCAAACCGCGAGCTTGATCGACCAAACTGTAAGCTGTATCGAAAGACCGCAAACACACACACACAAACATATCGCGAAGGTGGGGGGCAAGGGGCAGCGAAGGAGCGCTGTCTGCTCGATGAAGAGGAAGGTAAGCGGCTGCCACAGAGTACCGTAAGTCCTTTAGAGAGTGCGGGGTGGAGGGGGGGAGGGGACGGAAGGGGAGGAGAAGAGGGGAGAAGGGGAGAGAAGGGGCGGAGAAGGGGAGAGAATGGTGGAGGGGGGGGGGGGGGGAGAAGGAGTAGAGACACCTTTAAGAAGTTTAATAAATTTAGCGGGCATTTTACCTACCGGTACATCTTCCTAGGTCGTGAAACTCCAATGAACCAATCAAAATGGCCGGTCAGCGAGGGAGATAGCCTGCAGCTGCCCTCGAGTGCCTGTCAGTAAATAGCGACCCCATTCCACTGCACTATGAGTGAAAAAGAACGATGCCGACCAAATTTTACTCGTGGAACATGTTTCAATACGCTGAAAAAATTTCCACGACCTAGCTGAGGCGGGAACCTCCCTTGAGCATGAAGGAGAGTTCCAGCCACCTCATACGACCTCCTAGGAAGGACCTCGTGTCGACCATGCTGCGAGGTTGAGTCCAGGGCAAACTCTTCTAAACTCGCAGCTTAGGTCACCCAAGTTGGACAGGCCCTTTACCGTACCCTGTGCTTTAGCCATCTTTTTACAGCGCCAACCTTCCTGTTCGTCGCGGTGTGCGTCTGTTTCACCTTGGCTTTGCACCATGTGGATTTTTTAGACAGCGCTCCCCGCGCGTGCCTTGTCCCGTGCCTGCATAACGGGCTGGTGAAGGAAGCGATGTGTGTGTGTGTTCCACTCTGACAGTCGCCGTTCCAGTTGCTGGTTTTTCAGGCGACTGCTGACAACTTGACAGTCGCCTGAAAAGTCGCCTAAGTGGGACAGGCCCATAAGGCAGCAGTAATAATTTGCAGACTTGGAGTGCTTTTACCATGTCAGGAAATGCACTGGGCTTTGGAATAAAACGGATGAATTGCAGAGGTTCTAATTATTGGATGTGTGCAAACATCCAGATTAGACTACTTCAGACACGGAGTTTACTTTCCATCCCTTCAAATCCCTCTCGCAAGAGACTGCAAGATCCATGGATATGCCGAGGAAACCTGGGTTTATGCACTGAGGTTCCGTCCCAATTGTTATTTAGTTTTTGTGCATCCTGAATGAGCTGGGGAAAGAGATCGACTTGTGATGTGTTTATGTTCTGTTCAAGTTGATTTAGTTTAGTTTAGTGTGGAAACAGGCCTTTTGGCCCACCGAGTCCACACCATCCAGTGATCCCCGCACACTTACACTATCTTACACACACAAGGGGTAATTTACAATTATACCATGCCAATTAAGCGGCAAACATGTATGTCGGTGAAATGTTGGAGAAAACCGGAGCACCCGGAAAAAAACCCAGGGGGTCACAGAGGACGTACAAACTCCGTATAGACAGCACCTGTAGTCAAGATCTCTGCGCCACCCTTGATTAGTGGCATTGTAGTCAATCAGCCTGACTGGCACACCTATTGGTGTATTCAATCTGGGGAAGACACCTGTTTGAACTACTACAGCCAGAGCATCATGTTTTGGATGTTATTGAGCAAGGCAATATATATACTTCCTTGTGAGGTTGTTGCATTTCCACGCCTTGTGATTTTTCCAAGTTTAGTGTAACAGAGATGTTTTTGTATTAGTATTTGGATTGTATGGCCCAACTGTTGGTATGTTGTCACTGAAGATAGACACAATATGCAAGCGTCACTCAGCGGGTCAGGCAGCATCTCTGAGAAAAGGATTAGGTGACGTTTCGGGTCGAGTCCCTTCTTCAGACTGAGAGTGTGGGACAGGAGAACTAGAGGTATGAATAGGTTCAGAACAAATCAGAGCTGGCACCGATGACCAAAGAAAGGTGGAGCCCACAATGGTCCATTGTTGGCTGTGGAAGAGGTGATAATGAAGGGATATATGTTGGTATGTTACAAAACTTACCTTGAGCAGCGCTGCAGTTCTGCCGCTCCCCATGTGCATGACTTTGGCGCCTTTCAGAGGGGGGCGGGTTTAAAGTGCCGTTTTTCTACAGACAGGGCAAATCGATCCATCTGAGGGGATTTTGTTGCTGAAGAAAAATCGCTCTGACATTTGATTTATGAAAGTATTTTTAAATTACGCTAGATTATTTATTAGCTAGAGTAATTTAAAAATCATCTTCTAAAGCCGTGAGCGCCGACAATGGGAAGGATTTTACGTAGGGGAGAAATTTTACAGTTTATTTTTACATTTAAAAAGTGGTTCTTAGGAAGCATTTAATCACATTTTCATGTTGCGAAATGGGGACAAAAAATATATACGAACCGGCAGTGTTTTTCCTGCCGACTTCACTGCAAACCGCAACGTTCTAATCCATCGCATTCCACTAAAACCCACTCGCAAGCTGATTTAATTGGCCATTAATTTACAGGAATTAAACACTAAATTCGTTCCATTTGGCCTAAAATTCATGAAAATGAGATTTAAAAACCATGTTATATTTTGAATTATTGTGTGAATGTTATTTGGACACTTAGGCAATTAAAAAATGTTTATCTTTTCTTAAGAAATGGATAGATGTTTAGATCTAGTAATTGAATTTTGTAATTAGCTACAATTAGGTAACTAACTAATTATATGCTTTAATTTCAGGTCATCCAAGTAAGATTGTTTCATATTTGTTCAGAATGCTTCAATTCATAATAACTGAAAATTTAATTGAGTTCTCTTAATTTTTAGAAAGTTATGGGCTTTTGACTGTTAAGTCAATGGAAAGGCAATGGGGAACAAGATGCTAATTTCCGAGTATGAAAATGGCCATCACTTTTTTAATACTGAAGATATGAAAGTAAATTAGGTGTCAAATTAAACTTCTTTTTATGCTTTATCTGATGGGATAAATTACAGACTTGATTTTTAAAATCTCATAATTTTGTAACATTGCTAATATATGGATGCAAACAGTGGTACTAGCAGGATGACAAGGGTGGGGGGGGGGGGGGGTGGCAGAGAGAGAGGGAATGCAAAGGTTACTTGAAATTGGTTCTTCTTTCTATGTGGCGTGCACAGTCGAAAGTTGTAGGACAACTTGTTCTATTTGATCTTCTGTTTGTGCACGTCGAGTTGATTGCATTAGTGGAAACAGAGCGGACCACGTGAAGGTTGCAATCTTCCACACCACTTGAAATTGGTGAAATCAAGTTTCATACCGATGAGGTGTAAGCTGCCCAAACATGTGGTGCTGTTGCTCCAATTTGTCATGTTGTAGCTATTCCAAAGCAACACTGGATGTGACCACCTGAGGTGGATAAAAGCAACACTGTGATTTAGTTCTACTCCAAGCCATCATTGGGTTCAGCATGTGACTGCTACACTCCTGGCCAAAGGCCAGTTTGTTTGGGCATGGGTGAGAATGAGTTCAGGATGATGCAGTCAAAGGCACTGCAAATATGTTGACTATAGGCTCTTTGTATCTGAAAGATCCTAACCCACCTTCAGCTATGAAACAATGCTTTCTCCAGATCTCAAGAGAAGAACAGGCCCATTGTTGGCCCATATAATTATTTTTACACTGCATATTTTATGAATGCCTAAAGCATGGCTAGTCTCCAGGTTATTGATGGCCTTTTCTATTTCAGCTATTGTTAAGCGATTATATAAGTCATTCTCTTCCTGGAGGCCCAAATTTCTGCAATGTTGGAATCTTGAGAAAAAAAATCAAGTGCTGGAGGAACTCAGCAGGTCAGCCAACACCGGTCGAGAAAGTGGATCGGTGACATTTCGGGTTGGGACTGTTCATATGGCAGAATTTCATCTGCAGAAGGGTCCCGGCCTGAAATGTTGCCTGTCCATTTCCTCCATAGATGCTGCCTGAGCCGTTGAGATCCTCCAGCATTTTGTGTTTGTTCAGTCTTTTTCCGTCCTCATTGCAATTTGCTGTTGTGTTGCTCAGTAGTCTGACATACTTAAGCGGTTGGTATACCACCTGATTAACTGCTACATCGTACCATGGCTCTACACTGATGGGTCATCATTTAGTTTGTTTGCTGTTGATTAAGCCTCCTTTCAATTATATCATTTTTTAGTTTCTGCCTTGACTTGCGATTTATTTTGCCAGTCCAGCAGCAAGCTTGTCCCTTTTTTGCCTTGGTGCCTTCTGGAAAAGAATTAGTTAAATACATTTGAATTTGATTGTTATTTATGATGACCAAGTCGGGTGGCAGTACTTTACATAGTTAGTTTAGTACCATCATGGCATGTGTGTTTCTGAGAGTGTATTTCACAGTGTTTCGAAAACCGCTCAATGCTTCCTGTGTGAGGTTTGATGGCTATCATTTCTTTGGCAATTTATGCTGTCAAATTCTGCTGTTTGTTTTTTTTAGTTGGTGTGATATTGGAAAGGTGCCATTGTGGGAGTTACAACTGATGTAACTTGTACATCATAGTGGGATTGGCAAGCATGTGGGATCCGGTCTAGGATATTGACCAGTTGCATCATGGCCTGGTTCAGCAATTCGAACGCCCAGGAATTAAGAAGATTACAGAAAAGTGGTGAACTCAGCCAAATGCTTTACAGGTACTGACCTCCCCCACCATCAAAGGAGTTGCTGCGTCAAAATGGCATCATCATCAGTGACCCACACCACCCTGGCCATCTCACTTGCTATTATTATGAAGGTACAGGAGCCTGTAAACAGTAACATCCAGGTTCAGGAGCAAATTCTTCCCAACAACAGTCAGGCTATTAAACACTACAACCACCAAATAAGCTCTGAACTACATAGACCTTGTTTTGCCTTTACATTATTATTGTTCGTTTGTATGTTTTATACTGAATATATTTTTTGTTTATTATAGGCTTTGCAGGATACTGTGTCTACATATGTGTTGTGCTGCTGCAAGTAAGAATTTTATTGTTCTGTTTCAGAGCAGATGACAATAAAACACTCTTGACTCTTCTGCCATAGTAATTTGTTCTGACCACTCCCTGTTCCCAAGGAAATAGCTGTTTGTTCAATTGCTTCAAAAGCAACCAGATATCATCCATCCCTTTAATGAGCACGAGTGAAGGCAGTGGGTGGGGTGGGAATTTCATTCTTTCATTTCGGGACAAATGACAATAAAATTATCTTGACGTCTGACTGAAGAGAGAACTGGATTGTAGACTCTTTTTCAGTATCCAACATTAAAAAGAACTTGTGTGTATATGCGTGTGTGCGTGCGTGCCTGCTCAAGTGTGTGTGTGATCATGTATGTGTGTGTGTGTGTGTGTGTGTGATGTGTGTGCGTGTGCTCATGTGTGTGTGCTCGTGTGTGTGTGTATGTGTGTGTCTCTCCATGTGTGCTCATGTGTGCTCATGTGTGTGTATGTTCGTGTGTGTGTGTGTTCGTGTGTGTGTGTGTTCGTGTGTGTGTGCTCATGTGTGTGTGTGTCCGTGTGTGTGTGTTCATGTGTGTGTGCTCGTGTGTGTGTGAGTGTGTGCTCATGTGCGTGTGTTCATGTGTGTAAGTGCTCATGTGCATGTGTGTGTGTATGTAAGTGCTCATGTGTGCTCATGCTTCTGCATCCACTCCCTGCGCATCAAACAAGTTTTTATTTTAACAGAGGCCAATTGATCTACAAATCCGCACGTCTTTGAGGATATGGAAGGAAACCGGAGCAGTCAAAGGAAACCCATGTGCTCACAGGGACAATGTGCAAACTCCACGCGGTCAGCACCTGAGGTCAGGACTGAACCCGGGTCTCTGGCACTGTGAGACAGCTGCTCTACCAGTTGCACCACTACGCTGCCCTAATTGTTGTGTCTCATGTGCCTGTAAAGTTGCAGCAAGTCAGGCGTTCATGGTTCCGGTTCAAATCTGGTGTATATGAAGAATAAACACTCTTCATTCTTGAGTGGTGCGACCATATGGGGCAGTCCTGACTTCATAGAGCTTGCATTGCCCACACTGCTCTTCAATTATTTGTTATTCATGGCCTGTTGCCGTTGTGATGTCTCTTGAAGATAAATAATTTATTTTCGGAGCACAACGTTTTAAGTAGTTGTTATTTGGTAGAGAAGAGACCCTAATGTTGACAGATATGACTATCATTGCCAACTGTGAGATGGGTCCTGTTTTATAGCAACCCTGACATTTCCATTGGCCTTCAGGCATGCTCAGTTATTGCAGATTTATTCAGTGAAAGGTGGCAGTCAGATCAGCAGAGAGAAAGTCTGCCAAGGTTGTGACCTCAATACTTCTACTGTGGCTCTTGCTGCACTGAGACACAATAGCACTTCCACAAGTAAAAATCAGCAACTATCCTAAGATTAATCAAGAGTGTGGGGTGTTTTTGAGTGTCAACAATGTTTAATTGCTTGCTGCAACTTAACATGTAAAAATCAAAAATAATATTGATTAACATCCGTAATGTTAGGATGTCATAATAGTACAAAAAAAACAAAGTCTGTAGTGCAGGCAAAGACTCAGTCCATAAAAGACCTTGATTGCTGTTATTAGGGCTCTGCGGTGTCCAGGAATCTGATAGTCGCTGGGAAAATGCTGTTCTTGAACCTGGTAGTCCTTTTCAGGCTCCTATGTTTTCTTCCTAGGGGTAGAAGAGCTTGGCGTGGCTGGTCTTTGATGATATTGGCTGCCTTTTTAAGGGAGCACCCCCAGTAAATCCCTTCTGTTGGTGGGGGGGGGGGGGGGGGGGGGGGTTCAGTATCCATGATGGACTGGGCAGTGTCTGCCAATCTCTGTAATCTGCTTAGTTCCTGAGCATTTGGGTTACCAAACCAGGCCATGATGCAACCAGCCAGTATGCTCTCTACCATGTTCCTGTGGAGAGAGGTTCGATAAAGTATTTGGCAACATACTGAGTCTCCTCCATCTTCTAAGGAAGTAGAGGCGTTGATGAGCTTTCTTTGTGATTGCCTCAACTTGCTGGTCCCAGGACAGATCTTCAGAGATATGCATGCCTAGAAACCTGAAATTGTTGATTCTCTTCACACTCTCCCGTCACTGACGACACTGGCTTTCACTTCTTGAAATCAATAATCAGCTCTGGTCCTGTTAATGCTGAGAACAAGATTGTTCTGGCACCATTCAATCATATTCTTAAGCCCCTGTCCCACTTAGGAACCCTGAACGGAAACCTCTGGAGACAGTGTGCCCCATCCAAGGTTTCCATGAGGTTCCCGGGGGTTCCGGTCATTCTCCATGAGTCACCGGAGGTTCTGGTCAATTGCCTGGAGAGCCTCAACCGAAGCGTGAGCTGCGTCTACTGACCAAAGATCTTATAGGATCTTTGCTGCCGGCCGCGCACACACACACACACACACACACATCGCGAAGATGGGGGCCAGGGACTGTGGAGGAGCGCTCTCTGCGTGTTAAAGAAGAAAGTAAACGGCTGCCACAGAGTACAGTAAGTCCTTTAGAGAGCGCGGGAGTGAGGGAGAGAAGGACAAAGAAGGGGAGAGAGAACGGGGCAGAAGGGCGTAGAAGGGGAGAGAACGGGGGGGGGGGGGGAGAAGGAGTGGAGACAGTTTTAATAAGTTTAATAAAGCTAGTGGGCATTTTACCTTCCGCCGGATCTTCCCACTTAGGAAACCTGAACGGAAACCTCTGGCGACCTTGCACCCCACCCAAGGTTTCCATGAGGTTCCCGGAGGTTCTTGTCACTCTCCCTAATTGTGGAAAGTGGTTTCCGTGTAATCGCGGCTTCTGCTATGTTCCTGCGATCATTTAAAAAAAAACCCAACCGGCCGCAACTAAAAATAGGTTGCCATTTTGTCAAAGCCAGTGGTGGGGTCGCATTTTTACTTACAGCCAGTCGAAGGCCTTCACTGACCGGCCATTCTGATTGGCTCATTGGAGTTTTCAGCAAATAAATCTTCTTTGGTTTTCAGGACCTAGAAGATCCGCCGGAAGGTAAAATGCCCGCTAACTTTATTAAACTTATTAAAACTGTCTCCACTCCTTCCCCCCCCCCCCCCCATTCCCTCCCCTTCTACGCCCTTCTGCCCCCTTCTCTCTCCACTTCTCTGTCCTTCTCTCCCTCCCTCCTGCGCTCTCTAAAGGACTTACCGTGCTCTGTTGCAGCCGTTTACTTTCTTTTCACACTCAGAAAATGCTCCTCCGCTGTCCCTGGCCCCCACCTTCGCGATGTGTTTGAGTGTGTGTGTGTGCGCGCGCGGTCGGCTTTGGTCAGTCGAGGCAGCTCACGCTTCGGTTGAGGCTCTCCAGGCAATTGACCAGAACCTCTGGTGACTCATGGAAAATGACCGGAACCCCCGGGAACCTCTGGGAACCTCACGGAAACCTTGGGTGGGGCACACGGCCGCCATAGGTTTCCTAAGTGGGACAGGGGCATTAGTCTCCCTCCTGTACTCTGACACATTGTTATACATTGTTTATTCAACATAGGGTTGTATGGTTGGCTAATTTTAAGATGGAGTTGGAACTATCAACACAGGAGCACCTCAATCCTGGGTAAAGAGAGCGTAGAGCAGGGCTCTGAACACACAGACTTGAGGTGTTTCTGTGTTGTTGATGAGGAAGTGTTGTGGCCAGTTATTGATGAGGAAGTGTTGTGGCCAGTTCGTAATGACCGTGGTTATCTGATGAGGAAGTCGGGGATCCAATCACATAAGAGCGAGTCTCTACCCAGTTCCCTAAGTTTGATTAGTTTGGAGGGGTTGATGGTGTTGAAGGTCGAGCAGTGGTCAATGAATAACAGCCAGATTTCCCTATTCTTATTGTCCATGTGGTCCAGTGCAGAGTGGAGAGGCAGCGAGGCCGTGTCCCCTGTTGATTCATTGTGGCGGTAGGGAATATTGTAGTGCATCCAGGTTCCTCGCTACGGCAGGATTTTATATGCCTCATAACCAACCTTGCAAATCACTTCACCACCACAGACATTAGCACCATGTCACCTTACTATTCTTGGGCACTGGAATTCTAGATGTCCTTTTAAAACAGGTAGGAATGTCAGACCTTAGCAATGAGAGGCTGAAGATGTCCACACAAACACTAGCCAATTTGTCCACACAAGTTTTGAGATCAAGGCCAGGAACAGCATCAGGGCTGAATGTTTTCCAATGGTTCGGTCTCACAAAGGATGTTGTGATATTTGCCTCGGTAACTGAGATGATAGTGTTGCTGGGGTATAGGGACCTGAGAAGGTACATTGATGTTTCCCCCTTTCGAAGCAAATGCATTGAGCTCCTTCGGGAGTGATGCCTCGCCGTCGCTTGAGCCACTGCTTGGTTTTGGTTCGTAGGAGGTGATGGCATGCCAGCCCTGCCACAGCTGCCGCACATTTCAACCATCCTACAGTTTGATAAATAAATCCAAGCTGGATGTCAGTCCAAAATGAACAGAGCATGTAGATTTATTAAAAAAATAACTGAACCAGCCTCTGGGTAATTAAGTATCACAAACATTAAATAGCAGCAAAGCTAGCTGAATGTTCCATTTCTTTGCTGTTCATTGAATATTAAATAAACAGGGAATTGAAATTGATGAGTTTGCTGTCAATCATAACCCTTTCCAGATTTTTCTGTATGTGTTTAATTTCATCTATTGTGTATTACTGATGCATATTTCTTTCGACTACTGTGCATTACTTTAATGTGCCATTAGAATGCCTATTTATGTCCAATCTTGATTTTTTTTTCACTGTTTACTCAGTGTTAATGTCACCAGTACATTTCGTAAGTTTGCATTAGCTTCATAATCAGTAATCTGTACACATTTGAAAGAATATGGTTCCAAGCACTGAATCCTTAGGGGCTTTATTAAACTTTTCCATCTAAGATGACATTCCATGCACAAGTACTCGCTGCGTCCTACTTTTTAAATCAGTTTCTTATCCTGTTCCATGTTATACATTGAATACCGTTGCCTTTTTAGTTAATTAACAGCTTCTTACATCAAATGCTGTCAAAAACTCAGAAACTAGTCTGAGTTTTGTGGTGGTAATGCCAACGTAACGATCGGCATTGTTGATATTACATTGTGAAACTGCAAGCAGCTTTGCAATTTTCACATGTGTGCAATTAAAGGTATCAGGGTTTCAAGGTCAATGTTTCAAGGTCTTCGTCTTCTTTCGTGAGACATGCACAGCCTAAAGTTGTTGGACAACTTGTTCTATTTGATCTTCCGTTTGTGCACGTCGAGTTGATTGCATTAGTCGAAACAGGGCGGACCACGTGAAGGTTGCAATCTTCCACCCCTTGGTTTCAAGGTCAGTTTATTGTCACATGTACCAATTAAGGCCCTGTCCCACTTACATGTCCTTGGCACGCAAATTACGCGACCTATGCGTTTCGTTGAGGCACACGGGCATTGTGTGGCCGCGTGGGTCCAATCCCACTGAGAAGCGCGGAGGGGTATGGAGTTGTGCGCGGTATTGTGCGGCGCTCCGAAATTTTGTAGTAAACGAAATCTTCGCGCGCTACCGGCCTGTCACATAATTGATGGCCAAAGTGGGACAGGCCCAAGACCCTGGCGCGACGCAACATCTCACCTCCAACAGCAGAAGAAGCAGGCAAACGATCGTCGAACTCAGCCTGGGGCTCACGGCCGTGGCGGATCCCCACCTGCCCCTACTTCTAATCCCAGAGCACGGCCAAGCCAATTCAAGATAGACACAAAATGCAGGAGTAACTCAGCGGGATCAGCAGCATCTCTGGAGAGAAGGAATGGATGATGTTTCGGGTCAAGATCCTTCTTTCAGACTGCATTTTGTGTCCATCTTCAAATGACGTCACGCGCTCCAGACGGCTGTGCACAAGCATGAAGTCACGCGCGACCTTTGATGGACCGTCATGCCTCAAAGATACGTAAGTGGGACAGGGGCTTTAAGATACAGTGAGATTTGAGTTACCGTACAGCCATACTAAGTGAAAAGCAACAAGACCCACAACCGCATAAAAGTTTGTATTAACATCCATCACAGTGGATTCCACATTCCTCACAAAGACCAACTTTATTTCCATGTACATTTCAAAACATAAGGAGTTTTTGTAATGTAAAAATCAAGTCAAAACAATTTGTGATCAGATTTCAGCTTTTGGCCTAATCATATGTGCACATTGTGATCTTTATTTGGAACTCTGCACAATGTTAAAAAACTTAAACAGACCATTTACTCTCTGCCTCCATCAGGGGAGATGTCTGAGGTTGCTCTGTGAGTGACTGTTCAAGCAACTTGAATTCTCCATAACTACTGAACAGGACTGATCTCCATTATTTCAACATGGACGTTGGAGCTTAGTTGAGGCAATTTAAATTTCTGGAGAACTTGAATATTATTTACACAGTCACTTCTGCAGCATGATTAATAACATGCCCTCAACTCTCCTGACTGTTGTTGGTCATGGGCTAGTTGATCTTAGTTTTGCTTGGTTTGGAGATACAGCACGGAAACAGGCCCTTTGGCCCGCCGAGTCCATGCTGACCAATGATCCCCACACACTAACACTATCTTACACACATTTGGAAAAATTTACAATTTCACCAAGCCAATTAACCTACAAACCCATACGTCTTTGGAGTGCGGGAGGAAACAGGAGATCCCAGAGAAAACCCAGGCAAGTCACAGTGAGAACGTACAAACACCATACAGTCAAGCACAACCTAGCCAGGATCAAACCTGGATCTCTGGCGCTGTAAGGCAGCAACCTTACCGCTGTGCCACCATGCGATCTATGGTTGCTTGTTTCAGATGGGTCAGAGTGATTATTATTTCTTTAATAATAGGCAATAATCATTTACTTTGGTGCGGTGTGAAAATACCCAGATGATAAAATAAGCATATGTAGTTTGCAATAGAGATACATAGAGTCTTAGAGTGATACAGCATGGAAACAGGCCCTTCATCCCAACTTGCCCACACCGGCCAACATGTCCCAGCTACGCTAGTCCCACCTGCCTGTGTTTGGCCCATATCCCTCCAAACCTGTTCTATCCATGCAGCTGTCAAACAGTTTCTTAAATTTTGTGATAGTCCCAGCCTCAACTACCTCCGCTGGCAGCTTGTCAATACACCAATAACCCTTTGTGTAAAAAAGCTACCCCTCAGATTCCTATTAAATCTTTTCCCCTTCACCAAAAATCTATGTCCTCTGGTCCTCGATTCACCTACTCAAGGTGATAGATCTACCCTATCTATTCCTCTCATGATGTTATACAACTCTATAAGATCACCCCTCATTCTTCTGCACTCCATGGAATAGAGTCCCAGCCTACTCAACTCAGGCACTCTAGCCGTGGCAACATCCTCATAAATCTTCTCTGTACCCTCTCGAGCTTGACAACATCTTTCCTATAACATGTTGTCCAGAACTGAACACAATGCTCTAAATGTGGCCGCACCAGGTCTTATACAACTGCAACATTACATTTCATTACAAAATGAAAAAATATATATATTTCCCTTACAGACTACTTCCAACATCTCTTCCTTCCTCCCTCAGGGCACATAACCAGCATGAAGTGAGCTCAATAATGTCACCAACCAACAGCGGGACATTTGCTTGTCTTTCCCCAGACATCGTTATTTCCACCCTCTGGTACAACATACCTAGACAATATAACCTAAAGATAGAATGGAATCTGCATATTCTCTTGAGAAATCCTATACTAGAAATTTACTTTGACCTTTGTGTATGGTTGTTTCCTCTAACATCTGCTCTTATTAATTAAACAGGATTCATATGGCAAATCTGATGGAAGGCAAAATCTTTCCCCTGAGATTTTTATCTCTGCCATTCTCTTCTTAGCACAGTTTTACTTATGAATCCTTCTACATGTTTCTTAGACACTGTCCCTGTTTCCCCTTCAAATAATTGCAGCTCATACATTTATAAAACTCGAGATGAATGAATAAGAGAAAGTGAAAATTCTCAGGAGAATAGGAAGTCAGATCTTGGCAGTAATAATTTCCTGATGATGTAAGACCAAATACTTCCATTAATTATTTCTGCCAGTGTTGTGTTCATACAAATTTTATAAAACACGAAACATTTGCCCACAAATATAAATTTATTAGTATAATTAGCACAATAAACGACACCTGATACCTATATTAATGTTGTAATTTTCACGTTACAGCATATATTAACTTGGAGTGAATCCCAAAGACGTGCGGTTTTGCAGGTTAATTGGCTTCAGTAAATTACGCTTCATGTGTAGGGAGTGGGAAAGTGGGAAAAACATTGGACTAGTATAAATGTTCGGTCTGGATTCGGTGGACCTAGGGTCCTGTTTCCATGCTGTACCCCTAAACTAAACATGAATGTTAGCATCTGCGGTTCCTTCCTACACATGAACATTCAGAAATGGCTGTGAAGCAAAGAACATTGAAATTTGTCCCTTACTCAACATCTCTGCAGTATGATGCCTCAGCAGACCCTATAGGCATGTGATGACCTGGGATTCCTGGCAAAGAGACCCTGGTGATCTATGTGAAATTCCTCTCACAAAGGTGATCAAAAATTGTGCTGAAGAGCACATGGACCAAGTTATTTGTAAAAGCAGTTACGGTGCTCCCAAATGAGTGTTTCCTCTGTCTAGAGGCTAACAGAGGGGCAGCATCAATCACACCCGCTGGCAGCATATTCCAAAGCCTCACTACTTACAGGGAAAAGAAAAATTGCCGACTGTCCAATCTCCATCATCATCGGCGGTCACTCTAAACAAGTATGACTGTCCTCTCCACTCCATAGGGTCGTCTACTTGTGGGTCTGCAGGTGTCTGTAGAGGCCGATCCGCGATCCACACGCCTTGGTGCAACGTGGGCGGTGGAGACTGGCGGTGGTTGGTAGTGGTCGAGCCCCCTTCTCTCTCTCTCCTTACAGTGCTGTCGCTTAGTCTCTGCGACACGGCGTAGTTCCATTTTGTGACGTGCAGCTCCTTCCCGCACGGATTTCCTCCAGGAGCGCCTGTCCAGTGAAATGTGCTCCCAGTTGCTCGATGTGATGTGGAATTTCTCCAGACTGTTCTTGATGTTGTCCTTGAAGCGTTTCTTTGGCTCGCCAGGGGCTCGCCGACCTGTCCAATCTATTCTCATCCCAACACATTTTAAACGCAGGTACATATTTAGCAAGTGATTAGTCTCATACAAATTCTTTCAGTGTTTCTCCAAACATTTAAAAAACAATTCAATAAATAGATTAGCAAGATCCACTTTAAATATCCACAGGCAAATTCAATGTTAGCATTTACAGGTACATCAAGAGGACTGGAATACAAAAACAGAGATGTATGTTGAGGCTCTCTAAGGTTCTGGTCAAGCCACATTTGGATGACTGAGAAAATCTGGGCCCCATATCTGAGGGAAGATGTGCTGGCTCTGGAGAGAGTCCAGAGGAGGTTTACAAAAATGATTCCAGGAATGAGTGGGTTTGCATATATTTGACAGCACTGGGCCTCTACTTGCTGGAGTTTAGAAGATTGAGGGTGGATCCTCATTGAAACATATGAATAATGAAAGGCATAGATGGAGAGGATGTGGAAAAAATATTTTCACTGGTGGGAGTCTAGGACCGGAGGTCATAGCCTCAGAATTAAAGGGCGCTCTTTTAGAAAGGAGGTGAGGAGGAACTTCTTTAGTCAGAGGGTAGTTAATCAGCGGACTCATTGTCACAGGGGGCTGTGGAGGCCAAGTCAGTGAATACTTTTAAGGCACAGATAGACAAATTCTTGATCAGAACGGATATCAAGGGTTATGGGGAAATGGCAGGAAAATGGGATTATGAGGCAGAGATCAGCCACGATTGAATGGTGGAGTGGACGCAATGGGCCGAATGGCCTAATTCTACTATAATTTGTGAATTTACTAAAGATCCTCATGGTTCTCTGCTATTTTTACCAACTCTCTGACACATCAGAATGCCTGCAGTTCATTTATTGCTTGTCGGGTGAGCAGAATGATGCTCAGGGCTAACTTGCCTGTTTTTGACTCCTCAAAATCATTTCTTAATTTGAAGCGCAGCAACATTTTGGAAAGTCATTTTCATTGACCCTGGTTTCTTTTCCAATACTCGGAGGGTTTGATCAATTGTAATTAGCAGATATTCTTCTGTCAGAGATAAAACTTTATTGGAGTATTACACAGGAAAACTAAATTTCCTTTTGAAGGAATATGGTATATAAGATATTCCACCATGGCTGAATTATCATGTTTATCCTCCATATCTTCTATATAATATATATATATATTTAAAATATGATATGTGTATTTTTAAAGATTTAGGTTATTCGGAAGATAATCTTTAACTGTCTCCTCCACTTTATTTTCTGCTTTTAGCTACAGTTACAGTTTAGTTTATTGTCATGTGTACCGAGGTACAGTGAAAAGTTTTTTTTGCGTGTTATCCAGTCAGCGGAAGACAATACATGATTACAATCGAGCCACTTACAATATATAAATAGATGATAAAGGAATTACATTTAGTGCAAGGTAAAGCCAGCAAAGTCCGATCAAGGACTTCGATGTATTCAAGAGAGAGTTAGATATAGCTCTTAAGGCTAATGGAATCAATGGAAATGGGGAGAAAGCAAGAACGGGGTACTGATTTTGGATGATCAACCATGAAAGGGCTGAATGGCCTACTCAGGCACCTATTTTCTATGTTTCTAAGGATAGCCCGAGGGTCAGCAATTAGGTGGGTAGTAGTTGAGGACTGCTCTCTGGATCATTCTTCTCCATTCGGGCTAAATGTACATATCTGTTTCCAATGGCACAACTATAATCACAGGGTTGTATGTCTTCCTGGGTCAGCAGTTATTGGTTTAGTTACAAGGGCAAATAGCAGAATTGTCTAATAATCCTGACGAGTTTTCAAAATTCAGCTCTGCAGTTGGAAAATTAAAGTTCACTTAATAAATATGGAATAGAAAAGGTCATACCAGTGATAATGACCATGAAACCCAGCTCCTTTTATTACCATGAATGTTATATTGTTTTAAGACTGAGTGAGAATCGTGCTTTACTCTATAATCAACTCTTGTTTGTATCACTCACCTGGCAGCCCATGGCATTGACTCTTGATGAATTAAATCATTGTGAGCCGCTGGTCTGAGTCTGGAACTCAAGTCCGGTGTTCTGGAAGGCAACTTGGCACAACATAGTGGCAGTGTTTGTAATGAGTAAGGGAAACAGGAACATAATACCCAATGGTTCCCAAGCTTGTGTGTGTCTGTGCATGAAAGATGCTTCTCAGATGATTCTCAGCTCATGGTAAACTGAGAAGAGATGATGATGTGTACAACAACATCTTCATGATATGAAGAAATTCAAGTAAACTAAATGAAAACGTAAAATGGCAGTAAGTCATTTTCTGGAAGCAGCGAGTGGTCAGGATGAGTCTGAAGAAAGGTCTCGACCCGGAAGGTCATCCATTCCTTCTCCCCGGAGATGCTGCCTGTCCTGCTGAGTTACTCCAGGTTTTTGTGTCTTTCTTTAGTGATGAGGAAATGGTTTGCCATATCCTTGGCATGGCAGGCATCGCCTGCAGAGAAAGAAAGTGGCTCAAGGTGATTACCTTTCATCAATGCAAGATCACGGACTTGAATCTCTTGACTTTGTTTTCCCCTCCACAGAAGCTGCTTCATCTGCTTAATATGGACAGTATTCTCTGCTTTTATTTTGGATTTCCAGTATCGGTAGTTATTTGCTTTTCATGAGCTTCTGTTGGAAGGATTAGATCTTTTCAACGGTTGGAAATAAATGAGACTGCAAGTAAAATTTCCGATGATGTCTTTGAAAAATTCAACACACCCCACAAGCCAAGAGCAAAATGAATATCATTGCAGGTGCTGGAAATGTGAGATCGAAACAGAAAATGCAAGCAAATGCTGGTTAGCCGACATTTGGGGCAGTGGTAGTGCTATTGCCTCACAGCGCCAGAGAAACGGGTTTGATCCCGACTACGGGTGCTGTCTGCATGGAGTTTGCATGTTCTCCCCGTGACTTGCGTGGGTTTACTCCTAGATCTTTGGTTTCGTGCCACACTCCAAAGACGTACAGGATTGTAGGCTAATTGGCTTGGTATAAATGTAAATTGTCCCTAGTGTGTGTATCACTGGTCTGCACGGACACGGTGGGCTGAAGCACTGTATCTCGAAACTAAACTAAATTAAAACAGTTATTAAGGGCCAAAGACCTGTTCTCAGAGGCTGCTTGACCTTGATTGTTTGCATTGTCCAGCATTTTCTGCTAATCCACACACACAGGTATGAGTTCCACAGCCTAAGGTGAGCAGCTGGTGATCGGTAATGATTTCCATACACTGGTTAGAAGCACAGCAAGTAAACCAGGGGTGCCAGGGAGATGGCAGCCCTGCCGGCAGTCTGTTTGTTTTTTCTTTCTTTTTGTTATTTTTTAGTGCGTTAAAAGTTTGTTTTAATGTTCTTCGGTATGTTTTATGTGGGGGAGGGGGGAGGGGATCGGGGGAAACTTTATTTCAGGTTCTTACCTTCCCGGAGGTGTGGTCAATTTTCGGATCGCATTCTCCGGGCGCTCTGCAGCCTACCATTACTGGAGCTGGAGGCCTCCTCAGACTGTCGTGGGCCCCACCGCGGGGCGCGGACTTAACATCAGAGCGGATCCCTTGCCTGAGATCATGACCACCGTGGACTTACCATCTAGGGCTCGCAGCCTCGGGAGAGGCTAGTCGGGAGCTCCAGCGCCGTGGAAGGTTCGACCAGCCCCGACGCGAGGTTCGATCGCCCGGCGCGGGGGAGCTGACATTCCCCCCGATGCAGGAGCTGATCGCCTCGACGCGGAGGGCCCGACGCCACTGGCTACGGGAGTTAAGACTGTCCCGTCAATGGAGGGCTCGAGGCCCCCGACCGAGGAAGAACAAAAGGAAGGACTTGAACTTTATTTCGACTTCCATCACAGTGAGGAATGTGTAGGAGCCACTGTGGTGGATGTTCATGTTAAAATGTGAATTATTTGTTGCTTTTAATTGTATGACTGACCTGGCCAATGAAATTCCTTGTATGTTGCAAAACATACTTGGCGAATAAAGTGTGATTCTGATTCTGCAATGCAGATGTAAAGAAATGGGTGGATGGTTCGTTAGGACAGCAACTCACCCTGGCCTCAGCATTCCTGTCCTGCAGAAGTTTGATTGGCAATGTGGAAGTCACTGCAGCATGTTGCAAATCCAGCCAGAACCCAGGAGGCTACAAGCGAACAGATAAACCATTAAATACGCCAGATCAGTCCTCAAGGGAACAAACTGGACATGGCATAGCTCAGAGAAATGAAATCTACACAAAATCCCAGATCTGAAAATTAATAACCTAAAGTTAAAACTGAATGCAAGAACTATATGTAAAAACTGTGTCAACAAAATCTCTCCTGGAAACACTGAAAAACCTGAAACAGAAAACAGGTAAAGAAATACAAAGACAGACACAAAGTGCTCGAGTAAGTCAGCATATCTCGAGAATTGGATAGGTGACATTTTGGGTTAGGGCCCGTCTTCAGACTGAAGAAGAGTCACGATATGAAATGTCACCTATCTAGAGAAATCCTGCCTTACTCAAGCATTTTGTCTTTCTTTGTAAACCTGCATCTATAGTTCCTGTGTCCAGGAAAAAAACCAGTGCTAGCAGGATCATCATCCTGATTGCTGCCACAAGTAAAAGCTGGCAAGATGAGGTCTAGACGTGATGATATATTACCTAGTGAATGTGACATGAACGATCTTGAGTAAGGTCAGGGAGGTTGCTAACACAGATGAAGAATTATGGATGCTCTCTCCACAAGCGATTCAGGATAGCTTGAATAACAAGACCTACATGATTCCAGAGAGCTACAGTGCATTCAGAAAGTATTCAGACCCCTTCACGTTTTCCACATTTTGTTATGTTATAGCCTTATTCTAAAATGGATTTTTAAAATCTTTTTGTTTTATCATCAATCTTCACACAATACCCCATAATAAAAAAGTGAAAACAGGTGTTTGGAAATGTTTGCAAAATAATTAAAATGAAATAACTGAAATATCACATTTACATAAGTATTCAGACCCTTTACTCAGTACTTTGTTGAGGCACCTTTGGCAGCGATTACACCCTCAAGTCTTCTTGGGTATGACGCTACAAGCTTGGCACATAGAAACATAGAAAATAGGTGCAGGAGTAGGCCATTCGGCCCTTCGAGCCTGCACCGCCATTCAATGTGATCATGGCTGATCATCCAACTCAGTATCCCGTACCTGCCTTCTCTCCATACCCCCTGATCCCTTTAGCCACAAGTGCCACATCTAACGCCCTCTTAAATATAGCCAATGAACTGGCCTCAACTACCTTCTGTGGCAGAGAATTCCAGAGACTCACCACTCTCTGTGTAAAGAATGTTTTCCTCATTTCGGTCCTAAAGGAATTCCCCCTTATCCTTAGACTGTGACCCCTTGTTCTGGACTCCCCCAACATCGGGAACAATCTTCCAGCATCTAGCTTGTCCAACCCCTTAAGAATTTTGTAGGTTTCTATAAGATCCCCCCTCAATCTTCTAAATTCCATCGAGTACAAACCGAGTCTATCCAATCTTTCCTCATATGAAAGTCCTGACATCCCAGGAATCAGTCTGGTGAATCTTCTCTGTACCCCCTCTATGGCAAGGATGTCTTTCCTCAGATTTGGAGACCAAAACTGTACGCAGTACTCCAGGTGTGGCCTCACCAAAACCCTGTACAACTGCAGTAGAACCTCCCTGCTCCTATACTCAAATCCTTTCGCTATGAATGCTAACATACCATTTGCTTTCTTCACTGCCTGCTGCACCTGCATGCCTACTTTCAATGACTGGTGTACCATGACACCCAGGTCTCGTTGCATCTCCCCCTTACCTAATCTGCCACCATTCAGATAATAGTCTACCCTCATGTTTTTGCCACCAAAGTGGATAACCTCACATTTATCCACATTGTACTGCATCTGCCATGCATCTGCCCATTCACTCAGCCTATCCAAATCACCCTGCAGCCTCCAAGCATCCTCCTCACACCTAACTATACCCCCCAGCTTGGTATCATCTGCAAATTTGGAGATGTTGCATTGAATTCCCTCGTCCAAATCATTAATATATATTGTAAATAGCTGGGGTCCCAGCACTGAGCCTTGCGGCACCCCACTAGTCACTGCCTGCCATTCTGAAAAGGACCCGTTTACTCCTACCCTTTGCCTCCTGTCTGCTAGCCAGTTCTCTATCCACATCAATACTGAACCCCCAATACCGTGTGCTTTAAGTTTGTATGCTAATCTCTTATGCGGGACCTTGTCGAAAGCCTTCTGAAAGTCTAGATATAACACATCCACTGGTTCTCCCTTATCCACTCTACTAGTTACATCCTCGAAAAATTCTATCAGATTTGTCAGACATGATTTACCTTTCGTAAATCCATGCTGACTTTGTCCAATGATTTCACCACTTTCCAAATGCGCTGCTATCCCATCTTTAATAACTGACTCTAGCAGTTTCCCCACTACCGATGTTAGACTAACTGGTCTGTAATTCCCCGCTTTCTCTCTCCCTCCTTTTTTAAAAAGTGGGGTTACATTAGCTACCCTCCAATCCTCAGGAACTACTCCAGAATCTAAGGAATTTTGAAAAATTATCACTAATGCATCCACTATTTCTGTGGCTACCTCCTTGAGTACTCTGGGATGCAGACTATCTGGCCCTGGGGATTTATCGGCCTTCAATCCGTTCAATTTACCCAACACCACCTCCCGGCTAACCTGGATTTCACTCAGTTCCTCCATCTTATTTGACCCCCGTTCCACTGCTATTTCCGGCAGATTATTTATGTCTTCCTTAGTGAAGACAGAACCAAAGTAGTTATTCAATTGGTCTGCCATGTCCTTGTTCCCCATGATCAATTCACCTGTTTCTGACTGCAAGGGACCAACATTTGTTTTAACTAGTCTCTTTCTCTTTACATATCTATAAAAACTTTTGCAGTCAGTTTTTATGTTCCCTGCCAGTTTCCTTTCATAATCTATTTTCCCTTTCCTAATTAAGCCCTTTGTCCTCCTCTGCTGGATTCTGAATTTCTCCCAGTCCTCCGGTAGGCTGCTTTTTCTGGCAAATTTGTATGCCTCATCTTTTGTTTTTATACTATCCCTGATTTCCCTTGTTATCCATGGATGCACCACCTTCCCCGATTTATTCTTTTGCCAAACTGGTATGAACAACTTTTGTACTTCATCCATGCAGTCTTTAAATACCTTCCATTGCACATCCACTGTCAACCCTTTAAGAATCACCTGCCAGTCTATCTTGGCCAATTCACATCTCATACCTTCAAAGTTACCTTTGTTCAAGTTCAGAACCCTTGTTTCTGACTTAATTTTGTCACTCTCCATCCTAATGAAGAACTCAACCATATTATGGTCACTCTTGCCCAAGGGGCCACGCACAACAAGACTGCTAACTAACCCTTCCTCATTACTCAATACCCAGTCTAGGATAGCCTGCTCTCTCGTTGGTTCCTCCACATGTTGGTTGAGAAAACTATCCCGCATACATTCCAGGAAATCCTCTTCCTCAGCACCCCTGCCAATTTGATTCACCCAATCTACATGCAGATTGAAGTCACCCATTATAACCGTGTTACCCTTGTTGCACGCATTTCTAATTTCCTGTTTGATGCCATCCCCAACTCCAATACTACTGTTAGGTGGCCTGTACACAGTTCCCACTAGCGTTTTCTGCCCCTTAGAGTTTCGCAGCTCTACCCATATCGATTCCACATCCTCCACGCTAATGTCCTTCCTTTCTATTGCATTAATCTCCTCTCTCACCAGCAACGCTACCCCACCTCCTTTTCCTTTTCGTCTATCCCTCCTGAATATTGAATATCCCTGGATGTTCAGCTCCCAACCTTGGTCATCCTGGAGCCAAGTCTCCGTGATTCCAACTATAGCATAGTCATTAATCGCTATCTGCACCTTCAACTCATCCACCTTATTACGAATGCTCCTCGCATTGAGACACAAAGCCTTCAGGCTTGTTTTTACAACACTCTTACTCCTTATACAATGATGTTGACAAGTGGCCCCTTTCACATCGATCCCTATTACACTTGGCCATACTCTCCTATCCCTTTGTGAGCTTTCTTCCCCGTTAATTCTGGGGTCATTAACCATCGCTTTACTCTCTTTCCCTCTAACTCCGTCCTCGACTATCCCATTTGATACCCCACCCCCCTTATTCAGTTTAAAACCATCCGTGTAGCAGTGGCAAACCTGCCGGCCAGAATGCTGGTATTTGGGTAATTTCTCCCATTCTTCTCTGCGGATCCTCTCAAGCTCTGTCAGGTTGGATGGGGAGTGTCGATGCACAGCTATTTTCAGGTCCCTCCAGAGATGTTCGATCGGGTTCAAGTCCGGGCTCTGGCTGGGCCACTCAAGAACATTTACAGACTTGTCACAAAGCCACTCCTGCGTTGTCTTGGCTGTGTGCTTAGGGTCGTTGTCCTGTTGGAAGGTGAACCTCCGCCCCAGTCTGAGGTCCAGAACGCTCTGAAGTAGGTTTTCATCAGGGATCTCTCTGTACTTTGCTCCGTTCACCTTTCCCTTGATCCTGACTAGTCTACCCGGTTCCTGCCGCTGAAAAACATCCACACAGCATGATGCTGCCACCACCATGCTTCACCGTGGGTATGGTATTGGCCAGGTGGTGAGCAGTGCCTGGTTTCCTCCAGATGTGACGCTTGGCATTCAGGCCAAAGAGTTCAATCTTAGTTTCATCAGACCAGAGAATCGTGTTTCTCATGCATTTGGCAAACTCCAAGCGGGCTGTCATGTGCCTTTTGCTGAGGAGTGGCTTCTGTCTGGCCACTCTACCAAAAAGGCCTGATTTGTGGAGTGCCACAGACATTGTTGTCCTTCCAGAAGGTTCTCCCATCTCCAAAGAGGAACTCTGGAGCTCTGTCAGAGTGACCATTGGGTTCTTGGTCACCTCCCTGACCAAGGCCCTTCTCCCCCGATTGCTCAGTTTGGCCGGGCAGCCAGCTCTATGAAAAGTCCCAGTGGTTCCAAAGTTCTTCCATTTAAGAATGATGGAGGCCATTGTGCTCTTCTTGACCTGTGAAGCTGCAGACATTGTTTTATACCCTTCCCCAGATCTGTGTCTCAACACAATCCTGTCTTGGAGGTCTACGGACAATTCCTTCATCTTCATGGCTTGGTTTTTGCTCTGACATGCACTGTCAACTGTGGGATCTTATATAGACAGGTTTGTGCCTTTCCAAATCATGTCCAATCAATTTAATTTACCTCCGGTGGACTCCAATCCAGTTGTAGAAACATCTCAAGGATAATCAATCGAAACAGGATGAACCTAAGCTCAATTTTGAGTGTCATAGCAAAGAGTCTGAATACTTATGTAAATGTGATATTTCAGTTATTTCTTTTTAATTACTTTGCAACAATTTCCAAACACCTGGTTTCCCTTCTTCATTCTGAGGTATTGTGTGTAGATTGATGATTAAAAAAAAAAATTTAATCAATTTTAAAATAAAGCTGTAACGTAACAAATAAGTGGAAAAAGTGACGGGGTCCGAATACTTTCTGAATGCACTGTAAAAGCTAATTCCTAAAAGCCTGAGACTCAGGAGCATCTGTGGAAAGATAAGTCAACATGATATTTTCGACTGATGACTTTTCATAAGAATTTTCCATCACATACTTCCCTTCTGTTACATGGTAACCCCTAGCAGGAAAGGCTAAGGTACAACTTCCCTTTTAATAGCTCGCATGTGAGCACAACAACCCCACAAATCACCCCCAATACCGACTTTAATCTCTCACATTATTAAAAAATGATTTCCCCTCCTCCCTCCTCATGTTGGAGAGTCATACTTTCCAACATTACACTCCTCCCACGTTTTTGAATAACCTTTTCAAGAGTGTTTTACTCGCTAATATTTATGTGTTGCCCTGCTTTATTATATGTTCCAAGGATGTTTGGGAATGGTTTACTATTTCTTGAAAGCCACTCTTGCAGCGTTCAATTTTAGGAATAGTTGATGTTCTCAGAATATTTAGGGGAAAAGGGTGCTGAAAAGAGTGACATTTCTGTGTGTAGGGTAGCTAGTAATACGATTATGTGATAAAAATTTCAAGGTTACACATCCAGCTGACAGAGATTATTCAGGCTTTAAATTGATAGGTGGTACTGCTTAACATTCAGATTTATGACTTTACCCATCTCAGGAGGATGGGGTCTTTGCAGAACGGCATGTCATGTGTTCTGTTGGTATAGATTTGGAGATTATTATTCATAGAGCAAAATAGATCTTAGGTTTTTCAATTTCTTGCAACAAAGCTTCAACAGATTATTTAGATGCTAAACTGGATGGTGCTGGAAAAATCAGTTAGTATTCTGTTGAGTGACTGCTCAAATTCAACCCAGTGCAGGCAGCAGAGAAAGTTTGTGCTCATTAATATATCAGCGACCAGCCTTTGCTAGCCTTGCTGTTACTATCCAAACACATCATTCAAATGACCCAATTAATAGGTGGCAAGCATTAATTCATTGATTAAAGGCTCTAAAAAGATTCTAAAAGGAAGCCTTTTAACCCAGGAACCCACTTTTAAAAGGAACCCACAGATTCTAAAAGGAAGCCTTGTGAAAATAATGATGGTTGGTCTCTGAAAGAGATAGCAGAGCATGGGCAAAACTCCAAACATTCAGTGCAGTGCCTGGAGGTTTTGATGGATCTGGAGGAGAGAGGCCTTCTATTCACTGGCTTAAGCATCATAGAGAGAGCATGATGAAGTGACAGAGGGAGGAGCTGAAAACCAGGGTAAATTATAGGAACCAGACCTCCGTAGACATGATGCGGTGCCACAAGAACGTTAATGACCTCACATGTGGTCAGGTTCAATGATGTGGAATCAAATCCCATCACCCACCAAATGTACTGCTGCTCAACACAAGACAACCCCATCAGTGACTTATCATTGATCTTTATCAAGCTCGGATGAGACCCAAGATTTAAATGATTCACTACCAGCTCTCATGTCTATTGCAAGTCTCATGCCCTTATTTCCAAGCATGCATGGACTATGAGTTGTCCAATTACTGCATGCTCATCATGCAAAAAAAAATCATGCAAGACTCTGACACCTATACCCATCTCCCTCACTTAGGAGAAGGTGGCATGCAATTGGCAGCAACCATCTGCAGCAAATCATTGCCTGCCAAGCATGGTGTCTCCTTGAGTATAAAATGGGGTGGGAGATTGCAACCTTCACGTGGTCCGCCCTGTTTCGATGAATGCAATCAACCTGGCATGCACAATCAAGTAAGATCAAATAGAACAAGTTGTCCGACAACTTTAGGCTGCGCCCGCCATTCGCAAGAAGAAGAAGAAGAAGAAGAAGAAGAAGAGCATAAAATGCAACAACATTAAGAAGGGTCTTGACCCGAAACGTCGCCTATCTCCTTCGCTCCTTAGATGCTGCTGCACCCGCTGAGTTTCTCCAGCTTTTTGTGCACCCTCGATTCTCCAGCATCTGCAGTTCCTTCTTTAAAACATTATAGAGTCTGTGGGGACCTGTGGTGCAAGGACTGTGTAGTCAATGATTTCATTGATTGGGCAAGCAATAGGGAAAGGATAGGTGGAAATGCACTATAGTATTTATGGTGCATTAGTAGGCCTGTCTAAAAGCGTGTGTGAAGTGTGAAGGAACACAGGGAGTCTAGCTCTAAATGCTGCATTGGGCGAGGAGCCCAGTCTTGCCATTGTGGAAATGATAGCCAACTCTACATTAACTCATGCTGGCCTAGTCATGATGCACACTTTTCTGCCTCCCTCTGCAACATTAGCAGAAACCACCCAACATCTGAGGCTGCAGTAAAAGCTCTGAATTCCATTATGTTGGCCTTTAGACTCACTTTCAAAGGAAATCGCAGAATTTTACACCATTCAATATTGCAAGGATTACTGATGTATCATTCAGTCCAGTTGGAGAGTGGTCCAAGTGTGGTCTCTTCAATTGCATCTCATCCTCTGTTTTTTCATCTTGTTTACGGCTGTAACAGTGGCACATTAGAGCATAAATCAGCTCCCCTCTCTCTGCCAATCTATCTGTTGGTGCTTCAGACTGTGCTGTTCAAGGTGAGGTGATGCTGTCCGAATCCAGGCCTTTTAGGTCACAGGCCCATAATGACCCAACTGCAGCAAGGTGCTGCATATTGTGTGATATTGCTGACATCCCCAGCACTCACCTGGATTTATCCAGAGGTATAAAAAATAATGATCTCTGGCGGCATGAGTCTAAACTTTAGAGATACAGCGCGGAAACGGGCTCTTCAGCCCACTGTGATAACCCCGTACACTAGCACTATCCCACAAGCTAGGGACAATTTACAAATTTTACCAAAGCAAAATTAACCTACAAATCTATATGCCTTTGGAGTGTGGGAGAAAATTGGAGCACCAAGAGAAAACACACGTGGTCACAGGGAGAACGTACAAACTCCATGCCGACAACACCCGTAGTCATGATCGTACTTTACCACTGTCACACTGTGTCTCCCATGGCTCCAATCCCACTGCTCAGCTGGAGTCTTGTCTGTAGAATGAGGCACATATTGGATATCTTGCAGAAGTGGAATTTTCTGTCATTTTCCCCCACTTATATGCATTAAATCAAACTGTTTCAGACATACTCCTGATGAATAGGGCCATCTCCCGAGAGACTGTCGTCACTTTCTCCTCTTGCTAATAGAAAGCCCTGTTCAGCAGGTCCTCTTGTCATTTTATGTGTTGTGGAGGAATTGCCACTTAGTTCCATATAACGGGAAACAGCAGGATTTGATGAACGTTCAGGGATGAGGAAACCATCTCAACTTCAGTCACACTTCAGTTATTGAAGACTATTGAAGTAATTCTCAAATAATGTCTATTAAGACATTTGTAGTCAAATCAATCATCAACAAACCTGCAAGGCAGTAATAATTATTTTAAATAGAGGAGATGCGGAGGTTCCCCCACGTTGTATTCACAGTGTGCTTTATGCATATTGAACAAGTCTGAATCATCATGGCAAGTTGATTTGCCTCTTTGCACACCAAGTATACAGAAGCATTGCTATCACCCACTTTAACATGGCAGTGTACTAAACCTTGCAAAAACTTCTCAAATACACATTACACAGAAAGTACCAGCCAAATGTGCATCAACAATTGCCAAACAACAGGTGGCATGGAGCACAATTTCACTATTTAGTTGTTTTTCTTACTTTCTCTCCGATTCAGGAACATGAGGATATGGGAGCAGAGTTTGGCCATTTAATCACACAAGCCTCCTCTGTCGTTTAATGATATCATGGCTTCATTGCAACTGAATTTCATATATCTGCCTTTTCAAGCATCCTTTAATGTCTTGGTAACAAGATTAATCATTCTCAGCTTTAAAATGAACTGCTGACAGCATAAATTACTAATTGCTGGGAGTTACAAACCCCTTGCACTTTCTGTATGTAGTTCAATTTTCTAACATTACCCTTGACAAATCTAAGTCCAATTCTGAAACGGTCTCAGCCAGATTTAGATTTCTTGACCAATGGAAATATTTTCTTGCATTAGCATCTAAATAAAACCTATAATTCAGCTTTTAACATCAATTTGAATGAATTCAGTCCTAATTTACAGTTTAATCCTTGAAGTGCAAGTATATTCTGGTAAATCTACAACTCCCGTTGTCACCATTTATTCTTCCAAAGGCGTGGTGCCCACTCCAAATATGGTCTGATTCGGGCTTTGTATGACTTTAGCAGAACTTCTACTCCATGCACTTCATGTTTCTAGATTTAAAGATCAACAATGCATTAGCCATAGAGCAATTGGTGCTGTTTCAAAGAAAAACCTTCATCATTGAAGTGAAGCAATCAGACTATCATAATGCCAGATAAATATTGGCTCCTGCCTCCGAATCCTGCTTCTGACTCAAAAGCTTGTGGATGAAGTCCAGTCTGCCTGCCAGTAAGGGGTGAGAGTGCGCTGCACTGTTGGAGGTGCCTACTCTCTGATGAGACCCTTTCAGCATTGGAATTGAGAAACAAGAGCATTTAAGATGCATTGGAAGTAATAACGCTATTAGTGCTCTGGCCAATGTTTTTTTACACCCACCCAAATCGTTTAACAAATTAATTCTTCATGAGAACATTGCTATTTGCAAATTGTCACACTTCCTGCATTGGACCATGGCATGCTACCTTGGACCATGGCATGCCACCTTGGACCATGGCATGCTACCTTGGACCATGGCATGCCACCCTGGACCATGGTATGCACCTTGGACCATGGTATGCACCTTGGACCATGGCATGCTACCTTGGACCATGGCATGCCACCCTGGACCATGGTATGCTACCTTGGACCATGGCATGCTAATCTGGGCCATGGCATGCTAACCTGGGCCATTGCATGCTACCTTGGACCATGGCATGCCACCTTGGACCATGGCATGCTACCTTGGACCATGGCATGCTAATCTGGACCATGGTATGCTACCTTGGACCATGGCATGCTACCTTGGACCATGGGATGCCACACTGGACTATGGCATGTCACCTTGGACCATGCCATGCCACCTTGGACCATGCCACCAGAAGAGCAGCTGGTAGTGCTGCTGCCTCACAGCTTCTGGGACCCGATTGTGCCTTGACCTCCCCTGCTGTCTGTGTGGTGCCTGCACATTCTCCCTGTGACTATGTGGGTTTCTTTTGGGTGCTCCATTTTGTCCCATGCCTCAGGGTGGAAACTGGAGCACTTGAGGGAGCCCTGGCAGGTTGGTAAGTTAATCAAGCACTCTAAAATTGTCTTTGGTGTGTGGATGAGTGGAAGGCCCCTGGAGACTGCGGGAGGGAGTTGATGTGGGTTGCATTAGTGTAAAAATGGATGCTTAATGGTTGGCACAGACTTGCTGGGCCTTTCTGTGCTGTAGATCCCCAGGTCTCTATTTTCCATCTCTGAGAAACATTAGGGAAGAAAACTAGTTTTATACAACAATTCTGTGGTCATCATCATTGGAGCCAGCATTTTGTATGCCACATTTATTTAATTAACTACATTTAAATACCCAAGCTATGATGGTGAGATTTGAACTTGTGACTCCAGATCATTAATAAATCTGCCTGATTCACTAACATACCACTATGCCACTGTGGCAAAAAGAACTAGCTCGTTGATGGAACTCAGCAGGTTAAGCAGAAGACAGAGGGATAGTCAATGTTGTGGATTGTGACCTTGCATCAGGATTCTTTAATCCTTTGCTTCCACAGATGCTTCTTAATCTGCTAAATTTGTTTTTTTGCTCCACATTCCAGTATTTGGTTGATTGATTGATATTTTATTATCCCATGTGACAGTGAAATTCCTTGTTTCCACACTATACACAAAGTGCGCAAAGACACGCCACGTACAGGTCGCCGACAAAATTACAAAGTATTGTTACAATGTAGTCCGCAATGGTCCCTCTTTGATCTTGGCAGTCCCCCATCCCCCACCCCCCACACCAGATCCCTCTTTGTTCTCTCCGCGGCGCGTCCTCAGCCGACCTCTGACACCCACTATGGCCGGTCCACGATGGCGACCGTCCTCGGACACCTGCAACCAGGTCCTCTCAGCGTTCGTCGCGAGCTACTGATGGCCCACCTCGCTCTCCAAAGGTCCACCTGGCTGCCCAATGGCCCTACTCACTCTCCAATGGCCCTACTCACTCTCCAATGGCCCTTCTCACTCTCCAATGGCCCACCTCACTCTCCAATGGCCACCTCACTCTCCAAAGGTCCACCTGGCTCTCCAATGGCCCTACTCACTTTCCAATGGCCCACATCACTCTTCTGCACCATCTACAGTATCTTCCATCTTCACTTTTCCATTGTACCCTACTTTCATAAGGTGGAAGGGCTACTAATGTTAAATTCTCTTCTGGCCACTTGACTGTATATCCACTGAGCTAATGATCTCTGCACTGGAAATAAACTGCCCCATTCAACTGAGTATCTTCTTTGATTTGTGGTGATATTCAAGCAATTAGGAATGTTTTATGAATTGGCGATGGACTTTGTCATCAGTATGAATCTCATCATGACACAGCCTCCTCAATTTTTTTAACTATTATGGCATAAATTTGCTTTCCTTTCTTCCTCACATCCTTTGCTGTGCGCTAGACTCAAATCTGTCACTGAATTCCAACTATGTACTTAAAAATGGAAAGAATGTTTTTACCAGTCATATAATTCAAGCAAACCTCTATCATCCAGTCCTATTATTTTAAAAAGAAGGACAATTTCCCCACCTACTGTAATAATTAATGGTTAGTGAATGGCACCAAATGGTTAATCTGGTCTTTATTTCTAAGCTCGCTGTGCACACAATGTCTGCTCTTTAACGTAACTGAACATCTAATGTATGTTGTGTAGGAAAGAACTGCAGATGCCGGTTTAAATCGAAGGTAGACACAAAATGCTGGAGTAACTCAGCGGGACAGGCAGCATCTGGAGAGAAAGAATGGGTGACGTTTCGGGTCGAGACCCTTGCATGTTACTGGCTGTAACAGAGCTTTGGGGTGAATTATTATTAAAAATGTAATTATACAACTGCTTTAATATTAAAGATGGTGCAGGAATAATTAAAATTAAGAACAAGGGAGAGCATACCTCTCTTTTATAATTAAGAGGGAGGTGTTTCTGTGAAGGCAATCAGTTGTTTTGATTGGGAAAAATACTTTCCTAGCCTAGAAAATTTATTGGACGTGAAGAAATAAGCGACTATAAAACAATATATCTGGGCATCAAAATGATAGCTCATACACAGCAATAACTTGCGAGGAGAACTATTTTAATACAATGAAGCAACTGCTGGATCTTAATCACAAATTGACTGAAATCACAAATGACATCAAACTTAGATGAGTTATATTTATTAGTTTTGACCATATTTTGTAAACCTGTGCATCTAATGCTATCATCTCACGATTAACGACTTTGATAAAGGTGTTCTGTTATTTCTCTCAGATCAATAGCAATGATTATTAGATTAGGGTTGCGTCCTGATTATGAGTTCCTCTGTCTCTTTCTCAATTTTAAGTGTTAATAATATAACAATGCCCGTTCAAGTTAGCAGTGATAAATGATCACTGCACTCTTCTCCATCTGATAATTTTGCAGGGGAATTTTATTTTCAATTGCTTAACTTTTAAAATATTATTGTGTTCAGGTCATTAGTATCTGGTTGCCTTGGTTTAAAACCAAAGCACTGGTGAAAATTAACTCTCAGGAATTTAGTGCAAATTGTTTCCTTATCCCTTCAGAATAAAATATTTGGTTTGAATACACATACACTGCATTTGTAGTGAAATTAAATGGAAAAGATAAACAAAATAATTTATTATCTAAAAAATTATACATGTATGATATTTTAAAACACAAAAGAAAATCAGACGTTTAACTACTATTTTATGCATATAATACAAAACTGGAGCAATAGCCATGTCATTATACCAAGCATAGTTTTCCCTGGTGTGCCACTTGTCTGCCACTCTGCCTCCAATAATTATATAATAACCTTGAGATTTTATTGCACCTCATGGGACATGTTCCTTTTACAAACACAAAATCATCAGTGACTACTCTTTCAATGCGTGTCAATGGCTGTAAAGCACTTTGCGATTTATTGTTGCAAATAATAAGTAACCAAAAGCATATTTTTTTAAGTAAACTTTGTAATTGTTGACTGAGCAATAGAACATTAGGCAACATAAATCCTGTGTAATTTTTCAATCACATCACCTTAGCTGAACATTATTTATTAGAATCTCCCAATGTGTGCACAAATCTTCCCTGAAATGAGTTATGCCTGGTCTGATCTGCCACCTACCTTGAAAAAGCAATCTTGCTCAGGGAATTTCTAATAGATTTTGCTTACACAATACTGCCACTGCGAAATACATGACGCCTTTCATATAAATAGTCTCATGTAAAAGTAAGGTTTAATTCCGTACTTCCAGCAAGAAAAAACACAAATAATAAACAAAGTAAATCAATATCAAACTCCATTATTAAAATGACTCATATTACAACAACCCTATTAATTAGACGTTGATTCGTATGCAATGAGTTTAACAAATGTGAATCTATTTTGCAATAACACTTAGCTTACAGGTCACATCAAATTACAATAAGTTGAAGTGGTATCAGCTCCAGGGAGAAATGGCTTACCAAAGACAAGCTATGTTAGAAACCTTGCTCTGTAGTGTAGTGTTTGTGAAGGTAATTTTGCAATTGTATACTAATATTGGCATTACCCGTATCTGGTTGTACCACAGGGAAATAGTCTAACTTGACACCCACGGTGGTGCTCAGTCAGTCTCGAGCCAGGCCGCCAGGTCCATGATGTTAGGCCGCAGAGCGACCGGAGATACGATCTGGCAAGGTAAGAGATTGTAATCATTTTCCCCCACTCCCCACATAAAACAACCCAGAGAACATTAACACACACTTTTAAAACTCTCTAAATATAACAAAAAAGACGAAAAGACAGACAAACTATTGGCGAGGCTGCCATCGCTGATGGCACCACCTGTACCTTTTAGAGATATTGGACATTGATGCAGAACACAGAATATTGAAGAAAATGGGATGAATTATAAGGTAGACACAAAATGCTGGAGTAACTCAGCGGGACAGGCAGCATCTCTGGAGAGGAGGAATGGTTCGAGTTCAGACCCTTCTTCAGACAGATGTCAGGGGAGTGAGCAGGACAGAGATAGAGTGCAGTCTGAGACAGTAAGACTGGTGGTAGAACTGGGAAGGGGGAGGGGATGGAGAGAGCGGGAAAGTAAGGGGTATCTGAAGTTAGAGAAGTCAATGTTCATATGGCTGGGGTGTAAGCTAACCAAGTGACATATCAGGTGCTGTTCCTCCAATGTGCGCTGGGGCCTCACTATGACAATGGAGGAGGCCCAGGACAGAAAGGTCAGATTGGGAATCGGAGGGGGTTAAAGTGTTGAGCAAGTGCAGAGGTGTTCAGCGAAGCGATCGCCAAGCCTGCGCTTGATCTCGCCGATGTACAGGAGTTGACACCTGAAGCAGCAGATACAGTAGATGAGGTTGGAGGAGGTGCAAGTGAAAATAGGATGAATTATGTTGCGTAAATAAAGCTATCAATGAAGATGGATTTATAGACCCTTGGCATTCCCTTCCTGAAGCCAACAATTGGTTCCTTGGTCTCGCTAAGGTTGAAAGCATGATTGTCGTTCTGACATTACTCGACCAGATTATTGATCTCCCTCCTGCACACTAACTTTCCTATTACCCGATACTCATCCAACAAATGCGTCTAGAATCACAGTCATGGGTATAGAGAGAGTAGAGCAGGGGACTGAGCACGTAGCCTTCAGATGCCCCTATGTTGATAGTCAGTGAGGAGGAGATCTTGTTGCCAATTTATATTGATTGAGGTTCACCAATGAAGGTGAAAGATCCAGTTGTATGGGGACAAATTGAGATCCAGTTCAATGACTTTGAAGAGAGCATGATGGCGTTGAACGCCGAGCTGTAGTTGATGAACCACAGCTTGATATATGTGTTCTTATTGCCCACATGGGCCAGAATGGAGAGCCAGGGAGATCACTGTCTATCTGTTGTGGCGGTAGTTGAATTGGAGAGGGTCCAGATCCTTAGCAAGGCAGGAGTTAATATGTGTCGTAACCAACTACTCAAAGCACTTTATCACAAGATCATGTGATAGGTGTAGAATTAGGCCATTCGCCCCATCAAGTCTACTCTGGCATTCAATCGTGGCTGATCTCTCTCTCCCTGCAAACCCCATTCTCCTGTCTTTTCCCCATAACCTATGACACCTGTACTTATCAAGAATCTAATTATCTCTGCCTTAAATATATCCACTGACTTTGCCTCCACAGCCTTCTGTGGCAAAGAATTCTACAGATTCACCACCCTCTGTATTTATTAGCTTAAAATTTATAGATGGTTGATATTTGAAAAGACACCATTCTGTTTTTAAAAAATCTGACATTTAATTAATATTTTAAACCTCTAATAACATAACTGGAATGATAGCTATTTCATATTGCCATTGGATGTGAGTCCCCCCCAGTTGGTAGTCGTTGAGGCATGTCACCTTGCTCTTCTTGGCCACCCTTCTTGGCCACCCTTCTTAGGGACCTTAGACCATATTAGAGAGAGGTTGTAGATGCCCGTAAGAACTGCAGGAAGTTGGTCCATACTTGTTTTCAGAACACAGCCAGGTACACCATCAGAGCTGGATGCTTTCCGATGGTTCACCCTTGTGAAGGATTTCCTGACATAGGATGAGGGAACACTCAGATGTTTTCGGTAAGAACACACTCTTCCAATCATTTACTTATGAGGCCTGTGACAACCAAGGCATATTAGTTCAGGTCTGTTGCCCAGTATTGGCCAAGCAGTCACAAATTTGTTTGTTTGCCTCTTCTGTCACTGCCTAGATGTAGGAGCACAGCCATATGGTCTGATTTTCCAAAGTGTGAGCGAGAGGTGGAGTGATGGGCATGTCTGGTAGAGTAGCAGTTGTCCTGAATAATGATCTGCTATGGTAAGAAATGTGCCTGTGATAGTTTGGAAGTGTTTTCTTTAAGTCCCTGGCTATGATGGAGAAGATGTCAGGATTTGCTGTCTGGTGTTTGTTGACCACAGTGTGCAACTATTCCCGTGCTACCCAAATGTTGGCTTGAGGCGGATGTGAACTACAGTCATAATGAAGGACATCAATCCACTACAGAGGTAAAATAAATGGCACTTCACTGCAAGAGGTTCCAGCACGGTGGCGCAGCAGTAGAGTTGCTGCCTTATAGCAGACACCTGGGTTCGATCCCGACTACGGGTGCTGTCCGTATGGAGTTTGTACATTCTCTCCATAACTGAGTGGGTTTTCTCCGAGGTCTTCGGTTTCTTCCCACACTCCAAAGATGTACAGGTTTGTACGTTAATTGGCTTGGTATAAATGTAAATTGTCCCTAGTGTGTGTAGGATAGTGTTAAAGTGTGGAGATCGCTGGCTGGTGCGGACTCGGTTCCACCCTGTACCTCTAACTAAACTAAAAACTAAGTTCCAGGTGGGGGAAGCAGGAATTGGACATGGCTAAATTTAAATGAGAGTGTGAAATGGGATTGAGAGTGAGCTGGGAAAGCCCTAATGGGCTGAATGGCCCCCTTCTGTGACATTGTCACTAGATTTGGCTAGTTTGACTTTTTCTATGCTGTATCATTCTGCAATGATATTATAGTTTCAGTGCTTGTTGGCCGTTGCAACATAAATTGTTGTGAAACCATTGTAATTTAGGAAAATTCAATTTTCTTTCACGTATTTAAGCTTAGCTTTTATATTAGAGGAAATTACTGGACCATTTTTTTTTGCCTCATTGAATCTCCTGGGAGAAAGTTCTGTGTAAATATTCTGATTTGCAAAGGCAATTTAGCAAAACTGCTGAATATGAGATACTTCTTTTGTTTCCATTGTGCAGCCTTGGTATGCTGCCCTTCACAGGAAATAACTCCTGAGCCCCTCTTCTCCCAACACAAAATAAACTATTGTGTGCCATGCCTTGATGCTGCCTGATCTGCTGTGTGCATCCAGTATTCAATGCTTTTATGTAAGATTTCCAGCATTCGTATTTTATTCATGCACAGGAATATTTAATTATCTCAATCTGCATATATTTATGGGCTCTGCTTTTGTTTCAAGGGAAACATGTATTCAGTTCCATTCTGGAATTAAAATATACAGAAAGAATCCAATCCTAATTTGAGCCACAATTCATTGCACAGACCCTAAAGACAAAATACATACCATCATTTTATAAAATGAATGCAAATTAATTAGAAAAGGAGGGGAAAAAAGTGTATTTATCTTTATGTTTGTTTAGAAATGCCATAATTGATTTGTAGGTACATACAACTATTCTTTGCAGAAAATGTGGGCCCTCAAATAGCCTCATGACTATCAAGGGCTTGGTACGCTATGCATCGTGTTTAACCTCATGTGTAGGACGGAGCTGCAGATGCTGGTTTACACTGAAGATAGACACAAAATGCTGGAGTAACTCAGCGGGACAGGCAGCATCTCTGGAGGGAAGGAATGGGTGACGTTTCGGGTCGACACCCTTCTTCAGCTCATGACCCGAAATGTCACCCATTCCTTCTCGCCAGAGATGCTGCTTGTCGCGTTGAGTTACTCCATCATTTTGTGTCTGTGCTTAACTTCTTCTTCCTGGACAGCTCCTCAGGATCGAGACTAGCTTCCACTAGGTTGCTGTGGATTCTAAGGGGGTTCGAGGAGACCCATGTGAGAATTGCAGAGCCTATCGAAGGTGGACCAGGAGATACTTGCTGGAGTTGGTCGGTGAATAGTTGGCTTGGTGATGAGCTCCTTTCTCTGAATGCATTGTGTTTCTGTGAGTCTCCAACAAATGGATTCAAGATTCTCAATGCCATCTCAAACACTTCAATTCTCTTTTGAATGCCAGGTGTTGCCCAGATGTTGTTGTACATGCAACTTGGCATAGCTTGTCTCTTTTGGCAGACTGGTATCAAGGCTGGTCTGAGAGTCGGCGACTAAACCGTCTCCCCCACCTGGTTCTCCAGGTGAGGAGGGGGCTGTGGACCCCCAGTAGGACCAAAAACAAGACCTGTGGAAAGACGGATGAGCTCCTACCAAGCCAACGGCCATCCGCATTTCAGTAGAAGTTGCGATCACTGTCGTACAGAGCATTGTAAGGCACCATGCCCGTTGATGTTTTCAATGATGATGATGTTGATGATGATAATGTATCAAGCAGGCAAATACTTTGAGAGAAGGAATGGGTGATGTTTCAGGTCGAGACCTTCCTTCTTCAGATGCTGTAAACCAGCATTTGCAGTTGCTTCCTACACAAATAATTTAGCCTGTCCAACAGTGCCACTTGAGCATAACTAAACCCTCAGTGATGGTGGGGGAGGGAGCTAATGTTGTTTCACAAATCCCGCGTGGATTTGGAGGATTTTTTGAGTGCATCTCTGCCCTCAGTATGTTCATCTCAGTTCTTGGTTGTCAGATGGGGTGGGCCTTTGAGTGTGCAGCCTAGTTGGTCTAAAGAGTGCGCAATAATCTATGCATATAATGGTTATCAGTAAGGTGCTGGACATTCTTCACTCCTTCTGCACAACATTGTCCTATTGGAGGACAGGCCACCATGTCTATCACCTAACTCGTCATGCTCCATTTCAATATCAAGGGGTAAATGTTCCAGTTTTACTTCCTCCTGCACTTTCAATCCCAGCACATTTATTTGGGATAGTACAGTCGGAGCTTCCAGACATGTTGAAACACCTGAATCTGAACTTGAAGAATCTGCTCCTTTGCCTTCTGATTTTTAGATGAATTAATTAGAACTAATAATCAGATGAATTAAAGACCATGCTGGGTTTGGTCCAGCATAATAAACATCATTCCATATCTGACTGTATTCAAGTTGTGTAGGAAGGAACTGCAGATGCTGGTTTAAACCAAAGATAGACACAAAAAGCTGGAGTAACTCAGCAAGGACAGGCAGCATCTCTGGAGGAAAGGAATGGGTGATGTTTTGGGTCGAGACCCATTGAGAGGAGAATTAAAGTGTTCAGCAACCGGGAGATCAGGTAGGTTCAAGCGGACTGATCGAAGGTGTTCAGTGAAATGATCGCCCAGTTTACATTTGGTCTCACCGATGTACAGTATAAGAGTCCACATCTTGAACAATGGATACAGTAGATGAGTTTGGAGGAGGTACAAGTGATGGTCCTTTGCCTAACCTGAAAGGATCATCGGGGTCCCTGGACAGAGTCGAGGGAGGAGGTATAGGGACAGGTGTTGCATCTTCTTTGGTGGCAGGGGAAGGTACCTGGGGAGGGGTGGTTTGGGTGGGAAGGGATGAGTTAACCAGGGAGTTGTGAAGGGAACGGTCTCTTGGGAAGGAGGAAAGGGGTGGAGATGGGAAAATGTGACTAGTGTTGGGATCTTGTGGGAGATGGCAAAAATGTTGGAGGATTATGTGTTGTATACAATGGCTAATGGGGTGAAAAGTAAGGACCAGGGGTCTCTGTCTCTGTTGCAACTAGGGGGAGGGGAGCAAGTGCGGAGCTGCTGCGTACCAAGGAAACACAATGGGAGAGGGGAACCCCCATTTTCTAAAGAATGAGGACATAGGATGAGGGAACACTTGGATGTTTTCGATAAGAACACACTCCTCCAATCATTTACTTATGAGGCCTGTGACAACCAAGGCATATTAGGTCAGGTCTGTTGCCCAGTATTGGCCAAGCAGTCACAAAATCGTTTGTTTGCCTCTTCTGTCACTGCCTATATGTAGGAGCACAGCCATATGGTCTGATTTTCCAAAGTGTAGGCGAGAGATGGAGTGATGGGCATGTCTTGTAGAGTAGCAGTTGTCCTGAATAATGATCTGGTATGGTAAGAAATGTGCCTGTGATAGTTTGGAAGTGTTTTCTTTAAGTCTAAAACTAAAGATAGACACATCTCGGATGTCCTAGTATAGAACACCTCATCTCGGGTACAGATGTGGTGTAGACGGAGGAATTGGGAGCATTGGGGATTGGGGATAGAATCTTTGCATGAAGCAGGGTGGGAAGAAGTGTGTGCGAAATGGTTGTGGGAGTCAGTAGGTTTGTATTAAGCGGTGTTTGCTGTTTTCATGTTCAGCTGTACAACAGTTCCAAAAGGAGTCATCAGCCACAGTAGAAGTGGTTCATCCTTATCTCCAAGCAGCTATCCTTTGGGGCTGCTGCAATTTGAGGCATAGGTGAGATGCGAGATGTGAGTCATATTGTTGTACTGATGTATAATGAAGGCATCATGGCAATTCCCTGACCATTTGGTGTGCACTTGAATGAATCTTGAGATTGCATGTGCTTATGTTAATGGGTTTGAAAGCCCTTACAAATAATAAAGTCTTGTGGCTGTTGGAGTGTTTCCTAATGATAACATGGGGATATTCTCTGGCGTTCTGTACAAAGGGAAAATAATTCAGAATCACAAACCCCAATGCTTTTCCTGTCTGATTACCTGTCAATGATTGAAATGTGATATTTGGACAAGCAATGTTAACTAACTTGGTGGTCACCCACTTGACGTATTTGTGGAACCACCTCCTCCAGCAGTATATCCTGGGTATATTATAGTGGCAGCTGGATGAATCCCAAACTGAAAAGGTTGAAGGTGTCATTTTAGTTTATTGTCATCTGTAACAAGGTACAGTGAAAAGCTTTTGTTGCGTGCTATCCAGTCAGCGGAAAGAAAATTCATGATTAAATTCGAGCCATTTACAGTGTGTAGATACATGATAAGAGGATAACGTTTAGTGCAAGGTAAACCAAGCGAAGTCCGATTAAGGATAGTCCGAGGGTCACCAATGAGGTAGATAGTAGTTCAGGACTGCTCTCTGGTTGTGGTAGGATGATTCAGTTGCCTGATAACAGCTGGGAAGAAACTGTCCCTGAATCTGGTGGTGTGTGTTTTCACATTTCTATACCTTTTGGCCAACGGGAGTGGGGAGAAGAGAGATTGGCCTGGTTGAGGGTAATGGTGACTTTCTCAAGCATCGTTATACTGTGACAGCTCTGTGTTCCACTTCATTTAGTGGTTCACAATCATCTACTTCAACAAAAGGAGCCTCCTGAGACTCTTGTGATTTTTTTCACAGAAGCTCATCCTCTCCTATTGGTGAAGTGGTGAGTGACAATGTTCTGTCAATGGCTCTCCTGCAGGTCCTTTTATTTGCTTTTGTGCCCTCTCTCCCACCTAACCCTGATGAAGCTTGAATCGGGCAGCTTCTATAACTTTTCTTATAATTTTTAAAATATGCTCTTGAATGCAAGCCAAACATATGGTGAATAACAAATAGATTTGCAGTCCACATTGAAAGGCAATAGTCCCCTGTGAATGTTGCAAACCTGATTTACATTGCAGCTCTTTCTCTTCCATACACTAGTGAGTCAACATCAGATGACCTTGGTGACCTGTGTGAAACCTTTGCAGCAATTGTTGGGTTCCCAATAGCATTGTGATTCATACGTATCCGTAAACTCTTGCCTCCCTGCAGCCGGAGTCCCATTGAACCGAATATTCTCCACTTCCAATGCAGCAGAGAACAGAAAAGTTTTTGTTTTTTTTGCAGAATGAGTCAACATTGAGATTTTAACCCCACCTGGTTCTCTCCTCCCACCAAGAGATGGGGTTAAATTCAAGGGCAAAACAGATATGTTTTCTCTGTAGCTGTTAGAATCAAATTACTGTTAAAATTCTAAGAGGATATATTTTACTGAATAATTTCCACTTTTGAAAACTGCTTTAACTGTTAGCCATCTATTCAGTGTGGGCATGTGTCTGTTCACTGGATATGGTGGACTGATTTCACCTTCACTGTTTTTTTACATCTATCTGGTCCTCTTTAATAACTTGTACAGACAGCACCCAAACGTTGAGGTTGCAATCCCTTTGAATATTTGAAGGTGTTGCTTCTCAAGTTGTGGTTACTCTTTAGCCCAATGGTCCTTATCTTTGGACATCCAATGTAGAGTCTGAAGTCCCGCTGAGTTACGCCAGCATTTTATGTCTATCTTCGTAGAGAAGACTGTGTTGACCAATGGACCTCCTGGTTGGACCATTCCTGCGTATAATCAGATTGTTGGGGAAGTCTGTCTGAGCTGATTGCCTGCCTCTCTTCTTTTGTTATGTTTGTGCCTGGAGAGGGATCATATAGTGGCCTCCTGGATGCTGTGGGCACTATAAAGACCAAAGTGCATAGTGGATAAGAAGAATCATATTTTAATATCGATTTATTCATAGCGTAACACAGCATGGAAACAGGCCATTCTACTCAACCTGTCCATGCTGGCCAGTGGGCACCCATGCATATTTATCCCATTTTACACAAATGATCATTTGCCTTCTCTGTCCAGATGATCCAAGTGTTCGTCAAGACATTTAAATACTTTCAGTGACCCTACCTCTACCACTCTCTCAGCCAGTGCATGCCAGGTACTCACCACTCTCTGGGTAAAAAAAGTCACCCTCCATCATCTATCCATCCATCCATCCATCCATCCATCCATCCATCCATCCATCCATCCATCCATCCATCCATCCATCCATCCATCCATCCCTCCCTCCCTCCCTCCCTCCCTCCCTCCCTCCCTCCCTCCCTAAAAACTCTGATCTTGTTATCTTCCGGTTTGGCGGTCATTCTATTTGCGCAAAAATGGTTCGCGATAGCGCTATGATTATTTGCCAGTTCATTTACCGCTCTCCTGTGCTGCGATTGCACCAAGTTTTTGTTCCGATCGGTTGAATGTCGTAAAAGTTAGCGAGGTTTAAAAATCTTAAAAACCGTCCGTGCGCAGATCGATCTCTTCTCCTGCCGGTCAGCGCTGCGTGGATTAGTCTCTTCCCCTGTCACTCACCAAGAAGGTCCGCCCTTTCCTACGCCATCGCATCTTTACTGGAGCTGAGGATGGCTGATGGAGGTTTCCAACCGGACTTTTGGAGGGACCCTGAGCAGCCCAGCGTGGGAGACCCTGCCCAGCCCAGCGTGGGAGACCCTGCCCAGCCCAGAGTCGGAGATGTCACCAATGTCGCCAAATGGAAAGAGGAGACTCTGATCCAGGCGGAGAATGACCAGCGCCCAGCGCCCACTGTGAGTCCCTATCGCACCGCCAATTCCAGCCACTACCCCTCTGGTCCCCCTCGCTGGCTCCTCCCCCCTCCCCCCCATGGCTCTTCCCCCGTCTTTTCTCCGAGCTCACCCCCCCCATCCACACACCTCTCTCCCCCACAAGCCCCACTGCCCACACAACCCCCCCGCCCACACACCGTTCTCCCCACAAGCCCCTCTGCCCACACAACCCTCCGCCCACACACACCTTTCCCCCCACAACCCCCCCACCCATCCCTCTCCCCCCACACAACCACCCCCTCGCCCACACACCCCTCAAGCCCCCTGCCCACACACAATCTGGTCACACACACCCCCCCACCCACACAAACCCACCCCCTGCTTACACACACCCACCAACCCCCCCACACACATCGCCGTCCACACCCCCCTGTCCACACCGCCCTCCCCCCACAATCCCCCCGCCCCACAATCATCCTCCCCCCACCCCACCCTCCACAAACCCCCTCCCCCCACACCCCCCCTCCCCCACATCTCCCCTCCCCCCAACCCCCCCTTCCACAAACCCCCCCCCCCCCCCACAGTTAGGGGCTATGGGTGAGTGGTGGAAAATTGCATTGGGGGAACGGGTGAGTGGTGGAATATTGCGTTGGGGAATGGGTTGCTTTGGGGGACCAGGCCTCCCATGTGACTGGGCCAATGGGTCCCACTTAGTCTAGTTCCACACTAAATCTCTTACCTCTTAGATTAGCCTAGATGAGTTTGTTGTGATATACACAAGGGGGAAATGAAATTTCTTGTTCGCATGAGCTCAGAATAAACAGTGCACACTGTGACACTACAATAAATACAACAGAGAAAGTAAACCTGCAAGAAGGTATAAATTCTAGGGCAATCTGTAGTGTTGCAAAAACAATACTGGAGTGCAATACTAGAAAGAATAGCTGACTGAGGTGGAATTAAGAGTATGTGGTAGCCGAAAATGTTGGAGTAACTCATTGGGCCAGGCAGCTTCTCTGAATAGCAGGAATGCATGTCATCTGAAGAAGGATCTTGACCCAAAATGTCATCCATTCCTGATATCCAGAGATGCTGCCTCTCCCGAGTTACTGAGTTATCCCAGCATTTTGTGTCTATCTTTGGTTCACTCATCTGCAGGAGATGTAACGCCCATCCCTACACCATCTTCCTCCCCCCCATCCAGGTACGCCAGGAGTCTTTCCAAGTGAGACAGAGATGTGCACCTCATGAAACTAGTTATTGCATTTGGTGTTCCCATTGTGGGAACTCATTGTACTTTACATCGTAACTTGTACATCGGCAAGACTAAATGTAGACTCAGTTTCGCTCAACACTTGTGCTTGGTCAGTCAAGGCCCAGTGGATCTTCCCGTTGCTGACCATTTTAACTCTTCTTCCCATTCCCACACTGACCATTCTGTCCCAGTCCTCCCTCGCTGCCAGAGTAAGGCCACATATAAACTAGAGGAACAGCACCTCATGTTTCACATGGGTATCTTACGACCCAACAGTGTGAACTTTGAGTTATCCAAGTTTAAATAGTTCCAAAACCCCTCCCCCTTCTACTAACCTCCCTTTTGTCCCCGCACCCCACCCCCACCCACCCCTGTGCCCCACCTGGTCTTGCACCTATTTCTCCCCTCTCCTCCTCCTACCTACATTCTTTCCTCTAGCTTCACAATTTGCTTCTCTTCAATCCTTTTGTCTTACACCTGTCTTTTTTTTAAATCTCTAGCCATTGTCCTGCCATCTGCCCATCAACCCCCCCCCCCCCCCACCCCACCCCCCACCTGAATCCACCTATTACCAACCAGGCTTCGTCTTGCCCCGCCTCTCGCCCAGCCCCCCCCCCCCCCCCACTATGGGTCAGAAGAAAGATCCCAGCCTGAAATGTCACTTATTTATGTTCTCCAGAATGCTGCCTGACTCTTTGGGTTACTCCAACAGTTTGTGTCTTTTCTTTGTAAACCAGCATTTGCAGTTCCTTGTTTGTACTTCATTGTAATCAATAATACAGCCACAGGATTGTCATTTGAGACAGGTCACTTTATTTTTCTTGGGATAGACTCAAAATGCTGGAGTGACTCAGCGGGGCAGGCAGCATCTCTGGAGAGAAGGAATGGGTGACGTTTAGGGTTGAGACCCTTTTCTTGGAGACTGGAATGGTACAGGTTTCTATGAAGCAAATGTAATGCCCTTTAATTTGAATTTATTCCCTCTTGTTTTATCTTCCTCTCATATGGGGAAAGGTTTCTTGCATCCTATCTTATTTAAACCCCTCATAATGCTATATACCTCAGTCACATTCCCTCTTCCACTCCCGGAAGAACTGACACAGTTTGAACAGCCTCTTTATCATAGCTGACATTTTTAAATTATCATTTTTAAAACACGTAAAGAAAAGCACAAAATGGGGGCTTGGCGTTAAACGCCGATAAAATTGCAGTTCAGTAAGTACATAACCTGATCTCACTCAGTTAGTAAACTCAGCAAATCTTGGAGGCGCATTCTAAAGCCCAATCAACTTCAATTAACATTGCACCTCCCTGAAGTGTGAACACATGAAATAATGAGATTTAGTGTGGATCTGCTAACTGCTATGAGACTGGTTGCAAAGTGAGACTTCCTATTTTTTTTAAAACGGTATAGTTATTTATTCTTAACTATGATTCATTGGAAAATTATATTTGCACAAAGGTGCCAACTTGAAGGGGTGCTTTGTCATGTCACTTGCCATTCCTGGCCTCTTCTCCTGTAGGGTTGGATATAGGTTAGAGCTATGGTAGACAATAAATGCTGGAATAACTCAGCGGGACAAGCAGCATCTCTGGAGAGAAGGAATGGGTGATGTTTCGGGTTGAGACTCTTCTTCCCTCCAGAGGTGCTGCCTGTCCCGCTGAGTAATTCCAGTATTTTGTGTCTACCTTCGATTCAAACCAGCATCTGCAGTTCCTTCCTGCAACCTTAATGGCACAGTTGGATTTGCAAACCGTATGACTCCATGATTAAAGTCAGCAATTTAAGATGATAAGCAAGCATCATGCTTAATAGCAAATGCTACATTATAATCAGTACATTTACAGCTTCTGTCATTTCGAGACACATTTTGAGAAGTGTAAGTTAACAAATGGCTGAGGAATAAAAACATTATTAGCACTGCAAAGTCTTCAGTGGTCTTGCGAAAAATTGCTGTTAATTTTCCAAGTAAGAATCTATGGTATTATGGTGTTAGTGTGAGTACAATTAGCACTTTTTTCTTAGCTGAGATGGGAATAAAAAGATCACTTGGCTGCTTCCTGCACAATGAGGCCCCGAGGATAAGGGTGATGGAGATTCTTGAGTCTTGTATAGAGCACAAAGTGCTGGAGTAGCTCAAGGCAGCATCTCTGAATAATATGGATTGGCGATGTTTTGGATCTGGACCCTTCTTCAAACAGACTGTGGTCGGGGGGAGAAACCTGGATAAAAGATGGGATCGGTACACAGCCTAGGACGTGAAAGGTGGATACAGGTGAGGGGGGGGGGTTTAATGGGCAGATGGGTGAACAAAGGCCAGAGGTGAAAAGACAAAAGGGTGTAAAATAAGGAGAGCAAAGCAGTGAAATGTGAAGTTAGAAGGATATAGGCGGAAGGAGACGCGGAGAAGAGGAAAGTTAGGGTGGGATGAAAAGGCCGCATCAGGAAATTTCAGCATACATTGGACTAAATATTCCAAGTCCTGGAGTAATGCTAAATAAAACACTTCCAGATGATGGGCGGCACGGTGGTGCAGCAGTAGAGTTTCTACCTTACAGCGCTTAAAACGGCAGAGACCCTGGTTAGATCCTGACTACGGGTGAGTTTGTGCGGAGTTTGAACTTTCCCCCTGTGACCGCGTGTGTTTTCTCCGAGATCTTCAGTTTCCTCCAACACTCCAAAGATGTACATACAGGTTTGTAGGTTAATTGACTATATGAATGTAAAATTGTCCCTAGTGTGTGTAGGATAGTGTTAATGTGCGGGGATCGCTGGCTGGTGCGGACTCAGAGGGCCGAAGGGCCTGTTTCCGCGCTGTTTCTCTAAACTAAGATGTAAGGGTGCTAGAATAGTCTTTTCCAAATGGCAATTGATGCTCGGCCTATAGTTAATTCTAAATCTGAGATTGATACATTTTGGAGGTAGCCAGAGACATACAAAGACAGTGGGGAAGAGCAGGTAAACGTAACCTGTTTGAATGCTGGAACTGGCTCTCGGGGCTAAAATGTCCTTTTTTCCTGGTTCCTCAGCATGGCACCAAAAGTCAGTACTGCAATATTTCAGATACAAGTGAGTTTTTAACGATGACGTATATAATAATTACTGCCAAGTTTCTTCTCACGGAAGACAGTTGGCCTTTAAATTTATGATGAGACCATGTCATTCAGAATTAGCCACGATCTTAAAGTCAATCCTGTTCAAATAGGTTTTCCATGCTTCGAGAAACCTGATGGCAAAAGGGAAACTGCTCAATTTAATTTCGCTATTTCACCTATTCCAGGGATCGTACATCCTCCCTGAGCCTTCTGATTTCTCCACCAACATCAATTATTCCAACCACCCCTTAAAATCCTTCTGACTGCCGCATCACTGATAATTGAATTTCCTGCCAGACCTCAACTCTCCAAACTCTGGACAACTCCACCTTTAAAGAGGTAGGAAGGTGCTCTCACAATATTTAAGAGGTATCTAGATGAGCACTCAATTCACCAAGCATTAAATGCTGGTAAAAGGTGTAGGAAGGAACTGCAGATGCTGGTTTAAACTGAAGATAGACACAAAAAGCCTGGGTAACTCAGTGGGTCAGGCAGCATCTCTGGAGAAAAGGAATAGGTGACGTTTCGTGTCGAGATCCTTCTAAAGGTACCTAGTGTAGATAGGTGCTTTGTGGTCGACATAGATATGGTGGGTCAATGGGCTTGCTTCTGCACTCAATAGATCTTCTGATGATTATTCAAAAGTCTAATTGATTTTCTCCTCTACTTTTTCTGATCTCTTCTCAGAAACATTGCCCAACAACTCCAATCACTCATTACCACTGAAATCAACCCTTCTGATGTTCTGCAGAGGACAAAATGCTGGAACCACTACATAATAACATAATGGAAAATAAATTAATCTTCAGTCACTTGAATTAAATGGACAGTACAGTAGAGGTGTGTATCTTGGATCCATTCCATTTAGTCGATGAACAACTCACCTCACTTTAACTCTTGTCATTTTGATCAGCTTACCCAAAATAGCAAAAGTAGATAATTACAAAGAATGGGATTTACCATTCATCAAGAGCACCCTCGTGGCTTTGAGGCTGGTAAAAACATAGAAACATAGAAAGATAGGTGCAGGACTAGGCCATTCGGCCATTCGAGCCAGCACAGCCATCAATTTGATCATGGCTGATCATCTAAAATCAATACCCCGTTCCTACTTTTCCCCCATATCCCCTGTTTCCTTTAGCCCTAAGAGCTATATCTAACTCTCTCTTGAAATAGGAAGCTAAGCAAGTTTGGATTTGAATAAAAGTTGAAGACATTTTACAGCAATAAATATATTGAAACACTAATTGCTCCGGCAATATGTTGAAACTATATCTTGCTGCCTCCTTAAAACAGTTGCATCATGTGAAAACTGCTGAAAAATGTTGATTTTTTTTCCAATTATCTGATTATTTGATCACAGGTGCAAATTGTGAGAGATGCCAGTGATCAGGGGCAAATTTCCAGAAACAATTTCTTTCCCTTGAACATGTGAAATTAATGAAATATTTTGCTGCCAAGGCCTTGGTAAGTTTGGATATCGGATTAATCAAGGTTTCTTCATAATTGGCTGAAATGGAAAGAGACTTTCAAAACTAACGGTTTCCCCTGCTGTTCCTGCATGGATTATAGTTGCAACTAAATTCAAAATAATTAACTAAATTAATTACATATTGCCTGCAATTATATTGCAAGTGCACGGTACATTTTCAACACAAAGGTCAAATATGTAAGTTAATCTGAAAGAACTTTGCCAGTTGATATCTTGGCCAAAATTTCAATTCAATCCTTAGTAAGCAAAGCTCCAGTGAATTCAGGCTAGACCAGGGGACAGTGGCCTATATTCCTACCTCTGGATGTTTGCATTGTAAAATACTGTTGCTGCAACATGAGGCAGTGCCCTGGGTATTCCAGGGAACTGTGAGACCTTTGACTTCCCATGTCATCTGGCCAGCAGCAAAGGGGATTGAGGAGGAGAGTGCTAATTGACTTTGGATGGCAATTACAAATGTGAGAATCCTTCTACTGTGTGATTCTGTCACGGGGAGGAACAGCACTTCATTTACGATGGCAGCTAAAGGGCCACATACAGCCTCAATATACAGCCCGAGTCTTAAGTCAGGGAGTGAGTAGGGAGAGATAAGGCGACAAATGAAGGAAAGGGGAGCCAGCATGATGGATTCTGCTGCATTTAAGGTACCACATCTTCCAGAAGTTACTTTGCCAATGGTGTAACACATGATAAGGGCACAGAGAGAGAGGCAGAGAGAGCGAGGCACAGCGAGAGGGGCGGAGAGAGTGGGAGGCAAAGAGAGATAGGCAGAGAGAGTGAGAGGCAGAGAGGGAGGCAGAGAGAGAGAGGCAGAAAGAGGCAGAGAGGGGCAGAGAGAAAGAGAGAGAGGCAGAGAGAGAGAAAGGTGCAGATAGGCAGAGAGAGAGTAAGGCAGAGAGAGGCAGAGAGAGAGAAAGAGGCAGAAAGAGATGGAGGGAGAGAGAGAGATGGAGAGAGAGGCAAAGAGAGAGAGTCTATTTGCAATCACAAAGCAGCAGTTCCCAGAAACAGGCAGTGCAGAAGATCAGTGTTTTATCAATGTATGCACCAAACTAAACTAAATGAATGCACTTCATGTAAACTTCTCACAAGTTTATATGAGAAATAGAACTTACCGCCCCCGCGTCATAGTACACACAATGTGGAAAAATGTTGTAATGGATGGCAACCTTAACCCTGCCCTCACTACTGCCCCTCTCCCTCTCATCGTCACACCATATTATTTATAAATGGAAGATCCAATCCTATCCTAAACACAAAAGTACACAATGTACACTGCAGCACTCCAATTGTCAAGATCTTCGCTGCTGAGTGCTGCAGGACTCCCTGTGGCAGATGTGGGAGTTAAGGCTTACGATGGTGATAGTAAGGTTCAAGGATTTATGGAATGTGTTGTTGCTATTGGTTTCTGGATAATGCACGGACATCAATCTACCATTACTGAAATGTTAACATTAGTATCCAAGCAACTAGGCTTGCACATCGCTGTTGTGGGTCATTGGGAAGGGCATAACTTCAATGGTAAAGAAAACCATGGAGTTCATAACAGGCAGCAGATCCAATACCACCTGTTTTGTGACTCTGCCAATGATAATTGTTAGTATTGTTCCCAACAGGAGTAGTGTGGGACCTGGCACTATTCACTCCATCGCATTGTGCATTGATTCACCAACATGCTGTTCCTATTTAAAAAATGAATATTTGTCATGCTGCCAGCTAGTCTCATTGAATTAGTTTTGGCTGTTGCATGCGTGGTGAAGAAAATATATAATTTACAGATCTCCATAACTCCTGCTCCACTTTATCTGCTGACAAGTGAGGTGCATGGAGCAGCAAGTCATCTTGTGCACCTGTGAATACAAATGTACCTTTTTCAACCTATTGCGTGTCCTCATTGAATCCAGATTGACAATTGCATCAAATATATTATACTGTGTGGTTTCTGAGCAGATTATTTTCTGTGTGTGAAGTGATTATCCTGTATGACACAGTAAAATCCTCAAGATTGTTAAATAACTAATGTTGACAACATAATAGATATTTTATAAAAACTTGCTTTTATGTTTTCTTTTCATTCACGTCTCAATCGTTTCCTTTGAGAAATGAAACTGTGCCTCACCTCGTTTCTTGGTTCGTTAGGTTTTACGGTGAGAAGAGTATTGTTGAGCACACAAATAGATGTTGCCGCACCCGCTGAGCTTCTCTAGCACTCTTGTCTACCTTCGATTTTCCAGCATCTGCTGTTCCTTCTTGAACACCATCTCTGGAGAGGAGGAATGGGTGACGTTTCGGGTTGAGAGCCTTTTTTAGTCTCAGTCTCGTTTGAAGGGTCTCGACCCGAAACATCATCCATTCCTTCTCTCCAGAGATGGTGCCTGTCTCGCTGAGTTACTCCAGCATTCTGTATACAAGTTGTGTATTGGTGTGTGGCTTTAACACAGGGTACCGCAGTGATTTTGTTTATAATTTTATACATGGTTCCCTAAACATTATCCTAATGTATTTTTCATAAAAACGCCACCATTGAAGTAGGTAAGAGAGACAGCTGGATCTAGTATTGGGAAATTAGGAAGAGCAATTCAACAAAATGTTCGTGGAAGAGCCTTTTGGGACCAGTGACCGCAATTCGATGAGGTTTAAGATAGTTATGGATAGGGACGGAGAGGGCCCATGTGTTAAAATGCTCAACTGGGGTAAGGCCAACTTTGAGGGTATGAGAGAAGATCTCGCTCAAGTTGACTGGAGAAGGTTATTTGAGGGGAAAGGATCATCGGCCAAGTGGGATGTTTTTAAAAGTATGCTGACGAAAACGCAGGATATGTACGTCCCCGTTAGAGTGAGGACAAAGCAGACTAACGTAAAGAACCTTGGCTGACGAGGGAAATTGAGGCATTGCTCAAAATCAAGAAGGATGCATGGGACAGGTATAGGCAGATGGGATCAAGTGCATCCCTGGAGGAGTTTCAGGAACTAAGGAGGAAACTGAAAAAGGAGATCAGAAGGGCAAAAAGAGGCCAGGAGATAGCTCTGGCGGGTGGCATTAAGGATAATCCCAAAAGATTTTATAAATATATAAGGGGGAAAAGGGTAACTAGAGAGAGAGTGGGCCCTCTTAGGAATCAAAGTGGTCACCTCTAAGTGGAGCCACATGAGATGGGCAAGTTCCTCAATTAGTATTTCTCTTCTGTATTTACCGAGGAGAAAGACAGTAGGATGGAGGTACTTGGGGCAGTCAATAGAAGTGTCTTGGGAGCAGTCAGGGTTACCGTCAAAGATGTACTGAAGGTACTGTCGCGTATGAAGGTAAACAAATCTCCAGGACCTGATCAGATGTATCCGCGGACATTGCGGGAAACTAGAGAGGAAATTACGGGAGCCCTGGTTGAAATTTACAAGTCACCCTTAAATACATGAGAGGTGTCGGAAGACTGGAGGGTGGCAAATGTTGTGCCTCTTTTCAAGAAGGGCTGCATGGAAAATGCTGAGAACTATAGGCCGGTGAGCTTAACATCTGTAGTTGGAAAGTTACTAGAGAGTATTCTGAGGGATAGGATATACAGGCATTTGGATGGGCAAGGGCTGATTAGAGATAGTCAGCATTGTTTTGTACGTAGGCGGTACAATCACAAATCAGATTGATTTTTTTGAAGACGTGACCAAAAAGGTTGTTGAGGGCAGAGCTGTAGATATTGTGTACATGGATTTCAATAAGGCATTCGACAAGGTACCGCATGGTAGGCTGCCTTTGAAGGTTAGATTGCATGGGATTCAAGGAGAGATAGCTGAATGGATAGCAAATTGGTTCCATGGAAGGAAGCAGAGGGTGATGGTGGAAGGTTGCTTCTCAGGCTGGAGGCCAGTGACTAGTGGTGTGCCTCAGGGTTTGGCGCTGGGCCCATTACTTTTTGTCATCTACATCAATGATTTGGATGAGAACATACAGGGAAAGATTAGCAAGCTTGCTGATGATACAAAAGTGAGTGGTTTTGCTTATAGTGAAGATGGTCGTGAAAGATTGCAGCAGGATCTGGATCGATTGGCCAGGTGGCTAGAGGATTGGTTGATGGAATTTTATACAGATAAGTGTGAGGTGTTGCATTTTAGGACGTTGAACAAGGGCAGGACATACACAGTAAATGGTAGGCCTCTGGGTAGTGCTGTATGTGTGTGGGGGAGGGTGGGAGAAACAGAGTCTTAGTCTCTCCCTTCGGGGGGATGCGTGTCCCCCGTCACCGTCTGTGCTGAGGCCAAATGGCGGAGCTGTGGCGGCGGCCTGCTTCAGAGCTGCGGTGCTCCAGCGGCAGCGACGGTCTGGTTCAGAGCTGCGGTGCTCCAGCGGCAGCGGCAGCCTGGTTCAGAGCTGCGGTGCTCCAGCGGTGGCGACGGCCTGGTACGGATCTGCGGTGCTCCAGTGGCGGCGGTCCGCTTAGAGCTGCGGTGCTCCAGCGGCGGCAGCGGTCCAGCTCAGAGCTGCGGTACTAAGCGTACCAGCTTAGAGCTGCTGTGCTCCAACGGCTGCGGCGGCCTGGTTTGGAGCTGCGGTGCTCCAGTGGTGGTGGCCCAGCTCAGAGCTGCGGTGCTCCAGCGGCGGCGGCGGCCTGGATCGCCTCAGCGCAGAGGGAGAACTAGGTGGGAGGAAGACAGGGACTTAAGACTTTTGCCTTCCACCACAGTGAGAAGCACTCATTGTGGTGGATTTTGGATATGTGTTTATTGTGTGTTTTGTTTTTATTATATGTATGACTGTATGGTAACCATTTCGTTCAGATCGTAAGGTCTGAATGACAATAAAGGAATCTAATCTAATCTAATCTAATCTAGAGCTGAGGGATCTAGGAGTACAGGTGCATGGTTCCTTGAAGGTCGAGTCGCAGGTAGACAACGTGGTCAAAAAGGCTTTTCGCACTTTGGGCTTCATCAATCGGAGTGTGGAGTATAGAAGTTGTGAGGTCATGTTGCAGTTTATATGACATTGGTGAGACCGCATTTAGGATATTGTGTTCAGTTCTGGGCACCATGTTATAGGAAAGATATTGTGAAACTTGAAAGGGTTCAGAAAAGGTTTACAAGGATGTTGCCAGGACTGGAGGGTGTGAGTTATAGGGAGAGGTTGAGTAAGCTGGGCCTCCATTCCATGGAGCGCAGGAGGAGGAGGAGAGATCTTATAGAGATGTACAAAATCATGAGATGAATAGATCAGGTAGATGCACAGAGTCTCTTGCCCAGAGCAGGGGTATCAAGGACCAGAGGACATGGTTCAAAGTGAAAGGGAAAAGATTTAATAGGAATCCGAAGGGTAACTTTTTCACACAAAGGGTGATGGATGTACGGAACAAGCTGCCAGAGGAGGTAGTTGAGACTGGGACTATCACAACGTTTAAGAAACAGTTAGACAGGTATTTAAGAAGGAACTGCAGATGCTGGAAAAATCGAAGGTAGACAAAAGTGCCGGAGAAACTCAGCGGGTGCAGCAGCATCTTTGGAGCGAAGGAAATGGCTAGTACAGCTACCTTTGACAGGTACATGGATAGGACAGGTATGGAGGTATTTGGACCAAGCTTAGGCAAGTGGGATTAGTGTAGCTGGGACATCGTTGGCTGGTGTGGGCAGGTTGGGCCGAAGGGCCTGTTTCCACACTGTATCATTCTATGAATAGAACATTTTCTTTGGATCTGAACCCTTCTTCAGTCTGAACACCGCCAAAACAATACCTCCAGAGATGCTGTTTGACACACTAAGTTACTCCAGCAATTTGTTCTTTTTTTTTGTAAACCAGCATCTGCAGTTCCTTGTGTCTCCGGAAAATGCTGCTGGTTACCTTCCATGGGCGGTGAATGATCTGAAGTGTCCGCACTGTTGCTACCCACAGGCACTGCTGGGAATCCCCAGCATTCTATTTTAGTGTTTCAGATTTCCGCCATCCGTGCTTTACGATGCGGTGCAGAACTTTACCTAAAGTAATAATGATGATATTCTACCAAGTGCTACTTCACCAATCCCTCCCTGTTCCAGCACAAAGGGAGCACATTGGAGAATGGGATGAAAAGTGTTTTGGCCTTTCTTTGATTGTGCTTCTGTCACGAGCAGTTCCTCAATGGGGGAACAAAATTGGTGACAGCTGCATATTTATTGAACATCACCGATTGATGCTTTATGCAAGTTAATTAAATAGTAGTTGGGGAATCCAGTGAAATAAAAAATATTACCTTCATTTACGAGCCAGTTTTCATTATTAAGGCCATTTATAGTATTTTTGTTTGCTATCTGCTATCTCCTATTTCCTCCAGAGTGCTGACAGCTGTCCGAGTCGTGAACTGGTGCTGTTGGTTAGTTAGCAGCTGTTTATGGGTGTTGTGAAGCACAAAGCCTCACAGCAGTTTACGGCACAGTTAAAGGTGGAATTAGGTGATAGGAAACGGAATCAGTCAGAACCGCAGCAGAAACACCAAGCAGTAACAAACAGCATGAGTGAAAACAAGGGCCAGACCATAAAACGTTATGGATCCAGTACTAGCTCATAGGAAGCAAGTGGTTGGTCAGTTGGTCATTATGTGTGGATTTATGTTGAGATCACATCTTTTTGGGAAGCCTACATTTCTGACAAATCTGCTGTTCATCTCTGCATCCATTCTGCCTATTTATTTCTTACATCAAATACTAGAAAAGTGGCAAAATAAAAGAATCAGAGAAAAATACGGTAATTGGTTCAGAGATTAATAAACCAAAATGCAGCTCAGATAGTAATGACAGGAATCTCCCTTTACTTCCATGCATCTTGTGAGGCAGACAGGGTTTTCAGTTTGAATGAGTCACAAGATGCATGAGGCACTTAAGGGCAGTGCTGGAAAATGCATGCTGAAATTGTGATGTACGAGAAACCCAGCAATTTGATCTGTTTGTTCCCCCCTCCACTTATCACGATTGAAGCATCTAGCCAGTGTTTATTGCATTGGACATTGCATTAGCTTATCATCATGGGGCACAATTGCAGGGGTCTGTAGCAGCAGCTGAAAGCATTGTGAGATGTCTTCCAAACATTTTGGGACGTTTGGATGAGGTATCGAAGAGCGCATGCAGCCTAGATTTATGGTAAGACTGGATTCGAGAGGGTCACACAGATAGCAGGGAGGCATCTCTCACCTCCTCCCTCCCTCTCCCATCTTCTCCCCCCCCTTCTTTCCCCCCCTTCTTCCCCCCCCTTCTTCCCCCCCCCTTCTTCCCCCCCCCCTTCTTCCCCCCCCCTTCTTCCCCCCCCTCCCCCCCCCCCCCCTCCTCCCCCCCCTCTCCCCCCCCCCCTCTCCCCCCCCCCCCCCCTCTCCCCCCCCCTCTCCCCCCCCCTCTCCCCCCCCCTCTCCCCCCCCCCCTCTCCCCCCCCCCCTCTCCCCCCCCTCTCCCCCCCCCTCTCCCCCCCCCTCCTCCCCCCCCTCTCCCCCCCCCCTCTCCCCCCCCCCCTCTCCCCCCCCCCTCCTCTCCCCCCCCCTCTCCCCCCCCCTCTCCCCCCCCCTCTCCCCCCCCCCCTCCCCCCCCCTCTCCCCCCCCCTCTCCCCCCCCCCTCTCCCCCCCCCCTCCCCCCCCCTCTCCCCCCCCTCCCCCCCCCCTCCCCCCCCTCTCCCCCCCCCCTTCTTCCCCCCCCTTCTTCCCCCCCCCCTTCTTTCCCCCCCCCCTTCTTCCCCCCCCCTTCTTCCCCCCCCCTTCTTTCCCCCCCCCCCTTCTTCCCCCCCCCTTCTTCCCCCCCCCCTTCTTCCCCCCCCCTTCTTCCCCCCCCCCTTCTTCCCCCCCCCTTCTTTCCCCCCCCCTTCTTCCCCCCCCCCCTTCTCCCCCCCCCCTTCTTCCCCCCCCCTTCTTCCCCCCCCCCTTCTTCCCCCCCCTTCTTCCCCCCCCCTTCTTCCCCCCCCTTCTTCCCCACCCCCTTCTTCCCCCCCTTCTTTCCCCCCCCTTCTCCCCCCTCCCTACCCCCCTCTTTCCCTCTTCCCCCGCTCCCCCCTCTTCGCCCTCTCCCCCCCTTCCCCCTTCCCCCCCTTCCCCCCCTCTTCAAGACCCTATGCGTGTCTTCCTTGAAATAGATCAGAACTCCCACCAGATCAGGCAGCTGTTGGGGTGGAAGATTGCAACCTTCACCTGGTCCACCCTGTTTCGACTAAAGCAATCAACCCGACGTGCACAAACAAACAGATCAAATAGAACAAGTTGACTTACAACTTTAGGCTGTGCACGCATACGCAAGAAAAAGAAGAAGGCAGCTGTCAGTAATCACACAACCAGGAGGAATGCTCTCACCCACTCTGACACTGTAGTGGAAATCAAGTCAAGTCAAGAGAGTTTATTGTCATGTGTCCCAGATAGGACAATGAAATTCTTGCTCGCTGCAGCACAACAGGATATTTTAGGCATAAATACAGATCAGATCAAACTTAAACTACAGTGCTGGAAATCTAAAAGAAACATGGAAAACTGGGAGATCTGCCTGAAGGTTTATGTAAAATACTATTGCCGTTGCCAGCTTCAATCTTGGTGCATGGAATTGGTGGCCATTTCCATGGCCAACCAACATTGGTCTGAAGACTGAGCTCTCAGCTTCCGGTGCAGCACTGGCTGAAGTCCTCCCATGATGGAATATGGTGGGTGATGGGCAAGCTCCTGTGTCTCTGGAGCAGGGATCACCTACACTCTCTCTCTCGATAACAATGTGAATTCATCTCTGCCTGTCTGCTGTTGCGTTCACTTGTATCTGCCGGTCATCGTCCAGATGGCTGGCACTAATGGGGAGATGGGACAATCCAAAGATGGGCCAACTCGGTGAGGGTTACTTGAGGTCTTCCAATGGGGCCACCCGTCGCCTCCTCCATGCATCGGTAGTTCACACAGCATCGCACACCAAGTGTGGCGATCAATGTAGGGTCACAGTTCGTGAAAAATATTATGAGCAAATTGGCATACACGGTGTTAAGAATACCACCAAGTGGTCCAATTTGTGGCCAATGTCTGGATGAAGCAGTTACTCTCCGTTTATTTTGACCCTGGTTGCGTCCTGTGAGACAAAGGTTCACGATTTAGAGAACCAACAATTTCTTATTCGGAATGCCTCGGTTGTAAATTTTGCTTGGCACCAAGTGCATGCCCTCAGCATGTAACAGTGTGCAAAGAAATAAAAACAAATTGAATTTGTTGGGCTGCTGTTCCTATATTGTCGAAATTAAGAGTGTATTCCATGTTGCATTGCAGACTCTGGATCTCTAGATATGAAAATACCAGGTATGGGTACTAAACTAGCAGGTAATCAAGACATGTATGGAAACAAGAATGAAAGAGTGAAATGCACGCAGCATCTTAGCATGTTACCCGAGGTCAGAAACCCACAGAAATGATACTAACAAGAAATTGTGAACAAACAAGCATTGAACCTACTGGGGAAATTCGCTTGAAATGAAAAATTACTGCAATAAATATAATTAGATTAAAACACTGAAAATGTTGTTTATCTTTGAGTAGACTACTTCAATAGCTTTGAATGATCCTTAACTCTCGCCAAAGCTCTCTGTTATTGTTATCTAATTTTCTCTTGAATCACCATTTGTGCTTTAATCAAAAACATACCTTTCACATTTTTTTCTGATTCACTCTGTCCATTATCCCACTCTATTTATTTTTCATGTCATCATCTTTCTCCAGCCACTTTGTGACCAATCCCACGCGGTAAAGATGATTGCACTCGACATTCACCAACTCAGTTGGAATAGCTCTCATGCTGTGGTAAGGCAATCAATATATTTGATGGGACAAAGAAAATTCTGCTTTTGTTAATTCTTCAAGAGAACACTCTCCTCAAGTCTCCTTAATGAAGTGTTAAATTCTCATATCATGCAATACAGTCTATTCATCACTTGCTCTACACTTCCTTTCATGTCTGTTTGCACCATCATCACTGACCTTAAAAGAATCAGAATCAGAATCACAATCACACTTTATTCGCCAAGTATGTTTTGCAACATACGAGGAATTTCATTGGCCAGGTCAGTCATATAATTAAAAGCAACAGATCACTCAAAAACACATTTTAACATGAACATCCACCACAGTGACTCCTACACATTCCTCACAGTGATGGAAGGAGAAAAACATTTCAAGTACCTTCCCTTAGTTCTTCCTCGGACATGGGCCTCGAGCCCCCATTGGCGGGACGATCTTGACTCCTGTAGCCGGCGGCATTTCGGGCTCTCCGCGTAAAGGTGATCCCCTCCCGCACCTTGAGGATGTCAGCTCCCTCGCGCTGAATGATCGAACCTCACGTCGGGACTGGTCAAACCTTCTGCAGCGTTGGAGCTCCCAACTCGGCCTCTCCCAAGACTGCGAGCTTGATGGTAAAGTCCACGGTGGTCGTGGTGGGAGTGATCCCAGGCAAGGGATCAGCTCCGATGTTAAGTCCATGCCCTGTGGTGGGACTCACGACAGTCCGAGGAGGCCTCCAGCTCCAGCGATGGTAGGCCGCAGAGTGCACCGGAGAATGTGATCCGAAAAATAATCACATTTCCGGCAAGGTAGGAACTTGGAAAAAAAGTTTCCCCAGATCCCCTCCCCCCTCCCCCACATAAAACAAACCGAAGTACATTCAAACAAACTTTTAACACACTAAAAAATAACAAAAAGAATGGAAAAACGAACAGACTGCTGGCAGGGCGGCCATCTCCCCCGCGCCCCTGGTGGTTAAGTGAGGGTTCCCGCAATTTCTTGATTGCTGGAGTCATTATCAAGGAATCTGGACCCTCTAGTGCCAAACTAACCTTTGCAGTGTGGAATAAAATTCTTCACTTGCATGGTGTCTATTCAGATTGTACAAACCTAAACCTGTTCCAGGCCCAATTTTGAAGTCATACTTGGGGGTTGCCCTAACATCGGCCAAATTAGCAAATAACAATTATATTTCTTTCATTACAGTTTTTTTTTGTATTTTTCATCACCAGTAACTTTTCCTCTATTTATTGTGGCTAAAAACACCACCGAACCAAAATGTTTTTCTCTGAAGTAAAAAAAATCATAGGTAAGTAACAATAACTACTGCTTGAACATGGATCTTGTTTTTGATGTTACAAAATGTCCCAAAACTTGTCACATAAATGTTACCAAACAATCTTTGACATCAAACCATGTAAGGACTGATGATCAAAAACTTGATCAAAGAAGTAGGTCATGAGCAGCATGTTAATGTAGGCGAGGAATTCAAAGGTAGAAAGGGCAAGGGAGACAATTAAGTCATTGTCTATAATCTTCATGTGGAATTTTCACTTTCTCAGTCCTGGATGTTGGACAGGTGGACGAACACTTCAGAACGGCTGGAAGACTCAAGAGATGGTCATCCTCATGATTAGGTGGATGTCCCTAGTGACATTGAGAAGAACCATTTCAGTACAGTTGGAAATGGTAGTCCAGTAATTTTATTATAGGGGTAGTAATTGACAGACCAATGCTGATGATTCATAGACAGGTTTAAAACCCATCATGTGAATAATATGTACAAAATTCTGAATAACATCTTTGGACTTTAGAGATACAGCGCGGAAACAGGCCCATTGGCCCACCGAGTCCGCTCCAACCAGCATTTATCCCGTACACTAACCTACACACACTAGTGCCAATTTTCTACAACTTACCAAAACTAATGAACCTACAAACCCCTATGTCTTTGGAGTGTGGGAGGGAACCAAAACATCCAGAGAAAACCCACGTGGTCATAGGGAGAACATACAAACTCCATACAGACAGCATCTGTAGTCAGGATTGAACCTGTGACTCCAGCGCTGTAAGGCAGCAGCTCTACCGCTGCCCCACTGTACCTTGCCACTGATGCCAACATCCAATGAACGAATGCCTAAGAAATGTAAGTACTGTGGCATCAGGGATGATGTTGGGTTGAACAATAATCACACCAACACTCTCATTAGGGTGAATTCATGTAATATGGTTTTTGTGCAGTGACAAGAAAGTCCAGGTCCACATGGGGCCACAATCCTTCGCCATCAGGGCATGTGTGAGGCGATGCTGGCGATCTCGTACTTGCCCTGACAGCTCGGTCCTGGTCTCGAAGGAGGACACGCTCAGCAAACTCAAGTTTATCCCTGCAGTTCGCCCTGGACAAAGGCTCGTCCTGGCAGCTCAGCATTGGGCTTGAAGAGGAGGTGCTGGCGGTCTCAGGGTTAACCTTATGGCTCAATCTTTGCCTCTATGTGTGCATGGTGTCTCCTGGTGTCTGTGGGAGGGAAGAGACATTGGCGCTCTCAGGCTTGCCCCGGCCACTCAGTCTTGACCTCAGGGGTAGAACTGGCGGGCTAGGACGTTTCCTGACAGCTCAGTCTTGACCATAATGTGACGATGGTGGTCTCGGATTTGGGCCAGTGGCTCAGTGTTCCTCCAAACCTGCAACAGGGGGACGCAGGGAGGCCTCTCTCTCTGGCTGGAATGCCTGGGTTTATGAGGAGTATTTCAACGAGCTTCCGGTAGGTCAATACAATGTCAGCAAACTGGACCTCGGTGTTTCTTATTTAACTGTGGCTTCAGTGCAATGGTGCTTAGGTTTGGCCTCTCCTGGCCTGTCTGCTGGTGATAGGGATCCAAGTGGCATCTGAGGAAAGAGGCACTGTCACAGTACTTAGAACTTAAGAGCAGAGTTAAGAGTTTTTGTTCACCTCAACTTCATCATTCAGGCCCAATGCCAACAATCATTCACTGCTTTGCAAATTGGACAGCAAAAAGTAGTCTGCCATTGGAGACGCCTATCATGTATGAATTAAAAATGAATATTTAATAACAACAAAGTTCTTCCTGATGCATTTGATGCAGACATATTATTAGCTGAACAGCAGGTAGGTTCCCTATGGGAATAAGCATGCTTTGATAACTACAGATGTAAATATCATATATTTATTTCCTTTTGTTATTCTTTATCAGATATATCACAGCGGAGATAATAATAGAACAATTTGGATGTTTATTCTGACATTGGGCAACACAATTCATCTGACAATTTCTCAGTTGCAAAATAATAAAAGATGCAAATCTTCAATACTGCTCAATCATACTAAACAGTAACTATGGTACAAACATATATATATATATAAGGATGATTTCACATCTTGGAAGTTTTACATGATTTAGTAAGGTAGAACAGAAATTTCTTAACCAAATGCTGTCAAATACATTCTTCTGTCCAGAAATAGAGTTATCAATCAACTCCATTACTTATACTGTTGCCATGCAATGCAGATAATTTAAATTGAGAATTTTTTAAGACTAGTCGAATTTCACAGAGAGCAAAAGCACTGCAGTTGACAAAATGTGTAGGAAAGAACTGCAGATGCTGGTTAACACCAAAGATAGACAAATAGCTGGAGTAACTGAGCGGGACAGGCAGCATCTCTCGATAGAAATAGTGGGTGACGTTTCAGGTCGAGTCCCTTCTTCAGACTGAGAGTCAGGGCAGAGGGAGAAACAGAGATCAGGAAAGGTAAGGTGTGAAAACGAGATATCAAAACAGATGAGAATCAAGGAAAATGTAAAATAGATAATTGTTAGCTGGGAGAAGGTGACAACAACGCAAACGGAGATAAAATATAATTGGTGGACAGTAACACTGGTCGAAGAACTGGGAAGGGGGCGGGATGAAGAGAGGGTTACTGGAAGTTAGAGAAGTCAATATCTCTGGAGTTACTATCTTGCAAAGCAAAATGGGGTGGATGCAGTTTGGCTATTAAGAATCATAATTTTTGCTTCAATGGTAGTATTTAATTGAGATCTTATCAAATCTTCAGGATGAAATGACTGCATTGAGTCTTTCCCTTGGCCTAAAATAGGAATGTTACAATTGTTTAAAGTCTGTATGAAGTGACACTTTAAAGAGGCTAATATTTTGTCAAGTTACTTTACCAAGGAATTTCTGTGAATGCTTTTACCATGCATAGCATAATTAGTACAGGAGTGGGAACTATAACCTCCGTCAGACTCCTGGTTAATGACTATAGGTCCACCTTCAACAGTAACATTCCAACCACACTCATCTCCAAATTACTAGATGCAGGACACAGCATCCTCCTCTGCAACTAGATCACTGACTTGCTGAGCCACAGACCTCAGCCAGTAAGCATAGTCGACAAAACATCCCCATAGTTGACGAAACAACATATGACTAACGTGCATTCATGGAAGGTGGTAAAAATCATTGGTGACATGCTGAACTTACTTAGTTTTCTGAGGAATTAGAGGAGTTGGTGTATTTTCTTAGCCTTCACTTCAGCGTAGTTGGTTCATGGCAAATATTGGTGATTTTTGCACCTAGGAACCTTGGAACTTATACATGTCGACCATCTCCACCTCCACACCATTGAGGCTGACGGAGATATGTACACTACCTTGTTTCCTCAGGTCAATAACTACACCCTTAGTTTTGTTGATATTGAGGGGAAGGTTGTTGTCTTGATACCAGTCCATGGGTAGTACTCATACATGGTATGATAATGTTTTTACTGTAGCTCAACTGAGTGATAATAAGTAAGTAAGTAAGTAAATAAGTACGTTTATTGGCCAAGTATTCACATACAAGGATTTTGCCTTGGTGATCCGCCCACAAGTAACAACATGACAAAGAGTGACAGTTACGAATGACTCAGAAAACACTAAATATTAATAATAATAAGACATTAATGATAAAACACCATTGATCGAGCATGTGAACCAACAAAATACCAGATCAAAGAGAGGCTACAGATTTTTGGCTGTTGAGTAGAGCAACTACTTATGGATAAAAACTGTTTTTATGTCTGGCTGTGGCAGCTTTGACAGTCCGGAGTCGCCTTCCAGAGGGAAGTGATTCAAAGAGTTTGTGGCCAGGGTGAGAGGGGTCAGAGATGATCTTGCCCGCTCGCTTCCTGGTCCTTGCAGTGTACAGTTCATCAATGGAGGGAAGGTTGTAGCCAATAACCTTCTCTGTTGATTGGACGATTCGCTGCAGCCTCCAGGTGTCGTGCTTGGTGGCCGAGCCAAACCAGACCATGATGGAGAAGGTGAGTCCATGATGGAGAAGGCGATGGCCGTGTAGAATTGGACCATCATTGCCTGTGGCAGATTGTGCTTCCTCAGCTGCCGCAGGAAAACAATCCTCTGTGTGCCTTTTTGATGGTGGAGTCGATGGTAGCCCCCCACTTAAGGTCCTTGGAGATGATGGTTCCTGGCACCTTAAAAGACTCCACAGATGTGACTGTGGTGTTGTTGATGGTGAGTGGGGTGAGGGGAGGGGGAGCTCTCCTAAAGTCTACAATCAATTCCACTCTCTTAAGAGCATTGAGCTCTAGGTTGTTGCTACGGCACCAGGACGCCAGCTGTGACACTTCCTGTCTGTAGGCAGATTCCTCCCCATCCTGGATCAGTCCAATTAGGGTTGTGTCATCCAATATTAACCAGGACCAATATTAATAAGGTCCAATGTTAACTAAATAGGGATAGATGGCAAAGAAAGGCAGAGCTTATACTGCATGTAAAGAGACCATCAGCTCTACTGCTTTGTGCTGCCATTTAAGGTCCACCTGGGTTTCCTCCCAGTATATCTTCATCCTCTCAGCTTTTCAGCATATTCTCTCTTCTCTTTACTTTATGCACTCAACTAGTTTCCGTCTGAGAGGAGCGTAGCTATTTATCTCAACCTTTTCCTGTGGTAATTGATTCCACTTCCCAAGTACTTCATAGGTTGTAAAGAACTGGGAATGTCCAGCGGCTGTGAAATGCAGTATAATGTGCACATCTCTCTCTTTTCTTTCCTGAGTGCAATATTGAGTAATAGCCTTGCCCTTTCTGATGCCTCATTTTGATTTCTCGCAAAAGCAGAAATAATTCTCTGTGCATCAATTTTGTTCAAAACATTCAAAATGTACCCACTAAGTATCTTTTTTTCTGAAGAAAAATGCCTTGACTGTTCAGTCTTTCCCATTCAGCTGTCTCCCACATTCCTCAATTTAATTCTGCACTTTAATAGACTGGGGTTAGAATTGTACACTATGCTGAAGAGTGCTATAACTAATAGTAAGATTAAATGAGAACTTACCAGTTCGAAGTTTGATCCTTATTTTATGAGGAGTTACAATGAGGGATTACGTGAAGAAGCCCCGCCAGGCGCATGCGCGTCATACTTCAAAGCAGCGGCATGAAAACACAGAAACATATATAGCTGAAGTAACATAGTAAGGCTTTAAGAAGACTAGAACTACCAGATGATCTCTTAGATTATGAGGGTGGGAGCGGAGGGCACGTAATCCCTCAACGTAACTCCTCATAAAATAAGGATCAAACTTCGAACTGGTAAGTTCTCGTTTAATCTTACTATTTTACCTCGGAGTCACGTGAGTGACTACGTGAAGATTTCAAAGCTCTATGTTTACATGCCGTAGATGCACTCCATACGACAATCTGCTTCGGTTGACACAGTAGTGAATAAATAATATATTGAACATTGCTTCAAATTATTCAATAACTATTTTTAATAATAATAATAACAAAAATCATTAATAACCCCTCTATCCCAGGAGGAAATTACAAACAATGATATAACAAATGAATTAAATGGAACCCAAAACAGCTTGCCCAAACCGTGGCACTGTCTGTACAGGTTGATCGTAGATCTGTGAGAAAGTTGATTCTCTACACCATCCTGCGGCCGCAAGAATTTGGTCTAGCGGCACGTCCTGAGCCTTCGCCGCGGATGTCGAAGCCCGGTGGCGTGAGATTTAAACACATGAGTGTTGACTCCAGCATAATTGAGAACCTGTTTCAACCATCTAGAAATAGTTTGTACTGACACTCTTTTATATGGCTTTTTGTGACTAATGAGCAGTCCTGTCTCAGAACCTCTGAGACTCCTTGTTAACTCAAGATATTAACTACACATAACATTTGGTCAACAGGATATGCTTTAAACATCACTTTGGTTCCTGCCATACCTGGCCCCCTTTGTTTGATTAAATCATAGACATAAAATGTAATGACAGACAAATGCATACAATCTATTCATAACAATTGTAATGTTTGTACACGTTGTGCTGAAACCAGCGACATCAGCATAAACACTTTCAGAGTTAATCTCTGCATAGACAATGACGTAATTGGAGCCCATTGCCGAAGCAGTGTGAGAAATATACTGATATCCCACATTTCTGTATATCTAGGTTTAGGAGGGTTTTTGTTAAAACTTCCTCTCATAAATCGGGATACTAACGGATGAGCCCCGATAGGTTGTTGTCCTGAGGTCTGCCCTAAATAGGAGGACAAAGCACTCCGAGCACTGTTAATAGCACTATAACTCAAGTACTCATCAAAATGCAATTTAGCAAGGAACTCCAACACATCACTTATGCTTGCAGTATGGTAAGATTGTACACAGAACATCTCCCATTTCTTTATGTGAACCACATATTGTTTTTTAGTACTGTTCCTCCAGGCTTCAGTGATAACCTCCATGGTCCTGTTCGACAATCCAAGGCTTTCGAATGGTCTGTTCAGAACCTGCAGACCAGCAAATTGATACGGTCATGTAATGGGTGACTTTCTCCTGTAACCGGATGCACCAACAAATTATTGCAGCTGGGAACCATCATGAATGGCTGAGCCATCATTCTGAGTACCAATGGGAACCATGGTTGTGTTGGCCAATCTGGGACCACCAAAACGCCTGTGGCGGAGTAACGCTCTATTTTCGTTAGACATTTCGTAATCAGACAAAATGGAGGAAAAGCATGAAAGAATGAGTGCCCCCAATGTAACGAAAATGCATCCACAGCTACTGCTCCTGGATCTGTCTCCCATGAAACATATTTAGGCAACTGGTGATTCAGTCTGGATGCAAACAGAACAATATCTGGCAACCCAAATCGAGTGACAATTGTTTGAAAAACTTTAGAATCCATCATCCATTCTATATTGTCATTAAAATTTCGTGACCTATGGTCTGCCACTATATTGTCTACCCCTGGTAGATAGATGGCTGAAACCCAGATGTTTCTCAAAATACACCAATGCCATATGAGATTAGCCATGCTATCACATGAAACTGATCTTGCCCCTTCCATAAATTAATATATGCCACTGCCGTGGTGTTATCAATCTGAACGCGTAAATTATTAATTGTGGAGCAATATGTCTTTAACTCATAAAATGCCCCCAATAATTCCAAATAATTTATCCCTTGTGTGTGTAGAATCAAACCTTCTTGTTCATTCCATCTACCCCCACAGCTAGACTCAATGTCCGTAGCCCCCCATCCGAGAGCACTTACATCAGTCTGTAAAATCATTGAAGGTTCCTGCACAAAAATGTTATTGGTAGCTTGGCTAACATTAACAATCCACCACTGCAATTCTGCTAGAGCTGTGGTTGGTAACTGCATAACCCGATCAAAATGGCCTGCATGCTCTTTTAGTGCTTATTCTCTTGCTCTTTGCAAATGTTGATAATGCAAAGGACCGAACTGTACTGCAGGGAAAGCTGCTACGAATTTTCCAATGACCTTAGCGACTTCTCGGATTGAGGGATAAAGTTTTTGTGTGAGGCAAGTACAGACATCAGCAATATCCACAACCTTGGCTGTTGGTAATGTTACTGTCATATCAACTGAATCAATAAGAAATCCCAAATACTCAATATTTTGGGTTGGCTGTAATTTAGATTTAGTTGGATGGACCAAAAATCCTAATGTTTCAAACACATTTTTGGTTACTGCAACTGACTCCTCAGCTGACTCTTTAGTGTTGCTGATAATTAAGACATCATCTAAATAAGGCATGACAATGTGATTACGGGCCATCAATAGCCTCAGCACAGGTTTTAACAATTTAGTAAATAGCCTAGGTGCTGAACTTAATCCATTAGGCAATGCTTTGTATTACCACAGCTGTCCCATCCAATTAAATTTCAAGTACCTGTGAAAATTAGCATGAATTGGCACTGAATAATACGCATCTTGCAAATCAATAGTTGCCATATAACAACCTTGTGAGACCAGCTGTTTTGCAGTAACGAAGGTGTCCATTTTAAAATGTCTATAGAGAACTGAAGAATTTAAGTGAGTGAGGCCCAGAATTACTCTACAACCCCCATCTTTCTTAGGTCTGGGGAATATATTAGACACAAATTGTTGAGGATGAGTAATGGCTTTCTCAATCACTCCTTTTTGGCATAAATTCTTAATCTCATCGTTAACCTGTTCAGTCTCTGGAGCAGAAAACACCAACATTTTATCTGGCTTGTGCTGCTGAGGTGGATCTATCCCTGAGATAAACTCAATGGTAGAACCTGACACAGTATTTTGTATAAACATATCACATGTTATACAGCACCATTCATTGTAAAACAATTGTAATCTACCTCCAATAGGAGGTTGTGCACCAGAACCTTTAACAAAAGTGCCCAGTACCTCTGCAGTTGGCCTGTAAGCCTGCTGTCTGCTCATATTGGGGTTGAAGCCGCTCTGTCTTGGTGGGTAACCTCGTTGCCCCATGGCCTCCCCCTGCTCGGTCCAGCACCTGGATCCAACCTTCGGTACACAACCCAGGTTTGCGAATAGGTGGCCGTTATATGCTTGGCTTCATCAAACCAATTATTTTTGCCTCATCATCAATATCACGTATTTGTTTGACAAGGTCCGTTGCAAACAGGAACACAGGCGTTTGTATATTTGTCGCCTTACATAGAGCAGCAAACTTTTGATTGAGGGTTGGCCCGATTTGCGATTTTTCTAATGCAATTTACTTCAAAAAATGCATTGCATAATAGAACCAACATATCTTTTTGAGTTTGAGTAATCATTGTCCCTTTGACCATAGTGCCAAATGCAGTAATTGCTGCAGCCACCAGTTGGAGGATGTGTTGATGCCGAACCTCCTGTCCTCTCATAGAAGGACTCATGGGTGCCCAAATAGCTGGGTTCACCGTAGGCACTTTCAATGACGCACAATTGACAGGTGTTTTGTACTTGTTGGTAGTCTCTTGCATCATAGCTTGCCGGAGCTGGTGAGACACTAAATAATTAATATTGTTGGCAAGGTACTCTTCCATTGCCTCACCAGTCCCCTCCGGAATAGCAAAACTCATTGCAATATCTGGGACACCCGGAGCGTGGCTCTTGTGCTCTGGTGTTTGCACATAAGCAGGGACACCAGACGTGGGGTCAGCTGCATCCTGCCCCGCTTCTCCAAGTCATATATTAGGGAGGCATCCTCCAGTCCTAAACAAGGCGCTGGAAGGAAATCCCCTTGCTGATAGTCCACATATTCCTCTTGATGTGGGCCTTGTTGAACAGCTGCCTGGGAAATCACTGGGTGCTTGGACCCTTGATTTATCAAAGTTTGGAGCATCTTCTCCATATTTTGCATTCTCCCCCACATTCTTTTATTATCTGGAGGGGAGTCACATTTTTCTTCAGACTCTGACAACACGGGTCTGATAGACTTTCTTTTTGCCTTTCTATGGCTATCAGTGGGCCTCAGCCTCCTGAGTAACTGGTGTGGAAAGTTCACTTTCTAATAAAACGTCTGTCGGTAAAACGGCACCCGGTATCGGAACTGGTGTTGCCGCGCTCTTCTCCCGACACGATCGAATTAGTGAATCCGCATCACTGGACCCACGCTTAGAGCGAACTCTCCTACCTGACCGCTCCATACCACCAACTCCTACTGACTTCTCGAGCCAGCTTTACGGAGTTAAATACTCCCAGGCAAAGTTTTCAAAACCACTTACCTGCGAGTTTACTACTTACCGCTGGTGGAGCTGCGTCCTCCAGCCCATTCAGTGCAACATGCGCGGACATAATGACGCACATGCGCCTGGCGGGGCTTCTTCACGTAGTCACTCACGTGACTCCAAAGTGTGACAAACCATGACATAACACCACCAGTTTTTAAATCGATTGTCTTGAATCAAGTCGCAGTGTAATATGATGCACACTGTGGTTTGCACTTGTGGTTTGTAGTGCAAATCAGTGCATTCCATTTATTTTGACTTGCACCTTTCATTGGTACGGTTGGGAGGGAAATAATGTAAGTTCTCCACAAGCCAAGGTGGTCTAGGCATTAGTAGTGTATATAAGTGTAAAGGGTACCTTCAAAGACAAATTTATTTTATTGAATGAACTTGATATATTGTAAAACTTGACACTATTGTTTAGCTGGGAGTCTATTGTCTTCAGTTAGGCATGTTTATATTGATAGCGCTACCTCTGTCTCCTTGTTAAGCAAACAGTAGCCCAACAGAGTTCACAAACATAACAAAGGCATTGATTTTGAGATTGTACTTCTTGAGGGAATAGCAGGACATCGATCTGGTGGAAGGAAATTAGAGAATGTGATTCCTTTAGCAGAGCAGTGAATATGGCGATAGATTGGTGAGTTCATGAGAAATGAACAGACAGCCTCTTACCTTGTACGTGGATCATCAGGTGAATTATATTGGCAATGTTCTCGGGCAGGACAATGTGGAAACGCATGAGTAGTGATTGGCTACATTGTTGACGGCAATGGGTGTAACGGCATATGGGACATCGGAGATCCTACCAGTTTATGCACTACAGATGAAGTCACAAATTGGACAGAATAAGAATAGAAAGAGGTCTCTACTTGAACAAATCTCTCAATCCAGTTCTGTTGGAGATAGGTACAATTTGATAGGTACAATTTGGGGATGTGCAAAGAGGGACCAAAGTAAAAGTTGCTGAATCCATGGTCAGATTGAGGTGCAGTTTCTATGTTTGAGCATGTTGGATTGCTTAGTATGTGGACTGTTAAATGAGAGAATTCACACAGAATTACTTCATTAATTTCATAGTCAAGCATATATGTGGAATGGCTGTCAGCACAGAAATAACATTTAAGTAGAAAGAATTTCCTCTTGTGCAGTGCTTCTAGGATGTGAGTGCAGGTATTCAAAGAAATAGTAAGATTAAACGAGAACTAACCAGTTTGAAGTTTGATCCTTATTTTGTGAGGAGTTACGATGAGGGATTTCGTGAAGACCCCGCCAGCTCGCATGCGCGACATTCTTCAAAGCAGCGGTGTGAAATCACAGATAGCAGAACTAACTGGAGATAGTAAGATTAAGAGAAACCATATACCAGTTGACCTTATGATTAAGGGTGGCGAGCGGAGGGCACGAAATCCCTCATTGTAACTCCTCATAAAATAAGGATCAAACTTCAAACTGCTAAGTTCTCGTTTAATCTTACTATTTTACATCGGAATCATGTGAGTGACTTCGTGAAGATTTCAAAGCTCTGTGATTTAATGTCCTGGACCACGTCCATGCTCACACACTGCCGTAATAACTGTTGGAGGAAGTGTGTTAACGCATTTCAGACTTGTAACAGAGCTGAAAAACAATAATGTATTCATTAATACAAACAAAAAATCCCTGAGTTCGGGAACCGTTCAGGGAACAGAATTTAAAACAGTATCTGCAAACATCGCAGGAGTGGCCACAGGTTTGTTATAAAACCATTGAGACACGTCGCCGTTGGCCAAGCCCGCTGTTGCGAGGACATGGTCCACGGGTACCTCCATGGTCCTCGCCGCTGATGTGGACGCAGCCCTGGTAGAATGAGATTTGAATATCAGTGTCTACCCCTGCTGCATCCAACACCACCCTGAGCCACCTGGAATTGCCTGCACAGTTACCCTGTGATGTGGGCTTTAAAAACTGATGAATAGACTTGTTTCCATTCTCCTTATATTTTGTGTGACATTAATATAATGTCGGAGATAAGTGGCTATACAGAGGCGTACATCAATGGGATATGCATGGAATTCCCATTTAAGACCGGTTGTACCAGGTCTATGGTGTTTAAGTAATTCATCAATGAAAAAGGTTGCCTTGGTAGGGGTCGAGACCATCCTGTCCAGTTTAGTTTGTGGAGGGTCTGGACCCGCTGAGATGTATAAGTGCCATTAGCATCACCACTTTGTAGGTGAGTTTGGCCAGTGGGGTTCCGAAACTGGTGACCAACTCCTTAGTAGGGACAATGCTACCCCAATATCACAGGTCATATTGTATCATGGTCTACTAGGGTAAGAATTGAAATACCCCTGAGGCCCTCATCATAGTGAAGGCCCGCGAGGAATTCCAGCACAGTTGTGGTGGCAGAGTCGTAGGTGATATTAGGCATAGAACAGAAGGCCTCCCATTTCCTTACATGGGTAAGGTACTGCTCCCTCGTGGACTCTCTGCCAATGCCGTGACGATATCCATGGTCCTGTTCGACAGCCCGAATTCCAGCAAAGGTCTCTTCAGAACCTGCAAGCCAACAGGTTCAGATGACCACGGCACGGATGATTCTCCCCTGATATGGGATGTATCAGTAGGTTCGGACATTTAGGTCCCTGCACCCATCGTTTCTTTACCATGTTGAGGACCACCGGGAACCATGGCTGTATGGGGCAGACGGGTATTATCAGAATCCCTGATGCTGACTCTAGCTGGATTACCGCAATACCCGACTGATGAGGCAGAAATGGGGGAAATGCATAGAAGAACAATGTTCCCCAATGTAGTGAGAATGCATCCATCGCTGCTGCCCCAGGATCTAGCTCCCATGAGACATATGTTGGTATTTGATGGTTCAACCTGGACGCAAAGAGGTCGATATCTGATGTTCCATACTTAGCTATAATATTAGCAAATATTTGGGGGTTCAACATCCACTTGGTGTTGTCCTTGAATACTCGTGACCTGGTGTCTGCCACTGTATTAAGCTTACCTGGAAGGTATGTAGTTGATATCCAAATATTTCAATGCACCAGTGCCAAGTTATTTACCAATTCATCCCAATATATCGACTTGATACCACCAATATGGTTTAATATGCCAACACTGTGGTATTGTCTATCTGTAGACGGACATGTTTCTGTCCTTTCTTGGGTTGCTGTGGTGCTGGGGTGTGGGGTTGACACATTTTCTTCAGGCAGGTCGCTGTGGGCTTTGGCTTAAACAGGCCTCTGATGATAAGACGCGACCTTTGGGTTTGCTCCCGTCACTATATCGGGTTGAACCTGGGCCTGTTAGATGTTGCATATGGATGCTGCCGGCGATGCGCTGGAGGTCTGCCAGAGGAAGGCGGTTTTATCAAACCTACCGCTTTAGCTTCCTCGTCTAGGTCAAACAACTATCTTGGTGGTGGCGTAGCGGTGGCCTTACACAAACCCGCAATTTTTGGGGTTGAGTGAGGGACAGATAGAGCTTTTCCAAAGCAATTGAATTCATATTGCGTATTGCAGAGCATATGCTTCATGGATGCATCCTGCTTCTCTTCCGTCATGTCCATACCGTCGACTGACCTGGCAAACACAGTGATGCCTGACGTCAGTAGTTTCAGGATGTTTTGAATTTTTCCCTGTGCCCTTATCCCAGGGCTGATTTTTCCCCATATGGGTGTGTTCATGGTATGGAAGTTCAGCGACACGCAATTTTCCGGGCCATGTATTTGCTTGTGGTCTCCGAACTTACCTGTTCCTGTAATTGGTGTGTTGTCAGGTAGTTTATGCTTGCCGCTAGCCTTGGCTGAAGAGGTTGCCTTTCTGGGATGGTTGAGCGAATTTAGACACCATCCCCAGAAGTTCCTTTTCTTGCATCCTTTGCAACTGTAAGTCTTCAGCCAAACCCTCTTTGAAGTCAGCTAGTGCCTGACTTCTGGCGCTCCCTACTGAGGAGGGAGAGATGTTGGACAGCCCTGTCATGGACCCTGCCGTTGACGTTTGGGATCCTAGGGACGCACACTCCTGATGGAGTAGGTCCCTTTTGAGCAGCTGCTCGACCATGCGCTCCATTCGAGCTATGCGACCGCCGCCGCTATCTGCGGACGGAAAGTCGTCATCCCCAAGTTCTGATGAACAAACGGGGCCTCTACCGACAGTCCGCACCTCGTCGAGGTGATGTCTAAGGGATTGGTAGTCGGTGCCAACCGCTCTTACGGGGCTACACGACTCCCGCGCGGATTTGCCGCTTGTCCGCGGTCTTCCGGACGGAAGCGGTGGCGAGCTGGTGCCAGCCGCCCCTGCGGGGCTACACAACCTCCTGTTGGTTTTTCCGCCTGTCTATTGCGACTGCGACGGTGAGGGGTCGGTGCCAGCCGCTCCAGCGGGGCTACACGACATTTGCGTGGGCTTGCCGCCAGTCCCATGTCTTCGGGACTGATGCAACGCAAAGTCGGTGCCAGCTGCTCCTGCGGGGCTACTCGACTTGTGTTTAGTTTTGCCACTGGTCCGCAATCTAGAGAACTGAAGCGGTGGAGAGACGGTGCCAGCCGCTCCAACGGGGCTACTCGACTCATGTGCCGTTTTGCCACTGGTCCGCCCTCTTGCGAACTGATGTGGTGGTGTGTCGGGGTGTCCCTTAACCTGGCCCTGTCTTCTGCACTTTTTTGCGGCTGGTCTGTTTTCGTACAGACTGCTCCAAAGTCCCGTGGTCTGCAATGGCATGCTTGAAGCATCCTTCTTTTTGCTCCTTTTCTGCATAACGAAGTATCTGTAAAGGATTTAAACAATACAGAAACCCAACCAACTCAAGGTTAGTACAATTCCGTCAGATTTGGCCCCAGGCGGAACAGCGCTCCCCCCCCCCCCCAGCCAGACATTGCTTAATGTGATTCCCTCCTTCATAGTCAGCCTAGGCCTTATCCTCCCCTACGAAGAGGGTGAGCATTTGGCAGCCCTGTAAAGGGTACTGCCATGGGTCTGCTCGGAGACCCATAGTGACCACACTCCCTGGTCAACTCATCCCTTCCCACCCAAACACAGGTACTTTCCCTGCAACCACAGGAGATGCAACACCTATCCCTTTACCTCCCCGCTCGACTCCATCCAAGGACCCAGAGAGTCTTTTCAGGTGAGGCAGAGGTTCACTTGCACCTCCTCCAACCTCATCTACTGTATCCGCAGTTCCAGGTGTCAACTCCTGTGCATCGGCGAGACCAAGTGCAGGCTAGGGTTATCGTTTCGCTGAACACCCCCGCTCAGTCCGCCTTAACCTATCTGATCTCCCAGTTGTTCTGCACTTTAACTCCCCCTCCCATTCAGACCCTTTTGTCCTGGGCCTCCTCCATTGTCAGAGTGAGGCCCAGTGCAAATTGGAGGAATAGCACCTCATATTTTGCTTGGGCAGTTTAAACCCTAGCGGTATGAACATTGACTTCTCTAACTTCAAATAGCCCTTACTTTCCTTCTCTCTCCATCCCCTCCCCCTTCCCAGTTCTCACACCAGTCTCACTGTCTCCAACTACATCCTATCTATGTCCCCCCAACTCCCCGGACATCAGTCTGAAGAAGGGTCTCGACCCGAAACGTCACCCATTCCTTCTCTTCAGAGATGCTGCCTGAGTTACTCCAGCATTTTGTGTCCACCTGTATCAACTTTATATTTGCATGCAATTTCAATCCATTTTATGTGGATAATTGAATTACATTTCAGGTGGCAAATTGCAGTTTTGCTACTTCCTCCAATCATGACTGTACTTGTTGTGATTAATTTGGCTAACCAATTAATTTTCTCTGAGGAAATGTTATTCCATTAACAAATTGATTAAGGCCATGCAATGGTGCTTTGATAGAAGTCAGTTTGGGTTTGTTTGTATTACTGAGCAGTTTCCCAGCAAAGATCTGACCATTAGTGTTGCCAAAGACTGGAGATGAGCCAAACACTTTACCTGTTACTCTCCTGAGAATTTCGGATTCTTACAGATACTCAAAATAAGAGGATTTATTAAAGAAAATAAACAGACAAATTCTACCCCATGCTATTCACTTCCTTTCATCACATTTTCTTTAAAAGTCAATTTATAAAGAGCCTTGGTTCCCTGAGGGGTGTTGGGACACTGTTTAGTCAATTTCTGAGTACTCTATGTGAATCACAAAGTGGACTTTAATGGGCCCACCATAGACTGGAATGCTGTAAGTTTGCTGAGCAGCTCCGAGTATTAACTGCGTACTGTATTTGCTGCCATGGCGACAATAAAACACTCTTCACTCTTGACATGGTCATGAACGGAAGTAACTCAGCTGGGCATCTCTGGATAGAAGGAATGGTTGCTGTTTCGGGTTTGAAAGAAGGGTCTGAAGAAGGGTCTCGACCCGAAAGGTCACCCATTCCTTCTCTCCAGAGAAGCTGCCTGTCCTGCTGAGTTACTCCATCATTTTGTGTCTATCTTCGGTGTAAACCAGCATCTGCAGTTCCTTCCTACTCATGAAGGGAAGTTTCTAGCGAGCTCCGTGGTGGTGCAGAAGGGCAGCTGCAGCAAGCGCTGCAGAGTCGTCTGTTGAGCAGTGCAAAAGCGGACCTGGCGGCGGGTCAAGGACAGCAGCGGAGAGGCGGTCAGGCCGAGAACTACGAGGGACCTGGCGGGAGAGGGGATGGCAGGTGCTGAAAAACAAATAGGAATCGACATAACTCTAATGAGTGCTTCAGTAACTGTTGCCTCCAGAAACATGGCACAATAAAATATCATTGGATCATTGAACCATTGAACCATTGAATTACGCAAATAGTCAGCCAGTCAAGATGGTGACTGAGCTGTATGTACAGTGCCTTGCAAAGGTTTTCATACCCCTTGAACTCAGTTTTCAGTTTTTTATTTGTAACAAAATTTGAAAACCATGTATAATTTTCCTTCCACTTCACAATTATGCACCACTTTGTGTTGGTCTATCACATAAAATCCCAATAAAATACATTTACATTTGTGGTTGTAATGTGACAAAATGTGGAAAAGTTCAAGGGGTATGAATACTTTTGCAAGCCACTGTAGATTGGTAATTGTTGGTCGTGACACATATGAGCAGCTGCCCAGTGCTATTCAGATTCAGATTCAGGTTCATATTTATTGTCACGTGCACCAATTATGGTACAGTGATATTTGAGTTACCATGCAGCCATGCAATTAAAAGAACACAACACAATTAAAAAGAACAATAGAATTTAACATAAACATCCACCACAATGATGGAAGACAATAAAGTCCAGTCAGTCTTCCTCCTTTTGTTCACCCGTGTTTGGGGCCTTGACCCTCCACAGTCGCCGCTACGGACGGCCGATTATACAGGCCCTGTCGTCGGGATGATCGAAGACGGATGGAACACAGTGGCCCAAATCGGCCACTTTCTTATCGGAGACCGCGGCTTCTCGATGTTATAGGCCGCAGGCAGGCCAGCGGTCGGAGCTCTTCTCTGGCGATCCCTGGCAAGGGATCCCTGGCTCATGGATGGTAAAGTCCGCTCCACACCTGCTGCTAGAATCTCCGCAGGCCATTAGATTTAGCAGGCCGGTGGTCGGAGCCTTTCTTCTGGCTCCGCGATGGAAGTCCGCGCCGTGCCTGCTGTTGAAGCTCTGGGCAGGTCTCCGGGAAAGACTGCTCCAAACCAAGTTATTAGGCCGCGGGGGAGGTGAAAATGCGACTAAGAGAAATGTCACATTCCGCCAAGGTAAGTGACTGGAAACGGTTTCCCCTTTAACCCCCCCCCACATACAAACATACCGGGACACATTTACACATACATTTGGACATGACTGACAATCTGCTGGCGAGGCCGCCGCGCGCGGCGCCACCCGACAACGTAACTCCATTGGTGAGATTCAGTTTCCTTCTGCATGTGTACTTTAGGAATATCTAGTTGACATTTGGAGAAATGTCATGCATAAGACAAGGAGAAAAAGCTGCCAATGATCATTGCCAAGTGAATGACTCAACTTGTATTGATGTGGATGGAATAGCTACGTCAATTTATTTCTGGCTCCCATTAACTGTTGGCATGGCACCTGTGTGGCCTTTGTCTAGGATGACTATGTTTTCAATAACGCGATCTACAGCATTGTTGGGTACAGATGCACATCAAGGAGCAAAGTTGTTATTGTTGTTTGAGATAAATTGACTTTGCCCCTAAGCTTCAAGTCAAAGGTCAAGGGTGTTTAATTGTCATATGTACTGAAAACAGGACAATGAATTCCTTACTTGCAGCAGCAAAACAGGCCTGTTAACACAGTACTCATAGATAACATAATAAACAAAAAAAATCACTACTTTAAAAACCCTAATATTGGTGCAAAAATGCCTGAAGTCTTTAGTGCATCCAAGACAGTTCATTGTTCATTGTTTGGTTAATGTTTCGAATGTTCAAGTGTCTGATGGTGGTTGGGAAGAAGCTGTTCATGAAGGATTTCAGACTCCTACACCTTCTTTCTGAGGGCTTGGTTAGGGTGGTGTAGGTCCATGATAATGCTGGCTGTGTTTTTGGGGCAGCGCCTCCGACAGGTCCAGTCAGTGTAGGGGAGGTCAGCACCCATGATGGATTGGGTGGTGTCCACCATTTTTAGTAATCTTTGTTCCTGGGCATTCAAAGTAGAGGAGTTGGTGAGCTTTCTTTATGATTGCATCAATGTGCTGGGTCCAAGGCAGATCTTCAGAGATATGCAGGCCCAGGAACTCTAAGTGATTGACTCTTTCCACCGCCGACCCATTAATGAAGACAGGTGCATCATCTTGGCCTCCCTCATCTAAAGTCAACATCAGCTCCTTGGTCTTGGAAACGACACGATACAACTTTATGTATCCCGGGAGGGAAATTGATCTGCCAACAGTCATAACACACAAAATACATGAAATTAAATTAAATTGACGAGTGGATAGGAGTGGGGATGTGCAAAGATTGGGGAGGGGGGGGGGGGTCAGTCTACCCCATGACAGGAGGGCGAGGAGTTGTACAGTTTGACCACCACAGGGAAGAAGGATCTCCTGTGGCGTTCTGCTGGTTGCTACACTACTTGCTACACTTCCCATATTCATCCCATAACACCTCCGAAGTACTTTCAGAAATAATTCTGTGACATTCTGCAGTCATGCGAGGGTAAATATAAACATTGAGTGATTAATGAACGTAGTGGAGAGCTTAGGACGTTATTGGTCCATCTTAAATTAATTCACATCTGATGTTATAAAAAAAATAGAAATGAAAGTATCGTGTGTCACTAAATTAAATTGAAATGACAATTTACAATACCAACTGTTTGATACACACCTTAAGAAAACAGCATTTTTATAGTCTGATTCCCACTATCTCAGTACAACCTTTCTGTCTGGTAAATTACCAGCTTCCTTGATGCAGATTTTAATCAATTTTTATCCATTACGTGGCCTGAAATATAATTTTTTTGTGGTATCGTGTTGTCTACTTATGAAGAGTATGCTTCTCAAAGATTCGAAAAACCTGGCATAAACCAGCTCAAGGGAATGAGCTGAGAATTATGGACTTTGAATGATCAGCTGTGCTATCTACAAGTAAACATAAGGCTTTGAATGAAATATGGGATTAGATTGACAACAAAAAATTAAGAGCTCCTTGCATCATTTGACATTGATAACCATGACACTAATGGCAAGGTGCCTGAAAGCTTATTCTGTCCTATACAGTTCTGAACAGAGCCAATATTCTTTGTTCTTGTTAATGAACCTTTGTGGTGATATAAGTAAAAATTGTAAAACCGAAGATAGACACAAAAAGCTGGAATAACTCAGTGGGACAGGCAGCATCTCTGGAGAGAAGGAATGGGTGACTGTCAGTCTGAACTGTCAGTCTGAAGTAAGGTCTTGACCCGAAATGTCACCCATTCCTTCTCTCCAGAGATGCTGCCTGTCCCGCTGAGTTCCTCCAGCTTGTTGTGTCTATCTTCAGTTTAAACCAGCATCTGCAGCTCCTTCCTACATGTAGTAAAACAGAAGTGTGGAATTATGTAATTTTTCCGGCTTTTGAATTTTGTCTTACGTGCTTTGGTTTGTTGCTTTGCTCTCTAAGATAAAGGACTGGTGTATGGAAGCAGAAAAGATATTTAAAATGGTGGTTTTACAATAAAAGAATATTAGGAAATACAAGTATGTCAGACCCAGGCTTGGTCAATGAATCCACTAAGAATTTGAAGGCAAAAATGGAACACTACTTTTGATCTTTTTGGGCAAAGACATGGAAAGTGTGCATGAAATGGAGGTCTTGCTCTTCCAGGGTTCAGCAAGCACAGAAGCTCCTAAGATAGACACAAAGCGCTAGAGTAACTAAGCAGGACAGGCAGCATCTCTGGATAGAAACAATGATTCCTTCGAACTCAGCGGGACAGGCAGCATCTCTAGAGAGAAAGAATCATTCCTTCTATCAAGAGATGCTGCTTGTCCCACTGAGTTACTCCAGCATTTTGTGTTGATCTTCAGTGTAAACCAGCATCTGCAGTTCCTTCCTGCACATAGAAGCTCCTGTTTTTGCTCCTATTGGCTAACAAGAACAGTGGAGTGTATTATGAAGGTGGCCAAATAGCTGCTGGGTTATATTCCCACAGCTTCCCTGCTTCCTTCCCGTTTAATTACTAAAGCTCTGGCAAGTAGAGGACCCAATTAATGTGTGAACAATACAGTCTGATCACATCATTATCACTGTTTTAATTTAAAATCATGGGAGGTCAACTCTGCCCCACACCCAAGAGTGAATCCTAGACGGATACCAAGCCAACCTTTCTTGTTTATTTTGTGTGACAACTTCTTATAGCTGCAAAGAAGCCTGAGCAGCTCCTTAAGCCTTTTATCAAATCATTAGGTCTCTTCCTTTTTCCTCCGGCTATCATTTCTTTTGGAAATATACCTTCATCCCATTATTGTCATAATGCCAGGGATTGTTCCGTTTGGTAGCTGTGCTGTTTTGGTTCCAGAAAAATTCCCTATTCCTGTCCATCAGCAACAGGTTCAATTGTGGTGATGTACTAAAATAGGGCGCAGAAATAAAGTGCCAAGCTTCAGGCTAGAAAACCTTGAAGGGCTCCTACACTTCCTGCCTGGAAACATCCATGTGAGAAAAGGATGCGTTGAAACGTACAGAGTAGTGAAAGGCTTGGATAGAGTGGACGTGGAGAGGATATTTTCACTAGTGGGAACTAGAGGTCATAGCCTTAGAATTAAAAGATGTTATTTTAGGAAGGAGATGAGGAGAAGATTCTTTAGTCAGAGGGGGTTTCTTTTGAATTTTCTGTGGAATTCTTTGTCACAGAAGGCTGTGGAGGCAGTCAGTGGATATTTTTAAGGCAGAGATAGATTTTCGATTATTAAAGATGTCAGAGGTTATGGAGAGAAGGCAAGAGAATGGGGTTAGGAGGGAGAGATAGATCAGCCATGATTGAATGGTGGAGTAGACTTGATGGGCAGAATGGCCTAATTCTACTATCACTTATGATCTTATGACCTTATGACAACTATCTAGTCTTCCAGCATACCCAAGTCTGGATATCGTGCAGACAGGCACTCACCTCCTGACTCTCCCTGGAGTATCCACTATGTACACAATACAATTTCAGGATTAGGATGGAATATTCCCCACTTATCGGAATAGGTGCCACTCTGACAAGAGATGGGATTATCAAGGTTAAAGCAGACCACTTGCTTGGACTCCATCCATTACTATAAACAATCAGTCTCTCCACCTCGGGCCACAGTGTGAGTCAACTGCAGAATGAACAGCAGTTCCTCATCAAAGGCACTCTGACAGCACCTTCCAAACCCTTCATAGAACATTCCAACCCCTTCTACCAAGATGGCACTGAGGAAGACCACGAGATGCAGTTCCCTCTCTAAATCTCACCTATTTTCTTCATCACCACTAGTGCTAAACCTTTTCCAACAGTATTGTTGGAGTACTTTCAGCAGAGGCACAATCCAAGAGGGTGGTGTATCACTATCTACTGCCTTGGTATCTTCTGTCTTGCTGCCTTCTCAACAGCAGGGCTGAGAATAAATGGTATATTTTATAATAATGCCCCATTCCATTAATGAATGAAAGGTAGAATAACCAAAAGGTCATAAAGATGGCTTGAAAATGGAGCTGAGTGCAGAATAATGAGATCCTCCTTCCTCACGTGACTCAACATGTTATGATTGGTTCATCCACTGCATGTTAGAGGTGGTGTGTTATGCACCAAATTGCACATTTCTTGAATCCCCATCACTAATACAATCTAATTTAAATACCCAGGTGTTTAAAGCATAAGAAACATAGCTATAAGGCGAAAGGGAGAAAGTTTAATGGAGATGTGCGGGGCAATTTCTTTTACACAGAGGGTGATGTGGGCCTGGAACGCGTTGGCAGGGATGATGATGGAGGCATTTAAGAAGCTCTTGGATAGGCACATAGAAACGCAGGGAATAGGGGGATATGGATCATGTGCAGGCTGATGAAATTATTTCAGCTTGGCATCATGTTCAGCATAAACAATGTGGGCCATTCCAGTGATGTTCCATGTTCCAGTTCCATGTTCTATGTAAGCCTTATGACTCTGTAGGAACTGACCATCAACTTCCATTGACCTATCTCTGGCAGTTTTGGACTTCATACATGGAGGCCCGAAACTCTGAAAGTTCCCGATTAAATTTCTACGCATGTCCACTTCCTTGATCAAGCTTTTAGTCTCACCTCAGAATGTCCTCTAGCCTTACTCATTGTCAATTTACCTTCATGGTAATTTTCCAGGCTGCATTTTGGTACATTTTATTGAATTAAAGGTGCAATATGATTCCAGTTTCTAGTCTTCTCCAATGTACTTAAAGGAAATCAGTGGATGTGATTGAATCCACCCAAAATTACATTAATAATTAAAAGCAATTGATTACACTTTTGGTGACAGTCATTCTAACCAGCAATGCAGGCAGACAAAATGTGTTGCAGTGCCTTAAGCTGTTTCACCATGTCATCAAAAGACATTTACTGAATAAACATTACTGGGGGGTTAAGTAATGTTAAGTGCTTCAATATAACAGACAATCTGTATTCATGCATTGGTCCAAGTGTATCAATAACGCCTCATTCAGGAGCCGTACTAAAATGATCAGGTACTAGGGCTAGGAGTCTGTGAAAGTGACAATTACAATGATGTAATGTGGTAGTGTCAACGTAAGATCCTAAATGAACATATATCAGCCTTCTTTTAATTTTTGAGATTAAAAAGCACAGATAAAAAGGGTCTTGTCCTGAAATGCCAACCATTCCCTCTCTCCAGAGATGCTGCCTGTCCCGCTGAGTTGCTCCAGCTTTTTGTGTCTATCTTCAGTTTAAACTAGCATCTGCAGTTCCTTCCTACATAAAAAATAAAATCTATCTGACAAAGAGTGAAACTACTGAAAACCAGAACACTGCTATGAAGCAAACTATCTGCTGAAAACTTGATGCATTATTTATAAAAGTTTTTTGGCACAAACAAGAGTTTTTCTGGACGATATTGATTCCTCACACGTGCAGGTGAGCATATTGCAGCTCGATGCAGAATCAAAAATGAAAATCTATTCACACTCTAGCTTCCACATAGATCTCACCTTGTGGCAGTGGGGTACAGACGCTGAAAAATTAATTGATTTCTAGATAGGGAGTTATGGTATGGTATTTGTTTCAGATATATTTACCAGAACAATCACATCGCTTAACAAGCGGTAGAAAGTGTGTTATCGTTTTCAGTTAGTCACAGGCAGCTGCACCGGGTGCACTTGAAATTACCTCAGACCATAGAAACACGTAGAAACAAGTAGAGTATTTTTGCAAATTGCAATAAGCCTTTGTCTGTCAGGCCATTTTTATTCGTATTTTTGCACTGTGGTTATACAAACTATAGGTTTCATCCCAGATGCAAGTAATGGCATAGTGCCATATTTATTCATCTATTCTCGCCTGCTGTCTATGGCCAGACATTGTTTGAGCAAATAGCAATTAAATGTAAAGTCAGATCTTTATGGAAAGAATGAGCAATCATATTTGGAAAGGTTAATTTTCTCTCACTGATGAAACCAGATTATGATTTAACCCTTGCTCTGACACCTGGTTAATTTCCACACATGAGTAAATCAATTTTAATTTGTAACAAATTATTATTTTCCCCTATTCTTTTTCCCCCAAAAAAACATTAAAACTGTGCTGTGCTTTTTAACAGAACAAGTGCAATTCCGTCCCAAACCCAGTGAAAATAAATGCAGTAAGTAAGAAACAAGAACAATTTCAGAAGATAACTTCATTAGAATGAGAATTCAATGCCAAACTGGGATTTTCCGCATGATCTGTTGTGGCCAGTGAAATGGTTAATGGAAGTAACCTTCCTGCAGAGGCACCATCTGTATTACAATTTCCCTAATGATTTCATAAACATTTCTGTAAATCTGCTGTTTGGTGGATATATTTTCATCATTGTTGAAATAATACTTCAGTTTATCAACCAGACTTTCGCTTACTAAAAAAAAGCCCCGTTTAATAGGAGGTTTGATGAAGAACCGGATATATGATGGTAATTAATCTGACATGTGGTGTCCAATCTGAAAGGATATGGTGTTCTGCTCAATTATTTATCATGTAGAGTGGCTGGCCAGTCACTGACCTAAGATACACAATCTATCTGATCTTAGCAAGACTGGTCAAGGCTGAAAATCTGATGCTTCATTCACGAATGAAAATCAGTACTGATTCCAATGGTTTATTGTCCTGTTATTAAAACCACCTAAACTGAGCTGGAATCAAATAACTATTTTTGTGAACTGTCTGCTGTTAAATAAATCTTACCTAATTTGAAGGATTAAACATCAATCCAATGGAAAGGATTCTGACAATGGTCTTCAATGATGCAAAAGCGATCAATGAAAATTTAGAAAAACCTATGAAACTATTTTAAAAATGTGAGAACATTTGAGAACATACTATAATGTTGCATGATCAAGAGAAACACAATGGTTTGAAGTGCGTACATTAATTAGTCCTACACTTAAGAGCCTGTCCCAAGATTTTGTGAAACCCAAAATCCTGGGGTGCCGTGCGCGACCGCGCGTCACTGCCTACGCCACCACGCGCCATGTGTCGTGATACGTAAATGATATCGCATAAATGACGCGCAAATGACGCCCAAGTGCGACAGGCCCTTTACTGTATACATGACGGTTTGCACATGTCCATGAATTTGCTGAAATGTGAGGAAATAATGCCACAGTGAGCAAAACAGAGGATCTGGAACCAAGCTGGACAGTACTCAAATATTCCTTCTCCTTATGTATAATAGTAAAGGATTGTATGGTAAAAAGAGGGCACCAAGGAAGTTCTGAATTAGAGCTGGTGCATTCAGACAAGTACAGAATGCAACATAAAGAAAGAGGATAGAAGATTAGATAGTAAGAAAGAAAATAGTGGGAGAATGGAAAATAAACAAAAAAATATCCCATTAAAAAATTCCGAGGTTTTAAAAATATCTAACAATAACAACAGCCTGAAGAAAAGTATTGACTTTATAATTATTCACTTTCTGCACATCAGAACTTGATCGGCATGTATTAATGCTTAACACTTTATAAAAGGGCATTCATCTTGTTAATGACTAGATTTTAACTTTTTATGATGTCTCTTCTGGCCCATTCAAGAGTCAAGAGTGTTTTATTGTCATGTACCCCGAAACTATGAAATTCTTACTTGCAGCAGAACAACAGATATGTAAACATAGTACTCTGCAAATACCATAATAATAGTGCAAAGGCAAAACAATGCCACCAAGTCTATGTACTTTTGAGCTTATTTGGATGTTGTGTTTAATAGCCTGGTGATTGTAGGGAAGAAGTTACTCCTGAACCTGGGCTTTACAGTTTTCAGGTTCCTCTACCTTCTTCCCGATGGCAGGAATGAAATAAGAGCATGTACAGGGTGGTCTGGGTCTCTGATGATGCTGGCTAGCTTTTTGAGACAACAACAACTGCAGATCCCTTTGATGGTGGGGAAGTCAGTACCCATGATGCACTGGGCAGTGTTTACCTCTTATCGCAATCTTCTACGTTCCTGGGCATTTCAGTTATCAAACTAGGCCGTAAAGCAACCAGTCAGTATGCTTCCCACTGTACAATTGTAGAAGTTCAAGAAAATATTCGTATGTTGTGTATGTTGTGCCCATGCTATTAATTTCCCAACTAAATCTGGGCTGTGATAAATCTGTCAAAACAACTTTTCAATATATTGTCTAACTTTTAAAACAACCAATACTTTATTTACTAGGATTATTGACAAAACGTAGCTGAAGAAATCCAACGGAAAAGAGATAGTATAATAACTGGGAAAAAAATTAATATAAAAATTTTGGAAAAACCCGCACAATCAAAATGTGGATTATGGAGATGTCGGAGACCTTAAATCTGGGAAAAATTAGATTTGTCTTAATTGACAAACTAGAATTATTTACTAGAATATGGTCTCCGTTCATAGATTATTTGAAGGGGTAGAATGGGCCGGCGCTGATACCTGACGGAAGCTTGAACCCAGGACTAGATGAATAGTTATGCTTTCTTACCTATGGACCTATCTCCTATGTTGTATTATGGATAGTGTATTCTATTTTTCTAATTTTCTTTTCTTTTTCTTTACTTTTTCTGTCTATTAAAAAAATAATAATAATTAGAGTCAATGTTAATATGTAACCGATAAATGAAGACCCCAGCTACATTGGTAGCGGAGGCCCTGGAATCCTGGATATTTAATATGTAACCGTTTAACAAAGTTTGTAGTGGTTCGGACTATGATATGTACATGCCTCTAATAAAACTTAACTTTAAAAAAAAAGGAAAAGAGATTCAGAATCTTTCTTCCTAAAGCAAAATTTAAAGCAGATGCAAGTGTTACTGGGCTCACTTACTGAAAATGTACCATATGCACTTGTAAGTACAATTTCCTTCATTTACTTGATATGTGGGAGTCATTTATTATCTTCTCCAACTTGGCAATTCTGAGATTTAGCATTTAATTTATGATGTACATATGGGTAGAAGCAGCTTTTGGTAAATGATAAAATGTATTGTAAAAATATGATCTTAGTCGACCTTGTACCAGACATTTCTTTTTAATGAGTGGTTTGGTCCAATAAAAGGATAGAAGCTGTTATAAATACATGAAGTATTTGTTTAAATGTATTCAAAATATACATGATACTGAATTAAATGGCAGGGTCGAGAAGTTACGTGTTTGCTTTCTTTTAGTTCTTAGTGATGCCTTTTAATTCTGAGGATCCAGCACACACAGTTTGGATCATTGAGTCACAGAATTAGTTTCTACTAAATGCTGTGGAAAAATGATGTCCAAGTTCAGTACATGTATTAATGGTGTGAGTCTTGTTGGCAGTAATAATGGTTAGGACATCAGTCCATACATGGCTAATGTATGCTAGAAGTATAGTAGAAGTAGAGTGAGCAGATCACAATATGGTTCAATGGTGCTGTATTTCTCACATGTACAACTGCATATGTACACATGTGGGCGCCGCCATGTTTTGGCCTTCGACCGGATCTGCCCGTGAACCAATGTCCCCTTCCATGCCCGGCCATTTTTGTGTCCCGGGGGCGCCTCCTGCATCCAACCCTGAAGGCACTGGAGGCGTTACCCTGGTTCACCCTCCTCCCGGCCTTTTTTCCGTGCGTTCGGTGTCTCCAGTGGCTCCCTCCCGATACCACGGTCTGCCAAGCCTTCGGGTGGATCCCCGGTTCCATGGGCAGCCGGGCCTTTGGGGTTCAATCAACGATGTTGCTCTGATAGCATTGTTGTCATTTTTGAATCCGTGTTCTCCAGTTAATTGTCCCCCAACTTCATAAGTACAGCAGCAAGAAGGATCTCCACCGTTTCCACTGCCCTCACTCATGCTAATTAAAAACATGGATAATTTCTGCTGGCTTTTTAAACAATCGACCAAACAGCCATTTCCTTTGGAACAGAGAGTGGTCAGATCAAATTTTTTAATTATTTTTTATTTTGTTATTAATTTTTTTTATTTATTAGAAGTACAGTAAATCACATTAATACATGCCCCATATATATCATTACATTGTAGCCCTTAATTATATATATATTTATTGTAGCCCTTTTTTTAAAGCTATTCAGAAAGGATAGAAATTGAGAAAATAGAGAAAGTGAGAGAGAATAGTGGAAGTGTAGAAGCGTGACGAAAGGAAAGAAGAAAGACACTTTAGACGAGAAATTAGAGAAAATAAATTAAGAGATAAACGAAAGAGAGAAAAGAGAAAGAAAGAGAAAGAAGAAAAAAGAAAAAGAAAGTTGCTCTATTATAAACATCACGCAAAAAGAATATACCAACTTGACACTTGTTATCCCCCTTTACCAAGACCTGACACTGGTGCCTTTTTAAAGTACTATTGCACCTTATACTTGTAGTAAGTCTATAAATGAAGACCACGTCCTATAAAATTGATCTGATTTGCCTGCCAGGCGGAGTCTCATATCTTCCAGGTGTAGTGTTTCAAACATAGTTGAAATCCACATGTTTATTGTTGGTATAGGAGCGTTTTTCCAAAATTTTAAAATAAGCTTTTTTCCAGTTATTAACACATAATCAAATAGGTTCTTTTGAAACACATTTAGTTCAGGGCTACCTTCTGTTGTTCCAAAGATAATCCATTCTGCTTTTGGTATCAGTTTTATTTTAAATAATTTTGTAAAGATTTCAAAGATTTCAGTCCAAAATTTTTGAATTTTTATACAAAAAACAAATGAATGTGCTATAGTAGCTTCTTGAGACTGGCATTTATCACATAAATTGTACGTTGGGAAAAAGTTTACTTATTTTGGTTTTTGAATAGTATAATCTGTGTAAAATTTTAAATTGGATTAAAGTATGTCTTACATTAATTGAACATTTGTGCACATTTAATAAATGTTCATCCCACCTCTTTTGAAATTTTAATAGCTAATTCTTGTTCCCAGTCTCTTCTAATACCCTCGGTTGTTGGTATTTCTACATTTAAAATAATATTATATAAATATGATATTAAGTTTGCTGATTCGGCCTTTGTCTTCATTGCTTCATCCAGTAAATCTAATGGCATATTGTAATAATCTTGTGTATATTTTTTCCGATAATCACAAATTTGAAAATATTTAAAATATTGATTGTTTTCCAGATTATATTTTTGTTGTATTTGTTGGAATTATAGTAATTTTCCAGTTTCATACAAGTCTCCAAGCGTTTTAATTCCTATTCTTTCCCATTGTATAAATTATTTGTCTATAATGGAGGGTTTAAACAAAGGGTTATTAACTATTGGAGATAAGAGAGATAGATTTCTTAATTTTTAATTATGTTTTATTTGTTTCCAAGTTCTAATTGTACTATGTATAATTGTGTTTTTGTTATAGTTTGTGTTATTCAACTTCATTGGTGAGAGGAGGATCGCTCCAATATTACAAGGGGAGCAGTCCTCTTTCTCCATAATAATCCAATCCACCTGCTGGGAAGAATTGTCCAGCAGTTGAATCATATTTTTAATATTTACTGACCAATAATAGTACATAATGTTAGGGAGTGCTAATCCACCTAATTCTTTGGGTTTATTCAAATGTGTTCTTTGTATTCTATGGGATTTATAATCCCATATAAAATTTGTAATGTCTGAATCCAATTTAAAAAAAAACTTTTTTGGTAGGTATCTAGGAATTGATTGGAATAGGTATAGAATTTGTGGTAGAAATATGGATCTGCCCGTGAAATAATGTCCTCTTCCATGCCCGGCCATTTTTGTGTCCCGTGGCGCCTCCTGCATCTGACCCTGAAGGCACTGGAGGCGTTACCCTGGTTCACCCTCCTCCCGGCCTTTTCTCCGTGCGTCCGATGTCTCCAGTGGCTCCCTCCCGAAACCACGGTCCACCAAGCCTTCGGGTCCTCCGGGTGGATTCCCTGTTCCTCTGATAGCATTGTTGTCATTTTTGAAGCTGAAGTGTCCAGTTAATTGTCCCCCAACATCATAATTACAGCAACAAGAAGGATCTCCACCATTTCCACTGCCCTCACTCATGCTAATTAGAAAGATAGATAATTTCTGCTGGCTTTTTAAACAATCGAACAAACAGCCATTTCCTTGGGAACAGAGAGTGGTCAGATCATATTATAATGGTAGAAGAGTCAAGAGTGTTTTATTGTCATATGCCTTGAAACAGAACAATGAAATTCTTAGCAGCACAACAGATAATATGGTACTCTGTAAACACCACAATAATAAACGATAAAGCTCAGTATATACACAGTATAAGAAACAAACAATAATAGTGTAAAGACAAAAACAATAAAAACTGCCCCCCATTGTACAACCAGTCAATATGCTCTCCACTGTGCACCTGTAGAAGTTCAAGCAAGTATTTGTTGACATACCAAATCTCCTATATCTTCTGAGCAAGTAGAGGCGTTGATGGCACTTCTTTATGATTACATCAGCGTGCTGGGTCCAGGAAGTAGAAGATTTTGACTCTCTCCACCATCGTCCTGTCAGTGAAGACAGCTTTGTGGATCCTCGGCCTACCTCTTTAAAAGTCAACAATCAGTTCCTTGGCGTTACTGATGGGAGCAAGGACGTTGTTCTGGCACCACTCGGCAAGTCGATTGATTTCCGCCCGATACACTGATTCATCATTATCTGTAATTCATCCAACAATGGTGGTGTTGTTGATGAATTTGAAAACCTCAGACCTCAGTAATGAGAGGTTGAAGATGTCCACAGAAGCCCACCAGCCAGTCGGTCTGCACAGGTTTTGAGAACGCAACCAGAAATACCATCAGGGCCAGACGCACGCACAGTCCCACAGAGCTGAGTACAACTCAGCTGGTAAGTTGTCCCTTCCAGGAGGTTTATTCGAGTCAAAGGAATGGATGGAGTCCATCGGGGGTCAGTGGTTGTTCCAGTCTCTCCTGCTTGTTGTCATCTACGATCTCCATTACAGGAAATTCTGGGAGGCTGTGCTGTCTGTGGTGTTTATGTCGTACAGACCAGCATAGAAGGATCTGCAGATCCTCAATATCAATAGTGTGAGCCTTTGGTGCTTCAGTAAGGCTGTCCCACCTTCAGCCGAAGTGTAGAGCAAGGAGCAAGGAACACGGGCTGTTCCTGCCAAAGACACGGTGGCCATGAATCTTCACGTGCAGCCATTAGATCGGAGCTGGCAATATTTGTGACAGCCAGCAGTGTCACTGACCTTGACACCGTTATTCCAAGGGAACTGATAGCTTTTAGTTCCCTGCAGTGGAGAATAGCAGGTGAAGTGAGCATGAAGATGCACAACATTTGCAGCCTCATTCACGGTGAAAGTGCTATTTTCAGCACTGATGCTCAGTTTTATCACTGAGAGCATAGCAATTTGTAGCTGTAAATGACCGTACAAAATGCGTGTCCAGTATCCTGATAGCATTCATGCCGCCTTCATTCAGGAGCAGCCAGCTACACTCTGCATTTAAAACATCGTAAACAACAAAATGAACAACTGCTTACGATACTATTCACGACTCTGATGTGCAATTCAATCAATCAATCAATCAAACTTTATTGTCATTTAGAAATACATCGATATATGCAATTCCAAACGAAATTCCGTTGCATTTGGCTCCCCGTGCAAAACGATAATAAACAGAAGGATAAAATGGATAAAAAGATAAAATGGATAAAAAGATAAAATAGACAATGGTGGCAGCCCATTACATGGCATTCAGGAGTCTGATGGCTCATGGGAAGAAGCTGTTGCAAAATCTGGCCGTTCTGCTCCTTATGCTACGATATCTTTTGCTCAAGGGCAGCAGAGTGAACAGTCCATGATGGAGATGTGTGGGGTCCTTTATAATACTGCTGGCCTTAGACACGCAACGTTTGGTCACAATGTCCCCGATTGAGGGGAGGGAAGACCCGATGATTTTTTTCAGGCGTCCTCATCACTCTCTGCACGGACTTCCAGTCGGAGGCTTTACAGTCCCCAAACCAGACAGAGATGCAGCTGGTCAGAATACTCTCTATGGTGCCCCTGTCGAAAATGGTGAGGACGGGATGGGGGAGGTGAGCTCTTCTCATCCGGCGCAGAAAGTGCAACCGCTGCTGCACTCTCTTAACTATTGATGTGATGTTATTTGACCAGGTCAGACTGTTAGTGATCTGCACCCCCAGGAACTTGGTGCTACTGACCAACTCCACATCGCTGTCATTGATGTGAAGTGGTGTGTGACTGTGCCGGTTTTTCCTGAAGTCGATAAAGAACTATTTACAAGCATGTGGGCAATATACATACAATAAAGCTAAGATGGACACAAAATACTGGAGTACCTCAGCGGGGTAGGCAGCATCTTCGGAATGGGTGACGGCCCCCATTCCTTCTCTCCAGAGATGACTCCAGCATTTTGTGTCTATCTTTGGTTTAAACCAGCATCTGCAGTTCCTTCCTGCACAATAAAGCTGTACTGGTTTAAATCAGGTTGAGGAAACCACGAGTATTGGGAATCAGCTGTTCTGTGACCTGGATAGACACAAAATGCTAGAGTAAGTCAACGGGACAGGCAACATCTTCCACTGAGTTACTCCAACATTTTGTGACCAGCTTCGCTGTAAACCAAATCTGCAGTTCCTTCCTACGTTCCATGACATAAGGGCCTGTCCCGCTTTGCGATTTTATGGGCGACGACGGCATAGAACAGCACCTGTGACGTCACAGTCGTCAAGCGGCATCAATGTACGTCCACCAGCGGCACGATATGGCAAGACACGACAGGTTGCGTCATCTGGGGCAACATCACGATGCATCATGATGCATCGTTGCCGCATAGTGACGCATGGTGACGCACAATAAATTAGCATAGGCGTCACCGTGCATCACCATGTGTCACCATGCGTCACCACGTGTCACCACGTGTCACCCGTACGTCATCGTGAGAAATTGCGCACGACAAGATAAGACACAGCCGTGCGAGGATTTTGAACATTCCAAAATCCTGGTGGGGCACGGACACACTGCGCGTCACCCGCACGTCACTACATGCGTCACCACGTGCCACCACGCGTCATGACGCGTCACAACCCGACCACGATGCGACAACCTCCTTTCAGGCTGTCGCCTAAAACGTCACCCAAGTGGTTCAGGCCCTTTAGGTTGTTTGAGATGTGGCTGCAATACATAAAGAACTGGTGTCAGTTTTATGATAGACAAGAATGCTGGAGTAACTCATCGGGTGAGGCAGCATCTATGGTAACTCAGCGGGTAACATGTTGTCAGTTTTATGGTTGGTTAATATATATGAATAAGAATGCCTTTAATGTAACCACGTCTGCAGAACAGGAAGAGGAAGGATAGTGGAAAAGGAGGAGGAGGAGGAAGATTTAAAGCAAGATTAGGAGGAAGTTAAGGAAGAAAACAAAGAGAGGAAACAGGAGTGGAGAGCCATTTGCCTCAGGCTTCCCTCAGACACATGACCAATTGAAATATCTGAAAACACACCCCGAATCACCTTCCATCAGGAGTCCCAACTTTCCTTCCCACTCTACCCATCACGCAAAATAAAAGTAAACACAGAATACATGTTCCACACTTGAATGGCGCAGTGGCAGAGTTGTAGCTTTGCAGCTCCAGAGACCCGGCTTCGATTCTGACTAAGGGTGCTTGTTTATATCGAGCTTGTATGTTCTTCCCGTGACTGCATGGGCTTTCTCCAGGATCACTGGTTTCCTCACAAACTCCTAAGATGTACAGGTTTGTAGGTTAATTGGAGCGGTATATTGTAAATTGTTCCGAGTGTGTGGGATAGTGTTAGTGTGCGGGATCGCTGGTCGGAGTGGACTCGATGGACCGAAGGGCCTGTTTCTGTGCTGTATAGAAGCAAAGAGTTCCTTCTATACTCCAGGTGTGGCCCTGGTGAGACCACACCTGGAGTATTGTGTGCAGTTTTAATCTCCAATTTGAGGATGGACATTCTTGCTATTGAGGGAATGCAGCGTAGGTTCACAAGGTTAATTCCCGGGATGGTGGAATTATCATATGCTGAGAGAATGGAGCGGCTGGGCTTGTATACTCTGGAATTTAGAAGGATGAGAGGATATCTTATTGAAACATATAAGATTATTAAGGGTTTGGACACACTAGAAGCAGGAAACATGTTCCCGATGTTGGGGGAGTCCAGAACCAGGGACCACAGTTTAAGAATAAAAGGTAAGCCATTTAGAAGGGATATGAGGAAACACTTTTTCACACAGTTATGAGTCTGTGGAATTCTCTGCCTCAGAGGGCGGTGGAGTTTGGTTCTCTGAATACTTTCAAGAGAGAGCTAGATAGGGCTCTTAAAGATAGCGGAGTCAGGGGATATGGGGAAAAGGCAGGAATGGGGTTCTGATTGCGGATGATCAGCCATGAACACATTGAATAGCAGTGCTGGCTCGAAGGGCCTACTCCTCCACCTATTGCCTATTGTCTATCTCTAAACTAAACTTGATTTATAAATCAAATCATCAAACAAACATTCCACCTCATTCACTCAGTCCCTTGTTTCTGTGTCCCTCACCCGTCCTCCTTAATGCTCTACCAATGGCTTCTGGCATTCCCTGGAGAAGCTCATAGGAAGACATTGAGAATCATGCGGACGTGGCACAACCTCAGAACCATACCAGCGTGAGTGCCAGTGCTTTATGTTGGCTACCTGAATATCAAAAGAAAGTGCAGATGCTGGAAATCTAAACCAAAAACAGAAACAGCTGGAAATGCTCAGCAGGCCAGGCCTCATCTGTGGAAAGAGAAACGGAGTCAATGTTTCAGGCCAGTGACCCTTCATTAGAACAGGAAAGAGACGGAAGAAGCTTGTATCGTTACAGGAAGGATGGGGGAGGGTGTGTGTGATAGGGCAAAATCGGGTGACCATGGGGATAAGCTGTGAACAAGGTTATCTGGTCTAGAGTGAATGGCAGCTGTAAGTGGGTGAGAACTGTAGGAGAGTATTGGGTCACTGCCAGGCAAGAGCTGGAGCACAGATGGAGAGGCAGAGAGGACAGCCAGTTCATACTCCACTTCTGCCAGGGTGTTGTCAGAAAAATATCATTAATTCATCACAGGGCAGGTAGTTCAACTGCTTAGAGCTCTTTTGAACACGGGAAGCCACAACATAATAGTAGGCTGCCTGGCAGCAAACTGACCTTATGTAACATAACATAGAAAGTAGAAGAGTGTAGAAGAAGAAGAAGGAACAGCTCCTTCGGCCCACAATACCCATGCTGATCATACGATACAATACAAAATGGATCGACTGGGCATATTCACTGGAGTTTAGAAGATGAGAGGGGATCTTATAGAAACATATACAACTCTTAAGTGATTGGACAGGCGAGATACACGAACAATGTTCCCCATGTTGGGGGAGTCCAGAACCAGGGGTCACAGTTTAAGAATAAGGGGAAGGCCATTTAGGACTGAGATGAGGAACAACTTTTTCAGCCAGAGTTGTGAATCTGTGGAATTCTCTGCCACAGATGGCAGTGGAGGCCAATTGACTGGATGAATTCAAGAGAGAGTTAGATATTGCTCTTAGGGCTAACGGGATCAAGGTTTATGGGGAGAAAGCAGGAACCAGAGTACTGATTCTGGATGATCAGCCAAGGTCATATTGAATGTTTGTGCTAGCTCGAAGGGCTGAATGGCCTACTCCTGCACCTATTTTCTATGTTTCTATGATAGGAATTTATTTATCCCAGGTGGCAAATTGGTCTGCCAACAGTCGTGTGTATAACAAGATACATGAAACATTAAATTAAAGTGATGAGTGGAAAGGATTGGGGATGTGCAAAGATTGGGGAGCGTGGGGGGGGGGGGGGGGAGGGGGGATCAGTCTGTGTCTCCCCCATCCTTGGCAGATGGGGGTGAAGTTGTACAGTTTGACAGCCACAGAGAAAAAGGATCTCCTGTGGCGTTCTGTACTGCATCTTGGTGGAACCAGTCTGTTGCTGAAGGTACCTCTCAGGTTGGCCAGTGTGTCATGTTTCATTTGTCATGATTCCAGGTTAAACTAATCTCCTTTGATTATATCTCTCAATTCCCAGCATATCCTTGTACTTCAAGTGAATATTTAAAAGCCTCTTAAATACCACTATCGTAACTACCTCCACCATTATCGCTGGCAGTCCGTTCCATGCACCATCACTCTCTGTGTAAAAAACATGCCCGCACATCTCCTTTAAACTTTCCTCCTCTCAACCTTAAGCAATGTCATCTAGTCTTTGACATTTCCACCCTGGAAAGAAGATCTGACTGCCTACCCTATCTATGTCTCCCATAATGTTATATACCTCTATTAAGTCTCCCCTCAGCCTCCAGAACTGCAGGCAATATTCCAAATGCAGTCAAACCTAAGTCCTATACATCTGCATTTTATCTTGTTTAAAATCATATGTGAATCGGCAACATAAAATGAAGTGTTAGTCAGTGTTGCCCATATGTATTTGAATGATGTGCCTGCCACTGTTGGATACCTTTCTTTTTGTGCAAGCCATGAGATATGGGCATTAGGTTTGCAACAATCTTGGGATGCCATGGAGCATGTGAGTACTGGGTACACATTCTAATTGATGGATTTTTTATGTAAGTAGGTGTATGTGCGTTGAGCAATATATATGGGTTTTGGTGCATGTTTGAGACAATGGCCTTTTTAAAGAGTAATCTTGGGCGTGCGTGCAAGATCATTTTTCACAACAGTTTTCTCCTTTTACCTTCTGAATATGTGCTTGGTGAGGCAGAAATCTCTTCTCTGCTCTAATGCACCTTCTGTGCAGAGATCTCAAGTACAGCCCTGAAAAAATATAGTGGGTACTCTCTCTCGAAGATCGCCAAGGTCCACTCGCGCTAGACTGTTGCAGCTTTAATTCGTCCTTCCTTGAAGAGGTGCAAGCTGGCTCTATATAGTGGAGGCCACCTTAAAATAATGCCCACCAGTCACAAAATTAGTTCCTTTGATGAGGCATTAAACCGATTCACAGCTGAGTTAGCACTGTTATTATACAGTAATCATATAAATAATCAAGTTTGTGATTCCTATATGGAAGCAAAGCCTGCAATGAGCTTCCCATTCATGGGGTCAATTAAATTTAGCTTCACTTATGATTTTATAATACACATAATTGATAGTTTTCTCAGCATCAACCTTTTTTCATGATTTGTTAGTTAATTTACGTTAGTATTGAATAGCTGCTGATTATTTTAGATTTAATTTTAACTACTTGCATTTATATTGTTTCACCTTGACAATATAAAGCCCTGATTGAAGCATTGCCTACTGTAACATATGACTGGCTGCACACCCATACTGGAGAAACATAGAAACTTAAAAATTAGGTGCAGGAGTAGGCCATTCGAGCCTGCACTGCCATCCAATATGACCATGGCTGATCATCCACTGTATATTCTGTATATTCTTTGCATGCCACCTGAACACTTCAATAAATACTAAAAATCTACATTGCTTTGGATTACTTTAATCTGCTCTGGCTTTCACCAACCAGGGTCATGCACTTCTTCTTGGAATTTCTGACCTCTCTAGTGAAGTCCGACTTTGGGAGCTTCAAGCCGCAGGAGCTTCGACCGCCCCGACGCTGGAGCTTCGTCCGCCTCGACGTGGAAGCTTCAAACACCCTGACGCAAGGGCTTCGATCGCCCCGACGTGGGAGCTTTGTCTGCCTCGACGTGGAAGCTTCGAACACCCTGACTCAAGGGCTTCGATCGCCCCAACGCAGGAGCTTTGAATGCCCAGACACGGGAGTTTTGAACGCTCCACAACGGGTGCTTCGATCACCCCGACGCGGGAGCTTCAAACGCCCTGACCGCTGGCTGCGGGAGCTTCGATCGCCCCAATTGCGAATGGTTCGACTACCCCAACCGCGAGAGAATAAAAAGGAAGATTGACTTTATTGCCATCCATTACAGTGAGGAATGTGGGGAATCCGCTGTGGCGGATGTTTATGTTAACTTTTATGTAGTTGCGTGTCTTGTTGCTTTTTTTTTAGTATGGCTGTATTATAAATCGAATTTCACTTTATCTTAAATGGTATAAGTGACAATAAACTGACTTTTGAACCTTGAAACCATGAAAAGATTTATGGCTCTGTGAGGACATTTGCAACCTTCATTATTGTTATAAATGTCTTTCATGCCAGTTTCTGTAACTTATCTTCAGATAGGGATGGTTGAGATACTAGGATTTGAGGTTAAATACTTTGCAGTTGTTCTGCTGTGAACCTGCACAGATGATTTTCTAACTGTGCATTGTTCCAATTTTTTTTAACCTTGGCTTAGAAATATTCCCTCTGCTTAACAAATGCAAAGCTGTTTGATAAACTGGAAATAAGCACCACCTTTCACAGAATGTATAAATACATTAGATGGCAATATTGAACAAACTATTGCCCGTCTTTCCCATGCAATATTTTTCAAAAATGCGTTGTAGAGAAATAATAAATGTATAAAAGAGACACAAAAGTCTGCAGGTGTTAGAATCTGGAGCTAAAACCAAAGTGCTGGAGGAACTCGATGGATCAGGCATCTATGGAGGGAATAGTCAGATGGTGTTTCGGGTCAGGTCAGGTCCTTTCTTCATTCTGAAGAACAGTCTTGAGCCAAAACATTGTCCGTCCATTCCGTCCACAGACGGTGCCTGTCCTGCTGAGTTCCACCTGCACTTTGTTTTTTGCTCAATAATTGTAAATAGTTTCTTCCTTCATATCAGGACATTATGATACTTTTCATCTATTAAGTAACATGCAGATACAATTGTAACCTAAGGAACACAAAGTCCCATAAAACCAACAAAGTGATAATGATCAGAAAGCATTTTATTTGTAGTGACTTGGGTAAAGGAAAAAGAAAAAATGAAGAAAAAGATATTTAAAGACCAAGACCTTGGACTTGACACAAAGCTGGTGGTTTACTGGACAGAAGTGATCCCTGACCTTCTTAATGCTTCTGAAACTAGCACTACCTTAAGCAGGCATCTCAAGGTACTGGGAAGATACCACCGATGCTGCCTCTGCAAACTGCCAACCCACCTTTCCTTTCAGGCATCTCCTGTTCAATCTTTGCAAGAGTCTGTGGTCTTCACTTGGCTTCAGTGGCCACTCCTGAACTCTAAAAATGGAGAGTGGAAGCAAGTCATCCTTGAACCTGAGATATTGCTGAAGAAAGAAAGAGCAAGGCTGAAGGATATGATATTGGCCAGACACACGGATGGTGTCGGCCACTGTTTTAATTTTAAAAATATAATTTTAATTAAAAATCTGCCTGAGCACCAGTCCAGAAGGATGACATCCTGCATCAAATATTAACCTACATTATGCTCTCAAATCTCTGTAGTTGGATTCAACTAATAACCTTCTGAGTCTATGGTAACTGTACAAACAATTCAGTGTAATATAATGTAATTTGGCATTGCTAATACATGTCAGTAAAAATACTACAGAGCAGATGCTTTACTGAAATTGAACCCTTTATTGATTTCTCTTAGTCTGACTGCTGTGGAGATCACATGACTGTGTAGCCAGACACACAGCTCCAATGTCATCTTTAAATTCACGGATGATACCAGCATTGTTGGATGAATAATGGGTACCAGCAAGTCAGAGTACAGGAGGGAGATTGATAATCTGATGGAATCGATTCAGAAAAACAAACTTGTTCTCAACATTAGCAAGACTAAAGGGCTGATTGTTGACTTCAGGGAGGAAAAGCCGAAGATTCATCACTGATGGCAGTGGAGAGAGTTCATCGCTTTAAGTTCCTGCGCATGAATATCTGTGACGTTCTGTCCCCAACACATTGATGCAATCACAAAAGAAAGCTCATTGATGCCTCTGCTGCCTCAGAAGATTGAGAAGATTCGGCATGTCAAAGTATACTCTGCCGAGCTTCTATAGGTGCACGATAGAGAAGTACTAACTGATTGTACCACAGCCTGGTTCGGTAACTCAAATGCTCAAGAATTAAATTGGAAGCAGAAAGTGATGGACATTGCCTGGTCCATCACAAACACTGACCTCCACAACACTGAAAGGTTCTACAGGAACCACTGCTCAAAAATACATCTAATATCATCAAAGACCCACGCTATACAGGCCACGCTTTCATATCACTGCTACCACTGGGAAGAATGGTGGCCTCCAGATTCAAGAACAGCTTCCCACCAACTACCAGTCTCTTGTACCACACCGTATAAACCCTAACCACAATCCTACATCAGCACTAATCCACTATGAATTTTGTTGAACTTGCACTGAACACTATGGTTAGCACAATTAATGCCTGATTTCATTTCGGAGTCATGTGAGTGACTTCGTGAAGACCCCACCAGCAGGAATGCGCGACATATCGTCGCTCGCATTCGCAGTCGACGGCTGGAGGTGGAGCGCGGCTCACCACCAGCCCTTCATAAGGACCGCTCAGGTAAGTATTAGGCAACCTTGAGCTGGTTGTCCCTGTTATTGAACTTTTTTCGTTCACAGGGATCATGGATAGGAGGAGTACGGGTCGCAGGACTTCGGAGAGGAGTCGACAACCACTTTTCCCGGAGCTGCTTTCTTCATCGGCAACACCCGCTAGTCGGGCCGGGAAAAAGGCGCGAATACCGGGCAGCCGTGTGATTACAGGACCCGACCCACCGACACAGCTGTGTACAGAACAGCAAAGTGGGACAGCGCCTGAGCAGGTAGACCCTGACTCTATTTCTTTATCTCCCACCGGAAGGGAGACTCTGGCTGAGATGAGCAAACGGGTTACCCGTGCTGCCGCATGGTCCTCCTCCTCCGCTACTCGAGGAAGAGCCAGGGGTAGAGCTGCTCAACAGTCAAGCCCTACCAGGGCTGGTTATTCACCAAAAACCGCAAGACTGCGGACAGGTGAATCCTTGAGACCTGAGTCTACTGGCATACCAGGGAGGGCCAGTGTTGACTCACCACCCAGCAAGGCCAGCAGAAGTCGCGCAGGTGGAGTCTCATCACAGTCACCGCACCCCCCATTAGTGGCAGGACGTGACCGTACGTCGCCTTTGTCCGGGAGAAGGACAGGCGGCAAGCCCGCGCGGATGTCGGGTCACCACGCTGCGGCGGCAGGTGCCGACTATACACCGCATATGGCCTTTGAGGCTAGCGGACCATTCTCGTCGGATAGACGGCGAATGAGCAGCAGGTCCGCGCGGGAGTCGCATAGCACCGCAGGAGCGGCAGGTAGCGACCTCATGTCACGGCACCGAGATTTTTCCCTCGACGAGGTACGGGCCAGTGATAGGAGCCTCAGGAGTCCCTTTGGGCCTGAGGGCTCCGACCTTCCATCCGCATATGGGGAAGGTCGCATGGAACGAATGGAAAGGATGATGGAACGCATCCTGCAGCAAAATCTACAGCAGGACGTTCCCAGTTCCAGGGGGTTATTGAATATATCCCCATCATCAATGGGAAGCTCAAGGCAGCCAGGGGAAGAGGAGGATATTCTAGTTCGCGAACCCGTGGCACCTGAAATTCCTCAGGAGGAACTCTTGGACGCGGCATCCAAGTTTGCATTACCCAAATCTTCGGGTCAACCCCTCAAACCCAAGCTGGCTGCCACCATTGATTTCCTGACCAATCACCAGTTACAGGACTAGGTCCTTGCTGAAGCCTTGAGCCGGTACAAGGCGTCGAACAATTGAAACTCGCTAAACGTGCCGATAGTGAACACGCCTATTTGGGGGAATATAAGCCCGGGCATTAGAGCACAAGAAATTAAATTACAAAGAATTCTGAAGTTGCTCACATCGGGGCACTGCGTTCACGAGGTCAGTGGATGGCATGGATTTAAGTACTGAGCAAGAAGATGCTCTTGCATTGTTATGCAATACCCAGTACGAAATAAATGTGTTTCGCAAAGCCACTATTAAGCCCACATTAAACCCTAAATTTGCGGGGTTATGTAGGGCATCACCGATGCCACCACCAAGACAACTGTTCGGAGAAGACCTACCGAAGCAGGTCAAAGATTTAGATGACCATGCAAAAACAGTGGGACTCATGAGGTCACACCCTTCGAGTAGGCAAACAGCTAGGAGGTTACCATACTCCAGACCGCCGGGTAAACCCGAGAAATCAGCAAGGACCTACATGCCGGGACCACCGCAATTCCAGCCATACCAACAGCCGAAGCCTTTTTTAGGGCAAGGCCCGCAGCGGCCGGCGTGGAAGATGCGGCACCCGCAAAACCCAGCACCTCCACGTCCCACCAAACATTTCAGGGACCGCCGGTAACCATGGAGGTAAGGCGGTCTGGATTTCATGCAGTTGCATGTTTAACCTCACATGTCGGAGGGAGATTACGGTTCTTTAAGGAGGCATGGGATACCATCACTTCAGATGTGTTTATATTACAATGTATTCAAGGTTATGAAATTGAGTTCATAAATTAACAACTTCCCCCATCTCAGCACATGCCGGATCGCAAATTTGCACTTTCCTATAAGGAAGTAGCGGAAGGCTGTGCTGAAATCTTGAGATTACAAGAAAAAGGGGTGATAGAAAGAACGATCCACGAACCGGTTGAGTTCGTATCCAACATCTTAACAAAAACTAAGAAAGATGGTGGATGTTGGGTCATCATTGATCTAACCGATTTGAATACTTTTGTAAAATATACCCATTTTAAAATGGACACGTTTGAAACAGCCAAATTTTGGTTTCGAAGGGCTGCTTCATGGCATGCATTGATTTAAAAGATGCATACTATTCAGTATCCATTCGGAAACATCACAGGAAGTTCTTGAAGTTTATTTGGATGGATCAACTTTGGCAATATAGAGCATTGCCCAATGGGCTTACCACAGCTCCTAGATTATTTACCAAATTACTAAAGCCAGTGTTAGCAACACTGAGAAAGCAAAACCATACCGTTATGGCTTATTTGGATGATATCCTAATCATAGGAGATACTTTGGAATCAACAAAATTGGCAGTCACAGCCACTGTTTCATTATTTCAAAAAATGGGATTTATTATCCATCCAGATAAATCAAAGTTCTGTCCTTCACAGGTTATGGACTATCTGGGATTCACAGTTGATTCCAATCGAATGATTACCACCATTCCAATTAACAAAGTTGGGGACATCATTGAAGCATGTAATAATGTGGTCTGCGCCAGTACACCAACAATCAGACATGCTGCTAAGGTAATTGGGAAAATGGTAGCTGCTTTTCCAGCTGCCCAATTTGGACCTTTATTTTATCAAAATTTGCAAAGATCCAAGATTTCAGCATTGAAATTGAATGCTGGACATTTTGATAGACCTATGCAGCTGCCAGTCAAGGCAAAAATTGAGTTACAATGGTGGATTGACAATATCCGTAACTCATTCAAACCCATCATTGCGCCTCGTCCGTCGGTGTATTTACAAACTGACGCAAGTTCCCATGGCTGGGGAGCTACTGATAACAACTCTAGTTGTGGTGGCAGATGGGACTCACTACAATCTACCCTTTTGTTATCACGAGGGCTAAATTATTTGGAGATGCTTGGGGCATTTTACGGACTTAGAGCTTATTGTTCAAACTTTACCGACACTCATGTCCGTCTCCAAATAGACAATACCACTGTGGTGGCATATTTAAATCATATGGGCGGTACCAGGTCAATTTTGTGTGATGAATTGGCTAACACAATTTGACTCTGGTGCATACAACGGAATATTTGGATATCAACTACCTATCTTCCAGGTAAGCTCAACACAGTGGTGAACACCAGGTCACGTATATTCAATGACAACATTGAATGGATGTTAAATCCCCAAATATTCACCAAAATCACAGCCAAATTTGGTAAACCGGATATTGACCTTTTTGCGTCATGGTTAAACCATCAGGTACCAACATATGTATCATGGGAACCAGATCCTGGGGCAATGGCAATGGACGCTTTCTTGCTGGACTGGGTGAAATGGTTTTTCTATGCATTTCCTCCATTTTGCCTCATCAGTCGGGTATTGCGGAAAATCCAATCAGATTCTGCAAAAGGCATTCTTATCATACCCGACTGGCCTACACAACCATGGTATCCGGTGGTCCTTGGAATGATCAGTGAACCATGGGCTCTCTTGGAGAATTGCCCTCAGTTGGTGACGAACCCTGTTACAGGGGAATACCATCCCTGCCACAATCACCTGAAACTATTGGCTTGCAGGTTTTGAACAGACCCCTGCTGCAATATGGTCTCACATCAAGGACATGCCTATGACTCCGTTACCATACCACATGTGCTGGAATTCCTTGCGGGGTTGTACCATGATGAACACCTCAGCTACAGTGCCATCAATAGTGCCAGGAGTGCGCTATCATCCTACCTTACCATCGAGGTAGGATCTCACAAACTAGTGTCCAAATTGATGCAGGGCATATTCAATTCAAATCCACCCCGACCTCGTTACAATGTTACCTGGGACATTGGGGTAGTTTTAACCTTACTCAGGACATGGTCACCCATGGCTGGACTCTCTTTGATACAAACTCACCTTGAAATTGGTGATGTTATTGGCACTTACGTCAGCACAATGGGTACAGACTCTACAAAAAATGAATATTGATAGAATGGTCTCTACCCCAGAAAAAGTAACAGTTTACATTGATGAGTTACTAAAGCAGCACAGACCTGGGTTTACAGGGCTGCAGCTGGTGTTTCCGGCATACCCCGCTGATGTGAGGCTATGTTTAGCCACCCATATTCGTCATTATATTAAAGTGACGTGGACCCTAAGGGGAATGGAGAAATATCTGCTGATTAGTCATAAAAAACCACATCATAGAGTGTCAGTACAGACGATCTCAAGATGGCTCAGGATCGTGTTGGATGCAGCAGGTATTGACACTAATGTCTTTCTATCCCATTCCACCAGGGCTGCATCAACGTCGGCGGCAAGGGTCATGGAGGTGCCCATGGACCATATTCTTGCCACAGCGGGATGGGCTAGTGAAGCCACCTTTCAGCGGTTCTATAACAAACCTGTTGCTACTCCTGTTATGTTCGCGGAGGCCGTGCTGAATGTAGGTCAAGAACATACAACTATTCCCCAGTGAGGGTTTTTTTTCTTTGTTTATAATTAATAAACATTATTATTTTTCTGTACATCCAGCCTGAAATATGTTTATACTCCTATCCATCCATATTGTGGCGTGTGTGAGAGCATGGACATGATCCAGGGCATGAAATCACAGAGCTTTGAAATATTCACAAAGTCACTCAAGTGACTCCGAAATGAAATAGTAAGATTAAACGCAAACTTACCAGTTTGAAGTTTGATCTTTATTTTATGAGGAGTTGCGATGAGGGATTTCGTGCCCTCCGCTCCCAACCCTCTATCATAAGGTCAACTGGTAAATAGAGTCTCTTAAATCTTACTATAACAAGTCATTTCTTTGTTGTTGGTTCTGTGATTCCACACCGCTGCTTTGAAGAATGTCGCGCATGCGTGCTGGCGGGGTCTTCACGAAATCCCTCATCGCAGCTCCTCATAAAATAAAGATCAATCTTCAAACTGGTAAGTTCTCGTTTAATCTTACTATTACCTAGTATTACTGATATTTTTTAAATTTTTGACAATTGTATATTTATTTGTTGTATTGTTGCATTAATATGACTACTGAAAATAATAATTTCATTGTGCCGCACCCGGTGGATATGACAATCAAACACTCTTAATAAATGGCATTAATTCCACAAACTCCATTCAATTGGGGTACTTATCTATTAATTATCTCTCTTTTTGTAATAATTACCATATTGTGATAATGGTATTTATTCTAGACACTTATCATCGCACATGTTTCAAGCTAATTAAGACCAATATAATATTTAAAGTGCTGAAAGGAATAAAATTCTCATTATCACGTTTCAAAGCATGGTGGTGATCAGGATGTAATGATCTGGAAAATACAATCACAGTGTTGTCCATGGCTTATACACTCGGTGCATGCGACTAAAAACTAGTTGCTTATAATTGAGAACCATTTGCAGAAATATTGATAGGGTTAAAAGGTCTAACAAAAGATGAGCAGTAAAATGTGCAACACTGTTGCCAACACGTTACAATCTAATCCCATCTCATTTACCCTTGCTACATGCTTTTATGTAATGAATGGACCACAGAAACAATCGGTCATCTGTTGCAGCATAATGTAATATAATACCTTGAAAACATTGTTTTGTTGAATTTATAAGCATCCAATTTTTTAATGTGCTCTGTTTAATTTAAAATTCTGCTTCTTGTAAATTTGAGTTTTCCATTTTGTCAGCTATGTCATCATTGATGAAACTATTAACGCTTGTCATAGAACTACAGGGAGTTAAATTGCCCATGACATCTGGAACCTCCCTAACCAATCATTCATTCTGTTTCTCCATTTGTCTCAGATCTATGTCTCTGGTCTGTCGGTCAACCCTTCATCTTGTGATTGTCCAATGATGTTCCTCACTTTACAAAATCAAGCAAGAATTTTATCAATTTGTGTAGGAAGGAACTGCAGATGCTGGTTTAAACTGAAGATAGACACAAAAAGCTGGAGTAACTCAGCGGGACAGGCAGTGTTTCTGGAGAGAAGGAATTGGTGATTTTGGGTCGAGACATTTCTTCAGACGATTTGCGTCTATCTACAATTTTATCTATGTGTTCCAGATCTTGTTTGCCTTCCTTCAGCATTAGGTTGGAACACAGCAGAGTTCAAAGTGCTTACAGCATGTGCATAATCTAATAAATGAGTCAAACACTTTTTAGGATTTGTAGGTTAATTGGCCTCTGTAAATTAACCCGAATCTGTTGGGAGTGGAAACAAAAGTGAGATAACATAGAACTAATGCACTTCCATGCTGTCTCTCTAAACTAAACTAAATTAAACTTTAAACTGTCAAAGATCCCCAGGTTAGATTGCTGCATGATTTCCGAGGAAAATAAAATGTTGAAAACAAGTGCATCATTTAAAATAGAAAAACAATGTCGTTCTGAAATAGTGCTGTTGTTGAGGGAGATGTTTCTAGTATGAAGTGTTAAATGTTCAGCTTGTGAGAGTACACTGTGTGGAAATTGGCTGTCCTCTTTCTTGCAATGCAAGTTGGCTACATCACAAAGATTACTTCTTGAATGTAAGACACTTTAAACTGTCCTGAGACAATAATTGATGTTATATAAATTCAATACCTTTTTTTGCTCTAGAGACATACTATTCATAAAACATCTGGAGGATAAGTTACGGAGAAGCATTTCCTGGCAGTCAAAAGAATGTGAAACGTGTGAATAGGAATGTTCCTTCAAAGCTTAGACTCTTGTCTCAAAGTTTGGTGATGATACTGAGGTACCTGGTTAAAGCAGGAAATGTGAAACGGAAGGTAATTTTCTTTTTGTGATGGGGAGATTGGGTTAGGGCAGGGAAACTTTTACTTACATCAAAGCAAACTGTTCTAAATGCATTCAAATGTCTCAAGGTAATTAATGACATTAATAACGCGTGTGCTGGAGCACATTGTCTGCTGTGACTTCCTATCAGCAGACTGCTTCCTTAAAGGAAATCTGCAGATGTGCTAAATTACTTATATTTAACACAGAGTTGCTCAAAATACCTCTCTCTCGTGTTATCTCATCCACACATTGAAAACAGGTTTTCAGCTGAAGGATTTCCATTTTGATGGTATAAGTGTCCCAGAAACATCTTTTGCTTCCTGATCATATTCTGGGTGATATGTCAACCATAAATGCAATCTATTCCAAGCAAACCTAAACAAAACATGATTTGATTAAGTGTAATTAGGATTCCAGTTATTAAATATTTTTCCACCTGCCTCAATATCACAGAATTCATCATCTGAGAATTTCATCTGGTAAATTTATTTAGAAGTTTTGAATGTTAAACACTGAACCAATTCACTTTGAATGTTTGCACATTGCAGGTTTAATCAGATTTGTGATAATCCAATGTGAGTTTGATTAGCATATCTTCCTTTAATTTTGTCAAGCCTGCTTCGCAGACCAGCCTTGCCATGTGGTGTGTAACGTAAACAACAGTAAGTTTTAGTTTGCAACTTATGGTTGATTTCTTACTCATGAATGTATTGATTAATTGTCCATCACTTTGGGAAATTTACTTTAAGGAAGTCTAGGTAACATTTTTTTTTTGCCTAATTCCTTTGTGTTTCCTTCTGTAATGTCCCCAGGTTTATAAACAATTATGGCCATTAGCTTGGTTAATGAAACTGACTGGGCAGATATACATTTATCCGACCAGTCTTACTGTCTCTGACTACATTTTATCTCTGTACTGCCCACTCCCCTGATATCAGTCTGAAGAAGGGTTTCGACCCGAAACGTCACATCTCTTCTCTCCAGAGATGCTGCCTGTTCCGCTGAGTTACTCCAGCATTTTGTGTCTACCTTTGACTGGGCAGATACCTGATTGTCCACCTATTGTACATCCCATTGATGTTTCGTTCCATGAAGTTAATAGAGTGAGTGAGTTGGAGGATATGTACAGTATGCTACTACTCATATGACTGGAAATGAGCCCATGATGATTTGAATAGTCCATTAGCCATGACTCTCACTCACCAATCTTGAATAAATTGCAATTTCCCTACAGTTGAAAATTGTAAGGCTGCCCTTCACCCTGCCTCAACGTGGCCACCACAGCCACTGTTTCCTCTCCCCTATCCAGCTTTAGTCTGAGGTAGAATCAGAATGTTTCCAAGGCCTTGGAAGGCCTCAACTTTTTATTCAATCCTAAAGTCAACCTATATGCGCATAAACTGTGTGGATCACTCTTTACATTACTCTCATTCCTCATCTGCAAGAGGAAACATTATCCTACCCCAATGGTCAATTGTTCTTTATTATCACGTACTGAGGTACAGTGAAATTTTTTTTACAAAGTGTTCAATAAATTATTAGTATTAAATTAGTATTAAAATTAGTATTAGTATTAGTATTAAATTAAGAGGGCATGACATGAGAATTAAGGGACAGACGTTTAGGGGTAACATGAGGGGGAACTTCTTTACTCAGAGAGTGGTGGCTGTGTGGAATGATCTTCCTGCAGAAGTGGTGGAGGCAGGATCGATTTTAACATTTAAAAGTAAAGTGGATAGGTATATGGACGGGAAGGGAATGGAGGGGTATGGTCTGAGTGCAGGTAGATGGAACTAGAGGAAAATAAATGGTCAGCACGGACTGGAAGGGCCGAGAAGGCCTGTTTCCGTGCTGTAATTGTTATATGGTTATTAGCATACATAAACACAATCGCAGTTTAAGTACAGAGTATGAGAAGTAGCCCACTGAGACCGTATACAAAAGTCGGCACATATTGGCGCCTTTCTCCAGTCTTTGGGGACAAGCAGGGGTCAGACACGGTGGCTTTCCTCTTCAGGTTCCATGGTGGTCAAGCCAGGCCTGCAGCCAGGAGATAGCCATGTCCCGACAGTTGTTCTGACCCCTTTTGTTTCTCTAAGAGCGGCACGGTGGCGCAGCGGGTAGAGTTGTTGCCTGTCAGCGCCAGAGACCCGGGTTCAATCCTGACTACGGGTGCTGTCTGTACAGAGTTTGAACGTTCTCCCCGTGACCATGAAGGGTTACACTGAGAACTTTGGTTTCCTCTCACACTCCAAAGACGTACAGGTTTGTAGATTCATTGGCTTGGTATAAATGTAAAAATTGTCCCCAGTGTGTAGGACAGTGTTAATGTGCGGGCATCGCAGGTCGGTGCTGACTCGGCGGGCTGAAGGGCGTGTTCCTGCGCTGTATCTCTAAACTAAACAAGGATATTTTATTCAAATAATCACAGTTACAAAGTACCAGAAAGATCAAAACTACCCAGCAGTTTACAATTATAAATAAATCAATCACCAGCTGACAACATTATCATCGTTATCCACTTGATGCCCTGCGGTGACCACCATTGATGGAAGGGCTCCAGAGTGACCGTGGGCACCGCGTGTTCCCTCTCCAGGGACAAGTGGGCACGGACGTAGGCCCAACACCAGGGGGCGCCGACGATGGCTACCTAGCTTGAAAGAGCGGCAGGCAGTCAACTCCCGCACGTCTTTTGGGATGTGGGAGGAAATCCGAGCACTTGGAAAAAACCCACGCGGTCACTGGGAGAAACTACAAACTCCATACAAACAGCACCCGTAGTCATAATTAAACCCGGGTCGATGATGCTGTTAGACTGCAGCTCTACCGCTGCGCCACCGTCCCGCCCTTATATTATGCTTTCAGTTATTCCAGCACCACTCTTCCAAATTCCCACCAATTCCCCATCTCCCTCTCCCCTTTATTTGACCTTGAATAAAGCTCATCATTGTGAGCCAAAGATTTGCCTTCACTCCAAGTATCTCAGCTTCTATTTATTTTTGATTTGCCTCTTCAATGTGCCTTGCTATGTTGTTCTAGATTAAAGCTGCTATATGAATGGAATTTGTTGTTGTTTTTAATTGTGGGTTGACAGGAACCAATAACTCACAGTGTGAAAGTTAGCTGCCTCTTCATGGGATAGGTTCTGTTCCTCATTCTCCATTCAAGGCACCTTAGCTTTGTTTATTTAAAATCTTCAATGCATCAGCTTTGCCCTAGTGAATTAAAAAGGTCATTCTTTCACCTCAGTCTGGATATGTCCAGACATAAGTTGCAATTCATGGTCTACACCCAGGGTTAGCATTATGCTTGGTTGCACATTTATTTTGTATCAGTGAGATTAGCTTACTCAATTTTGCTGAGGTGCGGTGTCTGTTGAAGGACAGACCTTAAACATTTGATGAACGTTTTTCTGGTATGCTGTTCTATACTGCACTCCTATCACTGATTTAAGCTCCAAACTCAGCATCATGGGCAGGCAACATTAAAGAATGAAATGATTTTTATATGCCAAAGACTACTGCTTTTGACATTATCTTATTAATGTTTCTGCAGTCTCTCATGGATTCTAATGCATCCTTCCTTGCAGAAATTGAACTGCAGGAGTTCCAGGTTAATGTTTTCCAAAGGCCAATTTTTTTCTACTAATTAAGCTATTTGAAATAGTCATCTTACTGATTTTGGTGCTGTTAATTCACTTCCTTCTCATGTCCCTAGGAAAGTAAAACAAATTAGCCTCCATTACTATACATTCTCAGAAATTGCCTTTTCATTTTCTGGTGAATGCAACAAATCCTTGTAAATTTTACAATATATATTTCTCTCAGTTCCACTACGAGCCAGTAACATTTTCATCGGCCTTGATAAGCAGAGTGAAAGTTACAAAATTCATCATGATCTGGAAATAGAAATAATATTTTTTGGTCCTTTGAGTTAACTAGTATCCATATCTTAAGATGTGAGGGAAGGAACTGCAGATGCTGGTTTACATCAATGATAGACAGAAAATAAATGCTGGAGTAAATCAGCAGATCAAGCAGCATCTCTGGAGAAAAGAATTGGTGATCTTTCGGGTTGAGACTCTTCTTGAGACTCTTCAGAAGGGTCACGACCCGAAATGTCATATACTGTATTCTTTTTCTCCAGAGATGCTGCCTGACATAATAAGTTATTCCAGAAATGTTGTGTCTAGCTCCACATCTTAAGAATTTTACTCCTCTGCTGATCAACCTCATGTTATAATACTCTTTCTTGTCTCTGCTTACCAAGATATTGAGACTCCTTAATGTGTTGTGCACCGGATCAACCCTGATGTCCCATGTAAAGATCATGAGTACTCTACAGTGAGTTTACTACCATTTCATCATGTAGTTTTAGTTTAGTTTAGTTTAGAGATACAGCGCGGAATTAGGCCCTTCGGCACACCGAGCCCGCACCGACCAGCGATCCCCGCACTATCCTTCACACATTAGGGACAATTTACAATTTTACCACATTCAATTAACCTACAAACCTGTACGTCTTTGGAGTGTGGGAGAAAACCGGAGATCCCGGGGAAAACCCACACAGGTCACAGGGAGAATACACAAACCCCGTACAGACAGCACCCGTAGTCTGGATCGAAATGGGGTCCCTGGGGCTGTAAGGCAACAAGTTCCTAATATATCTCCTTGAATAATCCTTTTGGACAATTCACCCAAGATTCTAATGGCCTGCACAATAAATTGAATTTCCTCATACGTTGAATAACATTTTGATAGCTTCCTCTAGATTTAGATCTGCTATTTACCAACATCTGCTAATGAAGCCAATTTCTCCTTGTTCAGTCTGTGAATACCATTTCATTATTTTGGACGCCTCTATTAAGCCTCGCTTTAAAGGGCCGGTCACACGATGCGAGTTCACCCAAGAGCTCTCCCGAGTTAATTTAAAAAAATCAAACTTGTGGTACCTCATCACGAGTATTTTTTTACTCTTGGAAAATTTCACACTTTTGAAAAACTTCACGAGTTTCCGCGTTTCCCGAGTACCTGTCGTTAGCATTACGAGCCGGTACGAGACATCCACGAGCTCCAACGTACCCGCTACGTACATTCTACGTACTTAGCACAAATTAATTTAAAAAAAAAATTCGGAAGAGCTCTTGGGTGAACTTGCATTGTGGGACGAGCCCTTAAATCTGTTTTTTGTAAGGAGCATCTTAGATTCCTCATCCCTGGTGCACTCAGCTTAGGCTTTTCCATGCTCGCTATAAAACCAATGACTCACCAATTCCCTTCAGCTAACAATGATCCATTCTACATTTTTCTTTGACTTCGTCCCCTTTGATCTCTCATTTTCACACTTTACCCTTCCATATCTCGAGTGTCCCTCTCCCCTGACTCTCACTCTGAAGGGTCTCGACCCGAAACTTCACCAATTCCTTCTCTCTAGAGATGCTGGTTAACCTGCTGAGTTACTCCAGCATGTTGTGTCTATATTAATTCAAGGATTATCTAGACAAGGCTTCACCATCTCTTTCAAATGATCTTTTATCATTTTGGAGCTTAGGTAATGTATTAACCAACTGTTTGGCTGTGTGCAGCCTCATGTTTATGTTAGTGCTGTGGATATAAAAAACAGGGGTCACGGTCTAAGAATAAAGGGGAGGCCATGTAAAACTGAGATGAGGAAAAACATTTTCACCCAGAGAGTTGTGAATTTGTGGAATTCTCTGCCACAGAATTGAGGCCAATTCTGCCAGAGTAGAGGCCAATTCACTGGATTAATTTAAAGGAGGGTTAGATAGAGCTCTAGGGGTTAGTGGAGTCAAGGGATATGGGGAGAAGGCAGGCACGGGTTGCTGATTGTGGATGATCAGCAATGATCTCAATGAATGGCAGTGTAGGCTCGAAGGGCCAAATGGCCTCCTCCTGCACCTATTTTCTATGTTTCTATGTTTCTACGTGTACTTACTACCTGTGGTCAGTAGATGGCAGGCTCGGCAGATGTAACTTGTTTTCCCAATTCCCATTTGGAGCTGAAGTCCAATTAGATATCCCCACCATCAATGCCCTTTAACAGTGCAGCTAGAGGCTGAATCTGAAGTCCTCTTGGTCAGTGTGGCTCAGAAACATTTCATACATGTGAATTTACATCACCGCACGGGCTGATGCCAAACCCCGGCAGGCAGCCGGCTGTGGAACCTGTCTGGAGTGGGTGCGAGTCGTGATAAGTGAGGGGAGTGCATCATCTCCCGCTTGCTCCACGAAGACCTGGATCGGGAAGGAGGAGAGAGTCGGTGTATGCTGGACAAAGGGCCGTTGGGAGGAGGACCGAGGGGGGAGGGGGGAGAGGGGTGTGTCTCACCTGTAACGGTTGGCCCTCCCGGGGCTCGGGGAGGAGAGGGACAGCTTGCTGGAGAACCGTACGAGGGGGAGAGATGGTGGTCCGAGCTTGGGTGGACGAATGAGAGGGCCGGGCCCGAGAACAAAGGGGCCCGATGCAGGGGGGTGCTGAGAATAACGAGGGACTTGGTGGCACACACACACACGCACACCCACGCACACCCACACACACCCACACACACCCACACACACCCACACACACCCACACACACACACGCACACACCCACACCCACCCACACCCACCCACGCACACCCACGCACACCCACGCGCACACACGCACACACGCACACACGCACACACGCACACCCACACACACACCCACACACGCACACCCACACACCCACACCCACACACCCACACACACACAGACACACCCACATGCACACACCTACACGGACATATACACCCACACACAGACTCACAGACTCACACTCACACACACACACATACACAACCTGTCCAACTCCTGCTCTCCACACCTCGAACATCTGGCGGTGAAGTGCCGTCCCTTCTACCTTCCGAGGGAATTCACCTCCATCATCCTGACCGCGGTCTACATCCCACCTCAGGCAGATGTCTGTCTGGCACTGGAGGAGCTGCAAACACCAGACGTCTTACCCCAATGCATTTACCACCATTGCTGGGGGCAGAGGAACAACTACAGGACTGTTTGGAGTCTGTAGATTGGGCAATGTTCAAGGACTCGGCAACGGACTTGAACAAATACGCTACAGTTGTTACAGACTTCATTAAGAAATGTGTGGAGGACTGCATCCCCACCAAAACCTTCTGAGTGTTTCCCAATCAGAAACCTTGGATGAACTTTGAGATCCGCACTCGTCTGAAGACCAGACACCGGGCATTCATGTCTGATGATACAGTGGTCTACAAGAAGTCCAGATACGACCTTGGTAAGGCCATCAAAAAGGCCAAAAGGGACTTCTGCTCCAAGCTGGAGGATGAGACAGATGTTCGGCAGCTGTGGCGGGACCTGAATGCAATCACCTCCTACAAGGCGAAACCAGGAGGCAGCTCGAATGTCGGCGATACATCACTCCCTGACGAGCTCAATGCATTTTATGCACGCTTTGATAGGGAGAACACCGATGTGCCTTCCTGAGCCCCCATTCGCTGTGATGGTATTTCAGTCTCAGTCCCAGAGGCCGACGTCAGGAAATCCTTCAGAGGGGTGAACCCTCGAAAAGGGCCTGGACCTGATGGTATACCTGGTCGTGTTCTAAAAACCTGTGTGGACCAACTGGCTGGAGTTTTTACGGACATTTTCAACCTGTCACTTCTGAGGTCTGAGGTTCCCACCTGCTTCAAAAGGGCATCAATAATATCGGTGCCCAAGAAGAGCAAGGTGACGTGCCACAATGACTATCGACCAGTGGCACTAACACCTGTGGTGATGAAGTGCTTTGAGAGGTTGATCATGGCGCAAATCAACTCCTACCTCGACAAAAACCTGGACCCACTGCAGTTCGCTTACCGCCACAACAGATCAATGGTGGATGCGATCTCGCTGGCCCTCCAATCCGCTCTGGACCACTTGGACAACAAAAACTCATATGTCAGGCTGTTATTCATCGATTACAGGTCGGCATTTAACACAATCATCCCTTCCAAGCTGGTTACCAAACTCGCAGAACTGGGTCTCTGCGCATCCCTCTGCAATTGGATCCTCGACTTCCTCATTCACAGACCACAGTCTGTTCGTATTGGTGGTAATGTGTCAGACTCGATAACAATCAGCACGGGAGCACCTCAAGGCTGCGTGCTCAGCCCCCTGCTGTACTCACTCTATACTCATGACTGCGTAGCCGGACATAGTGCGAACTCCATCATCAAGTTCGCTGACGACACCACTGTTGTGGGACATATCACTGATGGGGATGAGTCAGAGTATAGAAGAGAGATCGAGCGACTGTCCATATGGTGCCAGCACAATAACCTGGCCCTCAACACCAGCAAAACCAAGGAACTGATTGTGGACTTTGGAAGGAGTAGGATGGGGACCCACAGCCCTGTTTATATCAATGGGTCGATGATTGAAAGGGTCAAGAGCTTCAAATTCCTGGGCGTGCACATCTCTGAAGATCTTTCCTAGTCCGAGAACACAGATGCAATTATTAAGAAAGCTCATCAGCGCCTCTACTTCCTGAGAAGATTATGGAGAGTCGGTCTGTCAAGGAGGACTCTCTCTAACTTCTACAGGTGCACAGTAGAGAGCATGCTGACCGGTTGCATCGTGGCTTGGTTCGGCAACTTGAGCGCCCTGGAGAGGAAAAGACTACAAAAAGTTGTAAATACTGCCCAGTCCATCATCGACTCTGACCTTCCTTCCATCGAGGGGATCTATCGCAGTCGCTGCCTCAAAAAGGCTGGCGGTATCATCAAGGACCCACACCATCCTGGCCATACACTCATCTCCCTGCTATCTTCAGGTAGAAGGTACAGGACCCTGAGGACTGCAGCGACCACGTTCAGGAATAGCTACTTCCCCACAGGCATCAGGCTATTAAACTTGGCTCGGTCAAAACTCTGAACATTAATACTCCTTTATCTGTTATTTGCACTTTATCAATTTACTTATTCATGAGTGTATTTACGTATATAATGGTATATGGCCGCACTGATCTGTTTTGTAGTCAATGCCTACTATGTTCTGTTGTGCTGAAGCAAAGAAAGAATTTCATTGTCCTGTCAGGGACACATGACAATAAACTCTTTTGACTCTTTTTTTGATACACACACAGAACAAGAAAGACGATCGACAATATATGAGTACTTTGTAACTTTGTCAGTGCCAGATATATGGCAACTCTTTGCGTACTTTGTATATTGTGGGCAAAAACACTGTACCTGGGTATATGTGGCAATAAAGTATAATTGAGTTGAATCACATAACAGCAGAATAAATTTCAACACACAATAGGGGGAGTTTTAATTCTGTGCAATAGTGTATAGAGAATTATCGACACAGTTTAAATATCTCCCAATTCTTATTTCCTTGGAAAATGGAAATAAAAAGAGAAAGGATACAAAATGAGTAGCAGATTCAATGATCAATGGAGCGCAGGAGGATGAGGGGTGATCTTATAGAGGTGTGCAATGAGAGGAATAGATTGGGTAAACGCACAGGTTTTTGCCCAGAATACGAGAATCGAGAACCAGAGCACATTGGTTTAAGGGGAGGGGTGAATAGATTTAATAGGAACCTGAGGGGCATCTTTATTAAACAAAGAGTGGTGGTTGTATGGGACCCGTTTCGGGAGGAGGTAATTGAGTCAGGTGCTATTGCAACATTTAGGAAATATTTAGACATGGATACGATAGGTTTAGGGGGATATGGGCCAAATGCAGGCAAATTGCCCACACCAACCAACATGTCCCATCTACACTAGTCCTGTGTAGATGGGACATGTTGGTTGGTGTGGGCAATTTGGGCCAATTGGCCTGTTTCAACACTGCTTGACTCTATGACTCCATGCCTGAAGAAGGGTCCTGACCCGAAACTTCACCTATCCATATTCTCCAGGGATGCTGCTTGACCTGCTGATTTACTCCAGCATTTTGTGGCTTTCCTTGGTATACCAAGTTCAAGTTCAAGTTCAAGTTCACATTTATTTCCACATGCACCAGTTAAGGTACAGTGGAATTTGATTTACCATGCAGCCACACAATCAAAAAAAGCACAATACACAATAGAATGTAATACGAACATCCGCCACAGTGGAATCAACATTCTTCACTGTGGTGGATGGCAATAACTTTCAGTCAGTCCTCCTCCTTTCTATAAAAATAGAACTATTAAATAAGTGAGGATGTGTTTTCATAGGATTATGTTATCAATTCATAAGGCATCACTATTGGAGTAACTTACATATATTTACATTTTCCTTCACAGAATTTCCGGTCCAAATCTTAAAACATTGACTTGTCCTGTGTATAAACCTACTACCCAAAATATTGGTATATATCAAAATATAGGTTGCTCAGCCTCCTTACTTCATCACATCGAGAACAATCAACATGCCTAATAATTTGTTCATAAAAAATAATATGGTAGCACAGTGGTGCACTGGTAGAGTTGCTATCTTACAGTGTTAGAGACTTGGTTTTGATCCTGACTACAGGTGCTGTCTGTATGGAGTTTGTACGTTATCTCTGTGACCACGAGGGTTCCTCCCACAGTTCAAAGTCATGCAGATTTTTAGGCTAATTGGCTTCTGTAAATCGACCCTTGTGTGTAGGATGGAACTAAAGTATGGGTGATTCTTTGGTCAGCATGGACTCTGTGGGCCGAAAGGCCTGTTTCCATGCTATATCCCTAAAACTAAGAAGTGTGGTATCATTACACAATTTAGTTTAGTTAAGTTTATTATCACGTGTGCCGAGGTACAGTGAAAAGCTTTTATTGTGTACTAGCCAGTCAGCGGAAAGCCAATACATGATTACAATCGAGCCTTCCACAGTGTACAGATACATGATAACGTGAATATCGTTTAGTGCATGATAAAGCCCAGTAAAATCTGATCAAAGGTAGTCCAAGGGTCTCCAATGAGGTAGATAATTGCTCAGGACTGTTCTCCAGCTGTTGCTAGGATGGTTCAGTTGTCTGTTAATAACTCGGAAGAAACTGTTCCTGAATCTGGAGGTGTATGTTTTCACACTCCAAATGTTCTCTTCTGTAGCATTTCCTGTCTCTGCCTCAGTTGTTTCTGTTATTGTAATTCTCGATCTTGTCATATTACCTTTAGGTTTGATTTCTCTGGTGCACCTCTTGTTAGTCTTCTCTGTTTTACCACCACATACCTAAATTATCAAAGCTTTGGTGCCAGATCTCACCAATTACAGTTCATCCACCCTTCCTGTGTTTGCTGCCCTACACAGCCTCTGAGATACCAATGCCCTAGCTTTGAAAGTATAATTGTTTTTGAATTGCTGAATGGTTTTGGCCCATTGGGTCTCAGCAATATCCTTAAGAATCCTCTGAAATATCTGTGATCCAATATCTCTGACAATTTGTTTTCCACTGAAGTAAATCCTCATTTACAGGCACTCAACGGCCAATGTATTATCGTCCAAATTTCCCTCTGCTAAACCTTTTGCCTCTCTATCCATTTTAGTAGATAACACACTATTTGAAACCTAACTGGGACAAATATTAGGTTACACAAAAAGCTGGAGATACTCAGCGGGTGCAGCAGCATCTAAGGAGCGAAGGAGATAGGCGACGTTATATTAGGTTACTTTTCCTCGTTTCTCCTTTAGCAGATGAGTGAAAAACATCTTTGATAATGTTTCTATAAAGCATCATGTTTAAAGTGCCTGTCCCACTGTACGAGCTAATTCAAGAGTTTTCCCGAGTTTTCCCTGATTAGAACTCGGAGAATTACCGTAATAGTCGCTCGTAAGTACTCGGGGCTCTCGTGGACATTTTTCAACATCTTCACGAGTCTTCACGAGCTTACCGCGTTTCCAGAGTACCTGCCATTAGCGTTACGAGCAGCTAAGAGATGTCCCGAGCTCCGACGTACCCGTTATGTACATTCTACGTGCTTACCACGAGTTTGATTTTTTTTTAAACTCGGGAGAGCTCTTGAATTACCTCGTACAGAGGGATTGGTCTTTTAAGCTGCTATATAAATACAAGATGGTATTCTTGTTCTTGTCAGCTCTTCTCCTTCACGTTGGTTCTAATGTACAAAGGCCCTGTGATACTTTTCATGTTAGTTCACTTTGCTACTCTTTAATGTATTTCTTCTTTATCTCAGTAAATTCATTTGGTTTCTGAGATCTCTCACAACCATGTCACAGTGATCCTTCCCTTTTCAAATGCAGAGATCCAATATTCTATGGATTAGAGAGGCTGCTCTCTCCGATAAATAAAGGAATGGAATGTAGCTAATAATTACAAAGAACCTGCTCGCACTTCACTGCACTCATCCCTTTAACTCCATTATTCTTTTAGATTAGTTGTACCTGTATATTAACTGACTTTAATGTTTCATTACCCTTTATTCCTTTAAAGCAACTGATTTATTTCCCCTGGCCTAAGGCTGATATCGCAGAATTATCACAGTTAACATTTTAAAACAGTGAAGACAAGATTGCATCCAAAACAACTTGTTTTTAAATGTATAACACAGTCAACATTTTTTTAATATAACTAGACTATGTGGGACCCATTGTGTCCCATCTTCACACGGGAGGGCTGGTCCCCCAAAAGCAATATTCCACCTCTCCACCAATTGCAATATAAAGGTGGGGGGGGGGGGGGGGGGGGCTTTCTGGACCACTAGTATGGGTATTGTGGGCTGAAGGGACTGGTTTCCAGAGGGCTAATATGGACATTGTGGGCCAAATGGATTATTGGGATGGCAGCTCAGTCACACAAGCCTGGTATGCTGGCAGCTCACTCACTCATGGCTGGTGGGCTAGTAGTTGACTCACGGCTCTTCTTTGAAATTCCATTTCAAGCCGGGTGCAAGGACACCATATTCAAGTGTAGTTTCTTACCATTTCAAGCTGGGTGCAAGGCCACCAAATTCAATTGCAGTTTCCGACCACTTCAAGCAGGGTGCAAGGCCACTGAATTCAAGGACAGTTTCCTACCACTTTAAGCAGGGTGCAGGGCCACCAAACTCAAGTGCAGTTTCCTGCCACTTCAAGCAGGGTGCAAGGCCACCAAATTCAAGTGCAGTTTCATGTCATTTCAAGGAGGGTGCAAGTCACCAAATTCAAGTGCAGTTTCATGCCACTTCAAGCAGGGTGCAAGGCCACCAAATTCAAGTGCAGTTTCATGCCACTTCAAGCAGGGTGCCAGACCACAAAATTCAAGTGCAGTTTCATGCCACTTCAAGCAGGGTGCAAGGCCACCAAATTATAGTGCAGTTTCATGCCACTTCAAGTAGGGTGCAAGGCCACCAAATTCAAGTGCAGTTTCATACCATTTCAAGCAGGGTGAAACTACCATAAAAACAGACAAAACACCACATAAACACCACATTCTAAGTTCAGTAGACATTCAGTGTGTTCAGTTGATTCACAGCTCAGACAGTAATGACCTCTCCCTCCCCCATCTTGCAGAGACTGAGCCACACCCATACCTCCAGGTTTTATAATCCCTCCCCCTCCCCCTCCCAACGGAAGGGGCGTGGCCTTCATGGCATGATCGACAGGAGAGAGATTCTCAACATTTTTTTAAACACTAATAACACTTTTATTTTTCACTGATGGGACGAATCCTCTGCACCTGATGAGCGGAGGGGGAATGAGTAAGATAGCCAAAATCATAGCCGTAAGTGGTAGTGTTTTATCTAAAATCAATATACAGTGCTAACAGGAAGTTGTCAAGTTTCCAACAACAACCATTTTCAGAGCAGTATTTCAAAGCAGCCCCCATCAACAACCATTTGCAGTGCAGCATTTCAAAGCAGCCCCCACCAACAACCATTTGCTGTGCAGCACTTCAAAGCAGCCCCCACCAACAACCATTTGCTGTGCAGCATTTCAAAGCAACCCCCACCAACAACCATTTGCAGTGCAGCATTTCAAAACAACCCCCACGAACAACCATTTATAGTGCAGCATTTCAAAGCAGCCCCATTTTCATTTTCATTTTCAAACCACATTAAGGGCACTCACAATTGAGTAGACATGTGTTCAGTGTTATACACAACTCAGAGAGACATGACCCTCTCGCTTCCTCCATCTTGCAGAGACTGTAAGGCACAGCACTTCCAGGTTTTATAGTCCTTCCCCCTCCCACCAGCAGGGGCAGCTGAGAGAATTTCAACATTTTTTAAACATTAATAACTCTTTTACTTTTCATTGGTGGGAAAAATCCTCGTGTCCTGCACAGCGGATGAAAAATAAAAGAGTTATTAATGTTTTAAAAATGTTGAAATTCTCTCTCATCTTACATCTTAAGATGGCCAAAAATCACAGCCGTAAGTGGCAGCATTTTTTCTAAAATCATGAAACAGAAAAACAGGAAGAGGTCAAGATCTTACTTTTAGTAATATAGATATACAACTCCCTATCCAATATCTCCTCATCCTGATTTAAGTTCAAATATTCATCGGATACCATAACATTTCCCCTTTTTTCTATTTTTCTCTCTCCACTACCTCTAGTAATTTTACAGTATTAAATGTATTACAGCAGTTCAGAGTATTTCCCTAGACTCTGGTTTCAAATTCTTGTAGGTTAATTTAATTCACCCTCAGAACCTATCTGTTATATCTTAATTTCTTTCTCTTAATCCTGAATGAAAGTTAATTTAAATTAAGATGATCTGAATCTTGAGAGCTCATAAACTAAACAACAACACATCCTGTTCACCCACCAGTCCTATGGTCGCTGACCCAGATATAATTAAACAAAGCAGACTGTTTTCCGTGCTATCTCTAAACTAAAACTAAAAAAACTAAAACATGCAAAAATGTATAATCTTGAATAGAAATCTCTCCATTTATTTTATTTGTACAAATTGCAGTAAACAAGCAAATGACAAACAATTTTAAATTGATGCTGAGTTTAGCAATCCATTCAGTGGTATCAGCTATTGACAGCCATGGCATTGGTACGTATATCTAATGTAAGCGTACACTGAATATCGATTAGCTATGCAGTGAACAGATTGCACCGCATTTGAAATGGACAATTCTTTCCATTTGTGAAGCAGCTAGCCATGTCTGCAAGGTGCTGATAGAACTTGATTAAGCGTGACCTATAGCCTTCTGCATAAGGCAACGAGAAGTAATTTCAGTTTCGTGCTTGTTTGGGATGTGGCAGATCATGCAGCTTTCGTTCCCCTCAATGTTCACATTAGTTTGGTCCATAAAAAAAAGTATTGAGCTTCTTCAGTCTGTTAAGTGATGCACATTTATAATTTCATTGGTAATTGTGAGTCAGACAGTGTCTTTAAGTGCCAAGAGACCCCTCCATGTAGCAATCTTGCAAAATTTCAGTACTCCTCCTGTTATGACTTCTTGTATACCTTGATTTTAATTGGTACACAAGTGGTGGCTGTCTTCATACGTTAATGACTAACCTCCAGAAGTTAGCTCCTAAATCTCTCTGCTCTTCCATTCCTCCTTTAAAATTCTCTTTAAAACACACTAAGCTTTAGTTATTTGCCTTCATATTTTCCAAATGACTCAGCATTAAATTCTGTTTGATAATACTTTTGGAAACACCTCATGTTAAAGATGCTGCATGAACTTAAATTGTTTTTGATGGTCATGATCATTTTCTCATCACTCCCGTTAACCTTAGCAGTAATAAGCTTGATGATTTACATAAAATTAAGTAAATATTTCAAAGTGGGTGTTTCAAATGACCTATAAGTACATTCTAATGATTCCTATTTGATATTGGCAATCTCTTACTTGTTCTTTAAAATTATTTTGTTAAATCATTCAGTAGGTGGAAAGTAAATGCATGCAAATTGGATTATGGCTTATTTAACTTCTATTGTTGTAGTATATTTTGTAATGCATTGTCCACCTCAAATCTCCTGACTCGCCCTTCTCTCAAAGGTTGTCTTCCCAAAAAATCACCACATCTTGTATTTTACGGTCTATGATACCCGTGTCGGGGCTATGTTTTCTCTTTGGCCAGATGAATGCAAATGGGCCCACAATAATCTTTCGAAGGAATGTGGGGAAATTTTCTTCATGTTGCAGCCAACAATTAGTCCTCAACAACACAGTTGACAGATTGATCATTGAATTAAACTTGTTTCTGACTACTCTGTTGTAAGAGAATTTAAGGCTATATCCTTGCCCTGGTTCAGCCCATGAAGGATATGCTCACTATGCATTTCTATTGAAGTAGAAATTTGGGGATTTAAGTTCATGAATTATGTTAATCTCCTCCCAACTTTTCATTGGTACTGTAACTCCATCTGTCAATGTTATACTGTATCTCCATTTGTTACTGTAACTGTGGCCAAGGATTTGAACTTGTTTGGGATATCATTGGCTTAGACAAATTTCCCTTTTGGATAGTTGGTACTGAATAGAGTCATAGAGTCATTAAGTGTGGAAACAGCGCCTTTGGCCCAACTTGCCCATGCTGACCAACATGCCCCATCTACACTAGTCCCACCTGCCTGCATGTGGCCTATGCCTCTCCAAACCTATGCTATCCATGTACCTGTCTAAATGTTTCTTAAATATTGTGATAGCACCTGCTTCAACTCCCTCCTTTGGCACATCGTTCCATATACCCAGCATCCTTTGTGTAACAAAGTTGGCCCTCAGGTTCCTATTAAATCTTTCCCCCCTCACATTAAACCTGTGTCCTCTGGTTCTTGACTCTCCTACTCTGGGTAAAATACTCTGTGGATTAACGCTAGCTATTCCTGTAATGCTCTTGTACACCTCTATAATATCACTCCTCGTCCTTCTGCTCTCCAAGGAATAAAGTCCTAGCCTGCTCAACCCCTCCCTATAGCTCCGGGCCTCAAGTCCTGCCAAGTGATTGGAATTTCTCTGATACTGATGTTAAAGGTCTCAATGCCAATCCGAATCTCATTTTGAGTCATTCATATTGCCTGATTGATATGATTACATTTATAATGTTTGCAAATGAATATAGAAAATTCTGGAGAAACTCAAAACAGCATCTGTGGAGAGAGAAACAGCTATCATTGCACACCAATCATTCTTTATTAGAAATGGAAAAGTTAGAAAACAAGCATACATTGATGACAAAGATTGGAAGTCTTGAGAGGAGAGAAGGTTTGTGATAGAATAGAGGTTGAGCATGTTCAGGGCAATTCAAATGCTGCTGGTGCTATCTAGGAGAGGGAAAAGAAGGCCAATTTGCCTGGTAGAATGTAAATAGATGAATGAGGAGAAAAAAACGTATTGGTATTGTGAGATGCAGAACAGAATAGTTGATGGAAATCTGAGAAAAAAACGCTGAAATACTCAGCTGATCAGGTAGTGTTTATAGAGAGAAAATAAATGAGCAAATGCTACATAAAGACACAAAGTGCTGGAGTAATCCAGCTGGTCTGGCAACATCGCTGGAGGGCATGAATAGGCAATGTTTTGGGTTGGGACACGTCTTCAGACTGATTTTAGTAGGGGGAAGAAAACTGGAAGAGTGGTAGATGGATACAGGTGAAGAGGATTTATCTGCAGACGGTTTGTCAAAGACCAGAGATGAAAAGACATAAGGCTGTGAGATAAGGAGATAATGAGCGAAGAGGCTTGAAATAAGAAGGGAAACGGATATAGGTGGATGGAGATGGGTGGGTGGGGGAAGGCGATAGGGTGGCAGGATTGTGGAAGAACTTGGAACTGTGGAAGAAAATTTGTGCATCCATGTGGGACACAGGGATGAAAGGGGTAAAAGGGGCCTATTGGTTAGTTTTGCAAACATTACAGGTGAATGAGAAATGGCCAGCTATGACTCAAACAGGGAAGAACATAAAAATACTAACTGATTGCATGGTTTGTATCATAAATCACAAACTTTATCCCAGCTTTCTATGAGTAATTGGTGAACAGTTCTTTATTTGTCCCTTGTAACGCAAGATATGTTACTTGCCTTTCACGCACATCTGAGCAAACAGATGTTGCTTGATAGAAGCGTGGCCCATGCCGTTGAATTCGGGCGGCACAGCGGTAGAGTTGCTGCCTTACAGCGCTTCAGCGCCGGAGACCCGGTTTCGATCCTGACTACGGGTGCTGTCTGTATGGAGTTTGTACGTTCTCCCCGTGACCGCTTGGGTTTACCCACCGAGATCTTCAGTTTCCTCCCAAACTCCAAAGACGTACAGCTATGTAGGTTAATTGGCTTGGTAAATGTAAAAATTGTCTCTAGTGCATGTAACATTATGTTAACATGCGGGTATCGCTGGTCAGCGCCGGCCCGGTGGCCGAACAGCCTGTTTCCGCACTATATCACTGTATCTGTATCTGTATCTGTATCTTCAGGAATATTTAGTTCTTAGTAGATTACTTAGAGGATGATGTTAGCAGGATGTGCAGTCAGAAAAACCGCTTGGGCCTTGAGGTAGACAATTCTCTTGTGCCCCTTTGTGCTAAGTGCATGGTTTTGTTGCTGAACAAATACCTTGCTACTGATCTTCGATTTCATTGCTGTCAATGGAGTTGATTTCAGTTGTGCAGCCACTATTACATGGTGCATTTAATGCTAGCAACTTAGAATGATTTTCTATGTGCTCATTTCTAAATTGTGAGTTCACTTAGTTAAAGTCCTTTGCCTTAGGATAGAGACTTACTAACATATTCTGACGGTTCTCGGCCCAAAACGACACCCATTCCTTCTATCCAGAGACACGGCCTGTCCTGCTGAGTTACTCCAACATTTTGTGTCTATCTTCATATATGTTAAAGGTAGACAAAAATGCTGGAGAAACTCAGCAGGTGATGCAGCATCTATGGAGCGAAGGAGATAGTCGACGTTTCTGGTCGAGACCCTTCTTTAGACTTCTTCATATATGTTAAAGTACATTGACCTTTGTACTTGTTTTCCCTCTCAGGATTTATTTAATAATGTTGTATTGACAGAAAATTAAAGAATTTAAATGAAATACTCAGGCCCTTCAGATATCCATTGATTTTAATAACAAGTTTATTTTCTTCCTTTTGATCAACTTTCATTATTTCCATTTGAATTTCAATTTATCTCAGTGCATGTTTTCCTCCCAGGAATTAAGTTTTCTTATATTTTCATCTTATTCTCAAAACTTTTGCCTTCCAAATAGATTACATGGCACTCAATATCTCTGAGCATGTCACCACCCAAGTAAGAGCCTTTCAGATGTTTTAGTTATTTTATTCTACTATCCCTCTCTTTAATCTCAACTACATTTTCTGACAGGCTTTCAGTTTGGCTATTATTACCCATTTCAAATTCCATATTTCTCTCTGAGCACCTGAAAATGTTTCTTTACTTCACATCAATCTTGTTAGCCGTACAGCTTCCAACCCCACCCCTCCCTCATCTTTAACGTTGTTACAACTTGCAAGAGGTTGAAACTCTCTGGGAAAACCAGGCCCTGTAAATTGCCATGCATTGGATTATGCTCAATCATTTAGAGAAAACGTTGATATGTTTTGTACAGATGTAATTCCGTGTTCAGCATTACGTTCCACGATTTGTGAGATGAGTGTTTTCCAAGCAAAGATTTGAGATCTCATTCCCCATTCCTGTCTTTGATCATTAGGCAGTAGAGTATGCAACATGGAGGAAAAAAAACTTGAATAATGTAGTATTTTACACTTCTTCACCACATCCCAAAAATGTTTTGCAACCAATTATGCTGCTTTTGATATGAAGACATTATTGTAATGCAGGAACATGGCAGACAAATTGTCCAGGGCAGAGCCCGATAAATGGATAAATTAAAAGAAAATCTTCTTCTGTTGTTAGTTGGAGGAAACAACAAACCACATTTTTGCTACCCTTTGAACATTCCTAGGAATCTCTTAGAGCCATCTGGAAGGGAAAAAGGTGACTTGGTTGAAGAGGAAAAAGATGGGAACACTGATGTGTTAGTGTAGTACTGTTATTATTGCACTGCAGTGCCAGTTAAATGCTCGATCTGTATAAGCCCTGAAACCATTTTTTTCTTAGAAGATATAAACAGGCATAAATCCCACTGTGGCAGATGGGGAATTAAAGTTAAGTAAATAATCTGGAATATTTTTTGAAAGCTGGTCTCTGGAATAGTGACCATAAAAATGATGTATTGTCATCAAACATCTGGTTCACTAATGGCTTTCAGGACGGAAAACAGCTTCACTTTTCAACCTGGCCTGCTTGTAATTCCAAACCCATGACAATGTGGCTGACTCTGAACTGTTACTTCGAAAGGTCCATCAAACCACTGGTTTTATCAAACTGCCATGTTTAAACAAATTAGCCATAAAACAGGCTAGGTGACCCAACACACAACAGGGCACCAGATTTTGACTTGGCAGAGTTACTCACAGCGTAGAAAACTACAATGAATCTTCTGAAGTGTCATGAATTGTCCTGTTCACAGAATCATGTATTCCAGTAAAATGTCTAGACTCCTTCATCACAGTCCTTGTGTATGTCATAATCCATATACAGGGCAGTGATGGTAAATTATATCACAATCACAATCACAATCATACTTTGTTAGCCAAGTGTGCTTTGCAACATACGAGGAATTTCATTTGCCAAGTCAGTCATACAAATAAAAAGCAACGGGACACACAAAGCACATTTTAACATAAACATCCATCACAGTGATTCCACATTCCTCACTGTGATGGAAGGCGAAAAAAAGTTCAATCTCCCACGGTCGGATGCCTCGAGCCCTCCTTTGATGGGATGAGGCGGTCAGCTCCTGCATCGGGGGATGTCAACTTCCCCGCACCGGACGATCAAACCCTTGGGGCTGGTCGAACCTTCCACGATGTTGGAGCTCCCGACATCCACGGCCTCTCCCGAGACTGCGAGCTCCCGATGTTAAGTCCACAGGCCGTGGTTAGAGCGATCCCAGGCCAGGGAGTGACTATGATGTTAGTCCAAGCCCTGCGATGGGGCCTAAGGCCAGTCTGAGGAGGCCTCCAGCTCCATCGATGGTAGGCCGCGGAGAATGCGATCCAAAAATTAATCGCAACTCCAGCAAATTAAGAAACTGAAAAAAAGATTTCCCCTTCCCCCCTCCCTCTACCCCCACATAAAACAAACCTGAGAAAATTTACACAAACTTTTAACACACACTAAAAATTAAAAAAAAGATGAAAAAACAAACACTGTTGGCAGGGCTGCCGACTGTGCGGAGACCCTGGTGACGAAGGGGTGGCTCTGGAGTCCTCTGCATTGGTTCAAGGCTCCCTTAAGTCTCAGGACAACATGGGCAAGGAACCTTCCGGCTGAATTGAATTGCACCTCCCCCCCCCCCCCCCCCCTCCTCCTCAAATGATGAATAAATACTTTTCCATGTTAACAACCACCTGAAAGAAATCTGAAGGTTATGGAAAAATAGAGAGAGTACATAATGCAGTGTACTCAGGAAGTGGAACCACAATGTCCATCAACCGGACTTGTTTGTTCGTGCCATCACTGACTGAGTAGATTGAGTTCTGAAGGACTCAGCTGCCAAAGATCAATGGCAGATGGTGAAGGAACTAAATATTGATTAACTTACATTGCATCACCCTCACTAATGTACCTGTGGCAGGTGCAACGGTCTATGACAATATTCGTAGGACTCACTTACCATCTGTAGGCTATTAGCAGTGGTAAAATAGTATTTCACCACAATCTTTACCCTGCTGGATCTCCCCCCCCCCCCCCCCCCCCCCCCCCCACCCCCACACTTCACTCCATCATTATCATGAAAATGGATCAATAAGAAGTGTGCAAGGGCATGCTAGGATCGGCACCTAAAAGTGCAATGTCAATCCAACAAACCAACAACACGTGTATGCCAGAGTCAAGGCAGCGGGCAGCTTATCATGTTAATGGATCACATCAGATCTCAGTGGTCCTGCCAATGAGTGTCATAAATATTGGTATTTATACCATAAATACCAATTAAACATCTAATAGGAAGAGGAGGCTCTCAGAACATTCTCATCATCATTGGTGGCAGAGATTGGCATGTGAGGATCATGCACAAGGTTGGAATATTTACACCAACCAACAACTAGGATTTCCCATTGGAGAATCCATCTTGGTTTCCTTCCAAGATCTTTGCCATCACAGAAGCTAGTCTTTAGCCAATTCAATTTAGAGTCATAGTCATACAGATGGAAACAGGCTCTTTGGCCCAAACTATCCATGCTGACCAAGATGCCCCATCTTAGTTAGTCCCATTTACCCATATTTGGTCAGTATCACTGTAAACCTCTCCTATTTATGTGCCTGCCCATGCATCTTTTAAATGTTGTTATAGTACCTGCCTCAATTACTATCTTTGGAAGTTTATTTGCATATACCCACCATCCACTTAGGTTCTTATTAAATCTTCTGCCTTTCACATTAAACCTAAGAGGTCCACATGGACGATCCTCGAGGGATTCTCTACTGGGCACTTTTAGTTATTGGTTGTTGCAAATATTCCAGCCTTGTGCATGGTCCTTCCTATAGCAGGTGATCAAAACTGAACACTGTATTCCAAATGTGGCCTCACCAATATCTTGTACCACTGTAACATAATGTCCCAACTTCTATACATTACCCTGACTGATGAAGGCCAATTTACTAGAAGCCTTCTTTACCACCCTAACTACCTGTAATGCCACTTCAAAGAACTATGTAACTGTATTCCTAGATCCCTCTGCTCTACAACACTCCCCAGGACCTACCATTGCTTCACTGGTTTGACATCAAAATGCAATACCTTGCACTTATCTGCATTAGACTCCATCAACCATTGCTCAACCCACTTGCCCAGCTGATCAAGAGCCAGGTGTAATTTTGATAACCATCTCCTCTGTCTACAATACCACTCTCTTTGGTGTAATCTGCAAACTTACTAATCATGCCTTTGTACATTCTCATTCAAATAACGTTTTCCACCTGATTATTAATAAAAGGGTCTGAGAACTGGACAGAGCAACAGTTATGACACAAGAACATCTCTGATTGCCCTGCTGATGACTTTTGTTTCACAATTCTCTGCGCTCCATGCTAGGCTGTTCCAGGTAAAATATTAGTATCTATTCAACAATGTGGAAGACCAGTCCACATGTATTCTTCATTCAAAAATCTGGGAAAGTCCAATCCGGTTAAAGAATAATCCTCCATTCACTCTCATTCAATAACAAAGTCATCACTTGTGCCTCTGATAGCTCCGTCAGATGGTACTGAACAACAACCTGCTCGCCGATGCTCAACTTGCACTTTTTCTAGACCATTTAGGTTGAAATTGCATCATACTTCATGATAAAAAAATCTAAAAAATGTTGAGAATAGCAGGCCCTCTCAGCTGTGAGGCATTATGGTAGAAGATCTTCAGAGGAGATTAATAAGCCAACCCTTCAGTGTTTCATCAATAGCCTTCATTCCATCATAAAGTCAGATAGTTGATGAATATACAAGCTTTAAGCAGTCGCAGCTGCCAGCAACTAGAACTACGCAGTTGAGGATCCATCTTAGTTCCCTTCCACGATCTTATCCATCACAGAAGTCAGTCTTCAGCCAATTAAACTCACTGGGTATCCTATGGCAAATGTGTCATCTCCCCACTCCTCAAAGTCATCGCACCATCTAGCAAGTAACAATCAGTAGGATGATAGACTCCTCGTCACTTGCCAGGATCTGAGCAACAACATTCAATTCACCAGCCAGAACAAAACAACTTATTTGATTGGCAAGTCGTTCATCACTTTGGACATTCATTCTATCAAAGACACATTGTGGCATTGCAACTACAAAATTAATTGCAGCAATTCACCAAGGATGCTTTAACATTGGTTCTGAAATCCATGATCACTGCAATGGAACAGTCTCATCTAAATCAGCCGCACTACATCTGAAAGCGTTCAGTTTCACCTCCGTTGAAAACAGTCGTTTCAAACCAGTTGCTCTCTGTTTTCTTTTGGTTAACAGTTATGAGTAATGAACAAGCTTTAAAATGAGTTTTTCCTAACACAGAGGACAATTTATGGTTGTGAATATCAGTCTGAGTTAATTCATTAACCTGATTTGGTTATAGAGCATTCATTTATTCAATTCTCCTATGAAAGTAATGGTGATGTGCCTCTAGATCCCATCACTTTGTCAATGGTCAGGGTAAATCGCCAGTCCTGTGCCAGCAGAAATCCTTACGAGATCAGATACGTTGCTCCAATTATAGATAAAGATCAGATTTAACAAAAACTTTTTCTCAAAAAAGCACTGTAACGATGTCTGAACAAACTCATAAAGTGATACAGTGCGGAAACAGGACCTTCAGCCCAACTTACTCACAATGGCCAACATGTGTGTCCCAGCTACACTAGTCCCACCTGCCTGCACTTGGTCCATATCCCTCCAAAGCTGTCCTATCCATGTACCTGTCTAACTGTTTCTTAAATGTTGGAATAGTCCCAGCCTCAACTACCTCCTCTGGCAGCTTATTCCATACACCCATCATCCTTTGTGTGAAACAGTTACCCCTCGGATTCCTATTAAATCTTTTCCCTTCACTTTGAACCCATGTCCTCTGGTCCTCGTTTCCCCTACTCTGGGCAAGAGATTCTGTGCAACTACTCAATCTATTCCTCTCATGATTTTATACACCTCTATAAGATCACCCCTCATCCTCCTGGACTCCAAGGAATAGAGACCCAGCCTACTCAACCTCTCCCTATAGCTCACACCCTCTAGTCCTGGCACCATCCTCATAAATCTTCTCTGAACCCTTTCAAGCTTGACAATATCTTTCTTATAACATGGTGCCCAGAACTTAAGAAATCTGTTTGACTCTGGAAGAAATGTTTATGTGACCCAGGTTGTCATGCATATCTTTGAAAGTGAGTTTCCATCAGCAGTTTATGACCAAGGAATACCAGTTATGATCATGATACCTCCCTGGTGTGGACATTTTTCTCCATACAATTTTAACCTAGAGGCACAACAGAGAAAGACTTTGCGTAGGAAGATGAATACTCATAATGACTGAATCCTGGACTTTTATGTGTGCTTTTAGGCAAACGTATCCCAATTGAAACACAGTTCTCAGCAACAATGCAAATGTAAGTTGAAGTAGAATTTTTAGATGATGACCTGTGAGTATATATAAAAGAATATGATGTCAACGTCTTCCTCGGAATGCAAGAAGATGGACTTCGATTACTGAGCATTTTGAAAGCCTCGGCATCATTCTAAATGCTCTTCTTCTTCATCTTGCGTATGGCGTGCAGAGCCTAAAATTGCAGGACAACTTGTTCTAATTGATCTTGTTAGATTGTGCATGCCAGGTTGATTGCATTTGTTGAAACAGAGCGGACCACATGCAGGTTGCAATCTCCCACCCCATTCTAAATGCTCTACAACAAACAAAGACCCTGAAACATCACCCATTCCTTCTCTCCAGCGATGCTGCCTGCCCCACTGAGTGACTCCAGCATTTTGTGTCTATCTTTGGTGTAAACCAGCATCTGCAGTTCCTTCCTACACATTTTTGTTATAATCCTGTTTTAATTTAGGAAACACAATAATTAATGTGCATAGCAAGTTTATGCGCTGTGATAATTGTCATGTAATCTACTGTTTTTTGTAATACTTGTTTAAGCATAAACAGTGGAAAAGCACTGGGGAAAACTCCCTCAGTTATTTTTTGAATAGACATTGACATCCACCAGGAGCTTAACTTGAGAATCAGCATCACAGTGTAGATCTTCCACATTACAATGCTGAAGTGACAAGATAGCTGTCATCAGTGCTGCCCTCCACACCACAGCTGGTGTTGCCACTTGAGGTTATGATACATTCCTCAGTGTATTCTATAGTTTGCACTCTAGTGCTTAGGGCAGAGAGAAACCGACATACAAGGAGACTACGGAGAAGTGTAAGTATAGAATTGTGATAGACACAGCAGGACAGGCAGCATCTCTGGAGAGAAAGAGTGGGTGATGTTTCGGGTCGAGATCCTTCTTCAGAATTGTGATGACCGGCATGTGAACAACCTTAACAGATATTAGAGTCAAATTAGGGAAGGGGAAAAGAGAATATTATCTGCTCAGAAAATATAAGATGAGAGAGAAGGGTCCAATTTAACAAGTTGTCTGTTATCTATATCAATGATTTGAATGAGAATGTACAAGGCATGATTAGTAAGTTTGTTGTTATCGTTGAAACTGGTGGTATCAGAGACAGCAAAGTATTCTCAAAAATACAAGAATAGCAAAATCGAATACTGAATATGAAGAATTGCAGTGGATCTTGAACTGTTGGGCAAGTGGGCTAAGGAATGGCAACTGGGATTTATTCAGGGAAGTGTGAGGTATTACATCTTGGGAAGTCAAACCAGGGTAGGATTTTAATAGTGAACTGATAGGCTCCGGGGAATGTTGTAAACTAGAGGGAACTAGGAGTACAAGTACATAGTTACCTGAAAGTGGTGTTGCAAGTGAACTCGCTGGTGAAGAAAGGCTATTGGCACGCTGCCCTTCATTACTAGAAACATTGAATGTAGAAATTGGGATGATGTGTGGCAATTGTACGAGGTCTTGGTTAATCCATGTTTGGAGAATTGTGCAGGAAGGAACTGTAGATGCTGTTTTACGCTGAAGATAGACACTAAATGACTTCCAGACTCAGTATACGATTCAAACACATCTTTAATCAGCACTAAAACTTAACAGCATGAAGGATGGTTAGTTACCAACACCTCCTGGCTGCCCCCACTGTTGGTGCTGAGCAATAGTATTAGTATCAGTATTACAGTGGGGTGGAGTTAGAGATGCTGGCTGGTGTGTGATTGGTTAACATGCAACATCAATCTACATCCTTCCCCCCAAAGGTTAAGTATGAAAGGGCACTCATGCCATGGGGTTAAACATACTCGCCATATCTGTCTGGTGGTCCACTAACACGTCCCGCGCGCATGCGGACCAAACCCTCCCCTTCCTCACTTGAAAGATGAGACGGAGAGCCTGGAGGCGAGAATGACGTGATGAAGGCCTGTGGTGACCGAAAGGGGAAACATGCGGTGGGAGAGGCCCCGTGGTTAGTGGAGGCCGCGGGACGTGGAGGGGTGCAAGGCATGCGGGGATGGGTGGTAGACATAGCAAAAGGCGGCTGGAACTAGAGCGGTGGAGCATAGGGACCAGCAGGCGGTGGTCGCGGCTCCCTCACAGCAAGCAGGTGTTGTCGACTTCTCAAGTACACCGCTCCCTCACAGTCTACCAGGTACGACCGTGGCTCGTCAGTCGGGTTGACCACAGTGCCCAGACGGGAATGTCCAGTTGAAGTTCGTAGACGGACGACCTGACCCGGAAGTAAAGGCCTGAGTGGCCTGCTGGAACTGTCGTATGACCGTTTCTGAATATCGTGCTTCTCTTGCAGACGTTTCTGGATAGTGGCCGGCTTCAGCACCTGAGGAACCAGTTGCTGTTGTGCGATGGGTACCGGAGGCCTCGTCAATCTCGACATCAGTCGCTGTGCTGGCGATCGCAGAGTTCCGTCCCTGGTAACATTTCTGAGATTCAGGAGATCGAGATAAACGTCTGACTTTGAAATCTGTGCTCGCTCCAGCAAGTGTTTGGCGCTTCTGACAGCACGTTCAGCGAGACCATTACTCTGTGGATACTCAGGACTGCTTGTGACGTGCTGGAAGTTCCATCGGTCTGGGAAAAGCTTGAACGTGGCTGGTGAACTGCCGACTGTTGTCGGTTCTCAGGCTGACGGGAGCGCCAAAGGTAGAGGTGTCTTTTCAGCTTCTGGATGACCATCTCCGATGTGAGGGAGGTCAGTTGGTCTAGTTCAAACCAGTTAGAAAAGGAGTCAACTAGAACGAGGTAGTGCTTCCCGCACCATTCGAAAATGTCCGCCGCCAGCGATGTCCAGGGCAGAGCTGATGGAGGTTGTTGCAGAAGGGGCTGCCGCTGCTGATGAGGCGCAAGGCTGTTGCAAGCGGGGCAGGAGGCTACGCGGTCCCGGATGTAGCTGGCTATTCACGGCCAGTAGAACAGGCTACGGGCGCGTGCCAGTGTGGCGTCGGCTCCTGGGTGACCGCTGTGTGCCTCTTTGAAGTATACGTCTTGTAGCGATGAGGGTATCACCACCTTGTGACCCTTGACGACAACTCCATCCTGAACTACCAGTTCATCATGAACCAGGAAGAAAGGCTGCACTTCTGTGGGCGTGTTGGATTGTCTGTCTGGCCAGCCTGTTTTGATGATGGAGGAGAGGATTTGAAGCGTATCGTCTGTGGTGGTGTGCGCGACCAAGGTGCGCAGTTGCTTGCTGGAGATGAAGTCGACACCGAGAACCGTGAAATTTTCCTGTTCATAGGGATGTTGTTCGCAAGATGCCTGAGGTGCACGGGAGAGAGTGTCAGCAACGTGCATGTCCTTACCCTTAGTGTAGGTAATAGAGAAATCGTATCACTGCAGCTGCATCATCATACGTTGCAAATGAGCTGGCGCGGCGTGGATGGGCTTGTTCAGGATTGTCACCAGTGGTTGGTGGTCCGTCTCGACCGTGAAGGTGTTGCCAAAGATGAAGTCATGGAATTTGGAGCAAGCAAAAACGACGGCCAACTGTTCCTTTTCGATTTGCGCGTAGTGCTGCTCCGTGTCGGTCATGGTGCGAGAGGCATACGAGACAGGTAGTAGAGTGCCCTTGGCAGATGGTTGCAAGCAGGCTGCGCCCAGCCCGAATTTTGAAGCATCGTAGGTGATCGTCACCGGACGTTTCACGAAAAACATTAGAGTCGGAGCACTGGTCAGTTTGGACTTTAAGATATCAAAAGCAATCTGATGTTGCTGGAACCATGACCATGCTGTGTCCTTTTTTGTCAGCTCCCGCAGTGTGGAGCTTAGTTCACTGAGGTTCAGTATGAACTTGCTGAGATAGTTTACCATGCCCAGAAAACGCTGCAGGCCTTTCACGTCTGTGTGGGCAGACATTTGTGTGATGGCAGCAGCCTTCTTCAGATCGGGTTTGAGACCTGAGGAATGAAGATGTGGCCGACGTAGGAAACCTCTGGAACCCGGAACTTGCACTTGTCAGGATTAAGCTTGAGGTTGATCTTGTGTGCGCGATCCAAGATGAGCCTGAGATTGTGGTCGTGCTCCGTTGCATCTTTGCCATACACTAGGATATCATCAACAATGATGGCACAAGGTAGGTCCTCGAATAATAGCTCCATAGTTCTTTGGAAGACTTCACTGGCAGAGTTGATTCCGAATGGCATTCTCAGAAACTTATATCTGCCGAATGGGGTGGCAAATGTGACTCTTTGTCCAGCGGTATCTGCCAGAAAGAGTTCTTTGCAGCGAGGACAGAAAAGAAGGTGGCCGTTCCGACCTTTGCTGCAACATCTTCGACAGTCTTCATAGGATGGTAGGCTTAATGGCAGTATTCAGTTCTTTCGAGTTGATGCACAAATGGATTTAATTTTTTCCCTTCTTAACTGTGGCAATCATGGTTGCAACCCAGTCAGTGGGGTCGCTGACTGCTTCAATTATGCCTGTGGAGGCCATGTCCTTCAGCGCAGAGTGAATACTGTCAGTCATAGCAAATGACAATCGGTGTGGAGGTCGGATGACGGGTGTCACTTCGGGCTCAATAATAATCTTGTAAGTCACAGGCAACTTGCCCAGGTTGTTGTCGAAAAGATCAGGGAATTCACTCAGTGGGTCCAGGGAAATTTGCAGCTTGTGGACCGTTTTGTCAAAGGAGATCAGCCCCAGTTCCTGACAGGCCCGGTTGCCAGGCAGAGTAACTGAATTAAAGTTCAAGACATAGAAGGTCAAATTCCTCGTGGTTTTTTTCAGCACACATTTCAAGTTGGTTTTGCCCAAAGGCCGCGGAACCTCCCCTCCAAACGCATGTAGAGTGGATTTGTCCTTGATCAGTGGCTCGTTAGTTCTTATCTTGTTGAAGAGGTTGATTGACATAGTATTTACTTTCGCTCCCGTGTCTAATTTTGCGCCAAAATGAACGTTGTTTACAGTTACGGTCACGGTCGGATCATAATTCTTAGCACAGCAAGCTGTAATGAGTAAACAGTTGGGTCCTCTTGTGAGTTAATTGGAGTCTGTTCGTGGGCAGGTTCGAGCTGGAATTGGGGAGTGAGATTGTTGCTGTCTCGTAGCAAGAAGTTGAGATTAAACCTGGAGCTAGGCGAATTCTGGGGCAAGCTGATTGTCTGCTGTGTGAGTAGTTGCAGTTTGAGCATTTCTTCTGAGGATCACCAAGAGCCACCTGACTGGCTTGGGTCATAAATCGCCTGTTATCTGTGTTGGTTCGCTGCCTAGTGAGTCCCGTCAGATTGATGGTTTTGGTTTAATGCGGACTGTCTATAGGTCAATGAATTCCACTGTCCTGCATGCGTGTGCTGCTTCCTCCAGTGTCAAATCTGGCCATCTCAGAAGCTTTGATCTGAGCTTTAGGTCAGTAATGCCATTCACTAAAATGTCCCTTGTTAACTGATCAGTCAGCTGATCGACCGGCATATTTTGGAATCGGCTGCGCTGGGCTAAATACATTAAGTCTGAGATAAACGAGTCTACTTGTTCACCAGGGAGTTGACGGTGAGAGAAAAACCTAGCCCTGTCCAAAATGTGATTTGAGGGCAGGTCACAGATCTGGCTAAATTTACGCATCAGAACATTTGGGTCATCAGGAGATTCAGCTGCAGTTATTACCTTGTCGTTGGCATCGAGGACTGCCGGAGCATAACGGAATGTTCTGGATCGCCGAAGGGCATCTGGGCCCGCAAGGTTGAGTAGGAGAGAGGCCTTGACAGCATCAGGTTCATTTTGCAATGTTCATGTAGTTTCGGTAATCAATTTCAAACGTGGCCCAGCGTTCGCTGATATCTGCATCAAAGACGAGAGGGTCAGGCTTTCGACAGGAAGAGGCCATCATAAAGAAAAAAAAACTCACAAAAGGGTAAAACAAAAAAACGTTATACAGAAGGAGTGCATCCCACTTCTGACACCATGTAAATGACTTCTAGGCTCAGTATACGATTCAAACACATCTTTAATCAGCACTAAAACTTAACAGCATGAAGGATGGTTAGTTATCAACACCTCCTGGCTGCCCCCACTGTTGGTGCTGAGCAATAGTATTAGTATCAGTATTACAGTGGGGTGGAGTTAGAGATGCTGGCTGGTATGTAATTGGTTAACATGCAACATCAATCTACAGACACAAAATGCTGGTGTAAACCAGTGGGTCTGGCAACATCTCTGGAGGAAAGGAATAGGTGATGTTTTGGGTGAAGAAACATCACCTATTCCTTTTTCTCTGGAGATGCTGCCTGACCCGCTGAGTTACTTGAAACATTTTGTGTCTATCTTTGGAGAATTGTGTTCAGTTTTGGCCACCCAGCTTTGGGAAAGAAGCCATTATGCTGAAAAAAAAGCAGAAAAGATTTACAAATATGTTTCACACCTCCAGGGACTGCGTTATACGAAGAGGCTGAGCAGTCTAGGACTTTATTTCTTGGGGGGCAGTGATCTTATAGAGTTGTATAAATTCAGAATAGGCAAAGAGTGAATGTGCAGAGTCTTTTCCCCAAGATTGTGAATCAAGAACTAGAGAGCACAAGTTTAAGATGTGAGAAGAAGGATTTACTAGGAATTTGAGGGGCAACTACTTCACAGAGGGTGGTATGTACATGGAGTGAGCTGCCAGGGGAAGTAGTTGAGGCATTTAACAGGCATTTTGACAGGCACATGCAAAGGAAAGGTTTAGAGGGATGTGATTCAATTGCCGACAAATAGGACTAGCATATATGGATGTGTTGGGCTCAAGGGCTAGTATCGGTTCTACATGATTCTATGACTCTAAGCTCAATTGGAGGATTATTTGTGATCATGGTATCATACAGTTTAGTTTAGATATGGAAAAGTCATGGGAGAATCATGAATAATAGCACTTATTTGGAAGATAGCCAAAGGGTTGAAATGGGCACCAATAAAGATCTATACATGGTGCAAAGGCCACGGCAGGGGCATGAATTATAACTTATTTCTTTCTTCGCAAAGGATAACAACGATGATGCCAAAGCCATAGTAAAAAAGTGGACGTTGAAATAATGGATGGGCTTAGAATTGATAAAGGGAAGGTAATACTGTAGAAAGGAAAATATAAGAAAGTGTTGGAAACACTCAAGAGATCAGCAACATCAGTGGAGAATCAATCACTGTTTTGGATCAATCAGAATGGGGAATGTGAGAAGAAAGAAGCATATTTTTAGTTGCAGATGGAGTAAGTGTGGAGAGAGTAGAGGGAATATCAGTAAAAGGATGCAGACCAAAGTTGCCAAAGTAGGAATTACTTCAGAAACTAGTAAACAGTTAGAAGAAATAAATAAATTGAACAAAAATAAAAAATAAATGGTTCCTAAATGATTAAATTCAGTATGAAGTCCCAAGGGTTATAACAAACCCAAATGATAGATACAGTTCCCTTAGCTTACGTTAGGCAGTGTTGCAGCTACATTGGAGCTGATGACGAAGAAAATTGTATGGGTATGTTGGAGAATTAAAGTAATAGATGACTAGAAGCTCTTGCAATCTGAATTGAGATATTCTGCAAAAGGTATCACCTAATCTGCATTTGGTTCCCCTTGTGTTGAGAAGACAAACGAATGACCACTGAATGCAATGCAGTAAATTGGAAATAGTGCAAGTGAATTGCTAATATGCCTGGAAAGTATGTTTGGGCCCCAGGATCATGGGAAGGGAAGATAGACTGTTTCTCCCTTGGTTCCATGAGAATATGGGAGGAACAGTGGGTGGTGGACCAGAATGGTAAGAATGGACCAGGGAATAGTAGAGGGAATTCTTAAAGAGGAAAAGAGAAGACAAAGACGCAAGAGACTGCAGACGTTGAAACCTTAAGCAGAAAGCAAACTGCTGGAAGAACTCAGTAGGTAAGGCCGTGTCTGTGGAGGGAAATGAACAGATGACGTTTTGAGTCTGGACCCTTCTTCAGACTGATGTGAGAAGAAGTAACTGAGAGTGAAATTTCATTGGAATTGTCAAAAATAATCCATCAAATATTGAGGCTAGTTGGGTGAAATTGAGGGTATGAAGAACTCCTTCCTTGTTTTGGCTGGGAGGAGAAAGGTGAGAGGAATTGTGCGAGAAATAGAGGAGAACATGATTGAGAATACATGGCAACTGTAGCAAAGTGAATCTACGGGGGGGGGAAGTCATTTTAATAGCATTGGTGTTGTCCGTCATGTCATCAAGATTATGCAACAAGAGTTGGAGAAACTGTGGGCATGGAATGGACTCCTTACAGGGAGCAGGATGGGAGGAGGTATAGTCAAGAGACCTGTGGAAGTTGGTGGGTATTTGTAATAATGGGTATTTGTAGCTAAGCTAGCCCCTGTAAAATAGATAGCAACGACAGAAAAACGACTAAGAATCAGTCACAGTAAGATCTTGTTTTTGCAGACTTCTTTATAATGGATTTTGGTTATAACTGATGAGATAGAAGGGAGGTTCAATTCAATTCAATGATTCAACGATACTTTGTTTTCACATGTACCTAAGTACAGCAAAATTCTTTGTTTTACATACAATCTGGTAAAATCATAGAACATAGAAAATAGGTGCATTCGGCCATTCAAGCCAGCACCGCCATTCAATATGATCATGGCTGAAAATCAATACCCCGTTCCTGCATTCTCCCCATATCCCTTGATTGCGTTAGCCCTGAGAGCTATATCTAACTCTCTCTTGAATACATCATACAGCAGATCTCACCTAAGCAGTACACAAAGAGTCGCCACGTTTCTGTTCATTGTGCAGCCTTATCTGTTCGCAGCCGTGAACCAGACCTGCCGCTGCTCTTGGCAGGAGGTGGCCCCTGCCAGGTCCCCCTTCAATCTCAGTGACCCACCCAACCCCCCCCCCCGCTGGGTCCCACCTTAGTTCTCAGCGCTTCCCCCCCGGATCCCCCTGTTATTGTCGTTGGCCCACCCCCATCCGCCGGTACTCCCTTCACACGGTGGCCTCCCACTGGGTTCCTCTTATGTTCGTGGTGGCACAGATCCCGCTATGTTCTTGACAGACCCCCCACCAGGTTGCTTGCATCAGCCCCCCTTGCTCTCAGAGGCATGGGTCCCTCTTCCGTCTAGACAGCCAGCCACTGGGATGTTTTGGCGATGCTGGTTTGTGCATGTTTGGGGAATTCTAAGAGTGGAAGGCATGGAGGGAAGATCATCCAGGGGAATGAAGTCAGTGACGTCTCGGGGCCAAGAACCTGATGTAGAGTACCAGGGTCACGATCCTGCAGAAGGTATGAGAGCTATCTGAAAGCTGATGTTCAGCTTCTACAAGGTTGCGATCATTTTGGCAAACCACAGCAGCACTTTCCTGTCAGCAGGTTTGTTAACAAGGTCACGATCACACGATCATATTAGCTCTATATTATCCCACTTTTGCATGCACTCCCTACACACTTGGAGCAATTTACGGAGGGCAAGTAACCTACAAACTGGTACATCTTTGGAATGTGGGAGGAAAGTGATGCACCCAGAGGAAACCCACGCAGTCACCGGGAGAATGTGCAAACTCCACACAGACTTCATCTGAGGTTAGGATCGAACCAGGGTCTCTGGTGTTGTGAAGCTTCATCTCTACCAGCTGCGCCACTGTGCCGCTGTATATAAATCATGGCTCTACCATTCTATTTGAATGTATTTGTTTTACTTTGTTGCATGGTACTCAAAATTAATAACAAATAAACTGCAGATGCTGGTGTGCACCAACGATAGACACAAAACACTGGAGTTACTCGTCAGGTCAGGAAACATCTCTGGAGAAAATGGATGGGTGAGGTTTCAGGTCGGGACCATTCTTCAGACTCTGATGGAGACCAGTATTGTACTCAGTTTATACAGAATGAGTTTTATAATTCACTAGGACTGCAACAATGCACATTTGGTTGCTAATGAAAGTACGTATCACACTTCAGGAAGTTATTTCTCTCATCTTCGGATCTTAAGAAGGATGGAGTGGTTCTAGTGAACGGAAGGATTTGGTCAAAAAAGGATGTGGAATAATCCCCAAAAATACCAACAATCAGGTTGGCCTTAATGATGGGAAAACTGCAGGAAAGGATAACTAAGAAATACATTTGAAGGGGAACAGTTGGATAGCCAAGGGAGAAATAATTACAATGCCATTGGCTCAGGGCTGGCCTGGCCTCAATGTTGCAATAATTCTATAATTCTGATTCTATTTTCTGATTCTATGATAACAGATTGGTATCAGAAACGATGTGTACAGAGACTGGAGAAGATAGAATTGTTAGAATTTTTCTCGGCAGAGTTATAAAAGTTAAACAGAGATTTGACGCAGCTGTTTAAAATCACGAAGGACTTTAGCTAGAAATAAATTGCTCCACTGGCAGGAGAATTGATAAGCTGAAAATCTAAGTTAAAGATAGTTGCTGAAGAAACCAGAGGAGACAAGGACATTTCTTTATGTCTGTTTAGATTCTATAATTGAACCTCAAGGAAGCTCCACTTTGTCATACTTTAGGTCATATCTTGCATTTTGGATTCAGTTGTGGAGGGTGGTGAATGTTTAGGATTCTTTACCCTGTCAGGTTGTGAAGGCTAGAATACCATTGGATGTATTTGAATGAGAGTTTAATGCATTTTTGAAAGGTTAGTGAATAGTAAGATTGAACGAGAACTTACCAGTTCGAAGGTTGATCGTTATTTCATGAGGAGTCGCGGTGAGGGATTTCGTGAAGAGCCCGCCGGCGCGCATGCTCGACATTCTTCAAAGTAGCAGTGTGGAATCACAGAAACCAGTAACAGAAATGACTTGGCATAGTAAGATGAAAGAAACTGAAATTACCAGGTGAAGGTGATTGAGGGTTGGGCGTGGAGGGCACGAAATCCCTCACCGCGACTCCTCATGAAATAACGATCAACCTTCGAACTGGTAAGTTCTCGTTCAATCTTACTATTTCATTTCGGAGTCACGTGAGTGACTTCGTGAAGACTTCAAAGCTTCTGTGATTACACGCCCTGGACCACGTCCATGCTGTCACACCACTAGCAGGGATGGATGGGAGGAACAAACTTGCTCAAATAGTTCATACTGTAAAACAAGAGCATATTTATTAACAACAAATCAAAAACCCCTCATGCGGGGACACCTCCACGTTCTTGACCTGCATTCAGCACGGCTTCCGCGAACTGTAGAGGAGCAGCAACAGGCTTGTTATAAAAACGCTGGAACACAGCTTCATTAGCCCATCCTGCTGTGGCGAGAATTTGGTCCATAGGCACCTCCATAATCCTCGCCGCTGACGTCGATGCAGCCCTGGTGGAATGAGACTTGAACACATTAGTGTCGATACCTGACTTACCCAAGACGACCCGGAGCCACCTGGATATCGTCTGGACTGTCACTCGATGATGAGGTCTCTTATGAGTGACAAGCAGGTATCTCTCCATTCCTCTGATGCATGCCGTCACCTTGACGTAGTGACGGATATGGGAGGCTAAACACAGCCTAGCATCTGCGGGGTATGCCGGGAACTTCAGCTGCAGCCCTGTGCACCCAGGTCTATGCTGCTTTAGTAGCTCATCAACGTAGAAGACTACTTCTGTAGGGGTAGACATCATTCTGTCGACACGTAGTTTATGGAGTGTCTGTACCCTCTGTGCTGAAGTCAGCGCTAGTAACATCACCAGCTTCATGGTGAGCTTGTCCAGCTGGAGCCCTTCCATGGGGGACCACGTCCTGAGCAGGGTTAAAACGTCCCTGACATCCCAGGTGATATTGTAGCGTGGTGTAGGCGGATTCATATTGAATATACCCCGCATGAGCCTGGACACTAGCCTGTTGGATCCCACCTCAATCTTGAGGTAGAATGACAGCGCGCTCCTGGCGCTGTTGATGGCACTGTAACTTAAGTGTTCATCATGGTGCAACCCCGCGAGGAATTCCAGGACGTCGGTTATAGTCACGGCATCGTACGTGATGCGAGAGCGGCTGCAGAAGGCTTCCCACTTCTTGATGTGTGAGCGGTATCTTCGCCTTGTTGACTCTCGGCATGACGCCGCAATGGTATCCATGGTCCGAGTTGAGAGGCCGTAGTGTGCTAACGGCCTGTTCAAAACCTGCAAGCCAACAAATTTAAATAGCCATGGCAGGGATGTGGTCCCCCTGAGACAGGGTGAGTAACTAATTCTGGGCAACCCTTTAAAAGGACCCAAGGCTCACTGAGCATGTCAAAGACCACCGGATACCACGGCTGTGTAGGCCAGTCGGGTATAATAAGGATGCCCTTAGCTGCATCCATCTGAATCTTTCGTAATACCCGACTGATGAGGCAAAATGGGGGGAATGCATAGAAAAACCAATTCCCCCAGTCCAGCGAGAATGCATCTAGCGCCATAGCCCCAGGATCTGGTTCCCACGAAACGTAGGTTGGTACCTGATGGTTCAACCGGGACGCAAAAAGGTCAATATCCGGTTTCCCAAATTTGGCTGTGATTTTGGTAAAAATTTCAGGATGCAAAATCCATTCAATATTGTCATTGAACTTGCGTGACCTGGCGTCCGCCACAGTATTAAGCTCACCTGGCAAATAGGTAGCTGAAATCCAAATGTCTCTCTGAACACACCAGAGCCAAATTGAGTTAGCCAATTTATCACATGAAACTGACCTGGTACCGCCCATATGGTTTAAATATGCCACCGCTGTGGTGTTGTCTATTTGGAGACGGACATGTGCCCCAAAAACCTTGGAACAATAAGCACGAAGTCCGTGGAATGCTGCAAGTAGCTCCAAATAGTTGATCCCTTGTGACAACAACATAGTAGCCTCAAGGGTATCCCATCTGCCCCCGCAACTAGAGGAATGATCCGTAGCTCTACAGCCATAAGAGCTCGCATCAGTTTGCAAGTATACCACCGGATTAGCCTCAATGACAGGCTTAAACAAGTTACTAATGTGGCGCACCCACCATCGTAACTCATCCGTCGCTTCAGGCGGCAGCTGCATTGGTCGATCATAATGACCAGTTTGCTGTCTTAACGCAGCGATCTTGGCCCTTTGCAAATTCTGATAATGCAAAGGCCCATATCGGGCTGCCGGAAACAATGCTACAAGTTTGCCAATTACTGTAGCTGTATGACGAATCGATGGTATACCAGTGGTGATTAAACCTTGACACACCTGGGTGACCTCCTCAACCTTATTAGGTGGTATGGTGACCCTCATGCGAATAGAGTCCACCGAAAACCCCAGATAATCAATTACCTGGGAGGGGCAGAACTTTGATTTGGCTGGATGGACAATGAATCCCAGCTGCTGAAATAAATTGACTGCAGCTGCAACACCCTGTTGAGCCAATTCCAGGGTGTGGCCCACAATTAAGATATCATCTAAATAGGCCATTACTATATGATGTCGTTGTCGTAAATAAGCCATAATTGGCTTCACCAATTTAGTAAATAATCGAGGGGCTGTGGTAAGCCCATTGGGCAAAGCCCTATATTGCCAGAGTTGACCCATCCAGATAAATTTCAGAAACTTCCTATAATATTTTTGAATGGAAACAGTATAGTACGCATCTTGTAAATCAATGCATGCCATAAAGCAACCATGTGAAATCAATGATTTGGCTGTTTCAAAAGTGTCCATCTTGAAATGAGTATATGTTACAAAATTATTTAAACTAGTCAGATCAATAATGACCCGACAGCCTCCATCCTTCTTAGGTCGAGTGAATATATTGGAAACAAATTCCACGGGCTCATGAACCGTTTTCTCTATCACTCCCTTCTGCTCTAGCCTCAAAATTTCCTTATAGCCTGCTGCCTGTTCTGCAGCAGACAATTTAAATGTATGACCAGGCCTGTGCTGGGATGGAGGAATGTCCCCATTAAGAAACTCAATGCTGTGACCCTGAACATTTCGTAACACATACTCATCACCAGTAATATCACCCCATGCACCCAAAAAGAACCGAAGGCGCCCATCAACATGTGAGGTTAAATAAAGAGAAAAAAGAGAACCAGACCGCCTCACCTCCGCGGTTACCGGCGGTCCTTGACACGTGTGGGGGGACGTGGAGGTGCTGGGTTGGCTTGAGGGCGCGGCGTCCTCATCTTCCACCAGGGTTTCTGTCGACCTTGTCCTAAAAAAGCCCCCTGGTGCTGGGGTGGTTGGTAACGAGGTGGAGCTGGAGTGTAGGTCCTTGTAGAGGTGCTGGCAGATCCTCGTGGTCGAACAAGCGGAGCTTTCGAGCCCGACGGCGTGGGGGCGCTGTGAGGGCGCATGAGTCCCACCGTTTTGGCTTGTTCGTCAAGCTCTTTGACCCTCTTAGAGAGATCTTCGCCAAAGAGCTGACGGGGCGGCGGCGGCGGCGGTGGTTTGCACAACCCTGCAAACTTAGGGTTGAGCGCCGGGCGGATGCTGTTTTTGCGGAACCCATTTATTTCATGCTGAGTTGCACACAGCAGAGCGAGAGCATCCTCCTGGTCCAAGTTTAACTCATCCCCATCAACCGACCGCACAAAGGCGGTAATACCGGCCGTGAGGAGCTTCAGGATCCGCTGAATTTTCAGCTCCTGTTGACGGATAGCCGCACTGATGTTGCCCCATATCGGCGTATTGACCACAGGCACGTTGAGGGAGTTGCAGTTGGCTGGAGCCTTGTGACGGCTCATGGCCTGCATGAGAACCTCCTCCTGTAGCTGATGGTTGTTGAGGAAGTCCACTGTGGCTGCCAATTTTGAATTTAGTGGAAGCCCAGATGAGTGTGGGGCCGCGAACTTAGTGGCCACATCGAGAAGGCCCTCCGCTGGTAAATCGGATGGAGGTGGGATGGGGTCGACCAATACCTCCTCTTCCTGCTGCTCCAGGCTGATGGTAGAAGTTGGTGAAACAGCCCTGTGCCTGTCGCTGCTGGACGCTTGCTGCTGTTGACCATGAAGCAGGAGCTCCAGCAGCCGCTCCATCCGGTCAATACGCCCTTCACCCTGATCACTCAGGTGGTCGGAGTCCTCCGGCTCTGAAAAATGGCCGGGGCCCCTATCATCGGCCCGCACCTCATCGAGGCCCACCCGGTGCCGGTAGTCGTCGCTAGCAGCCGCCGAAGCGAAACTGCGCGATTCCTGCGTGGGCGTGTTCAACCGCCTCCGTTTAGCGGGAGCGGACGCCGCTGCCACTAAGGGCACTTGCAGCGTGATGTCGGCACCAGCCGCAGCCTGGATACCTGATAGCCGCGCAAGCTTGCCGGCAGCCCACGTCGTGGACCTCGCCGACGCATGGTCTCGCCCACCCATCCATGGGGGGCTCGGCGACCATGACGAGACCCGACTCAACCGACCCGTCCCGGCGTCGAGAGTTGGGGGGCGTCGACTGGACCTCACAGCCGCCCCGGGTCCCGTCCTAGAACCTGACCGCTCCTCGGCAGCAGGTGAAGCCTTAGCCCCAACAGGGTTAGACTTTCGGGTTCCTGCCCTTCCCCTCCTCGGAGGGCTGGGTGAGAAGGGTCGTGCAGCTGCACGCGCCCTTCTGCTCGAGGCCGTCAGCAAGCCTGCTGACGACCTGACTGCCATGGCAGGGTCCTCCTGCTCTGGCGGCACACCACACTCCTCCTCGTCGAACTCCTCCGAGCTGTGGTGTGCTGGCGGATCCGGACCTGTGAATACAGAGCTCACCGACATTTCCGCCCCTGTCCCGACCTGCGCTGCAGGTACTGCCGATATCACTGGCTCCGGGACTGTTGACCGGCGACTTCGTCCAGACGTTCTCCGGCCTCTAGAACTCCCATCCATGTCCTTGCTGCGAAAACAAAACGCAACAAGAACCACCAACTTAAGGTAGAGTACTTACCTCAGTGGTTCCCTTATGAAGGTCTGGCGAGGAGCGCGCTCCACCGCCAGCCGTCGCAGCAACGCGATACGACGATATGTCGAGCATGCGCGCCGGCGGGCTCTTCACGAAGTCACTCACGTGACTCCGAAATGAAATTCAGATCTATGGGGAAACCAGTGCAGAAAAGGAGTTGAGGCCATCATGTGAAACTGGGAAGCCTACAAAGAAGGAACAGTATGGATGGGAGCAGGCATATTCCTATGCAAGGGATAGATGGGTTTCAAAAACTGGAGTTCCCTGTATGAATAAAAATGTGGATGCCAAACTGGAACAAAAAGTAAAAAGGTTTATAACACATGCATCCTAGGAATATAGTGCTGGAATTTGCATAGGATCTAGTCCTACTTATCTCAATTCTCCTTGGTTGCAGGACTAGTGCTGAATGAGTGTAGTTTTGCAAATGTTAAAAGCTGTTTAAAAACGGGCGAGGTTAAGTCTGGCTACTGCCAGACAATTTAACATCATGTTTGAATAAGTTCAAGAGAAAGCAAAATAGGATAAAATTAACTAGAATCTGAAAAAGTAAAGGTAGCAAATAACAAATCAGCACAGATTTGCTGAAGGCTTGACTAATTTGATCAAGTTCTTTGATAGAACAATGGGGGAAGCTGATAAGGGTAATAGAATTGCTGTTATGTACTGTATATTAAGCTTCAAATGAATTTGGAAAAGTACTATATCACAGATCAGTCAGCAAAATAGAAGTAAATCGCCGCAAAATTGTTTTACTGAGCAAAAAACAAAGTAGTGGAGGAATTCAGTGGGTCATATGGGAAGGGAATGGACAGACGACATTTCAGGTTGGGTCTCCTCTTCAGAGAGATGCAGATCCGACCCAAAATATAGAAACATAGACAAATAGGTGCAGGAGTAGGCCATTCGGCCCTTCGAGCTATTCATTATGATCATGGCTGATCATCTGAGATCAGTACCCCGTTCCTGCTTTTTCCCCATATCCCTTGATTCCGTTAGCCCTAAGAGCTAAATCTAACTCTCTCTTGAAAACATCCAGTGAATTGGCCTTCACTGCCTTCTGTGGCAGAGAATTCCACAGATTCACAACTCTCTGGGTGAAAATGTTTTCCCCAACTCAGTCTTAAATGCCTTATTCTTAAATTGTGACCCCTGGTTCTGGACTCCCCCAACATCGGGAACATTTTTCCTGCATCGAGCCTGTACAATCCTTTAAGAATTTGATATGTTTCTGTAAGATCCCATCTCATCCTTCTAAATTCCAGTGAGTACAAGCCCAGTCGACCCTTTCTTTCTGTACATCATTTGTCCATCCCCTCCACAAATGCTGCCTAACCCACTATGTTCCACCAGCACTTTGCTTTTGTTCAAGATTCCAACATGTGCCATTTCTCGTGTCTACAATTATTTTACTATATTTAATGACATTAAAAATGCCCCATAAATGCACCATCTTCAAAAGGTAGTTTGGTAGGAGGGGATGCTTTGGGTTTCCCTGTGTCATAAAATCTCAATTGTTTTTCAGAGCTAATGAGAGGTTTTTGATTTGAGATGTGAACTCTGCTTTTATGACCACAAATGGTGTCTGACCTGAGCAGAAGGGTGAGACCATGGTTGTCCAACAGAGAGGCTTTATCCATTTGATGGACAATGATTTATATTGGTTGGAATTAGAACTACTTATATTACTTATTTATTGCAACTCATTTGGAGTTCTTTCCTATCCTGTCTACCTGTCTGAAGAAGGGTCCCAACCCAAAACGTCACACATTCCTTCTCTCCAGTGATGCTGCCTGTCCCGCTGATTTGCTCCAACATTTTGTGTCTATCTTTGGTTTAAACCAACATCTGCAGTTCCTTCCTACACTGGAGTTCTTTTCACATCCATGTTAGATCCCAGCTGAACAATCCTATTTGTCTCATTCCCTTTTCTATTTTCTGTAAAATCTTGCAACCCCTTCAACCGTCCCTCCCCCCCACCACTTTGATCCTTTAAGCACATACCGATACTGAGCAGTAATTTACAGAAGCTAATTAACCTTCCTGGGATACGGCAGGAAACTGGAGCACTCAGAGGAAATCCATGTGGTCACATTGTGCAAGCTCCACACATACTGCACCAGAGGTCAGAATCAGAACATCTTTCTGATATATCGTGGCACACAAACAAGAGGATATGTGGCCTCATTTCAAAGTTGTCGATAACAAAGAAATCTGAGTAAACAATGAGTTCACAGTCTTGCAACAGTTTGCTGTATGTGTTGGCTCTTTGAAAAAGCAATTTGTAACTGTTTGTTGTAAATTTAGTACTTTCCTCATTTACAAGACCAAGGAAATTTGTTTCCCCAACAGCCTTTCAGTCATGTTCCAGATCTTGATAACATTCTCCTTGTCTCTCCTCCACATCTTTTGCCAATGTTTATCATCTGTAACTCCCCCGCTGGGCCTAGTTTGTTTCCATCAGTTGTTAGTTTTCTCACTTCCGGCTTAGAAGGTTGTAGATTAAAGTCCTACTCATACTTAAGAACATAGCATGAAGAGTAGGAACAGGACTAGACAATCCAGCCCTTTGAGCTAGCTCCACTCATCATCAAGATCATGTCTGATATTTCACCTCAGTGCAAATGTCAGCATTGTCCCCACATCCCTTCATTCCTCCAATGCCCGGGATCAACCCCGAATTTTGAATAAATGTATTCAATAAAGCTTCCATCGAGGTTGGAGTTAGAGAATTCCAAAAGTTCCCCATCTTTTGAGTGAAGAAATTTCACCTCATCTCAGTCTTAAAATGGTCCAACCTTATTCTGAAAGTGTGCCCTTAATTCTCAACTCATCATTCAGGGGAAGCACCTTACCAGCATTTTTACCTGTAAAGCTCTTGAAGAATTTTGTAAATTTTGGTAACTCTTTGGAGTACAGTTCCAGTCTATTTAATCTCTCCTCATATTGTAGACCTGCCTCCTTGAAACCCATCCAGTGAATCTTTGTTCCACTCCGTCCTTGTCCCTTTTCATGTATGGAGGCCAATCGGAGGTGTATGGTTAATTAGCTTCATCAAAAATAGATCAGGGTCAATAGGCTGAATAGACTTCTCTCCTGTTGTTTGTTCCATGATTTTAACTTTCATAATGTAATTGAACATCACTGGATTTGGCTCAAAAGCTCAATACTTCCTGTCAGTGCCCTCTGTATTGAAATCTTTAAATTTCATATTCATAGATCAGGAACAATCTGCACTGGGTTGGTGGTAGTGTTTTAACACCAATACATTCTGAATATATGTCTCAATCCAGAGACCAGCATTTCAGGTGCACCAGATGAGTTATTGGAGGATGCCATTATTACAGCATACAGAGCAACATAATAGACCAGCAGATGCTTGAATCCAGGGCAAAAAACAGGTGGCTGGAGAAACTGGGTTCTCAAGTAGGAACTGTGGATTGAAATGGACAGTCGCTGTTTAGTGTTGAGACCCTTCTCCTCGACTGGAAGGGTGGAGTAGGTATGGCCAGTGAGGTAAAGACGTGAGAGGGGTGGGGGCAAGAAATGGCACACAACAGGTGGATCTGGGTGAGGAAGGGTGGTTTACAGTCAGTTGGGGGAGAGAGGGGTGGGATAACAACACAGGCTGGGAGGTGATCGGTGGAGGTAATCAGCCTAATCAGGGGCTGTAGACAATGGAATATGGTGTGAAATGAAGATGGAGCTTGGGATTCAAATAAGGGAGGTGGGGAGAGATGGGAACAGAGGGGGAGAGAGGACCCGATGGCAGGAATGTGTGGATGATGGGCAGATTGAGTGGGTGGGGAAGATGCAGGGTGAAGGGGGTGGGAATGTAGGATATTTATGGGAGGATCTGGGTGGAAGGAAGGACCAGGATGGGAGCAAAATAACTGAAATTATCAGTTGTTTCAGTAATTATGAAATTATCAGGGTGTCAGCAGTTATGGGGAGAAGGCAGGAGAATGGGGTTAGGAGGGAGAGATAAATCAGCCATGATTGAATGGTGGAGTAGACTTGGTGGCCTGAACGGCCTAATTCTATTCCTATCATTTATAATCTTGTGATCTTATGAAATTAGAGAATTCAATGTTCATGTTATCTGATTGTACACTACCTAGGCAGAATATGAGGTTGTGTTGCAATAGTTTTGGTAGTCTCACCCTGGCAGTGGAAGATGCCGAGGTCAGACAGATCATTGTGGGAATGGGTAGGGAAATTGAACTGGCTAGTAATCCAGATGTCCTGGGCAAATCAATCTCCTGGTCTGTGCTGGATCCCATCAATGAAGTGAAGGCCATGTCGAGAGCATCTAATGCAACTTCAGATGTATTCACCATCTATGATTGCTTTCAGAGTCCCTGAGGTCTTGAAAGTCACTATATGGATAAAATTCCTCTTTCAATCTTGCATGTATGCTTGGTGTCAAATCCAATTATGTCAAAACCTGATTTGTGTGGAAAGTGGTTGGACAAATAATGCAACTAAAATTTGTTACAAAGAAACTACATTAATGGTTGTGTTAATATGTTGAAATAGTTAGCTGTCGAGTTATAGTCACAAAATGCTGGAGTCACTCAGTGGGACAGGCAGCATCTCTGCCTGGTATGGGCGAAGGTATGGGTGAAGTTTCGTGTCGAGACCCTTCTTCAGTCTCAACCCGAAACATCACCCATTACTTCTATCCAGAGATGCTGCTTGTCCCGCTGAGTGACTCCAGCATTTTCTGTCTATCTTCAGTTTAAACCAGCATCTGCAGTTCCTTCCTACACATAGCTGTCCAGTTAGATGTAGGTCAATATCAATACCAGGGTCTCATTCTCAAGTGATATCTGCATGTAAAATAGCATAAACAGATATCAAGTTGAAGTAATTGAAGTAATGTCAAATGGAATTAATTGAAGTAATGTTAGTTAATGAACACTGTTTGATTTCTGATGGTTCAGCTGTGGTTAATTTATGTTGATCAGCAATTAGTATAAATGTTCAGAAGTGTTTTGGTGAAGCAATTTCCATGGTAATATTTCCCAGGAGTCACGAGGCTGTTTAACTCACATTATGGATAGTTTGTTGCTCTGTCTGGACCCACACTGATAGCGATCCAAACTTCTTTTCACAGCTAGCAGAAAACTAAAATTAAATTCTGGACTTGATCCCAGAGTTTGGAAGTGGGAAAAAATAGATCCAATTCCCATGATATCCCCAGATCTGATGGGAAATTATATCCAGTTTTTATTAAACAGCTCAGGATAAAAAAAATTTAAAACATTTCAGACTGATTTATTTTCGAAGTGATTCTATCGATTTATTAGCAGTGGGCCAAACTATTATGCAAAGTGAATGTCAACTTTTACGCTTTATTTTTCTTCCATGTGGGCCTTCTGCAATTTATTTGTATTGCCTCTGACATACAATATACATAAGTCTTCCAAATTTCTGCACTCCAATGGAAGGGTGAGTGGAGTAAGGACAATCCATGTGATTATTTAAGAGCTTGGCATGACCCATGGACAGTTCAGAATAACTTTAATATGAAATCCACGTGCTGCCAGTATTCTAGCTGGTTGCTGAGCTCTTGCAGGAGGTCAGGGAAATAAGTATAACTTAGCTAGGATAGACACCAAACGTTGGAGTAACTCAGCGGTATGAGCAGCATCTCTGGAGAGAAGGAATGGGTGACGTATCGGGTCAAGACTCTTCTTCAGACTCGATCTGAAATGTCACCCATTCCATCTCTGTAGAGATGCTGCTTGTCCTGCATTTTGTGTTTATCTTTGGTTTAAACCAGCATCTGCAGTTCCTTCATACACATTAGCTAGGATATTGGTTTCAGCAACTACCCTCATTTTAAATTGAAGACTTTGATACAGTTATCCCTGTGGGGAGTTTGGAGGGTCCCTTTTGACAACCTGAACTCCTGCAAATGAGAAGAGAATGTTCCCATGCATGGGGACAGATATAAAGGGGCTGTCCCACTCCGGTGACCTATTTGGCGAATTTAGAAGAATTTGCCCTCGACCCATACTCGCAGCATGATTGACACGAGGTCCTAGGAGGTCTTTGTAACTCTCCTTCATGCTCAAGAGTAGTCCCCGCATACACGAGGCCTCAGCTCGATTTTGGCATATTTTTCAACATGCTGAAAAATGCCCGCGAGTAAAAAATAGTCGCCATGGAAAAAAACGATATTTATTTTACTCGTAGGTTTAGTCGAAGTAGGTCGTAGTAGGTCAGCATGTTATTCGTAGGTAATCGAGGGTAGTCGAAGGTAATCAAAGGTAGTCAAAGGTAGTCGAAGGTAGTCGTAGATAGTCTTCAACATTGTTGAAGGGAGGTCGAAGGAGGTCTTCTACATAGTTGAAGGAGGTCTTCAACATGACACTTTTTCAAACTCCCCTAAACTCTTCTAAACTCGCCAATTAGGTCGCCACAGTGGGACAGCCCCTTAAAAGTGTTATTCCCAGGATGAAGAACTCGTGCTGAGTTACTCCAGCTTTTTGTGTCTTTATTCCCATGTTTAACCAGTTGAGACTTTGCGTGAGCTACAGTAGATTTTCAGTATCTTAGGTCATCACCTCAGGATGTCTCCACAATTCCACCCCACCACCGCTAATCCCACTATCTCCCACTAATTCTCAAAGGTCCCAGATGAAAGTTGATCATTTTGTGAATGGGCAGAGGTTTCTCTGGCTTGCTTATGGCAGCAAACTTTCAAGGCGAAGACTGAGGAAGAAAACAAAGGAAAAAAAAATCTGAGAAAGAAAAAAAAACAGAAGGCACACACACTGAAGCCTATCCAAGCGTGTAGAGTGAGGATGGATTTTAGGAGTGATATAGATTAAATAGGTCACAGTTGGAGTGAAAGCTGCTGATTGATTGCCAACCAGGTTCCAATATTTGTACAGCCAAGTGCAGAGGCAGTTTACTCAGTTATTCAACATAATTGGATTGAGTTACCTCTGAGCCATGACAACATTCACTCCAATTCACTGCATATTTACCTGTAAACAGTAATTTAAACTGCCCAATAGGATGTTGCTTGAAGTTGTTCAAATGTATTGCTTTAATAAGCAAACCAGAGAAGGCTGACAACATGAAAAATCATGGTATTTCTCGAATAAAGGCTAGAAAATGATTGCTAAACAAAATATATAATGCAACACATGTTTTGCTGAGAGTCACAAATGACGTTCTCTCTAAGTATAAACGTTGTGCACTGTTCCCTCATCCTTCTTGAATGTTCTGTATCCTTTGACACAATTAACTTTAGTTTCTTACCATGGAGTTCTTCCACTCCATTCTGTTTGATTCTAACTTTACCACCTGGTTGTCTCTAGATAATCTCTTTTGTTACCTTCCCTTCCTTCTTTTGCACTGGGGTTCCTGGTATCGTTTATGGACCGTGTTCATCTCCTACAATTCCTCATTGACTCGTGATTAGTTTAGTTTACATTAGTTTAGTTTAGAGATACAGTGTGGATACTGGCCCTTTGGCCCACTGAATGCACCAATGATCACCCATACACCAGTTCTATCCTACAAACAATGGACAATTTACAGGTGCCAATTAACCTACAAACCTGCACGTCTTTGGAAAGTGGGAGGAAACCGGAGCACTTTGGTGGTTGATAAGATTTCACAGTCCATTATAAAGGATGATGTTACGGAGTACTTAAATGTTCACGATAATATAGGCCAAACTCAGCATGGCTTTGTGAAGGGGGGGTCTTGCTTGACATATTTGCTACAATTCTTTGAAGAATATGGTGTAACAACGTGTGGAATCATACATTTTGGTAGTAGGATAAAAGGCATAGACTATTTTCTAAATGGGGAGAGAATCCAGATGTCAGAGGTGCAAAGGGACTTGGTTGCTGGGGCAGGATTCCCAAAAAATTAGTCTGCAAGTTGAATCAGTAGGAAAGAAAGCAAATTCAATTTACTTCAAGAGGGCATGTATGCCAAAACAGGGATGCAATGTTGAGGGTCCTTTAGGTGCTAGTAAGGCCACATTTGGAATATTGTGAGCAATTTTGGGCACCATATCTGAGGAAAGATGTGCTAGCTCTGGAGAGGGTCCACAGGAGGTTTACAAGAATTACCCCAGGAGTGAGTAGGTTAACCTATAATGAGCATTTGTTGGCTCTGGGCCTGTACTCGCTGGAGTTTAGATGGATGAGGGGGGACCTCATTAAAACATACAGAACAGTGAAAGGCTTGGATTGAGTGGATGCGGAGAGGATGTTTCCACTAGTGGGACTGTCTAGGACTAGAGTTCATATCATCAGAATAAAAGGATGTTCTTTTAGGAAAGAGATGAGGAGAAATGTATTTAGTCAGAGGGTGGTGAATCTGTGGAATTCCTTTTCCACAGAAGGCTGTGGATTAGATTAGATTTTATTACTTGTCATTCGAACCTCAGAGAGGCTCAAATGAAACTCCGCTTCCACACGACACACAAACAATTCAATTTACAGAAAACATCCATCACAGTGAATCTCTTCCTCACTGTGATGGAAGGCAAAGTCTTTTCTCTCCCCTGCACCATTTATCTCCCGATGTTGAAGCCCCAGGTGGGAGATGTGGAGTCCCACGGCCGTTGAGGCCGCGCCGGGTGATGTACGGCCCCGCTCCAGGCCCAAAAGTCACAAAGTTGGAGCCCTTGGTGGGCGCTGGAATGTCCCGCGGCCATTAAAGCCGCGCCGGGTGATGTACGGCCCCGCTCTGTGTCGCTTCGACCCCGCGACACAGGCTGGAGAAGTTGCGTTGCGGGAGCTCCGGAAAACGGTCTCTCACCTGGACCCACGAGCTCCCGATATCCCGACAGTCCACCGGTCTGCAGCTGGAGCCCCCGAGCTCCGGGGCCGGGCGGCAGCGGCGAGCCACCACCGCTCCCCACGCTCCGTGGCCGGCCAGCCCCACGATGGTGAGTAGTCCGCAGCTCCACAGACTCCATGACTGGAGAACCCAGGTCGTCCCCGTCAGAGGCCGCTCCACGATACTAGGCCCCAACGACAACGGAGACCCGACAGGGAAAAAGTCGGGTCTCCCGTGCAGGGAAGAGATTTTTAAAGTTTCCCCCTCCCCACCCCCGACATATACACAGTTAGAAACAGTACAAACAAAACACGATCAACTACATTTAACTAGACAAAACATTTTTTTTTAAAAGACAGACAGGCTGTAGGGGCCGCTGCAACATGAGTCGCGCAGCCGCACGTTCCGTTCTTCAGACTGAGACCGTCAGTGGATATTTTTAAGGCCGAGATAGATAGATTCTTGATTAGTACTGGTGTCAGAGTTTATGGGGAAAAGGCTGGAGAATGGGGTTAGGAGTGAGAGGTAGATCAGCCATGATTGAATGGTGGATTAGACTTTATGGGCCGAATGGCCTAATTCTACTCCTATCACTTATGACCTTTTGACTCATGACCCCGAGAAAACCTTCGCAGTCATAGGGAGAGCGTGTAAACTCCGTACAGGCAGCACCTGTAGTCAGGATCGATCCTGGGACTCTGGTGCTTAAGGCAGCAACTGTCACTGTGCCACTGTGCCTCCCGCATCATCAGTATTGTTGCCCACATTCATGGTATCACCCAGCTCCTGCCCTCCACCATCTTCTACCCGGCATCTGTTCTTTGATGAAACAATTGCTCGATTCGAGAGGAAGACCTATTCCTTTGTTTTTGCTTGAAACCCTGCAGTCTGGTCACTGATCCCAATCGCTCACCAGCAACAGCCCTGTTGTAACTCCCTAGGCAGGATACTGGTGAGATGTGTGGGCCATCTGCCTCACAGGGCAGTGGGAGGCCTGGTTGTCCCTGGCTGACACAAGCCATGGTTCTGGCTGATGATGGTTGGGTGGTCTAAATGCTACCACACAAGCAATAGGTAGAGTTAGTGGAGAGTTGCGCAGTAAGGTCAGGTGTGCACCAACGGTGGCAGTGACCCAGATTTTGTTGAGTGGCCAGAAGGAGCGATCCTATGCTGCAAGCTGATGTGTCACTGTATCTTCTTAAAGTTACGGCTTCACTTTGAGACCCTCTGTCTTGCTCAGTCTGTTCAACTAAGACAGTAGATAGACAAAAAATCCTGGAGTAACTCAGCGGGACAGGCAGCATCTCTGGAGAGAAGGAACCGGTGACGTTTCACGTCCAGAGATGCTGCCTGCCCCGCTGAGTTTCTCCAGCATTTTGCGTCTATCTTTGGTTTAAACCAGCATCTGCAGTTCCTTCCATCACAACTAAGACAGTATTGGGATTCCATCTCAATGAAGCAGACAGGTTCCTTCATTCCCCAAGAAAGCAGCAGTGTTAGAGTGGCTGCCAGAATCAATTCTTCTGGATGGATTTTAATTCCCATTCCGTCTGGTTTCTGTAGAGCAGAGAAAAATAAAACAACACTCTCACTCCTACCCCTCACAGCTGCCTCACATGTGAGGGGTAGCATGTGGGTTGCTAGGATTATTGATCAATAGGTGAGTGTATAGATGAGGGCTAGAGTCTGGAGGGAGTTGATGGCATTGTGGCGAGAATAATAATGGGTTCAGGTGGGATTCGTCAGATAATGGATGCATAATGATCGGCACGGACTGGGTTGTCACAAGGACCTGTTTCTATTCGGCATCTATCTATGATTCTATGACTCCTTGGCCAATGCATCATGTGTTTTGGTCAAGAGGCCATTGCATCAAAATGCAGTTGTGGTCAAGAGTCATAAAGTGCACCTCTCTCAAAACAGGGCTTAGGCAGTCCACTTCTGCTATTCAGTTTCAGTTTATTTTATTGTCACGTGAACCGAGGTACAGTGAAAAGCTTTTGTTGCGTGCTAACCAGTCAGCGGAAACACAATACATGAAAACAATCAGGCCATTGGCAGTGTACAGATACATGATAAGGGAGTAACCTTTAGTGCAAGGTAAAGCCAATAAAGTCTGACCAAAGATAGTCCGAGGATCACCAAGGTGGTAGCTAGTGGTTCAGGACTGCTCATCCTGGGGGTGACCTAGTAGGGACTCAAATAGACTTTGCAGTGCATTGTGTATAATGGTAAGGGGGGATTGCTCCTGCAATTTTGCAGGTGAGAGGGTTTGATGTAGGAGTATCAGAAATCAATTGGTAGAAACTGGATTGCAGGGTCCAGAGTGGATAGTAGTGGGAAGCAGTGGGATGGGAGGTGGGTGACTTTCTTGACCATGAAATATAAAATCATCTAAAATAGTAAGATTAAACGAGAACTTACCTGTTTGAAGTTTGATCTTTATTTTATGAGGAGTTACGATGAGGGATTACGTGAAGAAGCCCCGCCAGGCGCATGCTCGGCATACTTTATAGCAGCGGCGTGAAAAACACAGAACCAATAGCCGAAGTATGATAGTAAGGCTCACACAAGACTAGAACTACCAGATGATCGTTTAGATTATGAGGGTCGGGAGCGGAGGGCACGTAATCCCTCATCGTAACTCCTCATAAATTAAAGATCAAACTTCGAACAGGTAAGTTCTGGTTTAGTCTTACTATTTTACTTCAGAGTCACGTGAGTGACTACGTGAAGATTTTGAAGCTCTGTGATTTTCATGCCGTAGATTCATTCCAAATGACACACTGCTTCAGTTGACACAATAGGGAGTAAATAATATTATTGAACATTGCTTGAATAATGCAATAAGTATTTTGCTAATAATAATAATAAAAGAACGAAAAGTAATATCCCTCTATCATAGGGGAATTACAACAAAAGATATGAATCATTACATAATAGAAAGCAAATAATCAAACAGAACCCAAAACTGCATGTCCAAACTCTGGCCACCGTGATAACAGGTTTATTTTAAAACTTGGAAAAAGTTTCTTCTTTACACCATCCTGTGGCCTCTAAAATTTGGTGGACACTGCCCTGGTGGAGTGAGATTTAAACACATCAGTGTCTGCTCCAGCTAAATCCAAACCTGTTTTAACCATCTAGAAATAGTTTGTACTGACATTTTTTTGTATGGCTTTAAAAAAAATTTTTTTTTTTTTTAAATGGGCAATAAGCAATGTTGTCTCACAACCTCGGAGACTCTTGGTTACTTCAATATATTGAGTCAGATGCTTAACCACGCACAATGTTTGGTCGACAGGATATGCTCTAAATATTACCTTGGTTCCAGACTTCCCCAGTCTGCTTTGTTTGATTAGATCATAAACATAAAAAAATATTGTTATCTGCAGACAAATGCATACAATCTAAATGTAATATTTGCAATGTTTGTATTCTTTGTGCTGACACTAATGCCATAAGCATTACAACTTTAAATGTTAATTTCTGAATAGACAGTGACCTAATTGGAGCCCATTGCCGAAGCAATGTGGGAACTATACTAACATCCCAAATTTCTGTATATCTGAGTTTGGGAGGATTTTTATTAAAATCCCTTTCATAAATCGGGATATTAATGGATGAGACCCGATAGATAAATGTCCTGAAAATTGTCGTCAATAGGAAGACAAAGCACTACGAGCACTATTAATGGCACTATAACTAAGATGCTCATCAAAATGCAACATAGCAAGGAACTCCAATACATCCGATATGTTTGCAGTATGATAAGATATATCTGACTGAATACAAAAAGCTTCCCATTTCTTTATGTGAGACATATATTGTTTCTTAGTGTTATCTCTCCAAGCTGACGTTATGACATCTATGGTCCTATCCGACAGTCCAAGCCCTTGTAATGGTCTGGTCAGACCTGCAGATTAACAATTCATATGATCATGCAATGGATGAACTTGTTCTGTCACTGCTTGTACCAACAAATTCCTGGAGCTGGGATCATCATAAATGGTTCAATTATCATTCTAAGCATCAATGGGAACCATGGCTGTGTAGGCCAGTTTGGAACCACCAAAACACCCGTGGCAGAGTCTTGCTCTATTTTGCTGAGACATTGCCTAATCAGGCAAAATGGGGGAAAAGCATAGAAAAACATATTTCCCCAATGTAGCGAGAATGCATCCAACGCTACAGCTCCTGGGTCAGGCTCCCATGACACGTATTTAGGCAATTGGTGATTTAATCTGGACACAACCAATCAATGTCTGGTACACCATACCAATTGACAATAGTTTGGAAAATTTGTGGATTTAACATCCATTCTGTATTGTCTTTGAACTCCCGTGATCTGTTGTCTGCCACAACATTGTCTTCCCCTGGGAGATAGATAGCTGAAAGCCAGATATTCCTAGATACACACCAATTCCACATCAGGTTGACCAGATGATCACATGATACTGATCTTACTCCACCCATGTGATTGATATATGATACAGCTGTGGTATTGTCTACTTGTAATTGAACATGCAAGTCCTCCATTGTAGAACAATAAGCTTTTAATCCAAAAAATGCCCCCAATAACTCCAAATAATTAATACCATATGTTTGGAGAATTAAATCCTCTTGGACAGTCCATCTACCACCACAGTTAGTGTCATTGTCCGTAGCCCCCCTTCCGAAAGCACTAACGTCAGTTTGCAATACCACTGTAGGTTGCTGAATAACAATGTTTTTAGTAGCTTGCGCAACATTCCCAATCCACCACTGTAAATCATCCAAAGCTTCCGTTGGCAACTGCATGGGTCTGTCAAAATGACCTGCACGTTCTCTTAGTGCTTATGCTTTTGTCCTTTGAAGATTTTGATAATGCAAAGGACCAAACTCAACAGCGGGAATGTTGCTACTATCTTACCAATAACCCTAGCCACTTCTTGGATGGAGGGATAAGGTTTTTCAGCAAGGCAACTACACGCATTTGTAATATCCACAACTTTATCTGTTGGTAAAGTTACTGACATAGCAACTTAATTAATGACAAACCCCAAATACTCAATTGTTTGCCACGGCTGATAGCTTAGATTTCGTTGGATGGATCGGAAAAACCTAGCCTTTTCAACAGGCTTATTGTTGCTGAAACTGAATCTTCAGCTGATTCCTGAGTGGCATTAACAATTAAAATATCATCAAGATAAAGCACGATGATGTGATTTTGAGCCCTTAACAATGCAAGTGCTGCTTTTAATAATTTTGTGAACAGCCTGGGAGCTGAACTTAACCCATTAGGTAATGCTTTATATTGCCACAGCTGACCCATCCAATTAAACTTCAAGTACCTACGATAATGGTGATGAAGAGCACTGAATAATGCGCATCTATTAAGTCTATAGTAGCCATGTAACACCCTATGGACAACAACTCCTTTGCAGTGTTGAACGTGTCCATTTTGAAATGTCTATACTGGACATATGAATTCAATTTTGTGAGATGCAGAATGACTCTACAACCCCCATCTTTTTTTGCCCTGGGGAAAATATTTGACACAAAATTGTTGCGGATGATTCCCCGTACTTTCAATTACCCCTTTTTAAAATATATATATATTTTTTTTTTTCCTTTTTTTTTCTTCTTTTACCTGAGAATTTTCAGGTACAGAAAACACCAAACCCCGATTAGGTTTATCCTGTGCAGGTGGATCAACTCCTCCATAAATTCTATAATAGCACCTGACACAGTATCTAATATAAACCGATCAGATGTTATACAGTACCATTCATCATAAAACAATTGCAATCTACCACCAACCGGAGGTTCCACAACAGTTTCCTCTGTGATAGAATAAAGTTTATTGTACCTCAGCAAATGACCGTGACGGTCTCCTTCTCCCAATATATGGTTTGACATTGGGCTGTGATAGGTAATAATACCTTCTCACCATACCCCTGCCTCTGCTTGTTCCTGCTCCTGAATCATACCCCCTTCTCATCCAGCCAGATTGTCTCCTTTGACCAAGTATAAAAGGTTTCATGAGGCTGATAGTCTTTGTCTCCTCATCGATATCTTAATTTGTTTAGGCAGGTTTTTTTTTGGGGTTTTTTTCCCCGAATAAATAATCTGGAGCTTGAACATTGCTTGATTTACACAAACCAGCAAATCTTGGGTGCAGGAGGGGCCAAATGGCGATTTTTCCTCATAAAATTAATCTCAAATTAAGAGTTACAAACAATGCCAACATGTCTTTTTGGATTTTTGGACATAGCATGCCCTTCCAACTGCCTCCCAAAAACAGTAATGCCAGCTGCAATGAGCTTGAGGACCCTCCTGTCCTCGCATTGTTGAAGTCATGGGTGTCCAAATAGCTGGATTCACCGTCGGCACCCTCAGTGATGTACAATTAACAAGTGTTTTATAGAGGTCTGCTGTCTCAATCATGACAGTCTCCTGAAGCTGGTGAGAAACCAAATAATTAATGTTGGCTGCCAGGTTTTCTTCCATGACCTCACCGCTTCCCTCTGGTATAGCAAAGTATTGTGCTACATCTGGTACACCTGTAGTTTGACTTTTGTGCTGTGGTGGATATTCAAGACCAAAAATACCACCTTCAGGGTCAGCCTCCTGCCGCCCTGGTACTCCTGAGACTTGCTCAAAGGAGACTTCTTCCAGACCTAAACAAGGCTCTGGAGGTTCACATTCCCATGTTGTAAAGGCACCATATTCATGATATGGAACCCCCTCAGGGGCTGTCTGGGAATACTCTGGGTCTTTTGACCCTTGGTTAATAATTGTTTGAAGCATTTTCTCCATTTGGTCCATCCTGAGCCACAGGGCTTGTCTGCCTGGCCCTGCCTCTTCTTCATCATTCATCTGATATTACAAGCTTAGCAGACTTCCTTTTATTTTTCCTCTCCACTGGAGAACCCTCCGTGGCATGTGGCTGTGGAGCGTCTAAAGGCTGAACTACGGCAGGGTCAAAGGCTACTGGTATCGGAACCGGCTCCGTACTAATCTGTGGTCCCGATCTTAACTGTGTTTCCACCCGGGACGCGTGCTTTCCCTGCGCCGATTTTTTCACCGTGTCCATTTTTTAAAACTTCCCAAATTCCTCCTGGCTATTCCAGTCAGCGTCACGGAGTTTCTACCCAGGAAGTAATTTCAACCCACTTACCTGCGGGCCTGTTACTCACCGCTGGTGGAGCTGCGATCTGCAGCCCGTTCCTATCGACATGCATCGACGTAATGCCGAGCATGCGCCTGGCGGGGCTTCTTCACGTAGTCACTCACGTGACTCCGAAGTAAAATTGGTCTGATCGTGCTTCACATGGTAAAGTGATTTTCAGTTTTTTACCAATGAGTAATGTTATGCAATTGAATTTCCAAGCAAGTATAATTAACTGAGATTTTACTTGGAAATAAAACATGTACATTAGAATGACAATCACAATAAAACCAAATTTCCTTTTGCCAGTCTTTCACTAGTACAGCTGTTTTTTTTAATTGCCTTTGAGATATACAGCTTTATTTGGCAGTGCAGTGGACACATTAATTACTGCAATAGGGCCTCAAAACAACCATTGTACGTTGAAACAGTGCACTAAAAGTGGTTTTAAAGGCTTGGATCATCTCTTGCCAAATAGCCGGTGATAATCTAGGGAAAGAAGCTCACATCCACCAATGTCTGCAGGCTCAACATAAGGGTCATCCATATTCCTCGTGGGAAAGGGGATCCCACAAACACCCTGCAAGTACCTTTCCTGGGAGCCTTGGTTTGGTTGTCTGAACCTCCAGTTAGAAAGAAGACATGATGGGGTCGATATATGGGGTGGTATCAGTTCCAGGATCATCCAGTCTGACTTGTGAGGATTCATAGGCCTCACTATTGCGGTGTTACTGTACAATGCATGTGACAGTATTTTGCAGTGAAAGATCCTCATTAAGACAAACTGTTTACAATGGTTCTTCAGGAGCTGCGCAATTTCTAGTCACCTGTTCTATACATACACATTGGTTACTGGCATGTGTGTTTACACCCTGTGGGTTAGGCAACTGAACCATCCTACCAACAACTTGAGAGCAGTCCTGAGCTACTATCTACCTCATTGGAGATCCTTGGACTATCTTTGATCGGACTCTACCTTGCACTAAACGTTATTCACATTATTCCCTTTATCATGTATACAGTGGATGGCTAAATTGTAATCACATATCGTCTTTCCGCTGACTAGTCAGCATACAACAAAAGCTTTTCTCTATTCCTCAGTGCACGTGACAATAAACTATACTCAACCAGATGCTCGTTGAGTGGCAAATAGGAACACATTTGTTACTACACTGCATCACTAGATACAGACTCCAGTGATAAGCCCCAGAATTACATTGGGATATTGCCACATATCCCACCTCAAGTCAGCCCTAGTTGTATTTGTGACCTGATTAATCTGAGTGGGGATTATATGGCCAGAGATTTCTTTATATTGCATTAATAGGATTATTATATTTTTCTCTGTGTCAGTTTTGTCGTTTTATTAATCTTACTATCATTCAAACCTTTAAATAATGTACTGCAACTTTGATAGTTGATATATGTCTCAGAATGTCAGAAACATTTTAAAATAGTTGACATTGATTTTTGCCAATGGTCAACACCAGTCAGGGGTGTTTTGGGATTTGGGCCTCTGCAATAATCCTTGCTGCTGCTCAAAGCCTGTAGCAAAACTCAGCAAGCAGCAGATCTGTGAGATCGGCTGCCTGTATCTGGTCCAGGTCAATGTGGGTCTGGTGGACTGCACATGCTAATGTCAATCAGCAAGCCACATTATCAAGAGTGTAAGAAGGAACTGCGGATGCAGGTTTAAACCGAAGATAGACACAAAATGCTGGAGTAACTCAACAGGACAGGCAGCATCTCTGGAGAGAAGGAAGAGGTGACATTTCGGGTCGAGACCCTTCTTCAGACTTCAGAAGAAGGGTCGCTACCCGAAACGTCACCCCTTCCTTCTCTTCAGAGATGCTGCCTGAACCACTGAGTTACTCCAGCATTTTGTGTCTATCTTACATTATCAAGAGCCTGCCCACTATATGCAACAGGTTATTTTCAAGGGAAGTGAATAGATGTGAGGTGCAAAGAAAATTCATAGATAGATGTGAGGGCAAAGAAAACTGCAGAGTTTGTCTGTTTCTTCAGGAGGGTGACACCAACACTATTGACAGCATCTGCATGATTGTCTTAATTGGGCTCAATGACCAAGCATAGAATAAATGCTAGGCTAAGGCGCAGTTAATGCCCATGACTCAGTTCTATATCAGGCAATGCATTCACTGCCCACACCATCAGGGAGCCATTCGAATCTATTCCTGATGTTGCTGACGTTTTCAATTGATCTAACTAGTATATTTATCATGTTTAATGGTGGTAGCAGGGGAGTCATTTTTAAGATTAGGATTTTTAATATGAAGTTTCTTTTTTCTAACGCCCAACTTGAAAGTTTTTGTTAAGTCAATCCATTTCTGCAGCATCTAAAATAAAAAGCAGCACAATGTTTTATTTACCTTCTGTTGGAAATTCATCGATTCAAGTTTCTCTAGAGATTTGAGCACACACTCCAAGTTGACAGCTGAGGAATGCCATACTGCCTTTCTAAAGATGCATCAAAACCAAAGTCCTATTTCTCAGTTCAAGTGAATGCATAAGATGCTTAGGCACTACTTCAAAGAACGCCATGGAATCTGCCACCGTCGTGCCCACATTTCATCCTTAATCAGCATCACCAAAACAAATCTCCCTTTGAGAAGTTGCTGCTTGCAAATAGGTCTTTGTTTCCACATAGCATTCCACAGATGGTAAACGCCCTTGGGCCACCCACACAGAAAGAGGAACAATATGCCAACTGCACTTTGATAGCAATGAGGGTCAGGATCGATCTTGGTTCAATGGAGCTGAAATTTGCTTATTGAACCCCTCTATAGCTCGTAAAGCTTTACGGGCTGTAGGGGGTTCAATAAGCAAACTACAGCCTTACTGCTGATGAGAAAGTATGTAGTTTTCCTGTAACATCATGTATTGGAGCCATGGAAACAGGTCCTTTAGCCCACAATTAGTGCTGACTTGATAAGAGCCTATTAAAGGCTTCATATAGACAGAAACTTTCTCAGAGTCATATTGATAGAGTGATACAGTGTGGAAACAGGCCCTTTGGCCCAACTTGCCCACACTGGTCAACATGTCCCAGCTACACTAGTCCCACCTGCCCGCATTTGGCCCATATCCCTCCAAACCTGTCCTATCCATGTACCTGTCTAACTGTTTCATAAATGTTCTTGGTTACTTACTTTCCTTCTGTTCTTTCATACTTTTCTTTTTTTTCCAGACTACTTTGTTTTTTTCCCCTTTGCAGGTTGCCTACAAAACCTGTGCCCACTCTCTCCAGCAAAGAAGGTCTGAAGAAGGGTCTCGACCCAAAACATCACCCATTCCTTCTCTCCAGAGATGCTGCCTGTCCCATTGAGTTACTCCAGATTTTTGTGTCTATCTTCGGTTTCAACCAGCATCTGCAATTCCTTCCTACACCACTCTGTCCATATCATTTACTGGCTACTGTCAGACAAATGGAAAACATTTATTTTGAAACCTTTTTTTTATTATGTTTATATGAAATTATAAAAACGAATTGGAAAGAGTGGGGGTGTCATGCTAGAGAATAATATATTCTTGTTTTCCCTGAGGCACAACCATATGATAAAGATAAAATAACCATTGTTTTCTAAGATGCTGATTAGCCATTGCTAATATTGTAATCATAATATATGAACAACTACAATACATGTCAAACTCATTTACAATATAACAATTGAGAAGTGAATTTGTAAAAAGCAATTTTTCTCTGTTCTCTGCAGCTTTGGGCATTTTGCTCAGTTAGGTTCTCAGAGTTAAACAGCATGGAAACAGGCCCTTCATGCCATTGAGTCTGCACTGACCATAAGGTTCTTATTAACATAAACCCTACAATAATATTACATTAATCTCCCCACATTCATCTTTTTACACCAGATTCTACCACTCACCCTCACACTAGGGGGGAATTTACGATGGCTAATTAACCTATCATTCTGCACATCTTTAAAATGTGGTAGGAAACCGGAGCAACCACAGGAATCCCACACAGAAAAAGGAACAACATGCCAATTGCACATGGATAGCAATGAGGGTCAGGAGTGATCCTGGATCAGTGGAGCTGTGGAACATCAGCTTTACGGGCTGCAGAGGTGTTCAATAAGCAAACTACAGTCTTGTTGCTGATGAGAGACGATGTAATTTAACTGTAACATGGAGCCATGGAAGCAGGCCCTTTGGCCCACAATCAGTGGGGACTTAACGAGAGCCTATTAAAGGCCTTGTATAAACAGAGTGGAAACAGGCCCTTCGGCCCAACCTGCCCACATCGGCCAACATGTGGACAAGTTGTCAGGTCTGTACTTATCTTGACACACCCACTAAAATAGTTACATTTCTGATTGAATCTCTGCAAAATGTTTTTGATTTCCTCTTTTCCAACTTTGGTTGCCATTCAGGGTCAGTTCAAGGGCATCTCAATCGATTCCAATAGTCCTGCTATATATGCAACCGAGCTGAGCAGTTGATCAGGCTGAAAACTTTTCAAAGACAACAACTGGGAAGATAAATGGACAAACTTTAACAAAACATCGCAAAACCTTCAAACTGACAAAATAGAAGTTGGATCATACTATAAAATATATTTGTAAGCAAAAAATGGTTTTGTCATTTTTAAGAATATGGAGTAAGAATCATTAAGAATAAGGAGTAAGCCATTTAGAATGGAGACGAGGAAACACTTTTTCTCACAGAGTGGTGAGTCTGTGGAATTCTCTGCCTCAGAGGGTGGTGGAGGCGGGTTCTCTGGATGCTTTCAAGGGAGAGCTAGATAGGGCTCTTAAAAATAGCGGAGTCAGGGGATATGTGGAGAAGGCAAGCACGGGGTATTGATTGGGGATGATCAGCCATGATCGCATTGAATGGCGGTGCTGGCTCGAAGGGCCGAATGGCCTACTCCTGCACCTGTTGTGTATTGTCTATTGTCTATTGTGTATTAAACCTAGTGACCTAGAAATTCTTTCACATTAGGCAATGTTTTGGGGCATCATGTGATCGGTTCTATCAAACATCTGACTGGTAGATGTGTTTGGGTACACAGTACCGCAGGATGTGTTTGGGTACACAGTACTGCAGTATGTGGTTGGGTACACAATGCTGCATGCAGTATGTGGTTGGGTACACAATACCGCAGTATATGGTTGGGTACACAGCACTCTAGGATATGTTTGGGTACACAGTATTGCAGGATGTGTTACGATCTTTTTTGACATTATATATAAAATTACCAGATATTTGTAGTCTGCTGTCAGCGTTTGAGGCAACTAGCTCATGAGCATAAGAAAACACAAACATATTATCAGGGGGTAGGAGTAGGTCAATGACCTATTCTGCCATTCAATAAGGTTGTGGCTGATTTGACTAGAATTTCAATTCTGAATTCTGACTATCCATGGTCCTTCTATCCCTGCATGGGAGAAGGATTGAGTGACCTTCAAGATGGCGGACTGCAGGAGTGGGGCGTCGTTGTGTATGGCTGCTCTGCCTGCAGTCCGTCCTTTCACCCTTTTTTATTTTTATTTTTAGTCCTGTTGAAACAAAAATGTTTGTTGGAGGTCTTCTTTTATGTGGTGCGTGGGGGGAGGGGCAGGGGGAAACTTTATTTATCTCACATTTATCTCACATTACAGCGTCCCAATCAGTTGCCAATTGACACCCTTTGTGAGATTCAGCATCTACTCTCTGCATTACACACAACGCTTTGAAAACAGGTACGCCCTCTTGGGAACTGTCCGGGGAGACGATGTTTCCAGTCAGAGTGGCGGACACGTCGATGGTTCCAATCCTGGAGATGGGACTCGACCGGCGAGACCGACGTCGGGCAGAGCTCTAGTGGTGGGTGACTCCATTGTCCGAGGAGTGGACAGGAGATTCTGTGGCAGCAGACGAGACGCGAGGATGGTCTGTTGACTCCCTGATGCCAGGGTTCAGGATGTCATGAGCCGAATTCTGAACATTCGAGAGAGAGAAGGTGAACAGCCGGCAGTAGTTGTGCACGTAGGCACAAACAACATTGGGAAGAAGAGCAAGGAGGTTCTCCAATATGACTTCAGAGAGTTGTGAAGAAGACTGAAATGTCAGACTTCTAGGGTGGTTATCTCTGGATTGCTTCCAGTACCATGTGCGAGTGAGGACAGGAACGGGGAGATAGGGGATCTGAATGTGTGGCTGAGGGGCTGGAGCAGGGAGCAAGGATTTAGATTTATAGACCACTGGGATCTCTTCTGGGGTAGGGGTGACCTGTACAAAAGGGACGGGTTACACCTTAACTGGAGGGGGACTGACATTCTGGCAGGCAGATTAGCTAGGGCTACACGTGTGGGTTTAAACTAAATAGTGGGGGGAGGGGGGAGCGATTGACATATTGGGAGTATAAAGATGGAGTTGAAGGGGAAGTGACTACAGGAAAAATTACAAAAGATTCTCAAATTAATGGGAAGGAAAGCTTGAGAATGGACAACAGAGTAAGGTCAGGGCCAATTGCGAAAGGTGTGAGGGGGGAAGTGAATACGGAGGTCAAAGTTCTGTATATGAATGCGCGAAGTATAAGGAATAAAGTGGACGAGCTTGAGGCTCAGTTAGAAACTGGCAAGTATGATGTTTTGGGAATTACTGAGACATGGCTGCAAGAGGGCCAGGCTGGGAACTGAATATTCAAGGGTATACCTCCTATCGAAAAGACAGACAGGTAGGCAGAGGGGTAGGGTTGCCCTGTAGGGGAGGAATGAAATTCAGTCCCTTGCAAGGGGTGACATTGAAACAGGAGATGTGGAGTCAGTATGGTTAGAACTAAGGATTTTTTAAAGGTAAAAAGACCCTAATGGGACAAATCTACAGGCCCCCAAACAGTAGCCTGGACATAGGGCGCAAGTTGAATCAGGAGTTAATATTGGCATGTAGTAAAAGTAATGCTGTGGTTGTTATGGGAGATTTCAACATGCAGGTAGACTGGGAAAATCAGGTTGGTACTGGACCCCAAGAAAGGGACTTTGTAGAGTGCCTTCATGATGGATTATTCGAACAGCTTTTATTGGAGCCTACCAGGGAGAAGGCAATTCTGGATTTAGTGTTATGTAATGAACCAGATTTGATAAAGGACCTCGAGGTTAATGAGCCATTAGGAGGCAGTGACCATAACATGGTCAGATTTAATCTACAATTGGAGAGGGAGAAGGGTAGATCGGAGGTGTAAGTGTTGCAGTTGAATAAAGGGGACTATGGGACCATGAGGGAGGAGCTGGCCAAAGTTGACTGGAAAGATACACCAGCAGGGATGACAGTGGGCCAAAAATGGCAGGTGTTTCTAGGAATAATACAGAAGGTGCAGGATCAGTTCATTCTTAGGAGGAAGAAAGATTCCAAGGGGAGAAAGGGACAAGCATGGCTGACAAGGGACGTCAAGGACAGTATAAAAATAAAAGCGAAGAAGTACAACGTCGCAAAGATGAGCGGGAAACAAGAGGATTGGTAATGTTTAAAGAACAACAAAAGTAAAATACGGGGAGAAAAGATGAGGTACGAAGGTAAGCTAGCCAAGAATATAAAGCAGGATAGTAAAAGCTTCCTTAGGTATGTGATGAGGAAAAAAATAGTTAAGACCAAAGTTGGACTCTTGAAGACCGAAAAAAGTGAATTTATTATGGGGAACAAGGAAATGCAGATGAGTTAAACAGGTACTTTGGATCTGTCTTCACTAAGGAGGACACAAACAATCTTCCTGATATAGTAGTGGCCAGAGAATCTGGGGTGACAGAGGAACTGAAGGAAATCCACATTGGGCAGGAAATGGTGTTGGATAGACTGATGGGACTGAAGGCTCATAAATCCCCAGGGCCTGATGGTCTGCATCCCAGGGTACTTAAGAAAGTGGCTCTAGAAATCATGGATGCACTGGTGATAATTTTCCAATGTTCTATAGACTCAGGATCAGTTCCTGTGGATTGGAGGGCAGCTAATGTTATCCCACTTTTTAAGAAAGGCGGGAGAGAAAAAACAGGGAATTATTGACCAGTTAGCCTGACATCGGTGGTGGGGAAAATGCTGGAGTCAATTATAAAAGATGAGATAGCTGAACATTTGGATAGCAATAACAAGTCAGCATGGATTTACGAAGGGAAAATCATGCTTGACTAATCTTCTGGAATTTTTTGAAGATGTAGCTAGGATAATGGACAAGGGAGAGCCAGTGGATGTAGTGTACCTGGACTTTCAGAAAGCATTTGGTAAGGCCCCACATAGTAGATTAGTGGGCAAAATTAGGGCACATGGTATTGGGGGTAGAGTGCTGACATGGATAGAAAATTGGTTGGCAGACAGGAAACAAAGAGTAGGGATTAACGGGTCCCTTTCAGAATGGCAGGCAGTGACTAGTGGGGTACCACAAGGCTTGTTGCTGGGACCGCAGCTATTTACAATATATATCAATGATTTGGATGAAGGGATTCAAAGTAACATTAGCAAATTCGCAGATGACACAAAACTGGGTGGCAGTGTGAACTGTGAGGGGGATGCTATGCAAATGCAGGGTGACTTTGACAGGTTGGGGGAGTGGACAGATGCATGGCAGATGAAGTTTAATGTGGATAAATGTGAGGTGAGGGTTATGGGGATCCTTGTACATCAGTCTATGAAAGTAAGCATGCAGGTACAGCAGGCGGTGAAGAAAGCGAATGGCATGTTGGCCTTTATAACAAGAGGAATCGAATATAGGAGCAAAGAGGTCCTTCTGCAGTTGTACAGAGCCCTAGTGAGACCACACCTGGAGTATTGTGTGCAGTTTTGGTCCCCTAATTTGACGAAGGACTATCTGGCTAATGAGAGAGTGCAGCGTAGGTTTACAAGGTTAATTCCCGGGATGGTGGGACTATCATATGCTGAGAGAATGGAGCAGCTGGGCTTGTACACTGTGAGTTTAGAAGGATGAGAGGGGATCTCATTTAAACATATAAGATTGTTAAGGGCTTGGACACACTTGAGGCAGGAAACATGTTCCCGATGTTGGGGGAGTTCAGAACCAGGGGTCACAGTTTATGAATAAGGAGTAAGTCATTTAGAATGGAGACGAGGAAACACTTTTTCTCCCAGAGAGTGGTGAGTCTGTGGAATTCTCTGCCTCAGAGGGCGGTGGAGACATGTTCCCTGGATGCTTTCAAGAGAGAGCTAGATAGGGCTTTTAAAAATAGCGGAGTCAGGGGATATGGGGAGAAGGCAGGAACGGGGTACTGATAGGGGATGATCAGCCATGATCAAATTGAATGGCGGTGCTGGTTTGAAGGGCCAAATGGCCTACTCCTGCACCTATTGTCTATTGTCTATTGACTATTGTCTATTAACATGCCGAGTGATCCGTTATCTGAGATCTTTTTCTCAACAATGGTATAAAAAGTTCAACGGATATGCACGTTTGCTCATTTGTGAAGGTTTGAAATATTTATCTGCAGAAACTATAATCCACATTCATAAAATGTATTTCTTTTTGGTTCAGTCAGATAACTAAGCATAGCGTGTTGTTAGAAATTAATAATGAAGTATGATGTCATAAAAAATCAATGATACCTCATGCAACTAAACCAAATATTTTTCTGGGTACATTACAGGGAGAATAGTATTCAAGTTCCTGAAAGTTTCAAGAAATTATTGATTTCCCTTGACCACAGTGGAGACAAGTTGGCTCATTGATAGCAGCTTTGGGATTTCTCCATTGAAGTATACATGAGTGAAATTCAAAGATGCTTACTGGTTTCAAGCTGTTTTGATGGTGAAGACTTATCATCCATTCCACCTCAACACCGAGGGTATTCTTAAACATGCTTGGGAAGTTAGTTCATTACTGTCTAATGAATATCTTGACAATCTGCCCAATTGTGGCAAGATGTTTTCCGAGAAACTGGGATACGACAGTTAGATGGTTTCAATTCAACAGAAACTTCCAAGCCTGTAACCACCATGTCGTCAAAGAACAAAGACTGGACATTTATTATCACTGAAGATAGACACAAAATGCTTTAGTAACTCAGCTGGACAGGCAGCATCTCTGGAGAGGAGGAATGGTTGAAGTTTTGGGTCGAGACCCTACTTCAGTTTGAGAGTTGGGGAGAGGGAGTCCACAGATATGGAAGGGTAGGCTGTGAAAATGACAGATCAAAGCAGACGATGATGAATTGTAGAACAGTTCATTGTTATCCGAGGGGAAGGTGACAATGAGGCATACAATCAGCAAAATTAATCAGGACAGTGAAACTAGTCGGAGAACTAGGATGGGGAGGGATGGAGAGAGAGGGAAAGCAAGGGTTACTTGAAGTTAGAAAAATCAATATTCATACCGCTCCCTGGACACAGGACACAAGGGATCAGGGGGCATGGAGAGAAGGCAGGTACGGGATACTGAGTTGGATGATCAGCCATGATCACATTGAATGGCGGTGCAGGCTCGAAGGGCCGAATGGCCTACTCCTGCACCTATTTTTCTATGTTTCTATGTTCTATGACACTAGACTCCCTCTCCCTGACTCTCAGTCTGAAGAAGGGTCTCGACCCAAAACGGCACCCATTCCTTCTCTCGAGAGATGTTGCCTATCCCGCTGAGTTACTCCAGCATTTTGTGTTTATCTTCAGTGTAAACCAGTGTCTGCAGTTCCTTCCTACACATATATTTTCATTCCTTTGTCATCAATTTGCAAAGTTCAAGAACATAATACAGCGGTGGAAGTAATACATAATATTGAGCACAGTGCTTGAAGATGAATGTTTAGCACTGGAGCATAGCAGCTGAGGGGTGATCTTACAGAGGTTTGGCAGAGATGATGTGAAAAAGCAAAGTCTTTTCTTTGCCCCAAAGGGTAGGGGAATCTAAAATGTGAGGACATAGGTTAAGGTAAGATGAGAAAGATTTGAAAGAGTCCTGAGCGGCAACCTTTTCCACACAGAGCATGGGTGCATATCTGGAATGAGCTGCCAGAGAAAGTAGTAGAGGTAGGTACAATATATTTAAAATACACATACATAAAGCTTGTAGCACACCTGAGACAAAGCAGGTGTGCTAGCCCTCCCAATGGATGACTAGGGTTACACAAAAAGCTGGAGAAACTCAGCGGGTGCAGCAGCATCTAAGGAGCGAAGGAGATAGGCGACGTTTCGGGTCGAGACCCTTCTTCCACTTTTCGTAGGGAGGAGGAGAACTTCTTCAAAGTAGGCATACCTTGAGGAGATATCGCAGTGGAGTAGACAAAGTGTTAAAGAAGGAACTGCAGATGCTGGAGAATCGAGGGTTACACAAAAAGCTGGAGAAACTCAGCGGGTGCAGCAGCATCTAAGGAGCGAAGGAGATAGGCGAGGTTTCGGGTCGAGAACCTGTAGGCGGTGGCATAACAGTGGGGGGGATAATGTCCACCATGGAGGCAAAGGGAAGGACCGTGTACTGCCATAGGGTGTAGGGAGTTGACAAAGGCTGTTTTCTAGAGGGTGACAGGGACTTGCCAAAACACTTTTGATAAGTCTCATTTGGAAATATACCACGACTTACCTATGAGCACATCCACTCAGGGCATGGGCTAGCTGTCAGACTGGGAGACTTTGGTGAGGCGTTGGTTATCATTTGCAGAACCTGAACGTGCCATCAGGCTTGGGGACCACTACGCTTGGGCTGGACCTGGGGCTGTGCGATTCCTCTACTGTGCCAAATAAACTCATCTGCTCAACGTCCTCCTCAATGACGTGACCACACACCTCTGTGACTCTGTAGGGCCACTGATACACACCAGCTCTGGAGTAGTTGTGTGTCTCATGGAATATGACAGAGGTCCATCGGGGGACACCGCCAAGGCATCCATAAACTGGTCCACGAGTTCAACTGCCTGTTGCCGCTGGTGGGGATAGAGCTGGTCTCCAGCGATGAAGAGCTCTCTGGCCTGGACATCTTCAGATGTCTCAGCCCATGTTGTGAAAAGGGGAGAGGGTTCAATACATTAAAAAAAAGATTGACATGATAGACCTGCCCACATTTTCCACCATGTGGCGCCAGTCATGACGCCAGGTTGACAATGACTGCACTGACACTTATAGTAGGGTGAACTCGCATAATACAGTTTATATCTAAACATGGACGATCTTTAGTAAAGGGAAGGTCGAGATCCACACAGGGTCGCAGTCCTTCATCGTCACTGGGGAGGCATAATTAATAAGAGCTCTTCCTCTCCCTTTCTTCTGACTGGATCTCCTGGGCTTATAAGGCGTCGGGCTGATCAGGTGTAGGTGAGTTAATCCAATAACCACTATTTGAACCCAGCTGTGGCTTATTTGACTGTGGCCTCAGCTCAGCCCAGGGATCCGTGTCTTCCTGCAGCCAGGCATTGTTAGTCGGATTCTTCTGGCCTGTCTGCTGGCTACAGGGATCAGTGCAGCCCTTAGGGACGTCGTGTCATCACAAGATCAACCAGTATTAGGAGGCTTACAAATTGTAAGTAAAGATATAAAAATAGATATAATATCAGCTTTGCATTTATCATGGTTTGAAGCCTCTCAACTTCAGTTTTCATAACAGCAGAGCGGTGCAGCGGTAGAGTTGCTGCATTACAGCGCCAGAGATGTGGGTTCGATTCCAATATGGTTGCTGTCTGTATGGAGTGTTCATGTTCTCTCTGTGGGTTTTCTCCAGGTCCTCCAGTTTTCTCCTACATTCCAAAGACGTGCAGGATTGTAGGTTAATTGGCTGCTGTAAATTGTCTCTGGGCTGTAGGATGTGAAACTGGGATAACACAGAACTAGTGTACGTGTGATTGTTATTTGGTGCAGACTTAGTGGGCCGAAGGGCCTGTTTCCATGTTGTATCTGTAAACTAAACTAAACAGTTTGTTCAGTGATGATTACTGCCTCGTGAACAAAGACAACAATGATTTGTTTTTACTTTCAGTCGAAATGTTTCCACGGTGTTCATGACAGCATTCACTTATTCTACCCTCTACTTTTCAAACAGATTTTTTGCCATTTTGCTTCCCTTAGGCATTTCAAATCCTCCATGTTTCAGAACTGTGCACCAGTCAATAATTGTACATTTGACAGATGCGATTCAGCAAAGGTTTGACATAACAGAACTATTAGAGTCGCCTCCTTCACGTGCTTGAACAAATTGCAATAAAATAATTTTATTTGCTTTTTTAACAGCCTCTGAGTGTGGTCTGAAATTTTAAAAGTGTGAAAGATTTTTAATCCTTTGTGCATCGCAAGATTCTCATTCTACAAGTTATGACAGTCGCGGTGGTCGATAAGTTTGATAATGAATATCCACCTAAAGTCAATACTGAGCTCTGCTCCCTGAAAATACTGCGTTGCTTTATTGATCTTTTGGGGGTAATTTGTATTATAAGACAAATAACACGCTTTTGAGATTTAAACCATTTAGGCAGTCATTTAAGGATTCTATGAGAAAAAGCAGCCACCTGATGTCAAAAGAATCAGCTGACATTTACTTGTCTGTTTTTTTAGCTCAACTCTTCAAGTGCCAAATAAGAATGAAGACTCAATAATATTTTAAGGTTTGAGGGTTGAAGGAGTTCTAAATTCACATTTAGCAAATCTATGGATGAAAACATTCAGTTTGTTTTGAACAGTTGCCATGTTTTGCTGACTTCTGCAAGCTCATTGATTGAAACATGGCTGCCTAGTGCGTAACAAGGTGAACTATGAATGATTGATGCTGACAGATTGTTAAATTGATTTATTTATTTGGCTTGATTCACTAATGCAACTGCTCCTATCTCTTCCACAAGGGCATGCTATGAATTAGAGCAGGACCTTGATACGGATTACAAGAGGGTAAAACTATTTCAATGTTCTCAATGAGGAGAAGTAAATGGATGATATATCATTATTGCTCATAGTTCCCTTTCATCGTTCATTTCTGCTGTCGTACAAGAGGACCTTTCTGCTGAGAAATGTGTTTGTTTTCACAGTCCACATTTACTGCCATTCTGCATGTTGCTACTAATTCTGAATAATCACTCTAGTTTCAGAAACAGCATCTTCCCGAGGATCTTTCAAAGATACAAGCCGATTTAGAATTTCACCTCAACCCATTCTTTGGCAAGTAGACCAAGCTATTATTTCACTTTTACCACATACTTCCTGCAAGTCTAGCCTTGGTGTACCATATATTTAAATATATGTACTTATTGAGTTCACATTTGTCACAATTAACAATAATTCTGTTCCGTTAAAGAAAAATACACAATAAAATCATTTACTGAAAGAACAATATCTAAAAACAATCATAGACAGATATATGTGAGAGAATTGTTTATCACTAATAACCAGTTATTACTTCAGGTAAGTGAAATGATCCAGTTGGCATTTTATCATTTGTGCCATTTGCTGGGACAATGGGCATCTGAAATATGTTGCTTATGTAAGCTCTCAAAAATTGTAAAATCTATCTTCTATCTGTGCATTAACAGGCTGGAGCAGTCAATCTCTTAATCTAATCAAAACTATTAAAACAGGGTTCACAAAGATCAGATTACTTCCAGGCATAACACGACATTTTTTGAAAAGAGCACGTTGCTGCTGCCTTAAAAATTATAGTTCCAGTTGTCATAGGCAGCATCTCTGGGCTGCAATTGTATGGACTATGTACTTGCCAGTTACACCACAATCATACCCACCAGTGTTCTTCATTGACAGGCTTATAGGATCATTTAGAGGCTGTCTTATTACTACAATGGGTGGGCACATGCCCAATTTTTGGATCATTTTAATATCTCTGTGCTTACAGCAATATGACTTTAGCTGGGTGGGTAGATAAAATGGCCATCACACCATAAACTCCCACGTATATCCAATCCTCTCTCGAAAAGGAGGTGGATCTGAAAAATATTGAACCAGATGTCATTTGTTAACAGTGAATAGAGATGCTGCTGCCTATTGACCATCCAGTGGCGCTGTTGCTAGCTGCCTCCACCCACAGTCTGACTGTGTTTATTTTAATTTTGTTATGTTTAGAGTGTGTTTTTTCAGTTTTTTTCGGTATTTTATGTGGGGGAAAGCGGGTAGGGTGAGGGGGAATCCGTCCTTCAGTCGTTTCCTGGCGAGGATGCGGCTATTATCCGAGTCGTGTCCTCGCACCCCCCACCCCCCTCGCGGTCTACCAACTGGATTGGCACGGCCTTTCCTGCCGGGACTGGACCAGAGCTTCAGCAGCGGCAGCGAGGCGCTGGAAACATCGCGGAGCAGGCGAGGCCTTCCTGGGATTGCCGCTCGGAGCTCCGAAGTGCTGGGCCACTGCTCCAACATCGCGAAGCTGTGGGTATGGAGCTCCCAACGTGAGCAGCGCTGACTTTAACATCGCGGAGTCATGGGACCCTTTGCTGGGGGTCGACAGCGCAAATCTCTGCCCAACCTGTGGACATCGGGAGCCGCGGACTCTGGTGGAAGGTGGCCGACGAGAGGTTCCTGGCGTGAGGGCCTGAACATCGTGCCGCCCGTAGAGGTGACTACGGGTTGCTCGGGAGGTCCCGACCACGAACATTGGGGAACATCGACGAGGAGGCTGACTGGACTTTGGTTCCTTCCCTCACAGTGGGGAACTTTGGTGCCGCTGTGGGAATGATTGTGTTGTGGACTACTGTGCTCTGTGTTTTGTGTTTTTTTTTGTATGATTGTAAGGGAAAAATAATTTTGAGGCTCTTGGACTGGGGTCCAGTGGTTCAATGCTCTTCATCCCTTTTTACCCTCGAATTTTATGAAACTTCAGTCAAGAAATAGAATTAACGGGTTTTTTTTGTATATCTTTCACAAGGGTTGGACAGGCTAGATGCAGGAAGATTGTTCCCGATGTTGGGGAGGTCCAGGACAAGGGGTCACAGCTTAAGGATAAGGGGGAAATCCTTTGATGAGAAGGACTTTTTTCACACAGAGAGTGGTGGGTCTCTGGAACTCTCTCCACAGAGGGTAGTTGAGGCCAGTTCATTGGCTATATTTAAGAGAGAGTTAGATGTGGCCCTTGTGGCTAAGGGGATCAGAGGGTATGGAGAGAAGGCAGGTACGGGATACTGAGTTGGATGATCAGCCATGATCATATTGAATGGCGGTGCAGGCTCAAAGGGCCGAATGGCCTACTCCTGCACCTAATTTCTATGTTTCTAAAGTCTTCAGAGAAAACAATGAAGGCAAAGAAGGAGAAACAATGAGGCAAAAAAGGAGAACTAAAATTTGGTAGAATTTAGAAGCACCTTAAAGAAAGGTGACAAGGTGGTATGATTTAGGGAGGGAAATTAAGGCCTAGATAACAGGGCAGTGAAAAGAAAGCCAATGGATGCATAACATTGTAATATGAAAAATTTCGGCACAGAGGGCAACTTGCCCTTTTGAAGGATTATTTCCATCCTTCCCTTTTCATGCGATCTGCAATTTTTATTTTTCATCCATCTAATTCCTCATGAATGGTCCCGCAGGTCAAAATATTTGTTGTTGTTTTAACTCTCCCATTCCAAATCGTAACCATTCAATGAAGAAAAAGCTTTATCCTTGTGTTGCCTCTGACTCCTTTGCCTTAATCACAGTGTTACGGACTCTAACTGCTGGGTACACACCCTTTACCTCATCAACATTCTTTTAAACATATCCAATAAACATCTCATCTTAGCCTCCTCTACTCTAACGAGGACCATTAAAGGCAGCACGATGCGGTAGTTGCAGCGTCAGAGACCCGGGTTCGATCTCGACTACTAGCGCTGTCTGTACGGAGTTTGTACGTTCTTCTCGTGACCACGTGGGTTTTCTCCGAGATCTTCGGTTTCCTCCCGCACTTCAAGGATGGACAGGTTTGTAGGTTAATTGGCTTGGTATAAATGTCAATTGTCCCGAGTGTGTGTAGGATGGTGTTAATGTGCGAGGATTGCTGGCAGTGCGGACTCGGTGAGCCGAAGGGCCTGTTTCCGCACTGTATCTCTGACTAAACAAAATTAACTGAGATGAGCTAATTAACATAGACTTCAAATCTCCAAAACGTTTCTCAACACTCGCTGTATTCTTTGTGGGCATTAAGCACTCACAACTAAAACTGAAATTGGAGAATACACAGGCCATGGGCAGCAATGATCTGCTCGCACTGAGCCTGTTCAATAACTCAGTGAGACAGGCAGCAACTCCGGAGAGCAGGAATGGGTGATGTTTCGGGTCGAGACCATTCTTCAGACCCGAACGTCACCCATTCCTTCTCTCCAGAGATGCTGCCTATTCCGCTGAGTTATTCTAGCTTTTTGTGATAGATGATAGTCAGAACCAGATATGGGAGTGGGGGGTGGGGGGGGGGGGGGGGAAACAATGTCTAGATGGTGCCATATGGGGGAGAAAGATGGAGGAGTGCTGACTGAAACAAGCTCCATCTGCCTTCTTTCTTTATACGTGGAAACATAAGCCTGTGTCTTTAAGAAAGAACTGCAGACACTGGTAAATCGAAGGTAGATACAAAATACTGGCATAACTCAGCAGGTGAGGCAGTATCTATGGAGCGAAGGATTTGGCGATGAAGGGTCTGAAAAAGGGTCTCGACCCGAAACGTCGCCAATTCCTTCTCTCTAGATGATGCCTCACCCGCTGAGTTACTACAGCATTTTGTGTCTAGCCTGTGCCTTTATCCTTCCCTCTTCCCTCCCCCATCTGGCACAATCTATCTAATTGTTTTAATGATACCACCTGCCATGTACAATCCTTTGTCTCTGCACACCCCCTCTCCCCCACCTTGCTCCATCTGCCCATCATTACATATTACACCTTACATATACTTTTAGCTGTGGCAGACACCATTTCTTCATATCACTTGCTAATTCTGACTGCAGCTGTCTTGCTAACTCAAGTCCTATGTCCACAGGTATCCCATCCACCTTTATATTTCACTTCCCCTGTTCTTTCATATTTGGCACACTTTTGTCGCAAATTCACCTCTAGCCTTTGTCACACACTCCATCCATCTGCCAATTATCCCTGCTCCACCTATCCCCAAGATAGACACAAAAAGCTCGAGTAACTCAGCGGGTCAGAAAGCATCTCTGGAGAAAAGGAATAGGTGGTGTTTCCAGTTGAGACCCGTCTTCAGACCTCTCCCTTGCCTGGCTTGGCCCCACCACCACCTCTGCTTTGCAACCTACTCCATTCTACTCCATCATACAGAAGAAGAGTGTAGGAAAGAACTGCAGATGCTGGTTTAAATCAATGGTGGACACAAATGCTGGAATAACTCAACGGGACAGGCAGCATATCTGGAGAGAAGGAATGGGTGAGTCTGAAGAAGGGTCCCGAACCGTCACCCATTCCTTCTATCCAGAGATGCAGCCTGTCCCGCTGAGTTACTCCAGCATTTTGTGTGTACATACTGAAGAAGAGTCCTGGCCCGAAACATCATCTGTTCATTCTCTCCACAGATGCTGCTTGACCAGCAGAGTTCCTCCAGCACTTCTATTTTTTGTGCAAGATTCCAGCATCTGCAATTTATTTTGGCTCCACAGACTGAGTTACCTTAAGGTAATCAAATGGTGGGCTGCCAGAGGGATCAGCTGAGACCTACTTACACTTACATCTCATTCTCCTTTTAAATGTTCTCTCATCATGCAATCAATGTTGGCTTTTATGATATGGATTGTTCAATCCCAGTCCCCCATACTTAATCCATTCTTATTTCAGTTATCCAGGAACCCCCAGTTTACGACCCCACTTTTTAGACTTTTAAAAATGATCTGCTGGACTAATCTCTAGCAGCTAGAGCTTTGGCACCAAATGCAGGCAGCGGATTGATTCATATATCGTTGCCACTATGTAGAAAGGAAACCCAAGGGAGATTAACAGAGCTGAGCTACTTCTAAGTATTGTTTTACAATGGAGTCTAATTAGGAGAGAATAGTTCTGCATGCTGCAGTTATATACACATTCTTGTATTGGTCTAGATTTTATATTTCATCTGGTGCGTTGGCAAAGGTATCGTGACTTTCACATCTGCAGGAAGTCCTAAAACACTTCATAGCTAATTGTAAATGTGGGAAGTAATTATCATTTTATTGTAGGGAATGAGCCCACAAGCACACAGTAACCTCACACAAATTGCATGGATGTAAATGAACAGACCAGCTGCAACAGATGCTTGATAGAGAGAAACATATTAGCCTGAAACCAGGATGAATTCTCCTCAATTTCTTTTGTGGTATGAAATGCACCTGAGAGTGAATTGAACCTCAGTTTAAAACTTCATTCTTTAAAGCTTCAGGAGAATGACATATAGACAAAGTCTGAAAATGATTTCAAACGGTGGGATGTATCATGAGAATCTTTGATTGAAATGAAGCAAAGCTAATGTTCAAGGCAGAATCTTACATAAGAATCTTTGTTCTCAGAACGTGTGCACAATGAATGTAATCAGCTATATTCACATAATTATTGTCACTTTTGCATATTATCATAATTCACATTCAGATGGTTAAAGTTACAGCAAGAAGAAGGAAGTTAATAATCATTTTCATGCATTTAAATATTCAAGAGACTACAGTGAAAAATATATTATGCAGAAGTAATTGGGCTTCTCGAGGTAGTAATGGAAGAGTTGTAGACAGGTTGTTGTCAATATTATTTTACATTAAGATTGTTTATTACCAGCATTTTCACATGCAATGTAAGAACTTGGCAGGGAATTCAACTTTTGCTGAAGTGCCACTACATGGGGACCTATGCCACGTTGTCCCAATGACAATAACACAAGATATTCATGCATACAACTCATAGATTGATTGAAAACCCTCAAGTGGCAGAAACTGTATTCTTATTTGCATTACACAACCTTGCTGAAGTTTCAGAAATTGCTCTGTATGCCAGTTGAAACCAATATGTGCTGATTGATAAAATGTCAACAACTCTTAGAGGGAGGTAAACACCATATTGAGGTTTAGAAGAATGAAGGGGGACCTCATTGAAACATACAGAGTAGTGAAAGGCTTGGATAGAGTGGATGTGGAGAAGATGTTTCCACGAGTGGGAGAGTCTAGGACTAGAGGTGATATCCTCAGAATTAAAGGACATCCTTTTAGGAAGGAGATGAGGAGGCATTTCTTTAGTCAGTGTGGTGAATCTGTGGAGTTCTTTGACACAGAAGGCTGTGGAGACCATGTCAGTGGATATATTTGGCAGAGATAAATAGATTCTTGATTTGTACGTGTGTCAGAGGTCATGGAGAGAAGGCAGGAGAATGGGGTTAGTAGGGAGAGATAGATCAGCATGAGATGGAGACATAATGGGTCGAATGGCCTAATCCTGCTCCGGTCACTTATGATCTTATGAACCATAGATGGAAAGCAACACACAGCTTATAGAGTTTTAAAGAAGGAACTGCAGATGCTGGAGAATCGAGTGTACACAAAAGGCTGGAGAAACTCAGCGGGTGCAGCAGCATCTAAGGAGCGAAGGAGATAGGCAACGTTTCGGGTCGAGACCCTTCTTCAGACTGGTTAGGGATCAGGGAAACGAGAGATATAGATGGTGACGTGGAGAGATAAAGAACAATGAATCAAAGATATGCAATAAAGTATCGATGATAAAGGAAATGGGCCATTGTAAGCTGTTTGTAGTGTGAAAATGAGAAGCTAGTGTGACTTGGGTGGGGGAGAGATAGAGAAAGAGGGAAAGCCGGGGCCCGCTTATAGAAAACTGTTTGGACGGATGGTGAGACATACAAATAGGAAAGTCCTAATTGAAGACGTGGACCAATGCATTCTCATTTAGAGAATCTTAACAACTATCTCCATAATTCTCCTCAAGAGTTCAGTGTATGTTATTATAGTTCTGCTCTCCAGTACTTTCAGAGGCCAAAACTTGACTAAGGTGGCATGGAAATACAAGATAGACTGGCCAACAAAACCTTTAAATTTTTTCCAGTAGGGCATGCCCCAGGGTGAAAGATCTTTTGAACCTCCCAGGTTTCAAATCTATGTCATACAGAGATATTGGAAATAAACATGGCCTTGCCACCAGGAAACATTGATTTTGAATCCAGGCACATGAAACCATTAGCATGAGTTAAATGCAGCATGTGGTGCTGCAGGTAAATAGGGTGGTGAAGAAGTCTTTTGGTGCGGGTAGACACAAAATGCTGGAGAAACCTAGTGGGTGAAGCAGCATATGTGGAGAGAAGGAATTGGCGACGTTTTGGGTCGAGACCCTTCTTCAGACTGATGTCAGGGGAGGGGGTAGGACAAAGAAAGAATGTAGGCGGAGACAGTGGGACTATTGGGAGAGCTGGGAAGGGGGAATGAGAAGAGAGAGCAAGGGCTACCTGAAGTTAGAGAAGTCAATGTTCATACCGCTGGGGTGTAAATTACCCAAGCAAAATATCAGGTGTTGTTCCTCCAATTTGCACTGGGCCTCACTCTGACAATGGAGGAGGCCCAGGACACAAAGGTCAGATTAGGAATGGGAGGGGGAGTTGAAGTGCTGGACCAATGGGAGATCAGCTTGGTTAAGTCGGACTGAGCGGTGGTGTTCAGCAAAACGATCGCCGAGCCTGCGCTTGGTCTCGCCGATGTAGAGAAGATGACACCTAGAACAGTGGATGCAGTAGATGAGGTTGGAGGAGGTGCAAGTGAACCTTTGCCTCACCTGTAAGGATTGTTTGTGTCCTTGGATGGAGTCAAGGGGGGAGGTAAAGGGACAGGTGTTGCATCTCCTGCGGTTGCTGGGGAAAATGCCTGGGGGGGGGGGGGGGGGCTTGGGTGGGAAGGGACGAGTTGACCAGGGAGTTGTGGAGGGAACAGTCTCTGCGGAAAGCAGAAAGGGGTGGAGATGGGAAGGTGTGGCCAGTAGTGGGATCCGTTTGGAGGTGGGGAAAATGTTGGAGGATTATATGTTGCACACGATGGCTGAGGGGAGTGAGAGCGGAGCTGCAGGATATCGAGAAGACCCTAGTGAGAGTCTCATCTAAAATAGAAGAGGGGAACCCCCATTCCCTAAAGAATGTGGACACCTCCAATGCCCTGGTATGACAAACCTCGTCCTGGACGCAGATGCGGTGTAGACGAAGGAATTGGGAGTAGCAAATAGAGTCTTTACAAGAAGAAGGATGGGAAGAAAAGATAGCTATTGGAGTCAGTAGGTTTGTAGTAGATGTCGGTCAATAGTCTGCTGCCTGTGATGGAGACGGTGAGATCTAGAAATGGTAGGGAGATGTCAGAGATCGACCACATGAATTTGAATGCAGGATGGAAATTAGTGGTGAAGTTGATTAAGTCAGTGAGTTCTGCATGGGTGCAGGAGGTGGCACCAATGTAGTCGTCAATGTAGCGGAAATAGCGTTCGGGGATAGGGCCAGTGTACGCCTGGAACAGAGATTGTTCGACGTACTCTACAAAGAGATAGGCATAGCTAGGGCCCATGCGAGTGCCCATAGCTACGCCTTGGATCTGGAAGAAGTGGGAGGAGTCGAAGGAGAAAATGTTGAGGGTAAGGACCAGTTCTGCTAGACGGAGGAGAGTATTGGTGGATGGAAATTGGCTGGTTCTGTGGTCGAGGAAGAAACAAAGGGCCTTAAGTCCCTTCTGGTGGGGGATGGAGCTGTTGAGTGACTGGGTATCCATAGTAAAGATGAGGGAGTGAGGGCCTGGAAAACAGAAGTCATTGATGAGAATAAGAGCGTGTGAGGTGTCTTGGATGTAGGTAGGGAGGGTTTAGATCAGGGGATATAGGATGGACTCGAGGTATGTGGAAATTAATTTGGTAAAGCATGAACAAGCAGAAACAATGGGTCTGCCAGGACTGTTCTGTTTGTGGATTTTGGGGAAAAGATAAAATCAGGCCATGTGCGGCTGAGGAATGATAAGGTTGGAGGCTTTAGTGGGTAGAGAGCCGGAAGTGATGAAGTCAGTAATGGTGTGTGATATTAAGGCCTGGTGCTCGTCTGTGGGGTCATGGTCTAAGGATAAGTAGGAGGAGGTGTCTGAGAGTTGTCGCCTGGCCTCAGACCGGTAGAGGGGTTGCTGCAGAGTGAGCAGAGGGCTGTACGTTCGGGGGGGGGGGGAGAGATTAGAGTAGGAAAGGGGAGTGGAAGGTTTGAGGGGGTTGATGTCCCGGCAGTTGGAAATGAAAAGGTCTAAAAAGGTCTTTTGGCGCGTTGGCCTTCATCAGTCAGGGAATTGAGGATAGAATTTGGGACGTTGTGTCACAGTTAATACAAGACACTGGTGAATCCACACTTGGAATAATGCCATCAGTTTACTCAAAAATGAAAGATGCCATTCAACTGGAAAGATCATGGAGAAGATTTATGAGAATGTATCCAGAACTTGAGGGGTCACATGGGCAGGTTGGGCAGGCTAGGACTTTATTCCTTCGATCACAGGAGGCTAAGGGTTGACCTTTTAAAGGTGATCTTATAAGTTTAATTGTTCCCACCAATAAACACTCCAGAGGTGCTGCCTGATCTGTGGAGTTACTCCAGGACTTTGTGTCTTTTTTTTGTAAACCAGCAGCTACAGTTCTTTGTATCTCACATTCCATTCCAAGTTGGATAACATCTCACTGTCATTTCATTGGAGATGGAATCCTCTATCTCATGGCAGCACTGGAAGCTTTCACCATATGAACAACAGATGTTCTTGAAGGCAGCCAACCATCACCCTCACAGTAGCAACAAGTAGTTGACATTTATAGTGACCTTGATACAACTGTGCTGATTGCAAGAATAAAATAAAGAATAATTATAAATGCAAACAAATCTCTAAATGAGAGATGCAAGTTTAATCCAATAAATGTACCATGTGGCTTTAATTGATATTGTGCAGGCCATTTGAATAAGGTGGGGCAGAGGGAGGGAAAAAATAACATTAAGCCTTGATTTAAAATTCTTGACATTTGTTGTGCATTGTGAACTAACAAGTAGCATAAAACAATTCCCTCAAGAAATTGATATCACTATAATTAATCTTCTTGATTGTAAAGAAAGCACATACGGTGATGATTAAACTGCACAGCAAAATACCTTTAGTATTAGGACTTTTGTTGCATTAATTATTTTACTGGAAAATCTATCTTTGAAATTCAAATATTAACCACCCGAGCTTCCTGACAAAACCAAACATTCTGAAATTACAGGATAATATGATCACATCATGTTTTTGATTGGAAGCTAATAAAAATAAATTATGCAATATAAATTGCAAAATACTAAATCTGTGGATGTTTCTGAACTGCCAAAAGCAAATCTCTGCTACGTTAGTGAAAGTGTGCATGCATGGCAATGCAGCAATATGATTCACACGAAAAGGGCAGAAAATGGAGAAAATTAAATAACACCTTGTAAACCGATAGATATCAGCTGTGCAACACCATTAACGAGCCATTGTTATTGATTGTCATGTTGGATATATTCAAAAATATTGAATTTGTGAGAAAATAAACATTATTCTATGTTTATATTTAAAATACCTCTTAATTATCATATGTTAGCAAAGGTATACTGGTATTTCCTAAGGTCATTACAAAGACTTCCAGAAAAGATCTACTCATCATTAATGTGCCATATTATTCAAGCAGCAACAAGGATTATGGGGCTTCAGCTTGTTGATATTGTTTGCTTTATGTGAATATGAAGTTCAGAAGAAATAAAACATTAAAAATGCAGTGTATATTAATTATCCTGATTTTCAATATTGAAATGGCCAAATATATCTCATTAATTGCGGAAGTGGCGGTGCTGCTTGGCAGCTGCGGCTCACCTGCAGTCCGTCTGTTTTTTATTTTATTTTTGTCTTCGTGCCTGTTTTTAGCAATTATTTTTGGTTTATTAGGTTGTGTAGGTGTTTGTGGGGGGGGGGGGGGGGAGGGTGGTAGAAACGGGGTTTTAGTCTCTCCCTTCGGGGGATGCGACTTTTCTTGTCATGTCCCCCATCACCGTCTCTGTCTGTGCTGAGGCCCTAATGGCGGAGCTGGCGGCCTTCCAGCTTCCAGCAGTGGCGGCATGGCTTCGGAGCTTCAGCGGCGACCTGGCTTCGGAGCTGCGGTGCTCCAGTGGCGTTCCGGCAGCCTGGCTTTCGGGGCTGTGGTGCGCCAGCGACGACCTGGCTTTCGGGGCTGCGGTGCTCCAGCGACGTTCCGACAGCGACCTGGCTTTCGGGGCTGCGGTGCTCCAGCGTTCCGACGGCGGGCCCTGTGGTGGTGTTCCGGCGTTCCGGCGATGGTGGTGGCGGCGGCCCAGTTTCGGAGGCTCGGCCGTGGGCCTGGTGGATGGCAGCATCGGAGGCCTGGATCTCCTCAGCGCAGAGGGAGAATAAGGAGGGAAGAAGAGAGTCTCTAAGACTTTTGCCTTCCACCACAGTGAGGAGGTGTTTGGTGAACTCACTGTGGTGGATGTTAAATTTGTGTTTATTGTGTGGTTTTGTTATTTTTTATATATGCATGACTGCAGGCATGAAATTCCGTTCAGACCGAAAGGTCTGAATGACAATAAAGGTAATTCAATTCAATTCAATTAATTGGTTTCCATATGCCTCATTAATTGATGGACTTGCATTATGTTGGATTTTTATTCCATTCTTGAAGATAATCTATGGAATTTACTTGTTGCTGGTGAATTACTAGTTTGGGTTCATGCATAGAATAAAAATGTAGCTCCTTGCCACGCACTTCCCTCTGTCATTGGTACTGACAAATGACTTTAAACTCCTGTTTTAATTAGCACAGCATTTCTTGACACATTTTCCTCAGCACATTAAATATTCTGTTGTTTTGTAGGTCGCCATGCATGCAAGTTGTCATTGCTTTTTACAAAAAGAACAATAAATACATGACTAGTGTACACCATATCATGTATAGCAGTGTAAATTATCAGTCGATTTTTTAATTAAAAATGGCAACTATTTTAAAGAAATGTTGCCCCAAAACACAGGGAAGAGATTTGTCTTTGGCTGCATGCGTTAAGTGCACAAACTAGTGGCATGTTGCTTCTGAATACGATGAATATATGCAACCGCACCTCAATATACTGAGAATAAATTTCTATTCACAGTGTCTTGAATGATAATTATTGCACTATGTAAACACTCTTCTTATTTGTCGAGATCGTTTATCTTGGTTGGAAATTCGATCAATTGTGTTTCTGCTGATTCCATGAAAGCTTTATTCATTTAGTTCCACTTCCCCACTCCCTCTCTATAGTCCACTGATTGTTCTCTTTGCAACATGTTTCCTGGTCTTTTTACAATCTGCTTTGTCAACCTTCCACGTTTCAAATTGCATTCCAGATTGTTAAGGATTGTAAAATATAAAAAGTCTTATTCCCAACGTAATTCCTCAAACAATTATTTTATACCTGTCTTTTGACTACTGACCCACATGCCTATGAACCAGTTTTTCCTTATTTCATCTATTAAAAACTCATAATTGTGAACACCATTACATTTGACATGCTAGCTCTCTAAAATTGCTTTCAGGGAAGCAGTAGTCATATCATCAACACTTCAAGATAAAACGGGTGACCAGATATTCTAACTTGCAATTATTTGTGAAATAATTGGTACATTGACATGGGGTGGAATTGCTCACAACAATTTAATATTGAGCTTCCAAAAAATGAAATTATAATGCCAAGTAGCAAATTGCACAATGCTTAAACAGCTTGACCCTAAATGCCACAATATATATTTAAACCACTTTGGATACATGGAGAGGGGGAATTTTCACAACAAATTATACCATTTCCGGAGCTGAAGTTTCCAAACTCAACCCATCGTATAATTGCACCATTTATTTGAGAGAAACAAACCAAAATAATAACATAAAATCTCTAGAGGTTGCTACATTCAGTTCTTTTAGAAAAGGCAAAGGCCACTGTGAGAAAGTAAGCAGAGTCTGAAGAATGGTCTCGACCCGAAACATCACCCATTCCTTCTCTTCAGAGATGCTGCCTGTCCCACTGAGTTACTGCAGCTTTTTGTGCCTATCTTCATGAGAAAATAAGAGTTAAAGCCCTGTCCCACGGTACTAGTTCATTCCAAGAGCTCTCCTGAGTTAAAAAAAAAATCAACCTCGTGGTAAGCACGGAGAATGAACGTAGCGGGTACATTGGAGCTCGGGGACGTCTCTTAGCGGCTTGTAACGCTAACGGCAGGTACTCGGGAAGACTCGCTAATGGCAGGCAAGCACGGAAAGACTCGTGAAGATTTTTCAACATGTTGAAAAATGTCCACGAGAGCCCCGAGTACTGACGAGTGGCCATTACCGTAAATCTCCGAGTTCGAATCAGGGCAATCTGGGGAGAGCTCGTACCGTGGGACAGGGCTTTCACACATTTGCAATCAGAAGCTAAATTGTTTCCGTATCAGGCAAAACCTATCATGCTGGTTATGAGCACAACACCTGGAAATGTCAGGGAGGCTCCATTGTGCTATGAAATGTGATCACCCAGGAAGCTTTCAGGTAAGAGTGAAGCATTGGGGCAGTGACCTCCCGTCCCCTTCCTCCTTCTGACCAATGTATAATGTAGATCTAAAAGCAAACTGCTGGGTCAGAGGGACACAAGCACTGCTGTGTGCTCCATTTCACACCAGTATGGCTCACCCCTCCCAAATCTCAAGACCAATAGACCGCCCCCCACAGTGCTCTCCAGTGCAACGCTTTTTCAGTTCATTGTACAGCCATGATGTCAGGAAAAGGAAGAGGCAGAGGCATCTGCTTCATGATAAATGTGGCATGGTGCCCAATTCCTGCTTGCCCATCTGGAACATCTGGCAATGATGTGCCAACCATTCAACTGAACATCCTGAACACCCTGGCCTCACACTCATTTCACCCCTGCCATCGGGAAGAAGGTACAGGAGCCTGAAAACTGTAACGTCCAGGTTCAGGGACAGCCATCAGGCTATTAAACACCACAACCTCAAATAAGCTCTGAACTGCACAGACTATTATTGCACAATTATTGTTTGATTATGTGTGTACATGTGTGTACATGTGTGTGCAAATGTTTATGTATATATATTTAATATATATACTGTTGGGTCCCAGCATCACATGCGAGGGCTGGTCACCAAAGCAATATTCCACCTCTCCACCAATTACAATATTGCTTGCCAGTGGGGAGGGGGGGGGGGGGGGGGGCTTTCTGTTACACTAGTATGTCTGTTGCGGGACGAAGGTACTGGTTTCCAGAGGGCTAGTATAGACGTTGTGGGCCGAATGGATTCTTTGGCTGGAAGCCAACTGTTGCAACGATTTAAAAAGCCAAGCCAAGGCAAACAATTTTGCCGCAGCCACCTGACAACCAAAATCCATTTTGTGAACACAAACTTTTTAAAAAGGCGAGGCAAACAATTTGGCCGCAACCACCTGACAACCAAAATCTATTTTGTGAAGACAAACTTTTTAAAAAGGCGAGGCAAACAATTTGGCCGTAGCCACCTGACAACCAAAATCCATTTTGTGAACACAAACTTTTTAAAAAGGCGAGGCAAACAATTGGGCCGCAGCCACCCGACAACCAAAATCCATTTTGTGAACACAAACTCTTCAAAAAGGTGAGGCAAACAATTGGGCCGCAGCCACCCGACAACCAAAATTCATTTTGTGAACACAAATTCTTCAAAAAGGCGAGGCAAACAATTGGGCAGCAAGCAGCCACCTGACAACCAAAATCCATTTTGTGAATACAAACTCTTCAAAAACACGAGGCAAATAATTTTGCCACAGCCACCTGACAACCAAAATTAATTTTGTGAACACAAACTCTTCAAAAAGGTGAGGCAAACAATTGTGCAGCAAGCAGCCACCTGACAACCAAAATTCATTTTGTGAACACAAACTTTTTGTTAAAAAGGCGAGGCAAACAATTGGGCAGCAAGCAGCCACCTGACAACCAAAAATCCATTTTGTGAACACAAACTCTTGAAAAAGGCTAGGCAAACAATTGTGCCGCAGCCACCCGACAACCAAAATCCATTTTGTGAACACAAACTCTTCAAAAAGGTGAGGCAAACAATTGGGCCGCAGCCACCCGACAACCAAAATTCATTTTGTGAACACAAATTCTTCAAAAAGGCGAGGCAAACAATTGGGCAGCAAGCAGCCACCTGACAACCAAAATCCATTTTGTGAATACAAACTCTTCAAAAACACGAGGCAAATAATTTTGCCACAGCCACCTGACAACCAAAATTAATTTTGTGAACACAAACTCTTCAAAAAGGTGAGGCAAACAATTGTGCAGCAAGCAGCCACCTGACAACCAAAATTCATTTTGTGAACACAAACTTTTTGTTAAAAAGGCGAGGCAAACAATTGGGCAGCAAGCAGCCACCTGACAACCAAAAATCCATTTTGTGAACACAAACTCTTGAAAAAGGCTAGGCAAACAATTGTGCCGCAGCCACCCGACAACCAAAATCCATTTTGTGAACACAAACTCTTCAAAAAGACGAGGCAAACAATTTGGCCACAGCCACCTGACAACCAAAATCAATTTTGTTAACACAAACTCTTGAAAAAGGTGAGGCAAACAATTGGGCAGCAAGCAGCCACCTGACAACCAAAATTCATTTTGTGAACACAAACCTTTTTTTAAAAAGGCGAGGCAAGCAATTGGGCAGCAAGCAGCCACCTGACAACCAAAATTCATTTGGAGAACACAAACTTTAAAAATAAGGTAAACAATTTGGCAGCAGCCACATCAAGGGGACTCACCGTGGAGTAGACGTCCGCTCAGTGTTATTCATAGCTCAGAGAGCCATGACCCTCTTGCTTCCTGGGTCTGGCAGAGACTGAGTGAGGCACAACACTTCCAGGTTTTATAGTCCCTCCCCCCTCCCCCCTGTCACCAGCGGGGGCGGCAGAGAGAACAGAGAGAATGGGGAATTTTTTATAAAACATTAATATCTCTCTCATTTTTCATCGATGGGAAAAATCCTCTGGTCCAGTAAGGTGGAGGGGGGCTCTGAGCGAGGTGGCCAAAAATGGCGGCCGTAGGTGGCGCCGTTCTCTCGGAAATCGCAGCACAGTGGGCCAAAAGCGGTCAAGATCAGACTTTTAGTAATATAAAGATATACATACTGAACTTTTTTTCTCTCTCTCGTTTATTATATTGTTTACAGTGTACTAGGTTTACATATTCTCTTCGGCTGCTGCAAGTAAAGGGTCTGTCCCACTTTCACAACCTAATTCACGATCTCCGCCAAGTTTGCCCTTGAATCATACTCGCAGCATGGTCGTCACGAGGAGGTCGTGGTGCTAGTTGTAGGTACTCGTGCCATCAAGTAGGTCGGGGCGTTTTTTCAACATGATGAAAAATGTCCACGAATAAAAAAGGTTGTGAATTAGGTGGTGAAAGTGGGACAGGCCCTTAAGAATATAATTGTTCTATCTGGGCCATCTGACACTAAAACACTCTTGACTCTCTGAACATCCTGATTGCATTCTGTATCGCAGCTCTGGCAAAGTTCAACCTAACACGTGAGGAATTGAATGCCTTGCGCCTTCCTTATCAATGTTGTGGACTGCAACCTGACTGGCTTGAAGAAGTATTTGCCTGATGACGATCAACACATCTGTACAACTTTCAGGAACATGTATTGTTTCATCCTTCCTCCTGCACTTTGGAAAAGCACCTTCTTCCTATGATCAGACGAAGACTGACGAACGCAGCACCAGCTAAGACGACCACAGAGTGCTGGTCTGGGGAGGCGTAGGAGCAGTTACAGGATGGCTTTGAATTGATGGACCAGGCTATATTGAAAGATTAATTAATGGACCTGAATTAATATGATACAGTCATCACTGACTTTATAAAGAAATAGATGGATGAGTCTTCCCCCAAACAGATGCCCTGGATGAACCAGGAGATTCATAATCTGCTGAAGGCTGCATTTGTGGTGATCCAGACTCCTGCAAGAGCACCAGGCATGAGCTCCTGAAAAGACTAAATTGGAATCACAGACAGGCACTTGGCAGCTGGGCAGGACTTGCATGCCATCACTTCCTACAAGGTCAAACCGGGTAACATAAACGGCAAAGAAGCATCAGTTCAAAATGAGCTTAATATCTTTTATACAAAGTTTGAAAGGGAGAACAACGACACGTCTTTATAAGCTGCCACAACTACTGATGATCCTGTGACCTCAGTCTCTGAGGCTCATGTCCGAGCATCCTTCAAGAGGGTGAATCCACGCTACGAATCTGGTTGACAGCATACCTGGCCGAGTGCTAAAAATCAGTGTGGACCACCCTGCCTGCATTGTGAAGGCCATCTTCAACATCTCACTTCTGGGGTCTGAGGTTCCTACCTGCATCTATCCAAACATAACATGGTGACATGCTTCCATGACTACTATCCGGTAGCACTTACATCCACTGAAATGAAGTGCTTTGAGAGGATGGTTATGGCACGATTCAACTTCCACCTCAGAAATGAAGTCAACAGCAGATGCTCGCTCACTGGCTCACCATTCTGCTCTGGATAACTGCTGCTGTTCATCGACTACTGCTGCTCAGCATTCAACACAACCACCGCCACCAAACTCCATTACCAATTTAAGCATACCTCAGGCAGTGTGGATTGGTAACAACATCTTCTCAGCGATCATCAACACCAGTGTCCGCATGCATAGCTGACCGCTCTACCTTCTTTATAGGTTTCACTGTGTGGTTAAGCACAGTTCCAATGTTTTCTACAAATTCACCAATGACACAGCAGCCATTGGCCAAAGAGTCAAGTGTACGGGAGAGAATTAGAGCATCCGGTTAGGCAGGAAATGGTGTTGGGCAGACTGATGGGACTGAAGACTGATAAATCCCCAGGGCCTGATGGGCTGCATCCCAGGGTAATTAAGGAAGTAGCTCTAGAAATTGTGTACATATTGGTGATAATTTTCCAATGTTCTATAGATTCAGGATCAGTTCCAGTTGATTGGAGGGTAGCTAATGTTACCCAGATTAAAGAAAGGCGGGAGAGAGAAAACAAGGAATTAGTTAGCCTGACATCGATGGTGGGGAAGATGCTGGAGTCAATTATGAAAGATGAAATAGCGGCACATTTGGATAGCAGTAACAGGATCGGTCCGAGTCAGCATGGATTTACGAAGGGGAAATTAATGCTTAATTAATCTTCTGGAATTTTTTGAGGATGTAACTAGGAAAATGGACAACGGAGAGCCAGTAGATGTAGTGTACCTCGACTTTCAGAAAGCATTTGATAAGGTCCCACATAGGAGATTAGTGGGCAAAATTAGAGCACATTGTATTGGGGGTAGGTTACTGACATGGATAGAAAATTGGTTGGCAGACGGGAAACAAAGAGTAGAGATAAACGGGTCCCTTTCAAAATGGCAGGCAGTGACTAGTGGGGTGCGCAAGGCTCGGTGCTGGGACCACATTAGCAAATTTGCGGATGACACAGAGCTGCATGGCAGTGTGAACCGTGAGGAGGATGCTATCAGGATGCAGGGTGACTTGGACAGGTTGGGTGAGTGGGCAGATGCATGGCAGATGCAGTTTAATGTGGATAAATGTGGGGTTATCCATTTTGGTGGTAAAAACAGAAAGGAAGATTATTATCTGAATGGTGTCAAGTTGAGAAAAGGGGAAGTACAACGAGATCTGGAAGTCCTTGTTCATCAGTCACTGAAAGTAAGCATGCAGGTACAGCAGGCAGTGAAGTGAATTGCATGTTTGCCATAACAAGAGGAGTTGAGTATAGGAGCAAAGAGGTCCTTCAGCAGTTGTACAGGGCCCTAGTGAGACCACACCTCGAGTATTGTGTGCAGTTTTGGTCTCCAAATTTGAGGAAGGACATTCTTGCTATTGAGGGAGTGCAGCGTATGTTCATGAGGTTAATTCCTGGGATAACAGGACTGTCATATGTTGATAGAATGGAGTGGCTGGGTTTGTATACTTTGGAACTTAGAAGGATGAGAGGCGATCTTATTGAACCATAAAAGATTATTAAATGGTTTGGACAAACTAGAGGCAGGAAACATGTTCCCGATGTTGGGGGAGTCCAGAACCAGGGCCCACAGTTTAAGAATAAGGGGTAAGCCATTTAGAACGGTGATGAGGAAATACTTTTTCACACAGAAGGTTGTGAAGCTGTGAAATTCTCTGCCTCAGAAGGCAGTGTAGGCCAATTCTCTGAATGCTTTCAAGAGAGAGTTAGATAGAGCTCTTAATGATAGCGGAGTCAGGGGATATGGGGAGTAGGCAGGAATGGGGTACTGATTGTGGATGATCAGCCATGATCATATTGAATGGCGGTGCTGGCTCGAAGGGGCGAATGGCCTACTCCTGCACCTATTGTCTATTATCTATTGTGTATTGTGTATTGTCTATAGTCTCTCACGCATCATCAAGAAAATCAAGGAACTAATTATTGACTTCAGGCAGGGGAAGATATGAGACCTCATGCCAATATTAATTTGACAGGTGACATTTCAGGTCAGGACACTTCTTCATTAGTAGGTTAGTGTTGACGAGAGTTAGCAGCTTCAAATTCCTGGGCATTAATATCTTGGATAACCTGTCCTAGTTCCAGCACATAGATTTAATCATGAAGAAGGCATGCCAATGCCTCTACTCTCTTAGAAGTATGAAGTACAGTGCATTCAGAAAGTATTCAGACGCCGTCACTTTTTCCACATTTTGTTATGTTACAGCCTTATTTTAAAATTGATTAAATTCATTTATTTTTTCATCAATCTCCAGAAAGAATAAACAAAAACAGGTGTTTAGAAATTTTTGCAAAGTAATTAAAAAGAAACAACTGAAATATCACATTTACATAAGTATACAGATCCTTTGCTCTGACACTCAAAATTGAGCTCAGATGCATACTGTTTCCATTGATTATCCTTGAGATGTTTCTACAACTTGATTGGAGTCCACCAGTGGTAAATTAAATTGATTGTACATGATTTGTAAAGGCACATACATGCCTATATTAGGTCCCACAGTTGACAGTGCATGTCAGAGCAAAAACCGAGCCATGAAGACAAAGGAATTGCCGTAGACCTCTGAGACAGGATTGTGTCGAGACACAGATCTGGGGACGGGTATAAAGCAATTTCTGCAGCATTGCAGGTCCCGAAGTGCACAGTGGCCTCCGTCATTCTTAAAGGGAAGAACATTGGAACCACTAGGACTCTTCATAGAGCTGGTCACCCGGCCAAACTGAGCAATCGGGGGCGAAGGGCCTTGGTCAGGTAGGTGACCAAGACCCCGATGGTCAATCTGACAGAGCTCCAGAGTTCCACCGTGGAGATGGGAGAAACTTTCAGAGGACAAATATATCTGCAGCACTCCACCAATCAGGCCATTATGGTAGAGTGGCCAGATGGAAGCCACTCCTCAGTAAAAGGCACATGACAGCCCACATGGTGTTTGCCAAATGGCAGCTAAACAAGATTCTCTGGTCTGATGAAACCAAGATTGAACTCTTTGGCCTGAATGCCAAGCGTCACGGCTGGAGGAAACCAGGCACCGCTCATCACCTGGCCAATATCATGCCTGCGGTGAAGCATGGTGATAGCAGCATTGTGTTGTGGGGATGTTTTTCAGCGGCAGGAACTGGGAGACTAGTCAGAATCGAGGGAAAGATGAACGGAGCATAGTACAGAGAGAAACTTGATGAAAACCTGCTCCAGAACGTTCAGGACCTCAGACTGGGGCGGAGGATCACTTTCCAACAGGACAACGACCCTAACCACACAGCCAAGACAATGCAGGAGTGGCTTTGTGACAAGTCTGTGAATGTCCTTGAGTGGTCCAGCCAGAGCCCGGACTTGAACCCGATCGAGCATCTCTGGAGGGACCTGAAAATAGCTGTGCATCAACGCTCCCCATCCAACCTGACAGAGCTTGAGAGGATCTGCAGAGAGGAATGGGAGAAATTATCCAAATGCAGGTGTGCCAAGCTTGTAGCGTCATACCCAAGAAGACTTGAGGCTGTAATTACTGCCAAAGGTGCCGCAACAAAGTACTGAGTAAAGGGTCTGAATACTTATGTAAATGTGATATTTCAGTTATTTATTTTTAATTACTTTGCAAACATTTCTAAACACGTTTTCACTTTTTTATTATGTGGTATTGTGTGTAGATTGAAGATAAAAAAAATAATTTAATCCATTTTTGAATAAGGCTGTAACATAACAAAATGTCGAAAAATGAAGGGGTCTGAATACTTTCTGAATGCACTGTAATTCGGTACGTCACTGAATGCTCTAACAAATATCTACTGATGCATTGTAGAAAATATCCTGACTTGTTGCAACATGGCCTGGTATATCAATTCCAATGCACAGGAACACAAGAGGATATAAAGAGTGGTGGATTCAACCCAATCCATCATGAGAACAGCCCTCCCCACTATTGAAAGGATGTACTTGAAAGCATCACTGCCTCAAGAAAGCGGTACCTATCATCAAGGATCTCCACCATCCAAGCCATGCTCTCTTCGAGTTCCTACCATCAGGCAGGAGGTACAGAGGCCTGAAGACCCACACCACCATGTTCAGCAACACTACACTTCTACAACCATCAACTTCTTGAACCGACCTGCAAAATCCTAATACAAATACAAATACAAATACAAATACAAATTGCCTTTATTGTCATTCAAACAAACAGAGGTATGAACAAAATTTTGTTTCATGCAGTCATAACAGTAAAATAAGCATAACACACAATTAGCACAGTTTCACACAAACATCCATCACAGTGAATCTCCAAACATTTCCTCACTGTGATGGAAGGCAAAAGTCTTATCTCTTCCCTGTTCTTTGTCCTTCTCCCGTGTTGAGGTGATCGAGGCGCTTGATGTTAAAGCCCCCAGCGGGCGTTGGTAATCCTGTGTCCAATTATGCTGCACCAGGCGATGTAAGGCCCTGCGACGGGTCGATTGAAACCCGGGGTGGGCGAAGTTGCCGTTGCGGGAGCTCCCGAAAATCAGTCTCCCACCAGGGACCTGCGAGCTCCCGATTTTACCCTCCACAGGGCCTGCGGCCGAAGCCTCCGAAGCTCCGCAGTCGGGTCGCCGCCGCCGCGCCACCACAGCGTCCGAGTCAGCCAGCTGCGTGATGGTAAGTGAGTCCGATGCTGAGTGAGTAAGTAAGTCCGCAGGCTCTGCGACTGGAGCCCTCAGATTGACTCCAGTTGGAGGCCGCCAGCTCCACGATTTTAGGCCCCAGCGAAACGGAGACACGACAGGGAAAAGGTGGCGTCTCTGTTCAAGGAAGAGATTAAAAAGTTTACAAGTTTCCCACCCCCCCCCCCCCCCCACATATACACAACTAAAAATAAACCGAAAACATACTCTAACAAGACAAAAAAAGAAGAAAAAAAGACAGTCACAAGGCGCCACCACACCTCAGCAAACATAATGGAGCATCTCCTGCGCCACCATGGACTTTCTAATTGTGTTTTGTACTGATGTCTTGTTTTTATACAGGTTTTTCTTTTCACTGTCATGTAAAATTTATGTATCATTTACTTTTTTAATGTATAATTTATGTCTGAGTCTATATGTTTATATGTCTGTGCAAGCAAGATTTTCATCGTACCTATGCCTCACTATACTTGTGCATATGACAATAAATTCTACTTGAGGTGACTAAATAAATCAATAACAAGAATCTTCCCTGTAAATAGAAAACAGTAAACATTTTTTTTATTCACTTAATTGTTTAGCTTTGTGGAGGTAGACTACCCTTAAAAATGCTTCAAGCAGTTTAAACTTTGTTCGAGGAGCAATGGACTGTATTTTATGATCTAAATTAACATCAGAAACTTGGTTTCACTCAGTTGATCAATACATTGCTTGGTCATACTGAATTTAACGGAACATAAATATCTGGGTTAAACATAAAAAGCTTGAGTAACGCAGCGGGTCAGTCAGTATCTCTGGAGAAAAATATTAGGTTATGTTTCCTGTCGAGACCCTTCTTTAGATTGGTCAACCCGAAACGTCACCTATTATTTTTCTCCAGAGATGCTGTCTGACCTGCTGAATTACTCCAGCTTTTTGTGTCTATCTTAAACCAGCATCTGCAGCTCCTTCCTAAACATAGAAATCTGAGTTATAGTCGGTTATGGCATCTCTTCTTCAGCAGTAAGGAGGGGGAGTTTTGTTGAATATTTCTTTGCATTTAAAGTGTGTACAGGGTGGAAGACTCAGCTAGCATGGGATAAAGTTTAATGATGCAAGAATTCTTTACATACTCTTTCTTGCTGTTGGTTTGGTTTGTATTCATTTTGCCCATAAACATTAAGCAACATCATTCCTGTGAGAATGTGATCACCATATTGATCACTGAGAATTTGTGCACAACGGGGTCTGTGGAGAAGATTCTCTTCTTTACAGAAAGTGGCAGGACTTTGCAGTCTTTTTACACAATGCAGATCAGACTGACATGCAGAGTTCCTTATCCCTATTGATCACTAGTAGCTCACAATGGCATGGAGACATTCGGTGCATGCAACCTGACCAGGCAGACAATCACAGAAAAGGTTCTCTCATATAAGAGGTTGAAGCTCCCCCTTCACTCACGTTTTACCTAATCTCCATCGCAGCCTTTAATGTAGCTGGTCTGTGATTATCGTGGGAAGTATATCTGCAGGCACTCTTCCCAGTAATTAGTGCACCAGTTTCCCCATTGGCAATTTGTCATGCAGCGCTCAATGGGAACTATGAAAGTGGGCATGATTCTGGGTGTAAAGCGCCAGGGGAACTGCCTTTAAGGTGTTTTTGGCCAATTTCATCATCATTTTCGAGGAGGTCCAATTGTGTATTCGGTCAATGTGCATATGTTTAGCCCATCAAAAATGGGCGGAAACCAAGTTCTACGCATATCTGAGCTGCAGACCAGAGCTATGGTTTCTGAGCTCTTTGCTCATTCTGAATTAAAATATTAAACCAATTCTTTGCTATTCCACTTTTTAATTATATTTACTGTGTATTGCTTGGGTCGTCATTGTTCAAGAGACTGTTGTAAGCTCCTTGAAATCCTTTCCTGTGCTGTGCTATATACAGTCCGTACATGATTCCCATTTTTGTTTGTGCGATATAATTCAGCATGATCAAAGGGTTGTTCGGTTGGCAAATGTCTTAAAATGTGAAACAAAGTACCTTTAATTTAAAAGTGCATTTAAGACAAATAACATGACCCATGGAAATATTTCCAATTGATCTAATTCAATTCCAAATGAAATATTGCCTAATAAATGTCAGGAAATGTTATTGTGAAGGACTCCTTGAAAGACAAAGTAATGGAATCATTGTCTGGCATGTTAGATAGACAGCTGGTATTCTTTACACAGAGAGTGGTGAGTCTCTGGAATTCTCTGCCACAGAAGGTAGTTGAGGCCAGTTCATTGGCTATATTTAAGAGGGCGTTAGATGTGGCACTTGTGGCTAAAGGGATCAGGGGGTATGGAGAGAAGGCAGGTACGGGATACTGAGTTGGATGATCAGCCATGATCACATTGAATGGCGGTGCAGGCTCGACGGGCCGAATGGCCTACTCCTGCACCTATTTTCTATGTCTATGTTTCTATTTAAGGGCAGAGAATGTGACTTTACATTAGCTTTCTCATGCTGTTCATAAATTCATACGTTCCAGGAGCAGGATTAGGCCATTCGGTCCATCAAGACTATGCCATTTAATCATGGCTGATCTATCTTTCCCTCTCAACCTCATTCTCCTGCCTTCGCTCCATAACTCGTGACACCTTTAATAATCAAGAATCTGTCAATCCCGCCTTACAGATATCTATTGACAGCCTCCACAGTTGTCTGTGGCAATGAATTCCACAGATTCACCACCCTCTGACTAAAGAAACTTCTTCTCATCTCCTTTCTTAATATATGTCATTTTATTCTGAGGCTATGACCTCCGGTCCTAGACTCTCCTCATAGCGGAAACATCCTCTCCACATCCACTCTATCCAGGTCTTTCACTATTCGGTAAGTTTCAATGAGGTGCCCCCTCATCCTTCCCCAGCGAGCACAGCCCCAGTGCCTTTAAACGTTCATCATATGTTAATCCAAACTTTCTTGGGATCATTCTTATTAACCTCCTCTGGATCCTCTCCTATGCCAGCACATCCTTCCTCAGATATGGGGCTCAAAACCGCTCACATTACTCCAAATACGGCCTGACCAGTGCCTTATAAAGCCTCAGCATTACATCCCATTTTTAATATTGTAGCCCTCTCAAAATAAATGCTAGTATTGCATTTGCCTTCCTTACTATCGATTCGACTTGCAAATTAACATTTCAGAAATCCCACTCCCACTCCCTTTGCATCTCCAATTTCTGAATTATCTCCCCATTTAGAAAATAGTCCTATACTTTATACCTAGTACAAAGATGCATGACTCCACACTTTGCTACGCTGTATTCTATCTGCCACTTCACTGCCCACTCTCCCAACCTATCTTTCCCAAGTCCTTCTGCAGAGTCCCTGTTTTCTCTCCACTACCTGCCCCTCCACCTATCTTCATATAATGCACAAACTTGGCCACAAAAGCCTTACATACCCTCATCCAAATCATTTATATACACCGTTAAGAGTAGCGGCCCCAGCACCGACCCCTGTGGATCTGCTAATCACTGGCAGCCAACCAGAAAAAGCCCCCTTTGTTGCCACTCTCTGCATTCCACCATCCAGCAACCTGCTATCCATGCTAGCATCTGCCCTCTGATACCATGGGTTCTCCTCTTTTTTAGCAGCCTCAGCCTTATCAAAGGCCTTCTGAAAATCATAAATAATCTAAACTGTTATTACAAAGACTTTATTCACCTCATGAATTATTGAAATAGTCGACGTGGGAAGTTTATAAACTTGCAGACACATGGAATGCTTGACCTGATTATCTCATGGTGTAGTGTTTTTCACGCTGAATGTAACAATAAGTTTGTTTATGCCAATTGTGTGTAACTACTTAATGATGCTGGCTAAATCCAGTTAGTAAAATCTATGTAGTGCAATAATTTCACCCTGATAATATGTATTAAAGGGTAGTCTGCCAAGAATGGCTCAACTCTCATCGCACTTATCCACCTGCTGCTTGCAAACTCTTGCTCCACCCCGCCCCCCAGCTCTTTATACTTGCTAAAGTCCCTCTACTTTAGTTTTAGTTTGTTTAGTTTTAGAGATATAGCGCGGAAACAGGCTCTTCGGTCCACCAAGTCCGCACCGACCAGTGATCCCCGCAAATTAACACTATCCTACACACACTAGGGATAATTTACACATGCACCAAGCCAATTAACCTACAAACCAGTACATCTTTGGAATGTGGGAGTAAACCGAAGATCTCAGAGAAAACCCACACAGTCACGGGGAGAACGTACAAACTCCGTACAGACAGCACCTGTAGTCGGGATCGAACCCAGGTCTCCGGTGCTGCAAGCGCTGTAAGGCAGCAACTCTACCGCTGTGCCACCGTGCCACCCGACTCTGGGCGCTCCGTGGCAGCTCTACTCTTTCATTCTCGATGTAAGGTCTCTACCCCAAACTTTCTGACCTGTTGAATTCTTCCAGCTGCTCTCCTATTTTGTGGCTCAAAGCCTGACTACATTCCCTTGGTGACAGGTTTTTTTAGTTTCTGTTTTTTTTCCTACAAAGATGAGATGGAACAAAGAAGAAGCATCAAGAATATTTCAAAGTTCTGAGCCACACTACTTTCACTTCCCATTATTAGCAGAAATTTGTTTTGGGATGTTGCAACGTGTAAGAAAAAGCACCTCGGTATGTTCTCTATCAGAACTGATATTAATGAAAACCATTTAATGTTCACCTATACCACACAATGCTTTCAATCCAGGATTTTTTTACCACACTCTACAAACCCATTGCTGTTCCTATTTTCAGGTATTTGAAGATATTTTTATTTAAATGGGGTAAACAAACATTGAATGGGTTTTTTCTTTTATCGGTGATCTGCAATGCTGTTATTTATTCTGGTGTGGCAAGTAAAAATGTTACTCTTCCACCTCTTGCAGCTGGTTTGATGTCCTGTTACGAGGAAAGCAGCCACAGATAGAAAAAGTGTAAAACTTTTAATTAAGAAAGTGAATAAAGCTGCACAAACCCATCAGATGCGCAGACTCCTGCGTCTCTAACTTCAGCTGTCATGCAAGAATGGAAGCCAATTCTCTTCAGGTGATGTAAATGCCAAATATGTCCTTTTCTGTCTTCCTTAGGCTTTAGCTGTTCCTTAGTTTTATGTCTTGTCTTCTCATACAAATGAGCCAAGAGTCAAAAGTAGTTATTTGTCATATGCACTGGACATGAACTGGAACTATTAAATTAGAGTCCTAGAATCATAGAGCCACATAGAATGGAAATAGACCCTTTAGCCCAACTCATCCAGGCCAACCAAGTTGTGTGGGTTTTCTCTGGGTGCTCCGGTTTGCTCCCACATTCCAAAGATGTGCAGGCTTGTAGGCTAATTGGCTCCTGTACATTGATTGCAGGGTGTAGGGCAGAACTAGTGCATGGGCAATTTTTGGTGGGCCGAAGGGCCTGTTTCCAGTCTATATATCTAAACTAAACTAATCTCTCCCTGTATCTCAGACCCTCAAGTTCTGGCAACATCCTCATGTATCTTCTTTGCACCCTTTCCAGCTTAACATCTTTCCTTTTTTTAAATTTTATTTTCTTTATTAGAAGTAATGTACATTACAATGATATAAGCCAAAAATAACATAGTACATTTCCTGTAGCACTTCTTATTTTATACTTTAAGAAGAAGAAGAAGAAGCAGAATAGAGAGAGTTAAATAGGATAGTAAGTGCATGAGAGAGTGATCCGGAAGAGCCCGTAGAAGCGTAAGACCCAAGAAAGACTAAAAAAGAAAAACAAAGGAAAAGAAAGAAAAAAATATATAAGACAGAAAATAAGCTAAGATAAGATAAAAGGGATGTACCTCCTTCGTATCTTTACACACCCCTCACCTGGTCCTGATACCATTTATTTTCAGAGTTGTGTTGCACCCTATGCTTGTAATAAGTCGATAAATGGAGACCAAATCTTTTGGAAATGGTCTGATTTGCCTGCTAGGCTGAATCTCATATCTTCTAGGTGTAACGTTTCAGACATATTTGAAATCCACATTTTTATCGTTGGTGTGGGAGCGTTTTTCCAAAATTTAAGTATAAGTTTTTTTGCCATTATTAAGCCATAATTAAGGAAGCTCTTTTGGAACAAAGTCAGCTCAAAGCTGGCTTCCATTGTTCCAAAAATAGTCAATTCTGCATTCGGTTTCAATTTTATTTTGAATCATTTTGTAAAAATTTCAAAGATTTAATTCCAGAATTTTTGGATTTTTATGCAAAAAACAAAGGAATGTGCTATGGTTGCTTCTTGGGATGGACATTTATCACAAATTGGGGAGACATTTGGCAAAAATTTACTTATTTTGGTTTTTGAATAATATAGTCTATGTAAACTTTTAAATTGGATTAAATATGTCTTATATTGATCGAGCATTCGTGCACATATAGCAAGGGTTTATCCCAAATCTCGTTCGAGATTTTTATAGCTAATTCTTGTTCCCAATCTCTTCTAATTCTATCAGATGATGGTATTTCTATATTTAGGATAATATTATACAAATATGATATTAAATTAGTTGAATCTGCCTTTATATTCATTGCTTCGTCTAATAAGTCTGGAGTCAAATTTTGATATTTTTGTGTATATTTTTTCAAATAATCACGAATTTGAAAATATTTAAAATATTGATTACTTCTCAGGTTTTATTTAAGTTGTAGTTGTTGGAATGATAAGAAATTTCCATTTTCATACATGTCTCCGAACGTTTTAATTCCTATTCTTTGCCAATATGTAAATGATTTATCAATACTAGAAGGTTTAAACTACGGATTATTAACTATAGGGGTGAGAAGTGATACATTTCGTAATTTAAGTGTTAATTTTATTTTTTTCCAAATTCTAATAGTACTATGAATAATTGGATTTTTACTATATATTGCATTATTCAATTTTGTTGGTGAGAGAAGGATCGCTCCTATATTAAAAGGGGCGCAATCCTCTCTCTCCATTACTATCCAATCCACCCACTGGGCAGAGTTGTCCAACAGGTGAATCACATTTTTGACGTTTGCTGCCCAATAATAATACAAAAAATTAGGGAATGTTAATCCACCAAATTCTTTGGGTTTGTACAAATGTCTTCGTTGAATTCTATGTGATTTATAGGCCCATATGAAATTTGTGATATTAGAATCCAATTTTTTTAAAAACTTTTTAGGTAAGTACATTGGTATTGATTGGAATAGATATAAAATTTGTGGTAAAAAGATCATTTTTGTAGCATTTATTCGTCCTATTAAAGACATCGGAAGAGTTTTCCAAAACTTAATCAGGGTGTTTAATTTGTTAAGTAGGGGCATATAGTTTGCATTAAATAACGATTTATATTTTCTGGTAATGTCGATTCCCATGTATTTAAATTTTTCTGTAACAATTTTAAAAGGGAATTTTAGCATATGTGTTGTGTCTTGAGGTTTTATCATCATAATTTCACTTTTATTCCAGTTTATTCTATATACTGAAAAGGATCCAAATTTAATAGAGGAAATTGGATCCTTTTCAGGATACAGAATAAACTGGAATGAAAGTGAAATTATGACGATATAGATATAATATATATAATATATTTGGTATGCTAATTTGTGATTTTGTGATGTACAGTAGTACATCATCTGCGTATATTGAAATTTTGTCATTTGAGCATTTTGTATTATAACCATGGATGTTCGGATGTGTTTAAATGCTTTCAGCTAACAGTTCTATTACAAGAGCAAATAGCAGGGGTGATAGTGAACATCCCTGTCTATTGCCCCTGGATAATTGAAATTTCTGAAACAACATATTATTAGTTAATATTCTAGCAGTGGGCCTGTCATATAATAGTTTTACCCATGAAATAAAATTCTCTCCCATTTGAAATTTTTGCAATACTTTAACCATGTAGTCCCATTCCACTTGATCGAAAGCTTTTTCTGCGTCCAATGAGATAATTGATAAGTCTTGTTCTTCAGTTTTATATGAATGCATTATATTAAACAGATGTCTCAGATTATTGCATGAGTATCTCTTGGGTATAAACCCCGTTTGATCCGCATTTATTAATTTACTAACATATTTACTTAATCTTCTAGCTGATGTTTTCGCTAATATTTTTTGATCTGTATTTAACAGTGCAATGGCTCTATATGAGCCAGGGTCTTCTAAATCTTTACCTTTTTTAGGTATAAGTGTAATCATTGATTCCGCTAATGTTTCTGGTAATATTTGTTCTTTGAAAGCATATGTGTACATTTTATGTAAGCGTGGTGAAATTATCTCATAAAATCTTTTATAAAATTAATTACTAAATCTATCTGGTCCTGGTGTTTTTCCATTCTTCAATGAGTTTATTGTTTCTTCTATTTCCTTAATTGGGATCTGTGCTCCTAATTCCTCATGTTCAATCGGGTTAAGATTTGGGAGATTACAGTTATCCAAGAACTCTACAACTTTAGTACTATCTGCTAATGTTTTAGATGTTAAATTTTGATAAAATTGAGCAAATCTTTTATTAATATCATTAGGTAGTGTTAACAATTCCCCTTTATCTGATTTAATCTTTAAAATTGTATGATCTTTTTCCCGTTTTTTCAGCTGACGTGCCAAATGTTTATGTGGTTTATCACCAAATTCAAAGTTTTCCTGTTTTGTAATTTGAAATAATCTTATAACATTTGCTGATAATATTTAATTTAATTTAAATTTTAGTATTGTTATTTTATTATGTTTATCTATAGTTGACTCTTTAGCATTATCTAGATCCAATTGTCTAATTCGTTCTTCTAACTGCATTTGTTCATTCTTATTCTTTTTATTTTGAAAAGCTTGATATGAAATTATAGATCCTCTGATAAATGCTTCAATGATTTGACTTCCCGAAATGCAACATTTCGCACTTATCTGCAGTAAACTCCATTAACCATTTCTCAGCCCACCTGTCCAACAGATCAAGATCCTGTTGCAATTTTTGATAATAATCTTTGCTATCTATGACATCACCCAATTTAGTGTCATCTGCAAAATAATCCCTTCTACACGCTCACCCAAATAGTTGATATAATTCACAAACAGCAATGGTCGTAGGCAGCACTGATCCCTGAGGTACACTACTAGTAACAGGCCTTCAATCTGAAAAAACAGCTTTCCACCATCACTCTCTGCTTAACTTCCATGAAGCCAATTCTCTATCCAGTCAGCGGGCTCTCCTGATGTGATCTCACCTTCCAGAACAGCCGACTATGAAGAACCTTATCAAATGCCTTGCTGAAGTCCATATGGACAAAATCAATAGCTTTGCCCTCATCAACTTTCTAGGCTACTTCTTCAAAAGATTCAGTCAGATTCGTAAGACACAATCTCCCATGTATAAAACCTTGCTGACCATCCCTAATCGGCCCATGTCTATCCATATATATCTTATCCCTCTCTGAAGAAGTGTCTGAAGAAGGGTCTTGACCCGTAACGTCACCTATTCCTTTTCTCCAGAGATGCTGTCTGACGCACTGATCTACAGCTTTTTGTGTCTATCGTTGGTTTAAACCAGCATCTGCAGTTCCTTCCTACACATTATCCCTCAGAATACTCTGCAGTGCCTACCACAGACGTTAGGCTCATTGGTCTATAGTTCCCATACTTTCCCTTGTAGCCTTTCTTAAATAGAGGCACAACATTAGTTGCATTCCAGTCTTCTGGCACCTCACCCATGTCTAATGATGATTCTTACATCTCAGCCAAGGTGCCTGCAATTTCTTCTCTGGGATCCCGCAGTGTCCTCAGATATATCTGATCAGGCCTAGCAGATTTATCTGCCTTTACATCGGGCCTTCCGTAGTGATGACAGCGGAGGGTTCATGGCCCTGACCACGGATGAACAAAGGAGGAGGACTGACTGAAAGTTATTGCCTTCCACCACAGTGAAGAATGTTGATTCCACTGTGGTGGATGTTCATGTTCTATTCTATTGTGTATTGTGCTCTTTTTGTTTGTATGGCTGCATGGTAAGTCAAGTTCCACTGTACCTTAATCGGGGCATGTGGCAATAAATGTGAACTTGAGCTTGAACTTCTTATGCCTTAGGAAGTTCAGCACCTCCTCGGCCATAACACTGATAATGCAGCTTTACTGGCACATTAGACACACAACAACAACAATAAATGTAAACTAGACCAAGGTAGTGCAAAGCCAAAGTACAGAGAACAAACAGAGTAATGCAAAGTCCACTGTGGGTGGATGCTGAGTTAGCGTTGTGGTTAGGGTTGTGCAGGGTGGTCCAAAGATCTGATGGTTGATGGGAGGAAGTTGTTCTTGAACCTAGAGATAATGGTTCTCAGGCTCCTGTAGCCTTTTCCTGATGGTAGCAGGAAGGTAGCATCGAGGGACAGGGTGGTGTGGATCTTTGTTGAAGGTGGAATACCCTTGTTTTCTGCAGTCCCTAGAGCCTGCAGTAAAGTTAGTCAGTCGGAATTCACTGAGCAGATGGTAGTCAGCATAGGTGTTAAACAGAAGTGCCTAGACTGAGAAAATGTAATGTGTTACCGTAGCTTGCAGGATGTGAAATACTTAATAGAAAGTGGCTAGGTGACTTTGCCTCTGGGACAAGAGAAATGGTGTTAATGATACTGTGAAAAGCATACATTGACTATAGCACTGGGGGAATAAGTAAAATATTCACTGTGAATCTATTGTATTCTCTTTTATTCACTTGAAAACACAAACAGGGTACGTTCTGAATTGCAGGATAGCTGCTGGGACCAAGTACTGTAGCTCCCACCTATAACTGCAGGCAATTTCCTTCTATGCTGACTTGTTCTGCTGCAGGTAATGGCCTTTGTCCTGATAGTGTCACTTTTGCAATCGACTCTTCTTTTGTCTTGCACACTGATCCTAAATGCAGCAAGAGTGTGTCCTGTTTTATTGACTGTAGCCTTTTTAGACCCTCTTTCAAAAGCTTATAAAGACCAATAACTGCACATATTATAGGAAAGTTGGCTCCTGATCTTCTCGCTGCTGTAATTACCCTGTGGGATTTTGTCTCCTGCTGGCTGCTTCCTCCCATTTCCAATAGCAATACGCTAGCTGTCAGTTGTATTTCTTGTGGCCTCTGCTTCATGATTATAGGGGAACACGTTCCACTTTGCTGAATCTATGCTGGCAAAGCAGGCCCTGACATGTTTCTCAGTTACTGAACCTAGAGGATTTTAAACCTTTATCACAGACAAAATGGAAATGCTAGAATTATGTGTCAAAGATTAGGTGAGCAATGCTGGCTAGAGGGCTCTGATCAGGGGCACAGGCAGGCGTTTCAGTGGCCATGAGCAAGACTCCAGGATGGTGTGCCACCTCTCTGGTGCCAGGGTCAACAATGCCTCTAAGATATCAAAGAACATCGTGAAAGGGGAGGGTGAATAACCTGAGATTGTGCTCCATATTAGTAGCAACAATGTAGGCAAGAGGAGAGATGAGGTGCAAAATAGTGTGGCATGGTGGCGTAGCGGTAGAGCTACTGCCTTCCAGCACCAGAGGCCTAGGTTCAATCCTGACTACGGTGCTTGTCTGTACAGAGTTTGTATCTTCTCCTCGATGGATATGAGCAGAATGGGTTAAAGGAATGGTGTCAAAAGGAGCCGGGTCAGGTACCAGCAGGTTGCAGTCTGATGCCAGGCTGGGGCTCGTGGTGTGGGATGTGACCTGGCATTTGTACTGTACAGCCTTAAAAGTGGCAGATAATGAATGGGAGGTTTCTATGACGAGGCTTATGCAGATGCACTCTGTAGCTGGCATGTTGTCGGGCTTTACCGTCTGTTAAGGAGCACGGTGGAAGTCTTCTCCATTCTCTTGGCGGAGGGTGCCCTGTGCCACGAGATCATGAACTCCACATTGGAGCTCATGGGGACTGGTGATAATCCCATGACACCGTGCTGACTGATAATGGCAGCTGAAGTGAAGCCACAGACAGTGGCCTCATCGTTCCTTTCCGCCTCTGTGCAATATCCCCATGATCCAGCTGGAAGTCTGGTCCATGACACATAGGGAACAGCTCGGAGCTCTGAAGGAACATTGATATGCCACCAGGGAACAGTCTGATTTAATCACAGAGTGCTGCTCTCTGCAGACACAGGGAATCTACATCCCATGAGTGGATCGCTCTCTTGAACTGAGAGATGCCATGTGCCAGTCGTTTTCTCTTCTGCCTGAGCAGAGATGGTGCCTGGGGGAGCTTGTCTCCATTCCACAGGAGTGAAGACATGCTCACCAAGTATACCAGTGCCATTCACACACCTCTTCGCTGTAAGCAGAGTCCAGCTGATTTATTCAGCAAGGTGGCTCACGGCAACAGAGTGAAGCCAGCTGAGTGCAGTCGGGGAGTACATAACATGCCGCAGATCAGATGTGGGTGAGCATTGAGTCAAAGAGCAGCTTGTAATTGTACTGGGGGGCTTGATACATCTTGTATCTGATATGTTACCTTTACCGCAGTCGCAAAAGGCAGTCCCATTGACAGTCCCATTGAGCTGACTGTGGCTGCTGACACATACGGACCAAGATAAATGAACATGAGTGCTTGTTTATCATTTACTTTATTTTAATAAATATTAAAGCCTTTAATTAATTTACATGTAGAATGTATTTGGAAATCAATTTAATTTTCCTTAGTTTTATTAAAACAATTAAAAAATAATTATAATATATTTCAGCTATTTGTAAATATCTCAGAAAATCATGCCATATGAAAGACTCTTTTGTGGTGAAATAGAAGCACAGATGTAAATGAGAATGTCGATATATTTAAAGGACATAGGCAGGTGGGACTAGTGTCGCTGGGACCTTGGCAGGTGTGGGCAAGTTAGGCCGAAGGGCCTGTTTCCACACGGTATCACTCTTTCACTCCATGAATGTGGTCATCACAATACAGTGTTAGCGACAACACCTGACAGATAACTACCATGCGTGAGGCTGCTGCGGCCTCTCTGGCCATAAGGAAGAGAACATTTTCCTCAGGTAGGATGGGGGAACCGCAAATCTGGAAACTCCCACTGCTTGAGATGTCATTTGCTCCGCAATAGAATATAAATAGCTGAAATCATCTCCACAGGATGAGTATACCCGGGTGACCTTTGTGATGCTTCAGATTGGGAGACACTCCAGCCACTTGGAATGCCTGTGGTGAAGAAGTTGAATGTCATCTTGAACTTGGCCTTGAAGGCAAAATTCTTCAAAGGTTCTTTATTAGTCACATACACCAATTGGTGTAGTGAAATATCTCTTCCCACAGGTCCTATATCTGAATGACAACAACCCTGGACAACCTAATCCGGTAAATATGATGATCGTCAGGAGCTCTGGCTAGAATGCCATGGCGCTGATGACTCTGTTGGATAAGGCTCTTTGCTGATGGCTATATCTGTGGCTGTTGCCCCAGTGTTTCCAATCACTTGAATCATGAGCGAAATGCTGGCAAATATGTTCACTTTCAGTTTTAGGACACTCTGTGGAGTTTGCCAGTGTTTAATTAGCTGCAGTGAGTTCTGAAGATACCCAGTCAGTTTTCCTGATGGCCTCATAAGTTCAAAAGGTCATAAGTGATGGGAGCAGAATGAGACCATTTGGCCCATCAAGTCTACTCCACCATTCAATCATGACTGATCTGTCTTCCCCTCTCAACCCCATTCATTTTTCCTTCTCCCCATAACCCCTCACACCCTTACTAATCAACAATCTATGTCAATCTCTGCCTTAAAAAATATCCATTGTTTTAGCCTCCACAGCCTCAGTGCCAGCCTCTAAATCATGAGGAATGCAGCAAACTGCCACTGGTCTATTGAGACTCCACATCTCTTGTATAAATCAGAAAGTAGCATGCGGTATTCTTCATTATGGCATAATTTTTCAGGCAGAAAGCTGGGGCTCTCCTCACTGGATATGATACGTTTTTGTTGCAACATCAGCAAAGGCATCATCTCCCTTCCTCCAGGCAGTGCCATCAGATTGAAAGATACAGCGTGGAACAAGGCCCTTTGCTCATTGAGTCCATGCCGACCATCGATCACCTGTTCACACCAGGAAACTGCAGATGCTGGCTTACCAAGGAAAGGCACAAAATATGGCAGTACTCAGCAAGTCAGGCAACATCCATGGAGAACATGGATAGGTGATGTTTTGAGTCAGGGTCCTTCTTCGGACTGATTGTGGACCCGAAACAGCACCTATTCATCTTCTCCAGGGATGCTGCCTAACCCACTGTGTTACGCCAGCATTTTGTGCCTTTCCACACTACTTCTTTGTTGTCCCAAGTTAAAAGAAATATGGGAGCCCATCAGTTTAAACAAATACCTCTGAATCCAGCAGTTCAGAAAGGGTAAAGCCCACCAAGTGATGTAAGGGAGGTTTTGTTTATCTCATCTTATTGTTTATTCCATGGAGGTTTGGTAGTGATTGCTTGATGGCTGGTTGATGGTTATTTTTTGATTGCTTGATGGCTATTTTTAGCTTCCTAGAATCAGCCTGCCAAACGTGTACTGATGGTACAGGATGGTGAGCAGGCACGCAGTTTGAAGGTAAATATGTCACTATGTGAAGGAAGATGGCCCAATTAGTATTTATCTCAATATTCACCCGTATTAGACATTATCTACAATGATTGTTAGACTGTGCAAAGAGATAGAGCTAATTGTTTGGAATTGTTCAACTGTCAGAAGGCAAGATATTACTGTATCTAGAGACTGTTCTATAATTGTAATATTAGTCATAGAGAGATACAGCACAGAAACCTCCTCTTCCATCCACAAATCCATGCCAATGATCAGCCACTCATTTACACTAATCCTATATTACCTTCCCACAGTCACAATAGATCCCCACCCTGACAGAGATTCTGTCTTTCACTAATGTACAAGGGCAATTTACAGTGGCCAATTAACCGATCTACCCACATAGACATAGAGCAAGAGCATATGTTCACATGTTTAAACTATAATGTTTTATTATTAATGTTTAATATTTTATGTGTCATTCTTAATTGTTACTGTATGCCGTGTTGTTCCTTGTATGCATGCATACTTGGCCAATAAACCTATTCATTCATTCATTAATTCATTCATAGAACATAGAACAGGTCCTTCAGCCCACAATGTCTGTGCAGAACATGGTGCCAAGGTCATCACTTACAGTGGCTTGCAAAAGTTTTCATACCCCTTGAACGTTTCCACATTTTGTCATGTTACAATTACAAACGTAAATGTATTTTATTGGGATTTTATGTGATAGACCAACACAAAGTGGCGCATAATTGTGAAATGGAAGGAAAATGATACATGGTTTTCAAATTTTTTTATTACAAATAAAAAACTGAAAAGTGTGGCGTGCAAAAGTATTCAGCCCCCTTTACTCTGATCCCCTAATTAAAATCCAGTGCAACAAATTGCCTTCAGAAGTCACCTAATTAGTAAATAGAGTCCACTTGTGTGTAATCTAATCTCAGTATAAATACAGCTTTTCTGTGAAAGCCTCAGAGGTTTGTTAGAGAACATTAGTGAACAAACAGCATCATGAAGCCAAAGGAACACACCAGACAGGTCAGGGATAAAGTTGTGGAGAAGTTTAAAGCAGGGTTAAGTTATACAAAAATATCCCAAGCTTTGAACATTTCACGGAGCACTGTTCAATCCATCATCCGAAAATGGAAAGAGTATGGCACAACTGCAAACCTACCAAGACATGGCCGTCCACCTAAACTGACAGGCCGGGCAAGGAGAGCATTGATCAGAGAAGCAGCCAAGAGGCCCATGGTAACTCTGGAGGAGCTGCAGAGATCCACAGCTCAGGTGGGAGAATCTGTCCACAGGACAACTATTAGTCGTGCACTCCACAAATCGGGCCTTTATGGAAGAGTGGCAAGAAGAAAGCCATTGTTGAAACAAAGCCATAAGAAGTCCCGTTTGCAGTTTGCCACAAGCCATGTGGGGGACACAGCAAACATGTGGAGGAAGGTGCTCTGGTCTGATGAGACCAAAATTGAAGTTTTTGGCCTAAATGCAAAACGCTATGTGTGGCGGAAAACTAACACTTCACACCACCCTGAACACACCATCCCCACTGTGAAACATGGTGGTGGCCGCATCATGCTGTGGGGATGCTTTTCTTCAGCAGGGACAGGGAAACTGGTCAGAGTTGATGGGAAGATGGATGGAGCCAAATACAGGGCAATCTTGTTAGAGTCTGCAAAAGACTTGAGACTGGGGTGGAGGTTCACCTTCCAACAGGACAACGACCCTAAACATAGCCAGAGCTACAATGGAATGGTTTAGATCAAAGCATATTTATGTGTTAGAATGGCCCAGTCAAAGTCCAGACCTAAATCCTATTGAGAATCTCTGGCAAGACTTGAAAATGGCTGTTCACAGACGCTCTCCATCCAATTTGACTGAGCTTGAGCTATTTTGCAAAGAAGAATGGGCAAAAATGTCAGTCTCTAGATGTGCAAAGCTGGTAGACACATACCCCAAAAGACTTGCAGCTGTAATTGCAGCGAAAGGTGGTTCTACAAAGTATTGACTCAGGGGGGGCTGAATACTTTTGCATGCCACACTTTTCAGTTTTTTATTTGTAATAATATTTGGAAACCATGTATCATTTTCCTTCCACTTCACAATTATGTACCACTTTGTATTGGTCTATCACATAAAATCCCAATAAAATACATTTACGTTTGTGGTTGTAACGTGGCAAAATGTGGAAAAGTTCAAGAGGTATGAATATTTTTGCAAGCCACTGTATCTACTTGCACATAACCCATATCCCTCCACCCTGCATATCCTTATGTCTAATCTTGTGCCCGTAGAGTCATAGAGTCATATAGCATGGAATATTAGTCCTAGACAGATACAGCACAGAAACTGTCTATGGGATGATGCAAGAAATCAGAGTACCCAAAGGAAAGCCATGTGCTCACAGGGAGATCAAGTGAACTCCACATAGATCGCACCGGTGGTCAGGACTGAACTCGGGTCACTGACTCTGAGGCAGCAGCTCTACCAGCGGTGCCAATGTGCTTCCCCAGGAAAATCTCTTCATTTTATGGAATATAGTTATGATTGGCAACCATCATTGTGCTTGACGACAGACAACTATCTAATAATTGACAACCATTATTAAAATAATTTATTGACCCAGTTCAAAGCATAAAGTGACAACACAAAGAAACAATTGAGGACCTTAAACATTTCTGTAAATTGTAAGATTTACCTTATGGGCAAGTTCCAAAAATTATGTTTTAATATACTTGTTATTTGGAAATAAGTTAAAATGCTAATGAAAAAAATATTTCAAAGTAATTTGAGAGTGGAAATAAAAATTTACTCTTGCTAATGATTCATTTTACAGAGCAAAAACTATTTTGTATTGGGCAAAAGAGGTGACTTTGATTATTCTACAAAATAACTAAATGGTTTCATTATTTAAATAGCCAATGTAAAATATCAAAATGTTTTGTAGTTCTTTGTGAATGCATAGAAATAATCAGCAGAGGAAATACAATGTGGAAAATTGTAAAGTAATCTAAAAAAGACACAAAGTTCTGGAGTAACTCGGCGGGTTAGGCATCATGTCTGGAGAACATGGATAGGTAATGTTTCGGGTCAGGATGCTTCTTCAGACTGATTGTTATGGGGAAGAGGGAAGAAATCTGGAAGAGAGGAAGGGCAAGACAAAGCCTGGCAAGTGCTGGGGAGAGGCAGGTGCTGGGGAATTTTGAAAGGCCGGCCAGAGATGAAAAGACAAAAATTGTGAGAAAAGGATAGAAGAAGTGCAAATTGTGAAATCAAAGATAGGAATATATGTGAAAGGAAGGGGGAAAGGAGAAACAAGTGCGCTTCCAGATGGGGCCCAGGGAAGTGGGGGTGGATGGAAATGATGGGCGGGAGGGAAGAAGATGGTTAGTTATCTAAAATTGGAGAATTCAATGGTCATACCATTAGGTTGGAAGCTATCCAAGCAGAATATGAGGTGCTGTTCCTCCAGTTTGGGTTTGGCATTATGGCAATGGAGGAGTCCCAGACAGAAAGGTGAGTATGGGAATGGGACATGGATTTTAACCAAATCTATGCTTGATCTTGTTGATGTAAAGAAGACCACATCAGGAATACATGATGTAGTAAATGAGGTTAGAGGGGGTGCAGGTGAATGTGTCTCACATTGAAGGACTGCTGGGGTCCCTAGATGGATGTGAGGGAGGAGGTATAGGGACAGGTGTCCAGAGATGCTGTCTCACCTTCTGAGTTGCTCCTGCACTTTGTACCTATTCATGTTCTCCAGAAATGCTGCCTGACCTGCAGAGTTATTCCAGCATTTTGTGCCGATCCATGTTCTCCAGAGATGCTGCCTGACCTGCTGACTTACTCCAGCACTTTGTCTTTTTTTTTTATACCAGCACCTACAGTTCCTTGTTTCTCTAAAGTTATCTAAAGTTGAAAAAAAAACATTAAAACATAAAAATAAAAAAAGATATTGGAGCTCAGAGGGACCAAGGTGTTCTTGCATACAAAAAAAAAGTTAACATGGAGGTACAAGATGTAGTTAGTGTGCATGGGCCTTTATTTCAAGATACTTTGTGTAAAGGGTGGAAATATCATGCTCCAACCAAATAGAGCCTGTTAAGACTGCATCAGGAACATTATGGAGAAAGATATATTTGTGATACAGGAAACGCAGTGAAGTTTCGCCAGACTAATTCCCAGCACGATGGGTTCATTCTCTGAGGAGAGATTAAACCCAATACTCTCTTTGGTTTAGAACAATGAGAGGTGATCTAATTAAAAAGTGCACATTTCTTAAGGGCTTGACAGGGTAGATGTGGAATTGATGTTTTCCATTTGAAGTACATATAACCAGGGACCACAGTCTTAAACTATAGACAGAAATTAGAATTTTTTTTATCCAGGAAGTATGATTTCTCTGGTCAATAGGAGTAAGGAAATGTAATCAACAAGTCTATTGAAGACTGAGATCAATAGATATTTAACTAAGAGAGAAATCAAGGGAAAGAAGTTATTGCTGGAAATGGGTCCAGAGGTAAATGATATGTCATGAGGGGCCAATTGGTCTATACTTGCTTTCTATTTCTTATGTTCTTTTGTTCTTATATCTGGACCTGGGTTCTGTAATGTGCACATGAACCTATAAAAATAATGGATTACTCTGGTTTAATTGCAGAAGTATTTCAATAAGTGACAGTATCTATATAATTCAAATAATAACTCAAAACACAGAAACCAATAACCATACTCACGAACAAACAACTAATTGGAATAGATACATCAACCAAAAAATGGTTGAACTACTTATTTTAGCTGGAACTGATATCGTTGAGTGATTACACCATGCAAGAGAGAAGAAATGATTGACTCATGCACTTTCATAGCAAAACAATTGCTGCAGCACTGAAGGGATAAATGTCTACTCCATTTCATCAAGTTGCCATTCTACATGAAAAGCTATTTCTTATGATAATACTTCTTAAATGAAAAAAAAAAGCAATATGTGGGATGCTATGATGTGAATGACAGACTATGTAGATAACAATGAATCTGTCTGTACAGAACTATGAAACATGGTTTCATGTATGGCTCTGTTTTAAATACGCTTCTTGAAACTAGATTATTAAAAAGGTAAAAGTATACTGGCCCCTGCAAATGTAAATGTGGAAAAGGGGAGACTAATTCAATAATCTAACTATGGGAAGTAAAGTTAAAGAATTGTTCCAATAGATTATTACGTTTTCTGTATTTGCAGTTTAACTTCTTTTAAATTCTCATGAACCCTTAATAATGTATGGAAATTTTGGATCTCGATGAGACTATAAATAGAAGAACAACGAAAGGCTTGATGAATTTTTAAAACATTCATTTGTGAATGTCTTATTTGAAGATATTTGATCAGCCTTTCTTTCATGAGTTTTGACATAGGTGCATAATTACATATCTAAGCCGCCTATAGCATACCATTTTTTGAATGTTCTCCGGCACCTGATTATAATTGAACATTTGTCTTCATACTGTAGGTTGAGTGCTCTGATTGAACTTCTTATATTAACACGCAGAAAATCAGAATCTTCCAAAGCATGATAGTGTGGGCTTGGAGCAGATAAGCGATGGGTGTGATAGGTAGATAATTAACTGGAAAATAATTTGGTATTTGGGAGTGTTTAAGTGAAATCACAGAACCAGCTTTCATACAAACCAAATATTAACCTGATATATTCAGATAAATGACTTAGGAGTAGTAGTTTGTAGACCACTCACTTCATCTTCTTCCCCACCATGCAAAACGTAGCCAATCATGTTAAATCAAATTAAATGCTTGACTTTATAAAAACACAATTTGGAACAGTCCTCGATTAAAATAATGTGTATGTTAGCTGGGAGCTATTGTAAAATCCACATGAATCTAATTGTACTCTGCCTCAAGATTACTCATTGTTTTCCACCAGAGTTAATGCTTCAGTGAACTACTGATTAGAAAGAAATAACTTCAGAATATTACTGAAAATAGAGTGAGTTAGTTGATACTTTTTGCTACTTTACATTGAAAATAAATAGATTGTGTTTCATTACCTGCAGCGGTGTGTGGTGTTCCCATATGCCTGGGAATTGAATTGAATTGAATACTTTATTGTCACATGCGACAGGTCACAGTAAAATGCTTTGCTTGTATACCCAAGGTATGCAATAATCGCCACATAAAGGGCACTGACAAGGTTACAAAGTATCCCTAGCCAGGTCCACGCTTGTTTCCCCCCCCCCACCCATGCTTGTTCCCCCCTCCTTGGTTTCCCCCTCCTTGCTCCTTGATACCCTTGTCTTCCTTGGTGGTAGAGCACATGGTTTTGGGAAGTGCTACTGGAGAAGCCCGGAAGAATATGTTCCCGTAGATCATGAAGGAAACAGTCTGTTGTAGTGAGCACCACTGTGCCTCCACCCTCAGGTTCCTTATTCCCGTATCCAACATCTTCATTCTAATTTCATGTCTTCCAGCAAAATTAGTGAGAGTGTGAATCCATGATTGACTGAAACCAGGACTGGAGGTATCAGAGGAGGAGCACTGTAAAGAGATGCATGCCTTTGGCTTTCTAGGTATATTCATGTTTAAAATGTCAGCATAGATTGTTTTCACATGGAGTTACTACACAGATAACATGTCATGTGGTGAGAGAAGGCATGGCTGGAATGGAGTTTAAGGGCCTGTCCCACCAGCATGCCACTCCATGCGGTGAGCACGACCAAACTGGAAGCGGGGGCCACGCGGAGGTCGGGTGATCCCCGTACAGGGCCAGTCCCACCAGCATGCGCCTGCATGCGGCGAACGCGACCAAACCGGAAGCGGGGACCGCGCGGAGGTCGGGTTAGTGGCGCGACGTGGCGCGAAGTTGGAACGAAGTCCGCGGTAAGTTCGCAAAGACAGAGAGGGGTCACGGAGGCACATATAGAGAGGGTCACGGAGGCACACAGAGAGGGCCACGGGGCACACAGAGAGAGGGCCACGGGGCACACAGAGAGAGGGCCACGGAGGCACACAGAGAGAGGGCCAGGGAGGCACACAGAGAGAGGGCCATGGAGGCACACAGAGAGAGGGCCACGGAGGCACACAGAGAGAGGGCCACGGAGGCACACAGCGAGAGGGCCACGGAGGCACACAGCGAGAGGGCCACGGAGGCACACAGAGAGAGGGCCACGGAGGCACACAGAGAGAGGGCCACGGAGGCACAGAGAGAGTGAGAGGGCCACGGAGGCACACAGAGAGAGGGCCACGGAAGCACATATATAGAGAGGGTCACGGAGGCACACAGAGAGAGGGCCACGGAGGCACACAGAGAGAGGGCCACGGAGGCACACAGAGAGAGGGCCATGGAGGCACACAGAGAGAGGGCCAAAGAGGCACACAGAGAGAGGGCCACGGAAGCACATATATAGAGAGGGTCACGGAGGCACACAGAGAGAGGGCCACGGAGGCACGCAGAGAGAGGGCCACGGAAGCACATATATAGAGAGCGTCACGGAGGCACACAGAGAGGGTCACGGAGGCACATATAGAGAGGGACACGGAGGCACACAGAGAGAGGGCCATGGAGGCACACAGAGAGAGGGCCACGGAAGCACATATATAGAAAGGGTCACGGAGGCACACAGAGAGGGTCACAGAGGCACATATAGAGAGGGACACGGAGGCACACAGAAAGGGTCACGGAGGCACACACAGAGAGGGTCACGGAGGCACACAGAGAGGGTCATGGAGGCACACAGAGAGGGTCACGGAGGCACACAGAGAGGGTCACGGAGGCACACACAGAGAGGGTCACGGAGGCACACAGAGAGGGTCATGGAGGCACACAGAGAGGGTCACGGAGGCACCCAGAGAGGGTCACGGAGGCACCCAGAGAGGGTCACGAAGGCACACAGAGAGGGTCACGGAGGCACACAGGGAGGGACACAGAGGCACATATAGAGATGAACATGGAGGTGCACATAGAGAGGGACACGGAGGCACATATAGAGATGAACATGGAGGAACACAGAGGGTCACGGAGGTACACAGAGAGGGTCACGGAGGCACACAGAGAGGGTCACGGAGGCACACAGAGAGAGGGCCACAGAGGCACATATAGAGAGGGTCACGGAGGCACGACGTCGAGGCGGTGCGTAATGCGTCGAGGCGACTGCGGGCGACAGGCCGTTGCCGCTCGGACTTTTTGAACAGGATCAGTTTTTCGGAGCCCCGCGTGATGTCGGGACCAGCTCCGCATAACTCCACATGGCTCCGGCGATCGATGTGGGACCGGCCCCGCAAGGCCGGATGGCTTAAGCCACCACGTTAGGTTGCGCTCACTGCATGGAGTCACATGCTGGTGGGACAGGCCCTTAACTTTGCTTGGGACTCAGACAAAGTAGATAGGAATTGCTGGTAGCAGGATCACATATTTTCACAATCTATTTGTATATGTTTATTCTATTAAAAATGTAAATTTTGTTAAGTCATGAAATATTATGGCAGTAATGGCAATAGAAATATTTCCCATAGAATGTGATTTATTAAATTAACTAGTCAAAAATCATACTGCAAACACAATTCTGGGATCATATTATTTTGCAGTTTCAGGATCTGATTGTTTGTCAGTACAGATTATGAGAATAATGGGTTATGGAATAACTGTAGTTGAAACTTGAGTTAGTTTAGCTCAGCAATGTGGTTCTGTAAACTGATGGGCAAATAGGGTTTAAACACAACCGTTCCCATGGAAACATATTCTTAATTTTATACAAAAAGCTGGAGTAACTCAGCGGGACAGGCAGCATCTCTGGAGAGAAGGAATGGGTGACATTTTGGGTCGAGACCCAGCGGTTCCTTCCTACACATTTCTTAATTTTATAATTGCACATAATAAAAATAATAATCTAAACCTCATGATCAACATTTATTTTCCAGTTTATTATTTTCTAAATTATTTGTATGTGGAAAGGATAAAACTCGTGAAAAGTAATCATCAGTCACAGAGAGTAAAACGGCACAGAAATCAGACCTTTGGTTCACCAAGTCCATGCCTACCAAGAAGTCCAATTAAGCTAGTCCCATTTGCCCATGATAGCTCAGATCGTTCTAAAGCATTCCTGTCAATGTCCAAATATATTTTAAATATTGTTATTGTACTTACCTCAACTACTTCCTCTGGCAGCTAGCTCCATGCACACACCAAACTCTGCTTGAAACATTTCCTCCACAGGTCCCGTTTAAATCTGTCCCATCTCACCTTAATCTATGCCTTCTAGTTTTTGATTTATTTTATCTATGGCCGTCATGATTTTATACACCTCCATCAGGCCACTGCTTAGTCTCCCATGCTGCAAGGAATAAAATCCTACCCTACCTGCCCATCCTCTCCCTATAACTTGGGCCTTCTGGCAAAATGGTTGTAAATATTTGTGCATTCTTTCCATCTTAATGGCTTCTTTCCTACAGCAGGCCAACCAAAACTATACATGATACTCCAACTGTGGTCCCAACAATGTCGTACAACTTCACCCTGTCTACATGTGACACTACTTTTGGGGAACTATATACTTGTATCCCTAGCTCTCCCTAGAGCACTCCCCAGGGCCCTAGCGTTTACCACAAAAGTCCTACCCTGGTTTGACTCCCCAAAATGCACAACCAAGCACTTATCTGATGAACATCATTTGTTATTCATCAGCCACTCACCCAATGATGAAGATCCCACTGTAATTTTTGGAAAACTTTCTTCACTATTTACAATATCTCCTATTGTAGTGTCCACTGCAAATTAACTATTCATGCCATGAACATTCTAATCTAAATCCTTTAAATAAATGATGAACAACAATGGGCTCAGCACCAATCGCCATGGCACACGACATTGTCATTGAGCTCCTGTCTAAAAAACAACCTTCCAACATCTGCTTCCTGTCTTCAAGTCAATTATGTAGCTTTCCTGGATCCCATGTGATCTAACCTTCCAGACTGGTCTACCATGTAGGATCCTTGTCAAGGTCCTTGCTAAACTCTATGTAGGCAAAGTCCACCACACTGTCCTTATCAATTCTCTTGGTTACCTTTTCAAAAAACTCTAACAGATTTGTGAGACAAAATTTCCCAAGCACAAATCGATGATGACTACCCCTGATTAGGCCATGTCTATTTGAATTCTAGTCCCTCAGAATCCCCTCCAGTAACTTAGCCACCAATGATGTCAGGTCACTGGCCTTTAGTTCATGGTGCTCATCCGCTGCCATTCTCAATTAAATAGGAGACTGTAGTTAATCAGATTTTAACATTCTGATGATGCTCTGGATATAATGGTCCTGTTGGAATAGAAAATATGTGAGCAGGTTATTTGGCTCCATATGCCTGCTTTGCCATTCAAAAAGATCATAAGTGCCACATTCCTGTATAAACCCCATATCCGTTTTCAGCTAAAATCTATTGATCTGTCTTGAATACAACTGAGCTTCCACAGCTCTCTTGGGTCGGCAATTCCAAACATATAATTCCTCTGTTGTTTAAATGTAATTGAGCCTGGGTTGGTCTCTGTACCATCATCCATCTTAATTTGCTGAGTATCTGTTTTAATTTGCATCTCTTTGCACCTCATACAGAGATGGATAAATTAAAATGATTGGCTGGTAAAATGAAACATTCTCTGCTCAAATGTGTGATATGACTGTAATTGTTTGCAATCCTCTCTCAGAGGAGAGCGCAATCACCAAGAATTCAATGATTCCGGTCTCTGATTTATCATACTAGTCTCCATTGGCCCCGAATGTTTTCATTAATTGCGGATCAAGTTGAGCCATACATCTTTACACTGCTTATTGAAATGTTAATTATTCACTTTAATTAATTGTACTCAGTTAACTAATTTGCACCAACTGTAAGTTCTGCCACAGAAATGAATGCTCTGAAAATTGTGTAATTAAGAGAACAATTATAGTGACAAGTATTTTAAATCATCATACGGATTAGTGGAAAATATTTGTTTTTAACATTATGCTGATGTTCAGTGGGACACTCACACTCACACACACACACACACACACACACACACACACACACACACACACACACACACACACACACACACACACACACACACACACACACAACCAGGCTAAAGGATCAGAAGTTGGGAAATTATGAAAAATATATTGAATTGGATATTATAACTAACTGTACCTTGAGTTTGCTATTTATGTAGACATTCAAGGTTTTTGCTCAGTCTGATAATTTACTGAAAGCCCTGACGGAAACGAGCAGATAAGGGGTGAAAGGACACTGAGTGTCAGTGTTTGCCTGGGACACCTGGATTTGTACTGGCATTTCCAGAGATGCCGTTAAGTTTCCTAGAAAAAAATCATCCTTTCTCTCATCTGCATTAGGATCTCAACTGGAATGCTAGGCTTGGTCAGCTGAGTTCTAATGGCTTTCCTGGTATGACTCCCCTTTCACCTTTCCAAAAAGCCCTGTTATCCAACTAAAATATACCAATGGTACCGTTTGGAACATGAGTGTTAGCAGATGGACTAAGGGTAGCCAGATTTTTAATGTTAAGGGCTTGTCCCACTTGGGCGTCATTTGCGTGTCATTTACGCGTTACGACGCATGATGTGCACGTCGTGATGCGCACGTGATGCGTGCATGGTGTGCATTAAGCGCGCATGGTGCATGATGACATAGGCAGTGACGCGCGGTCGCGCACGGCGCCCCGGGATTTTGGGATGTACAATATCTTCGCGCGCCATCTGCGTGACGCGCTAATTATGACCAGGTGGGACAGGCCCTTTACTTAGCAAAATGCTAATGAGACTCAATGCGTATACAATCAATGCACTGTCCTTTCTAATAAAGTGGACATTAACTTGCTAGCACACTCTTGAATCTGCCTCTATCCCTCTCCTATCACTTTCAAACACTTGATCCCAAATCATAACAACTCTTGGCATTAGGAATTCTTCTCACCTCCAGTCTAGATCTTTTCTTTAATTCCATTAAACTGGTGATCACTGACTTCTGAACCCTCCACACATTGACTTGTTTCTGTTTGAATCAGTCACAATTGAACATTCCAAGGGAACTCTCCAAGGTTCTCTTGCCTCATATTTTCCTCTTCCAAAATTCAGGACTATCAATGAAAATTAAACTCAATGAATAGAGAGCTGTTGCTTTGTGTCTATGAATGGCAAGGGCAAGAGGCTCAGTTCTGTTTCGATAACTCTAGTCAAATGTTGATCTTTCTTCTAGAACAGTTTGCTGTTACTCTTCAAGTTGAGGTGCCCCTTGTTCTGGTACTGCCAAGTTATTTCACACCGGCCAGACATCACCCCAGATTTTGTTTTTGCTCTGTTCATCCAAGTCACAGAGGAAATTGTAGAAATAAGCAACTGCAGATTTTGGTTTACAAAGGAAAGACACAAAGTGCTGGAGTAACTCAGTGGGTCAGGCAGCAACCCTGAAGAAGATGGATAGGCAACATTTTGGCTTGGGATCCTTCTTCCCGGGTTCCAACCCGAAACATCGCCTATCAATGTTATTCAGAAACGCTGCTTGACTCGCTTAGTTATTCCAACACGTTGTGTCTTTCACAGAGGAAACTTTCTCCTTATGTTTCCTGTATATTGGTCAGTACATTTGCCAGTTTATCTGGCTGCTGCACATCTGTGAGTAAGTTTCCACTTTGCAACTAGCTTGCAAATCAAACATCCAGTATATATTATTAACTATCCACATCAGTTAACAACCATTCTGTCTTCTTCTGGTGGCATTGTGATTGGATGGATAATATAATTCTGTTCAAGGGAATCTATTAAAATGAAAACAGAAAATGCTGGAAAAAGTTAGCAGGTCAGGCAGCATCAGTGGAGAGAGAAACAGGCATCTTTCAAGTCTCTCATGTTCTGTCAGAACTCGGCAACCAAGAGATGCAAGAAAGTTGTGCATTTTCTTCAAATCTGCAGTTCTATTGTGTTCAAATCTAAAAAGATACCTGATTCTCTACCATTCCTATGTTTCAAAACTTTTCCTAGATTAAAAAATGTTAAAATCCTCCGAGAATTTTGGAGACAAGATTGGAATTTTTAATCTTAAAACAAGATCCCTCACAGGAAAAACGAAGAAGATTGTTTCCTTCTACTGATCTGTTTGGCTGTGAAGAACATTAAAGGAAGAAATCATCATTTGAAAAGCACTGCAATACAAGAAAGAAAAGGATATCAGATTCTGATGGATTTACATGCTTGGGGACTAGGGCATCTGCATTAGAGACTGAACATCAGTCAGGTAGAAAGCAGACATTAGGAGCATTACAAAGGTGATGCCTCATTATCTAGTGCCCTGTTTAGAATCACTCATAACTTTCTAAATTGATCAATATCATTTCAACAATACATCAGAACTGACAGTTTCATTTCCAGTCAACACATTGTTATAAAATTAGTCATAATCAGATTAAATGGTAGAACATAGCTGAATGGTTTACTCCTGGTCTTCTGTTTTTATGCTCTCCTTCCACAATCACTTTCCTGTACCCAAGGATTTTAGGGTTGTTCTGACTGTGATATAAGAGGAAAAGCTTTGGAGAAAAATAGAATTCCTCCAAATCTCTCCCACCATCTCATACCTTTTTTCTGGAGCTTTGTGGTTAGGTACTGCCACAGATGTTCAGTTGCTTGAGAAATATCCTCCATATTTACATATACGTAGTGGCTTGGTAAACGAGGTTGAGCTGTACTGAACTTTGCGGAAATTCCAATTCTGGATGAAATTTCATGAACTCACTCTTGTGGTCAAGGTTGTTGCTGTGAATCTTCAAAATGCAGCAGATGTATAATGAGGTAGTGTGCGCACACACATACACACACGCACACGCAATAAAATACTCAGCAGGTCAGGCAACATTCCTGGAGTGATTTATATTTTCTCAAAGCATGCAGTGAGTAAATGAGCACTAGTTTCTAACCTTCCTTTTCAGATGGCTCCTTTTATTTCTACTGGTGCACATTTGATCACAGTCTATTTGAATGTCTGCCAAGTATCCTCTTACCAATTCCCACCCTTCACCATTTTCTTATTACTTTTAATTTATCATTGCAGGCTCAAAAGAGATCCCAACTGCACAAGATGTACTGCCCCTGCCTGCCTTGGCTCTGGCATTGCCTGGATTAAAGAGCCAAGGTTAAAGACAAGACTTTATTATGAAGAAACACTTGGCAGTAGCAGGCTGCAGTTAAGACAGAAACAATAGGAAGCTTACACAAGGGCAAGATTACACTAGTTCAGTTCCAGTAGACGTGGATGAAGACCACCACGCCTGCAGGAGATAGTTGTTGCAAATGTGCATGGATATGCTGTTGCAGTCTGTGAAAAGGATCAGACTTCTACCTGCCGCTGGTGCCCTTTGTATAGCGACGCTTTGCATACCTTGGGTATGCAAAACAAATAATTTCACTATGACTTATTAGATGTGACAATAGACTATTAATTAATTAATTTAGCCTGCATCCAACCTGGTAATAGAATAGTGTTGAGGTGCAAGATCAACAAGCCTACTTGCAAAACTGCCATTAAAAGAGAACAAGAGTGATTAGCTTATTCTAACATTGTTGAATTTGCAAGGTACCTTTGACTTCAATTGTTAATGATTACACTCATTAAAATCTTTGTCCCATTGGATTGCAGGCTAAAGGTTTGAATCGAATGTGCAGCAGGAATGACGAGGACAGTATTGGAAGGGTAAAAAACAACAGGGTACTTTCAACCTAGCTATTCAGTTTAAGAGTGTGATGCCTCTTGCATCCTGCATTGAGTTTGCTTCACTTAAATAAACAGCATGCTCCACATAATTCCCAAAGCACCGATATGGCATCTATAGCAGAAACTAGACTAAGTGGGACCCGTTGGGTCCCAGTTATGCGGGAGACCTGGTCCCCCAATGCAACCCATTCCCCAATGCAATATTCCACCACTCACTTGATCCCCCAATGCAACCTGTTCCCCCCAAAGCAATATTCCACTGCTCACCCATTGACCCTAACTGTGCAGGTGCAGCTCATCCCCTCATCCCCCAGCACTCCCCCCCCCCCCCCTCCTTCCTCTTCATGTATGGGAGAGGAGCAGGGGAGGCAGGTGTGCAGTGGGAGGGGAAGAGGGGAGTGGGGGTGTGTGTGGGCAGGAGGGTGGAGGTGGGAGGGGGGTGTGTGGTGCGGGGGTGTGGGGTGAACGGGGGGTGTGTATGTGTTGCGTCTCTTGTTGCGTTCTTCAGGCGGGGGCTGTCGGGGATTGGTGGGGGAGCATCCTGCACCCGGGGGAGGGGGGGGCGACTTCAGGCAGGGCCTGTGGGGGCTGTGCTGCAGTGGGGTGGGGGGTGTGGGGGTTTGGGGTGGGATGTGGGGGTGGGGGGGTATGGGAGGGGGGTGTGGGGGAGGGGTGGGCAATGTGGGGGTGAGGGGGGTGTGGGGGTGAGGGGGGTGTTGCAGAGGGGGGGGATGTGGGGGAGGGGGTGTGGGTGTGCGGCAGGAGGGTGTGTGGGGGTGATGGGGGCGTGGGAGAGGGGGTGGTGTGGGGGAGGGTGGTGTGGGGAGGACGGGTGTGGGGAGGAGGGTGTGGGGAAGGGGGGTGGGGGAGGGGGGCGGTGTGGGGAGGGGGAGAGAGAGTGGTGTCTGGGCGGGGTGGGAGAGAGGGAGGGGTTTGTGGGCTAGGGGTGGGGTGGTGGCTGTGGGGGGGTGCGGTGATTGTTGTCGCTGCAGATGCAGCTCGCACTCTGCTCAGCCCACACTGCTCTCCCTGCACACTGCTCTCTCCGCATGCTGCTCTCTCCGAATGCTGCTCTCTCCACATGCTGCTCTACTCCACACGCTGCTCTACTCCACATGCTGCTCATTCCACATTCGCTCAACCCACTCCTTCAGCTTTATTCTCCTCGCTGCTGGTGATTGACAGCGGATGCCAGAAGGTGCGGTTTTTACGATTTTTAAATCTTCATAACTTTTGTACTATCCCACCGATCGGAATAGAACTTGTTGCACTTATAGCACACGAGGTTGGCGAAAGATCATAACTCTATTGTGTACCATTTTTTGTGCAAATGTAAAAACAACGCGAACCGGAAGAGGACACGATGAGAGTTTTATAAGTATACTAGACCAAGGGGACCCGTTGGGTCCCATCCCCTGAATGTGCAGTTGCGGTGGGGGGGATTGGTCACACACACACCAACCATCCCCTACACACACTAACCACCCCCTTGATATTGGAGAGAGCGGGGGAGAGGGGGAGGGAAGGGGGAAGGAGGGGGGAGAGGGAGGAGGGGGAGGGAGGAGGGGGAGGAGAGGGTGGAGAAGGGGGGGGAGAGGGGGGAGGAGAGGGTGGGAAGAGAGGGGGGAAGGAGAGAGGGGATAGGAGAGGGGGAGGAGAGGGGGAGAAGAGGGGGTAGGGGAGGAGGAGGCAGTGGGGGAGAGGTGGTGAGAGAGGGGGGGAGTGGGAGGGGGAGAGAGAGGCCAGAGGAGGGGAGTGGAGGGGGGCGGAGAGAGGAGGGGGGGCGGGTTTATAATCAGCAGAGTCTAGAATGAGGCAGAGAACGAGGGGAGAGTTGGGGGGTAGAGGAGAGGAGAGGAGGGGGTAAAAGAGGGGGGGCGATGGTGGAGAGGAGGAGGGGTGAGAGGAGAAGGAGGGGGGGGAGGAGGGGAGGGGTGGAGGCGAGGAAGGGGGAGGGGAGGAGGGGGAGAGGAGGAGGGGGAGAGCAGGAGGAGAGGGGTGAAGGGGAGGGGTGGAGAGGAGGAGGGGGAGGGGGGAGAGGAGGAAAGGCGGGAGAGGAGGAAGGGTGCGGGGAGTGGGAAGCGGGCAGCGGGGAGCGGGCAGTGCGGTGGGCATCAACCAAAGGATTGTTTCAGCGTCTTCAATCCAGAGCCCCTTGGGGATGGGGGGGGGGGGGGGGGGGGTCGTCTCAGGGGAGTTATCATAAATAACTCGAGAAATAAAGCTTGACATTTTCAGGTAAGGCGATTTCGGTTTCCAGGGGATAAATCTCTATTGGAATATGTGAAAAGTTTACCATTAGTGCGTCGTTTTTTCGCGAAAGTAGGATTATACACACAAACACACACACATCCACATACAATGTCAGTTTTAATAGTTAATAGATATGGATTGATGTGCCTTCGGTAAGTACAGGCATGAAGGTTTCAATGTACAAGGAAACACTTAGTTTAGTTTTGTTTTGAGATACAGTGCGGAAACAGGCCCTTTGGCCCACCGAGCCCGCACTGACCACTGATTCTCACACATTAACACTCTCCTACACACACTAGGCACAATTTTTATATTTAACAAGCCAATTAACCTACAAACCTGTACGCGTTTGGAGTGTGGGAGGAAACCGAAGACCTCGGAGAAAACCCACGCTGTCACGGGGAGAACGTGCAAACTCCGTACTGACAGCACCCGTAGTCGGGATCGATCCCTGGTCTCTGATGCTGCAAGCACTGTAAGGCAGCAACTCTATCACTGCGCCACCATGCCACCCTGTTGTGACAGCTGCATTAATGGGAGTGCATCCACTGGTTTCACATTTTAAGAAAGACGTCGTTTATTTCTGCTTTAAAAATGCTGAGATTGCAGCCTATTCTGGGGGCACGAGGGCACCTCGCGAAGCACTGAGCAGAAGATTGTTTCTAATGCATATGCCACCTAGCATCCTCAGGCAATATAAACAGCTCCAAGCAATGTTTAGGAAACACTAAGCAGCATTGCCCATGACTACAGGCTAAACACAAAATTGATTGCTGGACTTTGTATACAAGACATTTGCTGTCATGATGAAGGCACACGTGAAGTGTAGGTACTTCCATGCGAAGATTATTAAGACAGGTTCCTGTTGATTTGTTTTCTTGATAAACAGTCTGGGGAGATTGAGTGTTGAGATTGATAGAGATAACAATGTTTAGTTGCTAGGCAGGGGATACACAATCTGAGATCATATTCCCAATTGACATTTTCAGGGGACATTTCAGCAAGGATTCAGAAATCTGTGCCATGTCCCGCTCTCAACATTTTGAAAGCTACTGCCTGTGATCCTGACTAGCGCTCTCATCAACCTTTCCAGTATTTCGTGAATGCTGCATCTCGGTCACATTCTAGAGATTCAGCTGCAAGAGGAGCGTGGCCTGGTCTGATCACTGAATGAGTGCAATAGCTTGAATCCACCAAGAGCCCCATAATTTTACTTCGGAGTCACGTGAGTGACTACCTGAAGACCCCGCCAGCACGCATGCGCGAAAATATTGTCGAACGCATTGTGTAGCGACAGGCAGGAGGAGCACCGCTCCTCCAGCGTAAGTTTAAAAACGGCCTTCAGGTAAGTACTTACCAGTCCTGAGGTCGTTTGTCGGCTCTGTGTTGTTGTTTTTCAGAGCTCATCATGGAGTCCAGGACAAAGTCCAAAAGAGCCGCTGCCAAAGTTGCTGCTGAGGACCGCGAAGGAGGCAGCCAGCAGCGGTCGAGTTCTCCAGAGCTGCTGGTTCAATCCGCAGCCCCCGACTTCACGCCGCAGGTGCTCCTCGGACTGGCGGCAAAACCACCCGGAAGTTGGGCAGTTCCGCTGAGTCCGGACCGGAAGACACCCCGCTCGCGGGAAGCGACGGTGGTCGACTGTCCCGCATGGAGCGGATGGTGGAGAAGTTGCTCCAATGTGACCTACTGCAGCAGGGGTATGGTCACAGTGGGTCTCTTAGCAGACCCTCGGCAGCATCCTTTTCAGGACTGCCAAATGTCTCAACCACCTTGCAGGGGAGCATTAGGAGTCAGAACTGGGCTGACTGAAGAAGGGGGCATGGCTGAAGATACATCTATGCTAGGGGTGCCAGAACAGGAGCTATTGGGTATGGTCACGAAATTTGTGATGCCTACCCAAAAAGGGCTGCCGTTACATCCAAAGTTGGCAGCCAGTATCAATTACATGGCGAGAAACCAACTACAGGAGCAAGCCATCAATGACACGGCAGCAATGTACTTAGCTCCGGAGAATTTCATCTCCCTCAATGTGCCTGCTGTTAACAACCCCATTTGGGGTAACATGAGCCCTGGCATCAGAAGCCAGGAAGTCAAACTCCAGAAAATCCTCAAACTACTGGCTGCTGGGATTATGGCCGTTGCCAGGACAGTGGACGGAGTTGAAATGCCGGAGGAGCTACAGGACGCGCTAGCTCTCCTATGTAACACTCAATATGAGATCAACAGTTACAGGAAGAGCATCGTCTGGCCTGCACTCAACCCCAAGTTCGCGGGGTTGTGCAGACCCAGCAGTGCAGAGCTGCCAATATTGCTATTTGAGGACAACCTGCCTAAACAGGTCAAAGACCTCGATGAAGAGGCAAAGGCAATTGGCATGATTAAGGTGCCGGCTGCCACCAAGTCCCTATACCAGCGGCAGCAGCACCCCTATGCATCCACCAGCAGACAACACTGCAGCGATAGACCACCTGGTGGTGAAAGCTCGAAGGCCGGTCAACCTGCTCAACGTTTTTTTTTTAGACCATGGCCTAGCACGGCCTTCTTGGAAGATGCGCCAACCCCACACCACAGCGCCTCCACATCACAAGAAACAAGGACAGAGGCAACCAACGCAGCACCGCCAGTAACCATGGAGGTAGGTGGGTCTGGTTGCCTCAGGAGCATCGCATGTTTAGACTCCTTACAGGTTGGGGGACGGTTGCACTTGTTTCAGGATGCATGGAGCACTTTAACTTCTGATCCTTTCATACTGGAAAGTATTCAGGGATATAAAATTGAATTTGTTCACAAACTCCCTTCCCCTGTTCCGCATACACCTTGTCGGAAGTTTGTACTTTCACAGACAGAAGGTCATGCTGAACTCTTAAGACTAAATTCAAAAGGGGTAATTAAGAAAACCAAAAGAGAGTCTCATGAGTTTGCATCGAACATTTTCACTAAAAATAAAAAAGACGGCGAATGCCGCACCATTATAGATTTGACTGAACTGAATACTCTCGTGCAGTATGCCCATTTCAAAATGGAAACCTTTGTCACGGCCAAACAGCTAATTTCCAATAGGTGCTTCATGGCTTGCATTGATCTAGAGGATGGACACTATTCAGTACCAATAGACAAGGATCATCGCAGATATTTAAAATTTGTCTGGATGGGACAGCTCTGGCAGTATAAAGCGCTGCCTAATGGATTGTCGTCAGCGCCCAGACTGTTTACCAAATTATTAAAACCAGCTTTAGCGTGTCTCAGGAAACAAAAACATATTGTTATGGCTTATCTCGATGATATTTTAATTGTGGGGAAAACTTTGGAGTTGGCCAAACTGGCCGTCTCAGCCACTGAGCACCTATTTCAAAAGCTGGGATTTATCATTCATCCAGATAAATCAAAATTGATGCCTTCTACCACTATGGAATATTTGGGTTTCACAATTGACTCTGTTCATATGTCTGTCACTTTGCCACCGAACAAAGCAACAGACTTGATAGAAGCATGCAACAGCCTTACTGGCATCAGGAAACCATTTATTCGGCAAATAGCCAGGGTGATTGGGAAGCTTGTGGCTGCTTTCCCAGCCACACAATTTGGCCCACTACATTACCAAAACCTACAAAGGGCAAAAATAGCAGCACTCAAGCACTATGCGGGCCATTTTGACAGGCCGATGCAATTACCAGGGAAAGCGAAATTGGAATTACAATGGTGGATAGACAATGCTCGACATTGCTCTAACCCCATCACAATCACAAATCCCTTGGTTATACTACAAACTGATGCCAGTGCAAAAGGTTGTGGAGCAACTAATACCACCTCCAGTTGTGGTGGTAGATGGAGTGCACATGAATTAACCCTACTTCCGGCACTCAGAATTAATTATCTAGAAATGCTGGGAGCATTTCATGGACTCCGGGCTTACTGTTCGGACATGTGCCATCTGCACGTACGTTTACAGATTGATAATACCACTGTGGTGGCTTATATCAATCATATGGGTGGAATAAAGTCGATATCCTGTGATGAATTGGTCAATACAATCTGGCACTCGTGCCTAGAAAGGAACAGTTGGATATCAGCCACTTACCTTCCAGGTAGGCTAAATACAGTGGCGGACACCAGGTCACGCAAATTTAATGACAACACCGAATGGATGTTGGACCGCAAAGTGTTTGCCGACATTGTAGATCGGTATTGAACACCAGATATCGACCTTTTTGCATCCAGACTCAATCACCAAATATCAACATATGTTGCATGGGAACCAGACCATGGGGCAGTAGCAATGGATGCTTGCTCGCTACACTGGGGGGATTTGTTTTTCTATGCATTTCCCCCCTTCTGCTTCATCAGTTGGGTCTTGCAAAAAATTGAACAAGACTCCGCATTGGGTATTCTGGTTGTGCCCGACTGGCCTACTCAACCATGGTTCCCTGTGGTACTGGACATGGCCTCAGAACCATACATCCCAATAAATAACCGTCCAAGTTTATTGGTACACCCTGTGACAGGGGAGAGTCACCCGTGCCATGACCGGATAAACCTATTGGTTTGCAGGGTTTGAAAAGGCCACTTCTGGATTATGGACTCTTGGATCGAACAATCAATGTCATCACAGCATCATGCAGGGAGTCGACCAGAAGAGTGTACCGCACTTATCATAGAGTCACCGTGCAAACCATTTCAGGATGGTTAAAGGTGGTATTGGGTGCAGCGGGGGTGGACACTAACGTGTTTAAATCTTACTCCACCAGGGCTGCATCCACATCGGCGGCAAGGATGATGGAAGTTCCAATGGACCACATCCTTGCAACGGCGGGTTGGACAAATGAAAAAACATTTCAGCGGTTTTACATTAAACCCGTGGCCACACCCGAGATGTTTGCTGACAAAATATTAAGTTCTGTTTTATAATTTCCCTGATGTAGGGGTAGTATTATTTGGTATTGTGAAATAAATACCTTTTTGTTTTTCAGCACAGTTTCATGTCTGAAATACGTTAACATACTTCCTCCATTTCTCATAATGCCAGTGTGTGAGCATGGATGCGTTCCAGGGCATGAAATCACAGAGCTTTGAAATCGTCACGGAGTCACTCACGAGACTCCGAAGTAAAATAGTAAGATTAAATGAGAACTTACCAGTTTGAAGTTTGATCTTTATTTATGAGAGTTTACGATGAGGGATTACGGGCCCTCCGCTCCCAAACCCTCTATTATAAAGGTCAACTGGTATGCTAGTTCTCTTATCTTACTATGTTAGTCAACTCTGGTATCTGTGATTTCACACCGCTGCTTTGAAGAATGTCGTGCATGCGTGCTGGCGGGGTCTTCACATAATCCCTCATCGTAACTCCTCATAAAATAAAGATCAAATTTCAAACTGGTAAGTTCTCATTTAATCTTACTATTAAACTGTGAAGTACTGATGGAGTGGTCATGCCAGGACTCATCGAATTGGCTGACGTGGAGGGAATTAGAGGAGAAAATACCTAGGTTGAAATAGTAAGTGATTTTGAATGACCTACTATTGACTGGGACTACCTTGGTGCTCAAGGATTAGATGGAGCACAGTTTGTTAAATGTGTCCAGGAAAGTTTTCAGAAACAATATGTAAATGTCCCTGCTAGTGAAGGGAATACAAGCAATTTCTTCTTAGTTTTTTAGTTTAGTTCAGAGATACAGCGTGGAAATAGGTCCTTTGGCCCACCAAGCCCGTGCCGACCAGCGATCCCCGCACATTAACACACTCGGGACAATTTACACATACACCAAGCCAATTAACCTGCATACCTGTACATCTTTGGAGTGTGGGAGGAAACTAAAGATCTCGGAGAAAACCCATGCGGTCACGGGGAGAACGTACAAACTCCATCCTGACAGCACCCATAGTTGGGATTGAACCTGGGTCTCTGGCGCTGTAAGGCGGCAACTCCACTGCTGCACCACCATGCTGACCCTTCTTAGGAACTAGGGTGAGAAAATGGTTGATGTGTCAATGGGGGGACACTTTAGGACCAGTGACCATAATTCTACTAGCTTCACCTCTGAGTTGGGTCTCATTTACCTGGAGATGAGTGCCCAGCCAGTGTGATTTGGTGGTGCTCTTTCAGACTTCAGGAGGCACTGATGAGTAACAATGTCACAGCAGGCAGGTTAGTGGAGAAACTGCTAATTTCATTGTCATTGATCAGAAAAGTTACTTCCAAACTCTTCCTCTTGTGAATGCAGCATTATAATCATCTGTTAGAATGGTGTCCTCTTCCAGGTATTTAAGTTACACGGAAGATAGAAACAAAATGCTGGAGTAGCTCAACGGGTCAGGCAGCATCTCTGGAGAAAAGGAATAGGTAATGTTTTGGGTCGAGACCCTCCATCAGACTGAGAGTCAGGGAGCGGGGTATTCTCAAAGTGGTATGGGAAGATCAGTATGGGAAGATACAGAACAAAGCAGATCCTGCATTGATGACTCAGGAAAGGTGGAGCTGTTCGTCTTGGAAACCATTATGAAATCAGATATGGCCACTTCATCAACTTCTTTAATATTGAAAGGGGGACTTTATTAAGCCAGTGCCAATGAGGAACCATCATTATTCTGTGCCTTTCACGTGAATTTATGGATAGGCAAGGTCAGGACAGCATGGAAATCAGCCCGCCAAATCCAGGATACCTTGATGTTTAGATCAATTGTTTCCCTGAAACCTAAAGTGGGAACTTGGCTCTCTGTATGTTCTGTGATATGTCCTGCTTTCTCTCCAACCTCAAGGTTTCCAGAGTGAATGATTTGGATCTATAACTACCAAATTGGTAACCAATTTGATCAAAGCGTGGTCAGATCACAGAAAGAATTAAATGATCTGTTTAAGGAAAAGTGTTGGACAGAATTTCATGGCGTTTCACCCTGCACTGCTCAGGACCCTTGAGGCCTTCACATTCACTAAGAATGAAATTGTTTAATGTTTAATGTTTCATTTGCTAGATGGCACCCCTGACAGGACAACACTCCTATAGATTATACCAGCTTTGATATAATGTTCATGTCTGGGTTTACTTCTGCTTTAATTTTGATATCTGTACTACTTCTGAGATGTAGTACAGATGCCAAAAATGTCCCCAAAAGTGAGATGAGTACATTGAGGGGAGGGGGTGACAGGGGGGATGGGGCAGGGGGGGCAGTGGCACTGGGTAGGGGCACACTGATGTGGATTTAACAGGAGAAACGCATCATGTGTATTTTGGAAATTATTTTAATGCAGAGGAACGAATTAAAACCCGCTGGAAACAGATTTTGTTGCTGTTCCCTTCTCATCTGCTGCAGGTCTAGTGGATTTTCAATCTAATTTTATTACAAGGCTCCAGATTGTTCAATTTAACTTCTAATCAGATTTTTTAAATGCTATCTGTTAGGTTAAATACAAATCTAATGGAATATTTTATTACGCGTGGTCATTTAGATTAGCTGTACTTTATTGCTTGAATTTCTTTCCTTGATTCGTGATATAGGAATTGGAGGTTTCCGTCAATTACATTGTTCTCACATTAAAAGTAATTTCTGGCAAAAAAAAAAAAACAGGTTGATAAACGACAATACAAACTGACGTTATATGTAACCAAATATATCTGGCAAGATTTTTATGTAAAATGTAAACACCACTTTGCCTGCTTTTATTTTCATCATTCCACTATTTCTACCTGTTTACTGAACTAATGGTTAAATTGTGGCTCAGTAAATACTAACTGTGGCTCACTGGTTCCATATTGTACCGATTGAATGACTGTACCTGGGTTCGCTCAAACAGATGCCCTTAAATCATCGTCCATAATGTTCACCCGGTGTTTTCCTCCTACACTGTTCCAATGAAGGTCAATGTAAGCTTGAGGAACAGAACATAATTTTTCAGTTGGGGGTCATTACGACCTACAGTTTCCAATGATATTCCTGCTCAGTCCATGTATATGGTTTCTTGCCGCATCCTTGTTTGTGCCTATGCCAGCCCTTTCTGCCTTGCGCTGTCACCATTCTTGTCATTCCTGGCTTCCACCTGTTATCATCTTGTCCAAGTGTTCTTCCAACCCCCAGCTTTTGGAATTTGTTTACTTACTGCTTCCCCCCTCCCCCCCCCCCTTCCTGATAAAAGACTTGAAACATTCACCCTGTTTCCCTTTTCAGCAACTGTTATTTTTATTTCTGATGAAAGTTACCTCTCATGTCATCCAATTCAGAAGAGATGTGGCTCCAGCAACATCGACACATAATTCAATACTTAGCAAGCCTTATAAATGGTGGAAAGGTTTGGTTCCAAATGTTCTCCTTTCCCTCTTCAGGGTGTGTACATTATGCCATGTACATAATCCAATGGTGCATGAAGATGAGGACATTGTGACTCTTCATTGGATGAGGTAACTGCCATTACAAAGACGAGAGCCCTGGTAAAGTGCCATCAGAAAACATTGGCATCCATATAGCAAGTGATGATTTGAAGACATATTAGTTTAGTTTGTATAATGAGAACATAAGAAGTAAGAGCAGCAGTTGGCAACTGGCCACATAAACCTGCTCTTCCATTTAGTGAGGTCACGGCGGATCTGGTCTTGCTCTCAGCATCACTTTCCTGCCTATTCCCGTTAACCCTCGACTCCAGGGTAATGCAAATATCTTGAACACATTGATTGACACAGTCTCAACTGCTGTCTGACAGACAATACCAATTGTTATTGAATAAGATATTGCCCATTTGCCTCTATTCTGAAACTATTCTCCACCTGTACTGGATTCACCCACAGGGGAAACTAACGCTTTGGCTGCACAGCTTTAGAATGAAAATTGATAGTGAATGAAACTATTGGGCCAACAATTAAATGAGGGTTAAACCAGCATCAGCAGTTCCTTCCTACATAATTAAATGAGGCAGTTCTTTGCCTGTGCTTGCATTGATCTACTTGTGATATTTGTAGAAATTGCTTGGGTAGATTCATCTGCTGATAGATTGTCTTCTAACTGATAGGTGAGGTCCAGTGTACTGCTGGTTCTAGAGTGGAATTGATTAGCTCAACCCACAACTGCCTTTAGGACGGCATGGTGGCACAATGGTGGAGTTGCTGCCTCACAGCACCAGAGACCCGGGTTCGATCCTGATCATGGGTGCTGTCTGTACAGTTTGTTCGTTCTCCCTGTGATCTGCATGGATAGGATAGTGTGTGTAGGATAGTGTTAGTGTGCAGGGATCGCTGATCGGCACGGACTCGGTGGGCCTGTTTAGATGCTGTGTCTCTAAACCAGTGCTTCTTAAATTGGTGAATGGTTCACCCATGGACAAATGAAATTATTTTGGGGTGAATGTAACTACAGGGATGAATGAAGGGTGAATTACTTAATTTATTCAGATATTTATATATATATTTCTATACTTAAAAACGGCATGGCCATTAAAGCAGTTAGTAAGCTCTTATTGGTTTTAATAGCAGTGGAGCTGGAAATTTGATATGTTTTTTTCTCTCTACCTATGGTTTTCTAATTTCAAAGTAGCAGGATATTTCCTAAATTTACTGTAATATAACCTTTTAGGGAAGACCAAACGAGCTAGTGGGATCATAAATTTATAAATGGCAACACTGGAAGATCGCCGTAGGCAACCGTTGAACTGTAACTTTACTTTGTGTAGCAATTTAGCTACCAAAGTTGATACATTGTGGTATTGTGAGCTTTCATCAGGGAGAGTTATAGAAAGTTATATTAGTTGGATACTAATATATTAAATCACATACTCCATGGTTTTTTGAGCTAGTTTTCCAAGAAAAAAAACGCAGTAATCAAAGCCCGAAAGGGTAGGATGGGGCTGAAGCCCACTGTTTAGACGTTGGAATGTTTTTTTTTATCATTCTAATAGAAAGATTTCCCTACTCCAGTGGTAATTACATTTCTTCTTTTTTTTCACTCCTAGTTTTCTTTACATATTTTTAGGATTTTCAAAAAGTTGAATAAATTAACCTAAGAAATGAGTTAATTTATGTTTTTTCCTCGTGTGACAAAATATATTATTATATAAAATTATACATAAGGGAGAATAAGATGAAAATTACCAAAAAAAAAGAAAATTTAGTCAAGGGTGAATTAAATTTTATGCTAAAGACTCAAGGGTGAATGACACTGAAATAGCCTAAGAAGCACTGCACTAAACTAAACTAAACTAAACTAAACTAAATTGCCTTTGATGGTTAGCGAATCCCTGCCTCCAAGGTGTTAATGTGCCATTCATATTAATGCATGTGAATGTTTCATTCACCGGCCCTCAAAAAATCTCAGAAACTTTTAAGACTAAAAATATCATTACAAAATCAAAATCACTAGTTCAAATAGTTCAAACAACTGGATAGCACTGGGGCAGCACAATGTGGCAGCAAGCTGAGCTGGTGCCTCACTGCCTCACTTTAGCCCCCACATCCCAATGACACGATTCTGCAATTGGAACATATTTAAAAACAATGAAATGCTTTGCAATGAACTCCATGAAATCGAATATAAAGGAAATTACCTTTAGAGTTACTATTCTCTCCACAGGCATTTCTTCCTGTTGATTCACATCTCAGAATAACCCCAGAGAACCATCTCCACTGAGCCTCTGAAGAGGTAGAATGCCAGTCACATCAGTATGCAATCAATTGTTGAGTAAGAATACTGACAAGTTTCAGGCCTGGAGGTTCTCCAGGTTAGTCGTCAGGTTAAGCTGCGTACTGCTGTCTACTAATCCACAGTGCTGGGATATCATCAGAAGCGTGCGCAGCACTGGTGTCCCAGGATCATTGAACAGCTCAGCAGATTCCCAAGCCCCTGCTTGTTAAGTAGATCAAAAATGCATTATTAAATAGATCCATCAGAAGATCAACCTCCCAAATGTTTTAACCCCCTGTGATCGACATACACTTTCCCCTTTCTTTGCCTACAACTTCTATGTAGTGTCAGCATGATTAGTCTCATGAACAGGTCCTGGAGTTTAAGGGGACACTGCCACTGATTATTTCTTCAGCTGCGCCAACTGACATTGAGGCATGGTGTTGAACACTGGTTTGCAGGTTGCAATGGGTAAAACAATAATATTCTGCAGTGACCTCTCCTATTGCCTGCAAAGCATATCATTCAACAGTGCATACTCCGCAAGCATTAACTCTTCTGCGCAAGCGTCATCCTTTCCCACTGGGAGCTATTGACCTTTATCGAGAAAGCAGATAATATTAAATGATCGTACATTGAAAATGTCAATCCGCACTTTGTCAGTGTTGTCAATGCTCTGCGGTTTACTGTAGATGCATCTGCGTTGCAGAAAATGCAATTCTGACAGATTAATGATCTGACACTTCCCTGCTGGATTGCAGGACTTCCCTTACGGAGAGAATGGTATATGCTGCTAACTTCTAATGCTTGCTCCTCAGCTGAATAAGTTGTTACTGCGTGTCGCGGTCCGATGTTCTTCATATCCTCCCAGGGACTTTGCAAGTAATTCTCCTACATTGAGAGATTTTGAAGAATGTCTTTATCCAATGGATATGATATGGACAAATCAGAAAGGAATCAGTACAAAAGAGACACATAATAATCATAATAATTATGATCATAATTTATTAGCCAAGTATGTTTTGCAACATACGAGGAATTTGGTTTGCTACACAGTCATACCAAAAAAGCAACAAGACACACAACTACATTAAGATTTGACATAAACATCCACCACAGCAGCTCTTCCCCATTCCCCACTGAGATAAAGTCTTATCTTCTTTCCTCCTTTTCTCCTGCGGTTGGGGGAGTCGAACCATCCGCAGTCGGGGTGATCGAAGCTCCCATGTTGGGGCGGTTGAAGCTCCCGCGGCTTGGTGCTCCAAAAGTTAGTCTCTAACCAGGGATCACAAGCTCCATGTTGTTAAACGCTGCAGGCTCCCACGGATGGGGGGCCCAGATCAATCCCTGGCAAAGGGATCGCCAGCTCCGAGATATTAAGTCTGCAGGCTCCCGCGGTTGGAGCCCCTGAGGTCCCAGCAAGAGGCTGCCAGCTCCACTATGTTAGGCCGCAGTGTAGATCAGAAAAAGTCGTTTCTCCGTCGAGGAAAGAGATAAAAAGTTTCCCCCACCCACCCCCCATCGCCCCCCACATAATACAAAACTAAAGATAAACTAAAATATACATTGTACAACAAACTAAAAACACAAAGAAGGAAAAAGACGAGACAGACCGTTGGCAAGGCAGCCATAGTAGAGCGGCTCCCTGGTAGTGACATTACATAGAAACATAGAAAATAGGTGCAGGAGTAGGCCATTCGGCCATTCGAGCCAGCACTGTCATTCAATATGATCATGGCTGATTATATTAGTATCCCGTACCCCATTCCTGCTTTCTCCCCATATCCCCTGATTCCATGAGCCCTAAGTGCTCTATTTAACTCTCTCTTGAAAACATCTGCAGAATTACATTGTAGTTATGTGACTGTTCCTGCATCCAGATTCTACTTAGGAATTTAAAGTAAAATAATTAAATAATTCTATAGTAACAAGCCGTACTGAAGAGTGATAACTATACTGCAGGACTGACATTGAAAATCCATCCATTTCACAAATGAGTTTTCAGGGAATGAAATCTTCTGTCCTTACTCAGTCCAAGCTTTTGGTGCCTATGCCACTCCTAATGGTTTGATCAGGGCTGTGGAGTCGGAGTCATGGAGTTGGAGCAATTTTAGTGTTGCTGAAGTCGGTCGGTAAAAAAGTTCCGACTCTGACCTCAACGTAAATTTCAGAGACTACATAAATTGGAAAAAAAAACACTTTTTAAACCATAAAATGAAGATGGGAGTACCAAATCCTTCTCATCCCCTTAAAATGATTTTGCAAAATCTATCTATCTATCTATCTATCTATCTATCTATCTATCTATCTATCTATCTATCTATCTATCTATCTATCTATCTATCTATCTATCTATCTATCTATCTATCTGTCTGTCTGTCTGTCTGTCTGTCTGTCTGTCTGTCTGTCTGTCTGTCTGTCTGTCTGTCTGTCTGTCTGTCTGCCTGCTTGTCTGCCTGTCTGTCTATCTGTCTCTCTGTCTGGCTGTCTGTCTCTCTGTCTCTCTGTCTCTCTGTCTCTCTGTCTCTCTGTCTCTCTGTCTCTCTGTCTCTCTGTCCCTCTGTCCCTCTGTCTCTCTGTCTCTCTGTATGTTTGTCTCTCTGTCTCTCTGTATGTCTGTCTGTCTCTGTCTTCTGTATTTCTCTATGACTATGATTCTAGGTATTAAATCATTTGATTTCATTTTGTCACATGGTGAATTACGGCATTGTTTTTGTTTTGGAAGGGGTGGTTGCTGCACCATTCCTGGCTGATCAAGAAGCCGATCATTTCATCTGAAGCAATAGGCATACGAACGCAATGCAAGGATACTGGGATACAAATAATGGATCCAACTTGATTCCAGAACCATCAGTATGGTTGATTCTTATCTGCCTCCTCGCTTCAGGGGTAATTTAAAGATGGACAATCAATATTGTCATTGGCGGTGATATGAGCAGCTTATGAATGAATAAATAACAAATGAGAATATTACCTAAACGCTGGCAAATTATCGAGCTCCGAGTTTCAAAGGGATCTAGATATCCTTGTGCATGATTCACAAAGGGTTGGTATGCAGGAAGCATGTGTAATAAAAAAAGTTAACATTTATTGCTCGTGGGAATTAATAGTAAGATTAAACAAGAACTTACCAGTTTGAAGTTTGATCTTTATTTTATGAGGAGTTGCGATGAGGGATTTCGTGAAGACCCCGCCAGGCACGCATGCGCGACATTCTTCAAAGCAGCGGTGTGGAATCACAGATCACAAACCGAAGATAGTAAGATTAAAACTTGACCATACCAGTTGAATATATAATAGAGGGTTGGGAGCGGAGGGCACGAAATCCCTCATCGCAACTCCTCATAAAATAAAGATCAAACTTCAAACTGGTAAGTTCTTGTTTAATCTTACTATTTTACTTCGGAGTCACGTGAGTGACTTCGTGAAGATTTCAAAGCTCTGTGATTACATGCCCTGGACCACGCCCATGCTCACACACTGCCGTAATTCTGATGGAGGAAGTATGTTAACGTATTTCAGACTTGAACAAGCTGAAAAAATAATAACATTTGTTAATACAACAATAACCCCCTGAACTCGGGGACAAACGTTTAGGGAACAGCACTTAAAACTGAATCCGCCAACGTTGCGGGAGCGGTTATAAATCAGTTATAAAACCGCTGAAGTGTAGATTCACTGGCCCAGCTCGCTATTGCGAGGCCAAAATCCATGAACACCGCCATAGTCCTTGCCACTGATGTGGATGCAGCCCTGATAGAATGACATTTAAAATATTAGTGTCTTACCTGCTGCACCGAATACCACCTCGTGTCATCTGGAGATAGTCTGCACAATCACCCTGTGACGTGGGTTACCATGGCTGAAACAGACCCGTCTCCATACATCTGATGCCCATTTGCAGACGTGTAGTCCCAGGTCTGTGTAGTGTAAGTAATTCTTCTGTAAAGAAGTTACCTTAGTATGGTCCGATCATTCTATCCAGGTTTAATTCCTGTAAAGTCATGACCTGTTGAGCTGTGTTCAGTGCCATTATCATAAGCACTTTGAAGGTGAGTAAGTCCATCATAGGCGACCAGCTCCTGAGGAGGGTCAACACTACCTCATCCCAGTCCAATCTAGCAATAGGACAACAATGCACTCCTGGCACTGTATACAGCACTGTAACTGAGGGACTCGTCATAATGACGACCCATGAGTATTCCAGCACCTTGGAGAGTATAGCAGATATGTAGATGGTCTAGGTCCGACTACAGAAACCTCCCATATCCTTATGTAGGCGAGGTACTGCTTCCTACTGGACTCTCTCTGCACGATGCTGTTTGACATCCATGGTCCTTTATGTTGCAGAGCCTGGCTGCGTATCCTGCAGCACCTGTCTGATGAAGCAGAATGGGGAAAACATAGAAACCCCGCATTTCCCCCCAACGTAGCGAAAACGCGTCCATCGCCACTGCCCCAGGATCTAGTTTTCAAGACATATGTTAGTATCCAATGGCTCAACCTGGACGCAAAGAGGTCGAAATCTGGTATTCCATATTAGGCTATAATTTTAGCAGATATTTGGAGGTTCAATCTACTTGATGTCGTTATTAATACTTGTGACCTGGTGTCCGCCACTATATTGAGCTTATCCAGAAGGTACATAGCTGAACTCAAATTTCTTTCAATCCACCAGAGCCAAATTAATGTTTCCAATTCATCCCAAGATATTAACTTGACGCCACCCATAAGGTTTAATATGCCTCCTCAGTGGTATTATTTTGAAGACGAACATACGTATGCTGCAGATTAGTACATTAATGCGCAGCCCTGGACATGCTCCCAGCATTTCTAAACAGTTTATACCTTGTGATTGAAGAAAGTAGACTCATGCAATCCCATTTACCGCCCCACCTGGAATGGTGTCAGTAGTTCCCCAGCCCTCGGTGCTTGCGTCGGTTTGTAACGCGACTACTAGGTTTGATGTAATGATGGGATTTAACAATCACAACCATTGCTAATCCACCGTTGTACCTCAATTATGCTTGGATTGGCAGCTGCTTAAGCTCGTAATTGTAAGCATTCGCTATACATGCCGAGATTTTGCTTATTCACCCAAGCTTTGATAGCGTAACGACCCAATTATGTGGCTGGAATGTAGCTCCAATTTACCCATAGCTTAGCAGCATGTCGAAAGTCAGTTCCCTGGCGCAAGCAAGGCTGTTACATGAATCTATTATGGCTATAGCTCTGTTCCCTGGATAGTGACAAACAGAGCCGCAGAATGTATGTACCTCCCTCCTACTTGTGAGGTTATGCATGCAGCACTTCCAAGAGAACCAGGCCCCCTTACCTCCATGGTTACCGGCGAGCCTGACGTTCTGGTTTCTAGTATTCCTTCTTTGCTGGGTGCTGCTCGATCGCCTCGGTAAATCCTTGTTCCTGCAGCTGGTGTGTGGTGAGGTAGTCTATGCTGGCTCTGCCCTAACAAGGCTTCTGCTGTTGGGGAGCTGGTGCGGATGTGTTCTTGATGGCCTCGTCTTTGACCGGCTTGGGCAGGTCCTCCCCAAACAGCTGTCTTGGAGGTGTGGTGGAGGTACGACCCAACCCAGCGAATTCAGGGTTAATGTCGGGCCGGATGGAGCTCTGACTAAAACAGTTTCCCGAAGTGTGCTACACAGGAGGGCTAGAGCATCCTGCTGCTCTGCGGATGCACCTGCCCCATCGAGGGTCCTGATGAGCGCCGTGATGCCCGACGCCAATAGCTTCAGAATTTTCTGCCTCTTCATCTCTTGTTCCCTCGCATTGGAAATTATGTTCCCTCAGATGGCTGAGTCGACCCTCGGGACATTCAGGGTAACACAGTTTCCAGGATCCTTGTACTTCTCCGTGTTTCTGAAAGCACCTGGTCTAGGAACTGGTGTGTCGTCAAGAATTAATACTTACTGCCAATGTAGAGTGCAGCGGTACCCCTGAAAACAGGTTTCGGATTTTCGACACCTCCAACTTCTTCTTCTGGATCGAGAGCAGTGGGCTCTTCTGCTGCCGCTGCTTTGTCAAATCGGCCATCTGTTGAATGCTAGCACTCCCGATGGACGAAGGTGAGATTGAAGGTGGTGGTCATGATCCGAACTCCCAGACCGCTGAGACTCCTGCTCTTGCCGACCCAGGTCCTGCTGATATAGTTGCTCCACCATTAGCTCCATCCTAGCCATGCGACCGCTGCCGCTACACACGGACAACAGGTCGACTTCCCCAGGCCCTGATGAGTCGCTGGGGCTTCTGCCAGTAGGTCACACCTCAACGAAGTGGCTGACAGGTACTCGTCAGCACCCGCTCCTGCGGGGCTGAACGACTTCCGCACGGACAACCCGCTAGCCCGGCATCCCTCGGACCTTAGCGGCCTCTCTACCTGACGAGCAGGCAGAGGAAAGGAGTCGGAACCGGTCCCCAATACCGGTCCGTGGTCCGTGCAGGCACACCGTCACCCTCACCCCCAGGGGTCTGTGACGGCGCTTGGCTGGCTTTACCCGCAGCAACGGGATTGCCTAACCATATTCTGCTGCCACCGGTCTGCGCTCCGGCAGCCTGTTCCGGTGCAGTGCCGGTACCTCCTGCTCCCGCAGGCTGTACGACTCCTGCACGGACATACCGCTAGTCCGCCGTCGTTTGGACCTAAGCGGCACCTCTGCCTGGTGGGAAGGCAGAGGGAAGGATCGGTACCGGTCCCCAATACCGGCTCCGCTGTCCGTGCAGGCTTGCCGTCACCCTTAACCACACGGGTCCATGAGGGCGCATAGCCGGCGTTACCCGTAGCAATGGGGTTGCCTAGCCGTAAACTGCTGCCACCGGTCTGCGCTCCGGCAGCCTGTTCCGGTGGACACCGGTACCTCCTGCTCCTGCAGGGCTCCCCGATTTCCAGCAGGTCCATCACCGGCCTGCAGTCTAGCAGGTTACCCCCGGCGGTATGTCGATGCCTCCCACTGCAGCGGGGCATGACCTGTGCGCAGCTCTCCCCATCTCTGATACCTGCATAGTAGGAGAGACAAAACGAGCCGCCGAGCGGGTCACATGTTTACGCACCTTTGCCCCACAGTCACTATGCATAGGTGAGAGTGGTAGGGAGTCCAGGTCTTGCCCATCCTGCTCCCACGCGGTGCTCCACCATTTTGCGGCCCCATGGTCAGCCGTGGTGGAGAGACGGGTCCTGGCTGCGCAGGGCTCCCCGACCTCCGCGTTCTTCTGGAATGGTGGCCGCTGACTCCCATCTGAAGTCGCACGGCCCTTGGAGACCTGCTTCGCTGCCTTCATTCTGGTCTCCATCCCTCTGTAAGCAAACTCGAATACAGACGCTTAGCTATTCAAAGTTAGTATCTTACCTGAGGGTCTTTAAGAAGTATGGTGACCAGCCTCTCATGCTTTAATAACTTTTATATGTTGGCAGTCGGAACTTCTTGAAGACAATGCATACCCTAGAGTAGCAGGGCACTTTAATGTAGCCAGGCCACAGAATCCCTGCAGTTGCAGTGTGGAGTCAGGCTGCCTTTGCTTGCAAGCCTGCTTCTCCCTGAATGCCAGCAACCCGCAGAACCCCTGCAGGCTGCGGTGTAGAGTCGGGCTGCTGCCCATGGCAAGCACAGCAAGCCCTACACCACATGCACACCGCCAGCCCGCAGTATCACCCCCGCGGGCTGTGGTGTAGAGTCGGGGCTGCCGCTCCGCCGTTGAAACTTCTGACGGCGAGCCTGCAAGCCCGACTCCTGCATGCACACCGCCAACCCGCAGTATCCCCCGCGGCTGCAGTGTAGAGTCGGGGCTGCCGCTCTACCGTTCCTACTTTGAACGGCGAGCCTGCAAGCCCCACGCCTACATGTACACCGCCAACCCGCGGTGTTCCCCGCGGGCTGAGGTGTAGAGTCGGGGCTGCCGCGCTGCCGTCGCGAACTTTTGACAGCGAGCCGGCAAGCCCCATTCCTTTTCGCCCGCGGCGTCCCCTGCGGGCTGCGGTGTGGAGTCGGGCTGCCTCTGCCGTCCTCCGCCGGCGAGTGTATGAGCCCGGACCCTCCTGGGTCAACGGGCTTCCCGACTCCAACTATTGGAGCCGCCGCTGACTGCCGCAGCAGTCAGATCCGAGGCGGCTGCGAGACCCTGCGACAGGGCCACCTAGAAGAAAAAGACCGCAGGTTAGTGTTTTACTTACCTGCAGGTCCCAGCAGTAGAGGAGCAACGCTCCTCCCTGCCTGTCGCTCGCATGCGGTCGACGATATGTCGCGCATGCGTGCCTGGCGGGGTCTTCACGAAGTCACTCACGTGACTCCGAAGTAAAATGCTATATTATGCTTCCATTGTATAGGACATTGATGAGAAAACATTTGAAGCACCTCATACAATATTGGTCTTATCTAAGGAAGGCTGCCAAAGCATAAGAAATAATTTGGAGATTTACTAGATTAATACCTGAATTGGGCAGGTTGTATAATAAGGAAAGGTTGGATCCGGCGTGGGGGAACCACCACGAGGGAGTGTGGGAGACTAAACGATGGTCTCCCTACAGTGGCCAACTAAAGGGTTGATGGTGGATACGCAATGGAAGACATTTAAAGACTGCATGGATGAACTACAAAAATTGTTCATCCCAGTTTGGCAAAAGAATAAATCAGGGAAGGTAGTGCATCCGTGGATAACAAGGGAAATCAGGGATAGCATCAAAGCAAAGGATTCTGTGTACAAAGTAGCCAGAAAAAGCAGCAAACTAGAGGACTGGGAGAAATTCAGAGACCAGCAGAGGAGGACAAAGGGCTTGATTAGGAAAGGAAAAATAGATTATGAAAGAAAACTGGCAGGGAAAATAAAAACTGACTGCAAAAGTTTTTATAGATATGTGAAGAGAAAGAGATTAGTTAAAACAAATGTAGGACATTGATGGAGTCAGAAATCCTTGCAGTCAGAAACAGTTGATCATGGGGAACAAGGATATGGTGGACCAATTGAATAACTACTTTGATTCCGTCTTCACTAAGGAAGACATAAATAATCTGCCGGAAATAGCAGGGGACCGCGGGTCAAAGGAGTACTTGAGTGAAATCCAGGTTAGTCGGGAAGTGGTGTTGGGTAAATTGAATGGATTAAAGGCCGATAAATCCCCAGGGCCAGATAGGCTGCATCCCAGAGTACCAAAGGAAGTAGCTCCGGAAATAGTGGATGCATTAGTGATAATCTTTCAAAACTCTTTAGATTCTGGAGTAGTTCCTGAGGATTGGCGGGTAGCAAACGTAACCCCTCTTTTTAAGAAGGGAGGGAGAGAGAAAACGGGGAATTACAGACCAGTTAGTCTAACATCGGTAGTGGGGAAACCGCTTGAGTCAGTTATTAAAGATGGGATAGCAGCACATTTGGAAAGTGGTGAAATCATTGGACAAAGTCAGCATGGATTTACGAAAGGTAAATCATGTCTGACGAATCTTGTGGAATTTTTCGAGGATGTAACTAGTAGCGTGGATAAGGGAGAACCAGTGGATGTGGTGTATCTGGACTGCCAGAAGGCTTTTGACAAGGTCCCACATAAGAGATTAGTATACAGACTTAAAGCATACGGTATTGGGGGTTCAGTATTGATGTGGCTGGCAAACAGGAAGCAAAGAGTAGGAGTAAACGGGTCCTTTTCACAATGGCAGGCAGTGACTAGTGGGGTACCTCAAGGCTCAGTGCTGGGACTCCAGCTATTTACAATATATATTAATGATCTGAATGAGGGCATTGAAGGCAATATCTCCAAGTTTGCGGATGACACTAAGCTGGGGGGCAGTGTTAGCTGTGAGGAGGATGCTAGGAGACTGCAAGGTGACTTGGATAGGCTGTGTGAGTGGGCAAATGTTTGGCAGATGCAGTATAATGTGGATAAATGTGGGGTTATCCATTTTGGTGGCAAAAACAGGAAAGCAGACTATTATCTAAATGGTGGCCGATTAGGAAAAGGGGAGATGCAGCGAGACCTGGGCGTCATGGTACACCAGTCGTTGAAAGTAGACATGCAGGTGCAGCAGGCAGTGAAGAAAGCGAATGGTATGTTACCTTTCATAGCAAAAGGATTTGAGTATAGGAGCAGGGAGGTTCTACTTCAGTTGTATAGGGTCTTGGTGAGACCACACTTGGAGTATTGCGTACAGTTCTGGTTTCCAAATCTGAGGAAGGACATTATTGCCATAGAGGGAGTGCAGAGAAGGTTCACCAGACTGATTCCTGGGATGTCAGGACTGTCTTATGAAGAAAGACTGGATAGACTCGGTTTATACTCTCTAGAATTTAGGAGATTGAGAGGGAATCTTATAGAAACTTACAAAATTCTTAAGGGGTTGGACAGGCTAGATGCAGGAAGATTGTTCCCGATGTTGGGGAGGTCCAGGACAAGGGGTCACAGCTTAAGGATAAGGGGGAAATCCTTTAGGACCGAGATGAGAAGGACTTTTTTCACACACAGAGTGGTGGGTCTCTGGAACTCTCTGCCACAGAGGGTAGTTGAGGCCAGTTCATTGGCTATATTTAAGAGGGAGTTAGATGTGGCTAAAGGGATCAGAGTGTATGGAGAGAAGGCAGGTACGGGATTCATGAGTTGGATGATCAGCCATCATCATATTAAATGGCGGTGCGGCTCGAAGGGCCGAATGGCCTACTCCTGCACCTAATTTCTATGTTTCTAAAGGAGGACCTGGAGTGGGATACCTTGTAACTGTGCCGGCTCCCTTGATGTGGCGACTCTTTGTATACCCTGGGTATACAAAACGAATAATTTAACAGTGATTTGTCACATATGATAATAAAGTATTCACTCATTCATTCATTCATTCATTCATTCATTCATTCATTCATGCAATCCTACCTCTGCAACATTATTGTATAGACTTCATTTTTGAATGCACTATGTATATTAGTTTTGCACTATCATGGTTCAATGGTTCTATATTGCCACATATGCACAGCACAGTGAAATTATTTTGCACAACCACAAATACACAGTTGCCACAATTTTGGCGCTGTTTAAAATTCTAAAAATCGTAGAAAACACAAACAGTCCCAAGTCCAGTCCATATGTTGGAAGTCCTGGTGCGCCCACAATCTAGGAAGCCTGCAGGCCTGTGACGTGGTCAGATGACCTAGTATTACTAATTATTAATTTAGTGTACCATTGATTATTCTGTATTTATTTGTTATGCTATTGCCGGTGGGTGGCGCGACTCTTGTCACAGCGCCCTCTGCAGTCCGTCTGTCTTTTTTTATTTTTTGTCTCGTTTTGAGTGTAGTTATAGTGGGGTTTTTTTTAGTGGGGTGGGGGGTGGGGGGGGGGGGAAAACTTTAAAATCTTTTCCCTGTATGGAGGACCCGACCTTTTCTCTGTCAGGTCTCCATTGTCGTTGGGGCCTAGCACCATGGAGCAGCCTCCAACCGGACCTGGGGCTCCAGTTGCGGAGCTGCGGACTACTCACCAACGTGGAGCTGGCTGAGTTCAGAACGGGAGGAGCTGTGATGGCGTGCTGCTGCTGCCCGACCCCGGAGATTCGTAGGCTCCAGCTGCAGACCGGGGACGGTGGGAGACCGCTTTTCGGAGCTTCCGCTGCGGCAACTTCTCCCGCCCAAGTTGCGGGGTTGAAAATGACCTGGAGCGGGGCCTTACATCGACCGGCGCGGCTTTAATGGCTGCGGGACTTACTAGCGCCTGCCGGGGGCTCTAACATCAAGACCAGGAGCGTGGACTTGCATCGCCCGGCGCAGGCTGAATGGCCGCAGGACTTATATGCCATCGCCCGCCGGGGGCTTTGACTCTGACATCGGAAGGAGAATGGGGAGTGCAGGGGAGAGATAAGACTTTGCCTTCCATCGCAGTGAGGAGGAGATTCACTGTGATGGATGTTTGTGTAAATTGTGTTGTGTCTTGGTTCTTTTCTTGTTTGTATGACTGCAGAAACCAAATTTCGTTTGAACCTCAATGAGGTTCAAATGACAATAAACGGTATTGTATTGTATTAATGGGCCTGTAAAGTTGCAGCTCTCGAAATGCCCTTGTACAAGTTCCTGGTACATGACAAATAGACACTCGTAACCTTTTGAAGACACTTTTTTTTCTGTTGTTGTGAGAGTTGTGAGTCTTTGGAGCTCTTATCCTCAAAGTGTGGTGGAAGCAGAGTGAATATTTTTAAGGCATAGGGATTCAATGGCTAACTTCTGTTCCCAATTTGTTAGTTTTCACGTTTGTGAATAATATCCAAAGAATATGAATATGAACCCAAAGCACCTCATATTTCGTTTGGGTAGTTTATACCCCAGAGGTATGAACATTGACTTCTCCAATTTCAGGTAGTCCCTGCTTTCTCCTATCTTCCCCTCCCCTTCCAAGCTCTCCCACAGCCCACTGTCTCCACCTCTTCCTTTCTTCTCCCTGCCCCCCCCCCTCACCTCTACATCAGTCTGAAGAAGGGTCTCGACCCGAAACGTCGCCTACTTCCTTCGCTCCATAGATGCTTCCTCACCCGCTGAGTTTCCCCAGCATTTTTCTACATGAATGGTGATTTCAGGTTGAATGTTGCAAGTGGTTGTAAACTTCTACGAGAACCAGAGGTTGGTGTTTACTGGTAGTTGTGGAGAAAGGAAAAAAGTTGTGGAGAGAGGAATAAAGTGTGGCAAGCGATATTGGATGAAAGGAGGACTAGGTTGACTGAGATTGCAGTGTTATGGGGATGAGGGTGATGAGTGGGATTAATAAAACAGAGCTGACAATAGAAAGTCAGGAGATATGCCATACTGAATCTGTAAATAGTACGGCATGATCACCTTTTTTGGTATGCTAGGTGATTGTACTCTGACTCTAATGCTTTGAACCTCTTCTGCCTGCCACTTCCAGGCAGCATTTGAACGCATTCTTATTCCCCATCGGGATGAGGACTCTCCACGCAACGCTCATGATCTTCAGTGGCACACGTTGAGACACATTGGAAAATATCAGAGCAGCCTTTCCTCTTTACTGACTTAGCTTAAAATGTCCAACTGCTTCCCTACAAGTGAATTCAACAAATCATCTCCTCCGTTTTATGCGAACTAGAGCTTTAGCTGAGGGAAATCGAGCATTGCAGATCCACAGCACACCTGTTCATGTGCTTTGGAGATGTGAAACCCCAAAATGAACAATATTCTATATTTGTATCTATTCCAGGATATTGCATTTACTTCTCCTTTACATCTCCATCTGTTCTCATCTCTTTCTTCATATCAGGGCCATAAAACTATGGGTAGGAAAGAAATGCAGATGCTGATTTAAAGCGATTATAGACACAAAAAGCTGGAATAACTAAACGGGTCAGACGGCATCTCTGGAGAAAAGGAATAGGTGACGTTTCGGGTTGAGAAGCAGTGTGAAGAAGGGTCTCGACCCGAAATGTCACCTATACCTTTTCCTTTTCGCCAGAGATGCTGACATTTGTCTGTCTAATAATAAAACAAAGAAAATGTGTACAAAGAGAGTATGAGTCATATATTGTGTTCTCTGCAAAAGTATGACCATTATGTTCTTGGTAATTGTTCATAATGAGTAAGCCATATTCTTGTTGGAGGTGTTTGTTTTATTTTGTTTAGGTTTAAGAAAGATAGATGCAGCAACCCAGCAATTTTTCTTTGTTGAATCCATTTATTTTAGGTCGTCTACATTGATGAATTCATCCATCTTATCCAAACAAGTGGAAGTGCTTACAATTGAAAGAGATTTTCTGTTTGGCTTGATTCTCATAACTTTGGATAATGGAAAACAAATCATTATACAACTAAATTAACTGTCAATAGATCCATATTAATGATTCTATATGCATGGTATTTTTTATGAACTGAATACCACCCAATATATCATCTCAAAAGGATTCTGAATCTAAGTATAGAACCCTTATCAAGAAAAATGAGGCTATACAATTTCTCCACTTAAAAATTCTTCAACTAAAGAATTACTTGACGAAAATGAATCTTTGTTTTAATTGTCAGTAATTGTCCTATTATTATTATTAAACTTTATTTCAATCTCAAGGTCCAGACAACAGACGGCATTACATAAAATACATTGCATATAAAAACATCATAAAATACATATAAAAGCTTAGTATATCCATATCTATCTATTCTTATAACTATAAAACTCTGATCTTGGAAGGTGTGCGTGTGTGTGTATTTGTGTATTTATTTGTTTGAGTGTTGTGTATTAATTTGTTTGAGTGTTGTCACATCCTCTCTAAAGAACGACGCGGTAACGGTAACATTTTTACATATTCCGGTAGAGATTTACCCCCTGGAGTCCAAAATCGGCTTATCTGAAAAATTTGTGCTTCTCTAGTTATTTATGAAAATGTTCACAAATCCGATAAAACGTTGAAAACAAATAAGATGATCTTGCTGATAACGTCACAATGGGTCCGCGACATGCGGCCTGTACTGTGTTCCACGCGCTGCGAGTGGCGTCATCCCCCTCCGCCGAACTCTCAGTCCTTTGGTTGGCGCCGTCTCCCCCCCGCTGCTACCCGATGTCTCCCCATTCCTCCCCGCTGCTCCTCCCTGCTGCTCCCCACTTCCGCTCCCCCGCCTCCCCCCACCCCCCACCCCCTGGTTAGCGTGTGTGGGGAGTAGTTAGTGTGTGTGTGACGCCGCTAGCTGCCCCACCCACCGCAACCGTGCATTGAGGGGACGGGACCCTATGCTCCCCTCCTCCTCCCCCCCTCTCGTCTCCTCCCCCCTCCTCTCCCCCTCCTCCTCTCTGCCCCTCATCCTCCCCCTCCTCCTCTCCCCATCACCTCTCCCCTCCTCCTCTCCCAAGCCCCTCCTCTCCCCCCTCACCTCCCCCCTCCTCTACCCCTCCTCTCCCCCTCTCCCCCTCCCCATACCCTTCCCTCCCACCCTCCCCCACCCCTCTTCCCCCCTTTCCCCCTCCTCTCTCTCCCTCCTCCTCTCTCTCCCCCTCCTCTCCTCTCTCTCCCCCTCCTCTCTCTCCACCCCTCCCCCTCCTCTCCCCCCTCACCCCCACCCCCCTCCTCTCCCACCCTCTGCACCCATCACCCATCCCCCTCTCTCTCCTCTCTCTCCCCCTTCTCCCTATGCCCCCTCTCTCCCCTCTCTCTCCCCTCTCCTCCCCTCTCTAACCATCCCTCCCTCCCTCCCTCCCTCCTCCCTCCCTCACTCTCCTCCCCTCTTCCTCCCTCCCTCTGCCCCTCCCCCTCCTCTCCCCCATCTCCCCCCTCCTCTCCCAAGCCCCTCCTCTACCCCCACCTCTACCCCTTCCACTCCCTCTCCCCCTCCTCTCCCCCTCCTCTCCCCCTCCTCTCCCCCTCCTCTCCCCCTCTTCTCCCCCTCCTCTCCCCCTCCCTCTCCCCCTCTCTCCCCCCTCTCTCCACCCCGCTCTTTCTCCCCCCCTCTCTCTCTCCCTCTTTCCTCCCCTCCTGCTTACCCCCCTCTCCCCCCTCTCTCCCATCTCTCCCCCCCTCTTTCCCCCTCATTCCCCCCTCCTCTATCCCCTCCTCTCCCCCCTCCTTTCCCCCTCCCCTGTCCCATCTCTCTCCCCTCTCCCCTACACCTCCCCCCTACCCCACATCTCTCCTGCCCCTCTCTCCCCTCTCCCCCACCCTCCCCCTTTCCCCCCTCTCTCCCTTCCCCCTCCCCCCAGCCTCCCTCTCTCCCCTCTCCCCCATTTCTCCCCCCTCCTCTCCCCTTCCTCCTCCACATCTCCCCTCCCCATCTCCTCCCCTCCTCTCCCAAGCCCCTCCTCTCCCATACCCCCATCCCTCCTACCCCTCTCCCTCCCCCTCCCCCTCTCTTTCCCCCCTCTCCTCTCTCTCTGCCCCCTCCCCCTCTCGCCCTCCTCTCCTTTCCCCTCCTCTCCTTTCCCCCTCCTCTCCCCCTGTCTCACCCCCTCCCCCCTCTCTCCCCCTCTCTTCCCCTCTCCGTTCTCTCTCTCTCCCCTCCTCCCGCTACCACCCCTCCCCTTCCCCATCTACCCCCCCTCTCCTCCTCTCTCCCCCCCTTCTCCCCCTCTCTCTCTGTCTCTGCCATTCTCTCTCTGTCTCTGCCCTCCTCTCTTTGTCCCTGCCCCCTCTCTCTCTGCCCTCTCTCTCTACCCCCCCCCCCCAGATGCGCCTGTGAGTTGGGGGCTATGCGTCAGTGGATAGGGTGGGGATGGGCGAAAAGGAGCCAATGAATAATATTAATATAATATCAAGGGGGTGGTTAGTGTGTGTGGGGTAGTTAGTGTGTGTGTGTGTGTGTTTGTGTGTGTGGGGGGGGGGGGGGTGGTTAGTGTGTGTGTGATGCCCGAAGTTGCCCCCCCCCCCCGCAATTGTGCGTTGAGGGGACGGATCCCAATGGGTCCCACTTGGTCTAGTTATATACTTAAACGTCTGATCTTGGATGTGTCTATGTGTGTGTAATCACATCTTCTCGAAAAAACGACATGCTAACGGTAACATTTTTACATATTTCGATAGAGATTCATCCCGTGGAGTCAAAAATCGTCTGATCTGAAAAATTCATGCATTATTTCTTGAGTGATTAATCAAAATGTTCAAAAATCTCAAACAACTTGGGAAAAAATAACTGCTTATTCCCTGTGCTATCCAAGTCCACTGAGTCTTGCTAGCCCTAGCAAGTGCAAATGCATTTTTTAAAGTTACAGTGCACTGAGTTCAGCTAGCTAGCAAGTGCAATTGCATTTTTTTTAATGTTTAAAAATTCGGGAGGGTGAATATGGTGAAATGAGCAGCCCCTGCACAGTTTTTGGCTATGGGTGAGTGGTGGAATATTGCGTTGGGGAACGGGTTGCGTTGGGGGACTAGGCCTCCCATGTGACAGGGACCCAATGGGTCCCCCTTGGTCTAGTTACTTATAAAAGCATCATAAATTATATTCAAAAACACAATATGTGATTTAAAATCCAGAATAAAAAGAAAGTTTGGTGTCCTACAATGAGACAGCTGTACTCTAGGAATTGGTGTAACCACTTTGTCGACAGCAAGTTCCTATAAGCAAATATAGATATCCAAGACCACATCTTCTGCTTTCAGTTGGTGGTTGATTATATTCACAGAACATCTAGAAGAAGAAGAAGCCTTCTTTCTTCAAAGTAATTTACCACCGATTGAGAAGCAGACATCTCAATCATGCATTTCTTAAAAGACCCAATTTTAAGTGCAGCATTCTTTCAGTACTGCACAAGAGAATCAACACAGAGTGAGCTCTTGTCATGAAACATGATGCCAAAATCTTCTGATTCATAAATCATGGTGTCATCACTGAGCCAAAACTTATACTTAACATAAATTGTCCTAGAACATTTTATTAAAAATAATAGCAGTGCAAAACCAAATAAAGGGTAACCAAAAGCTTCAATGAAAAGTAGAGGAAGGAACTGCAGATGCAGGTTTAATCCAAAAATAGACACAAAAAGCTGGAGTGACTCAACGGGTCAGATAGCCTCTCTGGAGAAAAGGAATAAGTGATGTTTCAGGCCGAAGAAGGGTCTCGATCTGAAACGTCACCTATTCCTTTTCTCCAGAGAGTCTGAGCTGAGTTACTCCAAACTTTTTGTGTCTATCTTCAACTTAATTGAAAAGTTGGATTCATGGAACCATTGATTGATGGCAGGGGCAAAGGCCATTGATGAAAAGAAGCCAAAAGGGTACAAGATAAAGAGCGAAGAAGCATGAAATGTGAAGCCAGAGGAAGAGATGTAGGTGGAAAGGGACTGGTGGAAGTTGAGAGGGGGTGGGGTAGTGGGAGAAATGGGTGCTCAGTCAGTTGGGGCATAGGGAAGAGTGGAGTGGGGTAAAGGAGGGGGAGGAGGGGTGCGGCTGCTGGCTTGTTACCTAAGCTTGGAAAATTAAATATTCATACCATTATTAAGTAAGCTACCCAAATATGGGGTGATATCTTTCTGTTTTTTTTGTTGTTCCAAAGAAGGAATGAAAACTCTTTTTGCCTCATGGTGAAATGGCTGCTCAAAACATTTCAAAAGGCCTGGAACAATGGTTCTTAACTCTGAACATAGTTTTTTTTTGTTGCTAATTGTTAAAATATGCTTTCTTTTCAAAATCATGAGATGAATATGTCCCAATTCTTACCCTTATTTGAGTACTCAGCACAATCCTTTCTGAGTTTCCTGGGTGGAACTCGGGGTACCCTCCCGGTATTCTTTGTTGATATGGCGATAAAAATTCTTGCCAGCTACTGTATGTCTAAGTGGCCATAGCTTTCAGTTGCTCTGGTAGATCCTTAATTAAGAAGGAAGGGTTGATGATTGCCACAGTATGATGTACAGAGTGCTTGCAGAATTACCCAATTTGGATACTCTTAAAGAAGATCCAATTTAGACATTCCCCAGGCTAAACTTAGATCCAGAAATGCTCATGAATCACATCTGTTAGCACGGTCATGAAGGAATAAACTGTCCCTGGAACTCAGTGGGGCTGATTTTTGATCAGAAGGCATTGGAAAATGATATGAATCTTTCCTGTGTGTTTGAAGGTCATCAGTGTTTATACGAACTGACTTATTTACCAATAAAATTGACTGATTATTTTATGAACGATCTATGTATATTCATCATGGCTATCCCTCGAGGCAGAGGATGATGGTCTACGTTCTGTTGTTTTTCAACTCACAGAACGAAGACCCCTGTGCGTGTGTTTGTTTAACGTGTACTTGATGTTGCACTCCAAGAAGCACACAGTCCTTCACAAATGAATCAACTAATTCCAATGGCTAGGGAACCAAGACCACTGAAGCTGATAGATCTGTTGCAGCCTTTTTTTTTCAGTTTTTCAGTTTCCTCCTCAAGGCTTCAAGAGAGTTTATTGTCATGTGTCCCTGATAGGACAATGAAATGCTTGCTTTGCTTCAGCAGAACAGAACATAATAGGCATGACTACGAACAGATCAGTGTGTCCATATACCATTATATAAATATATACACACATGAATAAATAAACTGATAAAGTGCAAATAAACTGATAATGGGCAATTAATGTTCAGAGTTTTATCGGAGCCGAGTTTAATAGCCTGATGGCTGTGGGGAAGTAGCTATTCCTGAACCTGGTCATTGCAGTCTTTAGGCTCCTGTACCTTCTACCTGGAGGTAGCAGGGAGATAAGTGTGTGGCCAGGATGGTGTGGGCCCTTGATGATGCTGCCAGCCTTTTTGAGGCAGCGACAGCGATAGATCCCTTCGATGGAAGGGAGGTCAGAGCCGATGATGGACTGGGTAGTGTTTACTACTTTTTGTAGTCTTTTCCGCTCCAGGGCGCTCAAGTTGCTGAACCAAGCCACAATGCAACCGGTCAGCATGCTCTCTACTGTGCACCTGTAGAAGTTAGAGAGAGTCCTCCTTGACATATCGATTCTCCGTAATCTTCTCAGGAAGTAGAGGCGCTGATGTGCTTTCTTAATAATTGCATCTGTGTTCTTGGACCAGGAAAGATCTTCAGAGATGTGCACGCCCAGGAATTTGAAGCTCTTGACCCTTTCCACCATCGACCCGTTGATATAAACAGGACTGTGGGTCCCTTTCCTACCCCTTCCAAAGTCCACAATCAGTTCCTTGGTTTTGCTGGTGTTGAGGGCCAGGTTATTGTGCTGGCACCATATGGACAGTCGCTCGATCTCTCTTCTATACTCTGACTTGTCCCCATCAGTGATATGTCCCACAACAGTGGTGTCGTCAGCGAACTTGCTGATGGAGTTTGCTCTATGACCGGCTACGCAGTCATGAGTATAGAGTGAGTACAGCAGGGGGCTGAGCACGCAGCCTTGAGGTGCTCCCGTGCTGATTGTTATCGAGGCTGACACATTTCCACCAATACGAACAGACTGTGGTCTGTGGATGAGGAAGTCGAGGATGCAATTGCAGTGGGCGGGTGAAGGCCGGCCTTCAAGATAACTGTGTCCGCCTGGTCCGCCGTTGAGGTCTTGTAGATTGGATCGTTCTTAATCTGGATACTCATCGTCGACCTTACCGCCCTAGGTGGCCCTACCAAAAGCTGGTGCTTCCGACGGCATCGCTCTCTGAATCATGGGGGCATGCAAGCCTCTTCACCACGACAAGGGAAATGATCCAAAGAGGCAAGATGCAAGAATTAGAGGAATGGATACATTTATATTGAATTACATTTTGTGAATGATCCATGTATATCACTGTTGCAATAAATAGAGGATTACATCCATTTATAATGATAGACACAAAATGCTGGAGTAACTCAGTGGGACAGGCAGCATATCTGGAGAGAAGGAATGGGAGACCCTTCTGCAGACTAGTTTGGGGAAAGGGAAATGAGAGACATAGACAATTATGTAGAGAGATAAAGATCAATTAATGAAATATATGCAATAAAGTAACGACGATAAAGGAAACAGGCCATTGTTAGCTATAAATTCAATATGAAAATCTATGAAAGTATCCAAACTATTCAGAATAGTGAGCTGCCTACTGTGAATGTGAGAAGACATGGAAAGGGCCTGCCCACTGTGCCTGCTTATGCATTCAGTCAGGTTCCAGGTGATTAGTAGCTCAAACCGATATACTTATCTTTTATCCCAATGCTAATATGATCTTATTCAGCAAGAATTTATTTATCTTGACCTTGAAAGCTTCAACTGACTCAAAATCTATGCAGGGGACCTCCTTGTGCAATCCTCATCAAATGTCACTTGTCTTTCATTTGATGTCTCAGAATACCATTGTTTTCAATGTTTTGAAGGAATTATTGGGGATTAATGGACTTTTTTTTGAAACATTGCATTAATGTGTGAGCAAAAAAGATGCCACAATGATTAAACACTGATGTGCCTTTTTTAGCGCTTTGGCTCCATTAACAATTGTGCTATCGTGAGTCTAATTATTCAGTGACTGTGTTTACTGGATTAATTTTTTATCCCATTTAAAGTTAAAAGCAAGTTGTCTACTTATTAAGGAATTATGAACTAAATTGACATTATTTTTACATTTTCAAATGTATTGAGCTTGTGTGCCAAAACTTAAAACTTGAACAGATTAAATGCCTACTAAATCAGCATTAGTTAAATCTGACATCTTAAGTCGCTTCAGATATTGGTCAGTTGGAGCTTTCAAGGCTAAGATCAATAAATAGTAGTTGGATATGTTATTTTTTCATAAATCTTCAACAATTTTATTTTTTAATTAACTTTGGTTCGAACTTGGAGTGATTGCAGATATTTGGGAACAGGAGTATCTCAAAACAAGTCTGAATATTTCATTCAGACACAATGATGCAAAAACATTAATGCTATTAACCATACCATAAAACTTTATTCATCCCTGGAGGGAAACTGAATGCCAACAGTCACACCACACAAGAACTTGAAATTAAAAGGGAAAAAAAAGAATAGGACAAGCAACTGTTGGCTGCCTGCCATGTGCGCAGTGCCTTCACTGGAACGAACCACAACGAACAATAAACAAACAAACAAACGAACGCAGTCCGATCCCCAGGGTAGAAGATTCTAAAAGCCCTCCCACACGCCGTGTCCCCCATTGTTCATCACTGCGGTCCTACTGGGTATGTATTTCTGGGTATGTATAATCTGGGTATGGATAATCTGGGAATGTATTATCCGGGTATGTATTATCCGGATATGAAATATCCGGGTATGTCCCATATCTGGGTATGTCATCATGTCCGGCTATGTAGTCATGTCCAGCTATGTCGTCATGTCCGGGTATGTCGCCACGTCTGGGTATTTCATCACATCCGGGTATGTCGTCACGTCCGGGTATGTCGTCACGTCCGGGTATGTCGTCACATCCGCGTATGTCGTACATGTCCGGGTATGTCGGCATGTCCAGGTTTGTCGTCATGTCTGGGTATGTCATCACTTCCGAGTATGTCATCTCTCCGGGTATGTCTTCATGTACAGGTATGTCTTCGTGTCCGGGTACGTCACATCCGGGAATGTCGTCACGTCCGGGAATGTCATCACGTCCGAGTATGTCGTCTCTCCGAGTTTGTCGTCACATCCAGGTATGTCGTCAAGTCTAGGTATTTCGTCACGTCCGGATATGTCGTCACGTCCGGGTATGTCGTCACGTCCGGGTATGTAATCACGTCCTGGTATGTCGTCATGTTCGTGTATTTCATCTTGTCCAGGTATGAGGTCATGTCCGGGTATGTCGACACGTCTGGGTATGTCATCACATCCGGGTATGTCATCATGCCCGGGTATGTCGTCACGTCCGCGTATGTCGTCACGTGCGCGTATGTCACCACGTCCTGGTATGTCGTCATGACCAGGTATGTCGTCATGTCCGGGTATGTCGCCACATCCGGCTATATCGTCACATCCGCCTATGTCGTCATGTCCGGTTATGACGTCATGTCCAGCTATTTCGTCATGTCCAGGTATTTCGTCACGTCTTGGTATGACATTGCGTCCGGGTAAGTCGTCATGTCCGGCTATGAGGTCACGTCCGGGTATGTCATCTCGTTCGGCTATGTCGCCACGTCCGGGTATGTCGTCACGTATGGTATGCCGTCTCTACGGGTATTTCGTCATGTCCGGGTATGTCGTAATGTCCAGGTATGTCGCCATGTCCGGGTTTGTCATCAAGTCCTGGTATGTCGTCACGTCCTGATATTTCGTCACGTCCGGGTATGTCGTGACCAGGACGTGACGACATAGCCAGATGTGATGGCATACGCGGACGTGATGACATACCCGGACGTGACGATATACCCGGACATGACGACATACACGTATATTACGACATACGCGGACATGACGACATACCCGGACATAACGATATACCCGGACGTGACGAAATACCTAGACATGACGAGATACCCGGACATGACGACATACCCGGACTTGACGACATACCCGGACATGATGACGTACGCGGACACGACGACATATCCGTACGTGATGTCATACCCAAACGTAACGACACACCCGGACGTGACGATTAACCCGGACTTGACGTCATACCCGGTCGAGACGACATACCCGGACGGGACGACATACCCGGACATGACATCATACCAGGACGTAATGACATACCCGACTTGACGAAATACCTGGACGTGACGACAAACCCGGACGTGACGTCATACCCGGATGTGACGACATACCCAGACGTGATGATATACTCGGACATGACCTCATACCCAGACGTGACAACATACCCGGACGTGATGATATACGCGGACGCGGCGACATACCCGGGCAAGACGACATACCCGGACAGGACAACATACCCGGACGTGATGACATACCCAGACGAGATGACATACCCAGATGAGACGACATACCCGGACATGACGACATACCCGGACGTGGAGACATACCCGTACGCGAGGACATACCCGGACATGACGACTTAACCGGAAATTATGACATGCCCGGAAATGAGGACATGCACGGACATAACGACGACTCAGACGTGACGACATATCCGGACACGACGACATAACCGGACGTGATGACATACCCAGACGAGACAACATACCTGGATGTGACGACATACCCAGATGTAACGCCATACCCGGACGTGACGACATACGCGCACGTGACGCATACCCGGACAGGACGACATACTCGGACATGACGACATACCCGGACATGATGACATACAGGGACATGAAGACATACCCGGACGTGATGACATACCCGAACGAGACAAAATACCAGGACGTGATGACATACCCGGACGTGACGTCATACCAGGATGTGACGACACACCCGGACGTGACGAAATATCCAGACTTGACGACATATCCGGCCATGACAAAATTCTATGACATGACGAAATTCCATGACATGACGACATACCAGGACATTACGAAATTCCAGCACATGACGACATACCCGGACGTGACGATATAGCCAGACATGATGACATACCCGGACATGATGACATACCCGGACATGAAGACATACCCGTACGTGATGACATACCCGAACGTGACAAAGTACCAGGACGTGATGACATACCCGGACGTGACGTCATACCAGGATGTGACGACATATCCGGACGTAGCAAAATACCAGGACTTGATGACATACCCAGACGTGATGACAAACCCGGACGTGACGACATACCTGGACATGACGAAATACCAGGAAGTGACGATATATCCGGACGTGACGAAATAGCAGGACGTGACGACATACCCGGACGTGACGTCATACCCGGACCTGACGACATACCCGAACCTGACGATATAGCCAGACGTGATGACATACCCGGACGTGACGACATACCCGGACAGGACGACATACCCGGACATGACGACATACCCGGACATGACGACATACCCGGACATGACGACATACCCGGACATGATGACAAACCCGGACGTGGGGACCTACCCGGACATGACGTCATACCCGGACGTGACGACATACCCGGACATGACGACACACCTGGACGTGACGTCATAGCAGGACCTGACGACATACCCGGACGTGACGATATAGCCAGACGTGATGACATACCCGGACATGACGAAATTCCAGCACATGACGACATACCCGGACATGACGACATACCCGGACATGATGACATACCCGGACATGACGAAATTCCAGCACATCACGACTTACCCGGATGTGATGACATACCCGGATATGACGACATACCCGGACATGATGACATACCCGGACATGAAGACAAACCCGGATGTGACGACACACCCGGACGTGACGAAATATCCAGACTTGACGACATATCCGGACATGACACAATTCTATGACATGACGAAATTCCATGACATGACGATATACCAGGACATTACGAAATTCCAGCACATGACGACATACCTGGACATGTTGACATACCCGGACGTGACGACATACCCGGACTTGACGACATACCCGGATGTGAGGACATACCCGGACATGACGACATACCCGGACGTGACGATATAGCCAGACATGATGACATACCCGGACATGATGACATACCCGGACAAGAAGACATACCCGGACGTGATGACATACCCGAACGTGACAAAATACCAGGACGTGATGACATACCCGGACGTGACGTCATACCAGGATGTGACGACATATCCGGACGTGGCAAAATACCAGGACTTGATGACATACCCAGATGTGATGAGAAACCCGGACGTGACGACATACCTGGACATGACGAAATACCAGGAAGTGACGATATACCCGGACGTGACGAAATAGCAGGACGTGACGACATACCCGGACGTGACGTCATACCCGGACCTGACGACATACCCGAACCTGACGATATAGCCAGACGTGATGACATACCCGGACGTGACGACATACGCGCACGTGATGACATACCCGGACATGACGATATAGCCAGACATGATGACATACCCGGACATGATGACATACCCGGACATGAAGACATACCCGGACGTGATGACATACCCGAACGTGACAAAATACCAGGACGTGATGACATACCTGGACGTGACGTCATACCAGGATGTGACGACATATCCGGACATGGCAAAATACCAGGACTTGATGACATACCCAGACGTGATGACAAACCCGGACGTGACGACATACCTGGACATGACGAAATACCAGGAAGTGACGATATACCCGGACGTGACGAAATAGCAGGACGTGACGACATACCCGGACGTGACGTCATACCCGGACCTGACGACATACCCGAACCTGACGATATAGCCAGACTTGATGACATACCCGGACGTGACGACATACGCGCACGTGACGACATACCCGGACATGATGACATACCCGGACATGACGACATACCCGGACATGACGACATACCCGGACATGATGACATACCCGGACATGATGACAAACCCGGACGTGAGGACATACCCGGACATGACGACATACCCGGACATGACGACATACCCGGACATGACGAAATTCCAGCACATCACGACTTACCCGGATGTGATGACATAGCCGGATATGACGACATACCCGGACATGATGACATACCCGGACATGAAGACAAACCCGGACGTGACGTCATAGCAGGACCTGACGACATACCCGGACGTGACGATATAGCCAGACGTGATGACATACCCGGACATGACGAAATTCCAGCACATGACGACATACCCGGACATGACGACATACCCGGACATGACGACATACCCGGACATGACGAAATTCCCGGATATGAAGACATACCCGTACGTGACGACATACCCGGGCGTGATGACATACCAGGACGTGATGACATACCCAGAAGTGAGGACATACCCGGACGTGACGACATATCCGGACATGACGACATACCCGGATGTGACGAAATACCCGGACTTGACGATAAATCCGGACGTGACATCATACCAGGACATGACGACATACTCGGACGTGACGATATACCCGGACATGATGACATACACGGACGTGACGAAATACCAGGACGAGACGACATACCCGGACGTGACGTCATACCAGGACATGACGACATACCCGGACATGACGACATACCCGGACACGACGAAATTCCAGGACATGACGACATACCCGGACATGATGACATACCCGGACATGACGACATACCCGGACATGATGACATACCCGGATATGATGACATACCCGGACATGATGACATACCCGGACGTGATGAAATACCAGGACGTGACGACATACCCGGACGTGACGAAATACCAGGACGAGACGACATACCCGGACGTGACGTCATACCCGGACCTGACGACATACCCGGACGTGACGACATACGCGCATGTGACGACATACCCGGACATGACGACATACCCGGACATGATGACATACCGGGACATGAAGACATACCCGGACGTGATGACATACCCGAACGAGACAAAATACCAGGACGTGATGACATACCCGGACGTGACGTCATACCAGGATGTGACGACACACCCGGACGTGACGAAATATCCAGACTTGACGACATATCCGGCCATGACAAAATTCTATGACATGACGAAATTCCATGACATGACGACATACCAGGACATTACGAAATTCCAGCACATGACGACATACCCGGACGTGACGATATAGCCAGACATGATGACATACCCGGACATGATGACATACCCGGACATGAAGACATACCCGTACGTGATGACATACCCGAACGTGACAAAGTACCAGGACGTGATGACATACCCGGACGTGACGTCATACCAGGATGTGACGACATATCCGGACGTAGCAAAATACCAGGACTTGATGACATACCCAGACGTGATGACAAACCCGGACGTGACGACATACCTGGACATGACGAAATACCAGGAAGTGACGATATATCCGGACGTGACGAAATAGCAGGACGTGACGACATACCCGGACGTGACGTCATACCCGGACCTGACGACATACCCGAACCTGACGATATAGCCAGACGTGATGACATACCCGGACGTGACGACATACCCGGACAGGACGACATACCCGGACATGACGACATACCCGGACATGATGACATACCCGGACATGACGACATACCCGGACATGATGACAAACCCGGACGTGGGGACCTACCCGGACATGACGTCATACCCGGACGTGACGACATACCCGGACATGACGACACACCTGGACGTGACGTCATAGCAGGACCTGACGACATACCCGGACGTGACGATATAGCCAGACGTGATGACATACCCGGACATGACGAAATTCCAGCACATGACGACATACCCGGACATGACGACATACCCGGACATGACGACATACCCGGACATGACGAAATTCCAGCACATCACGACTTACCCGGATGTGATGACATACCCGGATATGACGACATACCCGGACATGATGACATACCCGGACATGAAGACAAACCCGGATGTGACGACACACCCGGACGTGACGAAATATCCAGACTTGACGACATATCCGGACATGACACAATTCTATGACATGACGAAATTCCATGACATGACGACATACCAGGACATTACGAAATTCCAGCACATGACGACATACCTGGACATGTTGACATACCCGGACGTGACGACATACCCGGACTTGACGACATACCCGGATGTGAGGACATACCCGGACATGACGACATACCCGGACGTGACGATATAGCCAGACATGATGACATACCCGGACATGATGACATACCCGGACAAGAAGACATACCCGGACGTGATGACATACCCGAACGTGACAAAATACCAGGACGTGATGACATACCCGGACGTGACGTCATACCAGGATGTGACGACATATCCGGACGTGGCAAAATACCAGGACTTGATGACATACCCAGACGTGATGAGAAACCCGGACGTGACGACATACCTGGACATGACGAAATACCAGGAAGTGACGATATACCCGGACGTGACGAAATAGCAGGACGTGACGACATACCCGGACGTGACGTCATACCCGGACCTGACGACATACCCGAACCTGACGATATAGCCAGACGTGATGACATACCCGGACGTGACGTCATTCCGGGACGTGACGACATACTCGCATGTGACGACATACCTGGACATGACGACATACCCGGTCGTGACGTCATTCCGGGACGTGACGACATACCCGGACATGATGACATACCCGGATATGATGACATACCCGGATGTGACGAAATACCCGGACATGACGACGTACCCGGAAATGACGACATACTCGGATATGACGAAATTCCAGGACATGACGACATACCCGGACGTGATGACATACCCGGACATGACGACATACCCGGACATGATGACATACCGGGACATGAAGACATACCCGGACGTGATGACATACACGAACGTGACAAAATGCCAGGACGTGATGACAAACCCGAACGTGACGTCATACCAGGATGTGACGACACACCCGGACGTGACGAAATATCCAGACTTGACGACATATCCGGACATGACAAAATTCTATGACATGACGAATTTCCATGACATGACGACATACCAGGACATTACGAAATTCCAGCACATGACGACATACCCGGACATGTTGACATACCCGGACGTGACGACATACCCGGACTTGACGACGTACCCGGATGTGAGGACATACCTGGACCTGACGACATACCCGGACGTGACGATATAGCCAGACATGATGACATACCCGGACATGATGACATACCCGGACATGAAGACATACCCGGACGTGATGACATACCTGAACGTGACAAAATACCAGGACGTGATGACATACCTGGACGTGACGTCATACCAGGATGTGACGACATATCCGGACATGGCAAAATACCAGGACTTGATGACATACCCAGACGTGATGACAAACCCGGATGTGACGACATACCTGGACATGACGAAATACCAGGAAGTGACGTCATACCCGGACCTGACGACATACCCGAACCGGACGATATAGCCAGACGTGATGACATACCCGGACGTGACGACATACGCGCACGTGACGACATACCCGGACATGATGACATACCCGGACATGACGACATACCCGGATATGACGACATACCCGGACATGATGACATACCCGGACATGATGACAAACCCGGACGTGAGGACATACCCGGACATGACGACATACCCGAACATGATGACATACCCGGACATGACGAAATTCCAGCACATCACGACTTACCCGGATGTGATGACATACCCGGATATGACGACATACCCGGACATGATGACATACCCGGACATGACGACATACCCGGACACGACGAAATTCCAGGACATGATGATATACCCGGACTTGACGAAATTCCACCACATGACGACATACCCGGACATGATGACATACCCGGACATGACGACATACCCGGACATGATGACATACCCGGACATGACGACATACCCGAAACGTGAGGACATACCCAGACATGACGTCATACCAGGACGTGACGACATACCCGGACATGACGACATACCCGGAAACGACGAAATTCCAGGACATGATGATATACCCGGACTTGACGAAATTCCACCACATGACGACATACCCGGACATGATGACATACCCGGACATGACGACATACCCGGACATGATGACATACCCGGACATGATGACATACCGGGACATGAAGACATACCCGGATGTGATGACATACCCGAACGTGACAAAATACCAGAACGTGATGACATACCCGAACGTGACGTCATACCAGGATGTGACGACACACCCGGACGTGACGAAATATCCAGACTTGACGACATATCCGGACATGACAAAATTCTATGCCATGACGAATTTCCATGACATGACGACATACCAGGACATTACGAAATTCCAGCACATGACGACATACCCGGACATGTTGACATACCCGGACGTGACGACATACCCGGACTTGACGACATACCCGGATGTGAGGACATACCCGGACCTGACGACATACCCGGACGTGACGATATAGCCAGACATGATGACATACCCGGACATGATGACATACCCGGACATGAAGACATACCCGGACGTGATGACATACCCGAACGTGACAAAATACCAGGACGTGATGACATACCTGGACGTGACGTCATACCAGGATGTGACGACATATCCTGACATGGCAAAATACCAGGACTTGATGACATACCCAGACGTGATGACAAACCCGGACGTGACGACATACCTGGACATGACGAAATACCAGGAAGTGACGATATACCCGGACGTGACGAAATAGCAGGACGTGACGACATACCCGGACGTGACGTCATACCCGGACCTGACGACATACCCGAACCTGACGATATAGCCAGACGTGATGACATACCCGGACGTGACGACATACGCGCACGTGACGACATACCCGGACATGATGACATACCCGGACATGACGACATACCCGGACATGACGACATACCCGGACATGACGACATACCCGGACATGAAAACATACCCGGACGTGATGACATACCCGGACATGACGACATACCCGGACATGACGACATACCCGGACGTGATGTCATACCAGGACGTGACGAAATACCCGGACATGATGACATACCCGGACATGAAGAAATACCCGGACGTGATGACATACCCGGACGTGACAAAATACCCCGACGTGACGAAATACCCGGACATGATGACATACCCAGACATGAAGAAATACCCGGACATGACGTCATACCAGGACGTGACGAAATATGCAGACTTGACGACATACCCGGACATGACGAAATTCCATGACATGACGACATACCCGGACATGATGACATTCCCGGATATGAAGACATACCCGTACGTGACGACATACCCGGGCGTGATGACATACCAGGACGTGACGACATACGCGCACGTGACGACATACCCGGACATGATGACATACCCGGACATGACGACATACCCGGACATGACGACATACCCGGACATGATGACATACCCGGACGTGATGACAAACCCGGACGTGAGGACATACCCGGACATGACGACATACCCGGACATGACGACATACCCGGACATGACGAAATTCCAGCACATCACGACTTACCCGGATGTGATGACATAGCCGGATATGACGACATACCCGGACATGATGACATACCCGGACATGAAGACAAACCCGGACGTGATGACATACCCGGACGTGACGATATAGCCAGACATGATGACATACCCGGACATGATGACATACCCGGACAAGAAGACATACCCGGACGTGATGACATACCCGAACGTGACAAAATACCAGGACGTGATGACATACCCGGACGTGACGTCATACCAGGATGTGACGACATATCCGGACGTGGCAAAATACCAGGACTTGATGACATACCCAGACGTGATGAGAAACCCGGACGTGACGACATACCTGGACATGACGAAATACCAGGAAGTGACGATATACCCGGACGTGACGAAATAGCAGGACGTGACGACATACCCGGACGTGACGTCATACCCGGACCTGACGACATACCCGAACCTGACGATATAGCCAGACGTGATGACATACCCGGACGTGACGACATACGCGCACATGACGACACACCCGGACATGACGACATACCCGGACATGATGACAAACCCGGACGTGAGGACCTACCCGGACATGACGTCATACCCGGACGAGACGACATACCCGGACATGACGACATACCCGGACATGATGACATACCCGGATATGATGACATACCCGGACATGATGACATACCCGGACGTGACGAAATACCAGGACGTGACGACATACCCGGACGTGACGAAATACCAGGACGAGACGACATACCCGGACGTGACGTCATACCCGGACCTGACGACATACCCGGACGTGACGTCATTCCGGGACGTGACGACATACTCGCATGTGACGACATACCTGGACATGACGACATACCCGGTCGTGACGTCATTCCGGGACGTGACGACATACCCGGACATGATGACATACCCGGATATGATGACATACCCGGATGTGACGAAATACCCGGACATGACGACGTACCCGGACATGACGACATACTCGGATATGACGAAATTCCAGGACATGACGACATACCCGGACGTGATGACATACCCGGACATGACGACATACCCGGACATGATGACATACCGGGACATGAAGACATACCCGGACGTGATGACATACACGAACGTGACAAAATGCCAGGACGTGATGACATACCCGAACGTGACGTCATACCAGGATGTGACGACACACCCGGACGTGACGAAATATCCAGACTTGACGACATATCCGGACATGACAAAATTCTATGACATGACGAATTTCCATGACATGACGACATACCAGGACATTACGAAATTCCAGCACATGACGACATACCCGGACATGTTGACATACCCGGACGTGACGACATACCCGAACGTGACGTCATACCAGGATGTGACGACACACCCGGACGTGACGAAATATCCAGACTTGACGACATATCCGGACATGACAAAATTCTATGACATGACGAATTTCCATGACATGACGACATACCAGGACATTACGAAATTCCAGCACATGACGACATACCCGGACATGTTGACATACCCGGACGTGACGACATACCCGGACTTGACGACATACCCGGATGTGAGGACATACCCGGACCTGACGACATACCCGGACGTGACGATATAGCCAGACATGATGACATACCCGGACATGATGACATACCCGGACATGAAGACATACCCGGACGTGATGACATACCTGAACGTGACAAAATACCAGGACGTGATGACATACCTGGACGTGACGTCATACCAGGATGTGACGACATATCCGGACATGGCAAAATACCAGGACTTGATGACATACCCAGACGTGATGACAAACCCGGATGTGACGACATACCTGGACATGACGAAATACCAGGAAGTGACGATATACCCGGACGTGACGAAATAGCAGGACGTGACGACATACCCGGACGTGACGTCATACCCGGACCTGACGACATACCCGAACCTGACGATATAGCCAGACGTGATGACATACCCGGACGTGACGACATACGCGCACGTGACGACATACCCGGGCATGATGACATACCCGGACATGACGACATACCCGGAGATGACGACATACCCGGACATGATGACATACCCGGACATGATGACAAACCCGGACGTGAGGACATACCCGGACATGACGACATACCCGAACATGATGACATACCCGGACATGACGAAATTCCAGCACATCACGACTTACCCGGATGTGATGACATACCCGGATATGACGACATACCCGGACATGATGACATACCCGGACATGACGACATACCCGGACACGACGAAATTCCAGGACATGATGATATACCCGGACTTGACGAAATTCCACCACATGACGACATACCCGGACATGATGACATACCCGGACATGACGACATACCCGGACATGATGACATACCCGGACATGACGACATACCCGAAACGTGAGGACATACCCAGACATGACGTCATACCAGAACGTGACGACATACCCGGACATGACGACATACCCGGACACGACGAAATTCCAGGACATGATGATATACCCGGACTTGACGAAATTCCACCACATGACGACATACCCGGACATGATGACATACCCGGACATGACGACATACCCGGACATGATGACATACCCGGACATGATGACATACCGGGACATGAAGACATACCCGGACGTGATGACATACCCGAACGTGACAAAATACCAGAACGTGATGACATACCCGAACGTGACGTCATACCAGGATGTGACGACACACCCGGACGTGACGAAATATCCAGACTTGACGACATATCCGGACATGACAAAATTCTATGACATGACGAATTTCCATGACATGACGACATACCAGGACATTACGAAATTCCAGCACATGACGACATACCCGGACATGTTGACATACCCGGACGTGACGACATACCCGGACTTGACGACATACCCGGATGTGAGGACATACCCGGACCTGACGACATACCCGGACGTGACGATATAGCCAGACATGATGACATACCCGGACATGATGACATACCCGGACATGAAGACATACCCGGACGTGATGACATACCCGAACGTGACAAAATACCAGGACGTGATGACATACCTGGACGTGACGTCATACCAGGATGTGACGACATATCCTGACATGGCAAAATACCAGGACTTGATGACATACCCAGACGTGATGACAAACCCGGACGTGACGACATACCTGGACATGACGAAATACCAGGAAGTGACGATATACCCGGACGTGACGAAATAGCAGGACGTGACGAAATACCCGGACATGATGACATACCCGGACATGAAGAAATACCCGGACGTGATGACATACCCGGACGTGACAAAATACCCCGACGTGACGAAATACCCGGACATGATGACATACCCAGACATGAAGAAATACCCGGACATGACGTCATACCAGGACGTGACGAAATATGCAGACTTGACGACATACCCGGACATGACGAAATTCCATGACATGACGACATACCCGGACATGACGAAATTCCAGCACATGACGACATACCCGGACATGATGACATTCCCGGATATGAAGACATACCCGTACGTGACGACATACCCGGGCGTGATGACATACCAGGACGTGACGACATACGCGCACGTGACGACATACCCGGACATGATGACATACCCGGACATGACGACATACCCGGACATGACGACATACCCGGACATGATGACATACCCGGACGTGATGACAAACCCGGACGTGAGGACATACCCGGACATGACGACATACCCGGACATGACGACATACCCGGACCTGACGACATACCCGAACCTGACGATATAGCCAGACGTGATGACATACCCGGACGTGACGACATACGCGCACGTGACGACATACCTGGACATGATGACATACCCGGACATGACGACATACCCGGACATGACGACATACCCGGACATGACGACATACCCGGACATGAAAACATACCCGGACGTGATGACATACGCGGACATGACGACATACCCGGACTTGACGACATACCTGGACGTGATGTCATACCAGGACGTGACGAAATACCCGGACATGATGACATACCCGGACATGAAGAAATACCCGGACGTGATGACATACCCGGACGTGACAAAATACCCCGACGTGACGAAATACCCGGACATGATGACATACCCAGACATGAAGAAATACCCGGACATGACGTCATACCAGGACGTGACGAAATATGCAGACTTGACGACATACCCGGACATGACGAAATTCCATGACATGACGACATACCCGGACATGACGAAATTCCAGCACATGACGACATACCCGGACATGATGACATTCCCGGATATGAAGACATACCCGTACGTGACGACATACCCGGGCGTGATGACATACCAGGACGTGACGACATACGCGCACGTGACGACATACCCGGACATGATGACATACCCGGACATGACGACATACCCGGACATGACGACATACCCGGACATGATGACATACCCGGACGTGATGACAAACCCGGACGTGAGGACATACCCGGACATGACGACATACCCGGACATGACGACATACCCGGACATGACGAAATTCCAGCACATCACGACTTACCCGGATGTGATGACATAGCCGGATATGACGACATACCCGGACATGATGACATACCCGGACATGAAGACAAACCCGGACGTGATGACATACCCGGACGTGACGACATACCCGGACATGACGACATACCCGGACATGACGACATACCCAGACATGATGACATACCCGGACGTGAGGACATACCCGGACATGACGTCATACGCGGACGTGATGACATACCAGGACATGACGACATAGGCGGACATGACGACATACCCGGATGTGATGACATACCCGGACGTGACGACATACCTGGACATGACGACATACCCGGACGTGACGTCATACCAGGACGTGACAATATACCAGGACGTGATGACATACCCGGACGTGACGTCATACCAGGATGTGACGACATATCCGGACGTGGCAAAATACCAGGACTTGATGACAGACCCAGACGTGACGACAAACCCTGACGTGATGACATACCTGGACATGACGAAATACCGGGAGATGACGACATACGCGGACATGACGACATACCCGGACATGACGCAATTCCAGCACATGACGACATACCCGGACATGCTGACATACCCGGATATGACGACAGACCCGGACATGATGACATACCCGGACATGAAAACATACCCGGACGTGATGACATACCCGGACATGACGACATACCCGGACATGACGACATACCCGGACGTGATGTCATACCAGGACGTGACGAAATACCCGGACATGATGACATACCCGGACATGAAGAAATACCCGGACGTGATGACATACCCGGACGTGACAAAATACCCCGACGTGACGAAATACCCGGACATGATGACATACCCAGACATGAAGAAATACCCGGACATGACTTCATACCAGGACGTGACGAAATATGCAGACTTGACGACATACCCGGACATGACGAAATTCCAGCACATGACGACATGCCCGGACATGACGACATACCCGGACATAACGACATACCCGGACATGACGAAATTCCAGCAATCACGACTTACCCGGATGTGATGACATACCCGGATATGACGACATACCCGGACATGATGACATACCCTTACATGAAGACAAACCCGGACGTGATGACATACCCGAAACGTGATTACATACCCAGACATGACGTCATACCAGGACGTGACGACATACCCGGACATGACGACATACCCGGATGTGACGAAATACCCGGACATGAAGATATACCCGGACATGACAAAATTCCACCACATGACGACACACCCGGACATGATGACATACCCGGACATGACGACATACCCGGACATGAAGACATACCCGGACGTGACGACATACCTGGACATAACGGCATACCAGGACGTGACGAAATACCCGGACATGATGACATACACGGACATGAAGAAATACCCGGACGTGATGACATACCCGGACGTGACAAAATACCCCGACGTGACGAAATACCCGGAAATGATGACATACCCAGACATGAAGAAATACCCGGACATGACGTCATACCAGGACGTGACGAAATATCCAGACTTGACGACATACCCGGACATGACGAAATTCCATGGCATGACGAAATTCCATGACATGACGACATACCCGGACATGACGAAATTCCAGCACATGACGACATACCCGGACATGATGACATTCCCGGATATGAAGACATACCCGTACGTGACGACATACCCGGGCGTGATGACATACCAGGACGTGATGACATACCCAGAAGTGAGGACATACCCGGACGTGACGACATATCCGGACATGACGACATACCCGGATGTGACGAAATACCCGGACTTGACGATAAATCCGGACGTGACATCATACCAGGACATGACGACATACTCGGACGTGACGATATACCCGGACATGATGACATACCCGGACGTGACGAAATACCAGGACGAGACGACATACCCGGACGTGACGTCATACCAGGACATGACGACATACCCGGACATGACGACATACCCGGACACGACGAAATTCCAGGACATGACGACATACCCGGACATGATGACATACCCGGACATGACGACATACCCGGACATGATGACATACCCGGATATGATGACATACCCGGACATGATGACATACCCGGACGTGATGAAATACCAGGACGTGACGACATACCCGGACGTGACGAAATACCAGGACGAGACGACATACCCGGACGTGACTTCATACCCGGACCTGACGACATACCCGGACGTGACGACATACGCGCATGTGACGACATACCCGGACATGACGACATACCCGGACATGATGACATACAGGGACATGAAGACATACCCGGACGTGATGACATACCCGAACGAGACAAAATACCAGGACGTGATGACATACCCGGACGTGACGTCATACCAGGATGTGACGACACACCCGGACGTGACGAAATATCCAGACTTGACGACATATCCGGCCATGACAAAATTCTATGACATGACGAAATTCCATGACATGACGACATACCAGGACATTACGAAATTCCAGCACATGACGACATACCCGGACGTGACGATATAGCCAGACATGATGACATACCCGGACATGATGACATACCCGGACATGAAGACATACCCGTACGTGATGACATACCCGAACGTGACAAAGTACCAGGACGTGATGACATACCCGGACGTGACGTCATACCAGGATGTGACGACATATCCGGACGTAGCAAAATACCAGGACTTGATGACATACCCAGACGTGATGACAAACCCGGACGTGACGACATACCTGGACATGACGAAATACCAGGAAGTGACGATATATCCGGACGTGACGAAATAGCAGGACGTGACGACATACCCGGACGTGACGTCATACCCGGACCTGACGACATACCCGAACCTGACGATATAGCCAGACGTGATGACATACCCGGACGTGACGACATACCCGGACAGGACGACATACCCGGACATGACGACATACCCGGACATGACGACATACCCGGACATGACGACATACCCGGACATGATGACAAACCCGGACGTGGGGACCTACCCGGACATGACGTCATACCCGGACGTGACGACATACCCGGACATGACGACACACCTGGACGTGACGTCATAGCAGGACCTGACGACATACCCGGACGTGACGATATAGCCAGACGTGATGACATACCCGGACATGACGAAATTCCAGCACATGACGACATACCCGGACATGACGACATACCCGGACATGACGACATACCCGGACATGACGAAATTCCAGCACATCACGACTTACCCGGATGTGATGACATACCCGGATATGACGACATACCCGGACATGATGACATACCCGGACATGAAGACAAACCCGGATGTGACGACACACCCGGACGTGACGAAATATCCAGACTTGACGACATATCCGGACATGACACAATTCTATGACATGACGAAATTCCATGACATGACGATATACCAGGACATTACGAAATTCCAGCACATGACGACATACCAGGACATGTTGACATACCCGGACGTGACGACATACCCGGACTTGACGACATACCCGGATGTGAGGACATACCCGGACATGACGACATACCCGGACATGATGACATACAGGGACATGAAGACATACCCGGACGTGATGACATACCCGAACGAGACAAAATACCAGGACGTGATGACATACCCGGACGTGACGTCATACCAGGATGTGACGACACACCCGGACGTGACGAAATATCCAGACTTGACGACATATCCGGCCATGACAAAATTCTATGACATGACGAAATTCCATGACATGACGACATACCAGGACATTACGAAATTCCAGCACATGACGACATACCCGGACGTGACGATATAGCCAGACATGATGACATACCCGGACATGATGACATACCCGGACATGAAGACATACCCGTACGTGATGACATACCCGAACGTAACAAAGTACCAGGACGTGATGACATACCCGGACGTGACGTCATACCAGGATGTGACGACATATCCGGACGTAGCAAAATACCAGGACTTGATGACATACCCAGACGTGATGACAAACCCGGACGTGACGACATACCTGGACATGACGAAATACCAGGAAGTGACGATATATCCGGACGTGACGAAATAGCAGGACGTGACGACATACCCGGACGTGACGTCATACCCGGACCTGACGACATACCCGAACCTGACGATATACCCAGACGTGATGACAAACCCGGACGTGACGACATACCTGGACATGACGAAATACCAGGAAGTGACGATATATCCGGACGTGACGAAATAGCAGGACGTGACGACATACCCGGACGTGACGTCATACCCGGACCTGACGACATACCCGAACCTGACGATATAGCCAGACGTGATGACATACCCGGACGTGACGACATACCCGGACAGGACGACATACCCGGACATGACGACATACCCGGACATGACGACATACCCGGACATGACGACATACCCGGACATGATGACAAACCCGGACGTGGGGACCTACCCGGACATGACGTCATACCCGGACGTGACGACATACCCGGACATGACGACACACCTGGACGTGACGTCATAGCAGGACCTGACGACATACCCGGACGTGACGATATAGCCAGACGTGATGACATACCCGGACATGACGAAATTCCAGCACATGACGACATACCCGGACATGACGACATACCCGGACATGACGACATACCCGGACATGACGAAATTCCAGCACATCACGACTTACCCGGATGTGATGACATACCCGGATATGACGACATACCCGGATGTGATGACATACCCGGACATGAAGACAAACCTGGATGTGACGACACACCCGGACGTGACGAAATATCCAGACTTGACGACATATCCGGACATGACACAATTCTATGACATGACGAAATTCCATGACATGACGATATACCAGGACATTACGAAATTCCAGCACATGACGACATACCTGGACATGTTGACATACCCGGACGTGACGACATACCCGGACTAGACGACATACCCGGATGTGAGGACATACCCGGACATGACGACATACCCGGACGTGACGATATAGCCAGACATGATGACATACCCGGACATGATGACATACCCGGACAAGAAGACATACCCGGACGTGATGACATACCCGAACGTGACAAAATACCAGGACGTGATGACATACCCGGACGTGACGTCATACCAGGATGTGACGACATATCCGGACGTGGCAAAATACCAGGACTTGATGACATACCCAGATGTGATGAGAAACCCGGACGTGACGACATACCTGGACATGACGAAATACCAGGAAGTGACGATATACCCGGACGTGACGAAATAGCAGGACGTGACGACATACCCGGACGTGACGTCATACCCGGACCTGACGACATACCCGAACCTGACGATATAGCCAGACGTGATGACATACCCGGACGTGACGACATACGCGCACGTGACGACATACCCGGACATGACGATATAGCCAGACATGATGACATACCCGGACATGATGACATACCCGGACATGAAGACATACCCGGACGTGATGACATACCCGAACGTGACAAAATACCAGGACGTGATGACATACCTGGACGTGACGTCATACCAGGATGTGACGACATATCCGGACATGGCAAAATACCAGGACTTGATGACATACCCAGACGTGATGACAAACCCGGACGTGACGACATACCTGGACATGACGAAATACCAGGAAGTGACGATATACCCGGACGTGACGAAATAGCAGGACGTGACGACATACCCGGACGTGACGTCATACCCGGACCTGACGACATACCCGAACCTGACGATATAGCCAGACGTGATGACATACCCGGACGTGACGACATACGCGCACGTGACGACATACCCGGACATGATGACATACCCGGACATGACGACATACCCGGACATGACGACATACCCGGACATGATGACATACCCGGACATGATGACAAACCCGGACGTGAGGACATACCCGGACATGACGACATACCCGGACATGACGACATACCCGGACATGACGAAATTCCAGCACATCACGACTTACCCGGATGTGATGACATAGCCGGATATGACGACATACCCGGACATGATGACATACCCGGACATGAAGACAAACCCGGACGTGACGTCATAGCAGGACCTGACGACATACCCGGACGTGACGATATAGCCAGACGTGATGACATACCCGGACATGACGAAATTCCAGCACATGACGACATACCCGGACATGACGACATACCCGGACATGACGACATACCCGGACATGACGAAATTCCAGCACATCACGACTTACCCGGATGTGATGACATACCCGGATATGACGACATACCCGGACATGATGACATACCCGGACATGAAGACAAACCCGGATGTGACGACACACCCGGACGTGACGAAATATCCAGACTTGACGACATATCCGGACATGACACAATTCTATGACATGACGAAATTCCATGACATGACGATATACCAGGACATTACGAAATTCCAGCACATGACGACATACCTGGACATGTTGACATACCCGGACGTGACGACATACCCGGACTTGACGACATACCCGGATGTGAGGACATACCCGGACATGACGACATACCCGGACGTGACGATATAGCCAGACATGATGACATACCCGGACATGATGACATACCCGGACAAGAAGACATACCCGGACGTGATGACATACCCGAACGTGACAAAATACCAGGACGTGATGACATACCCGGACGTGACGTCATACCAGGATGTGACAACATATCCGGACGTGGCAAAATACCAGGACTTGATGACATACCCAGATGTGATGAGAAACCCGGACGTGACGACATACCTGGACATAACGAAATACCAGGAAGTGACGATATACCCGGACGTGACGAAATAGCAGGACGTGACGACATACCCGGACGTGACGTCATACCCGGACCTGCGACATACCCGAACCTGACGATATAGCCAGACGTGATGACATACCCGGACGTGACGACATACGCGCACGTGACGACATACCCGGACATGACGATATAGCCAGACATGATGACATACCCGGACATGATGACATACCCGGACATGAAGACATACCCGGACGTGATGACATACCCGAACGTGACAAAATACCAGGACGTGATGACATACCTGGACGTGACGTCATACCAGGATGTGACGACATATCCGGACATGGCAAAATACCAGGACTTGATGACATACCCAGACGTGATGACAAACCCGGACGTGACGACATACCTGGACATGACGAAATACCAGGAAGTGACGATATACCCGGACGTGACGAAATAGCAGGACGTGACGACATACCCGGACGTGACGTCATACCCGGACCTGACGACATACCCGGACATGACGACATACCCGGACATGACGAAATTCCAGCACATCACGACTTACCCGGATGTGATGACATAGCCGGATATGACAACATACCCGGACATGATGACATACCCGGACATGACGATATAGCCAGACGTGATGACGTACCCGGACGTGACGACATACGCGCACGTGACGACATACCCGGACATGATGACATACCCGGACATGACGACATACCCGGACATGACGACATACCCGGACATGATGACATACCCGGACATGATGACAAACCCGGACGTGAGGACATACCCGGACATGACGACATACCCGGACATGACGACATACCCGGACATGACGAAATTCCAGCACATCACGACTTACCCGGATGTGATGACATAGCCGGATATGACGACATACCCGGACATGATGACATACCCGGACATGAAGACAAACCCGGACGTGATGACATACCCGGACGTGACGACATACCCGGACATGACGACATACCCGGACATGACGACATACCCGAAACGTGAGGACATACCCAGACATGACGTCATACCAGGACGTGACGACAAACCAGGACATGACGACATACGCGGACATGACGACATACCCGGACGTGATGACATACCCGGACGTGACGACATACCTGGACATGACGACATACCCGGACGTGACGTCATACCAGGACGTGACAATATACCAGGACGTGATGACATACCCGGACGTGACGTCATACCAGGATGTGACGACATATCCGGACGTGGCAAAATACCAGGACTTGATGACAGACCCAGACGTGACGACAAACCCTGACGTGATGACATACCTGGACATGACGAAATACCGGGAGATGACGACATACGCGGACATGACGACATACCCGGACATGACGCAATTCCAGCACATGACGACATACCCGGACATGCTGACATACCCGGATATGACGACAGTCACGGACATGATGACATACCCGGACATGAAAACATACCCGGACGTGATGACATACCCGGACATGACGACATACCCGGACATGACGACATACCCGGATGTGATGTCATACCAGGACGTGACGAAATACCCGGACATGATGAAATACCCGGACATGAAGAAATACCCGGACGTGATGACATACCCGGACGTGACAAAATACCCCGACGTGACGAAATACCCGGACATGATGACATACCCAGACATGAAGAAATACCCGGACATGACGTCATACCAGGACGTGACGAAATATGCAGACTTGACGACATACCCGGACATGACGAAATTCCATGGCATGACGAAATTCCATGACATGACGACATACCCGGACATGACGAAATTCCAGCACATGACGACATACCCGGACATGATGACATTCCCGGATATGAAGACATACCCGTACGTGACGACATACCCGGGCGTGATGACATACCAGGACGTGACGACATACGCGCACGTGACGACATACCCGGACATGATGACATACCCGGACATGACGACATACCCGGACATGACGACATACCCGGACATGATGACATACCCGGACATGATGACAAACCCGGACGTGAGGACATACCCGGACATGACGACATACCCGGACATGACGACATACCCGGACATGACGAAATTCCAGCACATCACGACTTACCCGGATGTGATGACATAGCCGGATATGACGACATACCCGGACATGATGACATACCCGGACATGAAGACAAACCCGGACGTGATGACATACCCGGACGTGACGACATACCCGGACATGACGACATACCCGGACATGACGACATACCCGAAACGTGAGGACATACCCAGACATGACGTCATACCAGGACGTGACGACATACCAGGACATGACGACATACGCGGACATGACGACATACCCGGACGTGATGACATACCCGGACGTGACGACATACCTGGACATGACGAAATACCCGGACGTGACGTCATACCAGGACGTGACAATATACCAGGACGTGATGACATACCCGGACGTGACGTCATACCAGGATGTGACGACATATCCGGTCGTGGCAAAATACCAGGACTTGATGACAGACCCAGACGTGACGACAAACCCTGACGTGATGACATACCTGGACATGACGAAATACCGGGAGATGACGACATACGCGGACATGACGACATACCCGGACATGACGCAATTCCAGCACATAACGACATACCCGGACATGCTGACATACCCGGATATGACGACAGACCCGGACATGATGACATACCCGGACATGAAAACATACCCGGACGTGATGACATACCCGGACATGACGACATACCCGGACATGACGACATACCCGGACGTGATGTCATACCAGGACGAGACGAAATACCCGGACATGATGACATACCCGGACATGAAGAAATACCCGGACGTGATGACATACCCGGACGTGACAAAATACCCCGACGTGACGAAATACCCGGACATGATGACATACCCAGACATGAAGAAATACCCGGACATCACGTGACGAAATATGCAGACTTGACGACATACCCGGACATGACGAAATTCCATGGCATGACGAAATTCCATGACATGACGACATACCCGGACATGACGAAATTCCAGCACATGACGACATACCCGGACATGATGACATTCCCGGATATGAAGACATACCCGTACGTGACGACATACCCGGGCGTGATGACATACCAGGACGTGATGACATACCCAGAAGTGAGGACATACCCGGACGTGACGACATATCCGGACATGACGACATACCCGGACGTGATGAAATACCCGGACTTGACGATAAATCCGGTCGTGACGTCATACCAGGACATGACGACATACTCGGACGTGACGATATACCCGGACATGATGACATACCCGGACGTGACGGAATACCAGGACGAGACGACATACCCGGACGTGACGTCATACCAGGACATGACGACATACCCGGACATGACGACATACCCGTTCACGACGAAATTCTAGGACATGACGACATACCCGGACATGACGAAATTCCAGCACATGACGACATACCCGGACATGATGACATACCCGGACATGCCGACACACCCGGACATGATGACATACCCGGATATGATGACACACCCGGACATGATGACATAGCCGGACATGAAGACATACCCGGACGTGATGACTTACCTGGACATGACGACATACCCGGACCTGACGAAATACCAGGACGAGACGACATACCCGGACGTGATGACATACCCGGACATGCCGACATACCCGGACCTGACGACATGCCTGGACGTGACGATATACGCGCACGTGACGACATACCTGGACATGACGACATACCCGGACGTGACAATATACAAGGACGTGATGACATACCCGGACGTGGCGAAATACCAGGACTTGATGACAGACCCAGACGTGATGACAAACCCTGACGTGACAACATACCTGGACATGACGAAATACCAGGAAGTGACGATATACCAGGACGTGACGAAATAGCAGGACGTGACGACATAGCCGGAAATGACGAAATACCAGGACATGACGACATACGCGGACATGACGACATACCTGGACATGACGAAATTCCAGCACATGACGACATACCCGGACATGATGACATACCCGGACATGAAGACATACCCGGACGTGATGACATACCCGGACATGACGACATACCCGGACATGACGACATATCCGGACATGACGACATACCCGGACGTGAGGACATACCCGGACATGATGTCATACCCGGACATGAAGAAATACCCGGACGTGATGACATACCCGGACGTGACAAAATACCCCGACGTGACGAAATACCCGGACATGACGACATACCAGGACGTGGCGAAATATCCAGACTTGACGACGTACCCGGACATGACGAAATTCCATGACATGACGAAGTTCCATGACATGAAGACATACCCGGACATGACGAAATTCCAGCATATGACGACATACCCGGACATGATGACATTCCCGGACATGAAGACATACCCGTACGTGACGACATACCCGGACGTGACGTCATACCAGGACGTGACAATATACCCGGACATGATGACATACCCGGATATGTTGACATACCCGGACATGATGACATACCCGGACATGAAGACATACCCGGACGTGACGACATACCTGGACATGACGACATGCCCTGACGTGACATCATACCAGGACGTGACAATATACCAGGACGTGATGATATACCCGGACGTGACGTCATACCAGGATGTGACGACATATCCGGACGTGGCGAAATACCAGGACTTGATGTCAGACCCAGACGTGACGACAAACCCTGACATGACGACATACCTGGACATGACGAAATACCAGGAAGTGACGATATACCCGGACGTGACGAAATAGCAGGACGTGACGACATAGCCGGACATGATGACATACCCGTACATGAAAACATACCCGGACGTGATGACATACCTGGACATGACGGCATACCCGGACATGACGACATACCCGGACGTCATGACATACCCGGATATGATGACAGACCCGGACATGATGACATACCCGGACATGAAAACATACCCGGACGTGATGACATACCCGGACATGACGACATACCCGGACATGACGACATACCCGGTCGTGACGTCATACCAGGACGTGACGAAATACCCGGACATGATGACATACCGGACATGAAGAAATACCCGGACGTGATGACATACCCGGACGTGACAAAATACCCGGACGTGACGAAATACCCGGACATGATGACATACCCGGACATGAAGAAATACCCGGACATGACGTCATACCAGGACGTGACGAAATATCCAGACTTGACGACATACCCGGACATGACGAAATTCCATGACATGACGAAATTCCGTGACATGACGACATACCCGGACATGACGAAATTCCAGCACATGACGACATACCCGGACATGATGACATTCCCGGACATGAAGACATACCCGTACGTGACGACATACCCGGGCGTGATGACTTACCAGGACGTGATGACATACCCAGAAGTGAGGACATACCCGGACGTGACGACATATCCGGACATGACGACATACCCGGACGTGACGAAATACCCGGACTTGACGATAAATCCGGACGTGACGTCATACCAGGACATGACGACATACTCGGACGTGACGATATAAACAGACATGATGACATGCCCGGACGTGACGAAATACCAGGACGAGACGACATACCCGGACGTGACGTCATACCAGGACATGACGACATACCCGGACATGACGACATACCCGGACACGACGAAATTCCAGGACATGACGATATACCCGGACATGATGAAATTCCAGCACATGACGACATACCCGGAAATGATGACATACCCGGACATGACGACATACCCGGACATGATGACATACCCGGATATGATGACATACCCGGACATGATGACATACCCGGACATGAAGACATACCCGGACGTGATGACTTACCTGGACATGACGACATACCTGGACCTGACGAAATACCAGGACGAGATGACATAACCGGACGTAACGTCATACCTGGACCTGACGACATACCCGGACGTGACGTCATACCAGGACGTGACAATATACAAGAACGTGATGACATACCCGGACGTGACGACATACCAGGATGTGACGACATATCCGGACGTGGCGAAATACCAGGACTTGATGACATACCCGGACATGACGACATACCCGGACATGACGACATACCCGGACGTGAGGACATACCCGGACATGATGTCATACCCGGACGTGACGACATACCCGAACATGACGACATACTCGGACGTGACGACATACCAGGACGTGACGAAATACCCGGACTTGATGACATACCCGGACATGAAGAAATACCCGGACGTGACAAAATACCCCGACGTGACGAAATACCCCGACGTGACGAAATACCCGGACATGATGACATACCACGACATGAAGAAATACACGGACATGACGTCATACCAGGACGTGACGAAATATCCAGACTTGACGACATACCCGGACATGACGAAATTCCATGACATGACGAAATTCCATGACATGAAGACATACCCGGACATGACGAAATTCCAGCACATGACGACATACCCGGACATGATGACATTCCCGGACATGAAGACATATCAGGACGTGGCGAAATACCAGGACTTGATGACATACCCAGACGTGACGACAAACCCGGACGTGACGACATACCTGGACATGACGAAATACCAGGAAGTGACGATATACCCGGACGTGACAAAATAGCAGGACGTGACGACATACCCGGACGTGCCGTCATACCCGGACCTGACGACATACCCGAACGTGACGATATAGCCAGACATGATGACATACCCGGACGTGACAACATACGCGCACGTGATTGCATACCCGGACATGATGACATACCCGGACATGATGACATACCCGGACATGACGACATACCCGGACATGACGACATACCCGGAAATGACGAAATATCCAGACTTGACGACATACCCGGACATGACGAAATTCCATGACATGACGAAATTCCATGACATGACAACATACCCGGACATGATGACATACCCGGACATGACGACATACCCGGACATGACGAAATTCCAGCACATGACGACTTATCCAGATGTGATGACATTCCTGGATATGACGACATACCCGGACATGATGACATACCCGGACATGAAGACAAACCCGGACGTGATGACATACCCGGAAATGACGACATACCCGGACATGACGACATACCCGGACATGACGACATACCCGGACGTGAGGACATACCCAGATATGACATCACACCAGGACGTGACAACATACCCGGACATGACGACACACCCGGACATGACGAAATATCCCGACTTGACGACATACGCGCACGTGATTGCATACCCGGACATGATGACATACCCGGACATGATGACATACCCGGACATGACGACATACCCGAACATGACGACATACCCGGAAATGATGACAAATCCGGACGTGAGGACATACTCGGACATGACGTCATACCCGGACGTGACGACATACCTGGACATGACGACACACCCGGACATGACGAAATATCCAGACTTGACGACATACCCGGACATGACGAAATTCCATGACATGACGAAATTCCATGACATGACAACATACCCGGACATGATGACATACCCGGACATGAAGCCATACCCGTACGTTACGACATACCCGGGCGTGATGACATACCAGGACGTGATGACATACCCAGAAGTGAGGACATATCCGGACATGACGACATACCCGGACGTGACGAAATACCCGGACTTGACGATAAATCCGAACGTGACGTCATCCCAGGACATGACGACATACTCGGACGTGACGATATACGCAGACACGACGACATACCCGGACGTGACGAAATACCAGGACGTGACGACATACCCGGACGTGACGAAATACCCGGACATGAAGACATACCCGGACATGATGACATACCAGGACGTGACGAAATACCCGGACATAACGACGTACCCGGACATGACTACATACCAGGACATGACGACATACCCGGACATGACGACATACCCGGACATGACGATATACCAGGACATGACGACATACCGGGACATGACGTCATACCCGAACATGAAGAAATTCCATGACATGACGAAATTCCATGACATGACGACATACCCGGACATGATGACATACACGGACATGACGACATACCCGGACATGGTGACATACCCGGACATGACGAACTTCCATGACATGACGAAATTGCATGACATGAAGACATACCCGGACATGACGACTTACCCGGACATGATGACATACCTGGAGATGAAGACAAACCCGGACGTGATGACATACCCGGATATGACAAAATACCAGGACGTGATGACATACCCGGACATGAAGACAAACCCAGACTTGATGACATACCCGAACGTGACAAAATACCAGGACGTGATGACATACCCGGACGTGACGTCATACCCGGACATGACGACATACCCGGACATGACGAAATTCCAGGACATGACGACATACCCGGACATGACGAAATTCCAGCACATGACGACGTACCCGGGCATGATGACATACCCGGCATGACGGCATACTCGGACATGATGACATACCCGGACATGAAGACATACCCGGACGTGAGGACATACCCGGACATGACGACATGCCCGGACATGACGACATACCCGGACATGATGACATACCCGGACATGACGACATACCAGGACATGACGACATACCGGGACATGACGACATACCCGGACATGACGAAATTCCATGACATGACGAAATTCCATGACATGACGACATACCCGGACATGATGACATACCCGGACATGACGTCATATCCGGACGTGACGACATACCCGGACGTGATGACATACCCGGACGTGACGTCATACCAGAACGTAACGAAATACCCGGAAATGATGGCATACCCGGACATGAAGACATACCCGGACATGAAGTCATACCTGGACGTGACGACATACCCGGACGTGAGGACATACCCGGACATGACGTCATACCCGGACGTGACGACATACCCGGACACGACGACATAGCCGGACATGACGATATACCAGGACATGACGACATTCCCGGACATGATGAAATACCCAGACATGACGACATACCCAGACATGAAGACATACCCGGACGTGATGACATACCCGGATGTGATGACATACCCGGACGTGACGAAATACCAGGACGTGATGACATACCCGGACATGATGACATACGCGCAGGTGATGACATACCTGGACATGAACACATACCCAGACATGACGACATACCCGGTCATGACGACATACCCGGACGTGACGTCATACCCGGACGTGACGAAATTCCAGAACATGACGAAATTCCATGACATGACGACATACCCGGACATGACGAAATTCCAGCACATGACGAGATACCTCGACATGATGACATACCCGCACGTGTCGATATACCAGGACATGACGACATACCCGGACATGACGACAAACCCGGACATGACGAAATTCCATGACATGACAAAATTCCATGACATAACGACATACCCGGACATGATGACATACCCGGACATGACGTCATATCCGGACGTGATGACATACCCGGACGTGACGACATATCCGGACGTGACGTCATACCAGGACGTGACGAAATACCTGGACATAACGACATATCCGGACATGATGACATACCCGGACATGAAGACATACCTGGACGTGAGGACATACCCGTACGTGACGACATACCCGGACATGACGACATACCCGGACGTGAGGACATACCCGGACATGACGTCATACCCAGACGTGACGACATACCCGGACATGATGACTTACCCGGACGTGACGTCATACCAGAACGTAACGAAATACCCGGACATGATGGCATACCCGGACATGAAGACATACCCGGACATGAAGAGATACCTGGACGTGACGACATACCCGGACGTGAGGACATACCCGGACATGACGTCATACCCGGACGTGACGACATACCCGGACATTACGACCTACCCGGAGGAGCAGTCATACCAGGACATGACGAAATACCCGGACATGACGACATAGCCGGACATGACGATATACCAGGACATGACGACATTCCCGGACATGATAAAATACCCAGACATGACGACATACCCAGACATGAAGACATACCCGGACGTGATGACATACCCGGACGTGATGACATACCCGGACGTGACGAAATACCAGGACGTGATGACATACCCGGACATGATGACATACGCGCAGGTGATGACATACCTGGACATGACGACATACCCAGACATGACGACATACCCGGACATGACGACATACCCGGACGTGACGACATACCCGGATGTGAGGACATACCCGGACATGACGCCATACCCGGACGTGACGACATACCCGGACATGACGACATACCCGGACGTGACGTCATACCCGGACGTGACGAAATTCCAGAACATGACGAAATTCCAGGACATGACGACATACCCGGACGTGACGACATACCCGGATGTGAGGACATACCCGGACATGACACCATACCCGGACGTGACGACATACCCGGACATGACGACATACCCGGACATGATGACATACCCGGACATTAAGACATACCCGTACGTGACGACATACCCGGACGTGACGTCATACGAGGACGTGATGAAATACCCGGACATGACGACATACCCGGACATGAAGACATACCCGGACATGATGACATACCCGGACATGACGATATACCCAGACGTGATGACATACCCGGACATGACGACATACCCGGACGTGACGACATACCCGGACATGACGAAATTCCAAAACATGACGACATACCCGGACATGATGACATACCCGGACATGACGACATACCCAGACACGATGACATACCTGGACATGAAGACATACCCGGACGTGATGACATACCCGGACATGACGAAATACCTGGACATGACGACATACCCGGACATGACGACATACCCGGGCATGACGACATACCCGGACGTGAGCACATACAAGGACATGACGTCATACCCGAACATGACGTCATACCCGGACGTGACGACATATCCGGACATGACGACATACCCGGACATGACGACATACCCGGACATGACGAAATTCCAGCACATGACTACATACCAGGACATGATGACATACCCGGACATGAAGACATACCCGGACATGAAGAGATACCTGGACGTGAGGACATACCCGGACGTGAGGACATACCCGGACATAACGTCATACCCGGACGTGACGACATACCCGGACATTACGACCTACCCGGATGAGCTGTCATACCAGGACATGACGAAATACCCGGACGTGACGACATACCCGTGCATGATGTCATACCAGGACGTGATGAAATACCCGGACATGATGACATACCCGGACATGAAGACATACCCGGACATGATGACATACCCGGACATGACGATATACCCAGACGTGATGACATACCCGGACATGACGACATACCCGGACGTGACGACATACCCGGACATGACGAAATTCCAAAACATGACGACATACCCGGACATGATGACATACCCGGACATGACGACATACCGAGACACGATGACATACCTGGACATGAAGACATACCCGGACGTGATGACATACCCGGACATGACGAAATACCCGGACATGACGACATACCCGGACATGACGTCATACCCGGGCATGACGACATACCCGGACGTGAGCACATACAAGGACATGACGTCATACCCGAACATGACGTCATACCCGGACGTGACGACATATCCGGACATGACGACATACCCGGACATGACGACATACCCGGACATGACGACATACCCGGACATGACGAAATTCCAGCACATGACTACATACCAGGACATGATGACATACCCGGACATGACGACATACCCAGACATGATGACATACCCGGACATGAAGACATACCCGGACGTGAGGACATACCCGGAAATGACGTCATACCCGGACGTGACGACATACCCGGACATGACGAAATACGCGGACGTGACGTCATACCAGGACGTGATGAAATACCTGGACATGACGACATACCCGGACGTGACCTCGTACAAGGACGTGACGAAATACCCGGACATGACGAGATACCCGTACATGACGAAGTTTCAGCACATGACGACATACAAGAAGATATACTCAGACGTGATGACATACCCGGACGTGACGAAATACCCCGAAATGACATTATGCCAGGACGTGACGAAATACCCGGACATGTGACATACCCGGACATGACAATATACCAGGACGTGATGACATACCCAGAAGTGAGGACATACCCGGACGTGACGACATATCCGGACATGATTCAGATTCAGATTCAGATTCAATTTTAATTGTCATTGTCAGTGTACAGTACAGAGACAACGAAATGCATTGTGCTCACGTCCGGGTATGTCGTCATGCCCGGGTATGTCGTCATGTCCGGGTATGTCGTCATACCCGGACATGACGACATACCCGGACGTGAGGACATACCCGGACATGACGTCATACCCGGACGTGACGACATACCCGGACATGATGACAAACCCGGACGTGATGACATACCAGTACGTGACGGCATACCCGGGCGTGACGACATATCAGGACGTGATGACATACCCAGAAGTGAGGACATACCAGGACGTGACGAAATACCCGGACATGACGACATAGCCTGACATGACGATATACCAGGACATGACGACATCTCCGGACATGATGATATACCAGGACATGGCGTCATACCCGGACGTGACGACATACCCGGACATGATGAAATACCCGGACATGACGACATACCCGGACATGATGTCGTACCCGCCATGAAGACATACCCGGATGTGATGACAAACCCGGACGTGACGAAATACCCGGACATGATGACATACCCGGACAAGAAGACATACTCAGACGTGATGACATACCCAGACATGACAATATACCAGGACGTGATGTCATACCCAGAAGTGAGGACATACCCGGACGTGACGACATATCCGGACATGACGACATACCCGGACATGACGACATACCCGGACATGACGACATACCCGGACTTGAGGACATACCCAGACATGACAATATACCAGGACGTGATGTCATACCCAGAAGTGAGGACATACCCGGACGTGACGACATATCCGGACATGACGACATACCCGGACATGACGACATACCCGGACATGACGACATACCCGGACTTGAGGACATACCCGGACATGACGTCATACCCAGACGTGACGACATACCCGGACATGACGACTTACCCGGACGTGACGTCATACCAGAACGTAACGAAATACCCGGACATGATGGCATACCCGGACATGAAGACATACCCGGACATGAAGACATACCTGGACGTGAGGACATACCCGGACGTGAGGACATACCCGGACATGACGTCATACCCGGACGTGACGACATACCCGGACATTACGACCTACCCGGATGAGCTGTCATACCAGGACATGACGAAATACCCGGACATGACGACATAGCCGGACATGACGATATACCAGGACATGACGACATTCCCGGACATGATGAAATACCCAGACATGATGACATACCCAGACATGAAGACATACCCGGACGTGATGACATACCCGGACGTGATGACATACCCGGACGTGACGAAATACCAGGACGTGATGACATACCCGGACATGATGACATACGCGCAGGTGATGACATACCTGGACATGACGACATACCCAAACATGACGACATACCCGGACATGACGACATACCCGGACGTGACAACATACCCGAAAGTGAGGACATACCCGGACATGACGCCATACCCGGACGTGACGACATACCCGGACATGACGACATACCCGGACGTGACGTCATACCCGGACGTGACGAAATTCCAGAACATGACGAAATTCCAGGACATGACGACATACCCGAACGTGACGACATACCCGGATGTGAGGACATACCCGGACATGACGCCATAGCCGGACGTGACGACATACCCGGACATGACGACATACCCGGACATGACGACATACCCGTACGTGATGACATACCCGGGCGTGACGACATACCAGGACGTGATGACATACCCAGAAGTGAGGACATACCCGGACGTGACGACATATTCGGACGTGATGAAATACACGGACGTCACGTCATACCAGGACATGACGACATACCCGGACGTGACGTCATACCAGGACGTGATGAAATACCCGGACATGACGACATGCCCGGACATGACGCCATACCCGGACATGACAACATACCCGGACATGATGACATACCCGGACATTAAGACATACCCGTACGTGACGACATACCCGGGCGTGACGACATACCAGGACGTGATGACATACCCAGAAGTGAGGACATACCCCGACGTGACGACATATTCGGACGTGATGAAATACCCGGACGTCACGTCATACCAGGACATGACGACATACCCGGACGTGACGTCATACCAGGACGTGATGAAATACCCGGACATGACGACATACCCGGACATGAAGACATACCCGGACATGATGACATACCCGGACATGACGATATACCCAGACGTGATGACATTCCCGGACATGATAAAATACCCAGACATGACGACATACCCAGACACGAAGACATACCCGGACGTGATGACATACCCGGACGTGATGACATACCCGGACGTGACGAAATACCAGGACGTGATGACATACCCGGACATGATGACATACGCGCAGGTGATGACATACCTGGACATGACGACATACCCAGACATGACGACATACCCGGACATGACGACATACCCGGACGTGACGACATACCCGGATGTGAGGACATACCCGGACATGACGCCATACCCGGACGTGACGACATACCCGGACATGACGACATACCCGGACGTGACGTCATACCCGGACGTGACGAAATTCCAGAACATGACGAAATTCCAGGACATGACGACATACCCGGACGTGACGACATACCCGGATGTGAGAACATACCCGGACATGACGCCATACCCGGACGTGACGACATACCCGGACATGACGACATACCCGGACATGATGACATACCCGGACATTAAGACATACCCGTACGTGACGACATACCCAGGCGTGACGACATACCAGGACGTGATGACATACCCAGAAGTGAGGACATACCCGGACGTGACGACATATTCGGACGTGATGAAATACCCGGACGTCACGTCATACCAGGACATGACGACATACTCGGACGTGACGTCATACCAGGACGTGATGAAATACCCGGACATGACGACATACCCGGACATGAAGACATACCCGGACATGATGACATACCCGGACATGACGATATACCCAGACGTGATGACATACCCGGACATGACGACATACCCGGACGTGACGACATACCCGGACATGACGAAATTCCAAAACATGACGACATACCCTGACATGATGACATACCCGGACATGACGACATACCCAGACACGATGACATACCTGGACATGAAGACATACCCGGACGTGATGACATACCCGGACATGACGAAATACCTGGACATGACGACATACCCGGACATGACGACATACCCGGGCATGACGACATACCCGGACGTGAGCACATACAAGGACATGACGTCATACCCGAACATGACGTCATACCCGGACGTGACGACATATCCGGACATGACGACATACCCGGACATGACGACATACCCGGACATGACGACATACCCGGACATGACGAAATTCCAGCACATGACTACATACCAGGACATGATGACATACCCGGACATGACGACAAACCCAGACATGATGACATACCCGGACATGAAGACATACCCGGACGTGAGGACATACCCGGAAATGACGTCATACCCGGACGTGACGACATACCCGGACATGACGAAATACGCGGACGTGACGTCATACCAGGACGTGATGAAATACCTGGACATGACGACATACCCGGACGTGACCTCGTACAAGGACGTGACGAAATACCCGGACATGACGAGATACCCGTACATGACGAAGTTTCAGCACATGACGACATACAAGAAGACATACTCAGACGTGATGACATACCCGGACGTGACGAAATACCCCGAAATGACATTATGCCAGGACGTGACGAAATACCCGGACATGTGACATACCCGGACATGACAATATACCAGGACGTGATGACATACCCAGAAGTGAGGACATACCCGGACGTGACGACATATCCGGACATGATTCAGATTCAGATTCAGATTCAGTTTTAATTGTCATTGTCAGTGTACAGTACAGAGACAACGAAATGCATTGTGCTCACGTCCGGGTATGTCGTCATGCCCGGGTATGTCGTCATGTCCGGGTATGACGACATACCCGGACATGACGACATACCCGGGCATGACGACATACCCGGACGTGAGGACATACCCGGACATGACGTCATACCCGGACGTGACGACATACCCGGACATGATGACAAACCCGGACGTGATGACATACCAGTACGTGACGGCATACCCGGGCGTGACGACATATCAGGACGTGATGACATACCCAGAAGTGAGGACATACCAGGACGTGACGAAATACCCGGACATGACGACATAGCCTGACAAGACGATATACCAGGACATGACGACATCCCCGGACATGATGATATACCAGGACATGGCGTCATACCCGGACGTGACGACATACCCGGACATGATGAAATACCCGGACATGACGACATACCCGGACATGATGTCATACCCGCCATGAAGACATACCCGGACGTGATGACAAACCCGGACGTGACGAAATACCCGGACATGATGACATACCCGGACAAGAAGACATACTCAGACGTGATGACATACCCGGACGTGAGGACATACCCGGAAATGACGTCATACCCGGACGTGACGACATACCCGGACATGACGAAATACGCGGACGTGACGTCATACCAGGACGTGATGAAATACCTGGACATGACGACATACCCGGACGTGACCTCGTACAAGGACGTGACGAAATACCCGGACACGACGAGATACCCGTACATGACGAAGTTTCAGCACATGACGACATACAAGAAGACATACTCAGACGTGATGACATACCCGGACGTGACGAAATACCCCGAAATGACATTATGCCAGGACGTGACGAAATACCCGGACATGTGACATACCCGGACATGACAATATACCAGGACGTGATGACATACCCAGAAGTGAGGACATACCCGGACACGACGACATACCCGGACATGACGACATACCCGGACGTGAGGACATACCCCGACATGACGTCATACCCGGACGTGACGACATACCCGGACATGACGACATACCCGGATGTGCTGTCATACCAGGACGTGACGTCATACCAGGACGTGACGAAATACCCGGACATGACGACATACCCGGACATGACGTTATACCAGGACATGACGATATACCAGGACATGACGACATACCCGGACATGACGACATACCCGGACATGACGAAATTCCAGGACATGACGACATACCCGGACATGACGAAATTCCACCACATGACGACATACCTGGACATGATGACATACCCGGACATGACCACATACCCGTACATGATGACATACCCGGACATGACGTCATACGCGCAGGTGACGACATACCTGGACATGACGACATACCCGGATATGACAGCATACTCGGACATGACGACATACCCGGACATGACGACATACCCGGACGTGAGGACATACCAGGACATGACGTCATACCCGGACGTGACGACATACCCGGACATGACGACGTACCCGGACATGACGACATACCCGGACGTGAGGACATACCCGGACATGACGTCATACGTGCAGGTGACGACATACCTGGACATGACGACATACCCGGACATGACGAAATTCCAGGACGTGATGAAATACCTGGACATGACGACATACCCGGACGTGATGACATACCCTGACATGACGACATACCCGTACATGACGAAATTTCAGCACATGACGACATACCCGGACAAGATGACATACCCGGACATGATGACATACCCGGACATGACGACATACCCAGACATGATGACATACCCGGACATGAAGACATACCCGGACGTCAGGACATACCCGGAAATGACGTCATACGTGCAGGTAACGACATACCCGGACATGACGACATACGCGGACGTAACGAAATTCCAGGACGTGATGAAATACCTGGACATGACGACATACCCGGACGTGACCTCGTACAAGGACGTGACGAAATACCCGGACATGACGAGATACCCGTACATGACGAAGTTTCAGCACATGACGACATACCCGGACATGATGACATACCCGGACATGACGACTTACCCGGACATGACGACATACCCGGATATGACGACATACCCGGACATGATGACAAACCCGGACGTGATGACATACCAGTACGTGACGGCATACCCGGGCGTGACGACATATCAGGACGTGATGACATACCCAGAAGTGAGGACATACCAGGACGTGACGAAATACCCGGTCATGACGACATAGCCTGACATGACGATATACCAGGACATGATGACATACCCGGACATGATGATATACCAGGACATGACGTCATACCCGGACGTGACGACATACCCGGACATGATGAAATACCCGGACATGACGACATACCCGGACATGATGTCATCACTGCCATGAAGACATACCCGGACGTGATGACAATCCCGGACGTGACGAAATACCCGGACATGATGACATACCCGGACAAGAAGACATACTCAGACGTGATGACATACCCGGACGTGACGAAATACTCCGAAATGACGTTATGCCAGGACGTGACGAAATACCCGGACATGATGACATACCCGGACATGACAATATACCAGGACGTGATGACATACCCAGAAGTGAGGACATACCCGGACGTGACGACATATCCGGACATGACGACATACCCGGACATGACGACACACCCGGGCATGACGACATACCCGGACGTGAGGACATACCCGGACATGACGTCATACCCGGACATGACAACATACCCGGACATGATGACAAACCCGGACGTGATGACATACCAGTATGTGACGGCATACCCGGGCGTGACGACATATCAGGGCGTGATGACATACCCAGAAGTGAGGACATACCAGGACGTGACGAAATACCCGGACATGAGGACATAGCCTGACATGACGATATACCAGGACATGACGACATCCCCGGACATGATGATATACCAGGACATGGCGTCATACCCGGACGTGACGACATACCCGGACATGATGAAATACCCGGACATGACGACATACCCGGACATGATGTCATACCCGCCATGAAGACATACCCGGACGTGATGACAAACCCGGACGTGACTAAATACCCGGACATGATGACATACCCGGACAAGAAGACATACTCAGACGTGATGACATACCCGGACGTGACGAAATACCCCGAAATGACGTCATACCAGGACGTGACGAAATACCCGGACATGATGACATACCCGGACATGACAATATACCAGGACGTGATGTCATACCCAGAAGTGAGGACATACCCGGACGTGACGACATATCCGGACATGACGACATACCCGGACATGACGACATACCCGGGCATGATGACATACCCGGACGTGAGGACATACCCGGACATGACGTCAAAGCCGGACGTGACGACATACCCGGACATGACGACATACCCGGATGTGCTGTCATACCAGGACGTGACGTCATACCCAGACATGACCACATAGCCGGACATGACGATATACCAGGACATGACGACATACCCGGACATGACGACATACCCGGACATGATGACACACCCGGACGTGATGACATACCCGGACATGATGACATGCTCGGACATGATGACATACCTGGACATGACGACATACCCGGACGTGAGGACATATCCGGACGTGAGGACATACCCGGATATGACGTTATACCCGGACGTGACGACATACCCGGAAATGACGACATACCCGGACGTGACGTCATACGAGGACGTAACGATGTACCAGGACATGACGACATACCTGGAAGTGACGACATACCCGGACAGGACGAAATTCCAAGACATGACGACATACCCGGACATGACGAAATTCCACCACATGACGACATACCCGGACATGATGACATACCCGGACATGACCACATACCCGGACATGATGACATACCCAGACATGATGACATACCCGGACATGACGTCATACGCGCAGGTGACGACATACCTGTACATGACGACATACCCGGACATGACGGCATACCCGGACATGACGACATGCCCGGACAAGACGAAATTCCAGGACATGAGGACATACCCGGACATGACGAAATTCCAGCACATGACTACATACCCGGACATGATGACATACCCGGACATGACGACATACCCGGACATGATGACATACCCGGACATGAAGACATACCCGGACGTGATGGCATACCAGTACGTCACGACATACCCGGGCGTGACGATATACCAGGACGTGATGACAAACCCAGAAGTGAGGACATACCAGGACGTGACGAAATACCCGGACATGACGACATAGCCTGACATGACGATATACCAGGACATGACGACATCCCCGGACATGACGATATACCAGGACATGACGTCATACCAGGACGTGACGATATACCAGGACATAACGAAATTCCAAAACATGACGACATACCCGGACACGATGACATACCTGGACATGAAGACATACCCGGACGTGACGAAATACCCGGACATGACGACATACCCGGACATGACGTTATACCAGGACATGACGATATACCAGGACATGACGACATACCCGGACATGACGACATACCCGGACATGACGAAATTCCAGGACATGACGACATACCCGGACATGACGAAATTCCACCACATGACGACATACCCGGACATGATGACATACCCGGACATGACGTCATACGCGCAGGTGACGACATACCTGGACATGACGACATACCCGGATATGACAGCATACCCGGACATGACGACATACCCGGACATGACGACATACCCGGACGTGAGGACATACCCGGACATGAAGTCATACCCGGACGTGACGACATACCCGGACATGACGACGTACCCGGACATGACGACATACCCGGACGTGAGGACATAACCGGACATGACGTCATACCCGGACATGATGACATACCCTGACATGACGTCATACGTGCAGGTGACGACATATCTGGACATGACGACATACCCGGACATGACGAAATTCCAGGACATGACGACATACCCGTACATGATGAAATTTCAGCACATGACGACATACCCGGACATGATGACATACGCGGACATGATGACATACCCGGACATGACGACATACCCAGACATGATGACATACCCGGACATGAAGACATACCTGGACGTGAGGACATACCCGGAAATGACGTCATACCCGGACGTGACGACATACCCGGACATGACGAAATACGCGGACGTGACGTCACACCAGGACGTGATGAAATACCTGGACATGACGACATACCCGGACGTGACCTCGTACAAGGACGTGACGAAATACCCGGACATGACGAGATACCCGTACATGACGAAGTTTCAGCACATGACGACATACCCGGACATGACGACATACCCGGACATGACGACATACCCGGACATGATGACAAACCCGGACGTGATGACATATCAGTACGTGACGGCATACCCGGGCGTGACGACATATCAGGACGTGATGACATACCCAGAAGTGAGGACATACCAGGACGTGACGAAATACCCGGACATGACGACATAGCCTGACATGACGATATACCAGGACATGATGACATCCCCGGACATGATGATATACCAGGACATGACGTCATACGTGCAGGTGACGACATACCTGGACATGACGACATACCCGTACATGACGAAACTTCAGCACATGACGACATACCCGGACATGATGACATACCCGGACATGATGACATACCCGGACATGACGACATACCCGGACATGATGACAAACCCGGACGTGATGACATACCAGTAAGTGACGACATACCCGGGCGTGACGACATATCAGAACGTGATGACATACCCAGAAGTGAGGACATACCGGGACGTGACAAAATACCCGGACATGACGACATAGCCTGACATGACGTCATACCCGGACGTGCCGACATACCCGGACATGATGAAATACCCGGACATGACGACATACCCGGACATGACAATATACCAGGACGTGATGTCATACCCAGAAGTGAGGACATACCCGGACGTGACGACATATCCGGACATGACGTCACACCCGGACGTGACGAAATACCCGGACATGATGACAAACCCGGACAAGAAGACATACTCAGACGTGATGACATACCCGGACGTGACGAAATACCCCGAAATGACGTCATACCAGGACGTGACGAAATACCCGGACATGATGACATACCCGGACATGACAATATACCAGGACGTGATGTCATACCCAGAAGTGAGGACATACCCGGACGTGACGACATATCCGGACATGACGACATACCCGGACATGACGACATACCCGGGCATGATGACATACCCGGACGTGAGGACATACCCGGACATGACGTCAAAGCCGGACGTGACGACATACCCGGACATGACGACATACCCGGATGTGCTGTCATACCAGGACGTGACGTCATACCCAGACATGACCACATAGCCGGACATGACGATATACCAGGACATGACGACATACCCGGACATGACGACATACCCGGACATGATGACACACCCGGACGTGATGACATACCCGGACATGATGACATGCTCGGACATGATGACATACCTGGACATGACGACATACCCGGACGTGAGGACATATCCGGACGTGAGGACATACCCGGATATGACGTTATACCCGGACGTGACGACATACCCGGAAATGACGACATACCCGGACGTGACGTCATACGAGGACGTAACGATGTACCAGGACATGACGACATACCTGGAAGTGACGACATACCCGGACAGGACGAAATTCCAAGACATGACGACATACCCGGACATGACGAAATTCCACCACATGACGACATACCCGGACATGATGACATACCCGGACATGACCACATACCCGGACATGATGACATACCCAGACATGATGACATACCCGGACATGACGTCATACGCGCAGGTGACGACATACCTGTACATGACGACATACCCGGACATGACGGCATACCCGGACATGACGACATGCCCGGACAAGACGAAATTCCAGGACATGACGACATACCCGGACATGATGACATACCCGGACATGACAATATACCAGGACGTGATGTCATACCCAGAAGTGAGGACATACCCGGACGTGACGACATATCCGGACATGACGACATACCCGGACATGACGACATACCCGGGCATGACGACATACCCGGACGTGAGGACATACCCGGACATGACGTCAAAGCCGGACGTGACGACATACCCGGACATGACGACATACCCGGATGTGCTGTCATACCAGGACGTGACGTCATACCAGGACGTGACGAAATACCCGGACATGACGACATACCCGGACATGACGTTATACCAGGACATGACGATATACCAGGACATGACGACATACCCGGACATGACGACATACCCGGACATGACGAAATTCCAGGACATGACGACATACCCGGACATGACGAAATTCCACCACATGACGACATACCTGGACATGATGACATACCCGGACATGACCACATACCCGGACATGATGACATACCCGGATATGACGTCATACGCGCAGGTGACAACATACCTGGACATGACGACATACCCGGATATGACAGCATACCCGGACATGACGACATACCCGGACATGACAACATACCCGGACGTGAGGACATACCCGGACATGACGTCATACCCGGACGTGACGACATACCCGGACATGACGACGTACCCGGACTTGACGACATACCCGGACGTGAGGACATACCCGGACATGACGTCATACCCGGATATGATGACATACCCTGACATGACGTCATACGTGCAGGTGACGACATACCTGGACATGACGACATACCCGGACATGACGAAATTCCAGGACATGACGACATACCCGTACATGACGAAATTTCAGCACATGACGACATACCCAGACATGATGACATACCCGGACATGATGACATACCCGGACATGACGACATACCCGGACATGATGACAAACCCGGACGTGATGTCATTCCAGTAAGTGACGACATACCCGGGCGTGACGACATATCAGAACGTGATGACATACCCAGAAGTGAGGACATACCAGGACGTGACAAAATACCCGGACATGACGACATAGCCTGACATGACGTCATACCCGGACGTGACGACATACCCGGACATGATGAAATACCCGGACATGACGACATACCCGGACATGACAATATACCAGGACGTGATGTCATACCCAGAAGTGAGGACATACCCGGACGTGATGACATATCCGGACATGACGACATACCCGGACATGACGACATACCCGGGCATGACGACATACCCGGACGTGAGGACATACCCCGACATGACGTCATACCCGGACGTGACGACATACCCGGACATGACGACATACCCGGATGTGCTGTCATACCAGGACGTGACGTCATACCAGGACGTGACGAAATACCCGGACATGACGACATACCCGGACATGACGTTATACCAGGACATGACGATATACCAGGACATGACGACATACCCGGACATGACGAAATTCCAGGACATGACGACATACCCGGACATGACGAAATTCCACCACATGACGACATACCTGGACATGATGACATACCCGGACATGACCACATACCCGGACATGATGACATACCCGGACATGACGTCATACGCGCAGGTGACGACATACCTGGACATGACGACATACCCGGATCTGACAGCATACCCGGACATGACGACATTCCCGGACATGACGACATACCCGGACGTGAGGACATACCAGGACATGACGTCATACCCGGACGTGACGACATACCCGGACATGACGACGTACCCGGACATGACGACATACCCGGACGTGAGGACATACCCGGACATGACGTCATACGTGCAGGTGACGACATACCTGGACATGACGACATACCCGGACATGACGAAATTCCAGGACGTGATGAAATACCTGGACATGACGACATACCCGGACGTGATGACATACCCTGACATGACGACATACCCGTACATGACGAAATTTCAGCACATGACAACATACCCGGACAAGATGACATACCCGGACATGATGACATACCCGGACATGACGACATACCCAGACATGATGACATACCCGGACATGAAGACATACCCGGACGTGAGGACATACCCGGAAATGACGTCATACGTGCAGGTAACGACATACCCGGACATGACGACATACGCGGACGTAACGAAATTCCAGGACGTGATGAAATACCTGGACATGACGACATACCCGGACGTGACCTCGTACAAGGACGTGACGAAATACCCGGACATGACGAGATACCCGTACATGACGAAGTTTCAGCACATGACGACATACCCGGACATGATGACATACCCGGACATGACGACTTACCCGGACATGACGACATACCCGGATATGACGACATACCCGGACATGATGACAAACCCGGACGTGATGACATACCAGTACGTGACGGCATACCCGGGCGTGACGACATATCAGGACGTGATGACATACCCAGAAGTGAGGACATACCAGGACGTGACGAAATACCCGGTCATGACGACATAGCCTGACATGACGATATACCAGGACATGATGACATACCCGGACATGATGATATACCAGGACATGACGTCATACCCGGACGTGACGACATACCCGGACATGATGAAATACCCGGACATGACGACATACCCGGACATGATGTCATCACTGCCATGAAGACATACCCGGACGTGATGACAATCCCGGACGTGACGAAATACCCGGACATGATGACATACCCGGACAAGAAGACATACTCAGACGTGATGACATACCCGGACGTGACGAAATACTCCGAAATGACGTTATGCCAGGACGTGACGAAATACCCGGACATGATGACATACCCGGACATGACAATATACCAGGACGTGATGACATACCCAGAAGTGAGGACATACCCGGACGTGACGACATATCCGGACATGACGACATACCCGGACATGACGACACACCCGGGCATGACGACATACCCGGACGTGAGGACATACCCGGACATGACGTCATACCCGGACATGACAACATACCCGGACATGATGACAAACCCGGACGTGATGACATACCAGTATGTGACGGCATACCCGGGCGTGACGACATATCAGGGCGTGATGACATACCCAGAAGTGAGGACATACCAGGACGTGACGAAATACCCGGACATGAGGACATAGCCTGACATGACGATATACCAGGACATGACGACATCCCCGGACATGATGATATACCAGGACATGGCGTCATACCCGGACGTGACGACATACCCGGACATGATGAAATACCCGGACATGACGACATACCCGGACATGATGTCATACCCGCCATGAAGACATACCCGGACGTGATGACAAACCCGGACGTGACTAAATACCCGGACATGATGACATACCCGGACAAGAAGACATACTCAGACGTGATGACATACCCGGACGTGACGAAATACCCCGAAATGACGTCATACCAGGACGTGACGAAATACCCGGACATGATGACATACCCGGACATGACAATATACCAGGACGTGATGTCATACCCAGAAGTGAGGACATACCCGGACGTGACGACATATCCGGACATGACGACATACCCGGACATGACGACATACCCGGGCATGATGACATACCCGGACGTGAGGACATACCCGGACATGACGTCAAAGCCGGACGTGACGACATACCCGGACATGACGACATACCCGGATGTGCTGTCATACCAGGACGTGACGTCATACCCAGACATGACCACATAGCCGGACATGACGATATACCAGGACATGACGACATACCCGGACATGACGACATACCCGGACATGATGACACACCCGGACGTGATGACATACCCGGACATGATGACATGCTCGGACATGATGACATACCTGGACATGACGACATACCCGGACGTGAGGACATATCCGGACGTGAGGACATACCCGGATATGACGTTATACCCGGACGTGACGACATACCCGGAAATGACGACATACCCGGACGTGACGTCATACGAGGACGTAACGATGTACCAGGACATGACGACATACCTGGAAGTGACGACATACCCGGACAGGACGAAATTCCAAGACATGACGACATACCCGGACATGACGAAATTCCACCACATGACGACATACCCGGACATGATGACATACCCGGACATGACCACATACCCGGACATGATGACATACCCAGACATGATGACATACCCGGACATGACGTCATACGCGCAGGTGACGACATACCTGTACATGACGACATACCCGGACATGACGGCATACCCGGACATGACGACATGCCCGGACAAGACGAAATTCCAGGACATGAGGACATACCCGGACATGACGAAATTCCAGCACATGACTACATACCCGGACATGATGACATACCCGGACATGACGACATACCCGGACATGATGACATACCCGGACATGAAGACATACCCGGACGTGATGGCATACCATGACGTGACGACATACTCGGACATGACGACATACCCGGACATGACGACATACCCGGACGTGAGGACACACCCGGAAATGACGTCATACCCGGACGTGACGACATACGCGGACATGATGACAAACCCGGACGTGATGACATACCAGTACGTCACGACATACCCGGGCGTGACGACATACCAGGACGTGATGACAAACCCAGAAGTGAGGACATACCAGGACGTGACGAAATACCCGGACATGACGACATAGCCTGACATGACGATATACCAGGACATGACGACATCGCCGGACATGACGATATACCAGGACATGACGTCATACCAAGACGTGACGATATACCAGGACATGACGACATACCTGGAAGTGACGACATACCCGGACATGACGAAATTCCACCACATGACGACATACCTGGACATGATGACATACCCGGACATGACCACATACCCGGACATGATGACATACCCGGATATGACGTCATACGCGCAGGTGACAACATACCTGGACATGACGACATACCCGGATATGACAGCATACCCGGACATGACGACATACCCGGACATGACGACATACCCGGACGTGACGACATACCCGGACATGACGACGTACCCGGACTTGACGACATACCCGGACGTGAGGACATACCCGGACATGACGTCATACCCGGATATGATGACATACCCTGACATGACGTCATACGTGCAGGTGACGACATACCTGGACATGACGACATACCCGGACATGACGAAATTCCAGGACATGACGACATACCCGTACATGACAAAATTTCAGCACATGACGACATACCCAGACATGATGACATACCCGGACATGATGACATACCCGGACATGACGACATACCCGGACATGATGACAAACCCGGACGTGATGTCATTCCAGTAAGTGACGACATACCCGGGCGTGACGACATATCAGAACGTGATGACATACCCAGAAGTGAGGACATACCAGGACGTGACAAAATACCCGGACATGACGACATAGCCTGACATGACGTCATACCCGGACGTGACGACATACCCGGACATGATGAAATACCCGGACATGACGACATACCCGGACATGACAATATACCAGGACGTGATGTCATACCCAGAAGTGAGGACATACCCGGACGTGATGACATATCCGGACATGACGACATGCCCGGACATGACGACATACCCGGGCATGACGACATACCCGGACGTGAGGACATACCCCGACATGACGTCATACCCGGACGTGACGACATACCCGGACATGACGACATACCCGGATGTGCTGTCATACCAGGACGTGACGTCATACCAGGACGTGACGAAATACCCGGACATGACGACATACCCGGACATGACGTTATACCAGGACATGACGATATACCAGGACATGACGACATACCCGGACATGACGACATACCCGGACATGACGAAATTCCAGGACATGACGACATACCCGGACATGACGAAATTCCACCACATGACGACATACCTGGACATGATGACATACCCGGACATGACCACATACCCGGACATGATGAAATACCCGGACATGACGACATACCCGGACATGACAATATACCAGGACGTGATGTCATACCCAGAAGTGAGGACATACCCGGACGTGATGACATATCCGGACATGACGACATACCCGGACATGACGACATACCCGGGCATGACGACATACCCGGACGTGAGGACATACCCCGACATGACGTCATACCCGGACGTGACGACATACCCGGACATGACGACATACCCGGATGTGCTGTCATACCAGGACGTGACGTCATACCAGGACGTGACGAAATACCCGGACATGACGACATACCCGGACATGACGTTATACCAGGACATGACGATATACCAGGACATGACGACATACCCGGACATGACGACATACCCGGACATGACGAAATTCCAGGACATGACGACATACCCGGACATGAGGAAATTCCACCACATGACGACATACCTGGACATGATGACATACCCGGACATGACCACATACCCGGACATGATGACATACCCGGACATGACGTCATACGCGCAGGTGACGACATACCTGGACATGACGACATACCCGGATATGACAGCATACCCGGACATGACGAAATTCCAGCACATGACAGCATACCCGGACATGACGACATACCCGGACATGACGACATACCCGGACGTGAGGACATACCAGGACATGACGTCATACCCGGACGTGACGACATACCCGGACATGACGACGTACCCGGACATGACGACATACCCGGACGTGAGGACATACCCGGACATGACGTCATACGTGCAGGTGACGACATACCTGGACATGACGACATACCCGGACATGACGAAATTCCAGGACATGATGAAATACCTGGAAATGACGACATACCCGGACGTGATGACATACCCTGACATGACGACATACCCGTACATGACGAAATTTCAGCACATGACGACATACCCGGACATGATGACATACCCGGACATGATGACATACCCGGACATGACGACATACCCAGACATGATGACATACCCGGACATGAAGACATACCCGGACGTGAGGACATACCCGGAAATGATGTCATACGTGCAGGTGACGACATACCCGGACATGACGACATACGCGGACGTAACGAAATTCCAGGACGTGATGAAATACCTGGACATGACGACATACCCGGACGTGACCTCGTACAAGGACGTGACGAAATACCCGGACATGACGAGATACCCGTACATGACGAAGTTTCAGCACATGACGACATACCCTGACATGATGACATACCCGGACATGACGACTTACCCGGACATGACGACATACCCGGACATGACGACATACCCGGACATGATGACAAACCCGGACGTGATGACATACCAGTACGTGACGGCATACCCGGGCGTGACGACATATCAGGACGTGATGACATACCCAGAAGTGAGGACATACCAGGACGTGACGAAATACCCGGTCATGACAACATAGCCTGACATGACGATATACCAGGACATGATGACATACCCGGACATGATGATATACCAGGACATGACGTCATACCCGGACGTGACGACATACCCGGACATGATGAAATACCCGGACATGACGACATACCCGGACATGATGTCATCACCGCCATGAAGACATACCCGGACGTGATGACAATCCCGGACGTGACGAAATACCCGGACATGATGACATACCCGGACAAGAAGACATACTCAGACGTGATGACATACCCGGACGTGACGAAATACTCCGAAATGACGTTATGCCAGGACGTGACGAAATACCCGGACATGATGACATACCCGGACATGACAATATACCAGGACGTGATGACATACCCAGAAGTGAGGACATACCCGGACGTGACGACATATCCGGACATGACGACATACCCGGACATGACGACATACCCGGGCATGACGACATACCCGGACGTGAGGACATACCCGGACATGACGTCATACCCGGACGTGACGACATACCCGGACATGACGACATACCCGGATGTGCCGTCATACCAGGACGTGACGTCATACCAGGACGTGACGAAATACCCGGACATGACGACATACCCGGACATGACGTTATACCAGGACATGACGATATACCAGGACATGACGACATACCCGGACATGACGACATACCCGGACATGACGAAATTCCAGGACATGACGGCATACCCGGACATGACGAAATTCCACCACATGACGACATACCCGGACATGATGACATACCCGGACATGACCACATACCCGGACATGATGACATACCCGGACATGACGTCATACGCGCAGGTGACGACATACCTGGACATGACGACATACCCGGATATGACAGCATACCCGGACATGACGACATACCCGGACATGACGACATACCCGGACGTGAGGACATACCCGGACATGACGTCATACCCGGACGTGACGACATGCCCGGACATGACGACGTACCCGGACATGACGACATACCCGGACGTGAGGACATAACCGGACATGACGTCATACCCGGACATGATGACATACCCTGACATGACGTCATACGTGCAGGTGATGACATACCTGGACATGACGACATACCCGGACATGACGAAATTCCAGGACATGACGACATACCCGTACATGACGAGATTTCAGCACATGACGACATACCCGGACATGATGACATACGCGGACATGATGACATACCCGGACATGACGACATACCCAGACATGATGACATACCCGGACATGAAGACATACCCGGACGTGAGGACATACCCGGAAATGACGTCATACCCGGACGTGACGACATACCCGGACATGACGAAATACGCGGACGTGACGTCATACCAGGACGTGATGAAATACCTGGACATGACGACATACCCGGACGTGACCTCGTACAAGGATGTGACGAAATACCCGGACATGACGAGATACCCGTACATGACGAAGTTTCAGCACATGATGACATACCCGGACATGACGACATACCCGGACATGACGACATACCCGGACATGATGACAAACCCGGACGTGATGACATATCAGTACGTGACGGCATACCCGGGCGTGACGACATATCAGGACGTGATGACATACCCAGAAGTGAGGACATACCAGGACGTGACGAAATACCCGGACATGACGACATAGCCTGACATGACGATATACCAGGACATGATGACATCCCCGGACATGATGATATACCAGGACATGACGTCATACGTGCAGGTGACGACATACCTGGACATGACGACATACCCGTACATGACGAAATTTCAGCACATGACGACATACCCGGGCGTGACGACATATCAGAACGTGATGACATACCCAGAAGTGAGGACATACCGGACGTGACAAAATACCCGGACATGACGACATAGCCTGACATGACGTCATACCCGGACGTGACGACATACCCGGACATGATGAAATACCCGGACATGACGACATACCCGGACATGACAATATACCAGGACGTGATGTCATACCCAGAAGTGAGGACATACCCGGACGTGACGACATATCCGGACATGACGACATACCAGGACGTGACGAAATACCCGGACATGATGACATACCCGGACATGACAATATACCAGGACGTGATGTCATACCCAGAAGTGAGGACATACCCGGACGTGACGACATATCCGGACATGACGACATACCCGGACATGACGACATACCCGGGCATGACGACATACCCGGACGTGAGGACATACCCGGACATGACGTCAAAGCCGGACGTGACGACATACCCGGACATGACGACATACCCGGATGTGCTGTCATACCAGGACGTGACGTCATACCAGGACGTGACGAAATACCCGGACATGACGACATACCCGGACATGACGTTATACCAGGACATGACGATATACCAGGACATGACGACATACCCGGACATGACGACATACCCGGACATGACGAAATTCCAGGACATGACGACATACCCGGACATGACAAAATTCCACCACATGACGACATACCTGGACATGATGACATACCCGGACATGACCACATACCCGGACATGATGACATACCCGGACATGACGTCATACGCGCAGGTGACAACATACCTGGACATGACGACATACCCGGATATGACAGCATACCCGGACATGACGACATACCCGGACATGACGACATACCCGGACGTGAGGACATACACGGACATGACGTCATACCCGGACGTGACGACATACCCGGACATGACGACGTACCCGGACATGACGACATACCCGGACGTGAGGACATACCCGGACATGACGTCATACCCGGATATGATGACATACCCTGACATGACGTCATACGTGCAGGTGACGACATACCTGGACATGACGACATACCCGGACATGACGAAATTCCAGGACATGACGACATACCCGTACATGACGAAATTTCAGCACATGACGACATACCCAGACATGATGACATACCCGGACATGATGACATACCCGGACATGACGACATACCCGGACATGATGACAAACCCGGACGTGATGTCATTCCAGTAAGTGACGACATACCCGGGCGTGACGACATATCAGAACGTGATGACATACCCAGAAGTGAGGACATACCAGGACGTGACAAAATACCCGGACATGACGACATAGCCTGACATGACGTCATACCCGGACGTGACGACATACCCGGACATGATGAAATACCCGGACATGACGACATACCCGGACATGACAATATACCAGGACGTGATGTCATACCCAGAAGTGAGGACATACCCGGACGTGATGACATATCCGGACATGACGACATACCCGGACATGACGACATACCCGGGCATGACGACATACCCGGACGTGAGGACATACCCCGACATGACGTCATACCCGGACGTGACGACATACCCGGACATGACGACATACCCGGATGTGCTGTCATACCAGGACGTGACGTCATACCAGGACGTGACGAAATACCCGGACATGACGACATACCCGGACATGACGTTATACCAGGACATGACGATATACCAGGACATGACGACATACCCGGACATGACGAAATTCCAGGACATGACGACATACCCGGACATGACGAAATTCCACCACATGACGACATACCTGGACATGATGACATACCCGGACATGACCACATACCCGGACATGATGACATACCCGGACATGACGTCATACGCGCAGGTGACGACATACCTGGACATGACGACATACCCGGATCTGACAGCATACCCGGACATGACGACATACCCGGACATGACGACATACCCGGACGTGAGGACATACCAGGACATGACGTCATACCCGGACGTGACGACATACCCGGACATGACGACGTACCCGGACATGACGACATACCCGGACGTGAGGACATACCCGGACATGACGTCATACGTGCAGGTGACGACATACCTGGACATGACGACATACCCGGACATGACGAAATTCCAGGACGTGATGAAATACCTGGACATGACGACATACCCGGACGTGATGACATACCCTGACATGACGACATACCCGTACATGACGAAATTTCAGCACATGACGACATACCCGGACAAGATGACATACCCGGACATGATGACATACCCGGACATGACGACATACCCAGACATGATGACATACCCGGACATGAAGACATACCCGGACGTCAGGACATACCCGGAAATGACGTCATACGTGCAGGTAACGACATACCCGGACATGACGACATACGCGGACGTAACGAAATTCCAGGACGTGATGAAATACCTGGACATGACGACATACCCGGACGTGACCTCGTGCAAGGACGTGACGAAATACCCGGACATGACGAGATACCCGTACATGACGAAGTTTCAGCACATGACGACATACCCGGACATGATGACATACCCGGACATGACGACTTACCCGGACATGACGACATACCCGGATATGACGACATACCCGGACATGATGACAAACCCGGACGTGATGACATACCAGTACGTGACGGCATACCCGGGCGTGACGACATATCAGGACGTGATGACATACCCAGAAGTGAGGACATACCAGGACGTGACGAAATACCCGGTCATGACGACATAGCCTGACATGACGATATACCAGGACATGATGACATACCCGGACATGATGATATACCAGGACATGACGTCATACCCGGACGTGACGACATACCCGGACATGATGAAATACCCGGACATGACGACATACCCGGACATGATGTCATCACTGCCATGAAGACATACCCGGACGTGATGACAATCCCGGACGTGACGAAATACCCGGACATGATGACATACCCGGACAAGAAGACATACTCAGACGTGATGACATACCCGGACGTGACGAAATACTCCGAAATGACGTTATGCCAGGACGTGACGAAATACCCGGACATGATGACATACCCGGACATGACAATATACCAGGACGTGATGACATACCCAGAAGTGAGGACATACCCGGACGTGACGACATATCCGGACATGACGACATACCCGGACATGACGACACACCCGGGCATGACGACATACCCGGACGTGAGGACATACCCGGACATGACGTCATACCCGGACATGACAACATACCCGGACATGATGACAAACCCGGACGTGATGACATACCAGTATGTGACGGCATACCCGGGCGTGACGACATATCAGGGCGTGATGACATACCCAGAAGTGAGGACATACCAGGACGTGACGAAATACCCGGACATGAGGACATAGCCTGACATGACGATATACCAGGACATGACGACATCCCCGGACATGATGATATACCAGGACATGGCGTCATACCCGGACGTGACGACATACCCGGACATGATGAAATACCCGGACATGACGACATACCCGGACATGATGTCATACCCGCCATGAAGACATACCCGGACGTGATGACAAACCCGGACGTGACTAAATACCCGGACATGATGACATACCCGGACAAGAAGACATACTCAGACGTGATGACATACCCGGACGTGACGAAATACCCCGAAATGACGTCATACCAGGACGTGACGAAATACCCGGACATGATGACATACCCGGACATGACAATATACCAGGACGTGATGTCATACCCAGAGGTGAGGACATACCCAGACGTGACGACATATCCGGACATGACGACATACCCGGACATGACGACATACCCGGGCATGATGACATACCCGGACGTGAGGACATACCCGGACATGACGTCAAAGCCGGACGTGACGACATACCCGGACATGACGACATACCCGGATGTGCTGTCATACCAGGACGTGACGTCATACCCAGACATGACCACATAGCCGGACATGACGATATACCAGGACATGACGACATACCCGGACATGACGACATACCCGGACATGATGACACACCCGGACGTGATGACATACCCGGACATGATGACATGCTCGGACATGATGACATACCTGGACATGACGACATACCCGGACGTGAGGACATATCCGGACGTGAGGACATACCCGGATATGACGTTATACCCGGACGTGACGACATACCCGGAAATGACGACATACCCGGACGTGACGTCATACGAGGACGTAACGATGTACCAGGACATGACGACATACCTGGAAGTGACGACATACCCGGACAGGACGAAATTCCAAGACATGACGACATACCCGGACATGACGAAATTCCACCACATGACGACATACCCGGACATGATGACATACCCGGACATGACCACATACCCGGACATGATGACATACCCAGACATGATGACATACCCGGACATGACGTCATACGCGCAGGTGACGACATACCTGTACATGACGACATACCCGGACATGACGGCATACCCGGACATGACGACATGCCCGGACAAGACGAAATTCCAGGACATGAGGACATACCCGGACATGACGAAATTCCAGCACATGACTACATACCCGGACATGATGACATACCCGGACATGACGACATACCCGGACATGATGACATACCCGGACATGAAGACATACCCGGACGTGATGGCATACCATGACGTGACGACATACTCGGACATGACGACATATCCGGACATGACGACATACCCGGACGTGAGGACACACCCGGAAATGACGTCATACCCGGACGTGACGACATACGCGGACATGATGACAAACCCGGACGTGATGACATACCAGTACGTCACGACATACCCGGGCGTGACGACATACCAGGACGTGATGACAAACCCAGAAGTGAGGACATACCAGGACGTGACGAAATACCCGGACATGACGACATAGCCTGACATGACGATATACCAGGACATGATGACATCCCCGGACATGACGATATACCAGGACATGACGTCATACCAGGACGTGACGATATACCAGGACATGACGACATACCTGGAAGTGACGACATACCCGTACATAACGAAATTCCAAAACATGACGACATACCCGGACACGATGACATACCTGGACATGAAGACATACCCGGACGTGATGACATACCCGGACGTGACGATATACCCGGACATGACGACATACCCGGACGTGACGACATACCCGGACGTGAGGACATACCCGGATATGACGTCATACCCGGACGTGACGACATACCCGGAAATGACGACATACCCGGACGTGACATCATACCAGGACGTGACGATGTACCAGGACATGACGACATACCTGGAAGTAACGACATACCCGGACATGACGAAATTCCAAGACATGACGACATACCCGGACATGACGAAATTCCACCATATGACGACATACCCGGAGATGATGACATACCCGGACATGACCACATACCCGGACATGATGACATACCCGGACATGACGTCATACGCGCAGGTGACGACATACCTGTACATGACGACATACCCGGACATGACGGCATACCCGGACATGACGACATACCCGGACATGACGACATACCCGGACATGACGTCATACCCGGACATGACGTCATGCCCGGACGTGACGATATACCCGGACGTGACGACATACCCGGACGTGACCTCCTACCAGGACGTGACGAAATACCCGGACATGACGACATAGCCGGACATGACAATATACCAGGAAATGACGACATACCCGGACATGACGACATACGCGGACATGATGACAAACCCGGACGTGATGACATACCAGTACGTCACGACATACCCGGGCGTGACGACATACCATGATGTGATGACAAACCCAGATGTGAGGACATACCAGGAGGTGACGAAATACCCGGACATGACGACATAACCTGACATGACGATATGCCAGGACATGACCACATCCCCGGACATGACGATATACCAGGACATGACGTCATACCCGGAGGTGATGAAATACCCGGACATGACGACATAGCCGGACATGATGATATACCAGGACATGACGACATACCCGGACATGACGACATGCCCGGACAAGACGAAATTCCAGGACATGAGAACATACCCGGACATGACGAAATTCCAGCACATGACTACATACCCGGACATGATGACATACCCGGACATGACGACATACCCGGACATGATGACATACCCGGACATGAAGACATACCCGGACGTGATGGCATACCATGACGTGACGACATACTCGGACATGACGACATACCCGGACATGACGACATACCCGGACGTGAGGACACACCCGGAAATGACGTCATACCCGGACGTGACGACATACGCGGACATGATGACAAACCCGGACGTGATGACATACCAGTACGTCACGACATACCCGGGCGTGACGACATACCAGGACGTGATGACAAACCCAGAAGTGAGGACATACCAGGACGTGACGAAATACCCGGACATGACGACATAGCCTGACATGACGATATACCAGGACATGACGACATCCCCGGACATGACGATATACCAGGACATGACGTCATACCAGGACGTGACGATATACCAGGACATGACGACATACCTGGAAGTGACGACATACCCGGACATAACGAAATTCCAAAACATGACGACATACCCGGACATGATGACATACCCGGACATGACAACATACCCGGACACGATGACATACCTGGACATGAAGACATACCCGGACGTGATGACACACCCGGACATGACGATATACCCGGAAATGACGACATACCCGGACGTGACGACATACCCGGACGTGAGGACATACCCGGACATGAAGACATACCCGGACGTGATGGCATAGCATGACGTGACGACATACTCGGACATGACGACATACCCGGACATGACGACATACCCGGACGTGAGGACACACCCGGAAATGACGTCATACCCGGACGTGACGACATACGCGTACATGATGACAAACCCGGACGTGATGACATACCAGTACGTCACGACATACCCGGGCGTGACGACATACCAGGACGTGATGACAAACCCAGAAGTGAGGACATACCAGGACGTGACGAAATACCCGGACATGACGACATAGCCTGACATGACGATATACCAGGACATGACGACATCCCCGGACATGACGATATACCAGGACATGACGTCATACCAGGACGTGACGATATACCAGGACATGACGACATACCTGGAAGTGACGACATACCCGGACATAACGAAATTCCAAAACATGACGACATACCCGGACATGATGACATACCCGGACATGACAACATACCCGGACACGATGACATACCTGGACATGAAGACATACCCGGACGTGATGACATACCCGGACATGACGATATACCCGGACATGACGACATACCCGGACGTGACGACATACCCGGACGTGAGGACATACCCGGATATGACGTCATACCCGGACGTGACGACATACCCGGAAATGACGACATACCCGGACGTGACATCATACCAGGACGTGACGATGTACCAGGACATGACGACATACCTGGAAGTAACGACATACCCGGACATGACGAAATTCCAAGACATGACGACATACCCGGACATGACGAAATTCCACCATATGACGACATACCCGGACATGATGACATACCCGGACATGACCACATACCCGGACATGATGACATACCCGGACATGACGTCATACGCGCAGGTGACGACATACCTGTACATGACGACATACCCAGACATGACGGCATACCCGGACATGACGACATACCCGGACATGACGACATACCCGGACATGACGTCATACCCGGACATGACATCATACCCAGACGTGACGATATACCCGGACGTGACGACATACCCGGACGTGACCTCCTACCAGGACGTGACGAAATACCCGGACATGACGACATAGCCGGACATGACAATATACCAGGAAATGACGACATACCCGGACATGACGACATACGCGGACATGATGACAAACCCGGACGTGATGACATACCAGTACGTCACGACATACCCAGGCGTGACGACATACCAGGATGTGATGACAAACCCAGATGTGAGGACATACCAGGACGTGACGAAATACCCGGACATGACGACATAACCTGACATGACGATATGCCAGGACATGACCACATCCCCGGACATGACGATATACCAGGACATGACGTCATACCCGGAGGTGATGAAATCCCCGGACATGACGACATAGCCGGACATGATGATATACCAGGACATGACGACATACCCGGACATGACGACATGCCCGGACAAGACGAAATTCCAGGACATGAGAACATACCCGGACATGACGAAATTCCAGCACATGACTACATACCCGGACATGATGACATACCCGGACATGACGACATACCCGGACATGATGACATACCCGGACATGAAGACATACCCGGACGTGATGGCATACCATGACGTGACGACATACTCGGACATGACGACATACCCGGACATGACGACATACCCGGACGTGAGGACACACCCGGAAATGACGTCATACCCGGACGTGACGACATACGCGGACATGATGACAAACCCGGACGTGATGACATACCAGTACGTCACGACATACCCGGGCGTGACGACATACCAGGACGTGATGACAAACCCAGAAGTGAGGACATACCAGGACGTGACGAAATACCCGGACATGACGACATAGCCTGACATGACGATATACCAGGACATGACGACATCCCCGGACATGACGATATACCAGGACATGACGTCATACCAGGACGTGACGATATACCAGGACATGACGACATACCTGGAAGTGACGACATACCCGGACATAACGAAATTCCAAAACATGACGACATACCCGGACATGATGACATACCCGGACATGACAACATACCCGGACACGATGACATACCTGGACATGAAGACATACCCGGACGTGATGACACACCCGGACATGACGATATACCCGGAAATGACGACATACCCGGACGTGACGACATACCCGGACGTGAGGACATACCCGGACATGAAGACATACCCGGACGTGATGGCATAGCATGACGTGACGACATACTCGGACATGACGACATACCCGGACATGACGACATACCCGGACGTGAGGACACACCCGGAAATGACGTCATACCCGGACGTGACGACATACGCGTACATGATGACAAACCCGGACGTGATGACATACCAGTACGTCACGACATACCCGGGCGTGACGACATACCAGGACGTGATGACAAACCCAGAAGTGAGGACATACCAGGACGTGACGAAATACCCGGACATGACGACATAGCCTGACATGACGATATACCAGGACATGACGACATCCCCGGACATGACGATATACCAGGACATGACGTCATACCAGGACGTGACGATATACCAGGACATGACGACATACCTGGAAGTGACGACATACCCGGACATAACGAAATTCCAAAACATGACGACATACCCGGACATGATGACATACCCGGACATGACAACATACCCGGACACGATGACATACCTGGACATGAAGACATACCCGGACGTGATGACATACCCGGACATGACGATATACCCGGACATGACGACATACCCGGACGTGACGACATACCCGGACGTGAGGACATACCCGGATATGACGTCATACCCGGACGTGACGACATACCCGGAAATGACGACATACCCGGACGTGACATCATACCAGGACGTGACGATGTACCAGGACATGACGACATACCTGGAAGTAACGACATACCCGGACATGACGAAATTCCAAGACATGACGACATACCCGGACATGACGAAATTCCACCATATGACGACATACCCGGACATGATGACATACCCGGACATGACCACATACCCGGACATGATGACATACCCGGACATGACGTCATACGCGCAGGTGACGACATACCTGTACATGACGACATACCCAGACATGACGGCATACCCGGACATGACGACATACCCGGACATGACGACATACCCGGACATGACGTCATACCCGGACATGACATCATACCCAGACGTGACGATATACCCGGACGTGACGACATACCCGGACGTGACCTCCTACCAGGACGTGACGAAATACCCGGACATGACGACATAGCCGGACATGACAATATACCAGGAAATGACGACATACCCGGACATGACGACATACGCGGACATGATGACAAACCCGGACGTGATGACATACCAGTACGTCACGACATACCCAGGCGTGACGACATACCAGGATGTGATGACAAACCCAGATGTGAGGACATACCAGGACGTGACGAAATACCCGGACATGACGACATAACCTGACATGACGATATGCCAGGACATGACCACATCCCCGGACATGACGATATACCAGGACATGACGTCATACCCGGAGGTGATGAAATCCCCGGACATGACGACATAGCCGGACATGATGATATACCAGGACATGACGACATACCCGGACATGACGATATACCAGGACATGACGACATACCCGGACATGACGACCTACCCGGATATGACGTAATTCCAACACATGATGTCATACCCGGACATGAAGACATTCCCGGACATGACGAAATTCCAGGACATGACGACATACCCGGACGTGATGACATACCCGGACATGACGACATGCTCGGACATGATGACATACCCGGACATGGCGACATACCCGGACGTGAGGACATATCCGGACGTGAGGACATACCCGGATATGACATCATACCCGGACATGACAACATACCCGGACATGACGACATACCCGGACGTGATGGCATACCATGACGTGATGACATACTCGGACATGACGACATACCCGGACATGACGACATACCCGGACGTGAGGACATATCCGGACGTGAGGACATACCCGGATATGACATCATACCCGGACATGACAACATACCCGGAAATGACGACATACCCGGACGTGACGTCATACCAGGACGTGACGATATACCAGGACATGACGACATACCTGGAAGTGACGACATACCCGGACATGACGAAATTCCACAACATGACGACATACCCGGACATGATGACATACCCGGACATGACGACATACCCGGACACGATGACATACCCAGACATGAAGACATACCCGGACATGACGTCATACGCGCAGGTGACGACATACCTGTACATGACGACATACCCGGACAAGACGGCATACCCGGACATGACGACATACCCGGACATGATGACATACCCGGACATGACGTCATACCCGGACATGACGTCATACCCGGACGTGACGACATACCCGGACATGACGACATACCCGGACGTGACCTCCTACCAGGACGTGACGAAATACCCGGACATCACGACATAGCCGGACATGACGACATAGCCGGACATGACGACATACCCGGACATGACGACATACCCGGACGTGACCTCCTACCAGGACGTGACGAAATACCCGGACATCACGACATAGCCGGACATGACGACATAGCCGGACATGACGACATACCCGGACATGATGACATACCCGGACATGACGACATACGAGGACATGATGACAAACCCGGACGTGATGACATACCAGTACGTCACGACATACCCGGGCGTGACGACATACCAGGACGTGATGAAAAACCCAGAAGTGAGGACATACCAGGACGTGACGAAATACCCGGACATGACGACATAGCCTGACATGACGATATACCAGGACATGACGACATCCCCGGACATGACGATATACCAGGACATGACGTCATACCCGGAGCTGATGAAATACCCGGACATGATGACATAGCCGGACATGATGATATACCAGGAGATGACGACATACCCGGACATGACGACATGCCCGGACATGACGAAATTCCAGGACATGACGACATACCCGGACATGACGACATACCCGGACGTGACCTCCTACCAGGACGTGACGAAATACCCGGACATGACGACATAGCCGGACATGACAATATACGAGACGAAATTCCAGGACATGAGGACATACCCGGACATGACGAAATTCCAGCACATGACTACATACCCGGACATGATGACATACCCGGACATGACGACATACCCGGACATGATGACATACCCGGACATGAAGACATACCCGGACGTGATGGCATACCATGACGTGACGACATACTCGGACATGACGACATTCCCGGACATGACGACATACCCGGACGTGAGGACATACCCGGAAATGACGTCATACCCGGACGTGACGACATACCCGGACATGACGAAATACGCCGACGTGACGTCATACCAGGATGTGATGAAATACCCGAACATGACGACATACCCGGACATGACGATATACCAGGACATGACGACATACCCGGACATGACGACCTACCCGGATATGACGAAATTCCAACACATGACGTCATACCCGGACATGAAGTCATTCCCGGACATGACGAAATTCCAGGACATGACGACATACCCGGACGTGATGACATAGCCGGACATGACGACATGCTCGGACATGATGACACACCCAGAAGTGAGGACATACCCGGACGTGACGACATATCCGGACGTGAGGACATACCCGGAAATGACGACAAACCCGGGCATGACGACATACCCGGACGTGAGGACATACCCGGACATGACGTCATACCCGGACGTGACGACGTACCTGGACATAACGACATACCCGGATGTGCTGTCATACCAGGTCGTGACGAAATACCCGGAAATGACGACATAGCCTGACATGACGATATACCAGGACATGACGACATACCCGGACATGATGAAATACCCGGACATGACGACATAACCGGACACGATGACATACCCGGACATGAAGACATACCAGGATGTGATGACAAACCCGGACGTGACGAAATACCCGGACATGATGACATACCCGGACATGAAGACATACCCGGACGTGATGACATACCCGGACGTGACGAAATACCCCGACATGACGAAATTCCATGACCTAACGACATATACGGACAGGATGACATACACGGAAATGACGACATACCCGGACATGATGACATACCCAGACATGAAGACATACCCGTACGTGACGACATACCCGGGCGTAACGACATACCAAAACGTGATGAAATACCCAGAAGTGAGGACATACCCGGTCGTGACGACATATCCGGACACGACGACATACCTGGATATGATGACATACCCGGACATGAAGACATACCCAGACGTGATGGCATACCCTGACGTTACGACATACCCGGACATGATGACATACCCGGACATGATGACATACCCGGACGTGAGGACATACCCGGACATGAATACATGCCTGGACATGACGACATACCCGGACATGACGATATACCAGGACATGACGACATACCCGGACATGACGACATACACGGACATAACGAAATTCCATGACATGATGAAATTCCATGACATGACGACATACCCGTACTTGACGACATACCAGGACGTGATGACATACCCAGAAGTGAGGACATACCAGCACATGACGACATACCCGGACATGACGACATACCCGGACATGACGAAATTCCAGGACATGACGACATACACAGACATGACGAAATTTCAGCACATGACGACATACCCGGACATGATGACATACCCGGACATGACGTCACACCCGGACATGATGACATACCCGGACATGACGACATACCCGGTCGTGAGGACATACCCGGAAATGACGTCATACCCGAACGTGACGACATACCTGGAAATGACGACATACCCGAATGTGACGTCATACCAGGACGTGACGAAATACCCGGACATGACGACATAGCCGGACATGACGATATACCAGGACATGACGACATACCCGGACATGACGACATACCCGGACATGACGAAATTCCAGGACATGACGACATACCCGGACATGACGAAATTCCAGCAGATGACTACATACCCGGACATGATGACATACCCGGACATGACGACATACCTGGAGATGATGAAATACCCGGACATGAAGACATACCCGGACGTGATGGCATACCCTGACGTGACGACATACCCGGACTTGACAAACATACCCGGACATGACGACATACCCGGACGTGAGGACATACCCGGACATGAATACATGCCTGGACATGACGACATACCCGGACATGACGATATACCAGGACATGACGACATACCCGGACATGACGACATACACGGACATAACGAAATTCCATGACATGATGAAATTCCATGACATGACGACATACCCGTACTTGACGACATACCAGGACGTGATGACATACCCAGAAGTGAGGACATACCAGCACATGACGACATACCCGGACATGACGACATACCCGGACATGACGAAATTCCAGGACATGACGACATACACAGACATGACGAAATTTCAGCACATGACGACATACCCGGACATGATGACATACCCGGACATGACGTCACACCCGGACATGATGACATACCCGGACATGACGACATACCCGGTCGTGAGGACATACCCGGAAATGACGTCATACCCGAACGTGACGACATACCCGGAAATGACGACATACCCGAATGTGACGTCATACCAGGACGTGACGAAATACCCGGACATGACGACATAGCCGAACATGACGATATACCAGGACATGACGACATACCCGGACATGACGACATACCCGGAAATGACGAAATTCCAGGACATGACGACATACCCGGACATGACGAAATTCCAGCAGATGACTACATACCCGGAGATGATGACATACCCGGACATGACGACATACCTGGAGATGATGAAATACCCGGACATGAAGACATACCCGGACGTGATGGCATACCCTGACGTGACGACATACCCGGACTTGACAAACATACCCGGACATGACGACATACCCGGACGTGAGGACATACCCGGACATGAATACATGCCTGGACATGACGACATACCCGGACATGACGATATACCAGGACATGACGACATACCCGGACATGACGACATACACGGACATAACGAAATTCCATGACATGATGAAATTCCATGACATGACGACATACCCGTACTTGACGACATACCAGGACGTGATGACATACCCAGAAGTGAGGACATACCAGCACATGACGACATACCCGGACATGACGACATACCCGGACATGACGAAATTCCAGGACATGACGACATACACAGACATGACGAAATTTCAGCACATGACGACATACCCGGACATGATGACATACCCGGACATGACGACATACCCGGACATGATGACATACCCGGACACAAAGTCATACCCGGACTTGATGACATACCCGGACATGACGACATGCTCGGACATGATGACATACCTGGACATGACGACATACCCGGACGTGAGGACATACCCGGACGTGAGGACATCCCCGGATGTGACGAAATACCCGGACTTGACGACAAACCCGGACGTGACCATACCAGGACGTGACAACATACACGGACGTGACGATATACCCAGACATGATGACATACCCGGACGTGATGACATACGCGCAAGTGAAGACATACCCGGACATGACGACATACCCGGACGTGACGAAATACCAGGATGTGACGACATACGTGCACGTGGCGACATACACGCACGTGACGACATACCAGGACGTGATGACATACCCGGACATGACGTCATATACGCAGGTGACGACATTCCTGGACATGACGACATACCCGGACATGACGTCATACCCGGACATGATGACATACCCGGAGATGACGACATACCCGGTCGTGAGGACATACCCGGAAATGACGTCATACCCGGACGGGACGACATACCCGGAAATGACGACATACCCGAATGTGACGTCATACCAGGACGTGACGAAATACCCGGACATGACGACATAGCCGGACATGACGATATAACAGGACATGACGACATACCCGGACATGACGACACACCCGGACATGACGAAATTCCAGGACATTACGACATACCCGGACATGACGAAATTCCAGCAGATGACTACATACCCGGACATGATGACATACCCGGACATGACGACATACCTGGACATGATGACATACCCGGACATGAAGACAAACCCGGACGTGATGGCATACCCTGACGTGACGACATACCCGGACATGACGACATACCCGGACATGACGATATACCAGGACATGACGACATACCCGGACATGACGACATAAATGGACATAACGAAATTCCATGACATGATGAAATTCCATGACATGACGACATACCCGGACATGACGACATACCAGGACGTGATGACATACCCAGAAGTGAGGACATACCAGCACATGACGACATACCCGGACATGACGACATACCCGGACATGACGAAATTCCAGGACATGACGACATACACAGACATGACGAAATTTCAGCACATGACGACATACCCAGACGTGATGACATACCCGGACATGACGACATGCTCGGACATGATGACATACCCGGACATGACGACATACCCGGACGTGAGGACATACCCGGATGAGACGAAATACCCGGACTTGACAACAAACCCGGACGTGACATCATACCAGGACATGACAACATACACGGACGTGACGAAATAGGAGGGCGTGACGACATACCCGGACGTCACGTCATACCAGGATATGACGACATTCCCGGACGTGACGATATACCCAGACATGATGACATACCCGGACGTGATGACATACGCGCAAGTGACGACATACCCGGACATGACGACAAACCCGGACGTGACGAAATACCAGGACGTGACGACATACGTGCATGTGGCGACATACGCGCACGTGACGACATACCAGGACGTGATGACATACCCGGACATGACGTCATATACGCAGGTGACGACATACCTGGACATGACGACATACCCGGACATGACGACATACCCGGTCGTGAGGACATACCCGGAAATGACATCATACCCGGACGTGACGACATACCCGGAAATGACAAAATTCCATGACATGATGAAATTCCATGACATGACGACATACCCGGACATGACGAAATTCCAGGACATGACGACATACACAGACATGACGAAATTTCAGCAAATGACGACATACCCGGACATGATGACATACCCGGACATGACGACATACCCGGAAATGATGACATACCCGGACACGAAGTCATACCCGGACGTGAAGACATACCCGGACATGACGACATGCTCGGACATGATGACATACCCGGACATGACGACATACCCGGACGTGAGGACATATCCGGACGTGAGGACAAACCCGGATATGACGACATACTCGGACGTGACGACATACCCGGAAATGACGACATACCCGGAAATGACGACATACCCGGACGTGATGTCATACCAGGACGTGACGAAATACCCGGACATGACGACATACCCGTACATGACGAAATTCCAGCACATGACGACATACCCGGACATGACGACATACCTGGACGTGAGGACATACCCAGACATGATGACAAACCCAGACGTGACGAAATACCCAGACATGACGACATACCCGGACATAACGATTTACCAGGACATGACGACACACCCGGACATAACGATTTACCAGGACATGACGACACACCCGGACATGACGAAGTAACCCGACATGACTTCATACCAGGACGTGACGAAATACCCGGACATGATGACATACCCAGACATGACGATATACCAGGCCATGACAACATACCCGGGCGTGACGACATAGCAGGACGTGATGACATACCCAGAAGTGAGGACATACCCGGACGTGACGACATATCCGGACATGACAACATACCCGGACATGACGACATACCCGGACGTGAGGACATACCCGGACATGACGTCATATGCAGACGAAACGATATACCCGGACATGACGACATACCTGGACGTGACGTCATACCAGGTCGTGACGAAATACCCGGACATGACGATATCGCCGGACATGACTATATACCAGGACATGACGACATACCCGGACACGACGACATACCCGGACATGACGAAATTCCAGGTCATGATGACATACCCGGATATGACGACATACCCGGATATGATGACATACCCGTTCATGAAGACATACCCGGACGTGAGGACATACCCGGTCATGACTTTATACCTGGACGTGACGACATACCCGGACATGACAACATACCCGGACGTGACGTCATACCAGGACGTGACGACATACCCGGACATGACGATATACCAGGACATGACGACATACCCGGACATGACGACATACACGGACATAACGAAATTCCATGACATGATGAAATTCCATGACATGACGACATACCCGTACTTGACGACATACCAGGACGTGATGACATACCCAGAAGTGAGGACATACCAGCACATGACGACATACCCGGACATGACGACATACCCGGACATGACGAAATTCCAGGACATGACGACATACACAGACATGACGAAATTTCAGCACATGACGACATACCCGGACATGATGACATACCCGGACATGACGACATACCCGGACATGATGACATACCCGGACACAAAGTCATACCCGGACTTGATGACATACCCGGACATGACGACATGCTCGGACATGATGACATACCCGGACATGACGACATACCCGGACGTGAGGACATACCCGGACGTGAGGACATACCCGGATGTGACGAAATACCCGGACTTGACGACAAACCCGGACGTGACCATACCAGGACATGACAACATACACCGACGTGACGATATACCCAGACATGATGACATACCCGGACGTGATGACATACGCGCAAGTGAAGACATACCCGGACATGACGACATACCCGGACGTGACGAAATACCAGGATGTGACGACATACGTGCACGTGGCGACATACACGCACGTGACGACATACCAGGACGTGATGACATACCCGGACATGACGTCATATACGCAGGTGACGACATTCCTGGACGTGACGACATACCCGGACATGACGTCATACCCGGACATGATGACATACCCGGAGATGACGACATACCCGGTCGTGAGGACATACCCGGAAATGACGTCATACCCGGACGGGACGACATACCCGGAAATGACGACATACCCGAATGTGACGTCATACCAGGACGTGACGAAATACCCGGACATGACGACATAGCCGGACATGACGATATACCAGGACATGACGACATACCCGGACATGACGACACACCCGGACATGACGAAATTCCAGGACATTACGACATACCCGGACATGACGAAATTCCAGCAGATGACTACATACCCGGACATGATGACATACCCGGACATGACGACATACCTGGACATGATGACATACCCGGACATGAAGACAAACCCGGACGTGATGGCATACCCTGACGTGACGACATACCCGGACATGTCGACATACCCGGACATGACGATATACCAGGACATGACGACATACCCGGACATGACGACATAAATGGACATAACGAAATTCCATGACATGATGAAATTCCATGACATGACGACATACCCGGACATGACGACATACCAGGACGTGATGACATACCCAGAAGTGAGGACATACCAGCACATGACGACATACCCGGACATGACGACATACCCGGACATGACGAAATTCCAGGACATGACGACATACACAGACATGACGAAATTTCAGCACATGACGACATACCCGGACATGATGACATACCCGGACATGACGACATACCCGGACATGATGACATACCCGGACACGAAGTCATACCCGGACGTGATGACATACCCGGACATGACGACATGCTCGGACATGATGACATACCCGGACATGACGACATACCCGGACGTGAGGACATACCCGGATGAGACGAAATACCCGGACTTGACAACAAACCCGGACGTGACATCATACCAGGACATGACAACATACACGGACGTGACGAAATAGCAGGGCGTGACGACATACCCGGACGTCACGTCATACCAGGATATGACGACATACCCGGACGTGACGATATACCCAGACATGATGACATACCCGGACGTGATGACATACGCGCAAGTGACGACATACCCGGACATGACGACAAACCCGGACGTGACGAAATACCAGGACGTGACGACATACGTGCATGTGGCGACATACGTGCACGTGACGACATACCAGGACGTGATGACATACCCGGACATGACGTCATATACGCAGGTGACGACATACCTGGACATGACGACATACCCGGACATGACGACATACCCGGTCGTGAGGACATACCCGGAAATGACATCATACCCGGACGTGACGACATACCCGGAAATGACAAAATTCCATGACATGATGAAATTCCATGACATGACGACATACCCGGACATGACGAAATTCCAGGACATGACGACATACACAGACATGACGAAATTTCAGCAAATGACGACATACCCGGACATGATGACATACCCGGACATGACGACATACCCGGAAATGATGACATACCCGGACACGAAGTCATACCCGGACGTGAAGACATACCCGGACATGACGACATGCTCGGACATGATGACATACCCGGACATGACGACATACCCGGACGTGAGGACATATCCGGACGTGAGGACAAACCCGGATATGACGACATACTCGGACGTGACGACATACCCGGAAATGACGACATACCCGGAAATGACGACATACCCGGACGTGATGTCATACCAGGACATGACGAAATACCCGGACATGACGACATACCCGTACATGACGAAATTCCAGCACATGACGACATACCCGGACATGACGACATACCTGGACGTGAGGACATACCCAGACATGATGACAAACCCAGACGTGACGAAATACCCAGACATGACGACATACCCGGACATAACGATTTACCAGGACATGACGACACACCCGGACATGACGAAGTAACCCGACATGACTTCATACCAGGACGTGACGAAATACCCGGACATGATGACATACCCAGACATGACGATATACAAGGCCATGACAACATACCCGGGCGTGACGACATACCCGGACGTGATGACATACCCAGAAGTGAGGACATACCCGGACGTGACGACATATCCGGACATGACAACATACCCGGACATGACGACATACCCGGACGTGAGGACATACCCGGACATGACGTCATATGCAGACGAAACGATATACCCGGACATGACGACATACCTGGACGTGACGTCATACCAGGTCGTGACGAAATACCCGGACATGACGATATCGCCGGACATGACTATATACCAGGACATGACGACATACCCGGACACGACGACATACCCGGACATGACGAAATTCCAGGTCATGATGACATACCCGGATATGACGACATACCCGGATATGATGACATACCCGTTCATGAAGACATACCCGGACGTGAGGACATACCCGGTCATGACTTTATACCTGGACGTGACGACATACCCGGACATGACAACATACCCGGACGTGACGTCATACCAGGACGTGACGAAATACCCGGATATGATGACATACCCGGACATGAAGACATACCCGGACGTCATGACATACCCGGACGTGACGAAATACCCCGACATGACGTCATAACAGGACGTGACGTAATACCCGGACATGACGACATACCCGGACACGACGATATACCAGGACATGACGACATACCCGGACATGACGACATACCCGGACATGACGAAATTCCATGACATGACGAAATTCCATGACATGACGACATACCCGGACATGACGAAATTCCAGCACATGACGACATACCCGGAGATGATGACATACGCGGACATGACGACATACCCGGACTTGACGTCATATCAGGACGTGATGACATACCCAGAAGTGACGACATACCCGCACGTGACGAAATACCCGGACTTGACGGTAGCCTCGGACGTCACACCAAACCAGTACGTGACGACATACACGGACATGACGCCATACCCGGCCATGATGGCATACCCAGACATGACGACATACCCGGACGTGATGACAAACCCGGACGTGACAAAATACCCGGACATGATGACATACCCGGACATGAAGACATACCCGGACATGCCGACATATCAGGACATGAAGAAATTCCATGACAAGACGAAATTCCATGACACAACGACATACGCGGACATGACGAAATTCCACCACATGACGACATACCCGGACATGATGACATACACGGACATGACGACATACCCGGACATGATGACATACCCAGAAATGAAGACATACCCGTACGTGACGACATATCCGGGCGTGACGACATACCAGGACGTGATGACATACCCAGAATTGCGGACATGCTCGGACGTGACGACATATCCGGACATGAAGACATACCCGGACATGAAGACCTACCCTGACGTGATGACATACCCGGACGTGACGAAATACCAGGACGTGATGACATACCCGGACATGACGTCATACGTGCAGGTGACGACATACCTGGACATGACGACATACCCGGACATGACGGCATACCCGGACATGACGACATAACCGGACGTGACGTCATACCCGGACGTGACGACATATGCGGACATGATGACATACCCGGACATGACGTCATACCCGAAGGTGACGACATACCCGGACATGACGACATACGCGGACATGATGAAATACCCGGACGTGACGAAATACGGGGACATGATGACATACCCGGACATGAAGACATACCCGGACGTGAGGACATACCCGGACGTTACGAAATACCCCGACATGACGTCATACCCGGACATGACGACATATCAGGACATGACCAAATTCCATGACATAACGACATACCCGGACATGACGAAATTCCAGCACATGACGACATACCCGGACATGATGACATACACGGACATGACGACATATCCGGACATGATGACAAACCCGGACATGAAGACATACCCGTACGTGACGACATACCCGGGCGTGACGACATACCAGGACGTGATGACATACCCAGTAGTGCGGACATACCCGGACGTGACGACATATCCGGACATGACGACATACCCGGATGTGACGAAATACCCGGACTTGACGACAAACCCGGACGTGACGTCATACCAGGATGTGACGACATACCCGGACGTCACGTCATACCAGGACATGACGACATAACCGGACATGACGACATACCTGGACATGACGAAATTCCAGGACATGATGACATACCTGGACATGACGAAATTCCAGCACATGACGACATACCTGGTCATGATGACATACCCGGACATGAAGACATACCCGGACGTGATGACATACCCGGACGTGATGTCATACCAGGACGTGACGAAATACCCGGACATGATGACATACCCGGACTAGAAGACATACCCGGACGTGATGATATACCTGGACGTGACGAAATACCCCGACATGACGTCTTTACAGGACGTGACGAAATACCCGGACATGATGACATACCTGGACATGACCACATACCCGGACATGATGACATACCCGGACATGAAGACATACCCGGACATGACGACATACCCGTACGTGACGACATACCAGGGCGTGACGACATATTCGGACATGACGATATACCAGGACATGACGACATACCCGGACATGACGACATACCCGGACATGACGAAATTCCATGACATGACGACCTACCCGGATATGATGACATACCCGGACATGACGTCATACCCGGACATGACGACATACCTGGACATGACGAAATTTCAGCACATGACGACATACCCGGATATGATGACATACCCGGACATGACGACATACCCGGACATGATGACATACCCGTACATGACGACATACCCGGGCGTAACGTCATACCAGGACGTGATGACATACCCAGAAGTGAGAACATACCCGGACGTGACGACATATCCGGACATGACGACATACCTGGACATGACGACATACCCGGACATGACGAAATTCCAGGACATGACGACATACCCGGACATGACGAAATTCCAGCACATGACGACATACCCGGACATGATGACGTACCCGGACATGACGACATACCCGGAAATGATGACACACCCGTTCATGAAGACATACCCGGACGTGAGGACATACCCGGACATGACGTCATACCTGGACGTGACAACATACCCGGACATGACAACATACCGGGACGTGACGTCATACCAGCACATGACGACTTACCCGGACATGATGACATACCCGGACATGACGACATATCCGGACATGATGACAAACCCGGACATGAAGACATACCCGTACGTGACGACATACCCGGGCGTGACGACATACCAGGACGTGATGACATACCCAGAAGTGAGAACATACCCGGACGTGACGACATATCCGGACATGACGACATACCCGGACATGATGACATACCCGGACGTGATGACAAACCCGGACATGAAGACATACCCGTAGGTGACGACATACCCGGGCGTGACGACATACCAGGAAGTGACGACATACCCAGAAGTGATGACATACCCGGACGTGATGACATACCCGGACATGACGACATACCCGTACGTGACGACATACCCGGGCGTAACGTCATACCAGGACGTGATAACATACCCAGAAGTGAGAACATACCCGGACGTGACGACATATCCGGACATGACGACATACCCGGACATGATGACATACCCGGACATGACGAAATTCCAATACATGACGACATACCGGGACATGACGAAATTCCAGCACATGACGACATACCCGGACATGATGACATACCCGGACATGATGACATACCCGTTCATGAAGACATACCCGGACGTGAGGACATACCCGGACATGACGTCATACCTGGACGTGACAACATACCCGGACATGACAACATACTGGGACGTGATGTCATACCAGGACGTGACGAAATACCCGGACATGATGACATACCCGGACATGAAGACATACCCGGACATGACGAAATTCCATGACATAACGAAATTCCATGACATGACGACATACCCGGACATGACGAAATTCCAGCACATGACGATATACCCGGACATGATGACATACCCAGACATGAAGACATACCCGGACGTGATGACATACCCGGACATGACCATATACCCGGATATGATGACATACCCGGACATGACGACATATCCGGACATGACGACATACCCGGACTAGAAGACATACCCGGATGTGATGATATACCTGGACGTGACGAAATACCCCGACATGACGTCTTTACAGGATGTGACGAAATACCCGGACATGATGACATTCCTGGACATGACCACATACCCGGACATGATGACATACCCGGACATGAAGACATACCCGGACGTGATGACATACCCGGACGTGACGAAATACCAAGTGCAGGTGACGACGATCCTGGGCATGACGACATACCCGGATATGACGTCATACCCGGACGTGACGACATACCCGGAAATGACGACATACTCGGACATGATGACATACCCGGACGTGACGTCATACCAGGACGTGACGTCATACCAGGACGTGACGAAATACCCGGACATGACGACATACCCGGACATGACGATATACCAGGACATGACGACATACCCGGACATGACGACATACCCAGACATGACAAAATTCCATGACATGACGAAATTCCATGACATGACGACATACCCGGACATGACGAAATTCTAGCACATGACGACATACCCGGACGTGATGACATACCCGGACATAACGACATACCCGGACTTGATGACAAACCCGCACATGAAGACATACCCGGACGTGACGACATACCCGTGCATGACGACATACCAGGACGTGATGACATACCCAGAAGTGAGGACATACCCGGACCTAACGACATATACGGACATGACGACATACCCGGACATGACGACATACCCGGACATGACGACATACCCGGACATGGCGAAATTGCCTGACATGACGAAATTCCATGACATGACGACAAACCCAGACATGACGAAATTCCAGCACATGACGACATACCCGGACATGACGACATACCCGGACATGACGAAATTTCAGCACATGACGACATACCCGGACATGACAACATACCCGGACATGACAACATACCGGGACGTGATGTCATACCAGGACGTGACGAAATACCCGGACATGATGACATACACGGTCATGAAGACATACCCGGACATGACGAAATTCCATGACATAACGAAATTCCATGACATGACGACATACCCGGACATGACGAAATTCCAGCACATGACGATATACCCGGACATGATGACATACCCAGACATGAAGACATACCCGGACGTGATGACATAACCGGACATGACCATATACCCGGATATGATGACATACCCGGACATGACGACATATCCGGACATGACGACATACCCGGACTAGAAGACATACCCGGACGTGATGATATACCTGGACGTGACGAAATACCCCGACATGACGTCTTTACAGGATGTGACGAAATACCCGGACATGATGACATTCCTGGACATGACCACATACCCGGACATGATGACATACCCGGACATGAAGACATACCCGGACGTGATGACATACCCGGACGTGACGAAATACCAAGAAGTGATGACATACCCGGACATGACGTCATACGTGCAGGTGACGACGATCCTGGGCATGACGACATACCCGGATATGACGTCATACCCGGACGTGACGACATACCCGGAAATGACGACATACTCGGACATGACGAAATTTCAGCACATGACGACATACCCGACATACCCGGACTGTGTTTTTCACACAGAGAGTGGTGGGTCTCTGGAATTCTCTGCCACAGAGGGTAGTTGAGGCCAGTTCCTTGGATATATTTAAGAGGGAGTTAGATGTGGCCCTTGTGGCTAAGGGGATCAGAGGGTATGGAGAGAAGGCAGGTACGGGATACTGAGTTGGATGATCAGCCATGATCATATTGAATGGCGGTGCAGGCTCGAAGGGCCGAATGGCCTATTCCTGCACCTAATTTCTATGTTTCTATGTTTCTATGTTTCTATGATGACATACCCGGACGTGACGTCATACCAGGACGTGACGTCATACCAGGACGTGACGAAATACCCGGACATGACGACATACCCGGACATGACGATATACCAGGACATGACGAAATTTCAGCACATGACGACATACCCGGACATGATGACATACCCGGACATGACGACATATCCGGACATGATGACAAACCCGGACATGAAAACATACCCGTACGTGACAACATACCCGGGCGTGACGACTTACCAGGAAGTGACGACATACCCAGAAGTGATGACATACCCGGACGTGATGACATATCCGGACATCACGACATACCCGGACATGACGACATACCCGGACATGACGAAATTCCAGCACATGTCGACATACCCGGACATGACGAAATTCCAGCACATGACGACATACCCGGATATGATGACATACCCGGACATGACGACATACCCGTACGTGACGACATACCCGGGCGTAACGTCATACCAGGACGTGATGACATACCCAGAAGTGATGACATACCCGGACGTGATGACATATCCGGACATGACGACATACGCGGACATGACGACACACCCGGACATGACGAAATTCCAGCACCTGACGACATACCCGGACATGACGACATACCCGGACATGACGAAATTCCAGCACATGACGACATACCCGGACATGATGACATACCCGGACATGACGACATACCCGGATATGATGACATACCCGTTCATGAAGACATACCCGGACGTGAGGACATACCCGGACATGACGTCATACCTGGACGTGACAACATACCCGGACATGACAACATACCGGGACGTGACGTCATACCAGGACATGACGAAATACCCGGACATGATGACATACCAGGACATGAAGACATACCCGGACATGACGAAATTCTAATGACATGACGAAATTACATGAAATGACGACAGACCGGGACATGACGAAATTCCAGCACATGACGACATACCCGGACATGATGACATACCCGGACATGACGACATACCCGGACATGATGACAAACCCGGACGTGGCGTCAAACCAGGACGTGATGACATACCCAGAAGTGAGGACATACCCGGACGTGACGACATATCCGGACATGACGACATACCCGGACGTGATGAAATACCAGGACTAGACGGCAACCTCGGACGTGACGTCATACCAGGACATGACGACATACCCGGACGTGACGATATACCCAGACATTATGACATACCCGGACGTGATGACATACGCGCACGTGACGACATACCCGGACATGACGACATACCCTGACGTGACGAAATACCAGGACATGATGACATACCCGGACATGACGATATACCAGGACATGACGACATACCCGGACATGACGACATACCCAGACATGACGAAATTGCATGACATGACGAAATTCCATGACATGACGACATGCCCGGACATGACGAAATTCCAGCACATGACGACATACCCAGGCGTGACGACATACCAGGAAGTGATGACATACCCAGAAGTGATGACATACCCGGACGTGATGACATACCCGGACATGACGACATACCCGTACGTGATGACATACCCGGGCGTAACGTCATACCAGGACGTGATGACATACCCAGAAGTGAGAACATACCCGGACGTGACGACATATCCGGACATGACGACATACCCGGACATGATGACATACCCGGACATGACGAAATTCCAGGACATGACGACATACCGGGACATGACGAAATTCCACCACATGACGACAAACCCGGACATGATGACATACCCGGACATGACGACATACCCGGACATGACGTCATACCTGGACGTGACAATATACCCGGACATGATAACATACCGGGACGTGATGTCATACCAGGACGTGACGAAATACCCGGACATGATGACATACCCGGACATGAAGACATACCCGGACATGACGAAATTCCATGACATGACGAAATTCCATGACTTGACGACATACCCGGACATGACGAAATTCCAGCACATGACGATATACCCGGACATGATGACATACCCGGACATGAAGACATACCCGGACGTGATGACATACCCGGACATGACCATATACCCGGATATGATGACATACCCGGACATGACGACATATCCGGACATGACGACATACCCGGACTAGAAGACATACCCGGACGTGATGATATACCTGGACGTGACGAAATACCCCGACATTACGTCTTTACAGGACGTGACGAAATATCCGGACATGATGACATTCCTGGACATGACCACATACCAGGACATGATGACATACCCGGACATGAAGACATACCCGGACGTGATGACATACCCGGACGTGACGAAATACCAGGAAGTGATGACATACCCGGACATGACGTCATACGTGCAGGTGACGACGATCCTGGGCATGACGACATACCCGGATATGACGTCATACCCGGACGTAACGAGATACCCGGAAATGACGACATACTCGGACATGATGACATATCCGGACGTGACGTCATACCAGGACGTGACGTCATACCAGGACGTGACGAAATACCCGGACATGACGACATACCCGGACATGACGAAATTTCAGCACATGACGACATACCCGGACATGATGACATACCCGGACATGACGACATATCCGGACATGATGACAAACCCGGACATGAAAACATACCCGTACGTGACAACATACCCGGGCGTGACGACTTACCAGGAAGTGACGACATACCCAGAAGTGATGACATACCCGGACGTGATGACATATCCGGACATCACGACATACCCGTACGTGACGACATACCCGGGCGTAACGTCATACCAGGACGTGATGACATACCCAGAAGTGATGACATACCCGGACGTGATGACACATCCGGACATGACGACATATCCGGACATGATGACAAACCCGGACATGAAAACATACCCGTACGTGACAACATACCCGGGCGTGACGACTTACCAGGAAGTGACGACATACCCAGAAGTGATGACATACCCGGACGTGATGACATATCCGGACATCACGACATACCCGTACGTGACGACATACCCGGGCGTAACGTCATACCAGGACGTGATGACATACCCAGAAGTGATGACATACCCGGACGTGATGACACATCCGGACATGACGACATACCCGGACATGACGACATACCCGGACATGACTTAATTCCAGCACATGACGACATACCCGGACATGATGACATACCCGGACATGACGACATACCCGGATATGATGACATACCCGTTCATGAAGACATACCCGGACGTGAGGACATACCCGGACATGACGTCATACCTGGACGTGACAACATACCCGGACATGACAACATACCGGGACGTGACGTCATACCAGTACGTGACGAAATACCCGGACATGATGACATACCCGGACATGAAGACATACCCGGACATGACGAAATTCTAATGACATGACGAAATTCCATGAAATGACGACATACCCGGACATGACGAAATTCCAGCACATGACGACATACCCGGACATGATGACATACCCGGACATGACGACATACCCGGACATGATGACAAACCCGGACGTGACGTCAAACCAGGACGTGATGACATACCCAGAAGTGAGGACATACCCGGACGTGACGACATATCCGGACATGACGACATATCCGGACATGACGACATACCCGGACGTGATGAAATACCAGGACTAGACGGCAACCTCGGACGTGACGTCATACCAGGACGTGACGACATACCCGGACGTGACGATATACCCAGACATTATGACATACCCGGACGTGATGACATACGCGCACGTGACGACATACCCGGACATGACGACATACCCTGACGTGACAAAATACCAGGACATGACGACATACCCGGACATGACGATATACCAGGACATGACGACATACCCGGACATGACGACATACCCAGACATGACGAAATTCCATGACATGACGAAATTCCATGACATGACGACATACCCGGACATGACGAAATTCGAGCACATGACGACATACCCGGACATGATGACATACCCGGACATAACGACATACCCGGACTTAATGACATACCCGGACACGACGAAATTCCCTGACATGACGAAATTCCATGACATGACGACAAACCCAGACATGACGAAATTCCAGCACATGACGACATACCCGGACATGATGACATACCCGGACTAGAAGACATACCCGGACGTGATGACATACCTGGACGTGAAGAAATACCCCGACATGACGTCTTTACAGGACGTGACGAAATACCCGGACATGATGACATACCTGGAAATGACCACATACCCGGACATGATGACATACCCGGACATGAAGACATACCCGGACGTGATGACATACCCGGACGTGACGAAATACCAGGAAGTGATGACATACCCGGACATGACGTCATACGTGCAGGTGACGACATACCTGGACATGACGACATACCCGGACATGACGGCAAATCCGGACATGACGAAATTCCCCGACATGACGTCTTTACAGGACGTGACGAAATACCCGGACATGATGACATACCTGGAAATGACCACATACCCGGACATGATGACATACCCGGACATGAAGACATACCCGGACGTGATGACATACCCGGACGTGACGAAATACCAGGAAGTGATGACATACCCGGACATGACGTCATACGTGCAGGTGACGACATACCTGGACATGACGACATACCCGGACATGACGGCAAATCCGGACATGATGACAAACCCGGACATGAAGACATACCCGTACGTGACGACATACCCGGGCGTGACGACATACCAGGAAGTGACGACATACCCAGAAGTGAGAACATACCCGGACGTGACGACATATCCGGACATGACGACATACCCGGACATGACGACATACCCGGACATGACGAAATTCCAGGACAGGACGACATACCGGGACATGACGAAATTCCAGCACATGACGACATACCCGGACATGATGACATACCCGGACATGACGACATACCCGGAAATGATGACATACTCGTTCATGAAGACATACCCGGACGTGAGGACATACCCGGACATGACGTCATACCTGGACGTGACAACATACCCGGACATGACAACATACCGGGACGTGATGTCATACCAGGACGTGACGAAATACCCGGACATGATGACATACCCGGACATGAAGACATACCCGGACATGACGAAATTCCATGACATGACGAAATTCCATGACATGACGACATACCCGGACATGACGAAATTCCAGCACATGACGATATACCCGGACATGATGACATACCCGGACATGAAGACATACCCGGACGTGATGACATACACGGACGTGACCATATACCCGGATATGATGACATACCCGGACATGACGACATATCCGGACATGACGACATACCCGGACATGACGTCTTTACAGGACGTGACGAAATACCCGGACTTGATGACATTCCTGGACATGACCACATACCCGGACATGATGACATACCCGGACATGAAGACATACCCGGACGTGATGACATACCCGGACATGAAGACATACCCGGACGTGATGACATACCCGGACGTGACGAAATACCAGGAAGTGATGACATACCCGGACATGACGTCATACGTGCAGGTGACGACGATCCTGGACATGACGACATACCCGGATATGACGTCATACCCGGACGTGACGACATACCCGGACATGACGACATACTCGGACATGATGACATACCCGGACGTGACGTCATACCAGGACGTGACGTCATACCAGGACGTGACGAAATACCCGGACATGACGACATACCCGGACATGACGATATACCAGGACATGACGACATACCCGGACATGACAAAATTCTAGCACATGACGACATACCCGGACGTGATGACATACCCGGACATAACGACATACCCGGACTTGATGACAAACCCGGACATGAAGACATAGCCGGACGTGACGACATACCCGTGCATGGCGACATACCAGGGCGTGATGTACATACCCAGAAGTGAGGACATACCCGGACCTAACGACATATACGGAAATGACGACATACCCGGACATGACGACATACCCGGACATGATAAAATTCCAGCACATGTCGACATACCCGGACATGACGACATACCCGGACATGGCGACATACCCGGACATGACGAAATTCCCTGACATGACGAAATTCCATGACATGACGACAAACCCAGACATGACGAAATTCCAGCACATGACGACATACCCGGACATGATGACATACCCGGACATGACGACATACCCGTACGTGACGACATACCCGGGCGTGACGAGATACCCGGACATGACGATAGACCAGGACATGACGACATACCCGGACATGACGACATACCCGGACATGACGAAATTCCATGACATGACGACCTACCCGGATATGATGACATACCCGGACATGATGACATACCCGGACATGACGACATACCCGGACATGACAAAATTTCTGCACATGACGACATACCCGGACATTATGACATACCCGGACATGACGACATACCGTACGTGACGACATACCCGGGCGTAACGTCATACCAGGAAGTGACGACATACCCAGAAGTGATGACATATCCGGACGTGATGACATATCCGGACATGACGACATACCCGGACATGACGACATACCCGGACATGACGAAATTCCAGCACATGTCGACATACCCGGACATGATGAAATTCCAGCACATGACGACATACCCGGATATGATGACATACCCGGACATGATGACATACCGTACGTGACGACATACCCGGGCGTAACATCATACCAGGACGTGATGACATACCCAGAAGTGATGACATACCCGGACGTGATGAAATATCCGGACATGACGACATACCCGGACATGACGACACACCCGGACATGACGAAATGCCAGCACATGACGACATACCCGGACATGACGACATACCCGGATATGACGAAATTCCAGCACATGACGACATACCCGGACATGATGACATACCCGGACATGACGACATACCCGGACGTGAGGACCTACCCGGACATGACGTCATACCTGGACGTGACAACATACCGGGACGTGACGTCATACCAGGACGTGACGAAATACCCGGACATGATGACATACCCGGACATGAAGACATACCCGGACATGACGAAATTCCATGACATGACGAAATTCCATGAAATGACGACATACCCGGACATGACGAAATTCCAGCACATGACGATATACCCGGACATGATGACATACCCGGACATGACGACATACCCGGACATGATGACAAACCCGGACGTGACGTCAAACCAGGACGTGATGACATACCCAGAAGTGAGGACATACCCGGACGTGACGACATATCCGGACATGACGACATACCCGGACGTAATGAAATACCAGGACTAGACGGCCACCTCGGACGTGACGTCATACCAGGACGTGACGACATACCCGGATGTGACGATATACCCAGACATTATGACATACCCGGACGTGATGACATACGCGCACGTGACGGCATACCCGGACATGACGACATACCCTGACGTGACGAAATACAAGGACGTGACGACATACCCGGACATGATGACATATCCAGACTTGAAGACATACCCGGACGTGATGACAAACCTGGACGTGACGAAATACCCCGACATGACTTCTTTACAGGATGTGACGAAATACCCGGACATGACGAAATTCCATGACATGACGACAAACCCAGACATGACGAAATTCCACCACATGACGACATCCCCGGACATGATGACATACCCGGACATGACGACATACCCGTACGTGACGACATACCCGGGCATGACGAGATACCCAGACATGACGACATACCCGGACATGACGAAATTCCATGACATGTCGACCTACCCGGATATGATGACATACCCGGACATGACGACATACCCGGACATGACGACATACCCGGACATGACGAAATTTCAGCACATGACGACATACCCGGACATGATGACATACCCGGACATGACGACATATCCGGACATGATGACATACCCGGACATGACGAAATTCCAGCACATGACGACATACCCGGACATGACGAAATTCCAGCACATGACGACATACCCGGATATGATGACATACCCGGACATGACGACATACCCGTACGTGACGACATACCCGGGCGTAACGTCATACCAGGACGTGATGACATACCCAGAAGTGATGACATACCCGGACGTGATGACATATCCGGACATGATGACGTACCCGGACATGACGACATACCCGGACATGACGAAATTCCAGCACATGACGACATACCCGGACATGATGACATACCCGGACATGACGACATATCCGGACATGACGACATACCCGGACATGACGTCTTTACAGGACGTGACGAAATACCCGGACATGATGACATTCCTGGACATGACCACATACCCGGACATGATGACATACCCGGACATGAAGACATACCCGGACGTGATGACATACCAGGACATGACGACATACCCGGACATGACGACATACCCAGACATGACGAAATTCCATGACATGACGAAATTCCATGACATGACGACATACCCGGACATGACGAAATTCTAGCACATGACGACATACCCGGACGTGATGACATACCCGGACGTGACGAAATACCAGGAAGTGATGACATACCCGGACATGACGTCATACGTGCAGGTGACGACGATCCTGGACATGACGACATACCCGGATATGACGTCATACCCGGACGTGACGACATACCCGGACATGACGACATACTCGGACATGACGATATACCAGGACAAGACGACATACCCGGACATGACGACATACCCAGACGTGACGAAATTCCATGACATGACGAAATTCCATGACATGACGACATACCCGGACATGACGAAATTCTAGCACATGACGACATACCCGGACGTGACGACATACCCGTGCATGACGACATACCAGGACGTGATGTACATACCCAGAAGTGAGGACATACCCGGACCTAACGACATATACGGATATGACGACATACCCGGACATGACGACATACCCGGACCTGATAAAATTCCAGCACATGTCGACATACCCGGACATGACGACATACCCGGACATGGCGACATACCCGGACATGACGAAATTCCCTGACATGACGAAATTCCATGACATGACGACATACCCGGACATGACGAAATTCTAGCACATGACGACATACCCGGACGTGATGACATACCCGGACATGACGACATACCCGTACGTGACGACATACCCGGGCATGACGACATACCCGGACATGACGATATACCAGGACATGGCGACATACCTGGACATGACGACATACCCGGACATGACGAAATTCCATGACATGACGACCTACCCGGATATGATGACATACCCGGACATGATGACATACCCGGACATGACGACATACCCGGACATGACGAAATTTCAGCACATGACGACATACCCGGACATGATGACATACCCGGACATGACGACATATCCGGACATGATGACAAACCCGGACATGAAGACATACCCGTACGTGACGACATACCCGGGCGTGACGACATACCAGGAAGTGGCGACATACCCAGAAGTGATGACATACCCGGACGTGATGACATATCCGGACATGACGACATACCCGGACATGACGACATACCCGGACATGACGAAATTCCAGCACATGTCGACATACCCGGACATGACGAAATTCCAGCACATGACGACATACCCGGATATGATGACATACCCGGACATGACGACATACCGTACGTGACGACATACCCGGGCGTAACGTCATACCAGGACGTAATGACATACCCAGAAGTGATGACATACCCGGACGTGATGACATATCCGGACATGACGACATACCCGGACATGACGACACACCCGGACATGACGAAATTCCAGCACATGACGACATACCCGGACATGACGACATACCCGGACATGACGTAAATCCAGCACATGACGACATACCCGGACATGATGACATACCCGGACATGACGACATACCCGGATAGGATGACATACCCGTTCATGAAGACATACCCGGACGTGAGGACATACCCGGACATGACGTCATACCTGGACGTGACAACATACCCGGACATGACAACATACCGGGACGTGACGTCATACCAGGACGTGACGAAATACCCGGACATGATGACATACCCGGACATGAAGACATACCCGGACATGACGAAATTCCATGACATGACGAAATTCCATGAAATGATGACATACCCGGACATGACGAAATTCCAGCACATGACGACATACCCGGACATGATGACATACCCGGACATGACGACATACCCGGACATGATGACAAACCCGGACGTGACGTCAAACCAGGACGTGATGACATACCCAGAAGTGAGGACATACCCGGACGTGACGACATATCCGGACATGACGACATACCCGGACGTGATGAAATACCAGGACTAGACGGCAACCTCGGACGTGACGTCATACCAGGACATGACGACATACCCGGACGTGACGATATACCCAGACATTATGACATACCCGGACGTGATGACATACGCGCACGTGACGACATACCCGGACATGACGACATACCCTGACGTGACGAAATACAAGGACGTGACGACATACCCGGACATGATGACATACCCGGACCAGAAGACATACCCGGACGTGATGACAAACCTGGACGTGACGAAATACCCCGACATGACGACTTTACAGGATGTGACGAAATACCCGGACATGACGAAATTCCCTGACATGACGAAATTCCATGACATGACATGACGACAAACCCAGACATGACGAAATTCCAAAACATGACGACATACCCGGACATGATGACATACCCGGACATGACGACATACCCGTACGTGACGACATACCCGGGCGTGACGAGATACCCAGACATGACGATATACCAGGACATGACGACATATCCAGACATGACGACATACCCGGACATGACGAAATGCCATGACATGTCGACCTACCCGGATATGATGACATACCCGGACATGACGACATACCCGGACATGACGACATACCCGGACATGACGAAATACCCAGACATGATGACATACCCGGATATGACGAAATTCCTGGACATGACGACATACCCAGACATGACGAATTGCCAGCACATGACCACATACCTGGACATGATGACATACTCGGACATGAAGACATACCCGGACGGATAACATACCAGGACGTGAAGAAATACCCCGACATGACGACATACCCGGACATGACGAAATTCCAGGACATGACGACATACCCGGACATGATGACATACCCGGACATGACGACATACCCGTACGTGACGACATACCCGGGCGTGACGAGATACCCAGACATGACGATATACCAGGACATGACGACATACCCGGACATGACGACATACCCGGACATGACGAAATTCCATGACATGTCGACCTACCCGGATATGATGACATACCCGGACATGACGACATACCCGGACATGACGACATACCCGGACATGACGAAATTTCAGCACATGACGACATACCCGGACATGATGACATACCCGGACATGACGACATATCCGGACATGATGACATACCCGGACATGACGAAATTCCAGCACATGACGACATACCCGGACATGACGAAATTCCAGCACATAACGACATACCCGGATATGATGACATACCCGGACATGACGACATACCCGTACGTGACGACATACCCGGGCGTAACGTCATACCAGGACGTGATGACATACCCAGAAGTGATGACATACCCGGACGTGATGACATATCCGGACATGATGACGTACCCGGACATGACGACATACCCGGACATGACGAAATTCCAGCACATGACGACATACCCGGACATGATGACATACCCGGACATGACGACATATCCGGACATGACGACATACCCGGACATGACGTCTTTACAGGACGTGACGAAATACCCGGACATGATGACATTCCTGGACATGACCACATACCCGGACATGATGACATACCCGGACATGAAGACATACCCGGACGTGATGACATACCCGGACATGAAGACATACCCGGACGTGATGACATACCCGGACGTGACGAAATACCAGGAAGTGATGACATACCCGGACATGACGTCATACGTGCAGGTGACGACGATCCTGGACATGACGACATACCCGGATATGACGTCATACCCGGACGTGACGACATACCCGGACATGACGACATACTCGGACATGACGATATACCAGGACATGACGACATACCCGGACATGACGAAATTCCATGACATGACGAAATTCCATGACATGACGACATACCCGGACATGACGAAATTCTAGCACATGACGACATACCCGGACGTGATGACATACCCGGACATAACGACATACCCGGACTTGATGACAAACCCGGACATGAAGACATACCCGGACGTGACGACATACCCGTGCATGACGACATACCAGGACGTGATGTACATACCCAGAAGTGAGGACATACCCGGAACTAACGACATATACGGATATGACGACATACCCGGACATGACGACATACCCGGACATGATAAAATTCCAGCACATGTCGACATACCCGGACATGACGACATACCCGGACATGGCGACATACCCGGACATGACGAAATTCCCTGACATGACGAAATTCCATGACATGACGACAAACCCAGAAATGACGAAATTCCAGCACATGACGACATACCCGGACATGACGATATACCAGGACATGGCGACATACCTGGACATGACGACATACCCGGACATGACGAAATTCCATGACATGACGACCTACCCGGATATGATGACATACCCGGACATGATGACATACCCGGACATGACGACATACCCGGACATGACGAAATTTCAGCACATGACGACATACCCGGACATGATGACATACCCGGACATGACGACATATCCGGACATGATGACAAACCCGGACATGAAGACATACCCGTACGTGACGACATACCCGGGCGTGACGACATACCAGGAAGTGGCGACATACCCAGAAGTGATGACATACCCGGACGTGATGACATATCCGGACATGACGACATACCCGGACATGACGACATACCCGGACATGACGAAATTCCAGCACATGTCGACATACCCGGACATGACGAAATTCCAGCACATGATGACATACCCGGATATGATGACATACCCGGACATGACGACATACCGTACGTGACGACATACCCGGGCGTAACGTCATACCAGGACGTAATGACATACCCAGAAGTGATGACATACCCGGACGTGATGACATATCCGGACATGACGACATACCCGGACATGACGGCACACCCGGACATGACGAAATTCCAGCACATGACGACATACCCGGACATGACGACATACCCGGACATGACGAAATTCCAGCACATGACGACATACCCCGACATGATGACATACCCGGACATGACGACATACCCGGATAGGATGACATACCCGTTCATGAAGACATACCCGGACGTGAGGACATACCCGGACATGACGTCATACCTGGACGTGACAACATACCCGGACATGACAACATACCGGGACGTGACGTCATACCAGGACGTGACGAAATACCCGGACATGATGACATACCCGGACATGAAGACATACCCGGACATGACGAAATTCCATGACATGACGAAATTCCATGAAATGATGACATACCCGGACATGACGAAATTCCAGCACATGACGACATACCCGGACATGATGACATACCCGGACATGACGACATACCCGGGCATGATGACAAACCCGGACGTGACGTCAAACCAGGACGTGATGACATACCCAGAAGTGAGGACATACCCGGACGTGACGACATATCCGGACATGACGACATACCCGGACGTGATGAAATACCAGGACTAGACGGCAACCTCGGACGTGACGTCATACCAGGACGTGACGACATACCCGGATGTGACGATATACCCAGACATTATGACATACCCGGACGTGATGACATACGCGCACGTGACGACATACCCGGACATGACGACATACCCTGACGTGACGAAATACAAGGACGTGACGACATACCCGGACATGATGACATACCCGGACTAGAAGACATACCCGGACGTGATGACAAACCTGGACGTGACGAAATACCCCGACATGACGACTTTACAGGATGTGACGAAATACCCGGACATGACGAAATTCCCTGACATGACGAAATTCCATGACATGACATGACGACAAACCCAGACATGACGAAATTCCAAAACATGACGACATACCCGGACATGATGACATACCCGGACATGACGACATACCCGTACGTGACGACATACCCGGGCGTGACGAGATACCCAGACATGACGATATACCAGGACATGACGACATACCCAGACATGACGACATACCCGGACATGACGAAATTCCATGACATGTCGACCTACCCGGATATGATGACATACCCGGACATGACGACATACCCGGACATGACGACATACCCGGACATGACGAAATACCCAGACATGATGACATACCCGGATATGACGAAATTCCTGGACATGACGACATACCCAGACATGACGAAATGCCAGCACATGACCACATACCTGGACATGATGACATACTCGGACATGAAGACATACCCGGACGGATAACATACCAGGACGTGAAGAAATACCCCGACATGACGACATACCCGGACATGACGAAATTCCAGGACATGACGACATACCCGGACATGATGACATACCCGGACATGACGACATACCCAGACATGACGACATACCCGGACATGACGAAATTCCAGTACATGATGACATACCCGGACATGACGAAATTCCAGCACATGACGACACACCCGGACATGATGACCTACCCGGACATGACGACATACCCGGACGTGAGGACATACCCGGACATGACGTCATACCCGGACGTGACGACATACCCGCACTTGACGACATACCCGGACGTGACGTCATACCTGGACGTGACAAAATACCCGGATGTGACGAAATACCAGGACGAGACGACATACCCGGACGTGACGTCATACCCGGACCTGGCGACATACCCGGACATGACGACATACCGGACGTGAGGACCTACCCGGACATGACGTCATACCCGGACATGACGACATGCCCGGATATGATGACATACCCGGACATGACGACATACCCGGACATGACGACATACCCGGACATGACGACATACCCGGACGTGAGGACATACCCGGACATGACGACATACCCGGACGTGGCGTCATACCAGGACGTGACGAAATACCCGGACATGACGACATAGCCGGACATGACGATATACCAGGACATGACGACATACCCGTACATGACGACATACCCGGACATGACGAAATTCCAGGACATGACGACGTACCCGGACATGACGACGTACCCGGACATGACGAAATTCCAGGACATGATGACATACCCAGTCATGATGAAAATCCAGCACATGACGAAATACCCGGACACGATGACATACTCGGACATGAAGACATTCCCGGACGTGATAACATACCCGCACGTGACGAAATACCAGGACGTGACGAAATACCCGGACATGACGACATAGCCGGACATGACGATATACCAGGACATGACGACATACCCGTACATGACGACATACCCGGACATGACGAAATTCCAGGACATGACGACGTACCCGGACATGACGAAATTCCAGGACATGATGACATACCCAGTCATGATGAAAATCCAGCACATGACGAAATACCCGGACACGATGACATACTTGGACATGAAGACATACCCGGACGTGATAACATACCTGCACGTGACGAAATACCCCGACATGACGTCATACCAGGACATGCCGAAGTATCAGGACATGACGACATACCCGGACATGACCACATACCCGGACATGACGAAATTCCATGACATGACAAAATTCCATGACATGACGACATACCCGGACATGACGAAATTACAGCACATGACGACATACCCGGACATGACGACATACCCGGACATGACGACATACCCGGACATGATATACCCGGACATGAAGACATACCCGTACGTGACGACATACATGGGCGTGACGACACACCAGGACGTGATGACATACCCAGAAGTGAGGACATACCCGGACGTGACGACATCTCCGGACATGACGACATACCCGGACAAGACGGAATACCCGGATTTGATGACAAACCCAGACGTGACGTCATACGAGGACGTGACGACATACACGGACGTGATGAAATACCAGGACATATCGACATACCCGGATGTCACGTCATACCAGGACATGACGACACAGCCAGACATGACGATATACCAGGACATGACGACATACCCGGACATGACGACATAACCGGACATGATGAAATTCCAGGACATAACGACATTCCCGGACATGACGAAATTCCAGCACATGACGACATTCCCGAACATGATGACATACCCGGACATGATGACGTACCCGGACATGAAGATATACGCGGGCAAGAAGAAATACCCGGACGTGAGGACATGCCCGGACATGACGACATACCCGGACATGACGACATACCCAGCACATGACGACATACCCGGACATGACATCATACCCGGACGTGACGACATACCCGGACATGACGACATACCTGGACATGAAGATATACCCGGATGGATAACATACCAGGACGTGAAGAAATACCCCGACATGACGACATACCCGGACATGACGAAATTCCAACACATGACGACATACCCGGACATGACGAAATTCCAACACATGACGACATACCCGGACATGATGATATACCCGGACATGACGACATACCCAGACATGACGACATACCCGGACATGACGAAATTCCAGGACATGATGACATACCCGGACATGACGAAATTCCAGCAAATGACGACACACCCGGACATGACGACATACCCGGACATGACGACATACCCGGACATGATGACATACCCGGATATGAAGACATACCGAGACGTGATGACATACCAGGACAGGAAAACATACCCGGACATGACGACATACCCGGACATGACGACATACCCGGACGTGAGGACATACCCGGACATGACGTCATACCCGGACGTGACGACATACCCGCACTTGACGACATACCCGGACGTGACGTCATACCTGGACGTGACAAAATACCCGGACGTGACGAAATACCAGGACGAGACGACATACCCGGACGTGACGTCATACCCGGACCTGGCGACATACCCGGACTTGACGATATACCCAGACGTGATGACATACCCAGACATGACGACATACCCAGACATGACGACATACCCGGACGTGAGGACCTACCCAGACATGACGTCATACCCGGACATGACGACATACCCGGATATGACGATATACCAGGACGTGACATCATACCAGGACGTGACGAAATACCCAGACATGACAACATACCCGGACATGACGATATACCAGGACATGACGACATACCCGGGCATGATGACATACCCGGACATGACGAAATTCTAGGACATGACGACATACCCAGACATGACGAAATTCCAGCACATGGCGACATACCCGGACATGATGACATACCCGGACATGATGACATACCAGGACATGACGACATACCCGGACATGACGACATAACCGGACATGATGAAATTCCAGGACATAACGACATTCCCGGGCATGACGAAATTCCAGCACATGACGACATTCCCGAACATGATGACATACCCGGACATGATGACGTACCCGGACATGAAGACATACGCGGGCAAGAAGAAATACCCGGACGTGAGGACATGCCCGGACATGACGACATACCCGGACATGACGACATACCCAGCACATGACGACATACCCGGACATGACATCATACCCGGACGTGACGACATACCCGGACATGACGACATACCTGGACATGAAGATATACCCGGATGGATAACATACCAGGACGTGAAGAAATACCCCGACATGACGACATACCCGGACATGACGAAATTCCAACACATGACGACATACCCGGACATGATGATATACCCGGACATGACGACATACCCAGACATGACGACATACCCGGACATGACGAAATTCCAGGACATGATGACATACCCGGACATGACGAAATTCCAGCAAATGACGACACACCCGGACATGACGACATACCCGGACATGACGACATACCCGGACATGATGACATACCCGGATATGAAGACATACCGAGACGTGATGACATACCAGGACAGGAAAACATACCCGGACATGACGACATACCCGGACATGACGACATACCCGGACGTGAGGACATACCCGGACATGATATTCCCGGACATGAATACATACCCGTACGTGACGACATACATGGGCGTGACGATACACCAGGACGTGATGACATACCCAGAAGTGAGGAAATACCCGGACGTGACGACACCTCCGGACATGACGACATACACGGACGTGACGAAATACCAGGACGTATCGACATACTCGGACGTCAAGTCATACCAGGACATGACGACATAGCCGGACATGACGATATACCAGGACATGACGACATACCCGGACATGACGACATACCCGGACATGATGAAATTCCAGTACATGGCGACATTCCCGGACATGACGAAATTCCAGCACATGACGACATACCCGGACATGATGACATTCCCGGACATGAAGACATACCCGGACATGACGACATACCCGGACATGAAGACATACGCGGACGGATAACATACCAGGACGTGAAGAAATACCCCGACATGACGACATACCCGGACGTGACGTCATACCAGGACGTGACGACATACATGGACGTGACGACATACCAGGACGTGACGACATACCCGGACGTCACATCATACCAGGACATGACGACATACCCGGACATGACGACATACCCGGACATGACGAAATACCCAGACATGACGACATACCCGGACATGATGAAATTCCTGGACATGACGTCATACCCAGACATGACGAAATTCCAGCACATGACCACATACCCGGACATGATGACATACTCGGACATGAAGACATACCCGGACGGATAACATTCCAGGACGTGAAGAAATACCCCGACATGACGACATACCCGGACATGACGAAATTCCAGGACATGACGACATACCTGGACATGATGACATACCCGGACATGACGACATACCAGACATGACGACATACCCGGACATGACGAAATTCCAGTACATGATGACATACCCGGACATGACGAAATTCCAGCACATGACGACACACCCGGACATGATGACATACCCGGACATGACGACATACCCGGACGTGAGGACATACCCGGACATGACGTCATACCCGGACGTGACGACATACCCGCACTTGACGACATACCCGGACGTGACGTCATACCTGGACGTGACAAAATACCCGGACGTGACGAAATACCAGGACGAGACGACATACCCGGACGTGACGTCATACCCGGACCTGGCGACATACCCGGACATGACGATATACCCAGACGTGATGACATACCCGGACATGACAACATACCCGGACATGACGACATACCGGATGTGTGGACCTACCCGGACATGACGTCACACCCGGACATGACGACATACCCGGATATGACTACATACCAGGAAGTGACGTCATACCAGGACGTGACGAAATACCCGGACATGACGACATACCCGGACATGACGATATACCAGGACATGACGACAAACCCGGACATGACGACATACCCGGACATGACGAAATTCTAGGACATGGCGACATACCCAGACATGACGAAATTCCAGCAAATGGCGACATAGCCGGACATCATGACATACCCGGACATGACGACATACCCGGACATGATGACATACCCGGACATTAAGACATACCCGGACATGGTGACATATCCGGACAAGATGACATACCCGGACATGACGACATAACCGGACATGACGACATACCCGGACGTGAGGACATACCCGGACATGACGACATACCCGGACGTGGCTTCATAACAGGACGTGACGAAATACCCGGACAGGACGACAAAGCCGGACATGACGATATACCAGGACATGATGACATACCCGTACATGACGACATACCCGGACATGACGAAATTCTAGGACATGACGACGTACCCGGACATGACGAAATTCCAGGACATGATGACATACCCAGTCATGACGAAATTCCAGCACCTGACGACATACCCGGACATGACGACATACCCGGACATGACGACATAGCCGGACATGACGATATACAAGGACATGACGACATACCCACACATGACGACATACCCGGACATGTCGAAATTCCAGGACATGACGACAAACCCGGAAATGACGAAATTCCAGCACATGACGACATACCCGGACATGATGACATACCAGGACATGACGACATACCCGGACATGATGACATTCCCGGACATGAAGACATACCCGGACGTGATAACATACCCGGACGTGACGAAATACCCCGACATGACGTCATACCAGGACGTGCCGAAATACCAGGACATGACGACATACCCGGACATGATGACATACCCGGACATGACGAAATTCCCGGACATGACGACATACCCGGACGTGAGGACATACCCGGATATGACGTCATACCCGGACGTGACGACATACCCGCACTTGACGACATACCCGGACGGATAACATACCAGGACGTGAAGAAATACCCCGACATGACGACATACCCGGACATGACGAAATTCCAGCACATGACGACATACCCGGACATGAAGACATACCCGGACGTGATGACATACCCGGACATGACGACATACCCGGACATGACGAAATTCCAGTACATGATGACATACCAGGACATGACGAAATTCCAGCACATGATGACACACCCGGACATGACGACATACCCGGACATGACGACATACCCGGACGTGAGGACATACCCGGACATGACGTCATACCCGGACGTGACCACATACCCGCACTTGACGACATACCCGGACGTGACGTCATACCTGGACGTGACAAAATACCCGGACGTGATGAAATACCAGGACGAGACGACATACCCGGACGTGACGTCATACCCGGACCTGGCGACATACCCGGACATGACGACATACCGGACGTGAGGACCTACCCGGACATGACGTCATACCCGGACATGACGACATACCCGGATATGATGACATACCCGGACATGACGACATACCCGGACATGACGACATACCCGGACATGACGACATACCCGGACGTGAGGACATACCCGGACATGACGACATACCCGGACGTGGCGTCATACCAGGACGTGACGAAATACCCGGACATGACGACATACCCGGACGTGGCGTCATACCAGGACGTGACGAAATACCCGGACATGACGACATAGCCGGACATGACGATATACCAGGACATGACGACATACCCGTACATGACGACATACCCGGACATGACGAAATTCCAGGACATGACGACGTACCCGGACATGACGAAATTCCAGGACATGATGACATACCCAGTCATGATGAAAATCCAGCACATGACGAAATACCCGGACACGATGACATACTTGGACATGAAGACATACCCGGACGTGATAACATACCCGCACGTGACGAAATACCCCGACATGACGTCATACCAGGACATGCCGAAGTATCAGGACATGACGACATACCCGGACATGACCACATACCCGGACATGACGAAATTCCATGACATGACAAAATTCCATGACATGACGACATACCCGGACATGACGAAATTACAGCACATGACGACATACCCGGACATGACGACATACCCGGACATGACGACATACCCGGACATGATATACCCGGACATGAAGACATACCCGTACGTGACGACATACATGGGCGTGACGACACACCAGGACGTGACGACATACCCAGAAGTGAGGACATACCCGGACGTGACGACATCTCCGGACATGACGACATACCCGGACATGACGGAATACCCGGATTTGATGACAAACCCAGACGTGACGTCATACGAGGACGTGACGACATACACGGACGTGATGAAATACCAGGACGTATCGACATACCCGGATGTCACGTCATACCAGGACATGACGACACAGCCAGACATGACGATATACCAGGACATGACGACATACCCGGACATGACGACATAACCGGACATGATGAAATTCCAGGACATAACGACATTCCAAGACATGACGAAATTCCAGCACATGTCGACATTCCCGAACATGATGACATACCCGGACATGATGACGTACCCGGACATGAAGACATACGCGGGCAAGAAGAAATACCCGGACGTGAGGACATGCCCAGACATGACGACATACCCGGACATGACGACATACCCAGCACATGACGACATACCCGGACATGACATCATACCCGGACGTGACGACATACCCGGACGTGACGACATACCTGGACATGAAGATATACCCGGATGGATAACATACCAGGACGTGAAGAAATACCCCGACATGACGACATACCCGGACATGACGAAATTCCAACACATGACGACATACCCGGACATGATGATATACCCGGACATGACGACATACCCAGACATGACGACATACCCGGACATGACGAAATTCCAGGACATGATGACATACCCGGACATGACGAAATTCCAGCACATGACGACACACCCGGACTTGACGACATACCCGGACATGACGACATACCCGGACATGATGACATACCCGGATATGAAGACATGCCGAGACGTGATGACATACCAGGACAGGAAAACATACCCGGACATGACGACATACCCGGACATGACGACATACCCGGACGTGAGGACATACCCGGACATGACGTCAGACCCGAACGTGACGACATACCCGCACTTGACGACATACCCGGACGTGACGTCATACCTGGACGTGACAAAATACCCGGACGTGACGAAATACCAGGACGAGACGACATACCCGGACGTGACGTCATACCCGGACCTGGCGACATACCCGGACTTGACGATATACCCAGACGTGATGACATACCCAGACATGACGACATACCCGGACATGACGACATACCCGGACGTGAGGACCTACCCAGACGTGACGTCATACCCGGACATGACGACATACCCGGATATGACGACATACCAGGACGTGACATCATACCAGGACGTGACGAAATACCCAGACATGACAACATACCCGGACATGACGATATACCAGGACATGACGACATACCCGGAGATGACAACATACCCGGACATGACGAAATTCTAGGACATGACGACATACCCAGACATGACGAAATTCCAGCACATGGCGACATACCCGGACATGATGACATACCCGGACATGACGACATACCCGGACATGATGACATACCCGGACATGACGATATTCCAGCACATGACGACATACCCGGACATGATGACATACCCGGACATGACCACATACCCGGACATGATGACATACCCGGAGATGAAGACATACCCGGACGTGATGACAAACCCGGACGTGACGAAATACCATCACGTGATGACATAACCGGACATGACGACATACCCGGACATGACGACATACCCGGACATGACGACATACCCGGACGTGAGGGCATACCCGGAGATGACGTCATACCCGGACGTGACGACACACCAGGACATGACGACATACCCGGACATGACGACATACCCGGACATGATGAAATTCCATGACATGACGAAATTCCATGACATGACGACATACCCGGACATGATATTCCCGGACATGAATACATACCCGTACGTGACGACATACATGGGCGTGACGACACACCAGGACGTGATGACATACCCAGAAGTGAGGAAATACCCGGACGTGACGACACCTCCGGACACGACGACATACACGGACGTGACGAAATACCAGGACGTATCGACATACTCGGACGTCACGTCATACCAGGACATGACGACATAGCCGGACATGACGATATACCAGGACATGACGACATACCCGGACATGACGACATACCCGGACATGATGAAATTCCAGTACATGGCGACATTCCCGGACATGACGAAATTCCAGCACATGACGACATACCCGGACATGATGACATTCCCGGACATGAAGACATACCCGGACATGACGACATACCCGGACATGAAGACATACGCGGACGGATAACATACCAGGACGTGAAGAAATACCCCGACATGACGACATACCCGGACGTGACGTCATACCAGGACGTGACGACATACATGGACGTGACGACATACCAGGACGTGACGACATACCCGGACGTCACATCATACCAGGACATGACGACATACCCGGACATGACGACATACCCGGACATGACGAAATACCCAGACATGACGACATACCCGGACATGATGAAATTCCTGGACATGACGTCATACCCAGACATGACGAAATTCCAGCACATGACCACATACCCGGACATGATGACATACTCGGACATGAAGACATACCCGGACGGATAACATTCCAGGACGTGAAGAAATACCCCGACATGACGACATACCCGGACATGACGAAATTCCAGGACATGACGACATACCCGGACATGATGACATACCCGGACATGACGACATACCAGACATGACGACATACCCGGACATGACGAAATTCCAGTACATGATGACATACCCGGACATGACGAAATTCCAGCACATGACGACACACCCGGACATGATGACATACCCGGACATGACGACATACCCGGACGTGAGGACATACCCGGACATGACGTCATACCCGGACGTGACGACATACCCGCACTTGACGACATACCCGGACGTGACGTCATACCTGGACGTGACAAAATACCCGGACGTGACGAAATACCAGGACGAGACGACATACCCGGACGTGACGTCATACCCGGACCTGGCGACATACCCGGACATGACGATATACCCAGACGTGATGACATACCCGGACATGACAACATACCCGGACATGACGACATACCGGATGTGTGGACCTACCCGGACATGACGTCACACCCGGACATGACGACATACCCGGATATGACTACATACCAGGAAGTGACGTCATACCAGGACGTGACGAAATACCCGGACATGACGACATACCCGGACATGACGATATACCAGGACATGACGACAAACCCGGACATGACGACATACCCAGACATGACGAAATTCTAGGACATGGCGACATACCCAGACATGACGAAATTCCAGCAAATGGCGACATAGCCGGACATCATGACATACCCGGACATGACGACATACCCGGACATGATGACATACCCGGACATTAAGACATACCCGGACATGATGACATATCCGGACAAGATGACATACCCGGACATGACGACATAACCGGACATGACGACATACCCGGACGTGAGGACATACCCGGACATGACGACATACCCGGACGTGGCTTCATAACAGGACGTGACGAAATACCCGGACAGGACGACAAAGCCGGACATGACGATATACCAGGACATGATGACATACCCGTACATGACGACATACCCGGACATGACGAAATTCTAGGACATGACGACGTACCCGGACATGACGAAATTCCAGGACATGATGACATACCCAGTCATGACGAAATTCCAGCACCTGACGACATACCCGGACATGACGACATACCCGGACATGACGACATAGCCGGACATGACGATATACAAGGACATGACGACATACCCACACATGACGACATACCCGGACATGTCGAAATTCCAGGACATGACGACAAACCCGGAAATGACGAAATTCCAGCACATGACGACATACCCGGACATGATGACATACCAGGACATGACGTCACACCCGGACATGACGACATACCCGGATATGACTACATACCAGGAAGTGACGTCATACCAGGACGTGACGAAATACCCGGACATGACGACATACCCGGACATGACGATATACCAGGACATGACGACAAACCCGGACATGACGACATACCCAGACATGACGAAATTCTAGGACATGGCGACATACCCAGACATGACGAAATTCCAGCAAATGGCGACATAGCCGGACATCATGACATACCCGGACATGACGACATACCCGGACATGATGACATACCCGGACATTAAGACATACCCGGACATGATGACATATCCGGACAAGATGACATACCCGGACATGACGACATAACCGGACATGACGACATACCCGGACGTGAGGACATACCCGGACATGACGACATACCCGGACGTGGCTTCATAACAGGACGTGACGAAATACCCGGACAGGACGACAAAGCCGGACATGACGATATACCAGGACATGATGACATACCCGTACATGACGACATACCCGGACATGACGAAATTCTAGGACATGACGACGTACCCGGACATGACGAAATTCCAGGACATGATGACATACCCAGTCATGACGAAATTCCAGCACCTGACGACATACCCGGACATGACGACATACCCGGACATGACGACATAGCCGGACATGACGATATACAAGGACATGACGACATACCCACACATGACGACATACCCGGACATGTCGAAATTCCAGGACATGACGACAAACCCGGAAATGACGAAATTCCAGCACATGACGACATACCCGGACATGATGACATACCAGGACATGACGACATACCCGGACATGATGACATTCCCGGACATGAAGACATACCCGGACGTGATGACATACCCGCACTTGACGACATACCCGGACGGATAACATACCAGGACGTGAAGAAATACCCCGACATGACGACATACCCGGACATGACGAAATTCCAGCACATGACGACATACCCGGACATGAAGACATACCCGGACGTGATGACATACCCGGACATGACGACATACCAGGACGTGCCGAAATACCAGGACATGACGACATACCCGGACATGATGACATACCCGGACATGACGAAATTCCAGTACATGATGACATACCCGGACATGACGAAATTCCAGCACATGACGACACACCCGGACATGACGACATTCCCGGACATGACGACATACCCGGACGTGAGGACATACCCGGATATGACGTCATACCCGGACGTGACGACATACCCGCACTTGACGACATACCCGGACGGATAACATACCAGGACGTGAAGAAATACCCCGACATGACGACATACCCGGACATGACGAAATTCCAGCACATGACGACATACCCGGACATGAAGACATACCCGGACGTGATGACATACCCGGACATGACGACATACCCGGACATGACGAAATTCCAGTACATGATGACATACCAGGACATGACGAAATTCCAGCACATGATGACACACCCGGACATGACGACATACCCGGACATGACGACATACCCGGACGTGAGGACATACCCGGACATGACGTCATACCCGGACGTGACCACATACCCGCACTTGACGACATACCCGGACGTGACGTCATACCTGGACGTGACAAAATACCCGGACGTGATGAAATACCAGGACGAGACGACATACCCGGACGTGACGTCATACCCGGACCTGGCGACATACCCGGACATGACGACATACCGGACGTGAGGACCTACCCGGACATGACGTCATACCCGGACATGACGACATACCCGGATATGATGACATACCCGGACATGACGACATACCCGGACATGACGACATACCCGGACATGACGACATACCCGGACGTGAGGACATACCCGGACATGACGACATACCCGGACGTGGCGTCATACCAGGACGTGACGAAATACCCGGACATGACGACATACCCGGACGTGGCGTCATACCAGGACGTGACGAAATACCCGGACATGACGACATAGCCGGACATGACGATATACCAGGACATGACGACATACCCGTACATGACGACATACCCGGACATGACGAAATTCCAGGACATGACGACGTACCCGGACATGACGAAATTCCAGGACATGATGACATACCCAGTCATGATGAAAATCCAGCACATGACGAAATACCCGGACACGATGACATACTTGGACATGAAGACATACCCGGACGTGATAACATACCCGCACGTGACGAAATACCCCGACATGACGTCATACCAGGACATGCCGAAGTATCAGGACATGACGACATACCCGGACATGACCACATACCCGGACATGACGAAATTCCATGACATGACAAAATTCCATGACATGACGACATACCCGGACATGACGAAATTACAGCACATGACGACATACCCGGACATGACGACATACCCGGACATGACGACATACCCGGACATGATATACCCGGACATGAAGACATACCCGTACGTGACGACATACATGGGCGTGACGACACACCAGGACGTGACGACATACCCAGAAGTGAGGACATACCCGGACGTGACGACATCTCCGGACATGACGACATACCCGGACATGACGGAATACCCGGATTTGATGACAAACCCAGACGTGACGTCATACGAGGACGTGACGACATACACGGACGTGATGAAATACCAGGACGTATCGACATACCCGGATGTCACGTCATACCAGGACATGACGACACAGCCAGACATGACGATATACCAGGACATGACGACATACCCGGACATGACGACATAACCGGACATGATGAAATTCCAGGACATAACGACATTCCAAGACATGACGAAATTCCAGCACATGTCGACATTCCCGAACATGATGACATACCCGGACATGATGACGTACCCGGACATGAAGACATACGCGGGCAAGAAGAAATACCCGGACGTGAGGACATGCCCAGACATGACGACATACCCGGACATGACGACATACCCAGCACATGACGACATACCCGGACATGACATCATACCCGGACGTGACGACATACCCGGACATGACGACATACCTGGACATGAAGATATACCCGGATGGATAACATACCAGGACGTGAAGAAATACCCCGACATGACGACATACCCGGACATGACGAAATTCCAACACATGACGACATACCCGGACATGATGATATACCCGGACATGACGACATACCCAGACATGACGACATACCCGGACATGACGAAATTCCAGGACATGATGACATACCCGGACATGACGAAATTCCAGCACATGACGACACACCCGGACTTGACGACATACCCGGACATGACGACATACCCGGACATGATGACATACCCGGATATGAAGACATGCCGAGACGTGATGACATACCAGGACAGGAAAACATACCCGGACATGACGACATACCCGGACATGACGACATACCCGGACGTGAGGACATACCCGGACATGACGTCAGACCCGAACGTGACGACATACCCGCACTTGACGACATACCCGGACGTGACGTCATACCTGGACGTGACAAAATACCCGGACGTGACGAAATACCAGGACGAGACGACATACCCGGACGTGACGTCATACCCGGACCTGGCGACATACCCGGACTTGACGATATACCCAGACGTGATGACATACCCAGACATGACGACATACCCGGACATGACGACATACCCGGACGTGAGGACCTACCCAGACGTGACGTCATACCCGGACATGACGACATACCCGGATATGACGACATACCAGGACGTGACATCATACCAGGACGTGACGAAATACCCAGACATGACAACATACCCGGACATGACGATATACCAGGACATGACGACATACCCGGAGATGACAACATACCCGGACATGACGAAATTCTAGGACATGACGACATACCCAGACATGACGAAATTCCAGCACATGGCGACATACCCGGACATGATGACATACCCGGACATGACGACATACCCGGACATGATGACATACCCGGACATGACGATATTCCAGCACATGACGACATACCCGGACATGATGACATACCCGGACATGACCACATACCCGGACATGATGACATACCCGGAGATGAAGACATACCCGGACGTGATGACAAACCCGGACGTGACGAAATACCATCACGTGATGACATAACCGGACATGACGACATACCCGGACATGACGACATACCCGGACATGACGACATACCCGGACGTGAGGGCATACCCGGAGATGACGTCATACCCGGACGTGACGACACACCAGGACATGACGACATACCCGGACATGACGACATACCCGGACATGATGAAATTCCATGACATGACGAAATTCCATGACATGACGACATACCCGGACATGATATTCCCGGACATGAATACATACCCGTACGTGACGACATACATGGGCGTGACGACACACCAGGACGTGATGACATACCCAGAAGTGAGGAAATACCCGGACGTGACGACACCTCCGGACACGACGACATACACGGACGTGACGAAATACCAGGACGTATCGACATACTCGGACGTCACGTCATACCAGGACATGACGACATAGCCGGACATGACGATATACCAGGACATGACGACATACCCGGACATGACGACATACCCGGACATGATGAAATTCCAGTACATGGCGACATTCCCGGACATGACGAAATTCCAGCACATGACGACATACCCGGACATGATGACATTCCCGGACATGAAGACATACCCGGACATGACGACATACCCGGACATGAAGACATACGCGGACGGATAACATACCAGGACGTGAAGAAATACCCCGACATGACGACATACCCGGACGTGACGTCATACCAGGACGTGACGACATACATGGACGTGACGACATACCAGGACGTGACGACATACCCGGACGTCACATCATACCAGGACATGACGACATACCCGGACATGACGACATACCCGGACATGACGAAATACCCAGACATGACGACATACCCGGACATGATGAAATTCCTGGACATGACGTCATACCCAGACATGACGAAATTCCAGCACATGACCACATACCCGGACATGATGACATACTCGGACATGAAGACATACCCGGACGGATAACATTCCAGGACGTGAAGAAATACCCCGACATGACGACATACCCGGACGTGACGAAATTCCAGGACATGACGACATACCCGGACATGATGACATACCCGGACATGACGACATACCAGACATGACGACATACCCGGACATGACGAAATTCCAGTACATGATGACATACCCGGACATGACGAAATTCCAGCACATGACGACACACCCGGACATGATGACATACCCGGACATGACGACATACCCGGACGTGAGGACATACCCGGACATGACGTCATACCCGGACGTGACGACATACCCGCACTTGACGACATACCTGGACGTGACGTCATACCTGGACGTGACAAAATACCCGGACGTGACGAAATACCAGGACGAGACGACATACCCGGACGTGACGTCATACCCGGACCTGGCGACATACCCGGACATGACGATATACCCAGACGTGATGACATACCCGGACATGACAACATACCCGGACATGACGACATACCGGATGTGTGGACCTACCCGGACATGACGTCACACCCGGACATGACGACATACCCGGATATGACTACATACCAGGACGTGACGTCATACCAGGACGTGACGAAATACCCGGACATGACGACATACCCGGACATGACGATATACCAGGACATGACGACATACCCGGACATGACGACATACCCGGACATGACGAAATTCTAGGACATGGCGACATACCCAGACATGACGAAATTCCAGCACATGGCGACATACCCGGACATGATGACATACCCGGACATGACGACATACCCGGACATGATGACATACCCGGACATTAAGACATACCCGGACATGATGACACATCCGGACAAGATGACATACCCGGACATGACGACATAACCGGACATGACGACATACCCGGACGTGAGGACATACCCGAACATGACGACATACCCGGACGTGGCTTCATAACAGGACGTGACGAAATACCCGGACAGGACGAAAAAGCCGGACATGACGATATACCAGGACATGATGACATACTCGTACATGACGACATACCCGGACATGACGAAATTCTAGGACATGACGACGTACCCGGACATGACGAAATTCCAGGACATGATGACATACCCAGTCATGACGAAATTCCAGCACATGACGACATACCCGGACATGACGACATACCCGGACATGACGACATAGCCGGACATGACGATATACAAGGACATGACGACATACCCACACATGACGACATACCCGGACATGACGAAATTCCAGGACATGACGACAAACCCGGAAATGACGAAATTCCAGCACATGACGACATACCCGGACATGATGACATACCAGGACATGACGACATACCCGGACATGATGACATTCCCGGACATGAAGACATACCCGGACGTGATAACATACCCGGACGTGACGAAATACCCCGACATGACGTCATACCAGGACGTGCCGAAATACCAGGACATGACGACATACCCGGACATGACGACATACCCGGACATGACGAAATTCCATGACATGACGAAATTCCATGACATGACGACATACCCGGACATGATATTCCCGGACATGAATACATACCCGTACGTGACGACATACATGGGCGTGACGACACACCAGGACGTGATGACATAGCCAGAAGTGAGGAAATACCCGGACGTGACGACACCTCCGGACATGACGACATACACGAGCGTGACGAAATACCAGGACGTATCGACATACCCGGACGTCACGTCATACCAGGACATGACGACATAGCCGGACATGACGATATACCAGGACATGACGACATACCCGGACATGACGACATACCCGGACATGATGAAATTCCAGGACATGGCGACATTCCCGGACATGACGAAATTCCAGCACATGACGACATACCCGGACATGAAGACATACCCGGACGTGAGGACATACGCGGAAATGACGTCATACCCGGACGTGACGACATACCCGGACATGACGACATACCCGGACATGAAGACATACGCGGACGGATAAAATACCAGGACGTGAAGAAATACCCCGACATGACGACATACCCGGACGTGACGTCATACCAACACGTGACGACATACACGGACGTGACGACACACCAGGACGTGACGACATACCCGGACGTCACATCATACCAGGACATGACGACATACCCGGACATGACGACATACCCGGACATGACGAAATACCCAGACATGACGACATACCCGGACATGACGAAATTCCTGGACATGACGACATACCCAGACATGACGAAATTCCAGAACATGACGACATACCTGGACATGACCACATACCCGGACATGATGACATACTCGGACATGAAGACATACCCGGACGGATAACATACCAGGACGTGAAGAAATACCCCGACATGACGACATACCCGGACGTGACGTCATACCAACACGTGACGACATACACGGACGTGACGACACACCAGGACGTGACGACATACCCGGACGTCACATCATACCAGGACATGACGACATACCCGGACATGACGACATACCCGGACATGACGAAATACCCAGACATGACGACATACCCGGACATGACGAAATTCCTGGACATGACGACATACCCAGACATGACGAAATTCCAGAACATGACGACATACCTGGACATGACCACATACCCGGACATGATGACATACTCGGACATGAAGACATACCCGGACGGATAACATACCAGGACGTGAAGAAATACCCCGACATGACGACATACCCGGACATGACGAAATTCCAGCACATGACGACATACCCGGACATGATGACATACCCGGACATGACGACATACCCAGACATGACGACATACCCGGACATGACGAAATTCCAGTACATGATGACATACCCGGACATGACGAAATTCCAGCACATGACGACACACCCGGACATGACGACATTCCCGGACATGACGACATACCCGGACGTGAGGACATACCCGGATATGACGTCATACCCGGACGTGACGACATACCCGCACTTGACGACATACCCGGACGGATAACATACCAGGACATGAAGAAATACCCCGACATGACGACATACCCGGACATGACGAAATTCCAGCACATGACGACATACCCGGACATGATGACATACCCGGACATGACGACATATCCAGACTTGACGACATACCCGGACATGACGAAATTCCAGTACATGATGACATACCAGGACATGACGAAATTCCAGCACATGATGACACACCCGGACATGACGACATACCCGGACATGACGACATACCCGGACATGACGAAATTCCATGACATGACGAAATTCCATGACATGACGACATACCCGGACATGATATTCCCGGACATGAATACATACCCGTACGTGACGACATACATGGGCGTGACGACACACCAGGACGTGATGACATAGCCAGAAGTGAGGAAATACCCGGACGTGACGACACCTCCGGACATGACGACATACACGAGCGTGACGAAATACCAGGACGTATCGACATACCCGGACGTCACGTCATACCAGGACATGACGACATAGCCGGACATGACGATATACCAGGACATGACGACATACCCGGACATGACGACATACCCGGACATGATGAAATTCCAGGACATGGCGACATTCCCGGACATGACGAAATTCCAGCACATGACGACATACCCGGACATGAAGACATACCCGGACGTGAGGACATACGCGGAAATGACGTCATACCCGGACGTGACGACATACCCGGACATGACGACATACCCGGACATGAAGACATACGCGGACGGATAAAATACCAGGACGTGAAGAAATACCCCGACATGACGACATACCCGGACGTGACGTCATACCAACACGTGACGACATACACGGACGTGACGACACACCAGGACGTGACGACATACCCGGACGTCACATCATACCAGGACATGACGACATACCCGGACATGACGACATACCCGGACATGACGAAATACCCAGACATGACGACATACCCGGACATGACGAAATTCCTGGACATGACGACATACCCAGACATGACGAAATTCCAGAACATGACGACATACCTGGACATGACCACATACCCGGACATGATGACATACTCGGACATGAAGACATACCCGGACGGATAACATACCAGGACGTGAAGAAATACCCCGACATGACGACATACCCGGACGTGACGTCATACCAACACGTGACGACATACACGGACGTGACGACACACCAGGACGTGACGACATACCCGGACGTCACATCATACCAGGACATGACGACATACCCGGACATGACGACATACCCGGACAAGACGAAATACCCAGACATGACGACATACCCGGACATGACGAAATTCCTGGACATGACGACATACCCAGACATGACGAAATTCCAGAACATGACGACATACCTGGACATGACCACATACCCGGACATGATGACATACTCGGACATGAAGACATACCCGGACGGATAACATACCAGGACGTGAAGAAATACCCCGACATGACGACATACCCGGACATGACGAAATTCCAGTACATGATGACATACCCGGACATGACGAAATTCCAGCACATGACGACACACCCGGACATGACGACATTCCCGGACATGACGACATACCCGGACGTGAGGACATACCCGGATATGACGTCATACCCGGACGTGACGACATACCCGCACTTGACTACATACCCGGACGGATAACATACCAGGACGTGAAGAAATACCCCGACATGACGACATACCCGGACATGACGAAATTCCAGCACATGACGACATACCCGGACATGATGACATACCCGGACATGACGACATACCCAGACTTGACGACATACCCGGACATGACGAAATTCCAGTACATGATGACATACCAGGACATGACGAAATTCCAGCACATGATGACACACCCGGACATGACGACATACCCGGACATGACGACATACCCGGACATGACGAAATTCCATGACATGACGAAATTCCATGACATGACGACATACCCGGACATGATATTCCCGGACATGAATACATACCCGTACGTGACGACATACATGGGCGTGACGACACACCAGGACGTGATGACATAGCCAGAAGTGAGGAAATACCCGGACGTGACGACACCTCCGGACATGACGACATACACGAGCGTGACGAAATACCAGGACGTATCGACATACCCGGACGTCACGTCATACCAGGACATGACGACATAGCCGGACATGACGATATACCAGGACATGACGACATACCCGGACATGACGACATACCCGGACATGATGAAATTCCAGGACATGGCGACATTCCCGGACATGACGAAATTCCAGCACATGACGACATACCCGGACATGAAGACATACCCGGACGTGAGGACATACGCGGAAATGACGTCATACCCGGACGTGACGACATACCCGGACATGACGACATACCCGGACATGAAGACATACGCGGACGGATAAAATACCAGGACGTGAAGAAATACCCCGACATGACGACATACCCGGACGTGACGTCATACCAACACGTGACGACATACACGGACGTGACGACACACCAGGTCGTGACGACATACCCGGACGTCACATCATACCAGGACATGACGACATACCCGGACATGACGACATACCCGGACATGACGAAATACCCAGACATGACGACATACCCGGACATGACGAAATTCCTGGACATGACGACATACCCAGACATGACGAAATTCCAGAACATGACGACATACCTGGACATGACCACATACCCGGACATGATGACATACTCGGACATGAAGACATACCCGGACGGATAACATACCAGGACGTGAAGAAATACCCCGACATGACGACATACCCGGACGTGACGTCATACCAACACGTGACGACATACACGGACGTGACGACACACCAGGACGTGACGACATACCCGGACGTCACATCATACCAGGACATGACGACATACCCGGACATGACGACATACCCGGACATGACGAAATACCCAGACATGGCGACATACCCGGACATGACGAAATTCCTGGACATGACGACATACCCAGACATGACGAAATTCCAGAACATGACGACATACCTGGACATGACCACATACCCGGACATGATGACATACTCGGACATGAAGACATACCCGGACGGATAACATACCAGGACGTGAAGAAATACCCCGACATGACGACATACCCGTACATGACGAAATTCCAGCACATGACGACATACCCGGACATGATGACATACCCGGACATGACGACATACCCAGACATGACGACATACCCGGACATGACGAAATTCCAGTACATGATGACATACCCGGACATGACGAAATTCCAGCACATGACGACACACCCGGACATGACGACATTCCCGGACATGACGACATACCCGGACGTGAGGACATACCCGGATATGACGTCATACCCGGACGTGACGACATACCCGCACTTGACGACATACCCGGACGGATAACATACCAGGACGTGAAGAAATACCCCGACATGACGACATACCCGGACATGACGAAATTCCAGCACATGACGACATACCCGGACATGATGACATACCCGGACATGACGACATACCCAGACTTGACGACATACCCGGACATGACGAAATTCCAGTACATGATGACATACCAGGACATGACGAAATTCCAGCACATGATGACACACCCGGACATGACGACATACCCGGACATGACGACATACCCGGACGTGAGGACATACCCGGACATGACGTCACACCCGGACGTGACCACATACCCGCACTTGACGACATACCCGGACGTGACGTCATACCTGGACGTGACAAAATACCCGGACGTGACGAAATACCAGGACGAGACGACATACCCGGACGTGACGTCATACCCGGACCTGGCGACATACCCGGACTTGACGATATACCCAGACGTGATGACATACCCGGACATGACGACATACCCAGACATGACGACATACCGGACGTGAGGACCTACCCGGACATGACGTCATACCCGGACATGACGACATACCCGGATATGATGACATACCCGGACATGACGACATACCCGGACATGACGAAATTCTAGGACATGGCGACATACCCAGACATGACGAAATTCCAGGAAATGACGACGTACCCGGACATGACGAAATTCCAAGACATGACGACATACCCAGACATGACGACATACCCGGACATGACGAAATTCCAGTACATGATGACATACCCGGACATGACAAAATTCCAGCACATGACGACACACCCGGACATGACGACATACCCGGACATGACCACATACCCGGACATGATAACATACCCTGACATGACGAAATTCCAGCACATGACGACATGCCCGGACATGATGACATACCCGGACATGACAACATACCCGGACATGATGACATACTCGGACATGAAGACATACCCGGACGGATAACATACCAGGACGTGAAGAAATACCCCGACATGTCGACATAACTGGACATGACGAAATTCCAGCACATGACGACATACCCGGACATGATGACATACCCGGACATGACGACATACCCGGACGTGACGACATACCCGGACATGACGACATACCCGGACGTGGCGTCATACCAGGACGTGACGAAATACCCGGACATGACGACATAGCCGCACATGACGATATACCAGGACATGACGACATACGCGTACATGACGACATACCCGGACATGACGAAATTCCAGGACATGACGACATACCCGGACATGACGACATACCCGGACATGATGACATACCCGGACATGAAGACATACCCGGACGTGATAACATACCCGGACGTGACGAAATACCCCGACATGACGTCATACCAGGACGTGCCGAAATACCAGGACATGACGAAATACCCGGACATGACGACACATCCGGACATGACGAAATTCCATGACATGACAAAATTCCATGACATGATGACATACCCGGACATGATATACCCGGACATGAATACATACCCGTACGTGACGACACACATGGGCGTGACGACACACCAGGACGTGATGACATACCCAGAAGTGAGGAAATACCCGGACGTGACGACACCTCCGGACATGATGACATACACGGACGTGACGAAATACCAGGACGTATCGACATACCTGGACGTCACGTCATACCAGGACATGACGACATAGCCGGACATCACGATATACCAGGACATGACGACATACCCGGACATGACGACATACCCGGACATGACGAAATTCCAGCACATGACGACATACCCGGACATGAAGACATACCCGGACGTGAGGACATACGCGGACATGACGTCATACCCGGACGTGACGACAGACCCGGACATGACGACATACCCGGACATGAAGACATACGCGGACGGATAAAATACCAGGACGTGAAGAAATACCCCGAAATGACGACATACCCGGACGTGACGTCATACCAGGACGTGACGACATACACGGACGTGACGACACACCAGGACGTGACGACATACCCGGACGTCACATCATACCAGGACATGACGACATACCCGGACATGACGACATACCCGGACATGACGAAATACCCAGACATGACGACATACCCAGACATGACGAAATTCCTGGACATGACGACATACCCAGACATGACGAAATTCCAGAACATGACGACATACCTGCACATGACCACATACCCGGACATGATGACATACTCGGGCATGAAGACATACCCGGACGGATAACATACCAGGACGTGAAGAAATACCCCGACATGACGACATACCCGGACATGACGAAATTCCAGCACATGACGACATACCCGGACATGACGACATACCCAGACATGACGACATACCCGGACATGACGAAATTCCAGTACATGATGACATACCCGGACATGACGAAATTCCAGCACATGACGACACACCCGGACATGACGACATTCCCGGACATGACGACATACCCAGACTTGACGACATACCCGGACATGACGAAATTCCAGTACATGATGACATACCAGGACATGACGAAATTCCAGCACATGATGACACACCCGGACATGACGACATACCCGGATATGACGACATACCCGGACGTGAGGACATACCCGGACATGACGTCATACCCGGACGTGACCACATACCCGCACTTGACGACATACCCGGACGTGACGTCATACCTGGACGTGACAAAATACCCGGACGTGACGAAATACCAGGACGAGACGACATACCCGGACGTGACGTCATACCCGGACCTGGCGACATACCCGGACTTGACGATATACCCAGACGTGATGACATACCCGGACATGACGACATACCCAGACATGACGACATACCGGACATGAGGACCTACCCGGACATGACGTCATACCCGGACATGACGACATACCCGGATATGATGACATACCCGGACATGACGACATACCCGGACATGACGAAATTCTAGGACATGGCGACATACCCAGACATGACGAAATTCCAGGACATGACGACGTACCCGGACATGATGAAATTCCAAGACATGACGACATACCCAGACATGACGACATACCCGGACATGACGAAATTCCAGTACATGTTGACATACCCGGACATGACAAAATTCCAGCACATGACGACACACCCGGACATGATGACATACCCGGACATGACCACATACCCGGACATGATAACATACCCTGACATGACGAAATTCCAGCACATGACGACATGCCCGGACATGATGACATACCCGGACATGACAACATACCCGGACATGATGACATACTCGGACATGAAGACATACCCGGACGGATAACATACCAGGACGTGAAGAAATACCCTGACATGTCGACATAACTGGACATGACGAAATTCCAGCACATGACGACATACCCGGACATGATGACATACCCGGACATGACGACATACCCGGACGTGACGACATACCCGGACATGACGACATACCCGGACGTGGCGTCATACCAGGACGTGACGAAATACCCGGACATGACGACATAGCCGCACATGACGATATTCCAGGACATGACGACATACGCGTACATGACGACATACCCGGACATGACGAAATTCCAGGACATGACGACATACCCGGACATGACGACATACCCGGACATGATGACATACCCGGACATGAAGACATACCCGGACGTGATAACATACCCGGACGTGACGAAATACCCCGACATGACGTCATACCAGGACGTGCCGAAATACCAGGACATGACGAAATACCCGGACATGACGACACATCCGGCCATGACGAAATTCCATGACATGACAAAATTCCATGACATGATGACATACCCGGACATGATATACCCGGACATGAATACATACCCGTACGTGACGACATACATGGGCGTGACGACACACCAGGACGTGATGACATACCCAGAAGTGAGGAAATACCCGGACGTGACGACACCTCCGGACATGATGACATACACGGACGTGACGAAATACCAGGACGTATCGACATACCCGGACGTCACGTCATTCCAGGACATGACGACATAGCCGGACATGACGATATACCAGGACATGACGACATACCCGGACATGACGACATACCCGGACATGATGAAATTCCAGGACATGGCGACATTCCCGGACATGACGAAATTCCAGCACATGACGACATACCCGGACATGAAGACATACCCGGACGTGAGGACACACGCGGACATGACGTCATACCCGGACGTGACGACAGACCCGGACATGACGACATACCCGGACATGAAGACATACGCGGACGGATAAAATACCAGGACGTGAAGAAATACCCCGACATGACGACATACCCGGACGTGACGTCATACCAGGACGTGACGACATACACGGACGTGACGACACACCAGGACGTGACGACATACCCGGACGTCACATCATACCAGGACATGACGACATACCCGGACATGACGACATACCCGGACATGACGAAATACCCAGACATGACGACATACCCAGACATGACGAAATTCCTGGACATGACGACATACCCAGACATGACGAAATTCCAGAACATGACGACATACCTGCACATGACCACATACCCGGACATGATGACATACTCGGACATGAAGACATACCCGGACGGATAACATACCAGGACGTGAAGAAATACCCCGACATGACGACATACCCGGACATGACGAAATTCCAGCACATGACGACATACCCGGACATGATGACATACCCGGACATGACGACATACCCAGACATGACGACATACCCGGACATGACGAAATTCCAGTACATGATGACATACCCGGACATGACGAAATTCCAGCACATGACGACACACCCGGACATGACGACATTCCCGGACATGACGACATACCCGGACGTGAGGACATACCCGGATATGACGTCATACCCGGACGTGACGACATACCCGCACTTGACGACATACCCGGACGGATAACATACCAGGACGTGAAGAAATACCCCGACATGACGACATACCCGGACATGACGAAATTCCAACACATGACGACATACCCGGACATGATGACATACCCGGACATGACGACATACCCAGACTTGACGACATACCCGGACATGACGAAATTCCAGTACATGACGTCATTCCCGGACGTGACCACATACCCGCACTTGACGACATACCCGGACGTGACGTCATACCTGGAAGTGACAAAATACCCGGACGTGACGAAATACCAGGACGAGACGACATACCCGGACGTGACGTCATACCCGGACCTGGCTACATACCCGGACTTGACGATATACCCAGACGTGATGACATACCCGGACATGACGACATACCCAGACATGACGACATACCGGACGTGAGGACCTACCCGGACATGACGTCATACCCGGACATGACGACATACCCGGATATGATGACATACCCGGACATGACGATATTCCAGGACATGACGACATACCCGGACATGACGACATACCCGGACATGACGAAATTCTAGGACGTGGCGACATACCCAGACATGACGAAATTCCAGGACATGACGACGTACCCGGACATGACGAAATTCCAAGACATGATGACATACCCAGTCATGATGAAAATCCAGCACATGACGACATAGCCGGACATGACGACATACCCGGACATGACCACATACCCGGACATGATAACATACCCAGACATGACGAAATTCCAGCACATGACGACATACCCGGACATGAAGACATACCCGGACGTGATGACATACCCGGACGTGACGAAATACCATCATGTGATGACATACCCGGACATGACGACATACCCGGACATGATGACATACCCGGACATGACGACATACCCGGACGTGAGGGCATACCTGGACGTGAAGAAATACCCCGACATGACGACATACCCGGACGTGACGTCATACCAGGACGTGACGACATACACGGACGTGACGACACACCAGGACGTGACGACATACCCGGACGTCACATCATACCAGGACATGACGACATACCCGGACATGAAGACATACCCGGACATGACGAAATACCCAGACATGACGACATACCCGGACATGACGATATTCCAGGACATGACCACATACCCGGACATGACGAAATTCCATGACATGACGAAATTCCATGACATGACGACATACCCGGACATGATATACCCGGACATGAATACATACCCGTACGTGACGATATACATGGGTTTGACGACACACCAGGACGTGATGACATACCCAGAAGTGAGGAAATACCCGGACGTGACGACACCTCCGGACATGACGACATACACGGACGTGATGAAATACCAGGACGTATCGACATACCCGGACGTCACGTCATACCAGGACATGACGACATAGCCGGACATGACGATATACCAGGACATGACGACATACCCGGACATGACGACATACCCGGACATGATGAAATTCCAGGACATGGCGACATTCCCGGACATGACGAAATTCCAGCACATGACGACATACCCGGACATGAAGACATACCCGGACGTGAGGACATACCTGGACATGACATCATACCCGAACGTGACGACATACCCGGACATGACGACATACCCGGACATGAAGACATACGCGGACGGATAAAATACCAGGACGTGAAGAAATACCCCGACATGACGACATACCCGGACGTGACCTCATACCAGGACGTGACGACATACACGGACGTGACGACACACCAGGACGTGACGACATACCCGGACGTCACATCATACCAGGACATGACGACATACCCGGACATGACGACATACCCGGACATGACGAAATACCTAGACATGACGACATACCCGGACATGACGATATTCCAGGACATGACGACATACCCGGACATGACGACATACCCGGACATGACGAAATTCTAGCACGTGGCGACATACCCAGACATGACGAAATTCCAGGACATGACGACGTACCCGGACATGACGAAATTCCAAGACATGATGACATACCCAGTCATGATGAAAATCCAGCACATGACGACATAGCCGGACATGACGACATACCCGGACATGACCACATACCCGGACATGATAACATACCCAGACATGACGAAATTCCAGCACATGACGACATACCTGGACATGAAGACATACCCGGACGTGATGACATACCCGGACGTGACGAAATACCATCATGTGATGACATACCCGGACATGACGACATACCCGGACATGATGACATACCCGGACATGACGACATACCCGGACGTGAGGGCATACCCGGACATGACGTCATACCCGGACGTGACGACATACCCGGACATGACGACATACCCGGTCGTGGCGTCATACCAGGACGTGACGAAATACCCGGACATGACGACATAGCCGGACATGACGATATACCAGGACATGACGACATACCCGTACATGACGACATACACGGACATGACGAAATTCCAGGACATGACGACAAACCCGGAAATGATGACATACCCGGACATGACGACATACCCGGACATGATGACATACCCGGACATGAAGACATACCCGGACGTGATAACATACCCGGACGTGACGAAATACCCCGACATGACGCCATACCGGGACGTGCCGAAATACCAGGACATGACGAAATACCCGGACATGACGACACACCCGGACATGACGAAATTCCATGACATGACGAAATTCCATGACATGACGACATACCCGGACATGATATACCGGACATGAATACATACCCGTACGTGACGATATACATGGGCTTGACGACACACCAGGACGTGATGACATACCCAGAAGTGAGGAAATACCCGGACGTGACGACACCTCCGGACATGACGACATACACGGACGTGACGAAATACCAGGACGTATCGACATACCCGGACGTCACGTCATACCAGGACATGACGACATAGCCGGACATGACGATATACCAGGACATGACGACATACCCGGACATGACGACATAACCGGACATGATGAAATTCCAGGACATGGCGACATTCCCGGACATGACGAAATTCCAGCACATGACGACATACCCGGACATGAAGACATACCCGGACGTGAGGACATACCTGGACATGACATCATACCCGAACGTGACGACATACCCGGACATGACGACATACCCGGACATGAAGACATACGCGGACGGATAAAATACCAGGACGTGAAGAAATACCCCGACATGACGACATACCCGGACGTGACCTCATACCAGGACGTGACGACATACACGGACGTGACGACACACCAGGACGTGACGACATACCCGGACGTCACATCATACCAGGACATGACGACATACCCGGACATGACGACATACCCGGACATGACGAAATACCCAGACATGACGACATACCCGGACATGACGATATTCCAGGACATGACGACATACCCGGACATGACGACATACCCGGACATGACGAAATTCTAGGACGTGGCGACATACCCAGACATGACGAAATTCCAGGACATGACGACGTACCCGGACATGACGAAATTCCAAGACATGATGACATACCCAGTCATGATGAAAATCCAGCACATGACGACATAGCCGGACATGACGACATACCCGGACATGACCACATACCCGGACATGATAACATACCCAGACATGACGAAATTCCAGCACATGACGACATACCCGGACATGAAGACATACCCGGACGTGATGACATACCCGGACGTGACGAAATACCATCATGTGATGACATACCCGGACATGACGACATACCCGGACATGATGACATACCCGGACATGACGACATACCCGGACGTGAGGGCATACCCGGACATGACGAAATTCCTGGACATGACGACATACCCAGACATGACGAAATTCCAGAACATGACGACATACCTGGACATGACCACATACCCGGACATGATGACATACTCGGACATGAAGACATACCCGGACGAATAACATACCAGGACGTGAAGAAATACCCCGACATGACGACATACCCGGACATGACGAAATTCCAGCACATGACGACATACCCGGACATGATGACATACCCGGACATGACGACATACCCAGACATGACGACATACCCGGACATGACGACATACCCGCACTTGACGACATACCCGGACGTGACGTCATACCCGGACCTGGCGACATACCCGGACTTGACGATATACCCAGACGTGATGACATACCCGGACATGACGACATACCCAGACATGACGACATACCGGACGTGAGGACCTACCCGGACATGACGTCATACCCGGACATGACGACATACCCGGATATGATGACATACCCGGACATGACGACATACCCGGACATGACGAAATTCTAGGACATGGCGACATACCCAGACATGACGAAATTCCAGGACATGACGACGTACCCGGACATGACGAAATTCCAAGACATGATGACATACCCAGTCATGATGAAAATCCAGCACATGACGACATACCCGGACATGACGACATACCTTGACATGACCACATACCCGGACATGATAACATACCCAGACATGACAAAATTCCAGCACATGACGACATACCCGGACATGATGACATACCCGGACATGAGACATACCCAGACATGACGACATACCCGGACATGACGAAATTCCAGTACATGATGACATACCCGGACATGACGAAATTCCAGCACATGACGACACACCCGGACATGACGACATACCCGGACATGACGAAATTCCAGTACATGATGACATACCCGGACATGACGAAATTCCAGCACATGATGACACACCCGGACATGACGACATACCCGGACATGACGACATACCCGGACGTGAGGACATACCCGGACATGACGACATACCCGGACATGACGAAATTCCATGACATGACGAAATTCCATGACATGACGACGTACCCGGACATGACGAAATTCCAGCACATGACGACATACCCGGACATGATGACATACCCGGACATGAGACATACCCAGACATGACGACATACCCGGACATGACGAAATTCCAGTACATGATGACATACCCGGACATGACGAAATTCCAGCACATGACGACACACCCGGACATGACGACATACCCGGACATGACGACATACCCGGACGTGAGGACATACCCGGACATGACGACATACCCGGACATGACGAAATTCCATGACATGACGAAATTCCATGACATGACGACGTACCCGGACATGACGAAATTCCAGCACATGGCGACATACCCGGACATGATGACATACCCTGACATGACGACATACCCGGACATGATGACATACCCGGACATGAAGACATACCCGGACATGATGACATATCCGGACAAGATGACATACCCGGACATGACGACATACCCGGACATGACGACATACCCGGACGTGAGGACATACCCGGACATGAAGACATACCCGGACGTGGCGTCATAACAGGACGTGACGAAATACCCGGACATGACGACAAAGCCGGACATGACGAAATTCCATGACATGACGAAATTCCATGACATGACGACGTACCCGGACATGACGAAATTCCAGGACATGATGACATACCCAGTCATGACGAAATTCCAACACATGACGACATACCCGGACATGACGACATACCCGGACATGACAATATACCAGGACATGACGACATACCCGTACATGACGACATACCCGGACATGACGAAATTCCAGGACATGACGACGTACCCGGACATGACGAAATTCCAGGACATGATGACATACCCGGACATGACGAAATTCCTGGACATGACGACATACCCAGACATGACGAAATTCCAGAACATGACGACATACCTGGACATGACCACATACCCGGACATGATGACATACTCGGACATGAAGACATACCCGGACGGATAACATACCAGGACGTGAAGAAATACCCCGACATGACGACATACCCGGACATGACGAAATTCCAGCACATGACGACATACCCGGACATGATGACATACCCGGACATGACGACATACCCAGACATGACGACATACCCGGACATGACGAAATTCCAGTACATGATGACATACCCGGACATGACGAAATTCCAGCACATGACGACACACCCGGACATGACGACATACCCGGACATGACGACATACCCGGGCGTGAGGACATACCCGGACATGACGTCATACCCGGACGTGACGACATACCCGCACTTGACGACATACCCGGACGTGACGTCATACCTGGACGTGACAAAATACCCGGACGTGACGAAATACCAGGACGAGACGACATACCCGGACGTGACGTCATACCCGGACCTGGCGACATACCCGGACATGACGACATACCGGACGTGAGGACCTACCCGGACATGACGACATACCCGGACATGACGAAATTCTAGGACACGGCGACATACCCAGACATGACGAAATTCCAGGACATGACGACGTACCCGGACATGACGAAATTCCAAGACATGATGACATACCCAGTCATGATGAAAATCCAGCACATGACGACATACCCGGACATGACGACATACCCGGACATGACCACATACACGGACATGATGACATACCCGGACATGACGAAATTCCAGCACATGACGACATACCCGGACATGACGACATACCCGGACATGACCACATACCCGGACATGATGACATACCCGGACATGACGAAATTCCAGCACATGAAGACATACACGGACGTGATGACATACCCGGACGTGACGAAATACCATCACGTGATGATATACCCGGACATGACGACATACCCGGACATGATGACATACCCGGACATGACGACATACCCGGATGTGAGGGCATACCCGGACATGACGACATACCCGGACATGACGACATACCCGGACGTGGCGTCATACCAGGACGTGACGAAATACCCGGACATGACGACATAGCCGGACATGACGATATACCAGGACATGACGACATACCCGTACATGACGACATACCCGGACATGACGAAATTCCAGGACATGACGACAAACCCGGACATGACGAAATTCCAGGACATGACGACAAACCCGGAAATGATGACATACCCGGACATGACGACATACCCGGACATGATGACATATCCGGATATGAAGACATACCCGGACGTGACCACATACCCGGACATGATAACATACCCAGACATGACGAAATTCCAGCACATGACGACATACCCGGACATGAAGACATACCCGGACGTGATGACATACCCGGACGTGACGAAATACCATCATGTGATGACATACCCGGACATGACGACATACCCGGACATGATGACATACCCGGACATGACGACATACCCGGACGTGAGGGCATACCCGGACATGACGTCATACCCGGACGTGACGACATACCCGGACATGACGACATACCCGGTCGTGGCGTCATACCAGGACGTGACGAAATACCCGGACATGACGACATAGGCGGACATGACGATATACCAGGACATGACGAAATTCCAGGACATGACGACAAACCCGGACATAACGAAATTCCAGGACATGACGACAAACCCGGAAATGATGACATACCCGGACATGACGACATACCCGGACATGATGACATACCCGGATATGAAGACATACCCGGACGTGACCACATACCCGGACATGAAAACATACCCAGACATGATAAAATTCCAGCACATGACGACATACCCGGACATGAAGACATACCCGGACGTGATGACATACCCGGACGTGACGAAATACCATCATGTGATGACATACCCGGACATGACGACATACCCGGACATGATGACATACCCGGACATGACGACATACCCGGACGTAAGGGCATACCCGGACATGACATCATACCCGGACGTGACGACATACCCGGACATGACGACATACCCGGTCGTGGCGTCATACCAGGACGTGACGAAATACCCGGACATGACGACATAGCCGGACATGACGATATACCAGGACATGACGACATAGCTGTACATGACGACATACACGGACATGACGAAATTCCAGGACATGACGACAAACCCGGAAATGATGACATACCCGGACATGACGACATACCCGGACATGATGACATACCCGGACATGAAGACATACCCGGACGTGAAAACATACCCGGACGTGACGAAATACCCCGACATGACGCCATACCGGGACGTGCCGAAATACCAGGACATGACGAAATACCCGGACATGACGACACACCCGGACATGACGAAATTCCATGACATGACGAAATTCCAAGACATGATGACATACCCAGTCATGATGAAAATCCAGCACATGACGACATACCCGGACATGACCACATACCCGGACATGACCACATACCCGGACATGATGACATACCCGGACATGACGAAATTCCAGCACATGACGACATACCCGGACATGATGACATACCCGGACATGACCACAAACCCGGACATGATGACATACCCGGACATGAAGACATACACGGACGTGATGACATACCCGGACGTGACGAAATACCATCACGTGATGACATACACGGACATGACGACATACCCGGACATGATGACATACCCGGACATGACGACATACCCGGATGTGAGGGCATACCCGGACATGACGACATACCCGGACATGACGACATACCCGGACGTGGCGTCATACCAGGACGTGACGAAATACCCGGACATGACGACATAGCCGGACATGACGATATACCAGGACATGACGACATACCCGTACATGACGACATACCCGGACATGACGAAATTCCAGGACATGACGACAAACCCGGACATGACGAAATTCCAGGACATGACGACAAACCCGGAAATGATGACATACCCGGACATGACGACATACCCGGACATGATGACATACCCGGATATGAAGACATACCCGGACGTGACCACATACCCGGACATGATAACATACCCAGACATGACGAAATTCCAGCACATGACGACATACCCGGACATGAAGACATACCCGGACGTGATGACATACCCGGACGTGACGAAATACCATCATGTGATGACATACCCGGACATGACGACATACCCGGACATGATGACATACCCGGACATGACGACATACCCGGACGTGAGGGCATACCCGGACATGACGTCATACCCGGACGTGACGACATACCCGGACATGACGACATACCCGGTCGTGGCGTCATACCAGGACGTGACGAAATACCCGGACATGACGACATAGCCGGACATGACGACATACCCGGACATGACGACACACCCGGACATGACGAAATTCCATGACATGACGAAATTCCATGACATGACGACATACCCGGACATGATATACCGGACATGAATACATACCCGTACGTGACGATATACATGGGCTTGACGACACACCAGGACGTGATGACATACCCAGAAGTGAGGAAATACCCGGACGTGACGACACCTCCGGACATGACGACATACACGGACGTGATGAAATACCAGGACGTATCGACATACCCGGACGTCACGTCATACCAGGACATGACGACATAGCCGGACATGACGATATACCAGGACATGACGACATACCCGGACATGACGACATACCCGGACATGATGAAATTCCAGGACATGGCGACATTCCCGGACATGACGAAATTCCAGCACATGACGACATACCCAGACATGAAGACATACCCGGACGTGAGGACATACCTGGACATGACATCATACCCGAACGTGACGACATACCCGGACATGACGACATACCTGGACATGAAGACATACGCGGACGGATAAAATACCAGGACGTGAAGAAATACCCCGACATGACGACATACCCGGACGTGACGTCATACCAGGACGTGACGACATACACGGACGTGACGACACACCAGGACGTGACGACATACCCGGACGTCACATCATACCAGGACATGACGATATACCCGGACATGACGACATACCCGGACATGACGAAATTCCAGGACATGACGACAAACCCGGACATGACGAAATTCCAGGACATGACGACAAACCCGGAAATGATGACATACCCGGACATGACGACATACCCGGACATGATGACATACCCGGATATGAAGACATACCCGGACGTGACCACATACCCGGACATGATAACATACCCAGACATGACGAAATTCCAGCACATGACGACATACCCGGACATGAAGACATACCCGGACGTGATGACATACCCGGACGTGACGAAATACCATCATGTGATGACATACCCGGACATGACGACATACCCGGACGTGAGGGCATACCCGGACATGACGTCATACCCGGACGTGACGACATACCCGGACATGACGACATACCCGGTCGTGGCGTCATACCAGGACGTGACGAAATACCCGGACATGACGACATAGCCGGACATGACGATATACCAGGACATGACGACATACCCGTACATGACGACATACACAGACATGACGAAATTCCAGGACATGACGACAAACCCGGAAATGATGACATACCCGGACATGACGACATACCCGGACATGATGACATACCCGGACATGAAGACATACCCGGACGTGATAACATACCCGGACGTGACGAAATACCCCGACATGACGCCATACCGGGACGTGCCGAAATACCAGGACATGACGAAATACCCGGACATGACGACACACCCGGACATGACGAAATTCCATGACATGACGAAATTCCATGACATGACGACATACCCGGACATGATATACCGGACATGAATACATACCCGTACGTGACGATATACATGGGCTTGACGACACACCAGGACGTGATGACATACCCAGAAGTGAGGAAATACCCGGACGTGACGACACCTCCGGACATGACGACATACACGGACGTGACGAAATACCAGGACGTATCGACATACCCGGACGTCACGTCATACCAGGACATGACGACATAGCCGGACATGACGATATACCAGGACATGACGACAAACCCGGAAATGATGACATACCCGGACATGACGACATACCCGGACATGATGACATACCCGGATATGAAGACATACCCGGACGTGACCACATACCCGGACATGATAACATACCCAGACATGACGAAATTCCAGCACATGACGACATACCCGGACATGAAGACATACCCGGACGTGATGACATACCCGGACGTGACGAAATACCATCATGTGATGACATACCCGGACATGACGACATACCCGGACGTGAGGGCATACCCGGACATGACGTCATACCCGGACGTGACGACATACCCGGACATGACGACATACCCGGTCGTGGCGTCATACCAGGATGTGACGAAATACCCGGACATGACGACATAGCCGGACATGACGATATACCAGGACATGACGACATACCCGTACATGACGACATACACAGACATGACGAAATTCCAGGACATGACGACAAACCCGGAAATGATGACATACCCGGACATGACGACATACCCGGACATGATGACATACCTGGACATGAAGACATACCCGGATGTGATAACATACCCGGACGTGACGAAATACCCCGACATGACGCCATACCGGGACGTGCCGAAATACCAGGACATGACGAAATACCCGGACATGACGACACACCCGGACATGACGAAATTCCATGACATGACGAAATTCCATGACATGACGACATACCCGGACATGATATACCGGACATGAATACATACCCGTACGTGACGATATACATGGGCTTGACGACACACCAGGACGTGATGACATACCCAGAAGTGAGGAAATACCCGGACGTGACGACACCTCCGGACATGACGACATACACGGACGTGACGAAATACCAGGACGTATCGACATACCCGGACGTCACGTCATACCAGGACATGACGACATAGCCGGACATGACGATATACCAGGACATGACGACATACCCGGACATGACGACATACCCGGACATGATGAAATTCCAGGACATGGCGACATTCCCGGACATGACGAAATTCCAGCACATGACGACATACCCGGACATGAAGACATACCCGGACGTGAGGACATACCTGGACATGACATCATACCCGAACGTGACGACATACCCGGACATGACGACATACCTGGACATGAAGACATACGCGGACGGATAAAATACCAGGACGTGAAGAAATACCCCGACATGACGACATACCCGGACGTGACGTCATACCAGGACGTGACGACATACACGGACGTGACGACACACCAGGACGTGACGACATACCCGGACGTCACATCATACCAGGACATGACGATATACCCGGACATGACGACATACCCGGACATGACGAAATTCCTGGACATGACGACATACCCAGACATGACGAAATTCCAGAACATGACGACATACCTGGACATGACCACATACCCGGACATGATGACATACTCGGACATGAAGACATACCCGGACGAATAACATACCAGGACGTGAAGAAATACCCCGACATGACGACATACCCGGACATGACGAAATTCCAGCACATGACGACATACCCGGACATGATGACATACCCGGACATGACGACATACCCAGACATGACGACATACCCGGACATGACGACATACCCGCACTTGACGACATACCCGGACGTGACGTCATACCCGGACCTGGCGACATACCCGGACTTGACGATATACCCAGACGTGATGACATACCCGGACATGACGACATACCCAGACATGACGACATACCGGACGTGAGGACCTACCCGGACATGACGTCATACCCGGACATGACGACATACCCGGATATGATGACATACCCGGACATGACGACATACCCGGACATGACGAAATTCCAAGACATGATGACATACCCAGTCATGATGAAAATCCAGCACATGACGACATACCCGGACATGACGACATACCTTGACATGACCACATACCCGGACATGATAACATACCCAGACATGACAAAATTCCAGCACATGACGACATGCCCGGACATGATGACATACCCGGACATGACAACATACCCGGACATGATGACATACTCGGACATGAAGACATACCCGGACGGATAACAAACCAGGACGTGAAGAAATACCCCGACATGACGACATACCCGGACATGACGAAATTCCAGCACATGACGACATACCCAGACATGATGACATACCCGGACATGACGACATACCCAGACATGACGACATACCCGGACATGACGAAATTCCAGTACACGATGACATACCCGGACATGACGAAATTCCAGCACATGACGACACACCCGGACATGACGACATACCCGGACATGACGACATACCCGGACGTGAGGACATACCCGGACATGACGACATACCCGGACATGACGAAATTCCATGACATGACGAAATTCCATGACATGACGACGTACCCGGACATGACGAAATTCCAGCACATGGCGACATACCCGGACATGATGACATACCCGGACATGACGACATACCCGGACATGATGACATACCCGGACATGAAGACATACCCGGACATGATGACATATCCGGACAAGATGACATACCCGGACATGACAACATACCCGGACATGACGACATACCCGGACGTGAGGACATACCTGGACATGACGACATACCCGGACGTGGCGTCATAACAGGACGTGACGAAATACCCGGACATGACGACAAAGCCGGACATGACGAAATTCCATGACATGACGAAATTCCATGACATGACGACGTACCCGGACATGACGAAATTCCAGGACATGATGACATACCCAGTCATGACGAAATTCCAACACATGACGACATACCCGGACATGACGACATACCCGGACATGACAATATACCAGGACATGACGACATACCCGTACATGACGACATACCCGGACATGACGAAATTCCAGGACATGATGACATACCCGGACATGACGAAATTCCTGGACATGACGACATACCCAGACATGACGAAATTCCAGAACACGACGACATACCTGGACATGACCACATACCCGGACATGATGACATACTCGGACATGAAGACATACCCGGACGGATAACATACCAGGACGTGAAGAAATACCCCGACATGACGACATACCCGGACATGACGAAATTCCAGCACATGATGACATACCCGGACATGATGACATACCCGGACATGACGACATACCCAGACATGACGACATACCCGGACATGACGAAATTCCAGTACATGATGACATACCCGGACATGACGAAATTCCAGCACATGACGACACACCCGGACATGACGACATACCCGGACATGACGACATACCCGGGCGTGAGGACATACCCGGACATGACGTCATACCCGGACGTGACGACATACCCGCACTTGACGACATACCCGGACGTGACGTCATACCTGGACGTGACAAAATACCCGGACGTGACGAAATACCAGGACGAGACGACATACCCGGACGTGACGTCATACCCGGACCTGGCGACATACCCGGACATGACGACATACCGGACGTGAGGACCTACCCGGACATGACGTCATACCCGGACATGACAACATACTCGGATATGATGACATACCCGGACATGACGATATTCCAGGACATGACGACATACCCGGACATGACGACATACCCGGACATGACGAAATTCTAGGACACGGCGACATACCCAGACATGACGAAATTCCAGGACATGACGACGTACCCGGACATGACGACATACCCGGACATGACCACATACCCGGACATGATGACATACCCGGACATGACGAAATTCCAGCACATGACGACATACCCGGACATGATGACATACCCGGACATGACCACAAACCCGGACATGATGACATACCCGGACATGAAGACATACACGGACGTGATGACATACCCGAACGTGACGAAATACCATCACGTGATGACATACCCGGACATGACGACATACCCGGACATGATGACATACCCGGACATGACGACATACCCGGATGTGAGGGCATACCCGGACATGACGTCATACCCGGACGTGACGACATACCCGGACATGACGACATACCCGGTCGTGGCGTCATACCAGGACGTGACGAAATACCCGGACATGACGACATAGCCGGACATGACGATATACCAGGACATGACGACATACCCGTACATGACGACATACACAGACATGACGAAATTCCAGGACATGACGACAAACCCGGAAATGATGACATACCCGGACATGACGACATACCCGGACATGATGACATACCCGGACATGGAGACATACCCGGACGTGATAACATACCCGGACGTGACGAAATACCCCGACATGACGCCATACCGGGACGTGCCGAAATACCAGGACATGACGAAATACCCGGACATGACGACACACAGGACATGACGAAATTCCATGACATGACGAAATTCCATGACATGACGACATACCCGGACATGATATACCGGACATGAATACATACCCGTACGTGACGATATACATGGGCTTGACGACACACCAGGACGTGATGACATACCCAGAAGTGAGGAAATACCCGGACGTGACGACACCTCCGGACATGACGACATACACGGACGTGACGAAATACCAGGACGTATCGACATACCCGGACGTCACGTCATACCAGGACATGACGACATAGCCGGACATGACGATATACCAGGACATGACGACATACCCGGACATGACGACATACCCGGACATGATGAAATTCCAGGACATGGCGACATTCCCGGAAATGACGAAATTCCAGCACATGACGACATACCCGGACATGAAGACATACCCGCACGTGAGGACATACCTGGACATGACATCATACCCGAACGTGACGACATACCCGGACATGACGACATACCTGGACATGAAGACATACGCGGACGGATAAAATACCAGGACGTGAAGAAATACCCCGACATGACGACATACCCGGACGTGACGTCATACCAGGACGTGACGACATACACGGACGTGACGACACACCAGGACGTGACGACATACCCGGACGTCACATCATACCAGGACATGACGATATACCCGGACATGACGACATACCCGGACATGACGAAATTCCTGGACATGACGACATACCCAGACATGACGAAATTCCAGAACATGACGACATACCTGGACATGACCACATACCCGGACATGATGACATACTCGGACATGAAGACATACCCGGACGAATAACATACCAGGACGTGAAGAAATACCCCGACATGACGACATACCCGGACATGACGAAATTCCAGCACATGACGACATACCCGGACATGATGACATACCCGGACATGACGACATACCCAGACATGACGACATACCCGGACATGACGACATACCCGCACTTGACGACATACCCGGACGTGACGTCATACCCGGACCTGGCGACATACCCGGACTTGACGATATACCCAGACGTGATGACATACCCGGACATGACGACATACCCAGACATGACGACATACCGGACGTGAGGACCTACCCGGACATGACGTCATACCCGGACATGACGACATACCCGGATATGATGACATACCCGGACATGACGACATACCCGGACATGACGAAATTCCAAGACATGATGACATACCCAGTCATGATGAAAATCCAGCACATGACGACATACCCGGACATGACGACATACCTTGACATGACCACATACCCGGACATGATAACATACCCAGACATGACAAAATTCCAGCACATGACGACATGCCCGGACATGATGACATACCCGGACATGACAACATACCCGGACATGATGACATACTCGGACATGAAGACATACCCGGACGGATAACAAACCAGGACGTGAAGAAATACCCCGACATGACGACATACCCGGACATGACGAAATTCCAGCACATGACGACATACCCAGACATGATGACATACCCGGACATGACGACATACCCAGACATGACGACATACCCGGACATGACGAAATTCCAGTACACGATGACATACCCGGACATGACGAAATTCCAGCACATGACGACACACCCGGACATGACGACATACCCGGACATGACGACATACCCGGACGTGAGGACATACCCGGACATGACGACATACCCGGACATGACGAAATTCCATGACATGACGAAATTCCATGACATGACGACGTACCCGGACATGACGAAATTCCAGCACATGGCGACATACCCGGACATGATGACATACCCGGACATGACGACATACCCGGACATGATGACATACCCGGACATGAAGACATACCCGGACATGATGACATATCCGGACAAGATGACATACCCGGACATGACAACATACCCGGACATGACGACATACCCGGACGTGAGGACATACCTGGACATGACGACATACCCGGACGTGGCGTCATAACAGGACGTGACGAAATACCCGGACATGACGACAAAGCCGGACATGACGAAATTCCATGACATGACGAAATTCCATGACATGACGACGTACCCGGACATGACGAAATTCCAGGACATGATGACATACCCAGTCATGACGAAATTCCAACACATGACGACATACCCGGACATGACGACATACCCGGACATGACAATATACCAGGACATGACGACATACCCGTACATGACGACATACCCGGACATGACGAAATTCCAGGACATGACGACGTACCCGGACATGACGAAATTCCAGGACATGATGACATACCCGGACATGACGAAATTCCTGGACATGACGACATACCCAGACATGACCACATACCCGGACATGATGACATACTCGGACATGAAGACATACCCGGACGGATAACATACCAGGACGTGAAGAAATACCCCGACATGACGACATACCCGGACATGACGAAATTCCAGCACATGACGACATACCCGGACATGATGACATACCCGGACATGACGACATACCCAGGCATGACGACATACCCGGACATGACGAAATTCCAGTACATGATGACATACCCGGACATGACGAAATTCCAGCACATGACGACACACCCGGACATGATGACATACCCGGACATGACGACATACCCGGGCGTGAGGACATACCCGGACATGACGTCATACCCGGACGTGACGACATACCCGCACTTGACGACATACCCGGACGTGACGTCATACCTGGACGTGACAAAATACCCGGACGTGACGAAATACCAGGACGAGACGACATACCCGGACGTGACGTCATACCCGGACCTGGCGACATACCCGGACATGACGACATACCGGACGTGAGGACCTACCCGGACATGACGTCATACCCGGACATGACAACATACTCGGATATGATGACATACCCGGACATGACGATATTCCAGGACATGACGACATACCCGGACATGACGACATACCCGGACATGACGAAATTCTAGGACACGGCGACATACCCAGACATGACGAAATTCCAGGACATGACGACGTACCCGGACATGACGACATACCCGGACATGACCACATACCCGGACATGATGACATACCCGGACATGACGAAATTCCAGCACATGACGACATACCCGGACATGATGACATACCCGGACATGACCACAAACCCGGACATGATGACATACCCGGACATGAAGACATACACGGACGTGATGACATACCCGGACGTGACGAAATACCATCACGTGATGACATACCCGGACATGACGACATACCCGGACATGATGACATACCCGGACATGACGACATACCCGGATGTGAGGGCATACCCGGACATGACGACATACCCGGACATGACGACATACCCGGACGTGGCGTCATACCAGGACGTGACGAAATACCCGGACATGACGACATCGCCGGACATGACGATATACCAGGACATGACGACATACCCGTACATGACGACATACCCGGACATGACGAAATTCCAGGACATGACGACAAACCCGGACATGACGAAATTCCAGGACATGACGACAAACCCGGAAATGATGACATACCCGGACATGACGACATACCCGGACATGATGACATACCCGGATATGAAGACATACCCGGACGTGATAACAGACCCGGACGTGACGAAATACCCCGACATGACGTCATACCAGGACGTGCCGAAATACCAGGACATGACGAAATACCCGGACATGACGACACACCCGGACATGACGAAATTCCATGACATGACGAAATTCTATGACTTGACGACATACCCGGACATGATATACCCGGACATGAATACATACCCGTACGTGACGCTATACATGGGCTTGACGACACATCAGGACGTGATGACATACCCAGAAGTGAGGAAATACCCGGACATGACAACATACTCGGATATGATGACATACCCGGACATGACGATATTCCAGGACATGACGACATACACGGACGTGACGAAATACCAGGACGTATCGACATACCCGGACGTCACGTCATACCAGGACATGACGACATAGCCGGACATGACGATATACCAGGACATGACGACATACCCGGACATGACGACATACCCGGACATGATGAAATTCCAGGACATGGCGACATTCCCGGACATGACGAAATTCCAGCACATGACGACATACCCGGACATGAAGACATACCCGGACGTGAGGACATACGCGGACATGACGTCATACCCGGACGTGACGACATACCCGGACATGACGACATACCCGGACATGAAGACATACGCGGACGGATAAAATACCAGGACGTGAAGAAATACCCCGACATGACGACATACCCGGACGTGACGTCATACCGGGACGTGACGACATACACGGACGTGACGACACACCAGGACGTGACGACATACCCGGACGTCACATCATACCAGGACATGACGACATACCCGGACATGACGACATACCCGGACATGACGAAATACCCAGACATGACGACACACCCGGACATGATGACATACCCGGACATGACGACATACCCGGGCGTGAGGACATACCCGGACATGACGTCATACCCGGACGTGACGACATACCCGCACTTGACGACATACCCGGACGTGACGTCATACCTGGACGTGACAAAATACCCGGACGTGACGAAATACCAGGACGAGACGACATACCCGGACGTGACGTCATACCCGGACCTGGCGACATACCCGGACATGACGACATACCGGACGTGAGGACCTACCCGGACATGACGTCATACCCGGACATGACAACATACTCGGATATGATGACATACCCGGACATGACGATATTCCAGGACATGACGACATACCCGGACATGACGACATACCCGGACATGACGAAATTCTAGGACACGGCGACATACCCAGACATGACGAAATTCCAGGACATGACGACGTACCCGGACATGACGACATACCCGGACATGACCACATACCCGGACATGATGACATACCCGGACATGACGAAATTCCAGCACATGACGACATACCCGGACATGATGACATACCCGGACATGACCACAAACCCGGACATGATGACATACCCGGACATGAAGACATACACGGACGTGATGACATACCCGGACGTGACGAAATACCATCACGTGATGACATACCCGGACATGACGACATACCCGGACATGATGACATACCCGGACATGACGACATACCCGGATGTGAGGGCATACCCGGACATGACGACATACCCGGACATGACGACATACCCGGACGTGGCGTCATACCAGGACGTGACGAAATACCCGGACATGACGACATCGCCGGACATGACGATATACCAGGACATGACGACATACCCGTACATGACGACATACCCGGACATGACGAAATTCCAGGACATGACGACAAACCCGGACATGACGAAATTCCAGGACATGACGACAAACCCGGAAATGATGACATACCCGGACATGACGACATACCCGGACATGATGACATACCCGGATATGAAGACATACCCGGACGTGATAACAGACCCGGACGTGACGAAATACCCCGACATGACGTCATACCAGGACGTGCCGAAATACCAGGACATGACGAAATACCCGGACATGACGACACACCCGGACATGACGAAATTCCATGACATGACGAAATTCTATGACTTGACGACATACCCGGACATGATATACCCGGACATGAATACATACCCGTACGTGACGCTATACATGGGCTTGACGACACATCAGGACGTGATGACATACCCAGAAGTGAGGAAATACCCGGACATGACAACATACTCGGATATGATGACATACCCGGACATGACGATATTCCAGGACATGACGACATACACGGACGTGACGAAATACCAGGACGTATCGACATACCCGGACGTCACGTCATACCAGGACATGACGACATAGCCGGACATGACGATATACCAGGACATGACGACATACCCGGACATGACGACATACCCGGACATGATGAAATTCCAGGACATGGCGACATTCCCGGACATGACGAAATTCCAGCACATGACGACATACCCGGACATGAAGACATACCCGGACGTGAGGACATACGCGGACATGACGTCATACCCGGACGTGACGACATACCCGGACATGACGACATACCCGGACATGAAGACATACGCGGACGGATAAAATACCAGGACGTGAAGAAATACCCCGACATGACGACATACCCGGACGTGACGTCATACCGGGACGTGACGACATACACGGACGTGACGACACACCAGGACGTGACGACATACCCGGACGTCACATCATACCAGGACATGACGACATACCCGGACATGACGACATACCCGGACATGACGAAATACCCAGACATGACGACACACCAGTACATGATGACATACCCGGACATGACGAAATTCCAGCACATGACGACGCACCCGGACATGACGACATACCCGGACATGACGAAATTCCAGCACATGACGACATACCCGGACATGATGACATACCCGGACATGACGACATACCCAGACATGACGACATACCCGGACATGACGAAATTCCAGTACATGATGACATACCCGGACATGACGAAATTCCAGCACTTGACGACACACCCGGACATGACGACATTCCCGGACATGACGACATACCCGGACGTGAGGACATACCCGGATATGACGTCATACCCGGACGTGACGACATACCCGCACTTAACGACATACCCGGACGGATAACATACCAGGACGTGAAGAAATACCCCGACATGACGACATACCCGGACATGACGAAATTCCAGCACATGACGACATACCCGGACATGATGACATACCCGGACATGACGACATACCCAGACTTGACGACATACCCGGACGTGACGTCATACCTGGAAGTGACAAAATACCCGGACGTGACGAAATACCAGGACGAGACGACATACCCGGACGTGACGTCATACCCGAACCTGGCGACATACCCGGACTTGACGATATACCCAGACGTGATGACATACCCGGACATGACGACATACCCAGACATGACGACATACCGGACGTGAGGACCTACCCGGACATGACGTCATACCCGGACATGACGACATACCCGGATATGATGACATACCCGGACATGACGATATTCCAGGACATGACGACATACCCGGACATGACGACATACCCGGACATGACGAAATTCTAGGACGTGGCGACATACCCAGACATGACGAAATTCCAGGACATGACGACGTACCCGGACATGACGAAATTCCAAGACATGATGACATACCCAGTCATGATGAAAATCCAGCACATGACGACATAGCCGGACATGACGACATACCCGGACATGACCACATACCCGGACATGATAACATACCCAGACATGACGAAATTCCAGCACATGACGACATACCCGGACATGAAGACATACCCGGACGTGATGACATACCCGGACGTGACGAAATACCATCATGTGATGACATACCCGGACATGACGACATACCCGGACATGACGAAATACCCAGACATGACGACACACCAGTACATGATGACATACCCGGACATGACGAAATTCCAGCACATGACGACGCACCCGGACATGACGACATACCCGGACATGACGAAATTCCAGCACATGACGACATACCCGGACATGATGACATACCCGGACATGACGACATACCCAGACATGACGACATACCCGGACATGACGAAATTCCAGTACATGATGACATACCCGGACATGACGAAATTCCAGCACTTGACGACACACCCGGACATGACGACATTCCCGGACATGACGACATACCCGGACGTGAGGACATACCCGGATATGACGTCATACCCGGACGTGACGACATACCCGCACTTAACGACATACCCGGACGGATAACATACCAGGACGTGAAGAAATACCCCGACATGACGACATACCCGGACATGACGAAATTCCAGCACATGACGACATACCCGGACATGATGACATACCCGGACATGACGACATACCCAGACTTGACGACATACCCGGACGTGACGTCATACCTGGAAGTGACAAAATACCCGGACGTGACGAAATACCAGGACGAGACGACATACCCGGACGTGACGTCATACCCGAACCTGGCGACATACCCGGACTTGACGATATACCCAGACGTGATGACATACCCGGACATGACGACATACCCAGACATGACGACATACCGGACGTGAGGACCTACCCGGACATGAAGTCATACCCGGACATGACGACATACCCGGATATGATGACATACCCGGACATGACGATATTCCAGGACATGACGACATACCCGGACATGACGACATACCCGGACATGACGAAATTCTAGGACGTGGCGACATACCCAGACATGACGAAATTCCAGGACATGACGACGTACCCGGACATGACGAAATTCCAAGACATGATGACATACCCAGTCATGATGAAAATCCAGCACATGACGACATAGCCGGACATGACGACATACCCGGACATGACCACATACCCGGACATGATAACATACCCAGACATGACGAAATTCCAGCACATGACGACATACCCGGACATGAAGACATACCCGGACGTGATGACATACCCGGACGTGACGAAATACCATCATGTGATGACATACCCGGACATGACGACATACCCGGACATGATGACATACCCGGACATGACGACATACCCGGACGTGAGGGCATACCCGGACATGACGTCATACCCGGACGTGACGACATACCCGGACATGACGACATACCCGGACGTGGCGTCATACCAGGACGTGACGAAATACCCGGACATGACGACATAGCCGGACATGACGATATACCAGGACATGACGACATACCCGTACATGACGACATACCCGGACATGACGAAATTCCAGGACATGACGACAAACCCGGAAATGATAACATACCCGGACGTGACGAAATACACCGACATGACGTCATACCAGGACGTGCCGAAATACAAGGACATGACGAAATACCCGGACATGACGACACACCCGGACATGACGAAATTCCATGACATGACGAAATTCCATGACATGACGACATACCCGGACATGATATACCCGGACATGAATACATACCCGTACGTGACGATATACATGGGCTTGACGACACACCAGGACGTGATGAAATACCCAGAAGTGAGGAAATACCCGGACGTGACGACACCTCCGGACATGACGACATACACGGACGTGACGAAATACCAGGACGTATCGACATACCCGGACGTGACGACATACCGGGACATGACGACATACCCGGACATAAAGACATACGCGGACGGATAAAATACCAGGACGTGAAGAAATACCCCGACATGACGACATACCCGGACGTGACGTCATACCAGGACGTGACGACATACACGGACGTGACGACACACCAGGACGTGACGACATACCCGGACGTCACATCATACCAGAACATGACGACATACCCGGACATGACGACATACCCGGACATGACGAAATACCCAGACATGACGACATACCCGGACATGACGAAATTCCTGGACATGACGACATACCCAGACATGACGAAATTCCCGAACATGACGACATACCTGGACATGACCACATACCCGGACATGATGACATACTCGGACATGAAGACATACCCGGACGAATAACATACCAGGACGTGAAGAAATACCCCGACATGATGACATACCCGGACATGACGAAATTCCAGCACATGACGACATACCCGGACATGATGATAATACCCGGACATGACGACATACCCAGACATGACGACATACCCGGACATGACGAAATTCCAGTACATGATGACATACCCGGATATGACGAAATTCCAGCACATGACGACACACCCGGACATGACGACATTCCCGGACATGACGACATACCCGGACGTGAGGACATACCCGGACGTGACGACATACCCGGACATGATGACATACCCGGACATGACGACATACCAAGACATGACAACATACCCGGACATGACGACATACCCGCACTTGACGACATACCCGGACGTGACGTCATACCTGGACGTGACAAAATACCCGGACGTGACGAAACACCAGGACGAGACGACATACCCGGACGTGACGTCATATCCGGACATGATATACCCGGACATGAATACATACCCGTACGTGACGATATACATGGGCTTGACGACACACCAGGACGTGATGACATACCCAGAAGTGAGGAAATACCCGGACGTGACGACACCTCCGGACATGACGACACCTCCGGACATGACGACATACACGGACGTGACGAAATACCAGGACGTCACGTCATACCAGGACATGACGACATAGCCGGACATGACGATATACCAGGACATGACGATATACCCGGACATGACGACATACCCGGACATGATGAAATTCCAGGACATGGCGACATTCCCGGACATGACGAAATTCCAGCACATGACGACATACCCGGACATGAAGACATACCCGGACGTGAGGACATACCCGGACATGACGACATACCCGGACATGATGAAATTCCAGGACATGGCGACATTCCCGGACATGACGAAATTCCAGCACATGACGACACCTCCGGACATGACGACATACACGGACGTGACGAAATACCAGGACGTCACGTCATACCAGGACATGATATACCCGGACATGAATACATACCCGTACGTGACGACATACATGGGCGTGACGACACACCAGGACGTGATGACATACCCAGAAGTGAGGAAATACCCGGATGTGACGACACCTCCGGACATGATGACATACACGGACGTGACGAAATACCAGGACGTATCGACATACCCGGACGTCACGTCATAGCAGGACATGACGACATAGCCGGACATGACGATATACCAGGACATGACGACATACCCGGACATGACGACATACCCGGACATGATGAAATTCCAGGACATGGCGACAGACCCGGACATGACGACATACCCGGACATGAAGACATACGCGGACGGATAAAATACCAGGACGTGAAGAAATACCCCGACATGACGACATACCCGGACGTGACGTCATACCAGGACGTGACGACATACACGGACGTGACGACACACCAGGACGTGACGACATACCCGGACGTCACATCATACCAGGACATGACGACATACCCGGACATGACGACATACCCGGACATGACGAAATACCCAGACATGACGACATACCCAGACATGACGAAATTCCTGGACATGACGACATACCCAGACATGACGAAATTCCAGAACATGACGACATACCTGCACATGACCACATACCCGGACGTGATGACATACTCGGACATGAAGACATACCCGGACGGATAACATACCAGGACGTGAAGAAATACCCCGACATGACGACATACCCGGACATGACGAAATTCCAGCACATGACGACATACCCGGACATGATGACATACCCGGACATGACGACATACCCAGACATGACGACATACCCGGACATGACGAAATTCCAGTACATGATGACATACCCGGACATGACGAAATTCCAGCACATGACGACACACCCGGACATGACGACATTCCCGGACATGACGACATACCCGGACGTGAGGACATACCCGGATATGACGTCATACCCGGACGTGACGACATACCCGCACTTGACGACATACCCGGACGGATAACATACCAGGACGTGAAGAAATACCCCGACATGACGACATACCCGGACATGACGAAATTCCAGCACATGACGACATACCCGGACATGATGACATACCCGGACATGACGACATACCCAGACTTGACGACATACCCGGACATGACGAAATTCCAGTACATGACGTCATTCCCGGACGTGACCACATACCCGCACTTGACGACATACCCGGACGTGACGTCATACCTGGAAGTGACAAAATACCCGGACGTGACGAAATACCAGGACGAGACGACATACCCGGACGTGACGTCATACCCGGACCTGGCGACATACCCGGACTTGACGATATACCCAGACGTGATGACATACCCGGACATGACGACATACCCAGACATGACGACATACCGGACGTGAGGACCTACCCGGACATGACGTCATACCCGGACATGACGACATACCCGGATATGATGACATACCCGGACATGACGATATTCCAGGACATGACGACATACCCGGACATGACGACATACCCGGACATGACGAAATTCTAGGACGTGGCGACATACCCAGACATGACGAAATTCCAGGACATGACGACGTACCCGGACATGACGAAATTCCAAGACATGATGACATACCCAGTCATGATGAAAATCCAGCACATGACGACATAGCCGGACATGACGACATACCCGGACATGACCACATACCCGGACATGATAACATACCCAGACATGACGAAATTCCAGCACATGACGACATACCCGGACATGAAGACATACCCGGACGTGATGACATACCCGGACGTGACGAAATACCATCATGTGATGACATACCCGGACGTGACGACATACCCGGACATGATGACATACCCGGACATGACGACATACCCGGACGTGAGGGCATACCAGGACGTGAAGAAATACCCCGACATGACGACATACCCGGACGTGACGTCATACCAGGACGTGACGACATACACGGACGTGACGACACACCAGGACGTGACGACATACCCGGACGTCACATCATACCAGGACATGACGACATACCCGGACATGAAGACATACCCGGACATGACGAAATACCCAGACATGACGACAAACCCGGACATGACGATATTCCAGGACATGACCACATACCCGGACATGACGAAATTCCATGACATGACGAAATTCCATGACATGACGACATACCCGGACATGATATACCCGGACATGAATACATACCCGTACGTGACGATATACATGGGCTTGACGACACACCAGGACGTGATGACATACCCAGAAGTGAGGAAATACCCGGACGTGACGACACCTCCGGACATGACGACATACACGGACGTGACGAAATACCAGGACGTATCGACATACCCGGACGTCACGTCATACCAGGACATGACGACATAGCCGGACATGACGATATACCAGGACATGACGACATACCCGAACATGACGACATACCCGGACATGATGAAATTCCAGGACATGGCGACATTCCCGGACATGACGAAATTCCAGCACATGACGACATACCCGGACATGAAGACATACCCGGACGTGAGGACATACCTGGACATGACATCATACCCGAACGTGACGACATACCCGGACATGACGAAATACCCGGACATGAAGACATACGCGGACGGATAAAATACCAGGACGTGAAGAAATACCCCGACATGACGACATACCCGGACGTGACCTCATACCAGGACGTGACGACATACAGGGACGTGACGACACACCAGGACGTGACGACATACCCGGACGTCACATCATACCAGGACATGACGACATACCCGGACATGACGACATACCCGGACATGACGAAATACCCAGACATGACGACATACCCGGACATGACGATATTCCAGGACATGACGACATACCCGGACATGACGACATACCCGGACATGACGAAATTCTAGGACGTGGCGACATACCCAGACATGACGAAATTCCAGGACATGACGACGTACCCGGACATGACGAAATTCCAAGACATGATGACATACCCAGTCATGATGAAAATCCAGCACATGACGACATAGCCGGACATGACGACATACCCGGACATGACCACATACCCGGACATGATAACATACCCAGACATGACGAAATTCCAGCACATGACGACATACCCGGACATGAAGACATACCCGGACGTGATGACATACCCGGACGTGACGAAATACCATCATGTGATGACATACCCGGACATGACGACATACCCGGACATGATGACATACCCGGACATGACGACATACCCGGACGTGAGGGCATACCCGGACATGACGTCATACCCGGACGTGACGACATACCCGGACATGACGACATACCCGGTCGTGGCGTCATACCAGGACGTGACGAAATACCCGGACATGACGACATAGCCGGACATGACGATATACCAGGACATGACGACATACCCGTACATGACGACATACACGGACATGACGAAATTCCTGGACATGACGACAAACCCGGAAATGATGACATACCCGGACATGACGACATACCCGGACATGATGACATACCCGGACATGAAGACATACCCGGACGTGATAACATACCCGGACGTGACGAAATACCCCGACATGACGCCATACCGGGACGTGCCGAAATACCAGGACATGACGAAATACCCGGACATGACGACACACCCGGACATGACGAAATTCCATGACATGACAAAATTCCATGACATGATGACATACCCGGACATGATATACCCGGACATGAATACATACCCGTACGTGACGATATACATGGGCTTGACGACACACCAGGACGTGATGACATACCAAGAAGTGAGGAAATACCCGGACGTGACGACACCTCCGGACATGACGACATACCCGGATATGATGACATACCCGGACATGACGATATTCCAGGACATGACGACATACCCGGACATGACGACATACCCGGACATGACGAAATTCTAGGACGTGGCGACATACCCAGACATGACGAAATTCCAGGACATGACGACGTACCCGGACATGACGAAATTCCAAGACATGATGACATACCCAGTCATGATGAAAATCCAGCACATGACGACATAGCCGGACATGACGACATACCCGGACATGACCACATACCCGGACATGATAACATACCCAGACATGACGAAATTCCAGCACATGACGACATACCCGGACATGAAGACATACCCGGACGTGATGACATACCCGGACGTGACGAAATACCATCATGTGATGACATACCCGGACGTGACGACATACCCGGACATGATGACATACCCGGACATGACGACATACCCGGACGTGAGGGCATACCAGGACGTGAAGAAATACCCCGACATGACGACATACCCGGACGTGACGTCATACCAGGACGTGACGACATACACGGACGTGACGACACACCAGGACGTGACGACATACCCGGACGTCACATCATACCAGGACATGACGACATACCCGGACATGAAGACATACCCGGACATGACGAAATACCCAGACATGACGACAAACCCGGACATGACGATATTCCAGGACATGACCACATACCCGGACATGACGAAATTCCATGACATGACGAAATTCCATGACATGACGACATACCCGGACATGATATACCCGGACATGAATACATACCCGTACGTGACGATATACATGGGCTTGACGACACACCAGGACGTGATGACATACCCAGAAGTGAGGAAATACCCGGACGTGACGACACCTCCGGACATGACGACATACACGGACGTGACGAAATACCAGGACGTATCGACATACCCGGACGTCACGTCATACCAGGACATGACGACATAGCCGGACATGACGATATACCAGGACATGACGACATACCCGAACATGACGACATACCCGGACATGATGAAATTCCAGGACATGGCGACATTCCCGGACATGACGAAATTCCAGCACATGACGACATACCCGGACATGAAGACATACCCGGACGTGAGGACATACCTGGACATGACATCATACCCGAACGTGACGACATACCCGGACATGACGAAATACCCGGACATGAAGACATACGCGGACGGATAAAATACCAGGACGTGAAGAAATACCCTGACATGACGACATACCCGGACGTGACCTCATACCAGGACGTGACGACATACAGGGACGTGACGACACACCAGGACGTGACGACATACCCGGACGTCACATCATACCAGGACATGACGACATACCCGGACATGACGACATACCCGGACATGACGAAATACCCAGACATGACGACATACCCGGACATGACGATATTCCAGGACATGACGACATACCCGGACATGACGACATACCCGGACATGACGAAATTCTAGGACGTGGCGACATACCCAGACATGACGAAATTCCAGGACATGACGACGTACCCGGACATGACGAAATTCCAAGACATGATGACATACCCAGTCATGATGAAAATCCAGCACATGACGACATAGCCGGACATGACGACATACCCGGACATGACCACATACCCGGACATGATAACATACCCAGACATGACGAAATTCCAGCACATGACGACATACCCGGACATGAAGACATACCCGGACGTGATGACATACCCGGACGTGACGAAATACCATCATGTGATGACATACCCGGACATGACGACATACCCGGACATGATGACATACCCGGACATGACGACATACCCGGACGTGAGGGCATACCCGGACATGACGTCATACCCGGACGTGACGACATACCCGGACATGACGACATACCCGGTCGTGGCGTCATACCAGGACGTGACGAAATACCCGGACATGACGACATAGCCGGACATGACGATATACCAGGACATGACGACATACCCGTACATGACGACATACACGGACATGACGAAATTCCTGGACATGACGACAAACCCGGAAATGATGACATACCCGGACATGACGACATACCCGGACATGATGACATACCCGGACATGAAGACATACCCGGACGTGATAACATACCCGGACGTGACGAAATACCCCGACATGACGCCATACCGGGACGTGCCGAAATACCAGGACATGACGAAATACCCGGACATGACGACACACCCGGACATGACGAAATTCCATGACATGACAAAATTCCATGACATGATGACATACCCGGACATGATATACCGGACATGAATACATACCCGTACGTGACGATATACATGGGCTTGACGACACACCAGGACGTGATGACATACCCAGAAGTGAGGAAATACCCGGACGTGACGACACCTCCGGACATGACGACATACACGGACGTGACGAAATACCAGGACGTATCGACATACCCGGACGTCACGTCATACCAGGACATGACGACATAGCCGGACATGACGATATACCAGGACATGACGACATACCCGGACATGACGACATACCCGGACATGATGAAATTCCAGGACATGGCGACATTCCCGGACATGACGAAATTCCAGCACATGACGACATACCCGGACATGAAGACATACCCGGACGTGAGGACATACCTGGACATGACATCATACCCGAACGTGACGACATACCCGGACATGACGACATACCTGGACATGAAGACATACGCGGACGGATAAAATACCAGGACGTGAAGAAATACCCCGACATGACGACATACCCGGACGTGACGTCATACCAGGACGTGACGACATACACGGACGTGACGACACACCAGGACGTGACGACATACCCGGACGTCACATCATACCAGGACATGACGATATACCCGGACATGACGACATACCCAGACATGACGAAATTCCTGGACATGACGACATACCCAGACATGACGAAATTCCAGAACATGACGACATACCTGGACATGACCACATACCCGGACATGATGACATACTCGGACATGAAGACATACCCGGACGAATAACATACCAGGACGTGAAGAAATACCCCGACATGACGACATACCCGGACATGACGAAATTCCAGCACATGACGACATACCCGGACATGATGACATACCCGGACATGACGACATACCCAGACATGACGACATACCCGGACATGACGACATACCCGCACTTGACGACATACCCGGACGTGACGTCATACCCGGACCTGGCGACATACCCGGACTTGACGATATACCCAGACGTGATGACATACCCGGACATGACGACATACCCAGACATGACGACATACCGGACGTGAGGACCTACCCGGACATGACGTCATACCCGGACATGACGACATACCCGGATATGATGACATACCCGGACATGACGACATACCCGGACATGACGAAATTCTAGGACATGGCGACATACCCAGGCATGACGAAATTCCAGGACATGACGACGTACCCGGACATGACGAAATTCCAAGACATGATGACATACCCAGTCATGATGAAAATCCAGCACATGACGACATACCCGGACATGACGACATACCTTGACATGACCACATACCCGGACATGATAACATACCCAGACATGACAAAATTCCAGCACATGACGACATGCCCGGACATGATGACATACCCGGACATGACAACATACCCGGACATGATGACATACTCGGACATGAAGACATACCCGGACAGATAACATACCAGGACGTGAAGAAATACCCCGACATGACGACATACCCGGACATGACGAAATTCCAGCACATGACGACATACCCGGACATGATGACATACCCGGACATGACGACATACCCAGACATGACGACATACCCGGACATGACGAAATTCCAGTACATGATGACATACCCGGACATGACGAAATTCCAGCACATGACGACACACCCGGACATGACGACATACCCGGACATGACGACATACCCGGACGTGAGGACATACCCGGACATGACGACATACCCGGACATGACGAAATTCCATGACATGACGAAATTCCATGACATGACGACGTACCCGGACATGACGAAATTCCAGCACATGGCGACATACCCGGACATGATGACATACCCGGACATGACGACATACCCGGACATGATGACATACCCGGACATGAAGACATACCCGGACATGATGACATATCCGGACAAGATGACATACCCGGACATGACGACATACCCGGACATGACGACATACCCGGACGTGAGGACATACCCGGACATGACGACATACCCGGACGTGGCGTCATAACAGGACGTGACGAAATACCCGGACATGACGACAAAGCCGGACATGACGAAATTCCATGACATGACGAAATTCCATGATATGACGACGTACCCGGACATGACGAAATTCCAACACATGACGACATACCCGGACATGACGACATACCCGGACATGACGACATACCCGAACGTGAGGACATACCCGGACATGACGACATACCCGGATGTGGCGTCATACCAGGACGTGATGAAATACCCGGACATGACGACATAGCCGGACATGACAATATACCAGGACATGACGACATACCCGTACATGACGACATCCCCGGACATGACGAAATTCCAGGACATGACGACGTACCCGGACATGACGAAATTCCAGGACATGATGACATACCCGGACATGACGAAATTCCTGGACATGACGACAAACCCAGACATGACGAAATTCCAGAACATGACGACATACCTGGACATGACCACATACCCGGACATGATGACATACTCGGACATGAAGACATACCCGGACGGATAACATACCAGGACGTGAAGAAATACCCCGACATGACGACATACCCGGACATGACGAAATTCCAGCACATGACGACATACCCGGACATGATGACATACCCGGACATGACGACATACCCAGACATGACGACATACCCGGACATGACGAAATTCCAGCACATGACGACACACCCGGACATGACGACATACCCGGACATGACGACATACCCGGGAGTGAGGACATACCCGGACATGACGTCATACCCGGACGTGACGACATACCCGCACTTGACGACATACCCGGACGTGACGTCATACCTGGACGTGACAAAATACCCGGACGTGACGAAATACCAGGACGAGACGACATACCCGGACGTGACGTCATACCCGGACCTGGCGACATACCCGGACATGACGACATACCGGACGTGAGGACCTACCCGGACATGACGTCATACCCGGACATGACAACATACTCGGATATGATGACATACCCGGACATGACGATATTGCAGGGCATGACGACATACCCGGACATGACGACATACCCGGACATGACGAAATTCTAGGACACGGCGACATACCCAGACATGACGAAATTCCAGGACATGACGACGTACCCGGACATGACGAAATTCCAAGACATGATGACATACCCAGTCATGATGAAAATCCAGCACATGACGACATACCCGGACATGACGACATACCTTGACATGACCACATACCCGGACATGATAACATACCCAGACATGACAAAATTCCAGCACATGACGACATGCCCGGACATGATGACATACCCGGACATGACAACATACCCGGACATGATGACATACTCGGACATGAAGACATACCCGGACGGATAACATACCAGGACGTGAAGAAATACCCCGACATGACGACACACCCGGACATGACGAAATTCCAGCACATGACGACATACCCGGACATGATGACATACCCGGACATGACGACATACCCAGACATGACGACATACCCGGACATGACGAAATTCCAGTACATGATGACATACCCGGACATGACGAAATTCCAGCACATGACGACACACCCGGACATGACGACATACCCGGACATGACGACATACCCGGACGTGAGGACATACCCGGACATGACGACATACCCGGACATGACGAAATTCCAGCACATGGCGACATACCCGGACATGATGACATACCCGGACATGACGACATACCCGGACATGATGACATACCCGGACATGAAGACATACCCGGACATGATGACATATCCGGACAAGATGACATACCCGGACATGACGACATACCCGGACATGACGACATACCCGGACGTGAGGACATACCCGGACATGACGACATACCCGGACGTGGCGTCATAACAGGACGTGACGAAATACCCGGACATGACGACAAAGCCGGACATGACGAAATTCCATGACATGACGAAATTCCATGACATGACGACGTACCCGGACATGACGAAAATCCAGGACATGATGACATACCCAGTCATGACGAAATTCCAACACATGACGACATACCCGGACATGACGACATACCCGGACATGACGACATACCCGAACGTGAGGACATACCCGGACATGACGACATACCCGGACGTGGCGTCATATCAGGACGTGATGAAATACCCGGACATGACGACATAGCCGGACATGACAATATACCAGGACATGACGACATACCCGTACATGACGACATACCCGGACATGACGAAATTCCAGGACATGACGACGTACCCGGACATGACGAAATTCCAGGACATGATGACATACCCGGACATGACGAAATTCCTGGACATGACGACATACCCAGACATGACGAAATTCCAGAACATGACGACATACCTGGACATGACCACATACCCGGACATGATGACATACTCGGACATGAAGACATACCCGGACGGATAACATACCAGGACGTGAAGAAATACCCCGACATGACGACATACCCGGACATGACGAAATTCCAGCACATGACGACATACCCGGACATGATGACATACCCGGACATGACGACATACCCAGACATGACGACATACCCGGACATGACGAAATTCCAGTACATGATGACATACCCGGACATGACGAAATTCCAGCACATGACGACACACCCGGACATGACGACATACCCGGACATGACGACATACCCGGGCGTGAGGACATACCTGGACATGACGTCATACCCGGACGTGACGACATACCCGCACTTGACGACATACCCGGACGTGACGTCATACCTGGACGTGACAAAATACCCGGACGTGACGAAATACCAGGACGAGACGACATACCCGGACGTGACGTCATACCCGGACCTGGCGACATACCCGGACATGACGACATACCGGACGTGAGGACCTACCCGGACACGACGTCATACCCGGACATGACAACATACTCGGATATGATGACATACCCGGACATGACGATATTCCAGGACATGACGACATACCCGGACATGACGACATACCCGGACATGACGAAATTCTAGGACACGGCGACATACCCAGACATGACGAAATTCCAGGACATGACGACGTACCCGGACATGACGAAATTCCAAGACATGATGACATACCCAGTCATGATGAAAATCCAGCACATGACGACATAGCCGGACATGATGACATACCCGGACATGACCACAAACCCGGACATGATGACATACCCGGACATGAAGACATACACGGACGTGATGACATACCCGGACGTGACGAAATACCATCACGTGATGACATACCCGGACATGACGACATACCCGGACATGACCACATACCCGGACATGATGACATACCCGGACATGACGAAATTCCAGCACATGACGACATACCCGGACATGATGACATACCCGGACATGACCACAAACCCGGACATGATGACATACCCGGACATGAAGACATACACGGACGTGATGACATACCCGGACGTGACGAAATACCATCACGTGATGACATACCCGGACATGACGACATACCCGGACATGATGACATACCCGGACATGACGACATACCCGGATGTGAGGGCATACCCGGACATGACGACATACCCGGACATGACGACATACCCGGACGTGGCGTCATACCAGGACGTGACGAAATACCCGGACATGACGACATAGCCGGACATGACAATATACCAGGACATGACGACATACCCGTACATGACGACATACCCGGACATGACGAAATTCCAGGACATGACGACAAACCCGGACATGACGAAATTCCAGGACATGACGACAAACCCGGAAATGATGACATACCCGGACATGACGACATACCCGGACATGATGACATACCCGGATATGAAGACATACCCGGACGTGATAACAGACCCGGACGTGACGAAATACCCCGACATGACGTCATACCAGGACGTGCCGAAATACCAGGACATGACGAAATACCCGGACATGACGACACACCCGGACATGACGAAATTCCATGACATGACGAAATTCCATGACATGACGACATACCCGGACATGATATACCCGGACATGAATACATACCCGTACGTGACGATATACATGGGCTTGACGACACATCAGGACGTGATGACATACCCAGAAGTGAGGAAATACCCGGACGTGACGACACCTCCGGACATGACGACATACACGGACGTGACGAAATACCAGGACGTATCGACATACCCGGACGTCACGTCATACCAGGACATGACGACATAGCCGGACATGACGATATACCAGGACATGACGACATACCCGGACATGACGACATACCCGGACATGATGAAATTCCAGGACATGGCGACATTCCCGGACATGACGAAATTCCAGCACATGACGACATACCCGGACATGAAGACATACCCGGACGTGAGGACATACGCGGACATGACGTCATACCCGGACGTGACGACATACCCGGACATGACGACATACCCGGACATGAAGACATACGCGGACGGATAAAATACCAGGACGTGAAGAAATACCCCGACATGACGACATACCCGGACGTGACGTCATACCGGGACGTGACGACATACACGGACGTGACGACACACCAGGACGTGACGACATACCCGGACGTCACATCATACCAGGACATGACGACATACCCGGACATGACGACATACCCGGACATGACGAAATACCCAGACATGACGACACACCAGTACATGATGACATACCCGGACATGACGAAATTCCATCACATGACGACATAACCGGACATGATGACATACCCGGACATGACGACATACCCAGACATGACGACATACCCGGACATGACGAAATTCCAGTACATGATGACATACCCGGACATGACGAAATTCCAGCACATGACGACACACCCGGACATGACGACATTCCCGGACATGACGACATACCCGGACGTGAGGACATACCCGGATATGACGTCATACCCGGACGTGACGACATACCCGCACTTGACGACATACCCGGACGGATAACATACCAGGACGTGAAGAAATACCCCGACATGACGACATACCCGGACATGACGAAATTCCAGCACATGACGACATACCCGGACATGATGACATACCCGGACATGACGACATACCCAGACTTGACTACATACCCGGATATGACGAAATTCCAGTACATGATGACATACCAGGACATGACGAAATTCCAGCACATGATGACACACCCGGACATGACGACATACCCGGACATGACCACATACCCGCACTTGACGACATACCCGGACGTGACGTCATACCTGGACGTGACAAAATACCCGGCCGTGACGAAATACCAGGACGAGACGACATACCCGGACGTGACGTCATACCCGGACCTGGCGACGTACCCGGACTTGACGATATACCCAGACGTGATGACACACCCGGACATGACGACATACCCAGACATGACGACATACCGGACGTGAGGACCTACCCGGACATGACGTCATACCCGGACATGACGACATACCCGGATATGATGACATACCCGGACATGACGACATACCCGGACATGACGAAATTCTAGGACATGGCGACATACCCAGACATGACGAAATTCCAGGACATGACGACGTACCCGGACATGACGAAATTCCAAGACATGACGACATACCCAGACATGACGACATACCGGACGTGAGGACCTACCCGGACATGACGTCATACCCGGACATGACGACATACCCGGATATGATGACATACCCGGACATGACGACATACCCGGACATGATGAAATTCCAGGACATGGCGACATTCCCGGACATGACGAAATTCCAGCACATGATGACATACCCGGACATGAAGACATACCCGGACGTGAGGACATACGCGGACATGACGTCATACCCGGACGTGACGACATACCCGGACATGACGACATACCCGGACATGAAGACATACGCGGACGGATAAAATACCAGGACGTGAAGAAATACCCCGACATGACGACATACCCGGACGTGACGTCATACCGGGACGTGACGACATACACGGACGTGACGACACACCAGGACGTGACGACATACCCGGACGTCACATCATACCAGGACATGACGACATACCCGGACATGACGACATACCCGGACATGACGAAATACCCAGACATGACGACACACCAGTACATGATGACATACCCGGACATGACGAAATTCCAGCACATGACGACATAACCGGACATGATGACATACCCGGACATGACGACATACCCAGACATGACGACATACCCGGACATGACGAAATTCCAGTACATGATGACATACCCGGACATGACGAAATTCCAGCACATGACGACACACCCGGACATGACGACATTCCCGGACATGACGACATACCCGGACGTGAGGACATACCCGGATATGACGTCATACCCGGACGTGACGACATACCCGCACTTGACGACATACCCGGACGGATAACATACCAGGACGTGAAGAAATACCCCGACATGACGACATACCCGGACATGACGAAATTCCAGCACATGACGACATACCCGGACATGATGACATACCCGGACATGACGACATACCCAGACTTGACTACATACCCGGACATGACGAAATTCCAGTACATGATGACATACCAGGACATGACGAAATTCCAGCACATGATGACACACCCGGACATGACGACATACCCGGACATGACCACATACCCGCACTTGACGACATACCCGGACGTGACGTCATACCTGGATGTGACAAAATACCCGGCCGTGACGAAATACCAGGACGAGACGACATACCCGGACGTGACGTCATACCCGGACCTGGCAACGTACCCGGACTTGACGATATACCCAGACGTGATGACACACCCGGACATGACGACATACCCAGACATGACGACATACCGGACGTGAGGACCTACCCGGACATGACGTCATACCCGGACATGACGACATACCCGGATATGATGACATACCCGGACATGACGACATACCCGGACATGACGAAATTCTAGGACATGGCGACATACCCAGACATGACGAAATTCCAGGACATGACGACGTACCCGGACATGACGAAATTCCAAGACATGACGACATACCCAGACATGACGACATACCCGGACATGACGAAATTCCAGTACATGATGACATACCCGGACATGACAAAATTCCAACACATGACGAGACACCCGGACATGACGACATACCCGGACATGACCACATACCAGGACATGATAACATACCCAGACATGACGAAATTCCAGCACATGACGACATGCCCGGACATGATGACATACCCGGACATGACAACATACCTGGACATGATGACATACTCGGACATGAAGACATACCCGGACGGATAACATACCAGGACGTGAAGAAATACCCCGACATGACGACATACCCGGACATGACGAAATTCCAGCACATGACGACATACCCGGACATGATGACATACCCGGACATGACGACATACCCAGACATGACGACATACCCGGACATGACGAAATTCCAGTACATGATGACATACCCGGACATGACAAAATTCCAGCACATGACGACACACCCGGACATGACGACATACCCGGACATGACGACATACCCGGACATGACGAAATTCCAGCACATGACGACATACCCGGACATGATGACATACCCGGACATGACGACATACCCAGAAATGACGACATACCCGGACATGACGACATACCCGCACTTGACGACATACCCGGACGTGACGTCATACCCGGACCTGGCGACATACCCGGACTTGACGATATACCCAGACGTGATGACATACCCGGACATGACGACATACCCAGACATGACGACATACCGGACGTGAGGACCTACCCGGACATGACGTCATACCCGGACATGACGACATACCCGGATATGATGACATACCCGGACATGACGACATACCCGGACATGACGAAATTCTAGGACATGGCGACATACCCAGACATGACGAAATTCCAGGACATGACGACGTACCTGGACATGACGAAATTCCAAGACATGATGACATACCCAGTCATGATGAAAATCCAGCACATGACGACATACCCGGACATGACGACATACCTTGACATGACCACATACCCGGACATGATAACATACCCAGACATGACAAAATTCCAGCACATGACGACATGCCCGGACATGATGACATACCCGGACATGACAACATACCCGGACATGATGACATACTCGGACATGAAGACATACCCGGACGGATAACATACCAGGACGTGAAGAAATACCCCGACATGACGACATACCCGGACATGACGAAATTCCAGCACATGACGACATACCCGGACATGATGACATACCCGGACATGACGACATACCCAGACATGACGACATACCCGGACATGACGAAATTCCAGTACATGATGACATACCCGGACATGACGAAATTCCAGCACATGACGACACACCCGGACATGACGACATACCCGGAGATGACGACATACCCGGACGTGAGGACATACCCGGACATGACGACATACCCGGACATGACGAAATTCCATGACATGACGAAATTCCATGACATGACGACGTACCCGGACATGACGAAATTCCAGCACATGGCGACATACCCGGACATGATGACATACCCGGACATGACGACATACCCGGACATGATGACATACCCGGACATGAAGACATACCCGGACATGATGACATATCCGGACAAGATGACATACCCGGACATGACGACATACCCGGACATGACGACATACCCGGACGTGAGGACATACCCGGACATGACGACATACCCGGACGTGGCGTCATAACAGGACGTGACGAAATACCCGGACATGACGACAAAGCCGGACATGACGAAATTCCATGACATGACGAAATTCCATGACATGACGACGTACCCGGACATGACGAAAATCCAGGACATGATGACATACCCAGTCATGACGAAATTCCAACACATGACGACATACCCGGACATGACGACATACCCGGACATGACGACATACTCGAACGTGAGGACATACCCGGACATGACGACATACCCGGACGTGGCGTCATACCAGGACGTGATGAAATACCCGGACATGACGACATAGCCGGACATGACAATATACCAGGACATGACGACATACCCGTACATGACGACATACCCGGACATGACGAAATTCCAGGACATGACGACGTACCCGGACATGACGAAATTCCAGGACATGATGACATACCCGGACATGACGAAATTCCTGGACATGACGACACACCCAGACATGACGAAATTCCAGAACATGACGACATACCTGGACATGACCACATACCCGGACATGATGACATACTCGGACATGAAGACATACCCGGACGGATAACATACCAGGACGTGAAGAAATACCCCGACATGACGACATACCCGGACATGACGAAATTCCAGCACATGACGACATACCCGGACATGATGACATACCCGGACATGACGACATACCCAGACATGACGACATACCCGGACATGACGAAATTCCAGTACATGATGACATACCCGGACATGACGAAATTCCAGCACATGACGACACACCCGGACATGACGACATACCCGGACATGACGACATACCCGGGCGTGAGGACATACCCGGACATGACGTCATACCCGGACGTGACGACATACCCGCACTTGACGACATACCCGGACGTGACGTCATACCTGGACGTGACAAAATACCCGGACGTGACGAAATACCAGGACGAGACGACATACCCGGACGTGACGTCATACCCGGACCTGGCGACATACCCGGACATGACGACATACCGGACGTGAGGACCTACCCGGACATGACGTCATACCCGGACATGACAACATACTCGGATATGATGACATACCCGGACATGACGATATTCCAGGACATGACGACATACCCGGACATGACGAAATTCTAGGACACGGCGACATACCCAGACATGACGAAATTCCAGGACATGACGACGTACCCGGACATGACGAAATTCCAAGACATGATGACATACCCAGTCATGATGAAAATCCAGCACATGACGACATACCCAGACATGACGACATACCCGGACATGACCACATACCCGGACATGATGACATACCCGGACATGACGAAATTCCAGCACATGACGACATACCCGGACATGATGACATACCCGGACATGACCACAAACCCGGACATGATGACATACCCGGACATGAAGACATACACGGACGTGATGACATACCCGGACGTGACGAAATACCATCACGTGATGACATACCCGGACATGACGACATACCCGGACATGATGACATACCCGGACATGACGACATACCCGGATGTGAGGGCATACCCGGACATGACGACATACCCGGACATGACGACATACCCGGACGTGGCGTCATACCAGGACGTGACGAAATACCCGGACATGACGACATAGCCGGACATGACGATATACCAGGACATGACGACATACCCGTACATGACGACATACCGGGACATGACGAAATTCCAGGACATGACGACAAACCCGGACATGACGAAATTCCAGGACATGACGACAAACCCGGAAATGATGACATACCCGGACATGACGACATACCCGGACATGATGACATACCCGGATATGAAGACATACCCGGACGTGATAACAGACCCGGACGTGACGAAATACCCCGACATGACGTCATACCAGGACGTGCCGAAATACCAGGACATGACGAAATACCCGGACATGACGACACACCCGGACATGACGAAATTCCATGACATGACGAAATTCCATGACATGACGACATACCCGGACATGATATACCCGGACATGAATACATACCCGTACGTGACGATATACATGGGCTTGACAACACATCAGGACGTGATGACATACCCAGAAGTGAGGAAATACCCGGACGTGACGACACCTCCGGACATGACGACATACACGGACGTGACGAAATACCAGGACGTATCGACATACCCGGACGTCACGTCATACCAGGACATGACGACATAGCCGGACATGACGATATACCAGGACATGACGACATACCCGGACATGACGACATACCCGGACATGATGAAATTCCAGGACATGGCGACATTCCCGGACATGACGAAATTCCAGCACATGACGACATACCCGGACATGAAGACATACCCGGACGTGAGGACATACGCGGACATGACGTCATACCCGGACGTGACGACATACCCGGACATGACGACATACCCGGACATGAAGACATACGCGGACGGATAAAATACCAGGACGTGAAGAAATACCCCGACATGACGACATACCCGGACGTGACGTCATACCGGGACGTGACGACATACACGGATGTGACGACACACCAGGACGTGACGACATACCCGGACGTCACATCATACCAGGATATGACGACATACCCGGACATGACGACATACCCGGACATGACGAAATACCCAGACATGACGACACACCAGTACACGATGACATACCCGGACATGACGAAATTCCAGCACATGACGACGCACCCGGACATGACGACATACCCGGACATGACGAAATTCCAGCACATGACGACATACCCGGACATGATGACATACCCGGACATGACGACATACCCAGACATGACGACATACCCGGACATGACGAAATTCCAGTACATGATGACATACCCGGACATGACGAAATTCCAGCACATGACGACACACCCGGACATGACGACATTCCCGGACATGACGACATACCCGGACGTGAGGACATACCCGGATATGACGTCATACCCGGACGTGACGACATACCCGCACTTGACGACATACCCGGACGGATAACATACCAGGACGTGAAGAAATACCCCGACATGACGACATACCCGGACATGACGAAATTCCAGCACATGACGACATACCCGGACATGATGACATACCCGGACATGACGACATACCCAGACTTGACTACATACCCGGACATGACGTAATTCCAGTACATGATGACATACCAGGACATGACGAAATTCCAGCACATGATGACACACCCGGACATGACGACATACCCGGACATGACCACATACCCGCACTTGACGACATACCCGGACGTGACGTCATACCTGGACGTGACAAAATACCCGGCCGTGACGAAATACCAGGACGAGACGACATACCCGGACGTGACGTCATACCCGGACCTGGCGACGTACCCGGACTTGACGATATACCCAGACGTGATGACACACCCGGACATGACGACATACCCAGACATGACGACATACCGGACGTGAGGACCTACCCGGACATGACGTCATACCCGGACATGACGACATACCCAGATATGATGACATACCCGGACACGACGACATACCCGGACATGACGAAATTCTAGGACATGGCGACATACCCAGACATGACGAAATTCCAGGACATGACGACGTACCCGGACATGACGAAATTCCAAGACATGACGACATACCCAGACATGACGACATACCCGGACATAACGAAATTCCAGTACATGATGACATACCCGGACATGACAAAATTCCAGCACATGACGACACACCCGGACATGACGACATACCCGGACATGACCACATACCCGGACATGATAACATACCCAGACATGACGAAATTCCAGCACATGACGACATGCCCGGACATGATGACATACCCGGACATGACAACATACCTGGACATGATGACATACTCGGACATGAAGACATACCCGGACGGATAACATACCAGGACGTGAAGAAATACCCCGACATGACGACATACCCGGACATGACGAAATTCCAGCACATGACGACATACCCGGACATGATGACATACCCGGACATGACGACATACCCAGACATGACGACATACCCGGACATGACGAAATTCCAGTACATGATGACATACCCGGACATGACAAAATTCCAGCACATGACGACACACCCGGACATGACGACATACCCGGACATGACGACATACCCGGGCGTGAGGACATACCCGGACATGACGTCATACCCGGACGTGACGACATACCCGGACATGACGACATACCCGGACGTGGCGTCATACCAGGACGTGACGAAATACCCGGACATGACGACATAGCCGGACATGACAATATACCAGGACATGACGACATACCCGTACATGACGATATACCCGGACATGACGAAATTCCAGGACATGACGACATACCCGGACATGATGACATACCCGGACATGACGACATACCCAGACATGATGACATACCCGGACATGAAGACATACCCGGACGTGATAACATACCCGGACGTGACGAAATACCCCGACATGACGTCATACGAGGACGTGCCGAAATACCAGGACATGACGAAATACCCGGACATGACGACACATCCGGACGTGACGAAATTCCATGACATGACAAAATTCCATGACATGATGACATACCCGGACATGATATACCCGGACATGAATACATACCCGTACGTGACGACATACATGGGCGTGACGACACACCAGGACGTGATGACATACCCAGAAGTGAGGAAATACCCGGACGTGACGACACCTCCGGACATGACGACATACACGGACGTGACGAAATACCAGGACGTATCGACATACCCGGACGTCACGTCATACCAGGACATGACGACATAGCCGGACATGACGATATACCAGGACATGACGACATACCCGGACATGACGACATACCCGGACATGATGAAATTCCAGGACATGGCGACATTCCCAGACATGACGAAATTCCAGCACATGACGACATACCCGGACATGAAGACATACCCGGAAGTGAGGACATACGCGGACATGACGTCATACCCGGACGTGACGACATACCCGGACATGACGACATACCCGGACATGAAGACATACGCGGACGGATAAAATACCAGGACGTGAAGAAATACCCCGACATGACGACATACCCGGACGTGACGTCATACCGGGACGTGACGACATACACGGACGTGACGACACACCAGGACGTGACGACATACCCGGACGTCACATCATACCAGGACATGACGACATACCCGGACATGACGAAATACCATCACGTGATGACATACCCAGACATGACGACATACCCGGACATGACGAAATTCCTGTACATGACGACATACCCAGACATGACGAAATTCCAGAACATGACGACATACCTGCACATGACCACATACCCGGACATGATGACATACTCGGACATGAAGACATACCCGGACGGATAACATACCAGGACGTGAAGAAATACCCCGACATGACGACATACCCGGACATGACGAAATTCCAGCACATGACGACATACCCGGACATGATGATAATACCCGGACATGACGACATACCCAGACATGACGACATGCCCGGACATGACGAAATTCCAGTACATGATGACATACCCGGACATGACGAAATTCCAGCACATGACGACACACCCGGACATGACGACATTCCCGGAGATGACGACATACCCGGACGTGAGGACATACCCGGATATGACGTCATACCCGGACGTGACGACATACCCGCACTTGACGACATACCCGGACGGATAACATACCAGGACGTGAAGAAATACCCCGACATGACGACATACCCGGACATGACGAAATTCCAGCACATGACGACATACCCGGACATGATGACATACCCGGACATGACGACATACCCAGACTTGACGACATACCCGGACATGACGAAATTCCAGTACATGACGTCATACCCGGACGTGACCACATACCCGCACTTGACGACATACCCGGACGTGACGTCATACCTGGAAGTGACAAAATACCCGGACGTGACGAAATACCAGGACGAGACGACATACCCGGACGTGACGTCATACCCGGACCTGGCGACATACCCGGACTTGACGATATACCCAGACGTGATGACATACCCGGACATGACGACATACCCAGACATGACGACATACCGGACGTGAGGACCTACCCGGACATGACGTCATACCCGGACATGACGACATACCCGGATATGATGACATACCCGGACATGACGATATTCCAGGACATGACGACATACCCGGACATGACGACATACCCGGACATGACGAAATTCTAGGACGTGGCGACATACCCAGACATGACGAAATTCCAGGACATGACGACGTACCCGGACATGACGAAATTCCAAGACATGATGACATACCCAGTCATGATGAAAATCCAGCACATGACGACATAGCCGGACATGACGACATACCCGGACATGACCACATACCCGGACATGATAACATACCCAGACATGACGAAATTCCAGCACATGACGACATACCCGGACATGAAGACATACCCGGACGTGATGACATACCCGGACGTGACGAAATACCATCATGTGATGACATACCCGGACATGACGACATACCCGGACATGATGACATACCCGGACATGACGACATACCCGGACGTGAGGGCATACCCGGACATGACGTCATACCCGGACGTGACGACATACCCGGACATGACGACATACCCGGACGTGGCGTCATACCAGGACGTGACGAAATACCCGGACATGACGACATAGCCGGACATGACGGTATACCAGGACATGACGACATACCCGTACATGACGACATACCCGGACATGACGAAATTCCAGGACATGACGACAAACCCGGAAATGATGACATACCCGGACATGACGACATACCCGGACATGATGACATACCCGGACATGAAGACATACCCGGACGTGATAACATACCCGGACGTGACGAAATACCCCGACATGACGTCATACCAGGACGTGCCGAAATACAAGGACATGACGAAATACCCGGACATGACGACACACCCGGACATGACGAAATTCCATGACATGACGAAATTCCATGACATGACGACGTACCCGGACATGACGAAATTCCAGCACATGGCGACATACCCGGACATGATGACATACCCGGACATGACGACATACCCGGACATGATGACATACCCGGACATGAAGACATACCCGGACATGATGACATATCCGGACAAGATGACATACCCGGACATGACGACATACCCGGACATGACGACATACCCGGACGTGAGGACATACCCGGACATGACGACATACCCGGACGTGGCGTCATAACAGGACGTGACGAAATACCCGGACATGACGACAAAGCCGGACATGACGAAATTCCATGACATGACGAAATTCCATGACATGACGACGTACCCGGACATGACGAAAATCCAGGACATGATGACATACCCAGTCATGACGAAATTCCAACACATGACGACATACCCGGACATGACGACATACCCGGACATGACGACATACTCGAACGTGAGGACATACCCGGACATGACGACATACCCGGACGTGGCGTCATACCAGGACGTGATGAAATACCCGGACATGACGACATAGCCGGACATGACAATATACCAGGACATGACGACATACCCGTACATGACGACATACCCGGACATGACGAAATTCCAGGACATGACGACGTACCCGGACATGACGAAATTCCAGGACATGATGACATACCCGGACATGACGAAATTCCTGGACATGACGACATACCCAGACATGACGAAATTCCAGAACATGACGACATACCTGGACATGACCACATACCCGGACATGATGACATACTCGGACATGAAGACATACCCGGACGGATAACATACCAGGACGTGAAGAAATACCCCGACATGACGACATACCCGGACATGACGAAATTCCAGCACATGACGACATACCCGGACATGATGACATACCCGGACATGACGACATACCCAGACTTGACGACATACCCGGACATGACGAAATTCCAGTACATGACGTCATACCCGGACGTGACCACATACCCGCACTTGACGACATACCCGGACGTGACGTCATACCTGGAAGTGACAAAATACCCGGACGTGACGAAATACCAGGACGAGACGACATACCCGGACGTGACGTCATACCCGGACCTGGCGACATACCCGGACTTGACGATATACCCAGACGTGATGACATACCCGGACATGACGACATACCCAGACATGACGACATACCGGACGTGAGGACCTACCCGGACATGACGTCATACCCGGACATGACGACATACCCGGATATGATGACATACCCGGACATGACGATATTCCAGGACATGACGACATACCCGGACATGACGACATACCCGGACATGACGAAATTCTAGGACGTGGCGACATACCCAGACATGACGAAATTCCAGGACATGACGACGTACCCGGACATGACGAAATTCCAAGACATGATGACATACCCAGTCATGATGAAAATCCAGCACATGACGACATAGCCGGACATGACGACATACCCGGACATGACCACATACCCGGACATGATAACATACCCAGACATGACGAAATTCCAGCACATGACGACATACCCGGACATGAAGACATACCCGGACGTGATGACATACCCGGACGTGACGAAATACCATCATGTGATGACATACCCGGACATGACGACATACCCGGACATGATGACATACCCGGACATGACGACATACCCGGACGTGAGGGCATACCCGGACATGACGTCATACCCGGACGTGACGACATACCCGGACATGACGACATACCCGGACGTGGCGTCATACCAGGACGTGACGAAATACCCGGACATGACGACATAGCCGGACATGACGGTATACCAGGACATGACGACATACCCGTACATGACGACATACCCGGACATGACGAAATTCCAGGACATGACGACAAACCCGGAAATGATGACATACCCGGACATGACGACATACCCGGACATGATGACATACCCGGACATGAAGACATACCCGGACGTGATAACATACCCGGACGTGACGAAATACCCCGACATGACGTCATACCAGGGCGTGCCGAAATACAAGGACATGACGAAATACCCGGACATGACGACACACCCGGACATGACGAAATTCCATGACATGACGAAATTCCATGACATGACGACATACCCGGACATGATATACCCGGACATGAATACATACCCGTACGTGACGATATACATGGGCTTGACGACACACCAGGACGTGATGAAATACCCAGAAGTGAGGAAATACCCGGACGTGACGACACCTCCGGACATGACGACACCTCCGGACATGACGACACCTCCGGACATGACGACATACACGGACGTGACGAAATACCAGGACGTCACGTCATACCAGGACATGACGACATAGCCGGACATGACGATATACCAGGACATGACGACATACCCGGACATGACGACATACCCGGACATGATGAAATTCCAGGACATGGCGACATTCCCGGACATGACGAAATTCCAGCACATGACGACATACCCGGACATGAAGACATACCCGGACGTGAGGACATACCCGGACATGACATCATACCCGGACGTGACGACATACCCGGACATGACGACATACCCGGACATGAAGACATACGCGGACGGATAAAATACCAGGACGTGAAGAAATACCCCGACATGACGACATACCCGGACGTGACATCATACCAGGACGTGACGACATACACGGACGTGACGACACACCAGGACGTGACGACATACCCGGACGTCACATCATACCAGGACATGACGACATACCCGGACATGACGACATACCCGGACATGACGAAATACCCAGACATGACGACATACCCGGACATGACGAAATTCCTGGACATGACGACATACCCAGACATGACGAAATTCCAGAACATGACGACATACCTGGACATGACCACATACCCGGACATGATGACATACTCGGACATGAAGACATACCCGGACGAATAACATACCAGGACGTGAAGAAATACCCCGACATGACGAAATACCCGGACATGACGAAATTCCAGCACATGACGACATACCCGGACATGATGACATACCCGGACATGACGACATACCCAGACATGACGACATACCCAGACATGACGACATACCCGCACTTGACGACATACCCGGACGTGACGTCATACCTGGACGTGACAAAATACCCGGACGTGACGAAACACCAGGACGAGACGATATACCCGGACGTGACGTCATACCCGGACATGATATACCCGGACATGAATACATACCCGTACGTGACGATATACATGGGCTTGACGACACACCAGGACGTGATGACATACCCAGAAGTGAGGAAATACCCGGACGTGACGACACCTCCGGACATGACGACATACACGGACGTGACGAAATACCAGGACGTATCGACATACCCGCACTTGACGACATACCCAGACATGACGACATACCGGACGTGAGGACCTACCCGGACATTATGTCATACCCGGACATGACGACATACCCGGATATGATGACATACCCGGACATGACGATATTCCAGGACATGACGACATACCCGGACATGACGACATACCCGGACATGACGAAATTCTAGGACGTGGCGACATACCCAGACATGACGAAATTCCAGGACATGACGACGTACCCGGACATGACGAAATTCCAAGAAATGATGACATACCCAGTCATGATGAAAATCCAGCACATGACGACATACCCGGACATGATGACATACCCGGACATGACCACATACCCGGACATGATGACATACCCGGACATGACGAAATTTCAGCACATGACGACATACCCGGACATGATGACATACCCGGACATGACGACATATCCGGACATGATGACATACCCGGACATGACGAAATTCCAGCACATGACGACATACCCGGACATGATAACATACCCGGACATGACCACATACTCGGACATGATGACATACCCGGACAGAAGACATACCCGGACGTGATGACATACCCGGACTTGACGAAATACCATCACGTGATGACATACCTGGACATGACGACATACCCGGACATGGCTACATAGCCGGACATGACGACATACCCGGACGTGAGGGCATACCCGGACATGACGTCATACCCGGACGTGACGACATACCCGGACATGACGACATACCCGGACGTGGCGTCGTACCAGGACGTGACGAAATACCCGGACATGACGACATAGCCGGACATGACGATATACCAGGACATGACGACATACCCGTACATGACGACATACCCGGACATGACGAAATTCCAGGACATGACGACAAACCCGGAAATGACGAAATTCCAGCACATGACGACATACCCGGACATGATGACATACCCGGACATGACGACATACCCGGACATGATGACATACCCGGACATGAAGACATACCCGGACATGGCTACATACCCGGACATGACGACATACCCGGACGTGAGGGCATACCCGGACATGACGTCATACCCGGACGTGACGACATACACGGACGTGACCACACACCAGGACGTGACGACATACCCGGACGTCACATCATACCAGGACATGACGACATACCCGGACATGACGACATACCCGGACATGACGAAATACCCAGACATGACGACATACCCGGACATGACGAATTTCCTGGACATGACGACATACCCAGACATGACGAAATTCCAGAACATGACGACATACCTGGACATGACCACATACCCGGACATGATGACATACTCGGACATGAAGACATACCCGGACGGATAACATACCAGGACGTGAAGAAATACCCCGACATGACGACATACCCGGACATGACGAAATTCCAGCACATGACGACATACCCGGATATGATGACATACCCGGACATGACGACATACCCAGACATGACGACATACCCGGACATGACAAAATTCCAGTACATGATGACATACCCGGACATGACGAAATTCCAGCACATGACGACACACCCGGACATGACGACATACCCGGACATGACGTCATACCCGGACATGACCACATACCCGCACTTGACGACATACCCGGACGTGACGTCATACCTGGACGTGACAAAATACCCGGACGTGACGAAATACCAGGACGAGACGACATACCCGGACGTGACGTCATACCCGGAACAGGCGAATTACCCGGACTTGACGATATACCCAGACGTGATGACATACCCGGACATGACGACATACCCGGACATGACAACTTACCGGACGTGAGGACCTACCCGGACATGACGTCATACCCGGACATGACGACATACCCGGATATGATGACATACCCGGACATGACGATATTCCAGGACATGACGACATACCCGGACATGACGAAATTCTAGGACATGGTGACATACCCAGACATGACGAAATTCCAGCACATGGCGACATACCCGGACATGATGACATACCCGGACATGACGACATACCCGGACATGATGACATACCCGGACATGAAGACATACCTGGACATGATGACATATCCGGACAAGACGACATACCCGGACATGACGACATACCCGGACATGACGACATACCCGGACGTGAGGACATACTCGGACATGACGACATACCCGGACGTGGCGTCATACCAGGACGTGACCACATACCCGGACATGACGACATACCCGGACGTGACGAAATACCATCACGTGATGACATACCCGGACATGATGACATACCCGGACATGACGACATACCCGGACATGACGATATACCAGGACATGACGACATACCCGTACATGACGACATACCCGGACATGACGAAATTCCAGGACATGACGACGTACCCGGACATGACGAAATTCCAGGACATGATGACATACCCAGTCATGACGAAAATCCAGCACATGACGACATACCCGGACATGACGACATACCCGGACATGACCACATACCCGGACATGATGACATACCCGGACATGACGAAATCCCAGCACATGACGACATACCCGGACATGATGACATACCCGGACCTGACGACATACCCGGACATGACCAAATCCCAGCACAGGACGACATACCCGGACATGATGACATACCCGGACATGACCACATACCCGGACATGACGACATACCCGGACGTGACGAAATACGATCACGTGATGACATACCCGGATATGAAGACATACCCGGACATGACGACATACCCGGACATGACGACATACCCGGACGTGAGGGCATTCCCGGACATGACGTCAAACCCGGACGTGACGACATACGCGGACATGACGACATACCCGGACGTGGCGTCATACCAGGACGTGACGAAATACCCGGACATGACGACATACGCGCACGTGACGACATAGCTGGACATGACAACATACGCGGACATGACGACATACCCGGACGTAAAATCATACCCGGATGTGACGACATACCCGGACATGATGATATAGCCGGACGTGACGACATACCCGGACATGACGACATACCCGGACAAGACAACATATCTGGACATGACCCTCTACCCATACTTGATGACATACCCGGGCGTGACGACACAACCGGACGTGACGAAATACCCGGAAGATAGGACACACCCGGATGTGACGAAATACCAGGACGTGACGACATACACGGAGGTGACTTCATACCCGTCCTTACGACATACCCGGACGTGACGATATACCCAGACGTGATCTCATACCCGGACGTGACGAAATACCAGGACGTGACAACATACCCGTACGTGACGAAATACCAGGACATGACGACATCCCCGGACGTGAAGTCATTCGCGGATGTGACGACATACCCGGACATGACGATATACCCGGAAATGACGACATACCCGGACATGACAACACACCCGGACATAATGACATACCCGGACGAGACGACATATCCGGACGTGACCCTCTACCCATACTTGATGACATACCCGGGCGTGACGACACAACCGGACGTGATGGAATACCCGGAAGATAGGAGACACCCGGGGATGACGAAATACCAGGGCATGACGATATACCCGGATGTGACGAAATACCAGGACATGACGACATACCCGGACGTGACTTCATACCCGGAACTTACGACATACCCGGATGTGACGACATACCTGGACGTGATGATATACCCGGACGTGATGAAATACCAGGACCTGGCGACATACCCGGACGTGACGTCATACCCTGACGTGATGACATACCCGGACGTGACAAAATACCAGGACGTGATGACATACTCGGACGAGACGACATACCCGGACGTGACCTTCTACCCGTACTTGACGACATACCCGGACGTGAGGACATACCCGGACGTGACGAAATACCCGGACGTGACTACATACCCGGACGTGACGTCATACCCGGACGTGACGACATACCCGGACGTGACGTCATACCAGGACGTGTTGACATACCCGGACTTCAAGTCATACCCTGAAGTGACGACATACCCGGACATGATGATATACCCGGACGTGACGACATACCCGGACATGACGACATACCCGGACGAGACGACATATCCGGACGTGACCCTCTACCGATACTTGATGACATACCCGGGCGTGACGACACAACCGGACGTGACGAAATACCTGGAAGATAGGACACACCCGGAGGTGACGAAATACCAGGGCGATGACGATATACCCGGAGGTGACGACATATACGGACATGACGACATACCCGGACGTGACGATATACCCGGACGTGATGACATACCCGGACGTGACGACATACGCGCAAATGACGACATACCCGGAAATGACGACATACCCGGACATGACGACATACCCGGACATAACGACATACCCGGACATGCTGACATACCCGGAAGTGATAACATACCCGGACGTGACGAAATACCCGAATGTGATGACATACCAGGACGTGACGACATACCCGGACATGACGAAATTCCGGGACATGACGACATACGCGGACGTGATGACATACCCGGACGTGACGAAATACCAGGACATGATGATATACCCGGACGTGAAGTCATATCCGGAAATGATGACATACCCGGACGTGACAATATACCCAGATGTGAGGACATACACGGGCGAGACGACATACGCGCACGTGACGACGTACCCGGACATGACGACATACCCGGACATGACGACATACCCGGACATGATGACATACCCGGACATGAAGACATACCCGGACGTGATGACATACCCGGACTGATGACATACCAGGACGTGATACATACCCGGACGTGATGAAATATCAGGACATGACGACATACCCGGACGTGACGAAATACCAGGACGTGACGACATACCCGGACGTGACATCATACCCGGACGTGATGACATACCAGGACATGACGATACACCCAGACATGATGACTTACCCGGACGTGACGATATACCCAGACGTGATGACATAACTGGACGTGACGACATGCGCTCACGTGACGACATAACCGTACATGACGACATACCCGGACATGACTTCATACCCGGACTTGATGACATACCCGGACATGACGATATACCCGGACGTGATGACATACCCGGACGTGACGCCATACGCACAATTGACGACATACCCGGAAATGACGACATACCCGGACATGACGACATACCCGGACATGACGACATACCCGGACATGACGACATACCCGGAAATGACGACATACCCGGACGTTATAACATAACCGGACGTGACGAAATACCCGAACGTGATGTCATACCAGGACGTGACGACATACCCGGACGTGATGACATACCCGGACGTGATGAAATACCAGGACATGACGATATACCCGGACGTGAAGTCATATCCGGAAATGATGACATACCCGGACGTGACGATATACCCAGACGTGAGGACATACCCGGACGAGACGACATACGCGCACGTGACGACAGACCCGGACATGACGACATACCCGGACATGATGACATACCCGGACATGATGACATACCCGGACATGATGACAAACCCGGACGTGATGACATACCCGGACGTGATGAAATACCAGGGTGTGATGACATATCCGGACGTGACGAAATACCAGGACGTGACGACATACCCAGACGTGACTTAATACCAGGACATGACGACATACCCGGACGTGAAGTCATACCCGGACGTGATGGCATACCCGGACGTAACGAAGTACCAGAACTTGACGACATACCCGGACATGACGACATACCCAGACGCGACGACATACCCGGATGTGACAAAATACCAGGACGTGGAAATATACCCGGACGTGACGAAATACCCAGACGTGATGACTTACCCGGACGTGACGATATACCCAGACGTGATGACTTACCCAGATGTGACGATATACCCAGACGTGATGACATACCCGGACGTGACGACATACGCTCACGTGATGACATACCCGTACATGACGACATACCCGGACATGATGACGTATGCAGACATGACTTCATACCCGGACATGATGACATACCCGGACGTGACGTTATACCAGGAGTTGACGACATACCCGGACGTGACGAAATACCAGAACTTGTCGACATACCCGGACGTGACGACATACCCGAACGTGACGACATACCCGGACGTGACGAAATACCCGGACCTGACGACAAACCCGGACGTGACGATATACCCAGACGTGATGACATACCCGGACGTGACGACATACGCGCAAGTGACGACATACCCGGACATGACGACATACCAGGATATGACGACATACCCAGAAATGACGACATACCCGGACGTGATGACATACCCGGACATGACGTGATGACATACCCAGACGTGACGACATATCCGGGCGTGACGACACACCCGGATGTGACGAAATACTTGGAGGAGAGGACACACCTGGAGGTGACGAAATACCAGGGCTTGACGATATACCCGGATGTGACGAAATACCAGGACATGACAACATACCCTTACGTGACTTCATACCCGGACATGACGACATACCCGGACATGATGACATACCCGGACATGAAGGCATACCCGGACGTGATGACATACCCGGACGTGATGAAATACCAGGACGTGATGAAATACCAGGACGCGATGACATACCCGGACGTGACGAAATACCAGGACGTGTCGACATACCCGGACGTGACGAAATACCAGGACGTGACGACATACCCGGACGTGACGAAATATCAGGACGTGACGACATATCCGGACGTGAAGTCATACCCGGACGTGATAACATACCCGGACGTGACGAAATACCAGGACTTGAAGACATACCCGGAAACAACGACATACCCGGACGCGACGACATACCCGGACGTGACAAAATACCAGGACGTGAAAATATACCCGGACGTGATGACATACCCGGACGTGACAAAATACCAGGATGTGAAAATATACCCGGACGTGACGACATACCCGGACGTGACGTCATACGCGAACGTGACGACATACCCGGACATGACGACATACACGGACATGACGACATACCCGGAAATGACGACATACCCGGACGTGAGGACATACCCGGACATGACGTCATACCCGGACGTGGCGACATACCCGGACATGACTTACACCCAGACGTAACCTCATACCCGGACATGACGAAATACCAGGACGTGACAACATACCCGGACGAAATGAAATACCAGGACATGACGACATACCCGGACGTGTAGTCATACCCGGATGTGACGACATACCCGGACATGACGATATACCCGGATGTGACGACATACCCGGACATGACGACATACCCGGACGAGGCGACATATCCGGACGCGACCTTCTACCCGTACTTGACGACATACCCGGGCGTGACGACATACCCGGACTTGACAAAATGCCCGGAATTGTGGACATACCCGGAGGTGACGACATATCCGGACGTGACGATATACCCGGACGTGATGACATACCCGGACGTGACGACATATGCGCATTTGACGACATACCCGGAAATGACGACATACCCGGACATGATGACATACCCGGATATGCCGACATACCCGGACGTTATAACTTAACCGGACGTGACGAAATACAGGAACATGATGTCATACCAGGACGTGACGACATACCCGGACGTGATGACATACCCGGACGTGACAAAATACCAGGACATGACGATATACCCGGACGTGAAGTCATATCCGGAAATGATGACATACCCGGACGTGACGATATACCCAGACATGAGGACATACCCGGACGAGACGACATACGCGCACGTGACGACATACCCGGAAACGACGACATACCCGGACGCGACGACATACCCGGACGTGACAAAATACCAGGACGTGAAAATATACCCGGACGTGATGACATACCCGGACGTGACAAAATACCAGGATGTGAAAATATACCCGGACGTGACGACATACCCGGACGTGACGTCATACGCGAACGTGACGACATACCCGGACATGACGACATACACGGACATGACGACATACCCGGAAATGACGACATACCCGGACGTGAGGACATACCCGGACATGACGTCATACCCGGACGTGGCGACATACCCGGACATGACTTACACCCAGACGTAACCTCATACCCGGACATGACGAAATACCAGGACGTGACAACATACCCGGACGAAATGAAATACCAGGACATGACGACATACCCGGACGTGTAGTCATACCCGGATGTGACGACATACCCGGACATGACGATATACCCGGATGTGACGACATACCCGGACATGACGACATACCCGGACGAGGCGACATATCCGGACGCGACCTTCTACCCGTACTTGACGACATACCCGGGCGTGACGACATACCCGGATTTGACAAAATGCCCGGAATTGTGGACATACCCGGAGGTGACGACATATCCGGACGTGACGATATACCCGGACGTGATGACATACCCGGACGTGACGACATATGCGCATTTGACGACATACCCGGAAATGACGACATACCCGGACATGACGACATACCCGGATATGCCGACATACCCGGACGTTATAACTTAACCGGAAGTGACGAAATACAGGAACATGATGTCATACCAGGACGTGACGACATACCCGGACGTGATGACATACCCGGACGTGACAAAATACCAGGACATGACGATATACCCGGACGTGAAGTCATATCCGGAAATGATGACATACCCGGACGTGACGATATACCCAGACATGAGGACATACCCGGAGGAGACGACATACGCGCACGTGACGACATACCCGGAAACAACGACATACCCGGACGTGACAAAATACCAGGACGTGAAAATATACCCGGACGTGATGACATACCCGGACGTGACAAAATACCAGGATGTGAAAATATACCCGGACGTGACGACATACCCGGACGTGGCGACATACCCGGACATGACTTACACCCAGACGTAACCTCATACCCGGACATGACGAAATACCAGGGCGTGACGACATACCCGGACTTGACAAAATGCCCGGAATTGTGGACATACCCGGAGGTGACGACATATCCGGACGTGACGATATACCCGGACGTGATGACATACCCGGACGTGACGACATATGCGCATTTGACGACATACCCGGAAATGACGACATACCCGGACATGACGACATACCCGGATATGCCGACATACCCGGACGTTATAACTTAACCGGACGTGACAAAATACCAGGACATGACGATATACCCGGACGTGAAGTCATATCCGGAAATGATGACATACCCGGACGTGACGATATACCCAGACATGAGGACATACCCGGACGAGACGACATACGCGCACGTGACAACATACCCGGACATGAAGACATACCCGGACATGATGACATACCCGGACGTGATGAAATAACAGGACGTGATGACATACCTGGACGTGACGAAATACCAGGACGTGACGACATACCCAGACGTGACGGAATACCAGGACGTGACGACATACCCGGACGTGAAGTTATACCCGGACGTGATGGCATACCCGGACGTAACGAAATACCAGGACTTGACGACATACCCGGACATGACGACATACCCAGACGCGACGACATACCCGGATGTGACAAAATACCAGGACGTGAAAATATACCCGGACGTGACGAAATACCCAGACGTGATGACTTACCCGGACGTGACGATATACCCAGACGTGATGACTTACCCGGACGTGACGATATACCCAGACGTGATGACATACCCGGACGTGACGACATACGCTCACGTGATGACATACCCGTACATGACGACATACCCGGACATGATGACATACCCGGACATGACTTCATACCCGGACTTGATGACATACCCGGACGCGAAGTCTTACCCGGACGTGATGACATACCCGGACGTGACATCATACAAGGACTTGACGACATACCCGGACGTGACGAAATACCAGAACTTGACGACATACCCAGACGTGACGACATACCCGGACGTGACGACATACCCGGACGTGACGAAATACCCAGACATGACGACAAACCCGGACGTGACGATATACCCAGACTTGATGACATACCTGGACGTGACGACATACGCGCACGTGACGACATACCCGGACATGACGACATACCCGGATATGACGACATACCCGGAAATGACGACATACCCGGAAATGTTGTCATACCAGGACGTGACGACATACCCGGACATGACGTCATACCCGGACGTGACGACATACCCGGACGTGACATACACCCAGACGTAATCTCATACCCGGACGTGACGAAATACCAGGACGTGGCGACATACCCAGACGTGACAAAATACCAGGACGTGACGACATACCCGGACGTGACGACATAACCGGACATGACAATATACCCGGACGTGACGACATACCCGGACATGACGACATACCCGGATGAGATGACATATCCGGACGTGACCTTCGACCCGTACTTGACTACATACCCGTGCGTGACGACATACCAAGACGTGACGAAATACCGGAAGTGAGGACATACCTGGAGGTGACAAAACACCAGGGCGTGATGATATACCCGGACGTGACGAAATACCAGGATTTGACAACATACCCGGACGTGACGACATACCCGGACGTGACGACATACCCAGACGTGATGACATACCCGGACGTGACGACATACCCGGACGTGACGACATACCCGGACATGACGACATACCCGGACGTGACGATATACCCAGGCGTGATGACATACCCGGACGTGACGACATACGCGCACTAGACGACATACCCGGACGTGACTTCATACCCGGACCTGACGACCTACCCGAACGTGACGATATACCCAGACGTGATAACATACCCGGACATGACGACATACGGCTTGCAACATGTGCCTTAATTTAGTTCAACAAAGAAACTGACAAGTTACTAAAGAACCAGTCGTGACGACATACCCGGACATGACGACATACCCGGACTTGACGACATACCTTGACGAGAGGACATATCCGGACGTGACCTTCTACCCGTACTTGACGACATACCCGGGCGTGACGACATACCCGTACGTGATGAAATACCCAGAAGTGACGACATACCCGGACATGACGACATACCTGGACATAACGACTTACCCGGACATGAGGACATACCTGGAGGTGACAAAACACCAGGGCGTGACGATATACCCGGATGTGACGAAATACCAGGACTTGACGACATACCCGGACGTGATGACATACCCAGACGTGAGGAAAAACCCGGACGTGACGTCATACCAGGGCGTGACGACATACCCGGACATGACGAAATGCCAGGACATGACGACATACCCGGACGTGATGACAAACTCGGACGTGACGAAATACCCGGACGTGACGACATATCCGGATGTGACGTCATACCACGACGTGACGACATACCCGGATGTGACAAAATACCAGGATGTGCCGACATACCTGGACGTCATGTCATACCCGGACGTGACGACATACCCGGACGTGACCATATACCCAGTCGTAATGACATCCCCGGACGTGACGACATACGTGCATGTGACGACATACCCGTACATGACGACATACCCGGACGTGAGGACATACCCGGACATGACGTCATACCCGGACATGACGACATACACGGACATGATGACATACCCGGACATGACGTCATACCCGGACATGATGACATACCCGGACATGAAGACATACCCGGACATGACGACATACCCGGACATGACGCCATACCCGGACGTGATGACATACCCGGACGTGACGTCATGCCAGGACGTGACGACATAACCGGACGTGACGAAATACCAGGACATGCCGACATACCCGGACCTGACGACATACCCAGACGTGACGATATACCCAGACGAGATGACAGACCCGGACGGGACGACATACGCGCACGTGACGACATACCCGGACATGATGACATACCCGGACATGACGACATACCCGGGTATGACGACATACCCGGACATGATGACATACCTGGACATGAAGACATACCCGGACGTGAAGACATACCCGGACGTGACGAAATACCCGGACGTGACGACATACCCGGACGTGAGGACAAACCTGGACATGACGTCATACCCGGACGTGATGACATACCCGGACTTGACATACACCAGACGTAACCTCATACCCGGACGTGACGAAATACCAGGACATGACGACATACCCTGATGTGACGTCATACCCATACGTGACGACATACCCTTACGTGACGACATACCTGGACGTGATGTCATAGCCAGACGTGATGACATACCCGGACGTGACGAAATACCAGGATGTGACGACATACCTGGACGTGACGACATACCCGAACGTGAAGAAATACCAGGACGTGACGACATACCCGGACGTGACGACATACCCGGACGTGAACCAATAATCGGACGTTACGACATACCCGGACCTGACGACATACCCGTATGTGACGACATACATGGACGTGACCACATACCCGGACGTGACGACATACCCGGATGTGACGACATACCCGGACGTGAAGTCATACCTGGACGTGATGACGTTCCCGGATGTGACGACATACCTGGACGTGACGAAATACCAGGACATGACGACATACCCGGACGTGACGAAACACCCGCAAAACACGACATACCCGGACATGACTACAGAGCCGAACATGACAACATACCCGGACGTGACGAAATAGCAGAATGTGACGACATACCCGGATGTGACGACATGCCCGGACATGACGATATACCCGGACGTGACGACATACCCGGACGTGACGACGTACCCGGACGAGGCGACATACCCGGACTGACCTTCTACCCGTACTTGACGACATACCCGGACGTGACGAAATACCCGGAAGTGAGGACATACCCGGACGTAACGACATATCCGGACATGACGACCTACCCGGACGAGACGACATACCCGGACGTGACGATATACCCAGACATGATGACATACCCGAACGTGACGACTTACGCGCATGTGACGATATACCCGGACGTGACGAAATACCCAGGACATACCCGGACGTGGCGACATACTCGGACACGACGACATACCCGGACGTGACGACATACCCGGACGAGACGACATACCCGGACATGACGACATACCCTGATGTGACGTCATACCCATACGTGATGACATACACTTATGTGACGACATACCCTGATGTGACGTCATACCCATACGTGACGACATACTCTTACGTGACAACTACCCGGACGTGACGACATACCCGAACGTGAAGAAATACCAGGACGTGACGACATACCCGGACGTGACGACATACCCGGGCTTGACGACATACCCGGACGTGAACACATAATCGGACGTTACGACATACCCGGACCTGACGACATACCCGTATGTGATGACATACCCGGACGTGACCACATACCCGGACGTGACGACATACCCGGATGTGACGACATACCCTGACGTGACGTCATACCCGGACGTGATGACATTCCCGGATGTGACGACATATCTGGACGTGACGACATACATGGACATGACGAAATACCAGGACATGACGACATAGAAACATAGAAACATAGAAATTAGGTGCAGGAATAGGCCATTCGGCCCTTCGAGCCTGCACCGCCATTCAATATGATCATGGCTGATCATCCAACTCAGTATCCCAATACAACAGTGACCACATACCCGGACGTGACGAAACACCCGCACAACACGACATACCCGGACATGACTACATAGCCGGACGTGACAACATACCCGGACGTGACGAAATAGCGGGACGTGACGACATACCCGGATGTGATGTCATACCCGGACGTGACGACATGCCCGGAAGCGACGATATACCCAGACGTGATGACATACCCGGAATTGACGACATACCAGGACATGACGACATACCCGGACGTGAGGCCATACCCGGAGATGACGTCATACCCGGACGTGACGACATACCCGGACTGACATCATAACCGGATGTGACGACATACCCAGACATGATGGCATACCCGTACGTGACAACATACCCGCACATGACGATATACCCGGACTGGACGACATACCTGCACTTGACGACATACCCGGACGTGACGACAAACCCGGACGTGACGGCATACCCGGATGTGACGATATACCTCGACTTGACGAAATAACCGGACGTGACCTCATAACCGGACGTGACGATATACCTGGACGTGACCTTATACCCGGACGTAACCTCATACCCGGACGTGACAACATTCCCAGACGTGATGACATACCTGGACGTGACAACATACCTTGACGTGATGACATACCCGGACATGATGACATAACCGTACGTAACAACATATCCATACGTGATGACAAACCCGGACATGACGACATAGCCGACATGACAACATAACCGGACATAACGACATACCCAGCCATGACGATATACCCGGGCATGACTACAGAACCGGATGAGACGACATACCCGGATGTGACGAAATACCAGGACGTGACGACATACTCGGACGTGATGACATAATCGGACGTGACGACATACCCCGACGTAACGACATACCCGGACGTAACGACATACCCGGACGTAACGACATACCCGGACGTGATGACATACCCGTACGTGACGACATACCCGGACGTGACGACATACCCGGATACGTCCGGGTATGTCATCACGTCCGGGTATGTCATCACGTCCGGGTATGTTGTCACGTCGGGGTTTGTCATCATGTCTGGGTACGTGACGTCCAGGTATGTCGTCGAGTCCTGGAATGACGTCACGTCCGGATATGTCGTTACGTACGGGTATGTCATCACCTCCGGTTATGTCGTCATGTCCCGGTATGTCGTCGCTTCCTGGTATGACATCACGTCCGGGTATGTCATCATGTCCACGTATGAGATCTTATCTGCATTTGTCGTCACGTCCGCGTATGAGATCACATCCGGGTATGTCGTCACATACGGGTATGTCGTCACGTCCGGGTATGTCGTTACGTCCGGCTTTGTTGTCACTTCATGGTATGTCATCACGTCCGGGTATGTTGTCACATCCGGGTATGTCATCACGTCCTGGTATGTCGTCACGTCCGGGTATGTCATCACGTCCGGGTATGTCATCACGTCCGGGTATGTTGTCACGTCGGGGTTTGTCATCATGTCTGAGTATGTCGTCACATCCGGGTATGTCGTCACGTCCGGGTATTTCGTCACATTCGGGTAATTCGTTAGTCCCGGTATGTGGTCCCATCCTGGTATGAGGCCACGTCTGGGTATGTCATCACGTCCGGCTATGTCGTCACGTCCGGGTATTTCATCACGTCCGGATATGTCATCACGTCCGGCTATGTCGTCACTTCCGGGTATGTCGTCACATCCGGATATGTAGTCACGTCCGCGTATGAGATCACGTCCGGGTATGTCGTCACTTCCGCATATGAGATCACGTTCGGGTATGCCTTAACGTCCGGGTATGTCGTCACATCCGGGTATGTAGTCACATATGGGTATGTTATCACGTCCGGGTATGTCGTCACGTCTGGGTATGTCGTCACATCCGGGTATGTCGTAACGTCCGGGTATGTTGTCACATACAGGTATGTTGTCACGTCCGGGTATGTCGTCACGTCCGGCTATGTTGTCACGTCCGGGTATGTCGTCACGTCTGGGTATGAGGTCCCGTCCTGGTATATTATCACATCTGGACATGACGACATAATCGGACATGTCGGCATATACGGGTATGTCCTCATATCCGGGTATGTCGTCATGTCCTGGTATTTCGCCACGTCCGGTTATGTCGTCACGTCCGTGTATGTAGTCATGTTCGGGTATGTCATCACGTCTGGGTATGTTGATATTTCCGGGTATGTCGTCACATCCGGGTATGTCGTCACATACGGGTATATCGTCACGTCCGGGTATGTCATCACGTCCGGGTATGTCATCACATACGGGTATGTCGTCACATCCGGGTATGATGTCATGTCCAGGTATGAAGTCACGTTCTGGTATTTCGTCACATCCGGGTATGTCGTCACGTCCTGGTATTTTGTCACGTCAGGTATGTCATCATGTCCGGGTATGCCGTCATGTCCAGCTATGTCGTCATGTCTGGCTATGCCGTCATGTCCGTGTATGTCATCATGTCCGGATATGTCGTCATGTTCGGGTATGTCATCGTGTCCGGGTATGTCGTCATGTCTGCGTCTGTCGTCATGTCCGGGTATGTTGTCATGTCCGGCTCTGTCGTCATCTCCAGGTATGTCGCCATGTCCGGGTGTGGCCTCATGTCCGGCTATGTTGTCATGTCCGGATTTGTCGTCATGTTCATGTATGTCATTTCCGTGTATGTCGTCATGTCCGGGTATATTGTCAGGTCCGGGTATGTCGTCACATCCGCGTGTGTAGCCATGTCCGTGTGTGTCACCACATCCGGCTATGTCATGTCCGGGTATGTCGTCACGTCCGCCTGTGTAGTCATGTCTGAGTGTGTCGCCATGTCCGGCTATGTCATGTCCATTTATGCCGTCATGTCCGTTTATGTCATCATGTCCTGGTATGTCATCATGTCCGGCTATGTCGTCCTGTCCATGTTTGTCATCTGTCCGGGTATCTCGTCACGTCACGTATGTCATCATGTCCAGGTATGTCGTCATGTCCGGCTATGTCATTATGTCCGGGTTTGTTGCCATGTCCGTGTATGTCATATCTGGGTATGTCATCCTGTCCGTGTATGTCATCATGCCCGGGTATGTCGTCATGTCCGCGTACGTCGTCATGTCCGTTGTTTCGACTCAGGTACCTCAATCGCGTAACATAATAAAAAAAACAGGTTCAAGTTTAAGATAATAGTCTTTAATTTTGTTAAAAGGAGACAAAACCCAAACCTGATTCAAACAACACAGTCAGGGGCAAGAATCGACTAATAAATAAATATAACAGTGCTCCAGCCAGCCTCGCAACGGACCGTCGAACTGGACACCCTAATCTTGCATAAATAGAGATAACCCTGCAACAAAATACATGAAAACCTTCAGGTCAGCCCTTATCCGTCCCAATACAACATTAAATGATAACTATAGGTAACAATACACAAAGTTCTATGCCATGCGGCCAGGCCTCCTGCAGCTCAGAGCGGCAGCCTGTTCACTTGTCAGGGGTCGGCGAAGAAGAGAGAGAATTCGGGGAACATCTACTATTTAAGCTTCCAATGAGTCACCGGTCACCAGACGCAGCTTGGCCAATCGGGTACAGGAGCTCATAACCTCTTGATTCCTGACTCCCAGCCACGGGGCCTGCACTCAGGAGAGAAACAGAAAAGGTAAGTACATAGCATTCACCAGGGGGGGGGGGAAATGCCTAACAGCCGTGTCCGTCGTCATGTCCGGCTATGTCGTCATGTCCGGCTATGTCGTCATGTCCGGTTATGTCGCCATGTCCGGGTGTGTAGTCATGTCCGGGCATGTCGTCATGCCCGGGTATGTCATCATGTCCGGGTGTGTAGTCATGTCCGGGTGTGTCGTCATGTCCGGGTATGTCGCCATGTCCGGGTGTGTAGTCATGTCCGGGTATGTCATCATGTCCGGGTATGTCGTCATGTCCGGGTGTGTAGTCATGTCCGGGTATGTCATCATGTCCGGGTATGTCGTCATGTCCGGGTATGTCGTCATGTCCGGGTGTGTAGTCATGTCCGGGTATGCATCACGTCCGGGTATGTCGTCACATCTGGGTATGTCATCAAGTCCGGGTATGAGGTCACGTCCGTGTATGTTGTCACGTCCGGGTATGCTGCCATGTCCGAGTGTGTCGCCACGTCCGGCTATGTCATGTCCGGCTATGTCGTCATGTCTGGGTATGTCATCTTGTCCGGCTATGTCGTCATGTCTGTCCATGCTGTCATGTCCGTTTATGTCGTCCTGCCCCTGTATGTCGTCATGTCCGCGTCTGTCGTCATGTCCGGCTATGTCGTCCTGTCCATGTATGTCATCATGTCCGGGTATGTCGTCATGTCCGGGTGTGTCGTCACGTCCAGTGTGTCGTCATGTCCGGATGTGTCGCCGTGTCCACTATGTCATCATGTCCGGGTATGTCGCTATGTCCCACTATGTTGTCACGTCCGGCTGTGTCACCATGTTCACTATGTCGCCATGTCCGGGTGTGTCGTCATGTCCGGGTGTGTCGTCATGTCCGGTTATGTCGCCATGTCCGGGTATGTCGCCATGTCCGGCTGTGTCGTCGTGTCCGGGTATGTTGTCCGGGTGTGTTGTCATGTCCGGGTGTATCGTCATGTCCGGGTATCATCGCCACCGCTGCTGAGGCTCCTTCGACCCAGGCAGGCCTCGCCGCTCGGCTTGTCTACTGTCCTCAGTCGAGCTGTTCTGCGGCGCGTTCTGGTTGTCAGTTGTCACTCTAGTAGTTGGTGCCATGGTTGTTCAGCGGGTGTATCGGGCCCACACGGCTCCCCAGGACACTCCCGCTGCATGCGCAGCTCGCCAGTGCACTCCCACCGTGCGTGCAGCTCCCTGGGACTGCCAACAGAAATCAACGCTATTGCTCACAGGAAGCAATGCAGGAACTTACCAAAGTTTATTTGGATTCAGCTCCAAAACCCATGGTGTCTCCCATTAGCAGTTAAAACTAGCAGGTTCATGAAAATACCAAATCCATATCATGGAAATTGTGCATTTCAATGCCAATTCATGCAGTTCATAGTTCAGATCCATTTCATTGCTTATTCATTGATCCAAGGTCAAAGTCCTGGAACACCCTGCCCAATAAATTTGTTGAAGCACCTCCACATGGGGTTTGTCAAGCGTCAAGTAAGATGCTTCATCATCTTCCCGAGCTAATGAAGGGTAATGTTACTAGTCGATCCAGAAAAACTCAAATTATGTATTATTAATAACAAAGGCACTGCCGGTAAACATGTTTTAAACAGCAAGACAAATAACCTCAAAGTAATTTACTGAACCATAAAAGTTCTCAATACTTCATTGCTTCTTGGCTCTTCTCATTTAATCTTTTCTTCTTTACTTATATTATCCTTAATTGTATTTTCCACAGAACATATATCATTTTCTCCGATCTATTTTTCTTCCTTTATTTCACAAAGATTGTAATTTTCTTCAACTATGTTCTTTTTCTCCATATGTTCGAAATAAGACTAACTTTAAAGAAAGTTAAAACTTGTTTTTATTACCAACTTTTTCCATTCATAATGAAAACTTTGTTTCTCTTACAATGGATATTGCTTGCCTTGCTGAGTAGTTCGACCGTTTTCTATTTTAATATTTCAGATTTCCAATATCTGCACTATTTTGCCCGAGTACTGATGAAATTGGAACCTGGTTTGCAGAGAAGTATTCCAGGGACAATCAAACATGAAAGGTGAAAGATTAACAAGTGTATTGTGATGTATGACCAAGCCGATATCTACTGTGCAAAACCTTGGAACTTGGGAAGATAACGACAGGGTGGTGCTGGTCAAAGATTCCAACCTCCACATGCGAGGTAAAATGAGTGCCTGAAATCATGTATGGATGTACTTCTGGCTTTCACTTTTTAACTTCTAATCGTATTGAGAGTGTTTGCATTCTGTCTCTTGCGAGGATTGGTGGCTTCATCAGACACTTTGCATTGCTGGTGCTGGTATTGTTGGTAAAATATACCAATTACTGCTCCTATCGGAGACATGGACACATAATCAAGGAGAGTGCAGAACTGAGGAAGTGCTGCTCCATTTGGATATGGCACATTGGTGAATCTGATGGAGTTGCTATTTTATAGCTCCATTGGGTTTGATCCTCATCAATGATTTCTGTGTGGAGTTTGCACATCATCCCTGTGAATGCATGGGTGCTCCAGCTTCATCTCACATGTCAAGGATGTGCTGGGTTGAGCATGTTAACTGATTACTGTATTACTAATCTGAGTATAGATGGGTGGCAGGAATATCAGGTTGCAGTTGATGGGCAAATGAGAGAGAAGAGTGCAATTGATGGCTTTCCTCTGAGAGCCAGCATTGATTCAATGGGCCAAATGGCCTCTTATGACAGAATATAAAACCGATCGGATTAAAAGTCAGAGAATTTCATAAATGGTGGATGACCAATCGTATATTATTGTGCAAAATCAAAATTAACTCCAAATAATTCTCTTCAGGATTACAAATCATAGCTAGTAACCTCCCAATAAAATCTGGATATTTTTACCTCCGTATATTTTAGATTTAATGGTAAGGCCAAAATAAACCCCAATCAGAGAGTCAAATGGTTAATTTCTATTTGCTTTGGTGACTCATTTGTATGATTCTGATCACTTAACTATGAAATTGATTAGTTCACCACAGGCAGTAAATTACTATGGAAACAACACGCACCATCACAATTGCTTTCGCAATCAGTTCACCTGCTTTTGAAAGTGCCCTCTGCACCTCAATGCACCTAAAAGTCTATTTATGAAAACAGAGAAAACAAATTTATGCTGAAATTATTAATTATTTTGAGGTTATATAAATGGTCAAACTCTTTTATTGAAATAAATATGCTGAGTTCTTGCTGACACCGTGAGGAATGTTGATATTAATAAGTAATGGTATCAAACAATTCACGTTTTGATACCCGCCCTAAATTTAGAGACAAAAATCTATAATTAAGGGTTACTGTATCTCATTTTAATTCAAGTGTATGCCCACTATCCGGATTCAGCAACATTGATTCAGTTACAAAGCATCATTGTGTCAGAACTAGTACAAAACCAGTACTATTGTAGATCTTCATAGAATTTATTGGGCTAAAAAGTTACGGGCCTGTCCCACTTTCGACCATACAGGCTGTATGGTCATGAGAGGTATCCTATGGTCGTCAGGGGTCGCCCTGTATGGCTGTGAGAGGTCTCCTTTGGTCGTGAGAAGTCTCCAAAGAGTTGTAGCATCTTTCTGGTCGTCGCTGAATTTTCAACATGCTGAAAATTTTGGCGACCTATCACAGGTGCCAGCAATCACCTGTACAGGTCGCGTAAGTGGGACAGTCCTGTTACTGTACGCCAGCCCTCTGTGGACCCTCCAGCTGTAATATTTTATGCCCAATGGCTTTAAAGGTGTTGTGCATAATAAACAGGCCTCATATGGAAATGTGCCATAAAGTCATTCCCTTAAAAAAACCATCATCTGCCTTGGAGATATCGCAATAGCATAGTTTGGGAGAGGTGGGAGGGCAGATTGGGTGTCAGGTTGGTTTGAAGCCTGGGGTATTAATTAATGAGACAACATAATGAAAAGGGAGACTAGGAGACCTCCAGGATATCAAGTCAAAGTCAAAGTCAAAGTATCCTTTATTGTTATTCAGGCCTTTCGGTCTGAACAAAATTTTGTTGCCTTGCAGTCATACATATTACAAATAACAAAACACACAATAAACACATATTTAACATCCACCACAGTGAGTTCACCAGGCACCTCCTCACTGTGGTGGAAGGCAAAAGACTTAAAGTCTTTGTCTTCTTCCCTCCTTGTTCTCCCTCTGCGCTGAGGCGATCTAGGCTTCAGATGTTGTCGTCCACTAGGCCCACGGCTGAGCCTCCGAAGCCGGGCTGCTGCCACCGCCGTCACCGGAATGTTGGAACACCGCCACAGCTCTGAAGCAGGATCCGCCGCTGGAACGCTGGAGCACCACAGCTCTGAAGCCGGGCCCGCTGCTGGAACGCTGGAGCACCACAGCTCTGAAGCCGGGTCGCCACCGCTGGAACGCCGCTGGAACGCCACAGCTCTGAAGCCGGGTCGCCGCTGGAATGCTACCACTGGAGCACCACAGCTCTGAAGCCGGGCCGCCATCTCCGCCATTGGGCCTCAGCACAGATGGAGACGGTGACGGGGGACACGACAAGAAAAGTCGCACCCCCTGGAAGGGAGAGACTAAAACCTTGTTTCTCCCACCCACCCCTCCCCCACACATACACAGCCTAATAAACTAAAATTTAACTAAAACAGACACAAGAAAACAAAAATAAAATAAAAAACAGATGGACCGCAGGTGAGCCGCAGCTGCCAGGCAGCGCCGCCACTTCTGCATGGAGGTTGTAGATTATACAATATAATTAGGTCAGGGTTCAGAAGAGGAAATGAAGGAACTATTGCGGTAGCATAATGGGCATTCATACTCAGAAAAGTTCTGAAGGATCATAAGATCATTAGTGATAGTGCACGTGCGGTGGCCCGACTCCGGAGCTCCAGCTCCAGCTGCAGATTACTGCCGGTGGACTATCGGGATATCAGGAGCTCGCGGGTCCGGGTGAGAGACCGCTTCCCGGAGCTCCGCAACACATTCCAGCGCCCGCTGGGGGCTCCAACTTTGTGAATTTTGGGCCGAGAGCTGGGCCGTACATCGGCAGGCGCAGCCTCAATGGCCGTGGGACTTAACATCGCCCGCCTGGGTCTTCAACATCGAGAGAGAAATGGTGCGGGGGAGAGAGAAGAACTTTGCCTTCCTTCACAGTGAGGAGGAGATTCACTGTGATGGATGTTTGTGTGAATTGAATTGTTTGTGTGTTTTTTTTAATAAATTATTTTGTTTGTATGGCTTGTAGAAACGGAGTTTCATTTGAGCCTCTCTGAGGTTCAAATGACAAGTAATAAAATCAAAATCAAATTGTGACGACTCCCGAAGGCTGGTTCCTCAGAGTCGCGTAACAAATCAAAAACAGGGTCAAGTTTAGATTAAAAAAACAGTCTTTAATTTTGTAACACTAAAACAAAACCCGAACCTGATTTTTAAGAACACGGTCAGGGACCAGAATTGGCTATCAAATAATATGTAAGTGTGCTCCAGCCAGCCTCTCAATGGGCCATTGGACTGAAGACTCTAAACTGCCTACATAGCCCTAACTCTGCAACCAAAATACCCGAAAACTTTCAGGTCATCCCTTGTGTCCCAATAGAACATTAATTTACATAAGTATGTGACAAATATACAAAGTGCTGTGCCATGTGGCCAGGCCTCCTGCAGCTCAGACCGGCACCTCTTCCTCCAGAGATCTATCTTGAAGAGAGAGAGAATTCTGGAAGCTTCTGCCTTTTAAAGCTCCCGATGAGTCACCTGACGTAGCTTGGCCAATCGGGTACAGAAGCTGTTAATCCCTTGAATCCTGGTTCCCAGCCACGGCCTGCAGAGAAACAGAAACAGCATTCACCAGGGGGGGAGGAAGTACCTAACACCCCCACCCAAAGATACTGAATAAGCTTCTGATTAAATTATTCAGTCTTAAAACTCTACTGGAGCGACAAGGCGTCGGGCAAGATATTATCCTTGCCCCTGATGTGCCTGATCTCGAGGTTGTATTCTTGGTGCTGCCAACTCCAGCTCATTAACCGCCGGTTTTTATTTTTCATGTTCTGCAATTAAACTAAAGGGCTATGATCCGTGAATACGATGACAGGGACAATCGAGGAGCCCACATAAACCTCAAAATGACTCAGAGACAATAACACAGCAAGGGTTTCTTTCTCAATGATGGAGTACCACCTCTGATGGGGATTAAACTTCTTGGAGAAATACGAAACTGGATGCCCCACCCCATCTGAATCATCCTGTATAAGAAACCTTTAGTATGATCAAAGGCTTGTTGACACTCAGCGGACCACACAAAGCTACCTTCGGACTCAGCAAATCCGTCAAAGGAGCAGCCACTGCAGAGAAGTTTGGACAGAACCCCCTATAGTACCCAACCACAGCCAGATACCTACGGAGTTCAGTCCTAGATGTTGGAACAGGAAATGCGACAATATGTCCCACCATGTCCTCGAGAGCGCAAACCTGACCCTGGCCCACCATCTTACCCAGATACATCACCGTGGCCTGGCCAAACTCACACTTCCCCGGATTGATCGTTAGGTTTGCCTCGCTAGACGACAAAATACCTCCTTCAGATGACCGATGTGTTCGATCCAAGACCTGGAGCACACAACCAAATCATCAAGGTATGCTTCACAGAAGGACAAACCAGACAATACCATGTTCACTAGCCGTTGGAAGGTTGCCGGTGCATTGCACATTCCAAATGCCATCACCGTGTACTGAAGAAAGTTATCAGGCGTAATGAACGCTGAGATCTCCCTCGCCCGCCTACTCAAAGGAACTTGCCAATACCCTTTTAGCAAGTCCAACTTAGACACAAAAGATGCACTTCCCACATGATCCACCCAATCCTCCATCCATGGAAGAGGATAGCAATCCGGCTTAGTTACAGCATTCACCTTCCAAAAGTCCGTGCAAAACCTGTCCTCCCCATTAGCCTTCGTAGCCAGTAGACACGGAGAACTCCACGGACCACAACTAGGTTCAGCAAATGCATGCTGCAGAATATAGTCAACCTGACCTCTTAGGCGATGACGCTGGTCAGGATTGACCCAATACGGATCCTGTTTAATTGGCGCAGCACCAGCCATGTCAATGTCATGCTGCAGCATAGACGTCTGAGAAGGCACATCCAAGAACAGTGACCCATTTGACCCCACCAAATCAAGCAGATCATCCCGCTGACTTTCAGACAAATGAGACAACTGCAAGGGAAGCGACTCCAAAGCTTCAGAGTTGCACAGCTTTCCCTGTGTCACTGCCACAGACAACCGTGCCTCACCCACATCACCACCCGTGTCAGGGGGCAGCACTGCTACAGCCAAAACTGGCTTAGACAAAAACCGAAGGACATAGCTCCTCCCCATCAACCCGTACATGCTCTTGCTCATGGTACTGCTTCAGCATGTTGACATGACAGAGCTGAGTCTTATGCCTCCGATCAGGGGTACCAATGACGTAATCCCTTGCACCAACCTTCTTAACCACCTGATAGGGACCACTGTACCGAGCCTGCAGACTGGAACCAGGAATAGCTAACAACACCAGGACCTTGTCACCTGGAGAAAAATTCCTACTTGAAACCTTCCTGTCGAACCAGCCCTTTATCCTAGACTGAGCAGTAACAAGATTACCCATTGCCAGTCGCATGCCCTCCGCAGTCTAGACCTAAAAGTACAGACGTGGTCTAAAATACTACGTTTTGAATTCTCCTGCAACCACTTCTCCTTCAGGACCCTCAACGGACCACGAACAGTTTGCGCGAATGCCAGGTCAGCATAATTGAACCCTAATGACTCCTGCACGACCTCACGCACCGCAAACATAACTAGATGAACCCCCTCATCCCAGTCTTTTTCAAACTCCAGGCAGTAAGTCCCCAACATAGATTTCAAAGTCTGGTGAAACCGCTCGAGAGCTCCCTGGCTCTCAGGATGATACGCACTGGAGTGAGAATGCTCAATATCCAACAACTTCATTACCTGACCAAAAACCTTTGACGTGAAGTTGAAACCTTGGTCAATCTGCGCCATCTTGGGCAAACCGAACAACGAAAAAAACTTAGTGAGAGACTTCACAATGGCAGGGGCAGTAATGTTACGCAAAGGGACCACCTCTGGAAAGCGGGTAGACGCACACATAATTGTCAATAAAAACTTGTTGCCCACCCTTGTCCGAGGTAGAGGACCCACACAATCAACTAGAATCCGTTCAAACAGCTCCCCGACCACAGGGATTGGATATAAAGGCACAGGAACAATTGATTGGTTCGGCTTTCCTGCCACCTGGCAAATGTAACCTACAGTGCTGCTTCTCGTCCTTTTTCAACCCTGGCCAAAAAAAATTCCGTAAGATGCGGTCATACGTCTTATTGACTCCCAAATGTCCACCCAGAGGTCCATCATGAGCCAAACTGAGTATCTCGTCCCTATACTGACGAGGTATCACAATCTGATCAACCACGCTCCAATCACCATGCCCTGACATATCCAAGGGAGACCACTTTCGCATCAGTAAGCCATTCCTCAGAAAATACCCCTTTGCTGTAGAATCCATATCCCCCTCAGGCACCGAGCAGTCGAACAGATCCGATAAACCTGGATCACTCTTTTGCTCCTCAACCAGCCGGTCACGTGACAGCGACACCGGCACATTTTCAGACAAGACCCCATCTTGAGATGTAGAATCGCTTTTCACAACACAGGATCCATCATCATGATCCCCAAAAATGCTCTCACTCAGGTCCACTACATCTTCAAAATTTGCTTGGCTCTTAGCCATAGCCCTCATGACAGCACAAGCTGTGAAAACCTTTGGATGCAGCATAGCCAATCTATCAGGACTCTGCACCACCGGAACAGCCGTCACCTCAGGAGTAATGAAAACTCTACCTCCTGCCAAGTCATTCCCCAAAATCACAGAAACTCAACAGAGTTACCCGGCTCAGAAAACGGCAGTACACTATCCAATATAAAGGACTTAGAAGCACCAGTATCACGCAAGATGGATACTGGAACTATGACCCCCATCCTCTAGAGAAACAAAACCTTTCATGATGAACGCAGAATAATTACTGCACTCATCATACGCAGACATCGCAGGAACCACAGGTGCTTTTTGTGTACCAACCAAAACCACAGGCGTTGCATTTTTTTGAACAGGATGGGACACGACCTTACAATCTGCCCACTCTCTTTACAATAGTAGCACACAGGACCTTCCTTAGTCCTGAGACCTCCGTCAACCTTATCAGCTCGGACCTCCCCCTGTATCACTGTACTGACACTTGCAGGCACCGAAACAGCTTTGACACTGCCACCGGCCACACCACCACGATTAACCGGCCATGCACCAAAACTATTGGACCACCCAACAAACTCAGTTTTATGAGTCAATACATACTCATCTCCTAACACCGTGGCCTTAGACACCTCCGTCAACTTCTGCTCATTAAGGTAAGTAGCAACCCTCTCAGGGAGACAGTTCTTAAAGTCTTCCATAATCATCAAGGCCTGCAGCAGATTTAAATCCTTCACTCATTGAGAAGCGCACCACCTGTCAAAAAGTGCCCCCTTCTCCCAATTCCACATAAGTTTGATAATCAAACTTCCTAAAGCACCGGAACATCTGCCGGTACGCCTCTGGAACTAATTCATAAGCCCTTAATACCGTAGACTTCACACACTCATAGTCCAGACTGTTTTCAAGAGATAAAGACAAGTGCACCTCCCGTGCTTTACCCCACAAGGACACACTGCAATAGCAAGGCCCACATGTCCTTAGGCCACTTCAAGGACAAAGCCACCCGTTCAAACACTGCAAATTATTTGCCCACATCCTTCTCATTAAACGGGGGAACCAGGTGGATGTTCTTGTTCTTGTTCATATCAAACTCCCTTTCCCCAGAAGAAACTCGGGGGGGGGGGGGGGGGGGATTCAATTCCTTCTTTCATATCTCGAGGTGTTTCATTTCAAGCATGAAGGCCCTCGCCCCCTTTTTCATTTCAAGCTCTGTCTCTCTTAAGGCTAACTCCTTCAATCGAATGATGTCCCCCATTTTCTGACCAGGCTGTGTAGAAGCTAGAAGACTTTCTTCCTCAGCAGGCAATACCCCACTCCTCTTCAACTCAGACCATAACACCGACTTTATAGCTTGTTTCCTCGAAAGCTTATCAACAGACACCTGATAGCTGTCTGCCAGCACTAACAACTGCTGCTTCGTAAATTTGTCAAACAACTCCTGACTAGGAGCGTTGATAAAGTCATCCACTTTAAACTCCATATCAAATGTCAGGACCAAAGCACCAGCCAACCCCTGGGCACAAGTGTCACCACAAATGGAAGGGGAAAAAAAATCCCCTCCCAACACAGACTTCCTCATTCACCAGAAGCCTACCAAAATAAAACCCAACTGTCTAGGGTCCTCAAAGCTTAGGACGAGCCCCCATTTTGTTACGACTCCCGAAGGCTGGTTCCTCAGAGTCATGTAACAAATCAAAAATCAGGGTCAAGTTTAGATTTAAAAAAGTCTATAATTTTGTAACACAGTCATGGACCAGAATCGGATATCAAATAATATGTAAGTGTGCTCCAGCCAGCCTCTCAATGTGCCGTCGGATTGAAGACTCTATACTGCCTATATAGCCCTAACTCTGCAACCAAAATACCTGAAAACTCTCAGGACATCCCTTCCGTCCCAGTAGAACATTAATTTACAAAAGTATGCGACAAATATATAAAGTGCTGTGCCATGCGGCCCCTTCTGCAGCTCAGCCCGGCACCTCTTCCTCCAGAGATCTATCTTGAAGAGAGAGAGAATTCTGGGAGCTTCTGCTTTTTAAAGCTCCCGATGACTTAAGAGAGACAGAGCTTGAAATGAAAAAGGGGGCGAGGGCCTTCGCGCTTGAAATGAAACACCTCAAGATACGAGAGAAGGAATTGAATGCCCCCCCGAGTTCCTTCTGGGGAAAGGGAGTTTGATATGAACAAGAACATCCGCCTGGTTCCCCCGTTTAATGAGAAGGATGTGGGTAAATAATTTGCAGTGTTTGAATGTGTGGCTTTGTCCTTGAAGCTGACGTAGCTTGGCCAATCGGGTAAAGCTGACGTAGCTTGGCCAGTCGGGTAAAGAAGCTGTTAACCCCTTGAATCCTGGTTCCCAGCCACGGCCTGCAGAGAAACAGAAAGGTAAGTACACAGCATTCACCGGGGGGGGGGGGGGGAAGGAAGTACCTATCACAAATCAAAAGATAGGAGCAGAATTAGGCCATTCAACCCATCAAGTGTACTCCGCAATTCAATCATGGCTGATCTATCTCTCCCTCCTAACCCCATTCTCCTGCCTTCACCCCATAACCTCTGACATTTGTGCTAATAAATAATCTATCTATGTGTAGGAAAGAACTGCAGATGCTGGTTTAAACAGAAGGTAGACACAAAACTCGGCGGGACAGGCAGCATCTCTTAAGGGAAGGAATGGGTGATGTCTTGGGTCGAGACCCTTTTTCAGACTGATGGAGAGAGAGTGAAAGCAAGTGCTACCTGAAGTTAGAGAAGTCAATGTTCATACTGTTGGGGTGTAAGATACCCAAGCGAAATATGAGGAGCTGTTCCTTCAATTTGTTCTGGGCCTCACTCTGACAATGGAGGAGGCCCAGGACGGAAAGGTCAGTTTGGGAATGGGAGGGGTAGTTAAAGTCCCATCTATCTCTGCCTTAACGCACTGGAGAACCTACTAGGCAGATCCTTAAGGCCTTGGTCTTGTTGGCCACAAATCACAAAAGGCTGGCTTTAACTGCTAACTTGAAAGCACTCAAGACTCTAGTTAAGGTCTACGTGTAAAAAACCCACAAAAAATGCTGGAGTAACTCAGTCGGTAAGTAGTTGCTGCTCTACCTCTGTGTGAGAGGCCTTTACTGGGTCTGGCAGCCTAGGACTCACATTGGAAATTCATTTGTAAAATCCATATTGTGTTACTTCCAAAATGGCGCCCAAGCCAGGCGACTAATTGCGTGCTTGGCACAGAAGCAGATCTACAATCGCTCCACACTCTTAAATTTCTATTTCTTCAGCAACATTTCTTACTTTAACTATGCCTTGATCAGACTTTGCTGGCTTTACCTTGCACTAAATGTTATTCCCTTATCTTGTATCTATATACTGTAAATGGCTCGATTGTAATCATGTGTTGTCATTCTGCTGACTGGATACCATGCAACAAAAGCTCTTCACTGTACCTCGGTGCACGTGGCAATAAACTAAAGTGTAAACTGTAAAATATGTAACCATTTAATATAATCATGCATGCCTGCAAGCACTATGTATTTATGCATGGACGACCTGTTACAACGTTTTGAAGTGGTGAGACCTGCTGTCAAAGGTCCCAATCATCTTTAGTGATCATACTCTTATACAGTCAAGTGAGTGAGGAAAAATGATCTTTACTCTGCATTGGCCATCAAGCATCGATTTACACTAATCCCATTCTATTCGCCCAACATTCCCATAAACTACTCCCAGATCAGCAATACAGCTACATATAAGGGACAACTTACAGTGGCCAATTAGTCTACCTAACCAACATTTCTTTGGGAAATTCCTAGTAACAGGAAAAACATGTGTGTGGGTGCCTGGAGCTGTGAGGCAGCACGCCTGTTTCATAACGGCACTGCTCCAAGAAAGTTCCTCAATCTTGTGGAATGCAATTGGGATTGGCAACGATAGTGGATTTACGATACGATACGATAGAACTCATTCATCCCAGGAGGGAAATTGATCTGCCAACAGTCATTAATACACAAAATACACGAAACATGAAATTAAAATGATGAGTGGAAAGGATTGGGGATGTGCAAAGATTGGGGGGGGGGGGTGCAGGGGGGGTGGGGGAGAGAGGGGGGTCAGTCTCAGTCTACCCCCGACAGAAGGGGGAGGAGTAGTACAGTTTGATAGTCACAAGGAAGAAGGATCTCCTGTGGTGTTCTGTCCTGCATCTTGGTAGAACCATTACGCTGCTGAAGGGTGACCAGTGTGTCATGGAGGGGGTGAGCTGTATTGTCCAAGATGCTCCACAGTTTGAGGAGCATCCTCCCCTCCAAGATTTAATAGGCTGCTACTATTGAAGTAATTCCCTATCCTAGTTCTAGCTTAAAGAACCTATGGCCCATTAGAAATCATGAGGCTAAGTGTCATGATCTAGAGGAAACCACCAACAATTTGGATATGCAAACGTATACAGTACAAATAGAAAGACTTCAGGACATCTTACTGGCTCTATGACTGAGCTGTCAAAATCTTCTCCTTGTCAATTGGCCTGCAATATTTTTCCTTCCTCTCTTTACATAATTCACCTTGGTAAGTTTCTATTGAATGTATTACCAATGAATGTATCAAGGACCAGCATCCATGACACGCCCACAATGCTCCTCACTTGACTGTAAGCTGGAAGATAGGGGTACGGGTGGGACAAAGTCTGGATATTGATAGGTGGGTACAGCTGAGGAGATGATGGATTGGTAAATGTTTTGAAAAAAGGCCTGGGATGAAAATGCAAAAAAGTGGGAGATAAGGATAGAAGATGTGCAAAATCTGAAGCTAGAGGAAGGAATACAGGTGGAAGGTGACGGGGGGGGGGGGGGGGGGAGGGGAGAGGAGAAATAGATGCGCCTCCATTTGGGGCACAAGAAAGTGGATAGAAAAAGGAGGGGGATTGTGTTACCCAAATTGGAGAAATGAATGTTCTTACTTTTAGGTTGCACGCTGCCCAATGGGAAAGCAAAGTGCGGTTCCTCCAGTTTGTATGTGGCCTCGCTCTAGCAATGGAGGATGCCCAGGACAGAAAGGTCAGTGTGGGAATGGGAAAGATGGACTTCTTCTTGTCCTCACCTTGCATCCCACCTGACTTATTGATTCAACTCCGCCTATGTCCATTGACATTCGGCAAGTGTTTGGACCACTGTCACCTGGTCAAGAGTCCAACCCAGGAATTTAATAAACTGCAAGATGCCAATGTTCCCTACTTTAGAAAAGTACAGCATAAGAACAGACCCATCAGTCCACATTCTACAGTGATATGCTTTTACCTGGGGTCAAGAATTTGCAATGACTTTAATGTAACAGCAGATAGTGCAATATTATCTGACACTCGACGGAGCTCTACTTGCTCAAGTGCGTTTGGTGTATACATGTGTGCACCTGTGTGCGCATATGTGTGTGCGTGTTTTGTGTGCGCATATGTGTGCGCGTGTTTGTGTTTGTGAGGTTGGGGCGAGGAGGTCAATCCATTCTTGCTGCCGGACTAGATGCACCTGATATCCTGGGCTGTTCTGTGCTGCTGACTTATCAGGTCAGGTCGTTCCTCCCAAATGTCTGTGTGGCTGAGAATTTGTACTTTAAAACCTAACTCCACAGCCTATGAACAGCTGGAAAGGCAGGCTCCCTTCTAATTTCAAACTCGTACCCCATCTCCACCTTCATCCCCCTCCCCCACCCATAGCTGAAGTATGTAAATCAGTCCACATAATAATTGCCTTTGTCTACCATGTACTTTGTGTCAACTTTATATGCACAATTTCAATTAATTACACCTTCACAATTAATTTGCACTTCACAACATGTGGTACTCAGGGTGTTTCTGCATATCATCCTGCACGCATCATCTCCCCTGTTTGTTTAGTGTAATTCGTTGAATTAACAGTTCACAGTCATTAATACATGTCAGTAATGTCTGTCTATTTTCACAGCAAAGATGTTTTGTTGTGCAAAGGTCTGGGTGACTGAAAGTTGGTGAATGGATTTCATGATTCAGATATTTAACTCTTTCAAAGGTTGCAGGAAACAAATCCAGATCATGGTTGGACTCATGGTGGTCACTCTGCTGGGCATGCTGGGGATGTGTGGGTCAGAAGTACCCTTTTACTGTGGATTCACCTGGCTCTGTTAGTGTAAAGGGCCTGTCCCACTTGGCGACTTTTTTGGCGACTGCTGGCATCATTGCTGATATATGAGGTCACCGACAAATAAGCAGCGTGATGCAGCATGATGACGTATGACGCGCGGTGTTTTTTCAAGTGTCGCAACATTTTTTTTGTGGCCGCTAGATATTGAAATGTTCAAAATCTTTTGGCGACACTGAAATGACACCGGCAGTCGCCGAAAAAGCTCCAAGTGTGACAGGCCCTTCAGTATAGTGTGGCATACTCTTGCTGCAGCGTCCACATTCAAAGCAGACTATAATAGTAAGATTAAATGAGAACTTACCAGTTTGAAGTTTGATCTTTATTTTATGAGGAGTTATGATGAGAGATTATGTGAAGAAGCCCCGCCAGGCGCATGCGCGTCATACTTCAAAGCAGCGGCGTGAAAACACAGTAACTATAGTTGGTGATATAGTAAGACTCAGAAGACTAGAACTACCAGATGATCTTTGTGATTATGAGGGCCGGGAGAGGAGGGCACGTAATCCCTCATCGTAACTCCTCATAAAATAATGATCAAACTTCAAACTGGTAAGTTCTCATTTACTCTCGTTATTTTACTTCGGAACCACGTGAGTGACTACGTGAAGATTTCAAAGCTCTGTGACTTCATGCCGTAGATCCATTCCATATGACACTGCTTCAGTTGACACAGTAGTGAATAAATAATGTATTGAACATTGCTTCGAATTATTCAATAAACATTTTTTAATAATAATAAATAAAAACAGTCATAACCCCTCTATCCCGGGGGGAAATTACAAATGAAATTTATAAAGGAAAAGAAACCGAGCCCAAAACAGCATGCCCAAAACCCTGCACTGTCACGACAGGTTTGACATAGAACTTTGAGAAGGTCGCCTCCCTAGACCATCCTGCAGCCTCGAGGATTTGATCTAGAGGCACGTCCTGTGCCTTCGCTGCGGATGTTGATGCCACCCTGGTGGAGTGAGATTTAAACACATGAGTGTCTACTCCAGCACAATCCAAAACCTGTTTTAACCATCTAGAAATAGTTTGTACTAACACCTTTTTATGAGTTTTTTTGTGGTGATGAGCATTGCTGTCTTAGAGCCTCTGAGAATCTTAGTTACCTCGATATATTGACTCAGGTGCTTGACTACACATAGCGTTTGGTCAACGGGGTATGCTTTAAAGCTTACTTTGGTTCTGGCCTTTCCTGGACTGCTTTGTTTGATTAAATCATATACATAAAACATAATGTTATCTACAGAAGACTACATGCTATCTAGCTGTAGCTTTTACATTGTTTGAACTCGTTGCACTGATACTAGCGCCATGAGCATAACAACTTCAAGTGTTAACTTCTGAAAATACAGTGACGTGATTGGAGCCCATTGCCGAAGCAGAGTGATAACTGTACTAATATCCCAGATTTCTGTATATCTAGGCTTAGGAGGGTTTTTGTCAAAGATTCCTCTCATGAATCGGAACACTAACGGATGAGACCGAATAGATTGTTCTGAAAACTGCCTTAAATAGGAGATCAAAGCACTCCGAGCACTATTAATGGCACTGTAGCTCAAGTGTTCATCAAAATGCAATGTTGCAAGGAACTCCAATACATCCGCTATGCTTGCAGTATGATAAGATATACCTGACTGCAAGCAAAGCAACTCCCATTTCTTAATATGAGACACATATCGTTTTTAGTGCTATCTCTCCAAGCTGCAGTTATCACATCCATGGTCCTACTCGACAGTCCGAGCCCTTGCAACGGTCTGGTCAGAACCTGCAGATTAACTGATTAATACTGATCATGTAACGGATGACTTTCTCCTGTTACTGGATGAACCAACCAATTACTGCACTTGGGGATAGTTATGAATGACTGAGTCATCATTCTCAGCACCAATGGGAACCATGGCTGTGTAGGCCAGTCCGGAACCGCCAAAACGCCTGAGGCGGAGTCCTGCTCTATTTTGGTGAGACATTGTCTGATGAGGCAGAATGGGGGCAAAGCGTAAAAGAACGTACACCCCCATGTAGCAAGAATGCATCCACCGCTACTGCTCCTGGATCTGGTTCCCACAAAATGTAATTACGCAACTGGTGATTTAACCTGGATGCAAACAGATCTATAACTGGCAACCCATAGTGGCTGACAATCATTTAAAAAATGTCAGGATTTACCATCCATTCTATGTTGTCATTACATTTCCGTGACCTGTTATCTGCCACCACGTTATCTCTACCTGGTAGGTAGATAGCTGAGACCCAGATATTTCTGGAAATGCACCAGTCCCAAATGAGGTTAGCCAGATTATCACATGATACTGACCTTATTTCTCCCATGTGATTGATATAAGCAAAAGCCGTGGTATTGTCAATCTGGAGCTGAACATGTAAATCATTAATTGCTGAACAATATGTCTTTAATCCATATAATGTACCCAGCAAGTCTAAGTAATCTATACCATGCCTTTGCAGGATTAATTCCTCTTGCATACTCCATCTACCACTACAGCTAGACTCGCTGTCCGTGGCTCCCCATCCCAAAGCACTGACATCTGTTTGTAAAACCACTAAAGGTTGGTGAGTCAAGATGTTTATGGTACTTTGTGCAATATTGATTATCCACCATTGCAATTCGGCTATGGCTTTGGCTGGCAACTGCATTGGCCTATCAAAATGACCTGCATGTTCTTTAAGTGTTTGTTCTCTAGCTCGTTGCAAACTTTGATAGTGCAGAGGTCCAAACTGCACTGCAGGGAAAACCACCACCAATTTACCAATGACACTGGCTACTTGCCGAATGGAGGGCTGTTGCATTCCTTTGAGACTGGTACAGACCTCCGTGATTTCAACAGCCTTGGTCGAAAACAACGTCACTGACATATCAACTGAATCAATGACAAACCCCAAATAGTTAATTTTTTGGGATGGCTCTAGCTTGGATTTTGTTGGATGGACGAGAAAACCTAACCTCTCAAACAGGTGTTTGGTTGCTGAAACCGACACCTCAGCTTTTTCCGGAGTGTTGCTTATAATTAAAATACCATCTAAATAAGCCATCACAATGTGAATCTGGGCATGAAGTAGCACCAGAACTGGTTTTAACAATTTTGTGAACAACCTAGGAGCTGAGGTTAACCCATTGGGCAATGCTTTAAATTGCCACAGCTGTCCCATCCAACTAAATTTCAAGTATCTACGGTACTGATGATGAATTGGAACTGAATAATATGCATCTTTCAGTTCTATAGTTGCCATATAACAACCTTTTGATAACAGCTGTTCAGCAGTACTGAAAGTGTTCATTTTAAAATGCCTATACTGGACATAGGAATCTAACTGGGTTATGTCCAGAATGACTCAACACTCACCATCTTTATTCTGTCTGGGGAATATATTGGACACAAATTGTTGAGGATGGTATACCGGCTTCTCAATTACCCCTTTTTGGAATAAAACCCCAATTTCATCATTCACCTGCAGAGTTTCTGGTCCAGAAAAAAACAATACCCGGCTAGGCATATTTTGTGCAGGTGGATGTATTCCTGACATAAACTCTATTCGAGACCCTGAGACAGTGTCCAGTATAAAAGGGTCAGATGTTATGCAGCACCATTCATCATAAAACAACTGTAACCTACCCCCAACCGGAGGTTGTTCCACAGAGAATTTATCCTGGACTAAATGAGTTACCCGTACCTCCATAGTTGACCTTGAGCTTCTAACTCTCCTGGCCATGTTGGGGTTGTAGTTGGAGTATACAGGTGGATATGGACGGCGTCCAACTGGTAACACTCTGCTTGGGCCTGCCCCAGCATCTGATGCCCATCTTGTTGAGAAAGACCTGCGAGGTGGCATCTTGACCATGGGTATGTAGGTTTTCATGAGGCCAATAGTTTTGGCCTCTTTCTCCAGGTCTTTGACCTGTTTCACCAGGTCTTCGCCAAATAAGAAATTTGATGCATGAATATTTGAGGACCTACAAAGAGCTGCAAAGCGTGGGTTCAACGTTGGCTTGATGCCAATTTTCCGGTTACAGTTGATCTCAAAGTGGGCATTGCACAGCAGGGCCAACATATCCTGCTGTGTCCCTGACATTGGTGCCCCTTGGACCATTTTCCCAAAAGCCGTGATATCTGCCCCCAGTAATTTGAGGACTCGCTGGAAACAATAATACAATACAATACAATACCGTTTATTTGTCATTTGAACCTCACATGAAGTTCAAACGAAATTTGGTTTCTGCGGTCATAAAACAAGGAAAGAACCAAGACACACACCAACACAATTTACACAAACATCCATCACAGTGAATCTCCTTTTCACTGTGATGGAAGGCAAAGTCTTGTCTCTCCCCTGTTCTCCATTTCTCTCCCGATGTCAAAGTCAAAGCCCCCAGCAAGTCCCACGGCCATTCAAAGCCGTGTCAGGCGATGTAAGGCCCTGCTCCGGGTCTTGATGTTAGAGCCCCCGGCAGGCGCTAGCAAGTCCCATGGCCGTTTAAGCCATGCCGGGCGATGTAAGGCCCCGCTCCAGGTCACTTTCAACCCCGCAATTCAGGCGGGAGAAGTTGCCATTGCGGGAGCTCCGAAAAGCGGTCTCCCACCAGGTACCCGCGAGCTCCCGATGTTACCATTCACCGGACCTGCAGCTGGAGGTTCTGAGTTCTGAAGTTGGGCCGCAGCAGCGTGCCACCACGGCTCTCCACACTACGAAGCTGGCCAGCTCCGCGATGGTAGCATAATTATAATTTAGGTGCTTCTACTCAGCGGATGTGGAAAGCATCTTGTCCGGAAACATCACAATTTGGTTTGGGAACTGCTCTGCCCCGGACAAGAAGGCTCTGCGGAGAGTAGTGCATTCGGCCGAACGCACTATGGGAACTACACTCGCCCCCCCCCTGCAGGAACTATACATCAGCAAATCCAGAGGCAACAAGATCATGGGGGACACCTTCCACCCCAGCAACAGACTGTTCCAGCTGCTACGGTCAGGCAAACGCCTCCATTGCCATGCTGTGAAAACAGAGAGGATGAGGAGTTTCTTCCCAGAGGCCATTAGGACTGTAAACTTCTATCTCACGAGGGATTAATTTACTGTACCAATTTACTGTTGCGTTGTGTCTTTTTAAAACAGCTGTTTCTTCTTTTTTTTCTCCCACAAATATGTAATTACTGATTCTGTTCCATTCTGTTTTATAGCTTTTTTTTGCACAATCCGCAAGCATTGCCACTTTTCATTTCACTGCACATCTCGTATGCGTATGTGGTGAGTAAACTTAACTTGACTTGACTTGTAAGGCAACAGATCTGATTAATTTATTGTCATAAACAACAGAGTGCTATAACATTCTTTGTTGGCATGAACCTTAGAGAGTAAATGGCATACATGATAGCGATAAGTATAATGATAAATACGTGCAAAACAGTAGAGTGATGCAGATGGTAATGAAATCAGAGCTAGTGCAAAAATACTACAGAGCGATAATGGAATAACCTAGCAAGGGAGAGTCAAGGCCCGTCCCACTTGGACGACCTAATCCATGAGTTTAGAAGACCCTAGACGAGTTGAAAAAATGTCAAGGTAGTGTTGACTCGCAGAAGTAAAAGACCTCCTACGATTATGTCTACGACTCCTACGACTATGTCTATGACCTCCTACGACCCCCCTCGACCTCAGTCCTCCACATCTAAGACCAACTACAACTAGCTACGAGTGGAAAATGATCACATGATAAAATGATGTCATGTTTGCATTTTTTTTCTCGGGCCAGTTACCGACCTACGACTACCCATGACTATCTGCGACTACCTACAACTACCATCACTACCTACTATGACCTACCTACGACCTACCTATGAGTAAAAAGAATCAATTTTTTTCCATGACCACTTTTTTTTACTAGTGGACATTTTTTATCAGGCTGGAAAAAACAGCGCGCCTATTTGAGGCCATCAGTATGCGGAGACCACTCACGAGTATGAGTAAGAGTTACGAAGACCGCCTACGACATTGTGGCGACCATGCTGCGAGTATGAGTCAAGGGCAAACTAGGCAGAGGTCGCCAATTAGGTTGTGAAAGTGGGACGGGGCTTTAAGTGTAAAAATACATGGCAGCACCTCTGGGAAGGGGGTGTGAAAGATTATTGGCCCAGGAGTCTGTTTTTAATTTTGAACATCTGGGCTTTCAAGCTCCTGTACCTTCACCCAGAAGGTCGTTGAGAGAATAGGAAATGACCAGGGTGCAAGGCATCCTTGATAATTCTTCCAGTCTTCCTCAAGCTTTGGCACATAACTAAACCCACCTTTCAGTAGAAGCAGCACGAAAGCTTAGCAGTCCTTCCAATCGCATGCCCTGTGTTTAGCAGACAAATGGCAAATGGCATAATGGCATAAGATTATTCTGGGATTGGACAGGCTGGATGCAGGAAAGATGCTCCACTTGTTGGGGGAGTAGAGAACCAGGAGTCATAGTTTAAGAATAAGAGGCAGGTGATTTAGGACTGAGATGAGGAAAAACATTTTCACCCAGAGAGTTGTGAATCTGTGGAATTCATTGCCTCGGAAGGCAGTGGAGGTCAATTCACTGGATGTATTCAAGAGAGAGTTGGATAAAGCTCTTATGGCTAACGGAATCAAGGGATATGGGGAGAAAGCAGGAACAGGGCACTTATTCTGGATGATTAGCCATGATCATATTGAATGGCGGTGCTGGCTCGAAGGGCCGAATGATCTATTTTCTATATTTCTAAATGCCCTGCAGTATTGTGATCTTTGAAACAATGTGGATCTTAGAAAAAATGGCAGAGCAAATTAGACAGAATTAGTTAATAAACAATTCTAAAGCTGAATAATTAATCATTCAGTGTTTTCTAACTCACACATTGTGTATGATCTGGTTGTGATATTTTGCTGCCAGATTTTGTTTAGTTTGGCCTGTTTCTTCAACAGAATCGATTCAATGCATCCTGTGCTAAAGTTTAGCTCAACTGAAGTCAATTGAAACTAACGGTCTGAGAGGTTTCTGTTTGCTGGTTTTAAATTGTGAATGTTTGACTCCTGTCCTTGGAGAAGCCATTTTATTAGACTGAGGAAAAAAAGCATGAAATTGATTTTTTTTATAATCTCTGCTTTGATACAGTTTTTTAGTTTGCTTGGTTACTGTGTCATTTGAAGTACCCGTGATATTTTATTTGCCGTAGTTGGAGGTTTCATCAATGCCTTTCATTTATTGAGAAAAAGCTTGTAATACTGAAAAGATTTACAGCAGAATCCCTGTTGAGAGATCATGATTTGAAAGTTTCATATTTGCTGAAACTAACTTGGATATTTACATTTGTTTCCTAGAATTAGGCTTTTTTAAAACAATTTTAGAATGAATTTACCATTTGAAAATACTTACAAAATTCAACACGCCATCAGGTAAAATTTAGATCAATGATGTTCTGTTATCTTTCAACTAAAGAGAACTACACCCAAGACGTCACCTATTCCTTTTCTCCAGAGATGCTGTCTGACCTGCTGAGTTACTCCAGCTTTTTGTGTCCATCTACAATTAAAGGGGCTGTCCCACATGGGCAACCTAATTGGTGAGTTTAGAAGAATTTGAAAAAATGACATGTTGAATACTTCCTTCGACTATGTAGAAGATCTCCTTCGATCTCCTTCGACTATGTTGAAGACTAGCTTTGACTAGCTACGACTAACTTCGGGAAAATTAGACACCGAATAGTGGAGAGTGAAGATGACCTCCTTTGACCTCCCTTCGACCTCTCTTCGGCTATGTTGAAGACTATCTATGACTACCTTCGACTACCATCGACTACCCTCGATTATCTATGACTAACATGCCAACCTACTACGACCTACTACAACCTGCAACGACTAAACCTACGAGTAAAATGTATCAATTTTTTCCATAACAACCTTTTTTTACTTGCGGGCATTTTTTAACATATTGAAAAATATGCCGCGACCTAGCTGAGGCCTCGAGTACGCAGAGACCACTCTCGAGCATGAAGAAGAGTTACGAAGACCTCCTACGACCCTGTGTTGACCATGCTGCGAGTATGAGTCAAGGGCAAACTCATCAGAACTTGCGGATTAGGTCGCCTAAGTGGGACAGGCTCTTTAGGAATACTATCCACAAATCTTTTTTTTTGCCAATCTACTGGGTTTAGGGAAATTCATGCAGTTGCCCCCCCCCCCCCAGTTCTCAAAAGTAATCAAAGAAAACTACAACATCTATATTTATCTTCAACATTTCTGCTAGTTCACTAATAGAAATTCCAGTCTTTTGACGGTGCTGTTGGATGTTCAGGAGAAAGTAATGTCTTTAGTCAGAGAATATGATTTCACATTTACCTGCACATCTAGACTTCACGGGAAAGGCAACATCTCTGGAGAGAAGGAATGGGTGATGTTTCGGGTCGAGACCCTTCTTCAGACTGGTTCGGGATAAGGGAAACGAGAGATGTTGACGGTGATGTGGAGAGGTAAAGAATAATGAGTGAAAGATATGCAAAAAAAGTAACGATGATAAAGGAAGCAGGCCATTGTTAGCTGTTTGTAGGGTAAAAATGAGAAGCTAGTACAACTTGGGTAGGGATAGAAAGAGAGGGAATGCCGGGGCTACCGGAAGTGAGAGAAATGAATATTTATACCACTGGGCTATAAGCTGCCCAAGCGAAATATGAGATGCTGTTCCTCCGTTTTCATTGTTCTATATTTCCCCACAACACCGTCGATATCTCTCATTTCCCTTATGCCTCACCAGCCTGAAGAAGGGTCTCGACCTGAAACATCACCCATTCCTTCTCTCAAGAGATGCTGCCTGTCCTGCTGAGTTACTCCAGCTTTTTGTGTCTATCTTCAGCTTAAACCAACATCTGCAGTTCCTTCTTACACATGTAGACTTCATATTGTATTTTATATCTCAGTGCCTTTTTTTCTGCTTTTCTCTCCTTTGGCAAAGTTGAGACCATGCAATGAAGGTAAAAAAGACTCATTTATTTTATAAAAGTATGTGGAATGATTTTTGGCCCTAGAACCAAACAACACCTTATTATTTTTTACTACAACTGTTAAACTATAAGATTAATAGTCGTATCACAATGTTATCTACAGTGGTTATAGGAACATAACAAGTGAAAGTATCAAGGATGTGTAAAAGCTTTTAGATTGAATTTGCCACATAAACTGTCTGCATAATGGTTTCAAAGGATGGAGACAATTGTTTTGACTGCTAGTTTTAACCACTATGGCACCAGAAGACTATTTATAATTGTTTCAAAGCAGGAAATTGCATCTAATAAAAAATGAGCAGAAACTTGCTGTGTCAAGGAAATAGATTTCTGAAATTAAGGTGAGTTTCATTTTTTTTCCTTTTAAAATAATATTTAACTGTTTCTGCTGCATTATTCGAATATCACAGAATCAATTTCACTAAGATAGTTATGGGCCTGTCCCACTTAGGCGACTTTTTAGGCGACTGCAGGAGACTATGCGGTCGCCACATGTTCGTCGGTGGTTGCCGGGGAGTTACCTTCATGGTCGTGAGTAGTTTCCGCATTCTCGAAGCTAGTCACGCGGCTTAATTCTGGTTTTGAAAAATTAGCGGTGACCAGAATGAAGCCGCCATGGAGAGTAGTGAGAATTCTCGTGCCTTAGGTGCAGTGGTAGTGGGTCACCAGGAGGTTGTAGGTTGTCGTAGGTTGTCACTGCTGCTGATTGGTGAATTTCATTGGTTCATTGGGAAAAAAACCCATAAACAGTAGTTTTCCGAACTAAGGATAACTGACCATTAATGTTAATGTCCACCGAGCTTCACAGCCACGTATGTCTGGCTTCTTAAAAGTTGTCTCCACCCCTTCTCCCCCCCCCCCCCCCACTTTTTAAGGACTTAAGTGACCCTTCCCGTACATTGGGCTTTCACCGTCTTAATTACAGCGCCAACATTCCTGTTCATCATGGTGTGTGTCTGTATCACATTGGCTTTGCACCGTGTGAATTTCACTCAGACAGCGCTCCCCCCGCTTGCCCTGTCCCCCGCCTGCATAACTGGCTGGTGAAGGAAGCGATGTGTGCGTGTGTGTTCCACTCTGACAGTCACCATTCCAGTCGCCGTTTATTCAACGACCTGCTATGACTTGACAGTCGCCAGCAGTCGCCTGAAAAATCGCCTTAGAGGGACAGGCCCATTAAACCCTCAAAACTCTCACAACACTCCTCAATCCCTTCCTGATTACTTACTTTCCCCATAAGAAATGAGTTGCATGCTTGTCTACCTTGTGATGAGGCACAGTATCCACTCTGGATAGAAGGGGAAAAAACTATTTTAAATGTAATAACTTAAGTTACAATCACAGTATCTAGTGCACAGATTTGAAGTTCTAGTGACACATAACACAATATACATATTAATATATAGTCTTTATCTGGAAATACTGTCAGGGAGGGTGGATAAGTGAATTTTGTCCTATTGACTATTTCCAGGAATCATTTAATTACATGTAGGTTTCATCCTAAATATCACAATGTCCAATCAAGATTCATTCTCTCACAATCAATTCGTACAGGAACATCGTTTTCACTGGAGGAGAAAAGGCCTAAGGTCAAACTAGTCTTTCAACTGCTATCCTGGGTTGGCATGATACAATGACTGTGGATAATGATAACAGTCAATTTCACTCAACTCGCTCGGAGCAGATCCCTGATGCATTGAAAACCCTCGTAATAAAGAAATTTTCAATTAAGTTACATATGCTTTTCATGCAACCTGCACTGGTGTCATGTCCCAAGTTGCTTATATATTAGGTTGGAAACTCCTTTATTGGTTTTAATGGCATGAAAACACATTTATGTCTCACTTCTGTGCTGTACTTAGATGTCCTGTGAACATCATAATCTCCTGTTATGTGTTCCCAGAAAATATGTATTGGGTTTCTGAATACACTATTTAATTGCTATACAAGGAAATCTGAGCAGTGGTTGTGGCGGCCTGTTTTTTAAAGGGACATGCACACAGTATTTATAACATTTACCATTTACGGGAGAGTGCTGCTGCATCAGGAATCGATATTGTCATGATGTAAGAATTAAGGGCGAGTGCTTCCGGGGATTAGAGGCACCTGGCAAGGCTGATAGAGACATATATCTGCAGGAGGCATAATCTTTGTGCAAAAAGACCAGAAACACCCTTCAAAATTACTGGCAAGTGTTTCTGATTGAAAATTGTTGGGATGACATGGAAGTGGTAATATTCCGTGAACTTTGGTGAATCCGGCAATGGCATAAATCCCAACACCTGTAAGAAAAGAGGGTGAATAGTTACTTCATCGGGTTTTGGAGACTGGGTGCTGGAGTTAGTGGTGACTTGTGAGATGTGGTAGAATCAGCCTCTTAAATACCACTTACATTTTACAGTGAACAAGTTTATTAAAAGATGGTTGGACAGTGAGCAAATGAGCAAATTTTAAGACCGGAAGGGCTTAAAAATCCCAGTGGAGAAATGATGGGCATTATCATATGGTCATAAGTATTTGGAGTAGAATTAGGCCATATGATAATGCCCATCATTTCTCCACTGGGATTTTTAAGCCCTTCCGGTCTTAAAATTTGCTCATTTGCTCACTCTGTGGAATTAGCCATGATTGAATGGCAGAGTAGACCCATGGCTAATCTATCCCTCCTAACCTCATTCTCCTGCCTTCTCCCCATAACTTCTGGCACCTGTACTAATCAAGAATCTATCTATCTCTGCCTTAAAAATATCCACTGACTTGCCCTCCACAGCCTTCTGTGGCAAAGAATTCCACAGAATTCCACCCTTTGACTAAATCAATTTCTCCTCATCTCCTTCCTAAAAGAACGTCCTTTAATTCTGAGGCTACGACCTCTAGTCTTAGACTCTCCCACTGGTGGAAACATCCTCTCCACATCCGCATTACACTGTTGTAAACACACAGTATGGAAGAGTTTTAACCTGAGAAAATATTATTAACCTCTCAGTGCTCCATTCCGAGGTCCTCACCTGCTTCAAGAAGACCACTAGCATACTGGTGCTAAGAGAACGTAAGGTAGCATGCCTTAGTATATACCATCCAGTAGCTCTGACATCCACCATCATGGCGTACATTAACTCCAGTCTCCCAGTCAGTCTTGGTCAACTGCAGTTTGTTTACAATCGCAATATGTCCACAACACTCGCCTTCTCCCTGGCCCTAAACTTAACTCTGGAACACTTATCAAATCATATTTATTTATAAAGCACATTTAAAAACAACCCACATTGACCAAAGTGCTGTACAGACCAGAGCAGGTAGCTAAAATCACAAAAAGAAACAGACATACACAGGAATGCACACGGCACACAGGTACAAATAATCAGCCCAAGGACACAAAACAAAGATCAGCCACATCAGGGGGATTCAAACGCTAGTGAATAAAAATAAGTTTTAAGCCTGGATTTAAAAGAGTTGATGAAGGGTGCAGATCTGACCGGGAGGGGGATGCTGTTCCACAGTCTAGGGGCCACAACAGCAAAGGCACGGTCATCCCTGAGTTTAAGTTTAGATTGTGGGACAGCCAGGAGCCTCAAGTCAGCCGACCTGAGGGACCTGGAGGTAGAGTAAGGGGTAAGGTGGTCTGTGATATAGGGTGGAGCAAGCCCGTTTAGCGCTTGTTAGACAAACAGGAGAACCTTAAAATCAATTCTGAACCTTAGACAACAAGGATTCATATTTATCGACTGTAGCTCCACCTTCAACATCATAATCCCATCCAAACTCTGGGACCTAGGATTCAGCTTCCCCCTCTGCCACTGGCTTCTCGACATTTTGACCCACAGACCTCAAGCAGTGAGGATAGGTGACAACACCTCCGCCACAATAACCCTCAACACCTGTGCCCTGTAAAGATGTGTATTCAGAGCCCTGTAATACACCCTTTACACTCATGACATGGTGTCAGGACAATGCTGAGAAATATATTCTGTCCTCTGTATCTAACCTTTTGCTCTGTCTATTGCATCTGAGCTTGAACTGAGTGTATCTATGTATGTAACATCTGATCTGTTTGGATAGCATGCTGGACAACTCTTTTCACCATACTTGTGACAATAATAAACCTAATGCTAACGGTAATCTAAAGTCAAAGTCAATTTTACTTCGGAGTCACGTGAGTGACTACGTGAAGACCCCGCCAGCCCGCATGCGCATCATATCGTCTATCGCATTGCGCAACGACAGGGGACACGCTGCTCCACCAGCGGTAAGTTTCAAACCTGAAGGTTTTTCAACTTAATTCCAGGCCTGTTTCTCCTTGCAGGAAGCTCTTACAGAGTTCCTGCTGGAGACGTTCCAGGGTCGAAATCCCGGCTCCACCCCGGCTCGGGGAAACCCAACTGTGGACATCGCAGGGAATCCCACCTACAGGGACCGCGGGGGAAACCCGGCTGCGAAAATCGCGGGGATACCCGGCGCGGGGGGGAAACCCGACCACATACATCATGGGGAATCCCATCTTAAGGGACCACGAGGAAAACCCGGCTGTGGAAACCGTGGAGATCTGAATCCGTGGGGAACCCGGGACAGCAGGAAGATTCAAGCCGTGGGGTGATTCAAGATTCAAGATCAAGATTCAATCCGCAGGGCTGCATACAAATCTCCCTCTCTGTGAAGTGGAGTGCGAGGAGTCAGTGGGTAGCTGACACCAAACTCGGAAGTATGTCCAGGGAACATACTGGAGTACAGGCGTGAGGTTCCAGATATTTCTGGCATAGCATCAAGACCTTCGCTAACGAAGAAACCTGGAAGGGCCAGATTTCCCTCATGAAGCAGCAGCCACCTCACGTCACATCATTACAGGAACAGGTGCCGGCTGTGAGATACCATGCACCTGTAAAATTGTTCCTGAAAGGACCAGCAGTGAACAACGCTATGTGGGGGTACAATGCACACTTCAAAATGAACTGCTTCCAGAAGAACGCCATTGGACTTGCCTTAAATTCCAAATCTGCAGGTTCAACTGAGGCCAGCAATGTCCAGCCGCCGAATCCTCTCTTCAGGAAACCTGTCCAAACAGGTAAGACCCGGATGAAGAATCAAAACTGTCCGGCTTATCAAGGTTCCATGGCAACAACACACCCCACGCCTCTATCGACAGCAAGCGTTTCACTGAAGCTGATGGCAGCTTCAAAGCTGGGCACAGGTCTTTCAGGCCAAGGCCCAAACCGGTCCTCAGGGAAAAATATGGGATCCACGCACCCCAGCAATCCTACTCTCCAAATCTGGAACCCGCATCATCAGGGGCCTTTGGGCTTATCACAAGACCACCAATAACCATGAAGGTAGGTGGGTCTGGTTCTTTCCGAAATATGAGGTATGTGGACCATTTACAAGTTGGTAAAATTTACACTGGTTTTGTGCATATGATCTATTTATAAACTAAAAGATAACATGAGATCAGTTTTATACTGCACAGTATACAAGCGAGACAGACGCTTGACCAGAGTTCTCGGAATATGGCCGGAGTTGCCTTTCAAGACAGGCCCACAGTTCTAGGCCGCTCATTGTCAATGGAAGATACCGGTTCAACTCGCATGTGCAGTATAGACATTTCTGAATAGGAAACTTCATTACTGTCTAACAACTGAGGATCAGTTTCCACTCACAGGGCTCACCGGAGGTATTTGAAATTTAGCTGAATGGGGCAATGATACAGTTAAAAGCGTTGCAAAATGGGCTAACTTCAGCTCCCAGTTTATTTACCAAATTACTAAAACCAGTGCTTCGGCTGCTCAGAGATAAAAAAGCTATTGTTATGGCCTATCTTGATGATGTTCTAAATGCTGTATTTTGCCAAATTAGCGGTATCAGCCACAAAACTATATTTCAGAAATTGGGTTCTCATCCATCCAGTTAAATTTAAGTTGATACCAAATGAAATTATTGGGTATTGGGATTTACCTTTAACTCTATTAAATTGTCTGGGACTAGGCCCTGAGGCAAGAGATTGGAACTAATTGAAACCTGTAACAACCTTGTTGTTATCAAGCAGCCTTCTATTCAAGTGTAATTGGCAATATATTGGCTTTCAGCTGTGCTATTTGGGCCTTTGCATTATCAGCTCTATTCAGCGTGCAAAGGAGTAAGCTCTCAAGTACCATGTAGGTCATTGCTACCAGACCTATGCTATTCCCAGCTGAAACTATCAAAGTCACCATGGTGGACAAACGGTATTCAGCATTGCTCCACTAACCTTCATCAGCAAATCTTCAGTTAATTACAAACTGATGCTATTGCTCAAAGATGGAAAATTATTAATACCATCTCTAGTTACGGAGGTGGATGGGTTTGCATGGGTTACCAATTTTTCAGTTATATGATGTCAACTACCTATAGACACTAGGTGCATTCTATGGATTAAAGGGTTTGTGCGAATATGCATAATCTGCATGCTCAAGTCTAAGTTGATACACTCTGGTGCTGTTATATGTTAATCACATGGGTGCAATCAAGTCAAAGTATCCGGTGATAGTTTACCTAACCTCATTTGGCATTGGTGTATCATCATGTAAAATCAATGACAACACAGAATGGATGTTGGATCACCAGTATTTAATGACATTGTGGGCTCAATGGAACACTAAAAGATCGAGATGTTTGCATCCAGGCTCAATCACCAGTTGCAAAAAATATGTGGCATATCAGTGGCGATGGATGCATTCTCGCTACAAGGGGGAGTAATGTTCTTTTATGTCTTCCACCATTTTGCCTCATCAGACGGGTCTTGTAAAATTCAGCAAGTTCCCGCCTCAGGCATTTTCGTAGTGCCTGACTGGCCTATACAGCCATGGATCCCGCTGATGTTGGGAATGATAACAGAACCTTATATGGTTATTTCTAAACACAAAATTTGCTGGTTTAGCCATGACTCGAGAAACCATCCTCTGCATGATATAATCAATTCATTGACTTACAGACTGGGAAGACCGTTCCTGCGGCTCGGGTTGTTAAACCAAACCATGGACGTGCTCACTGCAGGTTGCAGAGATAGCACCAAATAAGCAGTACTTTCCTCATAAGGAGATGGGAAGTATTTTGTTTTATACTAATATTACATATAATTCGGCATGGATGACTGACGTCTTGAAGTTCAGTTCTATATGGGGTTTTGACAATAATTAATTCAAAGTGCCATTTACTGTGCCTAACATGCCTTCTCATCATATTGGCTGCAGTGAGCAGAATCCATTCTGTCGGGTCTCACCTTCTGATAGCTAGATTATGAAGGGTCTCTTCAATTCGAAACCTCCCAGGCCCAGGTACGCAGCGATATGGGATGTTAACATTGGGCTACATCCCTGTCCTTGGTCAAACTCACTTACAAAGTCGTTATGCTCATGGCGCTGGGTTCAGTGCAACAGGTCCAGTCTTTGCATAAGCTGCAACTGGGCAGGATGATTATATCTGCAGGCAAAGTAACATTTATGTTTATGGCTTAGTCAAGCAGAATACACCAGGGACATCAGGTCTCAAACTAGATTTGTTGGCATATCCCATGGACCTTCGGTTGTGTGTGGCCACACATCTACACCAGTATGTTAATGCCCCTGTCCCACTTAGGAAACCTGAACGGAACCTCTGGAGACTTTGCGCCCAACCCAAGGTTTCTGTGTGGTTCCCGGAGGTTTTTGTCAGACTCCCTAATGGTCGAAAGTGGTTTCCGTTTTAAAAATCGGTAATTTTTTAGTTGAAGCCGGTTGCAATGCTAATTGAAGGTGGTTGCCGGAGGACAAAAACTTCCGGGAAACCTTGGGTGGGGTGCAAAGTCTCCAGAGGTTTCCAGTCAGGTTTCGTAAGTGGGACAGGGGCATTAGGTCACTGGAGCCTTAGAGGCTCTGAACTAGCAATGTTACTATTATCATTATTTGTTCATTAAAAGCATCAACATGTCTATATCTATGTCATGTCTGAATGCATTGTTAATGTTTGGGTCTTCATGTAATCCCTCAACGTAACTCCTCATGAAATAAAGATCAAACTTCAACCTGGTAAGTTCTTGTTTAATCTTACTATTTTAATGTGACATGCACCAGAAAGTGCAGGGAAATGAACTTGCCAGCAGCGAAACACTTAAAAAAAGAATACACAAAATCCAAGAAAATTAAACCGAACATCCACCACAGCATCCACACAGTTCTCTTCCTTTGTTCATCCGTGGTTGGGCCATGAACCGTCCATAGTTGCCGCTACGGATGGCCTGATGTACAGGCCCTCTCATCGGGATGATCAAAACTCTGACGTTGGGACGGTCAAACACACTCCGCGGCTTGGAGGTCCCGACTCGGCACTTTCTTACCAGAGACCGCAGCTTCAGGATGTTATAGGCCACAGACCAGCGGTCAGAGCTCTTCTCCGGTGATCCCTGGCAAGGGATCCTAGGCTCCGGATGGTAAGTCCATGCCCCGCAGGCTGCAGACCACAGCCATGATGCCAAAGTCGCCAGGCCAACGATCGAAGCACTTCCTTCTGACAACCCTCGATAAGGGTTCACCCACTGCTGAAGCTGTGGGCTCAACTCCGGGAAAGGTTGCTCCAATCCATGCTGTTAGGCCATGAGGGAAGCAACATGGAAACAGTCATCTCTCTGTCCCCCTTTTCCCACTACCCCCCACACAAGACACAACAAGAGACACCTAAACTGATATTTAGACACACCAAAAAACCAAAAAAAGTCAAAATAACAAACACGCTGCTGGCAGGGCAGCCGACTCGCAGCACCCCCGCCGACCAAGGTTGAATTCCCCCATTAGCTGTGAAGAGGCATAGAAATGTAAGCAATATTGTTCTACTTGGGGTTAAGCCTGATTTTAAATGGAGAATACCATTTTATTTTTGTTTCATGAGAAGGATTATCCAGGCCTCCCTGATCTGCGATTTTGATTTTATTAATTTGTATTTAAACTAATTAATATGAACAGTTTTCAGCATCATCCAATTGCTCACTGAAGTATTATTTTCACAGATTAGTTTAGAATGTATTTAATTTATGTGTAGAATGTGACCAAGTATCTGTAAAGGTCCACCACTGACTTTCTGGTAACTGGTGATCTGTCCCCTCCTTTAATCCTTACCCCCAAAAATGTTATATTTAAGTATTTTCTTTGCCAAAATGGAAATAAGGTATCTGGGTGGAAGTAACAGAGAAAATACCTGCATTCAGAATTTTATAGAATTGCATATGATTTGCAGCAAAAGATAAACATTTGTCCTTTCTAGTGTGTGTGATCCACAAAAGCCTTCTTCCTTGTATCATTCTTCTTTGCCTTTCAACTTCACACATGCCTACCTTCCCCTTCATCAGCATCCATGCTAATGACTTCAGCTACTCCCATATAGTACTAGTTCTACATTGCAACCATCTAAAGGTAAAGAGAGTGCTCTGAACTTCTTTTCGAATTTACTAATGACGGTTCTAAACATAAGACTCCTAGATTTGACCTCACCAAAATTGAATCATCTTTTGACTAGCCTGTCAATTGCTTTCATCGCTTTGAAGACCTACATTAGGAATAGGGAGGGAAATTCTTAAAACAGATGTGGTCATTAATTATTTTCAATAATGCTTTTATTTTTTGTTATGATTTGGACTGAATTAAATTTGACATATAGCTTTATATTCCAAGATGTAAGTCTTAGCACCCTGTCCTACCACAAAATTACCAAACTATCATCCTGAAAATGAAGTCTTTCTCTATTACTGAAGTCCTTCTGTAAATGCCTAATGCTGCACTAAGACTATTTCCTTTCAAATCAGAGCAAAATGTTTAAATTCTTGCTGAAGCATGTTTTCATGCATCTGAATACCTCTGGTGAAAGCATTCCCGCACTACGCTCCTGGCACAGGCACGCGTGTGAACCAGGAAAACCTGGCCAGCATCCCCCGTTTTGTAAAAACCTTCCCAATGAACATTCCTGCAAGTAAAATAATGCTTTAAATTTCCACGGAAATAGAACTCTGAATGAATGAAATTCAGAAAATTTACCTCCTGCCAGAAATCTGGAGCAGTTTAATCAGTTTTAGAATGTAAATGTTTGGCAATTTCACTAACAGCAGCAAATTTATCAAATTTCTTTCATTTCATGGGAAAATAAATGGTGTATGTTCTTATTACCAATAATCTTATAAAATTGAAGGGAATAAATAATTTATTCGCTGCTGCAAGGTAGACTGTGCTATTAATAGGTGGAATAAAAATTCATTCCTCTAATCTGATTTTGTGTGTTTACAAAACAACTTATTTTTAATGTCAAACATGAGGATACACACACACATTTATTTATGGTCAGATATGTGCTACATCAATTTCAACCGCATATTTAAAAGCAGTTCTGATCTTATCTTGTATCTTCTTTTCTCCTTATCCTTTCTCGTATATTATCTTCATCTTAATCAGATCAGTTGGTCACTATTGACTCCGTGAGGAGCAACCAGTTGAAGGTTGTGTGTCCAAGCCCGGTCCAGGTACCTTTGCTTGTCATCTACGATGATACCTTGTGCAATACTGGCAGTTCTATTGGAGGTAACTGTCCTCAAATGACTATAAAATATCTTAAAACTGCATGAAAATGGAGTACAGGCAAATACCCGTTTGATCAGAACACCAGGAAGAATCACTATATAATTAATAATGTTGTGCGACATTTTTTCATGACACCTGAGAGAATTATCGAGGCCTGTTAAAAATTTCATCTGAAGACAGGTTGCATCAATTTGATGTACATTCCTTTGAATTAAGAAGGATGAGCGGAGGTCCCATTGAGAGAGAAAATATTTGATGAAGAGGGAACAAACAACATAAAGGGAAACATTGCAATGGATTTCCTCAATGAGGCAAATATCAAGGGAAAAAATGCATCGTATTTCCACAACAGCAGTGTGATAATAATCAGATGATATGTTTTAATTATACTAGGTGAGTGGAAAATAACCCCTCTCTAGAATGCAAACTATTTGTCCAAATTCCAAACAAATTTTAACCGCTCAGGCTCAATTAAGTTACACTTATCCGCAAGACAGTACCATCACCATCATATTAGAACCATAGATACTATTTTTCGGATGAGGTGTTAGACTGAGGTTCAGTCAAGGATCCAAACATGTTATTTGCATAATCATCTTCGTAAGTTTTTCATGAATTTGATTGAGTATTTTGAAGAAGTAACCAAGAAGGTTGATGAGGGCAGGGTAGTAAACATAGTCTATATAGACGTCAGCAAGGCCTTTGAAAAGGTTCCTCATGGTTGGCTGCAATGGAAGTTTGGAATGTATAGGATTCAGGGAGAGCCAGCTAACTAGATACACAATTGGTAGGAAGCAGAGGGTGTTGGTAGAAGATTGTTTTTCAGACTGCAAGCTTGTGACTACTGGTGTGTGTCAGGGATCGGTGCTGGGCTAATTGCTGTTTATCATTTATATCAATGGAATGCACAAAACCTGATTAGTGCATTTGTAGATAACACTGAAATAGGTGGTATTATAGAAAATGAAATAAGATATAAAGTGCTGGAGTAATGGGCCTGTCCCACTTGGCAATTGTTTCAGCGACTGCCAGCGTAATTTACTGACATATCAGGGTTGCCGAAAGATTTTAAACATTTCAAAATCCAGCGGTGACAAAAAAAATGTTGCGACACTTGAGGAAACGCCGCGCGTCAATACATCATCACGCCGCATCACTGCCGCGTCACGCCGCGACTTTTACAGTGACCTGAAACATCATTCAATGATGCTGGCAGTCGCCTAAAAAATCGCCAAGTGGACCCTTAACTCAACAGGTCAGGCTGCTTCCCTTGAGAACATGAATAGGTGATAGTTTGCATCGGGACAGATGTAAGACTGATTCTAGGGGATGAGGGTGGGAGTGTGGGGTTAATGGAGGTGTGGGGTTAAGGAGGGGCAGGACAAAGCACGGCAGGTAATAGGTGAGGCTAGGTGAGGGGGGAGGGAGGGGGGGTTAATGTGCAGATGGTTGGACAAAGGCTGGAGATGAGGAAAAAAATGTGAGACAAAATGATTTAAGAGTTGCGAATTGTGGAGCCAGAGGAAGATATGTAGGTGGTGGGCAGGCGGGAAATAGGTTTGAGTCCAGGTGGGGGCAGAGAAAGGTGGGGGGGGGATGAGGGGGGAGAAAGGGGCTGGGGGGTTTGTTAAAAGTGACCTCATTTCAGTGTTCAATGTTTGTATTGTTTGGTTGTAAGGTTCCAAGTAGAATATGAGGTGTTGTTCCTCCAGTTTGTGTGAGGTCTCATTTTGGCAATGGTCAGGTCAGTATGGGAATGGGACAGGGAGTTAGAATAGTTGACAACTGGAAGATCCAGTTGCCCTTGGTTGACCAAGCATAAGTGTTCAGGGAAATGCACACCGAGTCTACGCTTGGTCTCGCTGATTTACATCGGCTGGGCAAATGGAATGGCTAATGGAGTTTAATGCAAATAAGTGCCAGAGGTTACATTTATGAAGTCAATACAGGGCAGGACCATCACGATGAATGATAGAAACCTGGAGGCTTGAAGACAGAGAGATCTAGGAGCACAATAGATAGTTTCCTGAAACTGGCATCGCAGGGCATTGAGTGGTGAAGAAAGATTTTTTGGCATTTTGACCTTCATTAGTCGGGGAACCTAGTTGTAGAGGTTGTGGCATTATATTGCAGTTGTACAGGATATTGGTGAGGCCACACCTGGAGTCTTCCATTCAGGTTTGGTCACTGTGCTATAGGAAAGATGCCATTGAGCTGGAAAAGGTGCAGAGAAGATTAACGAGGATGTTGCCAAGACTCAACGCTGGAAGGAGAGGTTGGTCAGGCTAGGATTTTATTCCTTCAAGTGCAGGAGGCTGATGAATTATCATACGGAGGTTTATAAAATCATGAGTGGAATAGATGGGCTGATTGCACCATTTCTTTCCCAGGGTAGGAGAATCAAGAATCTAGAGGTCATCAGTTTAAGATGAGAGGGAAAGAATAAATAGGAACCTTAGGGGCTATATTTTCAGATATATGGTGGTGGGGATTTGGAATGAGCTGCTAGAGGAAATAATTGAGGGAGGTACAATTACAACATTTAAAATACATTTGGACAGGTACATAGATACGTAGGAAAGATTTGGAGGGATATGGGCCAAATGTTGGTAAATGTGGGTAAAACATTAATGAAATTATGAAGAAATCCCATCAATGCCTCTATTTCCTAAAGCAAACCGAGGAGATTCAATATGTCGATGAATATACTCTTGAACGTGCATAATAGAAAGCATATTTATTGGTTACATCATGGCCTGGTTCGGCATTTCGAATGCCCAGGACTGAAGATGATTGCAAAAACTGGTGAACACTGCCCAGTCTATCATGGATACTGACCATCATCAAAGAGACTGACAGTCGCTGCTTTAAAAGGCTGCCAGCATCTACGGAGACCCGCACCACCCTGGCCACACTCTCATTTCACTCCTGCCATTGGGAAGAAGGTGTAGGTGTTTGAAAACTGTAAAGTCCAGGTTCAGGAGCAGCTTTTTCCCAACAACCAACAGGATATTAAAACTACAACCTCCAAATAAGCTCCAAACTACATAGACTTGGGAGTATTGTTTTTTCTCTTTGTACAATGTTTATATATCTGTTCCGTTTCAGGACAATAAAATACTCTTGACTCTTGACCTGGACGAGCTTAGACTTGGCATCTTGATTGGCAAGGATGAAGGGCCTGATTCCATGTGGTATGACTCTCTGACACTAAAGGCCCTGTCCCACTTTCCCGAGTTACTCATGAATTCTCACAAATTTTCCCCTTGATTCAAACTCGCAGAATGTCCGTAGCGAGTCCGTGGCGAGTCCGAAAGAGGCCATAGGAGTCCGTACATATTTCGTAGCGGCTCGTATTGCCAGCCGTAGGTACTCGGGGCATGAGGTAAGTCGGGACGTTTTTTCAGCATGTTGAAAAATGTCCAGGAGTTTAAAAAAATAGCGGGCCTGCGACCTGCTGCGACTATGACGGGTGCCGGCAAGTCGCGGGAAAAATTGCGTAAGTTGGACAGGCCCTTTGGTGGCAGATTAGGAAAGGGGGAGATGCAACGAGACCTGGGTGTCATGGTACACCAGTCATTGAAAGTAGGCATGCAGGTGCAGCAGGCAGTGCAGCAGGCAGTGAAGAAAGCAAATGGTATGTTAGCATTCATAGCGAAAGGATTTGAGTATAGGAGCAGGGAGGTTCTACTGCAGTTGTACAGGGTTTTGGTGAGGCCACACCTGGAGTATTGCGTACAGTTTTGGTCTCCAAATCTGAGGAAAGACATCCTTGCCATAGAGGGGGTACAGAGAAGATTCACCAGACTGATTCCTGGGATGTCAGGACTTTCATATGAGGAAAGATTGGATAGACTCGGCTTGTACTCGCTGGAATTTAGAAGATTGAGGGGGGATCTTATAGAAACTTACAAAATTCTTAAGGGGTTGGACAAGCTAGATGCTGGAAGATTGTTCCCGATGTTGGGGGAGTCCAGAACAAGGGGTCACAGTCTAAGGATAAGGGGGAATTCCTTTAGGACCGAAATGAGGAAAACATTCTTTACACAGAGAGTCGTGAGTCTCTGGAATTCTCTGCCACAGAAGGTAGTTGAGGCCAGTTCATTGGCTATATTTAAGAGGGCGTTAGATGTGGCACTTGTGGCTAAAGGGATCAGGGGGTATGGAGAGAAGGCAGGTACGGGATACTGAGTTGGATGATCAGCCATGATCACATTGAATGGCGGTGCAGGCTCGAAGGGCCGAATGGCCTACTCCTGCACCTATTTTCTATGTTTCTATGTTTCTATGTTTATGTTCCTTTTGTTTTCACTGTAATTTCAGTTTTTTGACCATACTACTCTACTCTGTAATCTCTAATGTTATGGAATATTATCTGTCTTAGTTCATGAATGACTCGGGGGGGGGGGGGGGGGGGGATAATCTTGCCTTTATTCCAACTGTTCTACATGTAACATGATTTTGTAGATTCTAAAGGGCCTGTCCCACTTGGGTGACCTAATTGGCGAGTTTAGGCGAGTTTGAAAAAATGTCATGTTGAAGACCTTCCCTCAACTATGTGGAAGACCTCCTTCAACCTCATTCGACTATGTTGAAGACTAGCTTCGACTAGCTATGACTAGTTACGAAGAACTTCGGGAAAATTGGACACCGAATAGTGGAGAGCAAAGACGACCTCCTTCGATCTCCCTCGACCTCCCTTCGACTATGATGAAGACTATCTACGACTACTTTCGACTACCCTCGATTATCTATGACTAACATGCCGACCTGCTACGACCTACTACGACTAAACCTACGAGTAAAAAAAGTATTGATTTTTTCCATGGCGACCTTTTTTTACTCGTGGGCATTTTTTAATATACTGAAAAAAAATGCGGCGACCTAGCTGAGGCCTCGAGTATGTGGATACCACTCACAGAGAATATGAGTCAAGGGCAAACTCGCCAGAACTCGCGGATTAGGTCGCCAAAGTGGGACAGCCCCTTTAACGGCTTAAAATCTAATTTGACCCATCCTTCTCAGTTGTAGCAAATCCGATTCAAGAAGCAACGGCCCCCTCCCTCCTCAGCACCATCTTAGGGCAACTGGACATGGGCAATCAATGTCACCCTTGGCATGAGATATAAAAACCATGAAAATACATGGAGGAATGAAGGCCATAATGGATAGTTTGTGATTAAAGTGGGCATGAATGGATTTTCATTGCAGCCTCCTACACAAGACCTTCTATCCCATCATGGGATATAAATGGAACACTGAATCTTGTATTGAACAATGTGATACCAAATAACTGCTTAATTAGTCTTGAGAAGTCAAACTAAATTAAACCTAATGAACTTAGTCCAAGCCCAGATGAAATTAGGATTCATTGCCCGGTGAATTAGATTGAAGTTTAATATGATAACATTTTACATTGACTTTTCGAATTGGTTTTGTCTGGAAGGTGATTTGTTTATCTTTCTGCAAGCATGTAATTAAAATGTGTTGGAGGGAAAGGGGACAAAACTGTTGCCTCACTATTGGCAGTGAGCTGAGACAATGTATTGGTTTTGGAGTGAGTTTGCTCTAACAACATTGGCAAAGATCAGAAACAATGAAATATACACAAAATGCTAGAGTAACTCAACGGAACAGGAGGTATCTCTGGAGAGAAGCAATGGGTGATGTTTCGGGTCGAAGCCTTTCTTCAGACTGAAGAATGGGCTTGTGCCTCATTGGTGATGTATTGTTGATGCTTGACTTGTTGGTGGCAGCATGCCAATGGAAAGAAGTGGAAATTCCATTAGTTTACCCATAGAACATAAACACATCAGTTAAGCTGAAAGGGTAGGTGAAAGCACTTGTGGTATGGTGTTAGATGCTATCAGAGGAAATAGATTTTTTTTGTGTTTAAGAAGAACTTTGGTGGAAGACCTTATGCTAAACCTGACGAGGTCGATTTAAATGCTAAATCCAAAACACTAGTGCTTGGACAGGAAGACAAAAGCGAGGTCAGTTATTGGAATTTGGAACACCAACAAAGGACAGGCTGAACTCAACAGGTCAAGCAGCATCCATGGAGGCAGAAGGTGTATGTCGGCATTTCAGGTCATTAGACTGCATGAGATCTGTGATCTGAGGCAGGTTCTTGACCTGAAATGTTGACATGCACTTTTTGCCTTCTTGGATCATAAGATCATAAGTGATAGGAGCAGAATTAAGCCATTCAGCCCATCAAATCACCACCATTCATTCTCTCCCTCCTAACCCTATTCTCCTGCCTTCTCCCCATAATCTCTGACATCTGTACTAATCAAGAATCTATCTATCTCTGCTTTAAATATATCAATTGACCTGGCTTCCACAGCCTTCTGTAGCAAAGAATTCCACAGATTCACCATCCTCTGATTAAATAAATTCCTCCTCATTTTCTTCCTAAAAGAAAGTCCTTTGATTCTGAGGCTATGACCTCTAGTCCTAGACTCTCCCACTGGTGGAAACATTCTCTCCACATCCATTCTATTTAAGCCTTTCACTATTCTGTATGTTTCAATGAAGTCCCCCCTCATTCTTCTAAACTCCAGTGAGTGGAAGCACAGTGCCATCAAACGCTAATTATATGAACCTATTCATTCCTGGGATTATTCATGTAAACCTCCTCTGGACCCTCTCCTGAGCCAGCACATCCTTCCTCTGATAGGATGCCTAAAATTGGTCATAATATTCCAAATGCGGCCTTACCAGCACCTTATAGAGCCTCAGCATTACATCCTTGTTTTGTATACAAGCCCTCTTGAAATAAATGCTAGCATTGCATTTGCTTTCTTTACTACCGATTCGATTAGCAGATTAACTTTTTGGGAATCTTGCACCAGCACTCCCAGGTTCCATCTGCCATTTCTCTGCCCACTCTCGTAACGGATCGAAATCCTTCTGTACAGTCCCTGCTTTCTCTACACTACGTGCCTCTTCACCTATGTTTGCATCATCCGCAAACTTGGCCACAAAGCCTTCAATCCCCACATCCAAATCATTGATACACAACGTGAAGAGTAGCGGTCCCAGCATCGACCCCTGCAGAACTCCGCTACTCACTGGCAGCCAACCAGAAAAAGCCCCCTTTATTGCCACTTTTTTCCTTCTGCCATCCAGCCAACCTGATATCCATGCTAGTATCTGCCCTTTGATACCATGGGCTCCCATCTTCCTTCGCAGCCTCCTGTGTGGCACCTCATCAAGGATTTCTGAAAATATAGGTCATAGGTCATAAACATCATCTACTGATTCTCCTATGTCTGTCCTGCTAATTACTTCTTCAGAGAATTGCAACAAATTTGTCAGGCAAGGCCTCCCCTTCACAAAGCCACGCTGACAGGCTATTCTATCGTGAACTAGGTACCCTGAAACCTCATCCTTTATAATGGACTCTAAAATCTTACCAACCACCAAAGTCAAACTAACCAGTCTACAGTTCCCACTATTCTGCTTTGCTCCCTTCTTGTGCAGCGGGGTAATATTGGCAATTTTCCAATCATCTTGAACCACTCTTGACTCTAGTGATTCTTGAAATCTCACCATCAATGCCTCCACAATCTCTAAAGCCCCCTCTTTCAGAACCCTAGGGTGCAATCCATCGGGTCCAGGTGACTTATCCACCTTCAGCCCTTTCAGCTTCCCAAGCACCTTCTCCCCAGTAATAGCCACTCCACTAACTTCCACCCCATGTCTGAAGCAAAAAAGTGATTCAACTCCTCTGCCATTTCTTTATTCCCCATTATCACTTCTCCTGCCTTATTCTCCAGTGGTCCAACGTCCACTCTTGCCTCTTTCTTCTCTTTATATAAATGAAGAAACTCTTGCTATCCTCTTTTATATTATTAGTTATATTACCTTTGTATTTCATCTTTGCTCCCCGTATTGTTTTTTTTTAGTTAGCTTCTGTTGTTCTTTAAAAGTTTCCCAATCCTCTGGATTCCCACTAATCTTTGCTTTGTTATATGCCTTCTCTTTTAGTTTTATACTGTCCTTGACTTTTCATGTCAGCAACGGGCACCTCTTCTTGGTCCTCCAAAATATTCCAAATTGAATTTAAACTGGAGGTGTTGGAGGGAGGACTTAAGCCAGAATGGGTTTTTGGGAAGAAAGAACTACCTTAAATGTAGTTGCATCTGGTTGGGTAACTATGGTGGGGTGAAGACTATCCCATGCTATAATTGTGTGGGGGAAGAATGAATTGCTGTACACATCTGTCTTGGTAGCTGGTATCTCAAATTGGATTGAATGTCCTCGTCTGCACCGAATTGGCTTGGGTTTGGTGTAGGTTTTGTAATCTTCCCCTAGAATCTTTCTTCCTCTTTGGAATGAAAAGATCCTGCATCTTCCAAATTATTCCCGGAAATTCCTGTCATTGCTGTTCCATCGTCATCCCTGCTAGGGTCCCTTTCCAGTCAACTTTGACCAGTTCTTCCCTCATGCCTCTGTAGTCCCCTTTGTTTAGCCACAATACTGACACATCCGATTTCACCTTCCCCTCTCAAATTAAAACTTATCATGTTGTGGTCGCTACCTCCTGGTTGTTCCTTTACCGTGGGTTCCCTTATCAAATCCGATTCATTACACAACATTAAATCCAGAATTGCTTTTTCCCTAGTGTACGCTCCACTACAAACTGCTCTAAAAAATCCATTTCAGAGCCTCCTTGACACCTGAGTTCTCCCATGCACGGAGAGTGTTTGCAGATTATTTTCTGTCATAAGGTTCATGACAGATTTATTGTTGGATCCTGGGCAACATACATCCACAAGTGGCATTGGAGTTTGCAAAAATGGCAATGTCACCATTTTGCTTGCACCACTCATTGTCAGCAAAGGTCAAAAATTGGCCCTGAAAATCTTTTCCCCAAGTAGTAATTGAAGCACTTCAAGATTTAAGAGGTGAAGATATCTACGGTCATCACTGCCACTGCTTTACTAGTTAGCAGCCTTGCTCATGTGATCTGCACTTATCAGATAATCGCATGGTTTTTCATGTATTTGCTTAGAATTGAATCGTGCATCATTTACCATTGGAGGCTGCAGGTAAACCTCTCTTAATAGCTAGTGTTTAGCATATTGGCTCCGAGCTTCAGTTGAAGGAAAGTTAACTGGGCGAAACCATTAACAGCTGTAAATAAAGATACAGTATGGTTCCTTTGCTTCACTTCTTAATCATGATGCTGGCAATTGTTGTCACTGATTAAGACAATACATTGAATTCTGTCAGTGTTAGTGGACAGGCAGGAGAGAGGCAAATTATCAGCAGATGGTGTATGGCAAGAATTTGCCAAAGGGACTTTGCTATCATCCTTGAAACACTTCTGTCCAAAGTAATTCAAACTACACACTGCCAAATCTTATCAGTGCAACATTGCCGACCTTGTTTGTAATTCAGGACGACTCCACCACCATCTGTGCTTCAATCTCACAGGCACCACACAACATGGCCGGGGGATTGAAGCAAATTTATTTCCTATCTGAGCAGTTAAAAATGGTGCGCAGACATTAATTATGTCAGGATTGCTTGAAATTGTTATTCCAGAAAGTGGTAGACAGGAACATTTGTGGATTATGTTTATCATTTTGTCAATGAGTGGCAATGAATATCAGATACTACCACTCAGGACTGCCCATATATAAGATCTGGATCCTAGTTGGGATGACGCACTGACCTACATATCCTTGGTATTGCACTGGAACCTCCACTCAATGGGCTCCCTCAACGTTTCCATTACATCCTTTCTCCCTTCCACCCTCCGCCGTCCTTCTGAGGCCTTGATCTATCTTCTATTTGTTGGCACTCTTTCAGTAGTTACCCTGGCCCTGCTACTGTACTTTCCTACTGCGATCCTTCACAACAGTGCAACCAGCAAAGGGAACGTACCTTGGGCCTGGGGTGCTGTTGGGTTGTATTCTGGTGGCTTAACACAAAACAGTCTCGATGTTTTATGTAGAGATCCCACAAAATGATCCCATCAGTACCAATGAATTTCTAGGCCAAGGATCTTGTAAGGCTCCATGCTCGTATCACATGGGTAATGAAGTCTCAGGCAAGGTAAGCTGTGACAGATATTGAGTGCTGGCTTTAAGAAGTCAGGTTTGTAATCACCTGCCCATCTGTGTGGGAGTAAATGTATATTTAATGCACATGTATATTTAATGAAATTTGTAAGGCCTCTATAATGCCTCTGTATATGATAAATTAATACTTAATGAAATTGAAAGGAATTATGGTGGGATTGGCCAAGCATTCTATATATAAGTTTGTAATTAATAGCAACAGCAATCTTGCTATATCACAAATTGTGGCTTAAAGCTCAATTATGTAGAGTAATGTTTTGTTGCGGTACATGAAAGCGTCAAACTGGGAACGATGTACAGATGTAAAACAAGCTTTGGGAAATGGCAATACACTGGTGTGTGGACCCACTGGCATCCATCATTTTTATTTTTATTTTTTATAATACAAAATGCTTTTCATTCAAAACAAACAAAAATACAGAGTAGTAACAAGATCAAAGGCTGTCTATATTGGCAGTTTACAAACAAACAGTTATCAAATTAAAATATCGCCAACTTTTTCAACAATACACCCGACTCCCCACAGCGACCAACGTTCATGGAAGGCCTCCAGAGCCCCCGTGGACTCCGCGTGTTCCCTCTCCAGGGACGCGCGAGCACTGGTATCCATCATGGGAGTGTTGTCCATTGACATGCTACACTTGGTTGGCATCACTGTTGTATTAATCTAACATGCTTTAAATGTCTTGGATAGGTAGTGCATTTGGGGTGGAAGATTGCAACCTTCACATAGTCCGCCCTGTTTCGACGAATGCAATCAACCTGGCATGCACAATCAAATAACATCAAATACAACAAGTTGTCCTACAACTTTAGGCTGTGCACACCATACGCAAGAATAAGGTAGTGCATTCCAGAATCTAATAGACGCTGCACAAGAAAAATATTATTGTCATTCTGTGAATAATTATCTTAACTCTGGACTCCGCAATTCCCTTCATTCGTGGAAACTGGTTCTTTATACATACCTTCAACTTGATCATTCAGGATCCTTTACACTTCTACCAGATATCCTCTCAAAGATTTATGTTCCAGGGTGAACCACAGTTCCAGGCATTTATGACATGGACATAATGGTTTCAATCGGAGATTTATGGGTGTGTCCCACTTAGGCGATTTTTCAGCGGACTGCCGGCGAATGTGCAAAGCCAAGGTGATACAGACGCACACCGTGATGAACAGGAAGGTTAAGACGGCTAGTACAGTGTATGGTAAATCCTTTAAAAGAAGGGGGGGAGAAGGAGTGGAGACACTTTTAAGAAGCCAGACAGCTTTTAATAAGCCAGAGATACACAGCTGTGAAGTTCGGCAGGCATTTAATATTACCGGTCGGTTATCCTTGGTTCTGAAAACTCGTGCTTATGTTGAGCCAATGAAAATGACCGGTCAGCAAAGGCGATGAACTAAAACTACCTACGACTACCTCGACTACCTATAATTACATGGCGACCCCACTACAACTGCACCTGAGACTACGGGATTATCGATTTTCTCTATGGCGACCAATTTTTGGTCGCAATTTTTTTTTCAACATGATGAAAAATTTGCGGCGACCATACTGAGGCCGTGACTAGTTCCCAGAATGAAGGAACGCCTTGCGACCATGAAGGAGACTCACCAGAGACCACCAGCGAACATGTGGTGATCATGTGGCGAGCGCAGAGTCTCCTGCACTCACCTAAAAAGTCGCCTAAGTGGGACAGGCCCACTAAGGACGTCCTCGTTTAATTTCATGGGCTTCTGCTTCCTGAGTAGCGCAAGTGAAATGGGAAGTGAGGTGATGTCAGAAATCTTCAAGCATCCTGAAGAAGATGTCTACCTCTCATGGAAGTTCTCCATTTCATGGCGTGATATGGTGGTGATTACGACAATTTACGATTATGTGATTATGAATTTACCTGCGGTCCCCACTCTGATAGCCAGGTCACATCAGCCATTGAAAACATAAGGCCTATCCCTTTCCCCCTTTGGCCACAGGAGAACAAATCCATTACAAAGTGCTCCCTCTGCCTGAACCACAGTTCCCTTTGAATCCCCCACCAAGGTAGGAGATTGCATACAGTTGACAATAACACGTTGGTTTTTATGTATATAGACGGTCTGACATTTTGGATGTTTTCATACACAAAATATAATACCCATACTGTGAAGTAGAGCAGACCTTTGTGCATTGCCAATTGGTAAGTTTTGCCAGTAGAACAATTTCTAATTTCTCCAGTTATTACACATATAAATAAATTGGGATACTGTGATAATGTAAGTCAAAAAACCTGTATAATGTGCCAAATTCGAGCTAAAATGACTGTTTGGATCATACTGATCTTCATCTGGCAATTCTATGAAGACCATCAGGCTAACGACAAGGTGCTTTGATTGATGCACCTTCCCATTATGATGACATGGAAGTCGTAATGTACAGCAGGCAGTGAAGAAAGTGAATGGCATGCTGGCCTTTATAACAAGAGGAATCGAATATAGGAACAAAGAGGTCCTGCAGTTGTACAGAGCCCTAGTGAGACCACACCTGGAGTATTGTGTGCAGTTTTGGTCCCCTAATTTGAGGAAGGACATTCGTGCTATTGAGGAAGTGCAGTGTAGGTTTACAAGGTTAATTCCCGGGATGGTGGGACTGTCATAAGCTGAGAGAATGGAGCAGCTGGGCTTGTACACTCTGGAGATTAGAAGGATGAGAGGATATCTCATTGAAACATATAAGATTGTTAAGGGTTTAGACACGCTAGAGGCAGGAAACATGTTCCCGATGTTGGGGGAGTCCAGAACCAGGGGCCACAGTTTAAGAATAAGGGGTAAGCCATTTGGATCGGAGACAAGGAAACACTTTTTCTCACAGAGAGTTGTGAGTGTGGTATTCTCTGCCTCAGAGGGTGGTGGAGGCAGGTTCTCTGGATGCTTTCAAGGGAGAGCTAGATAGGGCTCTTAAAAATAGCAGAGTCAGGGGATATGGGGAGAAGGCAGGAATGGGGTACTGATTGGGGATGATGAGCCATGATCACATTGAATGGCGGTGCTGGCTCGAAGGGCCGAATGGCCTACTCCTGCACCTATTGTCTATTGTCTATTAGCTATTGTCTAAGTCAAAGTAGCTGGAGGTCAGACACCACAAAAACTGACTCCTGCTTCACCGCTGGACTCGCCAGTGTGCAATCCTGAGCTGATGGACTATATACACATCATCTACCCACCTTCCCATGTGAACATTGGGTCAGCCATAGACCCTCATGTTGGATGACCCCATTCGTTTGACCTTGATTGGTTTCTGACCTTGATTGATGAAGCCAAATAAGGGTGTCTCCTTTCTCTTTACTTAGCTTCATCTTAGTGTTTGCAATTGATTTCTGGCATCAAAGAAAATTTATTTTTCTTTAACATTGGGAAAGGTTATTTTATCCCATTTGAGCTACTTTCATCAAAACAATGTAAATCTGTTCAAAGGCCTTCTGCGGCTTCCAATGGTCCATCAGGTGCAGGAACTTGGGATTCATTGCCTGAGGCTAAATAACCACTTGTTTGCTGCGCTCCCATGACATCCAGGCCTCCAGCTTCATTAGTCTCTGAGAGTAGCAGAAAAGAAGTTTAACGGCGGGAAACATGAAGGGGGCAGACATGGCTTGGAACCTGAGCAAAGCAAGTTCTGGCACTATAAATCTTACATGTTCACTGTGCCCCTGCTTCGCGCTTCCTTTCCAGTTTGGATTTTTTTCCCCGTCACAGTAGATGGGATGGTGCTATGGGTGAGTTTTGCTGTGCCTCCAGGAGGTGAAATAGCCCACAATATCTGTGGCCGTAGCCTCGTTCCATTTTGCAGAGAGCGGCGCAGAACGATCGCCTGGATATGAGATCAGATCCTCCTGTCGTGAAGTTTCGTGAGGAATAAAGAAAGACAAGGAGGGTGATGGGACACTGAGACCCCAGTCCTCACCTGCTGTAGTGCCTGGGATGTTGTTATTAACGTCAGGGTTGCTTGAAGTTGCACCAGTAGACCTCTGTCAAATGGGAACCCAATGACCAATCTTCCTACTGCTACGTGCATTTGACACAAACCAACTACACCTGAGCATTCAGCCTTAGAAAAATAGCCATTCTACTACTCACTCCATTAGACCAGGCTGGCCTCCTTATAGTCACTATTGTTAATGCTAAAAATTCACTGATAGACCTTCTCAAAATTCTTCTGTGTTTCCCATAGCAAATTAAGCTGTCTGTTTCCAGCACCTCCTAGTTAATACCAGTGTTATTACATACATAAACTGCAATATAATTTAAAAGGTGCTAGAGCTGTGATAATAGATGTAACAAAGACTTTACAGTACATGGTTATAGTGATGTTGCCTCACAACTTTAAAGATGCAAGTTCAATCCCGACCTCTAGTGCTGTCTGTATATAATTGGTACATTTCCCTGTGAATGCATGGGTTTTCTCACAATCTCTAGTTCTTTCCCCACTTCCAAAAATACATGTGTTGATAGTTTAATTTTTCCACTATAAATTACCCTTAGTGTCTCAGTGGTTGGTCGCATTTGAGGGAAATTGATGGGAATGCGAAGAGAATAGAATGGGATCTGTAAATGGGTGCTTGCTGGTCAGACCACAGTAGATCAAAGGTCCCGTTGCAGTTTAGTTTAGTTTAATCTAGAGATACAGTGCAGAAGTAGGTCCATTGGTCCACCAAGTCCGCGCCGACCAGCGATCCCCATACACTAGCACTATCCTACTCACTAGGGATTATCAAAGCCAATTAACCTACAAACCTGTAAATCGTTGGAGTGTGGGAGGAAACTGGAGCACCCGGGGAAAACCAACGTGGTGACGGGAAGAGCATCCAAACTTTGTAGTGACAGCACTGGTAGACAGGACCTAACCCGGGCCTCTGGCACTCTAAGGCACTGAACCTCTGTGCCACCGTGCCACATGTGTTTTTGGAAGTGGGGAAGATTCCTATGACATTAAGGTTTGCAGCCAGTAATATCTATGATGCAGTGGAAGTCATCTGCTATCTGTCTTCCGGTGATCTGCAATCCAAAGTCTCTCAAAGCCACACGTTTGTTGACTTAGAAATATATAGGTGTTCAGTAATTGTTGCAGTTGAAGATGAGGAAGTTGTATTGGTCATAGCTATAGCTCAAGAATTGCTTTTAACAAGTGACTTTTATGTTATCTGTTCAAGTGAGTGATCACCTAGTTTTTGAACAATAGTCATATTTTGTAACCACGGTTTATAAACTGGCCGGGTGAACCATCATGTCTGGGCAAATGTTAAGTTAATCTTAATTGTGCAAGGGAAATGTATTGTGCGAGATTGCCAATTCTAACTAGTGACTCCCAACCCATCCAAACTTCGAAGATGTTAGAAACTCCCAACTTCAGGATTTAGGAATTGGTACCCTTTCTCTGCCACTGGATTCTTGACTTTCTGACCCATAGACCACAATCACGGTGGCATGGTGGCGCAGCGGTAGAGTCACTGCCTTACAGCGCCTGAGACCCAGATTCGATCCAGACTATGGGTGCGTCTGTACGGAGCATGCACATTCTCCCCATGACCACATGGGTTTTCTCCGAGATCTTTGGTTCCCTCCCACTCTCCAAAGTCGTACGGATTTGCAGGTTCATTGGTTTGGTATAAATGTAAATTGTTAAGAAGGGTCTCGACCTGAAATGTCGCCTATTCCTTTACTCCATAGATGCTGCCTCACCCACTGAGTATATCCAGCCTTTTTGTCTACCTTCAATTTCTCCAGCATCTGCAGTTCTTTCTCAAACCTAGGATAGAGTTAACGTGCGGGGATCGCTGGTCGGTGTGGACTCGATGGGCTGATGGGCCCGTTTCCATGCTCTAAAAAAATGAGTGAGGATAGGTGACAACACATCCTCCACAACAATTCTCAACACCAATGCTCTTCAGGGATGCATTCTCAATCCCCTACTATCTATATAATTAAAAGTCTAAACTTGACCACTTCCTGTTTGCACTGTATTTGATATCTTTCTTTATTTCGAACGATTAAAAAGAGAAGAAAAGAAAAGATGAAAATGAATAAATAAAAGGAAAATTATATATACATATATATACACAAATACATACACACATACATGTACATATATATATACATATACACATATACACACATACACAAAGACATAACATATGTACACACATAAATTAAAAAATCAAAAGCCAATTTCAACATAATACACATTAGACTCGTTTGAAAAGGGATAGGAAGAAGCCTATGTTTGTTAAGCCTTACCCCCATTCTTCACCATTGACAAATGCAAAATTCAATAAAATAAACTAAACAGGCAATTCAAATAAAACTACTCCAATCAAGCTATTAATTTAAAAAAAACAAAAAAAGCACTGTTAACATCTGTGAGATTTACATTCTCCTTCCTCATTACTGTACTTTTCAAGGATATATCTTTTGTACACTTTTTTAAATTGCATTATATTCATACTTTGTTTAATCGTTTCATCAAGACCATTCCACAAAACCATCCCACAAATGGAAATACACATACTTTTTAAATGCTGTTTCAAGTTTAGTTTCCCTCTAGTTATAACCCCCCTCTCTGTCTTTGAACAGTTTTTGTATGTTTACAGGTAGCAGTTTATTTTTTGCTTTATAAATCATTTGTGCAGTCTTAAATTCTACCAGATCCTTAATCTTTAAGGTGTGTAATTTTAAATACAGTATATTGGTGTGGTCATGATATCCTACATTATTTACTGTACGAATAGCTCTTTATTGTAGTGTGCTTAGTGACTGTAAGGTGGTTTTGTAGGTGTTGCCCCATACTTGAACACAGTAATCTAAATACGGTAACACAAGTGTGCTGTACAGAATATACAGTGCTCTCTCATTCAAAACATGCCTTGCTTTCCCCATCACTCCAATACTCCATGCTACTTTTGCTCTCACATGTTTTATATGGAGTTTCCAGCAGATTTTGTGATCAAGAATCACACCCAGAAATTTATTTTCATACACTCTTTCTATTTCAACATTATTTATTACTTTTACTTGTGTATTTATTTTGCGTTTTCCAAACAGCATAAGTTTGGTTCTGTTTAAATTTAATGATAATTTATTCAAATCAAACCATGTTTTTAGTTTGCTCATTTCTGCGGTGACCACCTCCAAAAGCTGCTGCAAATTGTCCCCATCACAGAAAATATTAGTGTCATCTGCAAATAACACAAATTTCAAGAGGTTTGACACCCTACATATATCATTAATATACAAAATAAATAATTTGGGGCCCAAAACCGACCCCTGTGGGACTCCACAAGTTATTTCTAAATATGTTGATTTGCAGTCCCCTAGTTGCACAAACTGATGTATTTTACTTATGTAGCTTCTCTGATTCCATACTTTTCCAGTTTTTTGATTAGCAAATGATGATCAATTGTATCGAATGCTTTTTTCAAATCAATCTGTTATCTATAGAACTGGTAATGTCTTCAATTAACTCCATTAATGCCATGGATGTCGATCTGTTTGACCTCAATCGATATTAACTATCAACTAGCAATTCGTGCTTCTCGATAAAATTATCTAATCTACTTACAGTTTTTCTAATATTTTTGAGAACTGAGAGAGTAACGACACCGGCCTGTCATTTGTAAATTGATTTCTGTCTCCAGCTTTGTATAGTGGAATGACTTTGGCAGTTTTCATTTTACATGGAAATACACCAGTTTTGAAAGATAAATTGCAAATATAAGTTAAGGGTTTTACAATTACACCAATGACTACCTTGATTAAAGCCATATCAATGTCATTCCAGTCTGTAGATCTTTTATTCTTACAATTACTAACAATGTCAATAATCTCCTTTTCATCAGCTGCTTTCAAAAACATTGAGTTGTCTAACAAATCCACAACCTGCCCCTCTCCTTCTTCTGACTGTGGATATCGATTTCTTCTGCCAGTTTTGGTCCCACACTTACAAAAAATGTGTTAAACCCATTAACCACATCATTCATATCGCTTACAGTTGTATCATTGTCTTTAAAATACTGAGCATAGTTTATATTCATTGATCCATTCCTGATAATATTATTTAACATATTCCATATGCCCTTGATATTATTTTAATTATCGTTTAATATTTTATTATAATAATCTTTCTTACATATCCTCATAATACTAGTCAATTTGTTTTTGTATCTTTTGTATTTACTTTCTGCTTCTATAGTTCTGAATTTTATTAATTCTTTATACAAGATATTCTTGTTTTTGCATGCACTTTGTAGTCCTTTTGTCATCCATGGCCTATCTATATATTTTTGCTTCTTGTTGTGATGTTTCAAAGGACAGTGTTCATCATATAATGATTTAAATATTATCAGGAATGTTTCATACATACGCTTTGTTAGTATCAGTCTCTTTAAACACTTGTTTCCAATTTTGGGTCAGTAATATATTCCTAAATTTATTTATAGATTATTCTGTTTTTACTCTCCTGTATCTAATCTTATTAACATCCTTACACTTAACATAATCACAAACAAACATTACAAAACTGGCAGATGGTCACTGATGGATGTGGTTTTACTGACCTGTGAGTGCCCTTAATATGGTTTGAAAATTAAGTTTGAAAATGAAAATTGGGTTGGTTTGAAAAGAAAATGTGGTTGGTTTGAAAAGGCAAATGTGGTTGATTTGAAAAGGCAAATGTGGTTGGTTTGTAAAGGCAAATGTGGTTGGTTTGGAAAGGCAAATGTGGTTGGTTTAGAAAGGCAAATGTGGTTGGTTTGGAAAGGCAAATGTGGTTGGTTTGGAAAGGCAAAAGTGGTTGGTTTGGAAAGGCAAAAGTGGTTGGTTTGGAAAGGCAAAAGTGGTTGGTTTGGAAAGGCAAAAGTAGTTGGTTTGGAAAGGCAAATGTGGTTGGTTTGGAAAGGCAAATGTGGTTGGTTTGGAAAGGCAAATGTGGTTGGTTTGGAAAGGCAAATGTGGTTGGTTTGGAAAGGCAAATGTGGTTGGTTTGGAAAGGCAAAAGTGGTTGGTTTGGAAAGGCAAAAGTAGTTGGTTTGAAAAGGCAAATGTGGTTGGTTTGGAAAGGCAAATGTTAGTTTGGAAAGTCAAATGTGGTTGGTTTGGTGGCCTTACACCCTGTTTGAAGTGGCAGGGAACTGCACTCAAGTTTGGCGGCCTTGCACCCTGCTTGAAGTGGCATTTCAAGGAATAGCCATGAGTCAACTGCCAGCCCACCAGTTGTGAGTGAGTGAGATGCCAGCACACCAGGCTTGAGTGACGGAGCTGCCAGCCCAAGAATCCATTCGGCCCACAATTTCCATACCAGCCCTCTGGAAACCAGTCCCTTCAGCCCACAAAACCCATACTAGCGCTCCAGACCCCCCCCCCCCCCCCCCCACTGGCCAGAAATCTTGGAATTGGTGGAGAGGTGGAATATTGTGTTGGGGACCAGCCCTCCCATGTGAAGCAGGGACCCAACGGGTCCCACTTAGTCTAGTACTCACTATATACTCATGATTGTGCAGTTAAATTCTGCTCCAGCTCCAGCCACATGTTTGTGCTGTGCTTCTGTGATCACAAACAAAGGTGAGAGAATATTGGAACAACATAGAGAGCTTAGTAACATAGTGTCAGGACAACAACTTCTCTCTCAATGTGATCAAGCTGAAAGAGCTAGTTGTACACCGTTGTGTGGTGGGTCACATGTTTCAATGGTGCTGAAGTGGAAATGTCCGAAAGCTTCCAGTTCATTTGAGTCAATATTACCAATGATTGTCATGGATCAATCACTTAGAAGCAATAGCCAAGAAAGCACAGTGATGCCTTGGCTTTCTGAAGAGATTGTAGAAATTTGGCATTTCTCAATGACTCTTACAAACTTCTATAGGTGCACTCTAGAAAGCATTCTGTTGGGTTGCATCACAGCTTTGTTTGGGAACATCTCTGTCCAAGATTACAAGGAATTACAGAAAGTAGAGAACGTAGCCCAGTCTATCACATAGAGCAGAGTCCCCATCATTAACTCCATCTATACTTCACTATGCCATGGGAGAGCAGCCGAGATACTGAAATTAAATTTCCAACCCTGGTCATTCCTTCTTCTCCTCTCTTCCACTGTGCAAAGGATACTGAAGCTTGAAAGTGCACACTACCAGACTCAGAAACAGCTTCTTCCCCTCTGTTTTCAGACCTGAATTATTCCTTCTGAAGGTAGGGTACAGTCGTGATCATGAATGAATGAATGAATGAATACGTTTATTGGCCAAGTATTCACATACAAGGAATTTTCCTTGGTGCTCCACCTGCAAGTGGCAACATGACATACAGTGATAGTTGGGAACGACACATAAGACATTAAACATTAATAATAAAACATTATTGATTAAACATGTGAATTAAATAAATTACCAGAGCAAAAGGAGGCTACAGAATTTTGGTTATTATGTAGAGCTACTACTCGTGGAAAAAAGCTGTTTTTATGTCTGGCTGTGCCAGCTTTGAAAGTCTGGAGTAGCCTTCCAGAGGGAAGTGATTCAAAGATGATCTCACCCACTCGCTTCCTGGCCCTTGCAGTGTACAGTTTGTCAATGGAGGGAAGGTTGCAGCCAATAACCTTCTTAGCTGATCGAACGATTCGCTACAGCCTCTGGATGTCGTGCTTGGTGGCTGAGCCAAACCAGACCATGATGGAGAATGTGCGAACAGACTCTACGATGGCAGTATAGAATTGGACCATCATTGCCTGCAGCAGATTGTGCTTCCTCAGCTGCCGCAGGAAGTATATCCTCTGTTGTGCCTTTTTGACTGTGGAGTCGATGGTGGGCCCTCATTTAAGGTCCTTGGAGATGATGGTTCCCAGGAACTTAAAAGACTCCACATATGTGACTGTGGTGTTGTTGATGCTGAGTGGGGTGAGGAGAGGGGGAGCTCTCCTAAAGTCTACAATTAATTCCAATTAATAAAAATTATGAGTTGTTTTAAACTCATTACATCATCCCATGATGTCTCACCACGCACAGTCCAAGTGTCTCCAATCATCCATCCTACCTCACTGCGGGCTCTGGACTTTTTCGCTGGAACTGTTACACTGCAATGTTGACAAATGTATTCTTAACTCCATCTTTCTGTTCACTCAACTTTTTGTACTGGATTGTATTCATGCACAATATTGTCTGAGTTGAGTGGAAGCATATAAAACAACAATTTGTTTTACTGTACCTCAGTACCTGTGACACTAATCAATCTAAACCTGAACCTGTCTATATGAACTGGACATATTCACCTACAGCCAGCTACCTAGCTGATGAAAGAATCATATTATGAGAAATGCATAGCTCTCAGGAGGCATTGTCATGAATGAGAGTGCTAATGGAATCAGCACTAAAAGGGGTCAATATACTGTAGCATAATAAATAGAGATGTGCTATTGATAGTGCTGCTGTTCTGGTAAGCTGGTTGAGGACTTAGTCGTCCACCACATAAATTAAACAACTAACTTATCACGATAGACACAAAATGCTGGAGTAACTCAGCGGGATAGGCAGCATAACTGGAGGGAAGGAATGGGTGACATTTCGGCACGAGACCCTTCTTCAGACTGGTTGGGCCTCGTCCCGAAATGATAAGCCAGCATCTGCAGTTCCTTCCTACACCACTAACTTATCATTGCGTGGCAGAGTTTGTAGTAGATACTGAGGCAATGTGCACAGGCCGCCTGGTGTTGGGCAGAGAGGATGTGCAATCTGGCTGCTTGGTGCTGAGGTGAAGGGCTTTGGGTGAATTCTGGCTGTGACAGTGAGCATGGCCCATCTGTGGAAGTCTCTCAGCCCTTCCTCTCAGTCTGAAGAAGGGTCTCGACCCAAAACATCACCCATTCACCCGCAGGTGAACATCACGAAGCTGCGGGTCTGTGGAGCGGCCAGCTGCGGGCAGCGGCGCTGAACTTCAACATCCGGAGCCAGTGGGGGAGCTCCATTCAGCGAGGCCTTGTCGGCTTCGGAAGCCGCTGACTCCGGTAAGGAGGCGGCTGTTCCAGGTGTCCCAAGCCGCTGAGAGGATTCTCCGGATGCCGGAGCACCATCACCCGGTGAGAACGGCCGGGAACATCGGGCCTCCATAAAGGCGACTATGGAGGCCTCAATATGCCTGACTATGGGAGGAGATGGGTTGGGGACTGGACATTGTGCCTTCCCTCATAACGGGAACCATTGTGGGGGGGGATGTTTTTTTTAAATGTTTAAATCTCTTTATTAGTGTTGTGTCTGTATTCTTTATTTTATGTGCTGCATGGCAAGAAACATTTCACTACATCAATTGGTGTATGTGACAAATAAACTAACCTTGAACCTTGAACATTCCTTCCCTCCAGGGATGCTGCCTGTCCCGCTGAATTACTCCAGCATTTTGTGTGAACCAGCATCTGCAGTTCCTCCCTAGACACCTATCAGAGTAGGACAGGGGGCCGCTCCAGGTTCAGGACAGGTGTGTGCAACCAGGTGAATGTATATTTTGAGGTGCAGTGGAGCAATAACCGTTCTGTGTGGTAGCGCTAAGCAGAATATTAAAGCACTGAACGGAAGAATTGGGAAAGAATAGGAAGAAAATCGCTGCACTTTATTAATGTGATCATGCAGCTTTATTTACATCACTGCTATGCAACTGAGAAAGGGACTTTCTTGAAGTGAATTCAATAGGTGCGAGTTGATTCCAGGTTCAACCTGATATCAAATGATGTTCTTTCCCATGAACTACTGATTTGGAGTAACTGTAGATAAAGCAGTCCACACTGTTCTGACCAGTAGTCAATTGCTCAAGTGGACTTGCAAAAGCATGTACCTTCCACCCTTTGAAACCCTGCATTCACCGGTGGATCTCATCATGGACTTTATGATCCCCCCAATTGGAAGCAGCAATCTTCTGAGACCTCAAGTGTGTCATGGTGGTTCAGTAATGCTCAAGACCACAGGCAGGCACGGTGGCGTAGCGGTAGAGCTACTGCATTACAGCAGCAACAGAGACCTGGGTTAGATCCTGACTACAGGTGCGGTCTGTACGTAGTTTGTACGTTCTCCCCGTGACCTATGTGGGTTTGTAGGTTAATTGGCTTGGTGTAAATGTAAAATTGTCCCTAGTGTGTGTAGGGTAGTTTGATGTGTGGGGATCGCTGGTCATTGTAGACGCGGTGGGCCGAAGAACATGTTTGCGCTCTGTATCTCTAAACCAAACTGCACCACAGGGGTTTATTGTAGTTTAGAAACCAAGCCGCGTAGCAAACATATGGGCCTTTTTATTCTGCACAATATCTCTGACCCTTTCTTTGAATGATCGTATAATCCTTTTCTTGATTCATTGCAGCTGTGTTTAGAGCATTAGTCTTTAATTACCAGAAAGCCCAGGGCAAGATTAAAGGCTTTGCTGATGTCAGGATCACACCCGATTGCCTTCTCAACAGAACATTGCTCTTCTCGTGGTCCAGAATTTGAAATGGACCAAGCTTTGTAACTTTATGGGGATGACCAATAATCTAATTTGTGACATAACTGTACCTCGAAACACATGACAATAAACTAAACTCAAACCCAGGTTAATATGCAGAGAGAGGTCAAAAGAGGAATAGATAGATGGCAGTGAACTTGGAATCAAGTGGGAAATGTTTAGAGGCAAAGATTGAAATCAGAGGATGCGAAGTTGATCAGTGCATGACCAAAGAAAACAATGATTCAGATTCAGATTCAATTTTAATTGTCAGTGTACAGTACAGAGACAACGAAATGCATTATGATTTTGAAAATGAAATGATTTTGTGTTAAAGAAGGAACTGCAGATGCTGGAGAATCGAGGGTTACACAAAAGGCTGGAGAAACTCAGCGGGTGCAGCAGCATCTAAGGAGCGAAGGAGATAGGCGGCGTTTCGGGTCGAGACCCTTCTTCAGACCCGAAACGTCGCCTATCTCCTTCGCTCCTTAGATGCTGCTGCACCCGCTGAGTTTCTCCAGCCTTTTGTGTAACCAATGAAATGATTTTAGTGAGTGGGCAGCAATATATCAATGAAGCAAGGGTGCCCGTAGAAGATGAGATTCCCAAAGAGGTAAAGTAAGGCACCGTAAAGGGCGGCATGGTGGCGCAGCGGTAGAGTTGTTGCATTACAACATCAGAGACCCGGGTTAGATCCTGATACAGGTGCTGTTTGGAAGAAGTTTGTACATTCTCCCTGTGACTGCGTGGGTTTTCTCTGGGAAGCTCTGGTTCCCTCCCACACTTCAAAGACATACTGTTTTGTAGGCTAATTGGCTTGGTATAAGTGTTAAATTGTTCCTAGTGTGTGTAGGATGGTGTTAGTGTGTGTGGATTTCTGGTTGGCGCAGACACTGTGGGCCGAAGGGCCTGTTTCAACGCAGTATCTCTAAACTAAACCTGAAGGATGGAGGGGCAGACAAAGGTCTGATTTGATGATGAGAAGTATTAGCCAGCAAGCTTGTCAGGGAAGGGAACATAATATAAGGTTTAATCAAGCATGAATGTGTCATATTGGGGGGTATGTTTTCAGACAGGTTTATATTAGAGCCTTTATGATATCACCCATAAAAAGAAAATGGGATGCAAGGGTCTTGTTTCAAGTGAACTGGAAAGAGATGTGTAAGGATGCAGTGAAAGCTGATTGACAAGACCCCTGTCTATAGCATCACTAACAAGTGTGGTGAGTTGAAGAAGATGAGGATAAGAAAGAATCCTCAGTGGACATGCCGGCTTTTTGAGTCAGCAAGGAAGGAATGTATTAGTTGGAGCTTCTGCACATAGGAGGCAGCAATGAGACCTGCATTTGGCTCTTTGCAGGATGCCAAGAGAGGAACATTACAAGGAAGTAGCTGGCAATTTAGCAAGGGGCAAGAGAATGTCAATGTAATATTAATATGGAATTCGTCATCATCAACCTATTGACAGATGTCTGTTGATATTAGAGCATCATATTCACTGAGTTTTCAATAGTACCAATCTACAATAATAACGAGAGCAACATCTGAGATTTTCAACTTTTCACAGGCTTCAATATAATATTCCCCCGTATTATGTTTTGCATTATACAGAGCCTTTCCATATTTTAATGCAGTGATAAGTATTCATGCAGCCAACTCTTCCACATTATTTCCAAACCTTCTTGATATGAAATGCCTCAGCAGGAAGTACCCTCTTCCCATTAAAGCACTGTTTCTGTAGATGAGATTATCACTTTCTTATGAAAATCTCTGAAAGCAGCAGCATCAAATGCTGCATGGCTTAGCTTGAAGCTCCTAATCAAATTGTTTCTCAATCCCTGTAACAATAAATCATAATAGAATATCAATATCAAAATGACCAGTATCTCAAAGGACATCATGAAATAAATGAAACCGAAACACAAACCTGATTTTTCAAAATAACACATCAATTCACTGCACCCATAGTGTGCCCTTCCTCAAATCCACATACACACAACAAGAATACTATTTTTACAATTCATGTTTTACATGTCAAAGAACACATTCCTGTTCTCTTAAAACCTATCAATTTTCATGAATAGTGAACACTCTGAAACAAAAGCAGTCCTCCAGATTTGTGAATATATTCCCTTGCCTCCTGGATAGAGAATTTTCTAAGCATTGTTCGCTATTGTGTCCCATCAAATGTGCATTTAAAACATGTAAATGAAAGTCGCTGCCAAATTTAAATTGAATTCTTCCCCTAACAATGATTGCTTTCTTATTGTTAAATGCAAATATAAAGCAATCTTGTGCTTTGATTTGTTTTGCACATGATGGTGAATTGTAGCTCCTTTTCTGAAAAGCATTCTCTAAAACTGTATATAAGCAATACTTTGGCTGGAAGCGAGCTCGCCCTACTTCCTTGCAGATCAGGCATGACTTCAGTTTGACAGTGTGCTTATTGTGTCTGTCACAGTAACGGAGTTTCCTGTGAAATGAGGTCAAACTGCAGATGGATATGAAGACATGACTGCAATCTTCAGTTAAATGACCATCTGCGCAAAGCAAATGTGATGGAGATTATTGTATCTATTAATAGCAGAACTAAACAAAATATCTTTGAATACCGACTCTCAGTCTGAAGAAGGGTCCCGACCCGAAACGTCACCCATTCCTTCTATCCAGAAATGCTGCCTGTCCCGCTGAGTTATTCCAGCATTTTGTGCCTATCTTCAATATATTTTTGAATGTATGTGTGTTATGATCAGTGCATGTGTGAAGGTATTCAGAACTCGGTGTCACAGTAGTGCAGCGGTAGAGTTGCTGCCTTACAGCGAATGCAGCGCCAGAGACCCGGGTTCGATCCCGGCTACGGGTTCTGTCTGTACGGAGTTTTACGTTCTCCCCATTACCTGTATGGGTTTTCTCCGAGATCTTCGGTTTCCTCCCACATTCTAAAGACGTACAGGTTTGTAGGTTAAATGGCTTGGTAAATGTAAAAATTGTCCCTAGTGGGTGTAGGATAGTGTTAATGTGCGGGGATCGCTGGTCGGCGCGGATCTGGTGGGCCGAAGGGCCTGTTTCCGTGCTGTATCTCTAAATTAAACTAAACTCAGAATGCTCAAAGCTTCTAAGTTGTTTGCTTTCATTCATCAATTCATGCTTGGAAGTTCCTTATCATTACAGCATCATTCAACACCGGCAAAACATGAATAAAAGCAATACTCGTTCTTCATCAGTTTTACCATGAACTCCTATTTGTACCAAGCCAATTTATTTTGTGTCATTATCTGACCAATAAGAGTTAATAACAAAGGAATCATCTTATCGCTTAAAGCAGTGGTTCTTAACCTTTTTGGCACCAGTACGCGCATACAAAATACTGTATGTGGTTTGTTAGGTTCCTAAACATGGGTTTAACAAATTGATATCTTATTTGTGTCCCCTTCATGACCCCCAGCAAAGCCCCAAACGACCCCCATAGGGGGGTCACGACCCCCAGGTTAAGAACCACTGACTTAAAGGAATCACTCCAAGCAAGTTCACCACACTTCTGTTTAAACTGAGAGAGGTTGGAGCCAAAGATGGTGATGTGTTTGGCAGACTGTGATTGATGTCAATTTGTGCCAAATTCATCGAAGGGACACATTTCCGTCTAATCCCTGGCTATGGTTAGGTTCGGATTGGTTTTCGTAGTTAGGGAGCTGAGAATCTGGGAGCTGAGAAAGGAAGAGGGGAGTCCAAAAGATCAGCGTGGGTGGAAAGATTTGGGGAGTATCCAGGGTCACGTCTCAAAGCCATGATTCAAAATCAGAGAAAAGTTTGGAGACTGAATGGATGATTAAGAGTGATCATGCACTCAAATATGTTGCAGAAGTCATCGATAACATTAATGTGACTTGGCTGTAACAACCGCCAATCTTGTCCTCGTTCACACCAAAGTCTGGTTTCACCAGCAATCATATTTAACACAGTTTGATGAGCAGACTACATTAAATTAAACGACCCTGAAGAAAACTGTAGCCGTATAATCAGGTGAGTTTGAAGCTACATCTATGGACACTATATAAAATCCAACTGTGATAAAAAAAATGGGAGTTGCTCAATATCCATGTGGAGTGAATGGAAATATTTTCAAAAAACATTGTGGAAACAGCAAGTGAAAATAATGGTGCTGAAATCACTATTATTCAGGAATGGTAAGATGCCACTCTCTAGGTAGCAACAGGGTTGGATATCCTACTCAGCATTAAGCAACTTGCTCGTACCTCAAAGGACAAGTGATTTTGTATTCAGTAGAGCTGTTATTACGCTATGGAGTCATTTAAAATCAGCGTGATCTGAGGTCTTTGAGAATGATAAACTTGGTACAAGCAATCAAAAGTTTGAAAAATCAGAAGCAGAACAGTAGGGTTGAAAATGTTTGTGCAATGCTGTAACTTTGAGATGTTTTTCCTGCCTGGTGCTGAAGAATCAACATTTGCATGAGTATAAACACGTTCAGGCAAAATATTTCAATGCACAGAATCTCAGTTTTGATAGATCATGTAAAATCACTGCAGCAATGAAAATGGCATTGAACCATTTTGAGTAAGGACGGGATATAAATGTACATGCAATATTTATGTTTGCAGTAACGCTGAGGTTGTCTTCATCAAACTATGGCACGTGGGGGAAAAAAACAGTTTTAAGGAAAATCCTGTTATTGTTGTCAGGGCAACCATTCAGCACCACATTATCTATTTAGGATGATTTGTTGTCTGGACTGAGAGAAGATAGGATGCACAACATCAGCATGCAAACCCAGACAAAACGTAATGATTGCAAATAGAGACAGTCCCAGCAGCAAGGCAGTAAATCTAATAAGCAATCAGAGAGAGTACTCTACACATGCATGAGATGATTGAGGACCATAAAAAATGCAATTTAATAGCATATATTCTATGGATAGCGTCAGGCAGACTAACTATGATGATTTTGAGACCACTTTGACAGTGAAAGGTCAAAACCTTGAAGAAAGAATAGTTGCTTGTGCATCTCTCTCTATTATTGGTAGAGATGCATGCAGTTACAAATTGGACAAGATCCCCTTAATGAGCAGTAACATAACACTAGGTACACTTTTTGGTGGCACTTTGAAAACATTGGTATTGATCATGTGTGCAGTTCTTCATAATGGCCAAGCATTTAGCTCAACAATTTGGTTGAATACATTCTAGCTTGGCTGTAAATAAGTGTATATCTTTAAATACAGTACAATTAGTTCTCAGCAGTTGATTATATTGTAAACAAGCGCAGGAAATATGAGTTGGAGTTGCCATCTGCATCCCAAACCTACTCCGCCATGCAGTAAGAACATGTTTGATCTTCTACTCAGCACCATTTGGTTACCATACCCCGACATCTCTTGATTAGAATCAGAAGATATAGAATCCTTGTGGGTAAAGTTAAGAAACTACAAGGATAAAAATACCCTGATGGGAGTTATATACAAGCCTCTGAATATTACTCAGCATGCAGGGCACAAATGACATCAGGAAATAGAAAGGCAATGCTATAGTGGTCATGGGGGATTTTAAGAAGTAAGTAGACTTGGAAAACCAGGTTGGCACTGGAACAAAATTCAGAAAATTCTAATGAAAATTCTAGCAAGAAGATTGAGCAAATATGTTAGTAAATTAATAAATGCGGATCAAACGGCTTTTATACCTAAGAGATACTCATTCAACAATCTGAGACGTCTGTTTAATATAATGTATTCACATAATACTAAAGAGGAAGACTTATCAATTATTTCATTGGATGCAGAAAAAGCATTTGACCAGGTGGAATTGGGAATATCTCTTCAAAGTATTGCAAAATGTTCAAATGGGAGAGAATTTTATCTTATGGGTAAAATTATTATATGACAAGCCGATTGCTAGAATACTGACTAATAATATACTCTCTTCGAAATTTCAACTATCCAGGGGCAATAGACAGGGATGTGCACTATCACCGCTGCTATTTGCTCTTGTGAGCAGAAAGTATAAGAATGCATCCAAACATCCATGGTTATAATACAAAACATTCAAATAATAAAATATCACTATCTGCAGACGACGTATTATTATGTATTACAAAGTCGCAAATCAACATACCAAATATATTAAATTTAATAGAGGAATTTGGATCCTTTTCAGGATATAGAATAAATTGGAATAGAAGTGAAATTATGACGATAAAACCTCAAGAACCGACACACCTTTTAAAATTATCCTTTAGAATTGCTACAGAGAAACTTAAATATCTGGGTATGCAAATTCCTAGAAAATATAAATTTTTATTCAATGCAAACTATATGCCCTTACTTACTAAATTAAATGCTTTGATTAAATTTTGGAAAACACTACCGATGTCTTTAATAGGCAGAATAAATGTCATAAAAATGATTTTTCTGCCACAAATCTTATATTTATTTAAATCAATACCAATATATTTACCTACATTTTTTTTTAAACTTGACTCTGATATCACAAATTTCATATGGAACTATAAGTCCCATGGAATTCAAAGCAGACACCTGTGTAAACCCAAGGAATTCGGCGGACTTACACTACCCAACTTTCGGTACTATCACTGGGCAACGAATATTAAAAATATAATTTACTTGTTGGACAATTCTGCCCAACAGGTAGATTGGATAGCAATGGAGAGAGAGGACTGCTCTCCTTTTAATATAGGAGCGATCCTCCTCTCAACGGTAAAACTGAATAATACAATTTACAAGAAAAATCCAATTATTCATAGTACAATACGAACATGGAAACAAATAAAATTAACTTTCAAATTTAGAAATCTATCGCGTCTCTCTCCTATTGTTAATAATCTGTCGTTTAAACCATCTATTATCGATAAAACATTTACACACTGGGAAAGAATAGGAATTAATACCTTTGGAGAAATGTATGAAATGCGAAATCTTTTATCATTCCAACAACTACGACTTAAATATAACCTGAAAATAATCAGTACTTTAAATATCTTCAAATCTGTGACTACTTGAAAATACATACAAAAGAACAAAACTTTGACTTCAGATATACTAGATGAAGCTATAAACAGAAAGGCGGATTCTACTAATTTAATATCATATTTGTATTATATCATTTTAAACATAGAGATACCACCATCTGATTCAATTAGAAGAGCCTGGGAACAAGAATTATCTATAAATATGTCGAAAGACAGATGGGATAAATATTTGCTATATGTCCATAAATGCACGATAAATGTAAGACATACCTTAATTCAATTTAAAACTTTACATAGATTATATTACTCAAACACTAAATTGAATAAAATATTTCCAAATGTCTCACCCATCTGCAATAAATGCTTATCTCAAGATGCAACTATAGTGCACTCTTTGGTCTTTTGCATAAAACTTCAGAAGTTTTGGAATGAAATTTTCGAAATTTTTACAAAGGTATTTAAAACAGAAATGAACCCCAATGTAGAATTGATTATCTTTGGAACAATGGACACCGGCTCTGAGCTGACTTCGTTCCAAGAGAGTTTCCTTAACGATGGCTTAATAATGGCAAAAAAATTATATATTTAAATTCTGGAAAAATGCACCAACACCAATGCTTAAAATGTGGATTTCAAACATGTCTGAATTGTTACACCTAGAAGATATGCGATTCGTCCTAGCAGGCAAATCAGACTAATTCTTAAAGATTTTGTTTCCCTTTATCGATTTATTACAAGCATATGGTGCAACATAATCCTGAAAATAAACTGTTTCAGAACCGGGTGAGGGGTGTGCAAAGATACGAAGTAGGTATGTACCTTTCATTTTATTTTCCCTTTATTATCTTTTTTGCTTCACTTTCTTGTTACATTTTTCTTTATATCTCTCCTCCTTTCTCTCTTTTTCTTATACTTTTCACGAACTATCACTTTCACCACCTTATTTAACTTTCTTTTTCTCTCTTTTTGCTTATATTACTTTTTTATTATTAAATTCAAAAACAAGAAGTTGTATATGAAATGTATTATATTATTCTCAATGTACCCTATTGTATATGACTTCTAATAAAAATATTATTTAAAAACAAATAATTTGGTGGCCTTGCACACTACTTGAAATGGTATGAAACTGCACTTTAATTTGGTTGTCTTGCACCCTGCTTGAAGTGGTATGAAAGTGCACTTGAATTTGGTGGCCTTGCACCCTGCTTGAAATGGCATGAAACAGCATTTGAGTTTGGTGGTCTTGCACCCTGCTTGAATTGGCTTGAAATTACATGAGTTTGGTGGCCCTAACCCTGCTTGAAGTGGTAGGAAACTGCACTTGTGTTTGGTGACCCTGCACCCTGCTTGAAGTGACTTGAAACTACATGAGTTTGGTGGCCCTAACCCTGCTTGAAGTGGTAGGAAACTGCACTTGAGTTTGGTGGCCCTGCACCCTGCTTGAAGTGGTAGGAAACTGCACTTGAGTTTGGTGACCCTGCACCCTGCTTGAAGTGGTATGAAACTGCACTTGAATTCGGTGGCCTTGCACCCTGCTTGAAGTGGTCGGAAACTGCACTTGAATTCGGTGGCTTTGCACCCTGCTTGAAATGGTAGGAAACTGCATTTGAATTTGGTGGCCTTGCACCCTGCTTGAAATGGAATTTCGAGGAATAGCCGTGAGTCAACTGCTCATCCACCAGCCGTGAATTGGTGGAGAGGTGGAATATTGCGATGGGGGACCAGCCCTCCCGTGTGAACATGGGACCCAACGGGTCCCTCTTAGTCTCGTAATATGATAAAATTCAATCTGCAGTTTGAGAGGAAGCTGAAATAGGATGATTTGGTATTGCTATTCAGTAAACCTAAGCCTACAGAGTAAACCTACGACTACAGAGGCATGAGGGAAGAGCTGCCTAAAGTTGATTGGAAGGGGACCCAAGAGGAATGACAGCAGTAACAGCAATAAAATGGGTTTCTGGGATTTATTATAAAAACACAGGATTTTTTCATTCCAAAGAAGAAACATACTAAGGGGAGAATAAGACTACAGTGGCTAGCAAAGGGAGTTCAACGTGGCAAGAAAGCAAAAGAGAAGGTATATAATATGGCAAAGATTAGTGGGAAGCTGGAGGATTTGGATACTTTTAAAAAACAACGGAAGGCATCTGAAGAAGCAATAAAGGGCGAAAAGATGAAATATGAAGGTAAGTTAGCCAATAATAAAAAAGAGGATACCAAACATGTTTTTCCTGATATTTGGTGAGTAAAAGAGAGGCAAGAGTGGATAATGGACCTCTGACAAATGATGCTGGAGAAATAGTAATGGGGAACAAAGAAATTGTGGATGAACTGAATACGATTTTTGCATCAGTCTTCACAATGGAAGACACTAGCAACATGCCAGAAATTCCAGAGAGTCAGGGGGCAAAGTGAATGCAGTCACTACTACTAAGGAGAAGGTGCTTGGGAAGCTGAAATATTTGATAATGTATAAGGCACCTGCATCGGATGGACTACAACCCAGGGATCTGAAACACTAACCTCTGTGGCTGGTAACATTTTAGTCTATTATTAACGATTAGGTTTTAGGGTACTTGGAAGCACATGATAAAATAGGCCAAAGTCAGCATGGTTTTGCTAAGGGGCAATCGCGCCTGATAAATCTGTTGGAACCTTTTGAGGAAGTAACAAGGAGGATAGGCAAAGGAGAGCCAGGGTTAGAAACAAAATGCTGGAGTAACTCAGCAGGACAGGCAGCGTCTCTGGAGAGAAGGAATGGGTGATGTTTCAAGTCGAGACCCATGTTGTTTACTTGGATTTCCAGAGGTGCCACATGCAAGACTGGTAAAATTCATCTCACCAGCTTCACAATATTCCTTCACCTCATCTGCCTGACCTTCCTTTGAAACTTTTTGGTTCTAACCTTCACCTTTCCATCATTCTTGCTCATTTTTCATCATCTCCTCTAGCTCCCATCCCTCTGACTCTCTAGTTTTACATCCTTTTGCCAATTTATCGTCCTACCCTAAGGTTGTAACTCAAACAGTACATTTAGTATCGAATCTGCATTAGGTTTGGACCAACAAGGATAATGTGAGGAGATTCACTGTGAATTATTCTCATGCCGTCAAGCTACACATAGAAGAGCCAAAGAAAGTGGAACATCATGGAGTTCTTATGAAAGTATTTCAGAGGGACATTGCAGCATCCATCATGAAACAAATAGAATGGGTGGCATTTTGGGTTGAGACCCTTCTTCAGACTCGATGCTCCCAAAACTTCACCCATTCCTTCTCTCGAGAGATGCTGTCTGCCCCGCTGAGTTACTCCAGCATTTTATGTCAATTTTTGGTTTAAACCAGCATCTGCAGTTCCTTCCTACCCATTCTCTCAATATTAGCAAGATTAAGGAGATGATTGTTGACTTTACAAAGGGAAAGCTCAGGATTCATGAATTTGTCTTCAGCACATTGTTTCAATCATAAGGAAAGCTTATCCAATGCTTCTACTTCCTCAGTAATAAGAAGAATTTCAGCATTTTTAAAAAATGTTAGATACTACATGGAAATAGGCCCTTCAATCCACGGAGTTCACACTGACCATCGGTCTCCCGTTCACAATAGTGCTCTGTAGCCCACCTTCTCACATGCTCCCTACACACTAGTGACAATTTACAGAGCCCAATTAGCCTACAAACCACACACTTTTGGGACGTGGAAAGGGACTGGAGTACCTTAGGGAAACCATCAGGTCTCAGGGAGAACGTGTAAACTCCACACAGACAGCAACCAAGGTAAGGATTGAATCCAGGTCTCGGGCGCTGTAAGGCACCAACTCTACCAGCTGCACCACTGTGCTACCCATTGGGAAATATTCTATCAAACTTCGACAGGTTTAACATTGAGAGCATATGACTGGATGCATCACAGCTTGGTTTGGTAACTTGAATGCCCAAGGAACAATAAGGCTGCAAGAAGATATTTCCTCAAGAAGGCAGCTTATGTCACCAAAGACATGCACCATCTTGGCGATGCTCTTGTCTCTATTAGGTACTTCCCCCCCCCCTCTGGTGAATGCTATGTACTTACCTTTTCTGTTTCTCTCCTGAGAGCAGGCCCCGTGGCTGGGAGTCAGGAATCAAGGGGTTAAGAGCTTCTGTACCCAATTGGCCGAGCTGCGTCAAGTGACCGGTGACTCATCGGAAGCTTAAATAGCAGAAGTTCCCAGAATTCTCTCTCTTCTTCGCTGATCCCTGACAAGAGAACAGGCTACCGGTCAGAGCTGCAGGAAGCCTAGCTGCATGGCATAGCACTTTGTATATTGTCTCCTATATTTGTCAATTAATGTTGTATTGGGCCGGATAAGGGCTGACCTGAGGGTTTTCGTGTATTTTGTTGCAGGGTTATGTCTACTTAGGCAGGATTAGAGACTCCAGTTCGAAGGCCCATTGCGAGGCTGGCTGGAGGACTGTTATATTTGTTAGTTGATTCTGGTCCCTGACGGTGTTGTTTAAATCGGGTTTGGGTTTTGTCTTTTAACAAAATTAAAGACTGTTTTCGTAAACTTGAACCTGGTTTTTGATTATGTTACATGACTCTGAGGTACCTGCCTTCGGGAGTCGTAACAGTCTCTCTGCTATTTTTGGGAAGAAGGTACAGGAGCCTGAGAATGATTGTATTCAGTTTAAAGAACAGCTCTTTCTCATCAACCACAGGTTCTTAAACCACACTGAAATTCCCTATCTACAATCTTACTTCAGCAGCAAGCAACAATGGACTGTGTGACAGGTTATTCTGTGGACTTCGGTCTGGTTATCGTGTATATGTGATAATTTAGAGTATTATTTTTTTTGTATATTTATTTGTTGTGTTGCTGAGTTAATGTGTCTGCCAAGTCGTAGCAAGTAAGAATTTCAATGCTCCACTCCCGACTCATATGACAATTAAATACTCTTAAGCCTTAACTCTTGAAGTTATCCAAGCTCATGTATGTTTAGGTGAGTGTAGATCAGGTAAGCCAACACTACATGATGGAGAATACTCATAAAGACTTGTCTGCATATCCAAAAGTATTGTTTGATGGAAAATCATCTCCAAAATCATTTCAAGCCACTATGGACAAGATATTGCAAAGCATTTGATCTGGTCTCCACCGTCATCAAGAAAATATATTGTTCAATAGTGTTCTGCTGAAGTGTTCTTTTGCTCATCTCTGACCCTGCTTCTGTCTGTCAGCTGCTAAAAGTTTCATTTGTGGCCTTGTCACCACTGATTACTATTTAGCTTTTCTGGCTGGCATCTCATCTTTCCTCCTTCCCCTCCATAAACCTGAGCGCATTCTAGGTTATATCGATCTTCTAAGTTTCACTGGCACATTTCATGTTTTTTTCATATTTCCCAATATCGTAGAAGGCTAATCAGGCTATTGACTCCATGCTAGCCGTTAGAGTAATCCCATCACCCAGTCCCCCACTTGCTTCTCTGTAACCTATTCTTTCTCACACGCGCATCAACTCCTGATTCGCACATCCACAAGGTGCAACTTACAGTGGCAAATGAATCTATCACCATGTCTTGGCCTGTTGAGGAAACCAGAGGACCTAAAGGAAAGCTCATACAGTCCAAAAGGGAAAGTACAAAATTCCTCATGGCATCTCCCAAAATCAGGATCAAAATTAAATTATTGGCATTGTGTGGTAGCAACCCTGACTGCTGTCCCCCGTTTCTTCCATCTGCGCTTTGATAGTTGATCTAGAATGTATTTTGACACTCTTCTGGTTCAGAATTATAATTTGGAATAAATACTAATCGTTTTGAAATTGCAGTAATTGTTTATGTAGATGGTGTGTCCTTTGCAGCAATTAATTGGTATTTGTCTTGTTCTCCACCTGGTTTTCCTTGTTCTGTCTGGTGCCTCTTGAAAATATCTTCCACTATAACAATATCTTTAAAGGAGAGAGTTAGAGTTCGAGGAATCTGACAGGAAACTTTAGAGATACAAACCTAGGCAGGTGAAGGTACTGTTAACAATGGTGGGGGTAAAGAAATCAGAATCCAGAATCAAAGTTTCTGGTCATTGTAGGGCAAGTGGAGATTTGAGATGTAAGGAAGCATGAAGCCATGAAGGAATTTGAAATGAAAGATGAAAATATTAGAGTTTGCATGTTGCTATCTTGCTGCAGGTACCAGCTGCTTCAATTGCTGAGGAGCTGTGAATGGAATTGAATCATGCACTAAAATCACAAATATCCCCACTTCTGACCATATGATATAATTAAGTTCAATGATGAAGCAATTGGACAGACTTTGCATTTTATCTTAGAGGTTGGAACATGACCTCTAAATTTCACACCAATCTTCCTTTGTGTAATATATGACTCCAATCACTATTATCCTTTCAGTATTATATAACAATTTTCACTTGCTGCCCATTAAGCTTCATTTAACCAGATTTTCCTCAGTCAAATATGACCTTGACCTCAAAAACAGTCATCTCTGAATTTCATGTCTTTGGTCCATGTTGGCACCTTCCATTATTTTGCTGCTGATTGAGAGTCCAATTATTGGGTAGTAATGGCCAAAATGGATTTGCCTGCATTTTGTGAAAGAATAGCTTTCACAAAAACTCATATGTCAGGCTGTTATTCATCGATTACAGCTCGGCATTTAATACTATCATCCCCTCCAAGCTGGTTACCAAACTCACAGAACTGGGTCTCTGCGCATCCCTCTGCAATTGGATTCTCGACTTCCTCATTCACAGACCACAGTCTGTTCGTATTGGTGGAAATGTGTCAGACTCGATACCAATCAGCACGGGAGCACCTCAAAGCTGCGTGCTCAGCCCCCTGCTGTACTCACTCTATACTCATGACTGCGTAGCCAGTCATAGTGTGAACTCCATCATCAAGTTCGCTGACGACACCACTGTTGTGGGACGTATCACTGATGGGGATGAGTCGGAGAACAGAAGAGTGATCGAGCAACTGTCCATATGGTGCCAGCACAATAACCTGGCCCTCAACACCAGCAAAACCAAGGAACTGATTGTGGACTTTGGAAGGAGTAGGATGGGGACCCACAATCCCATTTATATCAACAGGTCAATGGTTGAAAGGGTCAAGAGCTTCAAATTCCTGGGCGTGCACATCTCTGAAGATCTTTCCTGGTCCGAGAACACTGATGCAATTATCAAGAAAGCACATCAGTGCTTTTACTTCCTGAGAAGATTACGGAGAGTGGGTTTGTCAAGGAGGACTCTCTCTAACTTCTGCAGGTGCACAGTAGAGAGCTTGCTGACCGGTTGCATCATTGCTTGGTTCGGCAACTTGAGTGCCCTGGAGAGGAAAAGACTACAAAAAGTAGCTCCTTCCCCACAGCCATCAGGTTATTAAACCTGGCTCGGACAAAACTCTGAACATTAATAATCCATTGTCTGTTATTTGCACTTCATCAGTTTATTTATTCATGTGTGCATTTATGTATATAATGGTATATGGACACACTGATCTGTTTTTGTAGTCAATGCCTACTATGTTCTGTTGTACTGAAGCAAAGCAAGAATTTCATTGTCCTATCAGGGACACATGACAATAAACTCCCTTGAACTTGAACTTGAATAGGAATTGGTAAAAGATAAGATACCAACTGCAGAAGTTGAGAGACCACTCAAAGAAGGTTTGGAAAATTTGATGATGAAGATAATAAATGCATTGATGACAGTTTCATCCACAGACACATTGAGCCAGTGGTGGTTGCTGTTAAGGTTTCATATCTACTATCATTTACTGTTTATCATGTATATTAATTTATCCAATATCTAGCGATGTTACAAAGCTTACCTTCAGTGGCGCTGCGTGTGCGCGACTTTGGTGCCTTTGAGGTGGGGGGGGGGGGCGGGATTAAAATGCCGTTTTCTCCTGTCTCTCGGAGGCGAACTTCCTCGAGCTGCCAGCTGCTGCAGAAAAATGGACCGGATTTCCGTTCTCGGAAGTTTTTTAAAAATAAATAAATAAATAAATAAATAACTGGACAATTTAATCGCTGGAGTTAAATAGAAAGCTACTTCTAACGCCCTCAAAGCCTACAATGGGACGGATCTCAAGTAGGGGACAAAACATAATGTAAGTCATTTATTTTACAAACATACTTGCTTCTTAGGATGACTTTAATCCAAATTTAATTGGTGAAAATTTGATTTTGGCCCCATAGAAACCGGCAGTGTTTTTCTTGCCAATATGGGGTTCAAATTCACCACAACTGCAACGTTCTAATCGATCGCATTCCACAAAAACCCACTCGCAAGATGATTTGAATGCCCATTAATTTACGTGAATTAAACATTAAATTCCTTCCATTTGGCCTATAAATTCATGACAATGAGATTTAAAAATCATGTTATATTGTAAATTCTTGTGTGAATGTTATTTGGACACTTAGGCTATTTAAAAATGTTAACCTTTTCTTAAGAAATGGATAGATGTTTAGATCTAGTAATTGAATTTTGTAATTAGCTCCAATTAGGTAACTAACTAATTATATGCTTGAATTTCAGGTCGTCCAAGTAAGAATTTTCATATTTGTTTCAGAATGCTTCATTCTATAATAACTGAAAATTTCATTCTGTTCTCTTAAATTTTAAGAAAGTTATGGGCTTTTGACTGTCCTCGATCACAGCTTTTGAGTTAAATCAATGGAAAGCAATAGGGAACAAGATGCTGATATCCGAGTATGAAAATGGCCATAACTTTTTTAATACTGAAGATAAGAAAGTGAATTAGTTGTCAAATTAAACTTCTTTTTATGCTTTAACTGATGGGATAAATTGTAGACTTGAATTTTAAAATCTCAAAATTTTGTAACATTGCTACTATATCATCAGCCTCATTTCTGTTGCCATTGTTCTGCATAGTATTCCTATTATTCCTCCCCCAACCTAGCTTTTCTAACATCTTGTAGATCAAACTGTTAACGTTTTAAATACACATCCTTTTTTTGTGGCTTGGTATCAATTTTGCTTTTGTTTTATTACACTCCAGTAACCCACCTTGGGCCAGCTTGGAGTTGTGCAGGCTATATTTTGCCTTCAGGCACAGAGATGCTCTTCCAGTTTTATCCCTCAATTTAAGCAGGTAGAGTCCCAGTACACTGACCTTGGTCTGCAGTCTGATGAGCCAGTCTGACTCTCAAGTCCTGGATCACTGTGGATTTACACTGAATACTTACTCTTCATTTAAATTTACAAGAAGCTTGTTTGGTCCCACGTTAGTTGTCACCGATTGTAACACTTTTACCCCAGAGTCCTTAATCATGTTTATAGCACAAAAGCAATATCTTCTTGCAACAGGAACAAATAATCTTACGTGACTTGAATGGAGTCACTTGTTGTCAGATAGCAACAGCAATGATCCATTTTACATATGTGCTAACACCTTGGCAGTTGCAATGGATGATCACAATATTTACTTTTAGTCTCGAAAATCAACCACATCACTGTCTACACATTCAATCAGGAAATACTGTTTTATTTTCAGAGTCATGAATTTGACAAATCATTCCCATCCACCCACCCATCCTCACTCCCATCTCCACCATAGGGAAACATTGCAACAACCATTTCCAGGTCATTCTCCAGAAATTTGACAGGATATTTGCAGACCTGGGTCACGATTGCATACTGATGTTGGTTGTAGAGGTGTTATCATATTCTCAGGGCAATTTTACTTCTGTAGCTCTGGGGTGATCTTGGAACAAAAGCCTTTAAAGTGATGATCATTGGACATATGAGAGGAATAGATCAGGTAAATGCACCATCTCTTGCCCAGGACCAGAGGATATAGATTTAAGGTGAAGGGGAAAAGATTTAATAGGAATTTAGGGGTAACTTTTTACCCACAAAGGTGGTGGGTGTATGGAACAAGCCGTCAGAGGAGGTAGTTCAGGCAGGGACTATCTCAACAATTAGGAAACAGTTAGAAGGTACATGGAGGGATATGGACCAAACTCGGACAGGTGGGACTAGTGTAGCTGGGACATGTTGGACGGTGTGGGCAAGTTGTACCGAACAACCTATATACACACTGTATCACTCTATGACTCCTAAAATAATCAGCCGTTTACACTACAGTCCTCATCTGGAAACCCTCCCGAGGTACACCTACTCTGAGTTCGTACTTGTAAGTCTGAGTCATGAGCAATCAGTTTTGGAAGCACATGTGGTCCTTGGAAAAACGTACATGCTGCTCCCAATCTAGTTGTTGTCTACCACAGCCTATTGAGTTCCAGTTCTGTCCATTCTGACTTCTCTGCATCACCTGCCCTGTTGCACATTTAACAGTTGGTCCCTGGAACTACCAGTGCTGACCTAAACACTGTGATAAATCAGTCCTGTTGTTCAGTGATTGAAACTGGGCCTACATGAATTACAGCTCTTAAGATTTTTTTGATTGGAGTTTAAAAAAGACCTCTTCTCGTGAATTGCTTTGCAGATTCTTGGTATTGGTTTATTATTGCCATGTGCACCATCAAAAGGATTTATAGGAGGTGCTTCCTTCAAAAGGCAGCTAATATTATCAAAGTCCCACAGCACATCGGCCATGAGATCAGTTTGCTGCTGCTATCACAATCACAATCACAATAATACTTTATTAGCCAAGTATGTTTTGCAGCATACAAGGAATTTAATTTGCCAAGTCAGTTATACAAATAAAAAGCAAAATAAGACACAAAACACATTTTAACATAAACATCCAGCATAGTGACTCCTCCACATTCCTCACTGTGATGGAAGGCAAAAAAAAGTTCAAATCTCTTGCCTTCTCCCGCAGTCAGGGGCCTCGAGCCCTCCATTGACGGGATGATCTTGACTCCCGTAGCCGGCAGTCGGTCCCTCTGCATCGGGGCAATCAGATCCTGAATCGGGGTTATGTCAGCTCCCCCGTGCCAGCAATCGGACCCTGCGTCGGGACTGGTCGATCCTCTGCATCGTTGGAGCTCCCGACATCCACGGCCTCTCCTGAGACTGCGAGCACTGGAGTAAAGTCCGCAGGCCGCGGTTGGAGTGATCCCAGGCAAGGGATCGGCTCTGATGTTAAGTCCATGCCCCTCGGTAGGGCTCAAAGTCAGTCCGAGGAGGCCTCTAGCTCCATCGATGGTAGGCTGCAGAGCGACCGGAGATGCGATCCAGAAAATAATCGCATATGCGGCAAGGTAAGAAACTGAAAAAAACGTTTCCCCCAGCCCCTACATAAAACAAACTGGAGAACATTTACACAAACTTTTAACACACATTAAAAATTAAAAAAAGATGAAAAAACAGATATAGACTGTTGGCGGGGCTGCCAATCATGCGGCGGTAAGAAGAATGTACAGGAGCCTGAATACCATGACCAGCACGTTCAAGAACGGCTTCTTTGCATCAACTATCAGGCTATTGAACATGCAATAACACCATCAGCAACTATGATCTTCTGTAGGCTGTCTTTGGTTGCACTATGGACTTTTATTTTTGCACTATTCAATTCAATTCAAGTTTAATGTCATTGCACAAATACAAGTATAGGTACAACGAAATGCAGTTTAGCGTCGTTCTTAGTGATAGCGATATAGAAAAATAAATACAGAGTGCAGTGGTAGCAATATGGAAAATAAATAAATACAGGGTACAGACAAGTCTATCAGCTGGGCTCCGAGTTCAGCAGTCGGATGGTGTAGTTGAAGAAGCTGTTCTTCGTCCTACTGGTGCGGGACTTGAGGCTCCTGTACCGCCTCCCTGATGGGAGGAGGGCAAACAGTCCATGATTAGGGTATGAGGGGTCCTTGATGATCTTCCCGGCCCGCTTCAGGCACCGTTTTCGGTGGAGGGCATCCAAGGCAGGGAGCGGGGCACCGATGATGTACTGGGCGGTTTTCACCACCCGTTGTAGTGCCTTCCTGTCTGCCACGGTGCAACTGCTGTACCATACCGTAAAGCAGGTGGTCAGGATGCTTTCGATGGTGCAGCGGTAGAAGTTCGTCAGGATCTGGGGGGACAGGTGGGCTTTTTTGAGCCTCCTTAGAAAGTAAAGGCGCTGCTGTGCCTTTTTGATTAGCTTTGAGGTGTTGAGGGACCAGGACAGATCCTCCGAGATGTGTACCCCGAGGAATTTGTAGTTGGAGACCCGCTCCACCTTAGTCCCGTTTATATGGATGGGGGTGTGTCTGCCCCCTCTGTTCTTCCGAAAGTCAACAATTATTTCCTTCGTCTTCTGGGAGTTGAGGACGAGGTTATTGTTGGCACACCAGGTAGTCAGGTGCTGGACCTCCTCCCTGTAGGCTGATTCGTCATTATCACTGATCAGTCCTACCACCGTGGTGTCATCGGCAAATTTTATGATGGCGTTGGAGCCATACTTGGGGATGCAGTCATGCGTGAAGAGGGAGTAGAGGAGAGGGCTGAGCACACAGCCCTGTGGCACGCCGGTGTTCAGTGTTATAGTGGAGGAGGTGAGGTTGTTGACCCTAACAGACTGTGGTCTGTTAGTGAGGAAATCCAGTTTCCAATTGCAGAGGGAGGTGGAGATGCCAAGACCGCTGAGTTTGGTGATCAAGCTAGCGGGTATGACAGTGTTAAAGGCAGAGCTGAAGTCAATAAACAGCAGCCTGATGTAGGTGTTGTTGCTGTCCAGGTGGGTCAGGGCAGAGTGTAGGGCCGTCGATATGGCGTCCTCTGTAGACCTGTTTGACCGGTAGGCAAATTGGTGGGAGTCCAGTGTGGGGGGGAGGCTGGCTTTGAGGTGAGCCAGGATCAGCCGCTCAAAGCACTTAGCGATGACAGGGGTGAGTGCCACTGGCCGGTAGTCGTTGAGACTCCCTGTCGCTGATTGTTTGGGCACTGGCACAATGGTAGATGTCTTGAGGCAAGTGGGGACGACACCCTGAGCCAGTGACAGATTGAAAATGTCAGTGAGGACCAGGGATAGTTGTCCGGCACATGCCCTGAGCACCCGCCCGGGGATGCCATCGGGGCCGGCAGCTTTGTGCTCATTCACCTTGCTCAGTGCGTCTTGTACAGCAGAGGTGGAGAGACTGAGGGGTTGTTCATTCGGGGGTGGAGCAACTTTGATGGTGGGAGTTTTGTTGTCCCGGTCAAAGCGAGCATAGAAGTGGTTTAGCTCATTAGGAAGGGAGGCGTTGTCCGGGGGGGGGGTGTTGACTTTATGGTAGTCGGCAATGGACTTAATTCCTTGCCACATGCGCCTGGGGTCGGAGTTGTTTCGGAAATGCTCCTCAATCCGCTGTTTGTGATTGAGTTTAGCATTCCTAATTCCCTTTTTCAGATTGGCCCTGGATGAGCTGTATCCCTCAGCGTCGCCAGATTTAAAAGCGGCGTCTCGAGCCTTCAGCAGGAGTCTGACCTCCCTGCTCATCCACGGCTTCTGATTAGGGAAGGTCTTTATCACTTTATGGGTGGTGACGTTATCAGTGCAGAATCTTATGTAGTCCAGAACAGTTGAGGTGTATGAATTTATGTCCACTTGGGAGTTAAAGGTGGCCTGGGTGGCAAACAGACTCCAGTCTGTTTGCTGAAACTGTTCCTGTAAGACAGAGACAGCCCATGATGGTTACCTAGTATTACAGTTATTAATTTTGTGTATTTAAAACTATTATATATTATCTCTGTTATTGCATTTACAGGCCCGTTAAGTTGGTGCAAGTAAAGGGCCTGTCCCACTAGCGCGCGATTAGACGCGACAAGCGCGACCTACCGTGGTCGCTTTAGTCGCCCGGCCTCGCGTGACCCTGTCCCACTGCGATCGCCGGAGTCTCGTCGAGTTGTGTGTAGCTGGTGTCGACATCGCGCGTAGTGTCCAAAAACCGACACTGCTTAAAAAATTACGTGCGGCAAAATCCTGTCGCGCAGAACGTGATTAACGTGATGACGTTTTGACGTTGTGCGTCTTCAGCGTGGCGTTGCGTGATGACGTCACTGCCCGACGTCGTGCAACGCGCATGCTCATGCGCATCGTCACGTGATGAAAAATAACGTCCTTCCTTCGGACGTCGCGCGTGTAATCGCGCGCTAGTGGGACAGGCCCTTCACTCGCACCGGGATCGCCTGACCCCCACGCGACCCCCGCGTCCGAATTTGTCGCGCTTGTCGCGTCTAATCGCGCGCTAGTGGGACAGGCCCTTAAGAATTTCATTGTTCCGTTGTCGGTACTTATGACAATGAAACTTTTTTGACTCTTACTGAGATGCAGTGAAAAACTTTGTTTTGTGTGCTATCCATGCAAGTCATACCATACATGAGTCCAACAGGTAGTGCAAAGAGAGAAAGAAAATAGAATGAATAATATGGTGTAGACACAAAAAGCTGGGGTAACTCAGCGGGTTAGGCAGCATCTCTGGGAGAGAAAGAATGGGTGACGTTTCGGGTCGAGATCTTTATTCTGACCAGGGTCTCAACCCGAAATGTCACCCATTCCTTCTCTCCAGAGATGCTGCCTGTTCTGCTGAGTTACTCCAGCTTTTTGTGTCTAACTTCAGTTTAAAGCAGCATCTGCAGTCTGAAGAAGGGTTTCGGCCCGAAACGTTACCTATTTCCTTCGCTCCATAGATGCTGCCTCACCCGCTGAGTTTCTCCAGCACTTTTGTCTACCTTCTGCAGTTCCTTCTTATGTTGCAGGCACAGAGAAAGTGCTGATAAATAAAAGTTTGCGAGCCCCATCGAGGTGGATTGGGACATCGGGAAATTATCGCCAAAACATGAGAGGTCGGTTCAAGAATTATATAACAGTGGGATTTTTTTTTTTTCTTAATCTGGTGATATGTGCTTTCAAGCCTATCGACAGCGGGGACCTCAGAGCCCTGGAGGGAGGCAGCTGGAGCCCTGGAAAACTGCTTGAAATTTACCAGCAGAAAGAATCAACTAATTTCAGCATCCTCTCCCAATAGTAAAAGAAGGCATTACTTCTCTGCTTGTTGATTCCATTCCCTTGTCAAACCAAGTACTAGGTTCAATTTATTTTATTGCCTTATTAATGCTTGCCACGCTCTTGTCATTTGTTTCCATTACTACTTCAAAGAATTTAATGAAACTGTTGAAACATGACCATCTGCTTTTTTTGAATAGAGGAATAACTTTAGAGTTCTGGCTATCTGAGGGAGAGAGTCTGAATATTAAATCATCAAAGCCAGCACAAAACATGGTCTAGTTGGCAGCAGTGATGCCCATCTCTGACATGGACTATTCCTTTTCTACTTTATTTTTGTTATTTCTATTGAATAGCAACATTGCAATTCCTCAAATTGTAAATTCTGACTGTACCAAGATTTTAAACTCGGTCAATTTGTGATGGTGTTTCAATTAGCTCCTATTTGTATCTTAAAAATTGTTGTCATTTCCTCTAGTGACACTGTCTCTAGCTGAATTGTTCTTCCTTCCATTCCTGTAGAATATTTTAGAATTGTTCTTTGATCATTTAATAGCAGACCATCTTGTCTTTTTTATAACTTCTTTCCTAACCTCTGTTTTCATTTTTCAACCCTTCCCTCACAACCTCGCTCACTTGCACTGCAACAGAGTACAAACTATATTTTTTCTAATCTGTGGTGTATTGAAGTTAATAACAAACCTGTCACTCACTCAGAATGCTGCAGATCAAAGCCGCTTAATACTATGAGGGGTATTTAATATTTTTGAAAATAAAGCATCATCTTCAAGGCTGTGCTTTAGTTGATTATGTTAAAATGAGGTTTATCTTTGTTCTGGTATTCAAGAACAAAGATAGAGATGTTAAGATAGAGATATCGAAGACCATCTCACATCTGTTCCATCATCCAAAAAGATCACAGCTGATTTGTTGCCTTTGTACCACTTTCCTGTACTGCATCCCTTTTGCCTGATCCCTCCCTCAGCCAATATATATATATATATATCTATATATATATCTATATATATATATATATAATATATATAATCTATATATATCTATCTATATCATATATATATATATAGATCATATATGTATATATATACATATATGATCTATATATATTATATCATATATATATATAATATGATATCATATGATATCATGTGTGTCTATCAGATCCCCCTTTGGTGAGATTCAGTGACAAACCATTTATAGCATCCTTGGGGAGAGATTTCCAAAGATTCACTACCCTTTAAATAAATACATTTCATCCAATCTCTGAGATCATAACCTCTGTTTTTGGCATCCCAGCTCGGAGAAAATCAGCTCCACGCCTACCCTATCAAATCCGATATGAAATTTGTAATTCTCAATGAAATTGCCTTTCAAACTTCTTAGTTCAAAAGAATAAATGGCCCTGACTGCTTAATCACTCCTCAAAGATAATGCCTCCATCCCAGGAAGCATTTTAGTGAACCTTCCTAGCATTTCCCACTTTTGCAGGTGTGTCCTCCCATAGGACAGGAGACCAGACCAGAGGGAGACACAAACTGCTGGAGTAACTGCGGATCAGGCAGGTTGTAAGTTACCCAACATACATATGAGGTGCTCTTCCTCAGTTGGCGTGTGGTGCTGTTGATCCAATTTCCAAGCACCATTCACGCATCTTTACCATGGACATTCAGTCCCTCGACACCCCCATCCGCCACCAGGTGGGCCTTAAGGCCCTTTGTTTCTTCCTCGAACGAAGACCCAACCAATTTCCCTCTACTAACACTCCCCTCTGGAAGATGTCCTCCTCACCCTCAACACTTCTCCTTTGACTCCTCACACTTTTTCCAAATCAAAGGTGTAGCCATGGGCCCTCGCATGGGACCGAGCTATACCTGCCTTTTTGTCGGGTACGTCGAACAGTCATTATTCCATGCATACAATACCTCTATCCCCCAACTCTTTCTCTGCTACATTGACAACTGCATCGGTGCTACCTCTTGCACCTGTACAGAACACATGGACTTTACTAACTTCACCACTAACTTCCATCCTGCCCTCAAATTCATCTGGACTATCTTGGGCACCTCTCTCCACTTTCCTGATCTCGCTGTCTCTATCGTTGGAGACAAACTATCGACATGTGTCTATTGCATGCCAACCAACTCCTACAGTTATCTGGACTACACTCTTCCCAACTTGCCTCTTTCAAAGATGCTATCCCCTACTCTCAATTCCACCATCTCTGCCGCATCTACTCACGAGATGAGGTGTTCCATACGAGGACCATTCCTCCTCCCTTGACTCCATCCAGGGACCCCGACAGTTCTTTCCGGAGAGACAAAGGTTCACGTGTACCTCCTCCAGCCTTATCTACTGCAATCGGTGTTCCTGATGTGGGCCTCCTGCAATCGACGAGACCAAACATAGACTTGGCAAGCGTTTTGCTGAATACCTATGCTTGTTCCGCCGTGAACTGTGGGATCTCCCAGTCGCTAACCATTTCAACTCCCCTTCCCATTTCCATACTGACCTTTCTGTCCTGGACCACCTCCACTGTTAGAGTGAGGCCACACACACATAGGAGGAACAGCACCTTATATTTCGCTTGTGTTGAATTCTCCAATTTTAAATGACTTCTATATACACTCCCTTCCCCCCCACTTCCTATCCCCCACTGTCCCCTTACTCCACCCTAGTTGTTTAACTAGTACCACAGTTCATCAGATTGTATCCCTCTCGAGATCATACCTTCCCTAGCCAACAATGTACCTTGCCTGAGGTCAATTGTTGCCCCTGGTCCTTCCTTGCTTCTAGATTTTCACCCTCCCACCTGAGTCAAGAGTCAAGCGTCAAGAGAGTTTTATTGTCATGTGTACCTGATAGAACAATGACATTCTTACTTGCTACAGAACAACAGAATATGTAAACATAATACACTGCAAACAATATAATAAACGAGAGGGAAAAAAAAGTTCAGTGTGTGTATATATACATACAAATACACATACAAGTACACACACACATATATATATATATATATATATATATATATATACACATATACACATACACGCACATATGTACACACAAAAAACAAATAGTAGTGCAATAATAATAATAATAATAATCATTTATTGTAGTTCAGAGCTTATTTGAGGTTGTAGTGTTTAATAGCCTGATGGATGTAGGGAAGAAGCTGTTCCTGAACCTGGACGTTACAGTTTTCAGGCTCCTGCACCTTCTTCCTGATGGTCGGGGTGAAATGAGTGTGTTGCCGGGATGGTGTGGGTCTCTGATGCTGCTGGCTGCCTTTTTGAGACAGCGACTCCGATAAATCCCTTCAATGGTGGGGAGGTCAGAGCCGGTGATGGACTGGGAAAGTGTTCACAACTTTTTGCAGTCTTTTTCGCACCTGGGCATTCAAGATGCCGAACCAGGCCATGATGCAACCAGCTCTCTACTGTACACCTGTAGAACTTCAAGAGAATCCTCTGACATACCCAATCTCTGTAATCTTCTCAGGAAGTAGAGGTGTTGGTGTGCTATATTTATAATTAAATCCGTGTGCTGGGTCCATGAAAGATCTACGGAAATATGCATGCCCAGGAATTTGAAGTTTTTGTCCCATTGATATAAACAGGATTATGGGTCCTCATCCTTCCTCTTCCTAAGTCCACAATCAGTTCATTGGTTTTACTGATTTTGAGAGCCAGGTGTTTGTGCTGGCACCATTTGGTCAATCGGTCGATCATACTTCTATACTCTGACTCATCACCATCTGTAATTAGTCCCACAATGGTTGTGTCGTCGGCGAATTTGAAGATGGAGTTCGCACTGCGTCTGGCTAAACAGTCATGAGTATAAAGTGAGTGAGCAGGGGGCTGAGCACGCATTGAGGTGTTCCCGTACTGATTGTTAATGAGTAACCCTACTACTTACTTTCAGTCTGAAGAAGGGACCTGACCTGAAACGTCACCTATTCCTTTTCTCCAAAGATGCTGCCTGATCCGTTGAGTTACTCCAGCAGTTTTGTCTATATCTGAACACCAGTACCTTTAATACATTTGGAATTCTTTGCCATAGAAGGCTGCGGAGGCCGTCATTGGATATTTTTAAGGCAGAGATAGATAAATTCTTGATTAGTACAGATGTCAGACATTATGGGGAGAAGGCAGGAGGATGGGGTTAGGAGGGAGTGATAGACCAGGCATGATTGAATGGCAGAGTAGACTTGATGGGCTGAATGGCCTAATTCTATTCCTATCACTTATGAACTTATGACTATAAATCTCTCACCATTTTACAAATTCTCCATTGTTTTATTTTTCTACCACAGTGGACAACCTTATGTTTTATTCATGACCTGCCATCTGCTGTGCTCTCACCCATCCCTTTACCCTGTCTAGGTTCCTCTGCTTTATATGTTTCCCATGCAGTTGCAGCATTTAAAGGGTGGGTAATTCCTCTCGTTAACATTTTTCATCAAAGGCGCCGTCTAAAGCAAACAAACTGGTAAAATAAACAGCTTATTGTTGTTTATATCTTCCCACTGATCTCACATCAGTGTGAAGACATCAGGGCGGTTGCGGTAGTGCAGCGGTAGAGTTGCTGCCTTACGCCGAATGCAACGCCGGAGGCCTGGGTTCAATCCCGACTACGGGTGCTGTCTGTACGGAGTTTGTACGTTCTCCCCATGACCTGCATGGGTTTTCTCCGAGATCTTTGGTTTCCTCCCACACTCCAAAGACGTCCAAGTTTGTAGGTTAATTGTCTCGGTAAATGTAAATATTGTTCTTAGTATGTATAGGCTTGTGTTAATGTGCGGGAATCGCTGGTCAGCATTGTATCTCTAAACTGAACTAAACTAAATCCTCCAGATTATTCATTTTATATTCAGCATTGTGATATTCTACAGTGGTATAAAAATACATTGCAAATATTAGCATTCTTTTTTCACAGCCCAACAGATACTTAGACAAGAATTTAGCGTAGTCAAACATTGGGTAATTGTTCAAAAGAATTAAATTCAAATAGAATCAAGTGTAACTTTGCCCCTCAAAGCTCAAAGCAGCCAGCAGAGTAAAGTCTGCTACGATGCAGCTTTCTACCCCTGGGTCAGAACTTTTGCTCAGGCTCATCCTGAAGCTTCTGACATGAGCTGTGAGGACAGGAGGTCTGGCTCAAGGGTCGTAAGCTGTGCACTAACACACTCAACTCAGCTGGTGCTTTGAGCTGACCAAGAAAAGCTGCGGGTTTTTCATGAGCCATGGCTTCCCAACTTAACTGTGCAAAATACATGATGAAATTTGACAGCCTTCCTCAAAATAGCTGTAGAACATCTAAATCAGTCAATGGCCAGCGTGCAGCCGTTGTACCATGAGTACTGGCTTGAAGCTCTTACACCATTCCACATGCTTCTGCATTCCACTCTTGGTATCTTCTTCTTGTGTACGGCGTGCAGGGCGGACCACGTCTTCCACCCCACTCTTTCTATGATCTAGTGGTGACAAGATTTGCAACTTATTTTTATCTGCAAACAATTTCCTGAAATCAACAGCAATAGATTCACAGCAATAAATTTTATTTGCTACCAATCTGGTGTCCATGGTATCTTACCAGCTACGAATGACCCGTGATTAAGTTAGCAGACACTTTTCATTTGATATCCCCAGCATCTGCAGTTGGGGTTTAATCTTCCTACACCTTGTCAAATCCATTTCTGAAGTAACATGAGCGAAGGTCAGACAAACCAGTAGCCCATTGATCAAGACATGAAGAATAATTGAATCTCTTTGTGGATCGGTGCCAATGGCTGGACCCTCAGCAGATTGATAGGTTGCAGGAAAATAGAAGGGAAGTTAAAGAAATAAAAATAAGATTGGAAAGCTCTTTCTGCTCTCCCTTCACAGATTACCCAGGCTAGAAAGTTAAGCAATTTCTCTGGGTAGAATTGAAGGGCTTTGTGTGTTGTGGCGTTCAGTACCGCAGAGCTAATGTTGCCCTGGATCAGGGTGATTCATCCAGAGTCATACATTATGGTGAACATGCAGAATTTTACCAGTCTGCTCATGTATTTTGGTGCAAATGTGCTTTGTTGACTACTCAGTTTTTCAATCACAAGGAAAATATTATCTTTAACATGTTCCAAATCAAACCACTGAAACATTTGAATGTTATACATTTCTGTCTGCCTGATAGGCTGAACATATCACACCCACCCGCCCTCACCAAAGTCTTGGTTTTTTAGTTTGTAGCATATTCAAGGAAAAAGTCAGTGAAATTTTAAGAAGATATTTTAACAGGAAGGGGCTATTAGTTTCTAAAATGAATGTTTATTTCTGTTTTCTCACCTACATCATTGCTTGTAAGAGCTTTGGTTTGTTAACTACCTTCAGCGCCATTGGGTATTTATAATGCTCCCTAACCCATCTGTCTATCCATTTGCAAACTTTGTGGAGTATATTCAGAACATTTCTACATGGGCAGTCCTTCACAATTGACAATGACTTGCTTCCACTTCAGCTTTGTAGGATGTAAGGTGGTTGAAGAGATCTGGCAAGGACTGCAGGCTCGTCTGTAGGTGGGTTCGTAGGTACAGTATTTGATTACACTGGTGGGCAGATAATTTGTGTCGTGGTGTGTGGCCTCAGACACTTTGCCAGGGCTCCTTGTACGCCTGACACTGGTCCTGACTGGGATTGGCTCTGTTACAGGCTTTCCTGGTTAGTATCAGTGCCTATATGCCATCATGCAGCGAATGTAAAATGGGTACCAATATCTGTGGACATCTGAACATGCGTAGTGTGTTCCATAGTTCCTACTGACTGATCGTCACTAAATGGCTTTGTGAGATCAAAAAGTACTACATATCATGGTTGGTACTGCTTTCTGCATTTTTGTTGGCATTATTGCTGGGTGGACCCTGTTCACTGTGCCTCCAGCATTCATAATGCAAATTCAGTAGCAATAAGTGAGTTCGGTATTCCAAAAAAAAAAGGAATCATGGGATTTGTCAAATGTCACTCGCTATAAAGAAAAAGCGAACAAAGCACTGGCTGCAACTGTGTATAAATTCTTATCTTTATTCATGAATTATGTGTAAAAATATATTTAATCTGAGGAACTGGGGTGCCAGATAGCGGGAGAGAGGGAGCAGATGCGAGACAGGGGGAGGCAGAGAGACATTCTTGGCGCACGCACAGTCCCGTGCCTCATCCGCAGCCTGGATTGAACTCAGGTCCCCGGCGCCACCAGCACTGCTGGACAGGGATGGAGACGGACACCCAGGAGGGGACAGGAACAGCCCAGCAACAACTCAATAATGCCCGCAGGGACAGAGAGCCGGGCCCGACCTCGCCGGTCCAGGGCTGCCGGCTAACCCAGTGGGATAGGCATAGCCGAGCTGGAGCCGGCAACTGCAGTGTCGGCTACAAGTCTGAGGCTGCCCCGCCAACCCAAGGCCACCCCGGAGTCCTCCGGACAGGGTCAGGACACCCGGGAGGAGACGGGGACAGCCCAGCAGCAACTCAACAGCGTCCGCAGCAATGGAGACCCAGGCCTGACCCCGATCATGGACGAAACGCAAGCCTGCACACAATGCAGCACCACAGTTGCCGAGAATGTTTATAGCGAGTGACCTATGACCTGGGCATGTGCAGTTGGAATACCAAACTCACTTATTCTTCAGAGCAGGGAGGAGGCATTTAAGGAGGACTCCAGTGATGATATTTCCAGAGGCAGAACCTTGCAGTTACCTCATTTGTCTCCTTTCTTGAAGATAGTTATGATCACAGCATTACTGATGACGTCTGGTGAATCCTCCTGCCCAGATATGGCTAATGAAAAATGATGGATTCATGACTGATGCTGTTCACTTGCTCAGATTTTGATCAATGGAGATAGTGTTTGCTCCTGCGGACGTGATACTTTTTAGTTGCGATATGACCTTTTAAGCATCTTGACAGTCAGGAGTGATGCTCCAAATAAATTGCTGTGGAATGGAGTAGCAGTGCTCAAGCAGAGTCCTGGTTGTTGCTATCTTTAGAGTGTTCTTTTCTACAGGCATTGACTTCCTCTCTGTTCCTACTAAGTGTTGAACCAGTTTCGGTTCTCATTGGGACAGAGTGTTTGGGATGTAGAAAGTCTGTCTGAAGAATCCACATCTGTCATGTGTAATGTAAGGGTTAAGCAGCCTGTGTCAGCTAAAATGAAGTTGCCAACTAACACCCATATCCATGCTTTGCAGCTAAATCAGCAGCACCGGATGTCAAGCAAGCAGGCTCACTTAGAAAGACAATTAGATGTTTGGGAAATGCTTGGGCTAATGTGGAAGAACCAGTAAATCATGAGGCCTTCTGCAAGGTCACTTTTATCTTCTCAAAGACGCCCAAGACTAGTTCAGTGTCTGATGACAAATAACTCTTGTTTTTGACTCTAAGGAGGACAGCCAGTTTTAAAACAGTTAACAGTTATTATTAGATTAGGGTAGAAGCACGGGGCTTTGGGGTATAAAAATGCTTGTGAACATGAAGCACAGGGCTTCACCTCTGGCCGAATTCCCGGAACAGCACCTGGACATACAGGTTCTTCCAGCAATCTCCTGTCCAAGCTTTTAAACAGAGTTCCCAACAAGCTTTTAAAGCTACAATCTTTGAGACTGAAGAACGATGTCCTATGTCTCTTCAGGATTTTCTGCTGTTATTTATATAGTGTCGCTTATTTGTGTTTTATTGTTGCTTTACCTGAAATTGTATTGCTATTCTATTGCTATCTTCTCGTTGTTTTACTGTTACTTGATTAAATGTTTGTGATTTAAATTATATATTACCTGAGAGTTCTTCCTCCATCATTGATTTGAATCCTTGAAGGCTACTAGTATTCCTCTACATCATATCAGTGAGCAAGTAGCTGAGCTCCCGGCTCTCTTTCCATCCATCATCTATTCTTTAGTGCAACATCTCAGTGGTTGATCCTGTAGAATGAATTAACTTTGGTTCATGAAAACACATATTATAGTCACTGGATTTTAGAAGGATGAGAGGTGACCTTATAGAAACATAGATAATTCTTAAGGGATTGGACAGGCTAGATGCAGTAAAATGTTCCCCATGTTGGGGGAGTCCAAAACCAGGGTTCACAGTTTAAGGATAAGGAGTAGGCATAAGGGATAGGCCATTTAGGATTGAGATGAGGAACACTTTTTCATCCAGAGAGTTGTGAATCTGTGGAATTCTCTGCCGCAGAAGGCAGTGGAGGCAAATTCACTGGATGTTTTCAAGGGAGAGTTAGATTTAGCTCTTAGGGCTAATGGGATCAAGGGATATGGGGAGAAACCAGGATCATATTGAATGATCATATTGAATGGCGGTTCTGGCCTGAAGGGCCGAATGGCCTACTCCTACACCTAATTTCTATGTTTCTAACACATGGTCTTCGGTGCACATTGGCTCACCCTTGTAGTTTCAGATGGGGGCAAGGGGGGGCTTCTATTCCTGCTTGTGTGCTGTACCTTGGCCCTCAGGTGCATTGTAGAGCAGTTTTCTCACTCTGTGGACCAATAATGGCATGCTTCCATTCCAGGATTGTTTTATGCCTGTTGTTAATTAGCTCTTCAGTCTCCTTGAAATTCCATGGCCAGTCCTCATTTTTCTTGAAAGATAAGTTGTTTTTTTTCCCCATGCCAATTATGGTGGACTTCAGTGCAGACTATAAGCTGGGGAATTCTACAGTTTTTGAGGGGTGAGAATTTCCATGTTGCCTCGGAAGAGCTCTCTTTGTGGGGCTCTTCAAAACTGCAGATTTCATCTTCATGTGGCAATGTTTTGGCCCATGTTGATGGAGCGAATAATCAAGTAAATTCAAGTCCAGTTTATTGTCATATGCACAAGTCTGGTGCAATCAAATCTTGCACTTAATAGAATGGATTTGGCAGCAGTCAGTTCAGCAGTCGTCCCTACAAGTTACGCCCTAAGAGTGATTTAGATATCTTTGAGGTCCCATGCTTAGAAAATGATAAAACCTAACGGGAGTCAGTAATTCTACAGGAGGTTGGCGCTGTTGTTTATGCAGATTTTATCACTCACATGTCAGACTAGTGAATTCTTGAAGAATCTCACTCCGTGAAGTCTCTATGTTGCATTTTCAATTTTCCCTGCAGAATAAGGAGCTCCCAAAGCTTTGTTCTTGAAACTGGCCATCTCGTCTTACGCAATCCTGATGTCAATACACCTGAGTTCCTAAACAATGATTGCAGGGTGATGCTCAGGTATGTCGTGGTTGTGCATGTACATGAGGAACCTGACATTCCAGGTCCTGAACTTCATTTTGTGGAGTGACGGTGGCTTGTGTACAGCTTCTCGCAATGTGGGGTAGCTGTGGTATACCTGCTACCACATGGACTTCACAGAGCAAGGTCCTCAACCAGTGGCAATGGCAACCAAGATGATGCAAGACCAAACTCTGCTGCATGGCGAATAAAGTCAATTAGCAGCTCAATGTCACCTGTCAAAAAGCAATAAACATGGGCCATGTTTGCCAAAGGCCAGGAACGTGGGCCAGATGTGCATCAGAGCCAGATGTCAGGAATGTTGGCCAGATGTGCGATGGTGCCAGAGACCGGGAATGAGGACTAGATGTGGGCCGGAGCCCGAGGTCAGGAACGTTGGCTAGGTGTGCATTTTGAGCTGGGGTTTCTGCTGGTGCACCTGCGGTTGGGTCTAGGAGCTGGTAACTAGCGTATAGCTGCGAGAGTGGGTGGGAATTTGGGGAAGGGATAATGAAGTGAGTATGGGCACGGTGGACAGGATTTCTTGTTCTTAAACCCACACCTACTGTATGTATGTGATTGAATGACGTGCACACAGTGGGGTCCTGAGCATGTATGCCACCTATTTGGGACATATAACCTGGAAATTGATACTGACAAGACTTGGGCAGGGTGGGTTCACTTGTGGGGGTAGGTCACAATTTTAAGTTCTTGAAATTTTATTAGATTGATTTAATAAATGTGTACCTTTGGTACCATAGATGCTGAATGTTCTTAAGTTCACGTGATAGGAACATAATTAAGCCAAATGGCCCATTGTCTACTCTGCCATTCAAGCATGGATGATCTATCTCTCCCTCCTAACCCAAAACTCCTGCCTTCTCCCCATAATCCCTGACACCCATACTAATCAAGAATCTATCTCTACCTTAAAAATATCCATTGACAGCCTTTCACAGCCTTCTGTGGCAATGAATTCCACAGATTCACCACCCTCCAACTAAAGAAATTCCTCTTCATCTCCTTCCTAAAGGAACGTCCTTTAATTCTGAGGCTATGACCTCTGTTCCTAGACTCTCCACAGCCATGCTATCCAGGCCTCTTAGTATTCGGGAAGTGTCAATGAGGTCCCCCCTCATCCTTCTAAACTCCAGCAAGTACAGGCCCAGTGCCATCAAAATCTCATCATATGTTAACCGACTCATTCGTGGGATCATTTTTGTAAACCTCCTCTGGACCCTCTTCAGCGCAGCACCTCCTTCCTCAGACATGGGGCCCAAAATTGCTCACAATATTCCAAATAATTGATCAGGCCACACCTGGCATATTGTGTAAGTTCTGGTCACCACACTGCAAGAAAGATCTGGTAGCATCAGAAAGAGCACAGAAGATCTTATCTCGAATGGCGGGCATTATGTAGAAGGAGAGGTTAAATAGGCTAGAATCTCTGAACAGAAGGGGCTTTGGAATTAACTAATGGAAGTTTCGTCATTCCAAAGATGCACAGGTTTGTAGGTTAATTGTCTTGAGTTTGTATACTTGGTATAAGTGTAAATTTTCCCCAGTGTGTGTAGGATAGTGTTAATGTATAGGAATCTCTGGTTGGCATGGTGGGCCAAAGGGTGTGTTTCCATGCTGCATCTCAAAGCTAAACTAAACTAAATAATAATGAGGACACCAGAAACTGCAGATGCCGGAATCTTGAGCAAAAAACAAAGTGCTGAAGGAACTCAGCAGAACAAGTTGGATTCTGTTTCTGTGTTGTACAACTGCACGAATCAAAGCAAAACAATTAAAGGTCAGTGGCATGGAAAATGTCTATTCTTTTAATAATTTAAGTTTAATTTAAATTGTAAAATATTCAATGATCAAAATAAATGATAGGTTGTTGATTTGATATAGACTCAACGACAATTGAATTTTCGGGCTGATGACGACTAACATAGTTTTCAGGTAAACACTTGAAACTCCAAGTCATTATTTCCTGCATTTTAAGTAAGGTACATTATTTCCATTATTTGGTTGCAATTTCAATGGAAACTTAAATTGTTTATAAGTTCAATCTTTTGTGCCTTCAAAAATGTTACATAAAATATGTAGCTGGTTATACATGATTAACGCGCAATATTTCACATGGGTGAAACTCAGAAGTGATTTGGTTTGTCACATAACTTTCCTGGAAAAATTATAGATTGCTGGTGTAAATGATTTTGTTCCCGACTGGTGTGTGACATATTGCTAACTATAAACATTTATTATTCTTTGAATGAATGCGCTTTTTCTCAGTGTATGTCTTGAAATTATTTCACATCAATTAAAAGTTGTGACAGAATTTTTGTATTATCTTTGTCAAAAATTTGCCCTGAATTTTGAACATTTCACACATTTCGAACAAGACACACTTAACATATTTTGGAAAGAACATAATGTTCAGGTCTTCAGCTTGCCATTTAGTGCTTCTCATTGTACACTGACAGTGTTTGTACAATTGAAACCATTATGTATCACTCACAGGTAATGCCAAGGAAGGTACAGTACATGTAGCTTTTAAATGGATTCATCTAACAAGTACATGCCATGGAGAAGCAAACTTGTGTTGTGGGATCTTCAGATGTGGCCTCCTCTGCTGCCCTATCAATTTTGGATGGCTTGGTACCAGTCGACAGGGTTCTGGGGTTGCTGACGAGTCCCATGCAGGATTAGAAGAATCTGTCATGGATGGGGCAGGCGATAACACAATCAGCTCTAATACAATTAGTAAAATAGTTGCATGATGAACGTAAAAGATTGTGCTTTAATGCCTTAACCTAACAACTAAAATAAGAATGAAATACACCACAAATGATTTTTAAAAATGCATGATAACTGTTCATAAATCCCTGGGAAAATGGATACGTCATGAAGCAAAATTGAACTTTAAGATGAGGATCGTACCAACTGCAGGAAGTCTATAGGCACCCAGAATACACCATGTGCCAGGTGAAATCCCACGACTTTGCCAGGAAACTCATGCCAGTGTTGACAGACTCGCCACATTTCTGGTGGTGGAGAAAGAACCATTGCCGCAGGTCAGTGACATACTGTAGCATGTGAAACATAGAAACATAGAAAATAGGTGCAGGAGTAGGCCATTCGGCCATTTGAGCCTGCACCGCCATTCAATTTGATCATGGCTGATCATCCAACTCAGCATCCTGTGCCTGCCTTCTCTCCATACCCCCTGATCCCTTTAGCCACAAGGGCCGCATCTGACTCCCTCTTAAATATAGCCAATGAACTGACCTCAACTACCTTCTGTGGCAGAGAATTCCACAGATTCACCACTCTCTGTGTGAAAAATGATTTTCTCATCTCGGTCCTAAGAAGGGTCTCGACCTGAAACGTCACCCAGAGATGCTGCCTGTCCCGCTGAGTTAAGGGGCTGTCCCACTTGGGCAACCTAATCCGTGAGTTAAGAAGAGTGTCTTCAATCCTCACGCTCGAGAGCACTCGCCTGGAAAGCCTCGAGCTGGATCGACCGCCCGTGTTGAAACCGCGAGCTGGATCGACCGACTGCACACGCACATACACAAACAATCACATCGTGAAGGCGGGGGAAGGGAAAGCCAACGAACTCTGTCTGCACGATGATGAGGAAGATAAAATGGCTGCCAAAGTGTACAGTAAGTCCTTTAGAGAGCGTGGGGGAGGGGTGTGGGGAGAGAAACGGAGAGGGGAGAGGGGGGGGGGGGAAGAAGGGAAGAAACGCTTTTAAGAAGTTTAATAAAGTTTAGCGGACATTTTACCCACCGGTAGGTTTTCCTTGACCCTGAAAACTCCAATGAGCCAATCAAAATGCCGGGTCAGCGAAGGAGTTTGCTACGGCTGCCCTCGAATGCCGGTAACTAAATAGCGACCCCACTCCACTGCACTACGAGTCAAAAAGAACCATGCAGACCACATTTTTCGGAATTTTTCAACATGCTGAAAATGTTTCCGCAACCTACCCGAGGCCACGAGTATTCGGGAACTTCCCTCGTGCATGAAGGAGAGTTCCAGCAACCTCATAGGACTTCCTAGGACCACGTGTCGACCATGCTGCGAGTTTGAAGGTCGAAGACACTCTTCTAAACTCGCAGATTAGGTCGCCCAAGTGGGACAACCCCTTTACTCCAGCACTTTATGTCTGGCTTCGGTGTAAACCAGCATCTGCAGTTCCTCCCTACACTGTCTTGCCTTCTGCTGGTAAACAATAGAATTCCCTCCAAATCTCCTCATTTTTCTTGGTTTCATTCTTCCTCAGAGCCTATCTTTTTTTGACCAACTGTTGCAATTATTAACTTGAACAGCTTGCAATCACGTTTTGTTTGCTAATACTCCGGCAATGACCTTTTGGCTCCTTCATTACTTTATGACCATGTTGCTATCCCATGTTTGGTTGCAGAGAGCCTTGTGGACCTTGTACTGATCCAATAGTTGATTTTACTTCGGAGTCATGTGAGTGATTCCGTGAAGATCCCCGCCAGTGCGCATGCTCGTCATTATGCCTTTCGCATGGCTCAGCGACTGACTGGCAGGTGCAACAGTCCTGCCAACGGTAAGCTTAAACATGCAGGTAAGTTTTCTATTTCTTACCAGGTTCTGTTTTCTCTTGCAGGAACCTCTTCTTATAAAGGTTTCCTGCTGGATATTGTCGCGAAGTCCGTCGAGCCGCAGGGAAACCAGCTTGGGCTGTGGGGAGACTCCGGTCCGAACCGCGGAAGCGTGGGAGCCGGCGGCCGTCGAGTTCGCAACTCCAGTCGCTGAAAATGCGGTCAGCGGCTTCCAGACCACTGTGGATCCCGTGAAGGGGTAAACCCAAGAGGCAGTATTACTACCAGAGTCGCTGACAATGCGGTTAGCGGCTTCCAGACCACCAGAGTCGCTGACGGTGCGGTCAGCGGCTCCCAGACCACTGTGGTTCCGGTGGAGGGGTAAACCCAAGAGGCAGTATTACCACCAGAGTCGCTGACAATGCGGTCAGTGGCTTCCAGACCACTGTGGATCCCGTGGAGGGGTAAACCCAAGAGGTAGTATTACTACCAGAGCCGCTGACAGTATGGTTAAGCTGCTCTCACACCGCTGTGGTTCCCAGGACATGGGGTATAACCAGTGGTCAGGCCTATGGACTCGGGATGAGTTGGGCCGGAAGGGCTCCCCTCTGGTGATGCTTAACAGTTTGGAAACTGGATGGAGCTCCTAATGGAGAGGATGTTCCACCAAGACACACCCCAACAGGAGGAGTAGTGTCAGCGCCGGCCTATTGGAGAGCCCGTGCCAGCAGCACCTAGTCAGGGCTGCTTAATGTCTCCCTCTTGGAGGAGGAAAGCATGCGGGGCCAGAATTATTCTGCCGCCGAGTACGTTCCATTCTGGTATAGGTCTCTTGGGAGGCCATATCAGTGCAGGTACCCTCAGGGGCCTGAGCCAGCACTTGTTCAGGGCTGTCTACGATCTCCCCCTTTATGGAGTGGAGTGCAAATGGTCAGTAGGTAACTGACTTCAAATTCTAAAGTATGTCCGTGGAACATACGGGAGCACATGTGTATGGGTTCAAGGCAATCCATGCAGATGAAGGTGTTGCTGCCAGAAGAGTTGGTTACCAGCCACTGGCAGAATACCTGGAAGGGGTCAGATTTCCCCTCACGCTACAAGCGCCGGCAGTGAACAGAGCTCTAGCCACTGAATCTTCTATTCAGGTAACACCTATTTAACAGGAAACAAAAGCTGTCGGACCTATCAAGGTACCATGACGAGCAAAGCTTCATCGGTTCGGCGACAACACACTCCACGCCTCCATTGGCAGTGAGCGGTTCACTGAAGCTATGGCAGCGGGAAAGCTAGACGTTCCACGCACTCTACCAGTCCTACTCTATAACCAGGCAGGTAGGTGCGTCCGGCACTTAAGAAACATGGGGTAAGTGGACCATTTACAAGTTGGTAATTTTACACTTGCTTGTACAACACACGTATGGTTAAGGCATTGTCACCTAACCATGTAACACTGCACAATACTAACATTCCAAGCAGGTTTGGAATTAGGGCCAGTATTGTCTTTTAAGGCAGGCTCAGTATTATGGCCAAGATCGCTTCGAGTCAGGATCGAAATATGGCCAGAGTTGTTTTTCACGGCAGGCTTAGAATTATGGCCAGAGTTGCCTTTAGAAGCAGGTTCAGAATTATGAAGTAGGCTCATTATTATGGCCAGGATTGTCTTCCAAGACAGGCTTGGAAATTGGGCCAGGGTTGTCTTTCCAGGCAGGCACAGAATGATGGCAGACGTGGCCATTCATTGTTAAGATGGAGAAGGTTTTGTAACTTGTATGTGCAGTATAAATTTTCCGAATAAGAAACTTTGTTCCTGACTGAGTTTCTTAAGGATCTCAAAGATACATTCTATTCAGTTCCCATTCACAGGGACCACCGGAGACATTTGAAATTATCAGGAGAATGATAACAGTAATGATAATTTGCTAATGATGAGGCAATGATAACAGTAGTAATAACAATAAAACATTGCAAGATGGGCTAAATTATTTACCCAGGTATTTACAAAATTACTAAAATCGGTGCTTCGGCTACTCAGTGTTCAAACTTGTTATCACTAGTCTGGATGATATTTTAACGTTCTATTTGCAAAAATCAATTGTTCAGCCTTAAACTATATTTGAGAAATTCCAAGAAAGAGCTTTATAGGATCCTTCATCTATCCAGTTAAAATTAAGTAGTTACCAATAGATTTGTTGGTCATTGGGATTACCTTCAACTATTAATTAGCCTGTGACTCTACCCTGGAACAAGAGATTGAAGATAATGGGAACCTGTAACAACCTTGTTGTTATAAGCAGCCGTCTATTCATCAAGAGTAATTGGCAATATAGTAGCTGTGTTTCAGCTGTGAAGTAGCAACCTCGCAAGTGTCGGCTAGGTCATTGTTAAACAGACCTATGCTATTACCAGCTGAAGCTAATAAAGTCATAATGATGGACGAACACTCTTCAGCATTGTGCCACTTGTTTGGTCAGTAAAACTCAGGTATATTACAAACTGATGCTAAGTGCTCTAAGGTGGAAAATTGCGAATGTCACCTCTAGTTCGGAGGTGGAGGAGATTTATATCAGTTGCCAATTCTTCAGTTATTGCTATCAACTAACTATAGACCCTAGGTACATTATATGGGTAAAGGGTTATGGACCAAATATAATCTGCATGCTCAACTTCAGGTTGATACACAATGGTGGTGGCATATGTTAGTCACATGGGTGCAATCAAGTAAAAGCATCCTGTACTAATTTACATAATCTCATTTGCCACTGGTGTATCATCAAGTACAGATCAATGACAACACAGAATGAGTGTTGGATCACAAAGTATTTATGAAATTATGGTTCGATGGAACATCGAATATTGATGTGATATTTCATGCTTATTCACGGCTGCAAAACTATGTGGCATAACAGTGGCAAGAGATGTATTATCGCTACATGAAGGAGGAATGTTCGTTATGTCTTCCTCCATTTTGCCCATCAGTCGGATCTTGAAATAAGTCAGCAAGATCCCGCTTAGGCTTTTGTACTGGCTGACTGGACTATGCAGCCTTGATTCCTGTATGTCAGAAATATTAATACAACCTTATACAGTTATTCTAAATGTACAGCTTTGCTGGTCAGCCTGTGGCTCGGAAAACTAGCTTCTGCATGATAAAATCAATTATTCTTTTGCAGATTCTGAGTAGACTGCTCCTACGGCTGGGGTTGTCACACCAACCCATGTATGTAGTACTCACTGCAGAGGGCAGGGAGAGCATCCCAAAAAAGCAGTACAGTTTTCGCCAGGAGATGGGAAGAGCTTTGTTTAATGCTATGTTACATTTAATACGGTACAGATACTGATGACCATAAGTTCATTTTCCAGTAGGTCTTTGACAATAATTGAGTTATAGGGCCATTAACTGTGCTTAATGTGCCTTCCCATCATATTTGCTGCAGCGAATTGGATCCATTCTGTCGGGCTCACCCCAGATATCAAGTTTGTAAAGGATCATTAACACAAGTTCCCCCAGGACAAGTACAGGGCAGTGTGCTGGCACTGCTTCACCGGGGGCTCCTGCAACATCCTAGCTTTGGCCATCTCATAAGGTGGTTATCCTCATGGCGCTGGTTCCAGCGCAACAGGTCCAGTGACTACACAATTGTGACTGGACAGGTTGGTTACATCTGCAAATAATATTATATTTATGTTTTAGTTAAGCAGAGCAGAAGGGGAATCGGGTCCCAAATTAGATTCATGACATATTCAGGGACTTTCAGTTATGTGAGGTCACACATTTACAACAATATGTCAAGGTCACCAAGAGCCTAAAGGCTCTGAACTAGCAATGTTGTTAGTTCCAGAAAAGCTTTATAAGAAGATGTCAGTTCAGACCATCCCCAGAGGTGAAACGGGGTTTGGTTTATATGGGAGTAGATACGAATTAAATCACTCCACCAGGTCTGCTATAACATCAGTAGCAAGGGTTATTTATGTTCCACTGGACCACATCCTAGCAGCTGCAGGACGGTCTAACGAGCGAACCTTCCAAACACTTATAATAACCCATTGTCAGACCAGGGTTTTTTGCCAACTCTATTTTACATTCAGTTGTATAGTCCCTCTCGGATGAGAGGGGTTACTATTATGATTATTTATTCATTATGAATGTTTCCCTCATACTGTCAATGAAGCAGCAGTGGTTGTGTAGACTCGTTTTTCACAGCATGAAATCACAGAGCTTTGAAATCTTCACGGAATCACTCACATGACTCCGAAGTAAAATAGTAAGATTAAATGAGAACTTAGCAGTTTGAAGTTTGATCTTTATTTTATGAGGAGTAACCATGAGGGATTACGTGCCCTCCGCTCCCAACCCTCATATCGCAAAGGTCATCTGGTAGTTCTAGATTTATAATGTTACTATGTCACTTCAATTACTGTTATCTGTGATTTTACACTGTTGCTTTGAAGATTGACGAGCATGCGCACTGGCGGGATCCTTCACGTAATCCGTCATCGTTACTCCTCATATAATAAAGATCAAACTTCAAACTGCTAAGTTCTCGTTTAATCTTACTATTTTGGCCACTGTTTTTTGGGGAAAAATCTACTTACTTCACCTATCACCATACATTGCATTTTACTATATTAAAAAAAAACTAGTCCGGTACTACATCAATCTGTATTCGTAGACCAACTGCCTGCAACCTAAAAATTAGAATACTAATCTTAGCTTCTTTTATTTTTATTGCAGGTGTGAGGAAGTAACGGTTGGAAGAATCCAAATTTAGAGGGTGACAGCCTATTACCGAACAATTTGTGTTGGATTTGAATTAAATATTGTGACTGAGAAAATGATTACATTCTGACTTTTCTGGATTGATGAACTATGAAAGGTTTTATTAATTGTTTAAATAACAAAAAGAACAAGGAATAATATTCTAGAGAATTCCAATGTTGCACCTTGTTTTGTGCCTCTGGAGCATGCAGAATGATATTTTATGCTCTTGTGCTATTGCCAAGGGCAATTTTATGTTGCTAAGTAACTTCCTGAGTTGGATTATGTAGGCAATACAGTTAATATCGATTAAAATATATAGACACAATTAAATTGTACTTATCTTTTTACAGCGTCAGGGGGAAGAACAGTTACGGGGCAAGGAAGATATATTTTCAATACATTACATACTTTGAAGATAATCTAGATCAAGGGATCCTTTTGATTCCACAAAATGAAATAATTTATGTAAATGACATTAATGTTCAAGCGAGTTTCAATTTGTTATTATACTGTTGGTATCCTGGCCAACGATTATCCTTGAACAATTATAACTTAAACTATTTATACCCATATCTTGTAGTCTTGCTTTTCTTAATGTAGCTGCTGTGCTTCCATTCTTTACCACAGCAATTGCATTTCAAAGTGTAGGGGCCTATCCCACTTAGGCGATTTTTTTTAAATGACAGTCGGTGACTGTCATATTCGTAGCAGGGCGACAAAAACGGCAACTGGACCCCCCTACGACAATGTCTACAACAACCTACCACCTAGTCGACGTCAAGCTATGGCAAGCTACCAACAACCGCCGACCCATTAGGGCGTCCACCTACGACCACACCTACCACAACCTAGATTCAGTCGCCGGTACCTGTCGCCAGTTGACATAGGTAGTCACCAATGGAATTCACCGAAGTCAGCACCGGCGACAACCTACGTCATCCTAGCGATGCCATCCTGGCGATAACCTACACCAGCACCTACGTCAGGAGAAGTCAAGCTACGCTCATTGACTTCAAGCCAACTGTCGCTGACTGTCGGTGAAATGTTTTGAACGTTTCAAAATCCAGCGGCGACCAGAAAAACGCTACGATTCTTTGGACGACTGAGCGGACTACTCACGACCATACAGATGACACACCGGTGACCATGTGGTGACAGCCTAGTCACCTATAGTCACCTAAGAAATTGCCTAAGTGGGACCAGCCCATTACTCATCCCATTTGATTTCATGAAAGGTGATGTACAAGTCAAACTTCTCCATTTCGAATGAATTATGTCTACCAGCCAAGGGTGAGTTGAGAGAAATGTCGGCATGAAAGTCTAAATACACACCATGTTCAATCACTGCAAAACAGCAATCTGCCGAGCAAACAGTACACTAAGCTATATTACCAAATCAATAGAGTTTAATACTGTAAATGTCACGATGAGAGTCGTTTAATACTCCCATCAAATTTTAGCTGGAGTACAGCATTTAAGTTTGGCCACCCAAGACGCATTACGATCAAAGCTCAGTACATGGTGCGAGGGGGTCAGATTTCCTTCAATTTATGTAAAATGGAATAGGAAAGTTTAATGTAAAGCATCTTTCCAAGTCAAATCATGGAAGGGAGGAGGACACGGACACAATCTGATACAGATCAGACGCAAGTCTAATCTCTGTGAGCACTGGATATTTTACGAGATGATCTTATGGATACTGTAATTGGACTGAATTTCTGGGGTGGGTTGAGATGTAACAGGATGCAATAATAAGTATTATTATACCCTTGAGTACGGGTGACAGGAACTTGGGTGGAAGGATGCAATCAGTGTGTTGTGATGAATTCCTTCATATGTTTGTTGCATGTTTATGGTTAGTGGCATTGGCCATTCCTAGTGGTGGTTTAAGCTATTTATAGTTGGGTATATGTCCAATCTATTTTTTATCTATTTATATATTAGTATTACCCAGCAACAGAACCAACTTGGATAATTTATTTCTCAGATGTTCTTCCATGCTGCTATCCAATGTTTTTGAATGGAGGCCAGGAAAGCATGCATTTTAATGCGGATAAATGTGAGGATATCCACTTTGGTGGCAAAAACAGGAAGGCCCATGTATGTACTTTCATATAGAACAGGAAGCCCCTGTATGTACGTACAACAGGAAGGCAGAATTTAGAATGATGAGAGGGGATCTTATTAAAACATATAAGATTATTAAAGGTTTGGACATGCTAGAGGCAGGAAACATGTTCCTGATGTTGGGAGAGTCCAGAACCAGGGGTCACTGTTTAAGAATAAGGGGTAGGTCATTTAGAACCGATATGACGAAAAACGTTTTCACACAGAGGGTTGTGAATCTGTGGAATTCTCTCCCTCAGAAGGCCAATTCTCTGGATGCTTTCAAGAGAGAGTTAGATAGAGCGCTTAAAGATAGTGGAGTCAGGGGATATGGGGATGAGGCAGGAATGGGGTACTGATTGTGGATGATCAGCCATGATCACAGTGAATGGCGGTGCTGGCTCGTAGGCCTAATGGCCTACTCCTGCACCTATTGTCTATTGTCTATAATATTATCGAGGGGATCCATCGAGGGGATTTATCACAGTTGCTGCCTCAAAAAGGCTGGCAGCATCATCAAGGACCCACACCACCCTGGCCACACTCATCTCCCTGCTACCTTCGGGTAGAAGGTATAGGAGCCTGAAGACTGCAACAACCTGGTTTAGGAATAGCTACTTCCCCCACAGCCATCAGGCTATTAAACCTGGCTCGGAACTCTGAACATTAATATCCCTCCATCTGTTATTTGCACTTTATTAATTCATGGGTGTATTTATGTATAGAATTGTAGTCAATGCCTTCTATGCTCTGTTGTGCTATGCAAAGAAAGATTTTCATTGTCCTGTCAGGGACACATGACAATAAACTCTTTTGACTTTGACATTACAAATAATACAGAAATGTGTCTCCTCATTAGTATCTGTCAATCTTTACTTTTACCTACATTCATCCTGATGCCTTGACTTAAAGTGAAAGCACTTCTTTCTGTGTTCAACCCGGCTCTCTATCATTGATTTTTGGCATTCACAAATTAAACTGCGACTCTGTGCTGAATGCTTGGACAATGATTGCAAGATGTATCCCTCTGTGAGACCTCACATCAAAAGACACAGTGCTGGAGAAACTCAGTAGGTCAGGCAGCATCTCTGGAAGATGGACTTCACATCGCTGCCCTTCTAGATCATTGATTGCCTTTAAAGTAGTGTTCAGTTTACAGAAGGCTAACTTCCAAAGACACATAACCCAAAATGGCCTCAAAATTCAATCATACCCTGCTGTTTTTGTTATCGCTGCTACATACTTGAAAAATGACTGTAGTCTGATAGAGACCATGATCTCTTTAGACTGAAAAGGTCATTAGCACAATTGGATGCACTAGAATGTCTACGCTGTGGTAAGTTATTTAGAATAACAAGGTTACATCTTGGTATAACCTCAGGGGTGCTTAAGCAGAGATTATATACAGACCATTGTTTCTACATGAGGAGAAGCAGATGCAATTATATGTACTGTGTAGCTGGAAATTGTGACCCTGCTCATTCACGTTTTGTTTTTACAGCAACTCAGTTCATTGGCTTTAATCACAATGTGAGACAAAGGAGTTAAGAAAGCAAGGCGGTAGACTGACAATGCGTTCTCATGCATGACTTCACCCCCAACCTTATTGTTGTGTTAAAAGTTTATTTGTCACATCCGAGCAAGAGTCTTCACTTTACACTGTTCCTTGGGTTCATGGAAGACTTCCTTCAAGTCCAGTTGTTGGGTGTGAAAGTGGCTGAAGAACCCAAGGTGAGATCTGCAGCCATGGCCACAGTTGGGGCAGATGCTACTAACAGGGTAGGTGGAGGGGTTGTGCAGGGTATTACACCCACCTTTTATTGTTTATTTTCACTTGCTTTCTCTATGCTTTCCCAATTGCTCCTTCTCCAGTGTGAGTGGACAAGGCCCTTAAATCAACAGGGATGCTGAATTTCATTAAGAAAGGCTTTTAAAACATCCTTGAGGCCATTTTTTCCGACTACCTGAAGAATGTTCATACAAATGCTCCATGTGAAGTGCCTGTTTGGATGGCCAGATTTGACCTCCGACTCCTGTTTTTTAGGCTTGGGAACGAACACTGATGTTGGTTTTCCTATTTTATCTGTAGATTTTGAAAGATTTTAACGAGGTTGCTGGAGACAGTTGTGTCGTGTTTTGAGGAGCCAGCTGATGGTTGTCCATATCTCTAAATCATACAGAAAGGTATGGATCATTGTTGCCCAGCAAACCATATCCTTGGTGCTGGTTTGAGCACTTTGGCACAGAAAAGGAGATGGGAACTGAGGCAAGGCAGCCCGAGGAGATAACAGTCCACTCCTGAATATGTTCTCTTTTATTCTAATATCTTAATGCTCCTTCCTTGGCCAACGGTTGTGAGGGTGCACTGGAGCTGGTGGTGAGTTTCATATCCATGTCTGGCTCTGCTGAGAGGTAGCTCCCAAGATATAGAAAGTAATTGAATTTTTCCAGGATTTTGCTGTGAAACATTGATGTGGAGATGGTGGGTGGTGGAGGGGGAGGCGGAGAAGGGAGTGTGGTTGGTGTTTTGCATTATTGGTAAATTGCAGAGGACCTTTGCATTCCAGATGTTTAAGAAAGAACTGCAGATGCTGGAAAAATCAAAGGTAGGTGAAAAAGCTGGAGAAACTCGGCAGGTGAGGCAGCATCTATGGAGCGAAGGAAATAGGCAACTTTTCAGGCTCTACATCGGTGAGACCAAGCGCAGGCTTGGCGATTGCTTCGCCCAACACCTCCGCTTAGTTTGGAATAACCAACCTGATCTCCCGGTGGCTCAGCACTTCAACTCCCCCTCCCATTCCAAGTCCGACTTTTCTGTCCTTCGCCCCCTCCATGGCCAGAGTGCGGCCCCACTGCAAATTGGAGGAACAGCACCTCATATTTCGCTTGGGCATTTCGCATAGTCCCAGCGGTATAAACATTGACTTCTCCAATTTCAGGTAGTCCTTGTTTTCTCCCTCCTTCCCCTCCCCAGCTCTCCCACAGCCTATTGTCTCCGCCTCTTCCTTTCTTTTTCCTGCCACCTCACCCCCCCCCCCACGAAATCAGTCTGAAGAAAGGTCTCGACCCGAAACATCGCCTATTCCTTCGCTCCGTGGATGCTGCCTCACCCGCTGAGTTTCTACAGCATTTTTGTCGACCTTTGCATTCCAGATGGTGACTTGGTGCAAGGTTTTGAATATTCACACACAGAAACCATCTGCACACTGGGCTCTCTGGGGATCTGTGACCTGTCTGGGGACTGGGTATGGGGATCTAAAGGTGGAGTTGTGGGAGAGAACATGATGAAGGAGTAAAGTTTCAGTTTGAAATAACAAAAATAAAACCTGGTTGTATCCTCAGGAGTGCCCCCTGCAGCTGCATTAATCTGGCTTGCTGATATTTAGTTTAGTTTAGAGAATACAGCGTAGAAACATGCACTTTGCCCCGCCAAGTCCACACCGACCAGCGTGCCCCGTACACCAACGCTATTCCACACACACTATGGACGATATACAATTATACCAAACCAATTAACCTACAAACTGTACGTCTTTGGAGTGTGGGAGGAAACCGAGGATCCCAGAGAAATATAATGGCAAACATATTCCACTCCAGCAAAAATGTCTTAGTTCTGCTATTAAGTGATTGTTGCATCATAAGAAATCTTGCATTATAGAAATTTGTGCTGTAAAAACAATTGTGTCATAGAGACATGTAGCATGGATAACTGCGGCCTAACTCATTCATGCCAACCAAGATGCCCCATCCAATTTGCCCCATCCCATTTGCATGCATCTTCATCCCAAAACCTGTCCTATCTATTTTCCAGCCCAAATGTTTTTTAAAATGTTGTTATTGTACCTGCCTCAACTACTTCCTCTGGCAGCTCATACCATATACTACGATCCTCTGTGTGAAAAGGTTACACCTCAGGTCCCTATTAAATCTCTCCCTTTAAACCAATGCCCTCTTGATACCCCTTCCTGTGCATTCATCCTAACTATTCTCCTCATGATTTTAAACACCTCTATAAGATCACCCTTCAGCCTCCTTCGCTCCGAGGAATAATATCCTAGCCTGTCCAACATCACCCATAAGCTCAGGCCCTCGAGCCCTGACAACATTCTTGTAAACCTCCTCTGCACTCTTTCCAGCAAATGGCATATTTTCTGTCGCAGGGTGAACAAAGCGGAATACAATACTCCAAGTGCGGCCTCAACACCATCTTATACAACTGTATCCTAACTTCTATACTCAGTTCCCTGCCTGATGAAGGCCAGGGTGCCAAAACCTCTTCACCATACTCTTTACCTGCAATGCTATTTTCAGGAAACAGTGCACTTGTACTCTTAGATCCCTCTGCTGTTCAACACTCCCCAGGGCCCTACCATTCATAGTGAAGGTCCTGTCCTGGTTTGACTTCCCAAAATGTTATATCTCACATTTATCTGAATTAAACTTAATTCGCCATTCATCAGCTCACTTGACCAGCTAATCAAGATGACACTCTAATTCTTGATAACCATCTTCACTACCGATCACACCACCTGTTTTATTGTCATCTGCAAACTTACTAATCATGCCTTGTACATTCTCATCCAAATTGTTGATAGAGATGCAAAAAGCAATGGATAGGAAGAAACTGCTGATGCTGGTTTAAATCGAAGATAGACACAAAATGCTGGAGATGCTGCCTGTCCCACCGAGTTACTCTAGCATTTTAGTGTCTACGAAAAGCAATGGGCCTAGTACCGTCTTCTCCGTGGATTGTCACCTTGTCGTGGTGGAGATACTAGTGTGGACCTGAGATCCTGAGAGCAATGCCGTCTAGAGCTATGTTCCTGGTGGGGCCACCCATGGGGATAAGATCAAGGGGGAGGTCTCTGACAAAGAGCAATCCAACCAAGACCTCAATGGTGGAATAGGCGGAGGACGATGGCTGGCCTTAGTGGAGTGTCACAATGGCTGGGAAGGAGGATGAAGGCTGCAGCAGAAAAGGGTCTCCGATTGTCTTGGACTCCATGCCACTGGACCCTGACCCAGATCTGTCAAGGACCGTGGGGTGGCTGTCTGTGCGCTAATCTCCCCGCGTTAAACAAAGTCACGCACAGGGTGTAGGGAATAACACCCTGGAGCCACCCATGGTCAGCCTTGACCAAAGGGGGCCTAAGAAGAGTACCTAGGACTCAATGGATCACACGGCATCTGTTGAAGGCAATGGGTAGATGATGTTTTGGGTCAGAAACCTTATCGGAAGTGCCTGAGCCTGAAGAAAGATAGCTGTTTTGAACATTGTTTGTCATAAAATCCATCCTTTACTCATGAAAAACTAAAATGATAGAAGCTGATATCAAAATTAACTGTCCAATCTCTCTTTGGGTTGCTTTTGCAGCCGCATCAAAAGCCAGCATACCTATACTTGTACTGACTTCAGTCTCACACATACCTATTTCTGTTGGTTCTCCGATATTTCCAGCCTGGCTTTGAGCTTTTCCAGAGCTAGTGTCCACAGCAGCAGTTTCCTCAGGGCTTCCTGATAGTGTATAATTCTCATTGATCGTGACAAATGAGATACTTAACATAACAAAACTTTATTGTGTTCTTGCACATCCACCCTCGTCAGATCAATACATGGTGTAAACCTTTCCTCTTCACCGTCTCCATTCTTTAGAAAAGCTACTTGCATGGAAATCCAATGGTTCGAGCAGCTTCATTTGCTTCATTGTGCATGATCCCAATGGAAGCACTCAGACTGCTGGTTGAGTCCATCAGAGAGACATGGGTGATTTGTGGTCAGAATCACCTGGTTTATTTCCTGGAATTGTTAAACCCCTGCCTCACGGTGCGAGTTGTCCCATGAGGTACCCCAAGTTTTCACTCGTGATAATCCTGTACAATCAACGTAGCGGGAACGTCGGAACACGCGCGATCAACTTAGCGACTCGTGGTGCTAACGGCAGGTAACAGTAAATTTGACTCGTGAAAAAAATCAAACATGTTTGATATTTTCCACAAGTCAAATTTACTGTTCAAGTTAAAAATTGAAACATTTAAACTCGTTGTAATAACGTAGTGGCCCGTGCGTTTACCTTATTGACCGTGGCACCGTCAATGGAAACTTTTCATTTCACATGTGGGAATGGAGTTACCAGAGGCCAGACTCCAATAGTAGCAGCATTGAAAGTGACAGCAGAAGGCGGGAGCAGGAACCATCATTTGAATTTGCACTGAGGTTAAATGGATTGTCATCCATGATCATAAAAAGTTGCATATTGGATGTAGTGGGTTTATTTACGGGTGACTGTGGCTACTGATGACTGTGACTGTGATCCGGTGGGGGGGAGGGGGGGCGGGGGGAGACACACTATTCACTTTCCCACAAGCATTTACCAAGATTGTCTAATATTTTGTTGACCTCATGTACATGCTTTCAATATTCATTTTACACCACGTATTGCGACTTTGTCAAGACCCTTCTGGAAGTCCGTATTCAGGTTGTTAAGGTGTGCCCTCAGCATTCATTGCTTTCAGAAAGATGCTTGCTTCTGATAAACCCGCTGCGACAATGCACAACTACCCGATACAAACAACATTAGGTTTAGATTTATTACTTTCATGTGTAAAGTTATGTTTTGCATGCTATCCAGTCAAATCAAATAATACTATACATAAATAGAAGTAAACTAAATTCAAGTACATAGATCGGAACAAAAACAAAATGCAGATCTTGTCGTTCTCAATATTTTAACGCTGAATTCCAAAGACAAAGTCCAATGGCCACAATGAGGTAGAGGAGAATCGGACTGTCCCCCAGCTTATGGAAGGACCATTCAGAAGGGTGATAACAGAGGGAAAAAATGCATTCCTGATTCTACTGATGCGCGCTTTTAAGATTCTGTTTCTTCTTCCGATGGGAGCGAGGAGAGGAAGGAATGGCCCGGGTAGGAAAGATCTTTAGTTAAGTTGGCTGCTTTCCCGAAGCAGCATGAAATGGACTTGTAGTCAATGGTGGGGAGTTTGGTCTGTGTGGTGAGACGAAGATATGTAGAGTGGGGGTAGAGTTGGGGAAGTACCACTAGTTCCCCACACATACAGCCTCTGCTCCTGTCCCTCTGCCCCTGTTCTGCCTGTGCTTCCTACACACCCTGGCTCTTCTGTACTGTTCTGTTTTCATTATTGCTTCATACTGCACAGAAACGGGCCCTTCAGGTTGGGAACTACAGTTAGTTTGGAAATTAGCAAGCAGACAAAAATGCTTCCATGTAGCCTTCCAGCAATGACGAGACACCATGATCTCATGATCAACCCGATCACCGGAGCCCAACTATGGGTTTAACGACCATAGAAATTGACAAACAATCGCTTCCTTTGATATTTGAACAATGAAACAATGTAACACACATAAATAAACTTATAGTTATTCAAAAGACCATGTCTGTAAAATCACACAGGAAAATAACTTGATTACTGCAAGCGTGAAACACCTTTTCCCCATTGCTACGATTGTTTCTATAACATGATTTTTTTATTGAAAAAAACAACGTTACTTCGCAAAGCAACGATCGTGTTATAGCAGAATTACTGTCCTTGTTGAATGTGAGTGTCTCTGTCTCCATCTTCTCTTCAAGCCTTTAACTATTCCTGTTGGGACCCAATACCCGTGCTCGTTCTCTCACGCTGGGTTCGGCTTTCCGAACACTATTCCACTCGCTGTGTGCGGCTCCCACGCTCCCGTCAAACTCACCTGCTTCTGATGCCCACACTCCCTCTAAAGTTCTTGGGTTCAATAGACTCTTCTAAGCCTGGGTTAATGAAAGCAAGGATTCCGTAAACGTACCAACCCACCTTGAGCAAATCATCAAGTGCTCAGTGGATAAGTGCTCGGTGGGTCAGGCAATGGAGTGCGATATTTCAGGCCGCGACTTTTCTTCGGAATGACCATTCTTCACCATCGGTCTGAAGAAGGGTCCCAATAGGAAACGTCCCCCTCCATTCCCTCCACGGAAGCTGCCTGAAAGTTCCCCTGAGTTCTTCCAGTGCTTCGTGTTTTGCCCAAGATGCAGTTGCAGCTTTTTGTATCACCATCTTCCTAACCACCACATCTAGCTGTGCTAAGTAGAAACAAATAACTGCAGATGCTGGTTTATACCAAAGATAGACTCAAAGTGCCGGAGTAACTCCGTGGATCAGGCAGTATTTCTGGAGAGATGTTTCGGATCGGGACCCGTCTAACAAAACGACACCCACCCATTTTCTCCACAGATGCTGCCTGACCCACTGAGTTACTCCGGCACATTGTGTCTATCTTTTATCCAGTTGCGATGTTGCCTTCAAGCGATTTTCTTTCACTAGTACAACAACGTTCCTTGTTGATACGATATTCCCAATGTTGCTATCACTCATTGCACATGTCCTAATTTTTCAGCCCTCCTAAAGTGCAACACCTCAGACCTATCAGCATTATATTTCGCTTGCCCCTCCAAATATAACAAACCTTCGCCCGCTGGTCTTCTAACTACGTGATGTGCGTTTCAAACAAATCATAATTATAACTGCTCTGGGACTGGACGGTGCGCATTTTCCCTTTGTAGGTTATATAAATAGATGCGGCCGCGCTGAATTCTATCTTTAACTCAAAGCCGCAGGATGGAGATGTCTTCTTTAACACTGTTGCTTATTAAAACATATCTTCATTCACGGTTGGCTCAAGAGTAACGGGAGAGGAACTTGGTAACTCGGGAGAGCACCTTGGAACATCGCAGAAATGACATACCCGTGGGAACTCGGTTAAACACTTGAACATAAACTTTGAATCTCGTGCATAACCACGAGTCTGTTTTTTTTCCTTTCACTTGGGGTCATTCGTGGGTGGACTCGCACCGTGAAGCAGGGCCTTTACAAATCCATTCCACAAGGTTGTGGTATTATAACAAAAGCATTGCTATTCAGCTGAATAGTTAGGTGGATATCTTTGAAAAAACTGATTGGAAACAGTAATTCTAGAAAAGAGTGTGAAAGTTCTACTTTCACAATATACTTTCTTAGCATGGTGTCCATGTCTTATCTCAACTGGAAGTCATCATGCCCAGCATTCAGTGGCTCAGATAAACACAAAAAGCTGGCGTAGCTCAGTGGCTCAGACAGCATCTCTGGTGAAAAGGTATAGGTGACGTTTCAGGTCGAGACACTTCTTCAGATGTTACAGTATGTCACTGACCTGCGGCAATGGTTCGTTCTCCACCACCAGAAATGTGGCGAGTCTGTCAACACCGGCATGTGTTTCCTGGCAAAGTCGTGGGATTTCGCCTGGCACATGGTGTATTCCGGGTGCTTTCTATAGACTTCCTGCAGTTGCTATGATCCTCATCTTAAAGTTCAATTTTGCATCATGACTTGTATCCAGGCATTTATGAACAGTTATCATGCATTTTTAAAGATCAATTGTGGTGTATTTTATTCCTATTTTAGTTGTTAGGTTAAGGCATGAAAGCACAATCTTTTACGTTCAACGTGCAACTATTTTACTAATTGTATTAAGGCTGATTTTACATGTCCCTTGCATCATTGACCTATATTTTTTGTGGCTAAATCTAATTCCCAGTGTCACATTGTTGTTCTCTGTGCAGTTATTCATTTTGTGATTTTAATGATATCACACTGTTGCCAGGATGGATGTGGCAAGGATTTTCCTCTTCAGGGAAAATATAAAATTAGGAGTTGCTGTTTAAAAATACGTGATCATCTGTTTAACAGAGATGAGATGATTATTTGTTTCTCTGAGGCTTCTGAAGGTTTACAGACCTTTTTCACAAAAAACAGTAGAAACAGAGACTTTGATTATATTTAAGGAGAGATAGATAAACAAGGGGATAAAGGCGTAATCAGATCAGTAATGATCTTCTGCAATGGCGAAACAGACTCGATGGGCTGAGTGTTCTGTTTCAGCTAATTTGCGCCTTTGTAGTAGATGTGGGAAAGGACCTACAGACACAGGGATGTCACTGAGCCTGGGTTGAAAGCAGTCGTTTTGCTGTTTCTGAAATACGGGAATGGTGGACGTTGCAGGGAATGGCTCTCATTGCAGGGAATGGTGGACGTTGCAGGGAATAGTGGACGTTGCAGGGAATGGTTCTCGTTGCAGGGAATAGTGAGGGCAAGCAGCCAAATTCCCATCAAGTTTTTCCCTCCTATTGTGCAAATATCCAGAACACCCAGATAGTGTTGAACACAGTTCCCTGAACATGCATGCATGCATGCAGGGTTCTGAAATTGATGCACTCTGGAGGTCAGAATCACAGCTTGGAAACTGGAATCCACACATGCTGAACAGATCACGATCAAAGGCTGGGTTTTCATCTCAAGTTCTAGGCTGATGTAATTCTTAGCAATGATAACGGACCCATGGACAGATAGTTTAAGAGTGCTATCACAGTGAGTGTGGTACCATTTCTGCCCCAGCTGACATAAACACACAGTTTGAATGGAGCCCTGTGGAGCACACACTTGGACTCAGTGCACCTGTAACTCGAAGGCATCGACCACCTAGAGCTCCCAATCCTTCCTGCTGTGTGCAGTACGTGAACATCCCACAATCGCCTGTAATGAGTGCGAGAGGAAATTACATTTTTTTTTTAAAACAACTGTTCAGTTTTAGAGACTCATCTGCTACCTTCATCACATTCGCTAAAGGGGGACTTCACTGAGAATGGGAGTGGTGGGGCAGGGGTCAAATATCCATGGCCACAGAAGTTACTATTTAGATGGATTGCAGCAGCAAGAGCTAGACTGTGGAAATAATTATAGTATTATAACTATGGCCTAGGGTGGCCATGGTGACGGAGCGGTAGAGTTGCTGACTTACAGCGCTTGCAGCCCCGGAGACCCGGAATCGATCCCGACTACGGGTGCTGTCTGTACGGAGTTTGTACGTTCTCCCCTTGACCTCCCGGGTTTTCTCTGAGATCTTCAGTTTTCTCCCACACTCCAGAGATATACAGGATTGTAGGTTAGTTGATGTATGTGTAAATTGTCCCTAGTGTGTGTAGGATAGTGTTAATGTGTGGGGATCGCTGATCGGTGTGGACTCGGTGGGCTGAAGTGCCTGTTTCAACACTGTATTTCTAAATTAAACAATCTTGGTTTACACTTTCAGTCAATAGTTGGTACATTACATAAAAAATAAATTTTACAAGAGCTGTAAATGCAGCACGTTCATCATAGCATTAATCCATGATCCATGAACTCATCACAGTCACAACATATACTGCCCCAAATAAATAAGTGCATGTTCTAGTGCACATCCGGCTTGCCCATTGCTCTCAGTTACGCAACTGCCTTCACAGTGCCATTGACATTGCACCCATTTCCAGATTTATCCCCAGTTTAGTTTAGTGATACAAGCCCTTCGGCCCACCGAGTCAGTGCCAACCAGTAACCCTTGCACGCCCACTATCCTATACACACCAGGGACAATTTACAATTTTACCAAGGCAATTAACCTGCAAACCTGTACGTCCTTGGAGTGTGGGAGGAATCCAGGGATCTTGAGATAACCCACGCAGGTCACGGGGAGAACGTGCAAACTCCATACAGACAGGCATCAGCAGTCAGGGTTGAACCTGGGTCTCTGGCGCTGCAGGGCAGCATCTCTACCACTGCACCGTCGTGATGCAGCATTATGCCTCAGTTGTGGCATTGATGCTGGAAGCTTGTAGACTTGCTGTCTGTTGTGACCAACTCCGCATGTGTGTCTTCAGCAGCTCAGCTCTTGGATCTACTGGAAGGCCTGGTTGTGGAGCCCACACCAGGCAATCACAATACATGCGAACCAATACAGACAACACTTCCATTGCTTGGACTGGTCTGGCAGAGCATGGCATAGTGGACACAAGTGCCCCATTAAGCTCTCGTCAGACCTGAACATCAATAAAATTCAGCCCACTGAGTTCCCGCCGACAAGCGATCCCCACACAATAGCACACACTACACACTAGGAACAGTTTACAATTTTTACTGAAGCTAATTAACCTACAAACCTGTACATCTTCGGAGCGTGGGAGGAAACCGGAGCACCTGGGGAAAACACAGGGGGTTACAGGGAGAACGTACAAACTCTGTACAGACAGCCCCCATAGTCAGGAATAAACTCGAGTCTCTGGCATTGCAAGGCAGAAACTCTACCATTGTGCCACTCTGCTGCCCTATCGCTCCTGTTCAGAATTGTCTTGGTCCTGCTTACTCAGAACAACTCACTTGTCATTTGGTAGCAGCAGCTACAACATCCACAGAAACCTTTGACTTCCTGATTCCATCCTGCTCCTGGCCACATTGGACTTGGTACGTCAACCACATCTAAACAATTGAACACCAAAGCATCAGGTGCCCTACCCAAGGTAGACAAAAATGCTGAAGAAATTCAGCAGGTGAGGCAGCATCTATGGAGCGAAGGAAATAGGCGCCGTTTCGGGTCGAGACCCTTATTTAGATGGTGCCCTACCAGGTTGTCTATCTTCATGTACTCAAGGCAATCATTAACAGACTATCATCACATTCTTGGAGTGTATTACCTTCTGATTAATAAAGGAGATGGTGTCTTTAAAGAAACATGCATAATATCAACTGTACCAATAACCTTCAGGTACTCAACAATCCTTTGGAAAGTCGTGGGCCTGTCTTGCAGGTTGCTGGGGACAGGGAAATTAAAAGTAATCTTTTCCAATTTAATCAACAGTGTTAAGGGCCTGTCCCACCAGCATGCAACTCTATGCGATGAACGCGATCAAACCGGCAGCGGGGGCCGCGCGGAGGTCGGGTGATCCCCTGTACAGGGCCGTTCCCACCAGCATGCGCCTGCATGCGGCAAGCGCAACTAAACCGGCAGCGAGGGCCGCGCGGAGGTTGGGTGAGTGGCGCAACGCGGCGCAAAGCGAGGCGAACTTGAAGCAAGTCCAAGGTAAGTTCGCCAGGACTTAGAGGGGCACACAGAGAGGGGCACCGAGACACACACACATACAGGGCCACGGAGCCACACACATAGAGGGTCACGAAGGCACTTACAAATGGGTTCACGGAGGCACGATGTCCGGGCGGTGTGTAAATGTCGAGGCGACTGCAAGCCGACAAGCCGTTGCCGCGCGGGATTTTTGGACATAGTCGGTTTTTCGGAGCTCCGCGCGGTGTCGGGATGAACTCCGCACAATTCCGCGCGGCTCCGGCGAACGACGTGGGACCGGCCCCGCGATGCCGGACGGCTCAAGCGACCACGTTAGGTCGCGCTAATCGCATAGAGTTGCATGCTGGTGGGACAGGCCCTTAAGTATTTTGAGTAGTGATAGACAGAACATGCTGGAGTAACTCAGCAGGACAGGCAGCATTTCTGAAGAGAAGGAATGGGTGACATTTTGGGTTAAGGTCCTTCTTCAGACTGTAGTCAATAGGTGCAGAATATCGGTGCCATACCATTATCACTGAGTGCTTGCCGATCATCAACCACCCACTTACACTAATCCTACATTATTCACGTTTTTGTATACTCCCTACATTCTCATCGACTCCACCCAAATTCTACCACACATCTACACACTATACAAAATTTATAGTGCACAATTAAGCTAACAATATGTTGTTGGATTCAATTTAAATACGTTATTGGAAATACTAATCAATTGTGTAATATACTTCTGAAGATTTTTAACAAAAAGATGGATTTTCTCCATGAAATGAAAGAACATCTTAGTCACAAGAGTCATTGAGTCATGGAGTGATACAGTGTGGAAACAGGCCCTTCGGCCCAACTTGCCCACACTGGCCAACATGTCCCACCTGCCTGCGTTTGGTCCATATCCCTCCAAACCTGTCCTATCCATGTATCTGTGTAACTGTTTCTTAAACGTTGGGATAGTCCCAGCCTCAACTACCTCCTCTTGCAGCTTGTTGCAGACTCCCACCTTTGTGTGAAAAATATCTTGTGCAAATTTGATGGAATTATCTTTTGTTGTTGTGCAGCATGGAATGACAAACACATGATTAGAGAGGAGATCCACAGAGAATCATTGGTTCCTTTCAGTTTGCACTTAAGTGCATTATGGACTCCATGCCAACATGTTAGAGTATTCAATGGGGGTCATCTCCTAGATCTTAGCATTCCTACACGGTGAGCTGAGGGCTAGATTTATTTCATGTCCTGTCTTTCAACACCACACCAACCATAGCTTATGCATCTGATGCCACTGAATGCATTTGGCTGGCATACCCAAACTTCATTAACGAGGTAGGTGCTTTAATTTTAATTAATGTTTTAATTTATTCATGCCAGCTGAGTGTATTTTTAAATGAATCTATATTTTTAAGTAATGTGTTACTAATTATTTTAAATTTTTAATCTTTTTCAAATCTTTCTGAATGTGAAGACATTGGAAAGGGTGAAAACATCTTTGTTCAGTGCAAAGCTATTAGGATGTCCACGGGCTAAGCCTCAGCTAGTGCTATCTGAGGTCTAACACTGCTGTACCACTGGCCTTGAGGCTTTTGAAGCCATGCAGCAGCAAAAGGTTTAAAGTGAGACAATTCGAGAGAGATCCCCAAGGTTTGGCACAATCCCACCTATTGAATAATTATTGTTCCAATAATTTAATTGTGTGAACACGATTAATACCAAATCAAGAATTCCGTGACTCAAAGCATTTTGAGCTTTTAGCAAAATATTGGACAATTATGGATCAATATTTACCCCAGCAATCACATATGAACCATAAGTTGATAAACAAAAGCAATACTCATGAAAAAGCTTCCTCCCTCATCCCAAAGATATGCAGGTTTGTAGATAATTTTTTCTCTGTAAATTGTCTCTGATGTGTATAGAGTGGATGAGAAGTGGGATAACATAGAACTAGTGTGGATGGGTGATCAATGATTGGCATGGACTCAGTGGGCTGGAGGGCCTGTTTCTTTCCTGCATCACTAAACTAAACTACGATGTCTTAATGTAATAAAAAGGAAATGCAGATGCTGGTTTATATCAAATGCTGGAGTAACTCAAGTGTCCCAACCCATAACGTCATCTATCCATTCTCTCCAGAGATTCTGCCTGAACCTTTGTGTTACTCCTGCATTCTGTGCCTATCTTTGATATTTACAATGTCAACAAAGTGACATGAACATTCACAATATATTAACATTGGACAGCATAATGGCGTAGCAGAAGATTTGCTGCCTTACAGCGCCAGAATCCTGGGTTAATTCCTGACTCTGGGTGTTGTCTCTACAGTTTGTACGTTCTCTGTGACCATGTGGGTTTTCTTGGTGTGCTGTGGTTTCCTCCCACGTTCTAAAGACCTGCAGATTTGTAGATTATTTGTCCCTTTTCTAAATTGTCCTTAATGTGTTGGATAGAACTGGTATGTGTGTGATCGCTTGTCCCGTTTTCATGCTGTATCGCTAAACTAAAATAAATTCACCTTATTAAATTACCACAGTTTACCAGGATTTCTCTTTGAATGGTGAAATGCAGAATACATTAGTAAATATGCTTTTAGCAAAACAAACTATTCAAAACCAAATCTGGGATTCACTTGGATCTAATTAGACTAAACTGTGATGTCCAGTGTTAATATTCTCCTCGAACACATGCCAACACACTAGCTTGTTTGGCCATGTAATGGGGCAGATCTATCTTTGAACCCTTGTGTAAAGGTTATCTCAGAAAGATGTGTACTGTAAAAGACTGAAGGATGGATGATGCCACAGAGGCATTTCTGCATCTGCAGACATTACCAGATTGTGAGATCTTTTAGATAAGTCTTTTGATAAGCTGTTGGGAGCAACTGAGATAAACATCTCCTGCTGCAGGCCTGCACTGACTGAATAAAATAGTGAACACAGAATATGTACAGCTGCCTTTGTTACTGTTTTTTTTAAATGAACAGGTAGGAGGATAATATAGCATTAAACACACTACTGTTGGAAAATAAATACTGCCGGTGTGAAATATCAGAGTCCACATTAATTCACCTTCTATTCTAACCGGAAAAGATCATGAAAGAAATAATCCTAGGGAATAATAACAATTTGAGGTAAAAGTTAGAATGGGGCAGAGTGTTGCATTTTCAGGAGGCCTTAAATTAGCTTACGATATCCCAAAGCATTTTATGGAAATACTTTACAACAGTGATTTCAAGGCGAATGTAGGAAATGCAGTTGCCAATGGCACATAACCGGTTTATTGAAGCCATCACTTGTAAGCTACACAACTAGCAAATCCTTTCCTGCTAGAGTGAATTTTTAAAGAGGTAACAAGAAATGTTGATGAGGATGGTGCATTTGATGTACCCTGGATGGATTTCAGCAGGTCCCAAACAACACCGATTAAGGTAGTAGAGCTCATGGGATCGAAGGGAAAGTAGCAAGTTGAATTCAGAATTGTCTGAACCTGGTTAAAAAGCAGAGAGTCACGGCTGATGGGTGTTTGTGCCAAATAGACTGTATGGAATGGGCTCTTCAGGACTTAGTGCTACATCCATTGTTTTCTCAGTTATATACCAATAATTTAATGCAGGGTCATGAGGTCCACAATCTATTGGGAACCAGATCTTAGGTATTTGCTGCAGGCAATACAGGGCCACATAAGAGGTCCAGGCCATCAAGAAAGTGAAAAGACACCTTTGGTCTAAATTGGATGCTCGGAAACTGTGGCAAAACTTGCACGCCATCACTTCCTACAAGGTAAAAATGAGTAGCTCACGTTACAATGAAATGTCATTCCCAGACAAGCTTGATGCTTTCTTTGCTCGCTTCCAAAGGGAGAAAAACAATGTACTTTCACAGCACCTTCAGTCCCTGATGACACTGTGATCTCAACCTCTGAGGCTGAGGTCAGATGATCTTTTATGACGGTGGTCCTATTGATGTACCTGGCCGCATTCTTAAAACCTACATGGACCAAGTGGCTGAAGTTTCTGTGGACATGGAACATAGAACATAAAATATGACCTGGAGTTATGGACCTGGGCCCCAATATCCCTCTGTAAATCAATGTTTAAGGGTTTTGCTATTAATTGTATATATTTAATTTAATTAGTGCAACGCCTCACACTTCCTTGGATTCAACTCCATTTGCCAAACCATGGTCCATTTCTGTAGCTGATCTATATCTTGCGTTACATTTTGACAGGCTTCCTCACAATCCCAGCATGCTCGGTGTTACCTGAAAACTCTCTAACCAACACATCTACATTTATGTCCAAGTTATTTATATATATTACTAAAAATCAGAGGACTTAGCACAGATGTCTGCGGAACTCCACTGGTCACAGATGTTTAGCCTGAATATCGTCCTTCCACCACAAGCCTCTGTCCTCAATCATTAAGTCAGTTCTGAATTCATGTGACCAGGTCACTGATACCAAAGTCATCTTCAACCTCTCACTATTATTGTCCCAGGTCCCCACCTGCATTAAAAAGGCATCTATAATATCAGTGTCCAGGAAGAGCAAGGTGAGCCCCCTCAGCGATTACTGACTGTTGACACTAACATCCATTGTGATGAAGTACTTGGAGAGGTTGTTTATGACGCATATTGATTCCTGTTTTAGTAAGAATCTGGATCCACTTCAATTCACCTCTTGCAACAACACAGAGGGAATTTAATCTTGCTGGCTCTCTCCTCTGCCCTGTACCATTTGAACAATGAGAACACTTTTGTCAGGCTGGTGTTCATTGACTACAGCTCGACGTCCAACACCTGAACACTCCTGTGATGGAGACAGAGAGATCGAGAAAGGGGAGAGTGGTGGCCGAGTTAATCCAGGTGAATTTGAGGGCAGAATGCAGGAGGTAGCCTCAATGCAGCCATCAATGTAGTGGAGTTAGGGGATAGGGCTAGTGTATGCCTGGAATAATGGCTGTTCGACATACCTGACATAAAGGAGGACATTGCTTGGGCCCATGCGAGTTCCCGTGGATATGCCTTTGGAGAGAGTAGGAGGTGTCCAAGGAGAAGTTGTGGAGGAGAGTGTTAGGAGAGTTGAGATTGGTTGGGTCTTTGTTAGGCGCTCCTGGTGGCCTTGGAGGTGTAGAGGCACTGAACATCTATTGTAAACATGAGCGAACCAGGGGACTGGAAATCAAAATTTGTTAAAGAGTTGAAGGGCGTGCCAGTTGTCTTGGAGGTAGGTTCGAAGGGACTGGACAAGGGGGGGTGGGATTGAATTGTGGGACGTGGAGATCTGCTCAGTGGGTCAAGAGCAGACATAAACGATCGATCTGCCAGGAAGTAGAAGTGAGCTGTGTGAGGCTGGGGAAGGATGAGCTTGGAGACTGTGGAGGGCAGATTGCCAGAGGTGATGAAATCAAAGATAGTCCTGGAGACCATGGCCATCTGGTGCCCAGCAGCATAATCAAGGATGTCACACCCTGGCCACTCCTTCTCCTCACTCCCATAAGGCAAAAGGTATCAGATTCAGGGACAGTTTCTTCCTAGCTGCTATCAGGCAAATGAATCATCCTACCTCAACCAGAGAGCAGTGAACTACTATCTATCTCTTTGTTGTCCTTCGTACTATCCTTGATCGGACTTTGCCGGCTTTACCTTGCACTAAACATTATTCCCTTATCATGTATCTACACTGCACATGGATCGATTGTAATCATGTATTGTCTTTCTGCTGACTGGATAGCACGCAACAAAAAGCTTTTCACTGTACCCCGGTGCACGTGACAATAAACTGAACTGATCTGTGAGGTCATGGTAAGAGGAGGCATTCGAGAGCTGCATCAGCATGGGAGAAGTCGGCGTCTGGCCCCAGTAAATTATAGTCAGGCTACAGTACCAAGCAGTAGGAGGCATGTAATGGTGCTTGAGAAGGTGCAAATGAGGCTTAGTGAATGTTGCCAGAGCTTTGAAGTTTAGTTCCATGGGACTGGCTAACTTTTTGGAACAAAGGATCTAGAGGGAAGATTTAATTAAGGTGAATTAAGCCGAGAGGCTCAGACATGGTAAGTAAGAACGACCCATTTCCCTTAGCAAAGAGGTCAACAATTAAAAAGACATAGATTTTAATTAATTGGTTAAGGGATTAACCGGGATTAAAGGAAAAGGAAATCATTTCTCCACTCACATGGTTGTGGGATGTGAAACACGTTGTTTGAAAGGGTGGTGGAAGTAGCAACTCTCATCGCATTTAAACTCTCAACTTGATGAGTACTTAAGCAGCTAAAACCTACAGACCGAGAACTGGGAAATGGGATTAATTTAAATAGCTCATTTCTAGGACAACAAAGACATGGCCGGCTAGCCTTCTTTCTGTGCAACAAATTTCTGATTCTTTGACAGCAGAGAGTCTTATTTGGTAGATGGCATCTCTACAGCACGGCACTTGCTTGTACTGCACAGAGGCCTAAATGATGTGAAGAGGGTGAAAAGGTGATCCACCAGGATTTTGCCTGGGATGGAGCTTTTCGATTATCTAATGAGACTGGAGTGCCTGGGTCTGTTTTTCCTGGAGCTTCGAAGATAAAGAGGGGGCATGATTGAACTATGTTAAACGATGAGGGGTTAAAAAGGGTAGCCTTTACAAAACCCTTTAATAGGTAGATAAAACTAGAGGACATAGATTTAAGGTTAGAGATTTAAAACTGATCTGAGAGGGGACTCTTTCTCACCCAGAAAGTAATACACTGAATTAGAGAGAGTGGGTATGTGGCGAGGATAAAATGCGATTAGTATAGGAATGGTGCATAAGGGTGTTTGAGGACGTGCGTGGATTTGGTGAGCTGAGGGGCTTGTTTCTCTGCAGTATCTCTCTATGACTCACGGGTCACTTGCTTTCATTTTAAGATCAGTTTGGATAACTTCTTGACTTGACACGGCAGCTGTTACAATCCAATCTAGTTTGGGCTGCTGAATTATTTAGATCCAAAAACCACAGGGGCTCTTCAGTATACAAAAGATGATGGTAAACTCAGAGATGAAGAAAACAGTACAAGAGAAGAGATATAACTTCTTGAAGATTCTTGATATGAATTACTTATGCTGGAAATTCTTCAAATTGACCAAGGTGATCAATATCTGAAAGATTGCCAAGACTGCCTCTGTGGCTTCAGATAAAGTGATCGGAGACAGAATCCATGAACAGTCTGGTAGTGCCTAGCCTGAGGCAATTCCACAATTCAACAAGTTAGATGCAATCACTGCATGCTTATTCTTTTATTCTGTCTTCCTCCTCATTCCTGCCAGTGCTGAATGCACATTTTATGTGATCGTGATGAAGGCAATTGATCTTTCAATGAACATCTCAATGCCTCTGCTGTCTGGGTAAAGTTGACCATACCTTGCATTTTTCATGTTTTTCCACTGTTGTTGATCTTTGTTAGGCTGCATTTGGCTACTTCTATTGTTGTTTATCCATCTAAAGCCAAATAATCCCCTGCGATGGCTTTTCAGTCTGCTCCTGGAAAGTTACTTCTAGTGACCCTCAACGATTCCCTCTTCCTGTCCCAAGTGCACACCTATCTACTGTTCAGACCCATTTGCTATATGCCTGCTGGGGACAGCTGTCTTACTTTACCATTACATCCCTTCCATTCTCTCCCATCATTTTCAAAATACTTGTCTGATATCCAGAAAAGAAAGACCAAAAATGTTCTCCAACTAATGTTTCTGCCAGAAAATCGAGTCCCTCCAAATTCCAACATACCCCTGTCAACTCCTGGAAATGCTGCCCGACTGCCCTCCATCCCTAGAATATCTGGACCAACTATCTGGAAAGAAGGCAGTCTCCTATTCATAACATTATCCGATTCCTCAAGGTCTATTTATTCTCTCTCCACAGATAGTCATTGAGTCATACAGCATGGAAACATGACTTCTAGCCCAACGACTCCAGTCCATATCGACCAAGATGTCACATCTAAGATAATCCCGTTTACCTGCAATGCACCCCAGACTCTCTCCCATTTGTTTATTTTCCATCTCCCGTGTAAATGTCCCATTTATCTGTATTTTCCCCATATCCCTCGAAAGTATCTGATCCATTGCCTAATCCACTGAATATCTTTGACTATTTTAATTTCCAATTTATTTTTGCTTTCTGATTAATATTCTTACAGTTGTTTTCTATTCCCTCCTTGGAATTATACTTCCATCTCCTTAATCTCCCAGAGCTCTATAATCCTCCAAATTCTTTGCTTTGGATTTTGACAGCCTCCAGCTGCTTAGCCCTGAATTTTCCTCTTTCCTCCTTTAAAATGCACCTTAAAGTTTACCTCTTTGGTGAAGCATCTGCCCATCTTTTTTAAAGGAATAGCTTGCTGCACCAAAGCTGTTATATAGTCACCATGCAGTTCTAATCCATTGTAATCCACGCAAACCTTGGTTACCTCATTGACTAGCACATTGTTGCCAAAGAACATAATTCATTTTAGAGTTATTTGATGTAATTACATTTTTAAGACGTGGAGAAAAAACCCACTGATTCTCTTAAAAATACCGTAGATATTAATATTGCATGGGCCCTTCATGTCTAAAACAAACTGATTGAACTTGATGGATTACAAGCAACTTGCACTGAAAGTTGCAATCAAAGGCTTTGAAAAGTTCAGCAAATTCCTGTGAGAATGTTTTAAAAGGAATACAGGAGTCTCATATTTCTGTTATGCACCACCAAGGCCCTGAGATCCCAGGTGAAATATCACAGCTACAGAAACATTTGTTGCCTTTGTTCTTCTTTAGGAAGTTATTTACTTATCTGAGAAAGGAGATAGATAGGTAATCCTTGGATTGCTGGTGAATGAATACCTGAAATGCAATGTTTGGATTAAATATAATCTTAAACAAAGATAATCAATTTGTTCAGTTTATAGTGGCTGTTAACTGTATAATTTATACTAATTTGGATTTTGTGGAGCTGCAGAACAATATATTCGTGGCCAACACGTAACTAATCAGATTGAGTAAATCCACTTTCAAGTGTCAGTTGATATTAGATTAGTCTAAATTCAAAGATATAGCACAGAGACGGAGCCTTTAGCCCTCCGGGTCCACGCTGACCATCACACTAGTTCTATGTTCTTCCACTTTCACATACATTTGCTGCACATTAGGGAGGCAGTAGCTTTTTGTTCCCCCTCGCTAACTGGAGAAACGCCTTTACTGGATTGATTAGTGATAACTACTATTTATCACATCTGAATTTATACTCCCAGCATGGAAGCATTTTCCATGGGGATCAAATTTATAAAAAAATATATAATTGTGTAAAAATGGGATCAGAACAGTGCGCCAAATCTTGGCTTTAAAGTGTTCAGTATTAGTACGGGGGTTTCCTCATTGTGTGTGGAAGGGAAGTTGAAGGACGAGAAGCCGAAGACGGGAATTGGAAGCCAAGATATCGACGGACACGACACCGAAAGGATGTGAACCCAACCGGACACCACGGCGAAAGGACAAGACGCAGAATGGACATGATGACGAAAAAGCCGACGAACGGACATGTTGTCCCCGGGGACGGGATTTGTCCAAGACCTTGTCAGCGATTGGTCCAGACCCCCCGCGTCCATCACATCACTGGCCGGGGGAGATGGGAGGGTAGGGGAGAGCTTGAGCTTGCGTTTGTAAAATAGTGGCAGTGACTCCAAGTTGCTGCGATTGTCACAGAGACTTTTCGACGTCATGTTTGTTCCCCATCAGATTTTAAGCTGAAAACAATCTGACGCCGAGCGGACATGACGTTGAAAAGTCAGCATGCTCTCCACTGTGCACCTGTAGAAGTTAGCGAGAGTCCTCCTTGACAGATCAACTTTCCGTCATTATCTCAGGAAGTAGAGGCGCTGATGTGCTTTCTTAATAATTGCATCTGTGTTCTCAGACCAGGAAAGATCTTCACAGATGTGCACGCCCAGGAATTTGAAGCTCTTGACCCTTTCAACCATCGAGCCATTAATATAAACAGGACTGTGGGTCTCTATCCTACTCCTTCCAAAGTCCACAATCAGTTCCTTGGTTTTGCTGGTGTTGAAGGCCAGGTTATTGTGCTGGCACCATATGGACAGTCGCTCGATCTCTCTTCTATACTCTGACTCACCCCCATCAGTGATACGTCCAACAGTGGAATAGTCAGCGAACTTGATGATGGAGTTCACACTATGACCGGCTACGCAGTCATGAGTATAGAGTGAGTACAGCAGGTGGTTGAGCATGCAGCCTTGAGGTGCTCCCGTGCTGATTGTTATTGAGGCCGACACATTTCCACCAATACGAACTGACTGTGGTCTGTGAATGAGGAAGTCAAGGATCCAATTGCAGAGGGACGTGCAGAGACCCAGTTCTGCGAGTTTGGTAACCAGCTTGGAGGAGATGATTGTATTAAATGCCGAGCTGTAATCAATGAATAACAGCCTGACATACGAGTTCAAAAACTTGGACAACAAAAAATCCAGCTTCCTTGAAATGAGGTTTACCATTGTATAAGCCCTTTGAATTTTGTTTAACTTTCAGCCAGTTTTAAGTAGATTTATTTACTTGGTGCAAAATATCTTTGCTCCTCCAAAGCTGCTGATTTAGAAAATACTGAAATGGAATGCATTATTGGGCTGGCCTTACCTTTGCTAGCATTAAACACTGCTATTGTTTTCCCAGCTCATAATAAGTTTGTGTTTCAGAGCAATTCCCTCATTCAATGGCACTACTCACTGTCCTTCTTAAATTTGTCTCACTGAAAAGTTGGATATAACATTTTCTATAATTTCACCCCAGTCATCAATAACTACGATTAAGAGGTTGAGACACAGTAAACACCACTGAACACAATCTTCCAATTTGGGACCATATGCCGTATTTACATGCTCCACTGCTGCCAGTTTCCAGCACTTGATAAAAGGTTGCTAATTCTAGCATGTGGTTTTCCTTCATGCTTTTAATGTCTTGTATGGAACATCATCAAGTGGCCATCATTGAGAGAAACCTGCCAACCGTAGTGATGTGAAAAAAATTGAACTCTAATTAATGCTGCCATCTGAACAAATTAAATACGTTGCAGCACATATTAATTCTTCCAATGAAATATATGTCCAGTGTAATTGTCCACTTTACCCGCCTCTCTGGAGAAGCAGGTACAGATTTAGTTTAGGAAGGAACCACAAATATTGGTTAACATCGAAGATAGACACAAAATTCTGGAGTAACTCAGCAGGAGAGGCAGCAGCTCTGGAAAGAAGGAATGGGTGACGTTTCGGGTCAAGACCAGTTTTTGTTGCTCAGATAGTCATACATTGCTTTACACTATTGCGACTACATTGATGTGGAACTGTGATTTTTTTATGCACAGAACTTCATAATCAATTGTACATGAGCTAACAGAAACAATAACATAATGTAAGTAACTTGTGTTTTTTAGGAAGAGGAATGTGGTCCATGCAATTGTGAGCTAATACCTTTGCTTATACATAAATGAAGATTAGAAGTGAGAATGTTTGCTGCTAATTACAACAGATTCAATTTTTCTTTCACGCCTTGTCAGCAAATAAAGCAACTCACGCCAGCATATAAGACAAAATCCAGATATGGGACTGTTAGGCAGCAAATCATATTTCGGCTCTGGAGATCTAGATGATGGCCATTTCCAAGCTGACCGTTTCTTGTCGCGACAGTATATATAAATGCTGGTGGTGGAGTACTCTAGGGAGCGACAGAAACAAGCCCTTGGCCCACCGAGTCCGCATTGACCAGCGATTCCCGCACATTAACACTATTCGACACACATTAGAAACAATCTTACACTTACACCAGGCCATTGAACCTACAAATCTGTACATAATTGGACTGTAGGGGAGAAACCAAAGATCTCGTAGAAAAACTGCGCGGTCACGAGGAAAACGTACAAACTCCGTACAGACAGCACCCGTAGTCGGGATCGAACCCAGGTCTCCGGCACTGCAAGCACTGTAGGGCTGTAACTCTACCGCTGTGCCACCGTGCCGCCCAATGGTGGCTTAGAGCACCGTAGGACACCACCATGCCGCCATAGGGCAGCATATTCTGGTTATCATTTAGTGACCAATGGATCTCCTTATTACCCAAATCCATTCCACCATCTACTAGTAAGCAGCCAGGTGTGTGGTGGAGCATGCTACACTTGCTTGACTGCAACTCAAACACCACACAAGAAACTTGACCTTTTGCAGGACATAGTCACTCACATATCAGTGCTATTCGCCCTAAATGGGTTTTTTTTTTCTCTTTACCACACATGCACAGAAGCTGCAATGTGTACCAAATTCGATATGCGCTTCAGTTACTGGCTTAGGCTATTGTGACAACACCTCCCAAACTAGCAACCTTCAGTGAGAAGGACAAAGGCTCGTTGCTGCATGTGAAAACCATCATCTCAGAACCACACACCATCACAACTTACAGATTCTCTACTGTCCATTGTTGCTGTTACTCTCAACCATTTGGTAGATGTTGGAAGTTGTTGTTATATTGTGAGTTCTTGTGATCGCGACCAAACCTTGATCCTTGTATCTCACTGCTCCATGAATAAATATCTCACGGGAATTCAGAACTCATCATAGAAAATTTCATAAGTCAATGTAATAAATCTGGTAACTTGCGGGCTAACATAAGATTATTCACCACCGCATTCACAAGGACAATTAGGAATGGGCAATAAATGCTGACCTTGCCAGCAACATCTCATAAATATTAAAAAAGAGACTTAATTTCTCTCGAATTGCATTGGTAGCCAGGAGAGCTAAATCTGAAATGATTTGCAAAAAATCAGGGTAGGAAATGAGATCATTAATTTTACACAGAGAGGTGCTGCAAGCTGACATGCCCAACACAGAGGGCGATGAAAGCTGATTTAATAACAAATGTTAAAATATAATTTATAAACACGATTGGAAACAGATAACTTGCAGGTGAGGAGCAGGTGAGTTAGGCTAATTGGATGATTTTTCCAAAATGCCATCAAAGCTCCATTTTTGCTGCATGAACCAATAATGATCTAGTAAGCCTGAAATAGAGACCCAAGAGACTGCAGTTGCTGGAATCTGGTAGAGCACAAAACAAACTGCTGAATGAACTCAGCTGGTCAACCAGTATCTATGGGGCAAAAAAAACTGTCGATGTTTGATGTCAAAATCCCATATCAAGTATAAGAGTGGAGAGGAACAATAACCAGTATAAAGTGGAAAAGAGGAAGGGGGAGACAAAGCAGGTAGGTGATAAGTAGACTGGGGAGAGGGGAAAGAATGAGGGACAGATGATGCCAGGTGGTGGACGGGGAAGGGTGGGGTTGGGAGACAGAGGCAGAGGAGTGGTAGGTGGAAATTGACAATGAATAAAAGGTAGATTAAGTCAGGTAAAGGGAAAGGAGAGTGAAGGTGGAGACAGCTTCATAGTTTCCCAACAGGAATTCCTCTTATTGACATTAAGAGAGATTATACCTACAGCTGAGAATGGATCTGAACATTATTGATTAAGAGAATGAAAAGAGGGAATAAATAGTGGTGTTAATTGAGCATTTCTTTATAGTACCAGAGGTGATATGGAAGTTTATGCAACAGCTGACTTTCCTTGGTTAAATTCCAGTGCTCCGTGTCTTGCATTGTAATAATCATGGACTAACTAAGAGCCAGCAAAATTATTATAACTAGGGCTAATGCACTGATCAACTAGGGCTAATGTAAATACCAAAACTGACATAAAGGGTTTCGTAATAATAGTCGCTCCTTTCTTCAAAAGTAGTTGGTTGGTTTGTGAAAAAACAATTTCAGTCAGGTAAATGGAAAAGGAACTCGAGTAAATTGGAAGGAAAACTGATCAATAAAGAAGTGGATGAACAATGGAAAACATTCAAATTGAACATAGTTAAGGTTGCAGACCAGAAACATTCTCACAAGCAACATCAATGCAGAAATTGGAAAGCTGCAAATAAAACGATTAAAGCAAAACTTTAAATAAACACAAATGCTCTGGGAATAACAATTAAATGGAAAAAAACATAAATGTAAGAGGCAAGCAAAGAAAAGGCTAAGAAAGACAGCAGTGAACAATAGAACATAGGATTTTTACAGATTTATTTAAACATTCTAATGAGGTGTAAAGAAAATAATTAAATCATTATTCTTTGCCAGGGTTTTTGTGAAGGAGTGTAATAGTGTGAAAAATGGGTTAAACAAATAGATATTTGACAATTCAATAAAATACTATAGGAAACAATAATTAAAACAAAGTGGTTCATTTGTAACTGTGATAAAACCCACCAGACCTTGCTGGAATTACGGAACGCTGCGGGACGTCAGTGAGGAAATAAAACCCTGATTACAATCTTTCAGATGGCTGCAGGCCTTCCAATTTAACATTCTGTTTAAGAAGTAAAAGTGTATAAAGTAAGCAACTAAAGGCAAAAAGTTAGTGAAACTGCACCAACTTCCACCATGCGCTTAGATGCATGGCAACTGAGTCAGAGGACATCATCCAGAATCAATTTAGGATCTGCAAATGGCGTCAGCTCAACAACATACGAGCAGGACCGCTGCTGCCTATTACACCAGCCGGATTAATTTCTTAATAAAATCTTGCACTTTGTCCAGTTTTGGTCCAAAATTTAAACTCTCATAGACCATGGACCTGAGAGCAATGGAAATGGCACAGACCACACCTTTCGTGTGTAGGTATAGTTGTGAAGTTAATCTTTTGTAAATTTGGAGCTCAATTGTCAAAAGAAAGGATCTTCTTCTTTCGTGTGATGTGCACAGCCTAAAGTTGTTGGACAAATTGTTCTATTTGATCTTCCATTTGTGCACATTGAGTTGATTGCATTAGTCGAAACAGGGTGGACCACGTGAAGGTTGCAATCTACCACCCCAAAAGAAAGGATAAAGGGAAGAGGTTCAAAATTATGAGGAGTTTAAAAAAAGTGTTAAAGGGGAAATTGTTATCATCGGTTGCTTAGTTTATAAAACACAGTAAAATAAACACAGTACAGAACAGGAACCAGACACCCTCAGCCGACAATATTGCCATCAACGCTGAATATAGTGCCTACTTAAACTAATCCTTTCTGCCTGCACGTAATCCATATACTTCCATTTCATGCATATTCATATGCTTATCTATAAGCTTCTTAAATGCCACTATCGTATCTGCTTCTACCACCAACCCTGGAAGCACATTCCTGTCACGTACACTCTCAGTGTAAAAAAGTTGCCTTGCAAGTCTCCTATAAACTCCCCCCCCACCCCCTTCACATTAAAGCTATGCCTTCTAGCATTTGACAATTCTATCCTGGGACAATGATTTTGATCCTACAATAATAATAATAAATTTTATAGTCATTACACATAAGTGCAACGAGATTTGGTTTGCAACTTCCATCCGATGTCATCACTTAAACGACTAATAAAATTTAGGCTTAGATACCCCGAGAACAAGGTTTGTGAAAAGAACATTAGAACAGTAAAACAGTCAAAACCAAAACTGACTAAAGTGCAGATGTGTCTGTGCGACGTGGGAGACAGTCCATCGGGGTGGGGGGGCACTCAGCAGGGCCGGTTCAGAGCTGCTATAGCTCTGGGAATGAAGCTGTTCCCGAGTCTGGAGGTGCGGGCGTAGAAGGCCTTGTAATGTCTGCCGGAAGGGAGTAGTTCGAACTGTCCATTACAAGGGTGAGAGGAGTCTTTATGGATGCTGACAGCCTTCCTAAGGCACTGTGTGTGGTAGATGCCCTCCAAGGCTGGTAGCGGTGTCCCAATGATCTTTTGCGCTCTGTGGACGACACACTGAAGAGCTCTCCTCTCCGCCTCTGTGCAGCTGAGATACCACACAGCGATGCCATACATTAGTATGCTCTCTGTCGTGCAGCGGTAGAAGGTCGTCAGCAGCTGTTGGGGCAGACCAGTCCGTTTCAGTGTTCTTAGGAAGAACGGTCTTTGCTGTGCCTTTTTGACCAGCGCAGCGGTGTTGGTGGACCATGTGAGGTCCTCTGAGATGTGAGTGCCCAGAAACCTAAAGCTGGACACTCTCTCCACACTGTCCCCATAGATGGAGATTGGGGCATATTCCCAATTCTGCTATCTCCTGAAGTCAATAATCAGCTCCTTGGTCTTGGAGGTGTTTAGTGACAAGTTGTTCCGTGAGCACCAGTCTGCCAGGTTCTGCCCCTCCGCTCTATAGTTTGTTTTGTCACCGTTGATGATCAGCCCGATCACTGTTGTGTCATCTGCAAATTTGACAATGGTGTTGGTGTCGAATGCAGGAACAGTCGTGAGTGAAGAGGGAGTAGAGCATGGGGCTCAGTACACAGCCCTGTGGTGTGCCAGTGCTCAGGGCGATAGTGGAGGACAGGTGCGGCCCCAGTCTCACTGCCTGCGGTCGCTCAGTCAGAAAATTCAGGATCCAATTGCGTATCAGTGAGCTGATACCAGATACCCCATTACCTATGCCTCTTATCACTTTATGAACTTCTATCAGCCTCCGTTGCTCCCGAGAAAGCAATCCAAGTTTCTCAATGTCTCCTTATAGTTAATACCCTCTAAATCAGACAACATCCTGGTAAATCTCTTCTGTAACATCTCTAAAACTTCCACGTTTTTCCTGCAATGTGGCGACTAGAACTGCGCGCAACAGATAGAGATTAGAACTATGAGATCATCAGCAAGGAATTATGGAGCAGAGATTAATATTTTAACATTGTTGTGAATTTACTTGGAGTTTCCATTAACATTGGAAAAATAGCTAAGGTGAACAAAAATGCTGGAGAAACTCAGCGGGTGAGGCAGCATCTATGGAGCGAAGGAATAGGTGACGTTTCGGGTCGAGACCCTTCTTCAGACTTCAACCCGAAACGTCACATATTCCTTCGCTCCATAGATGCTGCCTCACCGCTGAGTTTCTCCAGCATTTTTGTCTACCTTCGATTTTTCCAGCATCTCAAGTTCTTTCTTGAAAAAATATCTGGTGTCTTTGCTGTTACTGGCAAATCTATTGACCTATGACCTGCGCAGGTGAATGTCTGCAGTTCTAACCTTTCAGAGAATGGGGGTCCCATGTTCATGACACCATTCTCTAAAAGAGAAAGGCAAGCCTGCATTTAAATATTTCCATCATTTTAGAGAAGGAAGTTTTAGGTATACGACTTTCAGAGCATCATGTTCAACAGAATGGGCTGAATGGCCCCCGTGTCATAAAATTCTACTATTCCAAGATTCACTCATTTATATTTAATGGGAAATAATGTAGAGCATTTAAAGATACAAGAGTCCTAATGCTTTTTGCAAAGTTTCGCTAGTTGAAAAATATTTGAAATCTAAAAGAGTTTTCCATAATTTAATATATATCTTGCTTTACAAAAGTAAAGGATTAAATAATATAGTAAGTTTAATCAATTACTGATGTTAAAATTATCTTCACAAATTCAATTGATTTATGAATGAGACAATAGATTCTATCTAATCTGTGCCTGAGTGCTCAGAACTATTATTTTTTGTGAAATTCAACTGCACATTTTCTCTTCTGAATGGCTATACTGTGAAGCTGTTATAAATATAGCCTTACGGCTGACATAGAACAATAAGCAAATGTTGATCTGTATAACCCTGCTCTGAACAAAATAATGAATTGGGAGCATTAGTGATGAGATAGTTTAAAAACTCATTGTTTGGTTGTGAATGAACAGATATAAAGACAATCTGCATGCAAAGGAAATATACGTAATTTGTTTTTTTTGGCATCCTGAAGAGTTTCACAAGGTATAATTTTCAGAAATATAGACAGCATTATAAAATGCTTGTGTCATCAGTCTCTGCATTGCAATCTTGTTACTTGAGAAGGTTAGCTATTAACTTCGGCAGTCGCTGAAATGATGCAAAGATGCATTTATTTTACTTTCATCAAATAATCTTAAAAATATAGAATATTTACAACATAGAAGGATGCCACTCAGCCCATCACATCCATACTGTTAGAAAAGGGGTCCTGCATATCATGACTTTTCAAATACTTTTTTAACATGCCAAGGGTTTCTACAAACCATTCCTTCTTAGTCAATACATTTTAGGCAATAAATTTCCTCTTGGACGTCAAAAATGTCTCATCTTCTATCTAATCTTATAAATTACTGGAAATCTGTGCTTGGACCTCCTCATGAATTTTGGCTCCTCTACTAAGGAATACAAGTACTTCCTATTTATACTATCCATATCCTCCATAATAGTACATCCTTAAATTCTACCACTAAGCTCCATTGTAACAATCGAGCAACCACAACCGTGTAACCTGGTGCCAAGACAACAAACTCTCCCTAATTATCAGCAAGACAAAGAAGATTGTGATTGACATCAGGAAACGAAGCGCTACACACACTATACATTGATGGTGCCAAAGCTGAGATGCCTGAAAGCTGCAAGTTCTTAGGAATAAGTATCACCAGCAATTTGTGCTGGACTAGCCACATCGAAGCAATGGCACCAAAGCCTCTACTTCCTTAGAAGGCTTTGGAAGTTTGGCATGTCCCCAACAACCCACCCCAACCTCGACTGGTGTGCTGCAGAAAACTTATTATCCAGATGCATGTTTTTTCTGAACATCCAAGACCACAAGAAATTGCAATGAGTTGTGAATGTAGCCCAGACCATCATACAAACCAACCTCCCTTCCATTACCTCCATCTACACATCACGCTGCCTCCAGCACAACAATGGAGCAGTTTCACTCTGGTCACTCCCTCTTCTCCCCTCGCACATCAGCCAAGAGGTAGAGATGTTTGAAAACACATACCTCCAATTTCAGGGGAAGTTTCCCCCAGCAGTCATCAGGCAACTGTCCTCTCAACTAGAGAACGGTCTTTAGCTCCCATCTACCTCATTGGAGACCTTCAAATTATCTTTAATCAGACTTTACTGGACATTATCTTGCACAAAACATTATGCCTTTTAACCTGTATCTGTACACTGTGGACGACATGATTGTAATCATGTATAGTCCTTTCTCTGACTGAATAGTATGCAACAAATACATTTTCACTGTACTTCGAATAAACTAAACTAATCTAAAGTAAACTTTGCAAGAATTATACCAATGAAACAACAGTAACGATCCATGTTCCATCTCAAAAACATCCTTAGAGCAACAATTATCTTTTGGGTCCAGGCACCGAGTTAATTTCAGATCCAATTTGTCACTTTCCCCTGCTGTGGAGCGTTGTTCAGATTCTAGTTTACATCGGTCTACACTGCAGCAAAAGCACTGCCCTCCTCGAACCTCCTCACAAAAACAAAATTGGTGGTCAATCACAATCTTCCCATAACGACTCCCTTTCAATATCTTCCTGTACTATGCTGACATTAAGATGTAGTTCCTCAATGAATCTATTCCTCCCTTTTTATACAATGGTGCAACCTTCATGAGGATCACAGATAAGGGTAAACGATATTTATAGAATAGTAAGATTAAACGAGAACTTATTTGTTTGAAGTTTGATCTTTATTTTATGAGGAGTTACGATGAGCGATTATGTGAAGACCCAGTCAGTCCGCATGCGCATCAATCTTCAAACCAGCGGTGTGAAATCACAGATAACAGTAACTGAAGTAACATAGTAAGATTATAAACCAGACCTTCCAGTTGACCTTTATGATATTGAGGGCCGGGAGCGGTGGACACGTAATCGCTCATCGTAACTCCTCATAAAATAAAGATCAAACTTCAAACTGGTAAGTTCTCGTTTAATCTGACTATTTTACTTCGGAGTCACGTGAGCGATTCCGTGAAGATTTCACAGCTCTGTGATTTCATGCTGTGAGAAACGAGTCTACACAACCACAGCTGCTTCATTGACAGTATGAGGGAAACATTCATAATGAATAAATCATAATAGTAACCCCTCTCATCCGCGAGGGACTATACAACTGAATGTAATATAGAGTTGGCAAAAAAACCCTGGCCTGACAATGGGTTATTAGAAGGTTTGCTCGTTCGACTGTCCTGCAGCTGTCAGGATGTGGTCCAGCGGAACGTAAAAAAACCCTTGCTACTGATGTTGTAGTAGACCTGGTGGAGCGATTTAATTCGTATCTACTCCCATATAAACCAAACCCTGTTTCACCGCCTGGGGATGGTCTGAATTGACACCTTCTTATAAAGCTTTTTTGGAACTAACAACATTGCTAGTTCAGAGCCTCTAGGCTCTTGGTGACCTTGACATATTGTTGTAAATGTGTGACCTCACATAACTGAAGGTCCCTGAATATGTCATGAATCTAATTTGGGACCAGACTGCCCTTCTGCTCTGCTTAACTAAAACATAAATATAATATTATTTGCAGATGAAACCATCCGGTCCAGTCACAATTATGTAGTGACTGGACCTGTTGCGCTGGGACCAGCGCCATGAGGATAACCACCTTATGAGATGTAGATACGAATCCAGGCATCTCACACTGCATCAGTTGACTCAGGAGCAGTGAATAATGAGCAATACATTGAAACATGGTACTGATTAACATGTCGATGCTTTAATTCACAAACTAAACAAAAGAAAACACAATAACGACTCCTCTCTCCCAGGGGGAAACTATGAAACAGAACTTAAAACGGAATGGGCGAACACCCCGGGTTCAATAAATGGTTTATTATAAAACCTCTGAAAAGTCAATTCATTTGACCATCCTGCGGCCACGAGGATATGGTCCAGAGGGACGTCCATTGCCCTCGCTGCTGACGTTGATGCCGCCCTGGTGGAGTGAGATTTAAAATTGTCAGTATTAACTCCTGCACAACCCATCACTTGTTTCAGCCATCGTGAAATTGTATGAATGGACACTTTCATATGTGGCTCTTTGTGGCTAATAAACAATGCTACTTCGGAGCCTCTGAGGCTCTTGGTGACCTCGATATAACAACGCAAGTGCGCCACTACACACAGCCGTAAATGCGTGGGATATGCTGACAGTACAAGCTTGAATCCTGACACCCCTGGTCTGCTTTGTTTAATTAGATGATAGATGTAAAACATAACATCATCCCCTAATGACACCACCCTGTCCAGACGCAATTTGTGCAAAGTCTGAACCCTTTGCGCTGACGCCAGTGCCATGAGCATGACCAACTTTAGGGTAACCTTTGCCAATGACAAGGATGTGGCTGGACCCCACTGACGAAGCAGCGCGAGTACCACGATCACATCCCAGGTTACCTAGGCCTGGGGGGGATTGGAATTAAAAACACCCTTCATAAAACGGGATATTAATGGATGAGATCCTACAGACTGAAGTTCCGACCCCAGGCATAGGTACAACGACAGAGCACTCCTGGCACTATTGATGGCACTATAGCTCAACCCTTCGTCAAAATATAACTTGGACAGATATTTGAGCACATCTGGGATGGAAGCTGTGTGATATGTAATGTTCCCATGTAAACAAAACACCTCCCATTTCCTGACATGAGAGATGTACTGCTTTTTTGTACTATCCCTCCAGGACGATGTGATGACATCCACGGTACGATTGGATAGTCCCAGACCCAGGTATGGCCTTCTTAGAATCTGCAAATTAACAGATTAACATGATCATACAACAGGTGTTGATCTCCAGTCACAGGGTGCACCAATAGATCATGACGTTTTGGGACCACCATAATAGGCTGTGTAATAATGTCCGAAATGAGAGGGAACCATGGCTGTGTAGGCCAGTCGGGTACCACCAAAACTCCTGAAGCGGAGTCCTGCTTGATCTTGGCCAAGCACCGACTGATGAGGCAGAATTGGGGAAACGCATATAAAAACACTCCGCCCCAGTGTAGTGAGAACGCATCTACCACTACTGCGCCTGGATCTGGTTCCCATGAAACATACTTCGGTAGCTGGTGATTGAGTCTGGATGCAAACAAATCGATATTTGGCATCCCATACCGAACAACAATCTCATTAAATGCATCATGATTCAACATCCATTCTGTGTTGTCATTAAATCTGCATGACCTGGTGTCTGCCACCATATTGAATCTGCCTTGCAAGTAGACAGCTGAAACCCAAATGTTCTTTTTAATGCACCAGTGCCAAATAAGGTTAGCCAATCTGTCACAAAATTTCGACGATTCCACCCATGTGATTAACATACGCCACTGCTGTGGTGTTGTCAATCTGAAGCTGAACATGTAAGTGATGCTTGGTGGGACAATGAGCCTTGAGCCCATAAAATGATCCTAAAAGCTCTAAATAATTAATTCCATGTGATTTGAGAATAAATGCCTCATGCATATTCCATCTGCCTCCACAGCTAGAAATTGTATCAGTAGCACCCCAACCTAGGGCACTAACATCAGTCTGCAAAACAACTGAAGGTGCTTCCGTCAGAATTTTGCTAGAACAATTTGAAATGTTTCTTATCCACCACTGTACTTCAACAATGGCTTCAAATGGTAATTGCATGGGCCGGTTGAAATGACCTGCATGTATCCTGAGTGCCTGTACCTTTGCCCTCTGTAAATTTTGGTAAAGCAAAGGTCCATACTGCACAGCTGGAAAGGCAGCTACCAATTTGCCAATCAAGCTGGCCACATGTCTAATTGAAGGTGATTGCTCCCCCAAGAGCTTGGTACAGCCTTCAATTAAATCTAATCTCTTGCCCTTGGGCAGAGTCACAGACATGCAAGTTGAATTAACTGTGAACCCCGAATAGTCAATTACTTTAACCAGTACCAATTTTGATTTAGCTGGATGGATGAGAAACCCCAATCTCTCAACCATCAGTATAACAGTTGAAACCGATAACTCAGTTGCCTCCCAGATTTTTCCAATTATTAAGATGTCATCCAAATAAGCCATTACAATATGACCCTGAGCCCGGAGTAACCCCAGTACTGGTTTTAGCAGCTTTGTAAATAATCTAGGGGCTGAGGTTAACCCATTAGGCTGTGCTTTCAATTGCCATAATTGCACATCCAGCTAAATCTCAAATATCTCTGATACTCTTTATGAACAGGCACTGAGTAATATGCATCCTTAAGATCTATACATGCCATATAACACCCTCTGGAAAACAATTGCTTGGCAGTAGCAAATGTTTCCATTTTTAAATGTTTATACTGCACAAACGGATTAAGTCCTGTCAGGTCCAAAATAATCCAACACCCACCATCTTTCTTTGGTCTAGGAAAGATATTAGATACGAATTGGTGAGTTTGATAAACTTTCTCAATTACACCTTTTAAATGTAATTTTTCAATTTCAGCTTGAACCTACAGATTCTCCTTTTGTGAGAAAATGAGTGCCCGCTCTGGTCTGTGCTGTGTGGGTGGACACAAATTGGGAATAAATTCAATTCAAAACCCTTGTATACTCTGCAGTATAAACAAGTTTGATGTTATTTCATACCATTCTTTCAGAAACCAGTGTAAACTCCTCCCAACTGGTATGTAATTGTCACTCAATATGTTTCGACAAGAACCAGACACACCTACCTCCATGGTTACCGGTGGAGTTCTTTGTCCCCTGGTTCTGGAGGGAAAAGGCATATTTGCCCGTACTCCTGCTGGAGTGCGCCAGCTGCGCACATTGAATGGCCGGCTTGGTCCTTGACTGGACCCGGTTTCAGCAAACCACTTGTAGGGGTACTGCATCCGAAGGGTTCTGCTGGTTACTGGCGCCTTGATGAGCCCGACAGTTTTTGCCTCATCGTCCGGCTCCTTCACCCACTTTGCGAGGTCTTCCCCGAACAGCAGATTCGGTGGCTGGATATTACTAGGCTTACACAGGGCAGCGAACTTCGTGTTAATGGTAGGGCGGATGGCGCTCTTCCTAAGGCAGTTTATCTCAAAGTGCACATTGCACATGAGAGCCAGGGCATCTTGCTGAACCTCAGTCAAGTGCCCACCATCCACCGGCCTACCGAAAGCCGCAATGCCCGATGCAAGCAACTTCAGCACCTTGCAGCTTTATCTCCTGCGCCCTGATGCCTACCCCCATATGGCCCCAGGTGGCATGGTTTACGGCCGGTACTTTAAGCAGGATACAATTCGCCGGGGTTTCATTCTTCTTGGCCGTTGTATCCATGGCCAGCTCCTGAAGCTGGTGTGAGGCTAAGTAATTTATACTCGCAGCCAGCTCTTCACCCAGCGGCTCTCCAGAGTCTGTTGGGATGGCAAACCTTGCTGCCAGGAATGGGACCTCTGGCTCGTGCCCTTCATCCCTTGGGGCAGCCTCCACTGCGAAGCCCACAGATTTGGCGTCAGAATCATACCGACCCATTATGCCCTCCTCCTCCACCAAGAGGGAGACACTAGGCAGCCCTGTAGGCGGGCTCTTGGAGAGGCCGGCGCTCTTGATGGAGCATCCTCTCCAGTAGGAGCTACATCCTGGATATCCGTAACATGGAATCCATTCTCGAGGGAGAACCCTCCCAACTGGACTCGTCAGGGTCTATCGGACGTACAGACTTTCTGGTGGACTTGCGCCCCTCCGGCGCAGCCACAGTGTCCTCAGACACCAAGTGTGTAGTTGCTGGTTCCCCCCCCCCCCCCCCCCCCCCCCCCCCCGGCTCCCAAACCTCATATTATTAAGGTCATCTAGTAGTTCCAGTCTTCTCTAATCTTACTATGTTCAGTTCAACTACTGTTATCTGTGATTTCACACCGCTGCTTTGAAGATTGACGCGCTCAATGGACTGACGGCTTTCTTCACGTAATCGTTCATCGTAACTCCTCATAAAATCAAGATCAAACTTCAAACTGGTACGTTCTCGTTTAATCTTACTATTATTTTCTCTATTGCGATCTTCCCAGGGTCTTAAATATTTTTTTATTAGCTTTTATTGGCAATAATAGTTTTCTTAATTGCTACTCTCTGATTATGTCCAGAGAAAATAGGAGAATTTACGGTCAATTCAGGCATTCATTATCCATCCTATGCCGAGAAGCCAACCACATATACAGGACTGACTGGTTAAGAATCCTGATTTATTTCCCTGAACAACATTTAGCATTTTATTTTGTTATAAATTTGCTATCAATCTTAAGGGATTGGATAGGCTAGATGCAGGAAAAATGTTCCTCATGCCAGGAGGGTACATAACCAGGGATCACAGTGCAAGAATAAGGGGCAGGCCATTTCCGACTGAGATTAGGAAAAAACATTTTCACGCAGAGAGTTATGAATATGTGGAATTCTCTGCCACTGAAGGCAGTGGAGGCCAATTTGCTGGATGTTTTCAAGAGAGGAGACATGGGAGAGGGATCCCTCCACCGCAGTAAGGAAAGGGCAAGAAGAAAGAGAACATCCCTGCTGTCCAAGGGTGTAAAGCCTCATCGTGGGTGCAGATGCGGTGGAGACGGAGAAATTGAGAATAGGGCCTGGCGTCCTTGCAAGAGGCAGGGTGGGAGGAGGTGTGCTGAAGATAGCTGTGGGAATCAGTTGGGTTTATAGTAGATGTCAGTCGAAAGAATGCCCGCTGTGATGGAGAGAGAGAGATCAAGAATGGGGAAGGAGAAGTCAGAGAGCTGGGGTTTGAACTGGTGTCTCTGGATCAATCATACAGGTTACTACTTACCAGATTTGTAACCTATCTAATATGCTACTGTAGCCTTTAACTGCTATTGTACCTTTGTAAGCAAACATCGCTCACCTGAAAGTTGGAACTCAGACTGAATGTGTTTCTCAATGCCTGTCGAAATTTTGCACTCAGGTCTAAAATGGGATTAAAAACGCAAAATCTTCAAAGCTCAAAAGTTAGAATTTATGAGATAATTTCAGGAATTATTCTTTGGCCTGCAAAAGGCACAGTTTACGATGGCAGTTGGATTTGAAATAGAGGACTGTAATATATATTTTAAAGTTTGTACAGATGGGGAGGCTTGCAGAGAGAGTGGAGGGCACATCATGGCCCACCGACCCACGACATTCCACCGCTCTCCAGCAGCCCGCAGCCGTCGCCTCACCTACAGACTGGACTGTGCAGCGGGCCTGAAGCCTCCACGTTGCTCACTCCTCCCACCACTCTGTTGTTAACGGAACTGGGTCCTAGTGCCCGTCTCCCCAGCCCCGGTGACCTCAGTGGCTATTCCACTGGGTCTTCCCCATCCCCCTCCTACCATGTAACCCCCGCTCTTTCCCACCCACACCACAGCCCCCATACCCCCCCACCCCCTGACCACCCTCCACCCCCCCACCACACAACGCTCAGTCCTCAGTCCACTCACCTGCCTTCCTCCAGCCACAGCCCCCATCCCTGCCGCGTGTTCACCATCCCCCCGGACCTCCCCCTCTCCGACACCGAAAGGTCGGTCCTCAGCAGAGGTCTTACCTTTGTCCCCCTCCGTCCCCACCTCAATGAGTTTCGCGCTCACCACGACTTGGAGCTCTTCTACCGTCGCCTCCGCCTCACAGCGTTCTTCCACGGGAACAAGTCCTCGCCCCCCACTGATGATCCCTTTTCCTGTCTCCCACGTACCCCCTCCTCGTGGACCCCCCCTCGTGGCCCTCCAGCTTTAGAACTCTTTATTCAGAACTGCCGTCGGGACATCAACCGCCTCGACTTCTCCACTCCCCTGTCTCACTCCAATCTCTCCCCCTCCGAACGTATTGCCATCGACTCACTCCGCAACAACCCAGACTGGGTTATCAAACCCGCCGACAAGGGAGGTGCTGTGGTAGTCTGGCGCGTCGATCTCTACAAAGCAGAGGCCACGCGCCAACTCTCGGACACCTCCTCCTACTTACCCCTGGACCATGACCCCACTGACGAGCACCAGGCCACCATCTCGAGCACCATAACCGGCTTCATCAACTCCGGCTCCCTACCCCCCCCGAGCCTCCAACCTCATCGTTCCCCAGCCCCGCACAGCCCGATTTTACCTTCTCCCCAAAATCCACAAACCCGACTGCCCCAGCAGACCCATTGTCTCTGCCTGTTCGTGCCCCACCGAACACATTTCCACATACCTTGACTCCATCCTATCCCCCTTTGTTAAATCCCTCCCCACCTATGTTCAAGACACCTCAGACACTCTCCGTCGGCTCCGCACATTCCGTTGTCCAGGCCCCCATCCTCTCATCTTCACCATGGACGTCCAGTCACTATACACCTGCATCCCCCACCAGCATGGTCTCAAAGCCCTCCGGTACTTCCTCGACCAGAGGAGCAACCCATACCCATCCACTGACACCCTCCTCCGCCTAGCAGAGTTGGTCCTTACCCTCAACAACTTTTCTTTTGACTCCTCCCATTTCCTCCAAACACAAGGCGTAGCTATGGGCACACGCATGGGCCCTAGCTACGCCTGCCTCTTTGTCGGGCACGTCGAACAATCTTTGTTCTCGGCGTACCAGGGCCCCACCCCCGACCTTTACCTCCGTTACATTGACGACTGCTTTGGTGTCACCTCCTGCACCCACGCAGAACTGACTGACTTCATCCATTTCACCACCAACTTCCATCCGGCACTCAAATATACTTGGACCATTTCCGACATTTCCCTACCATTCCTTGACCTCACCATCTCTATTGCAGGTGATACACTCCTGACTGACATCCACTACAAACCAACTGACTCCCACAGCTACCTGGACTACTCTTCCTCCCACCCTGCTTCCTGTAAGGACTCCATCCCCTATTCCCAATTCCTCCGTCTACGCCGCATCTGCTCCCAGGATGACGTGTTCCTCACCATGTCATCGCAAATGTCCTCGTTCTTCAGAGAACGGGGTTTCCCCTCCCCCACTATAGATGAGGCTCGCACCAGGGTCTCCTCCATACCCCGCAACACTGCCCTCTCTCCCCATTCCCCCACTCACAACAAGGGCCGAGTCCCCCTGGTCCTCACCTTTCACCCCACCAGCCAGCGCATACAACAGATAGTCCTCCGCCAGTTTCGTCACCTCCAACGTGACCCCTCCACTCGCCACATCTTCCCATCGCCCCCCCCTGTCTGCCTTCCGCAAAGACCGCTCCCTCCGCAACTCCCTCGTCAATTCTTCCCTTCCCTCCCGCTCCACTCCTTCCCCGGGCACTTTCCCTTGCAACCGCAAGAGATGCTACACTTGTCCCTTCACCTCCCCCATCCACTCCTTTCAGGGACCCAAGCAGTCATTCCAAGTCCGACAGAGGTTCACCTGCACCTCCTCCAACCTCATCTACTGCATCCGTTGCTCCAGATGCCAGCTGATCTACATCGGTGAGACCAAGCGGAGGCTGGGCGATCGTTTCGCCGAACACCTCCGCTCGGTCCGCAATAACCAACCCGACCTCCCGGTGGCTCAGCACTTCAACTCCCCCTCCCACTGCGTATCCGACCTCTCGGCCCTGGGCCTCCTCCACGGCCAGAGTGATCAACACCGCAAGTTGGAGGAACAGCACCTCATATTCCGCTTGGGGAGTCTGCATCCTCTGGGCTTAAACATTGAATTTTCTCAATTCTGTTAACCCAGACTGCCTCCCCCCCACCTCTCCCTCAGCCCTCTGGCCCTGACATTCCTTCTCCCCCCCACCCCCCAGTCGCACTAGCTTCTCATTTTCACACCACAAACAGCTTACAATGGCCTGCTTCCTTTGTCACCAATACTTTTTTGCATATCTTTCACTCATTGTTCCTTATCTCTCCACATCACTGTTTATATCTCTCGTTTCCCTGATCCCTGACCAGTCTGAAGAAGGGTCTCGACCCGAAACGTCGCCTATCTCCTTCGCTCCTTAGATGCTGCTGCACCCGCTGAGTTTCTCCAGCTTTTTGTGTAACCCTCGATTCTCCAGCATCTGCAGTTCCTTCTTTAACAACATCATGGAGGGATTTCAACACCAGAATATACATCTGATAATTAAGGGCTTTTGTGGGCAAGCCTGACATCAGCAACTAACAGTCAGAACTAGAGCGCTCCATCATTTGTTGTCAGATTAATAGCTGTTTTTTTTGTGTGATTTTATCTTTATGTTCACCACCAAGACTTAATGTCTGCCCATCCATTTTGGAAAAGCCCATGAGTGCATTTTGACAGCTTTTATGGCTCTTCAAATGCTTTCTGGATGTGTTCCTAGTACGGCGGTGCTCCACAATATTGCCTAGAAAGTCCAAAGGACACGTTTTGGTTAATGGCCTCTGGTGAAAACTTTAGGCGCAAGTCATTGCGCAGTGTATATTTTCAGATTCAACACTCTTTTCTGGTGAAGAAAGACACAAAATTCTGGAGTAACTCAGCAGGTCAGGCAGCATCTCTGGAGAACAGGTGATATTTCGGGTTGAGACCCTTCTTCAGACAGGAAGACAGGATAGGATAGAACTCCTACTAAGTCGCAATAAATAAGTAAGATAAGTAGTTCTAATTCCAACCAATATAAATCATTGTTGCATATTTCCAAACAGTCCAAGAATGTTTTTCTATTACTATAACTACATTTCACTACTTTCTGTCCATTCACATTTATTGCAGAACCATAGAATTTTTATTGCACTAAAGGTTACCAGTCAGTCCATCAAATCTATTAAGCCTCTCTGTTGGACAACCATGGTCTCACCCTGCTGGAGTAACTCAGCGGGATAGGCAGCATCTCTGAAGTGAAGGAATGGGTGATGTTTCGGGTGAAGACTCTTTTTCAGACTGAGGGTCAGGGGAAAAGGAAACGAGAAATATAGATGGTACTCCAGCTGTTTGTGTCTATCTTGGGTTTAAACCAGCATCTGCAGTTCCTTCCCACACTTTTCTGGTGCTGTGCTTGGGGGCTAGGGTGAAGGTGGGGGGGGGGGGGGGGGGGGGGGAGAGGTGGGTGATGTTTGCGGTCTCCAGAATTTGGTCAAGCAGCACATCCTGCACCTTCACCACGGACATTAATACCGCCCTTGTGGAGTGAGATTTAAACACATCAGTGTCTACCCCAGTTAATCCAGAACCTGTTTATCCATCTAGAAATAGTTTGTACTGTCACTTTTTTATATGTTTCTTGTGGGTAATGAACATTGGTGTCTCACAATCTCGGAGACTCTTAATTCAATATATGTTAAGTCAGATGCTTAACCACACACAATGTTTAGATGACAGAGTATTTCTTAAAGATTACATTGGTTCCAGCCTTTCTTGGCTTGCTTTGCTTGCTTAGATCATTGACATAAATGTTATTTTATCTACAGACAACTGCATACAATCTAACCTCAACATTTGTAATGTTTGTACACATTGTGCTGATATTAATGGTATGAGCATAACCACTTTAAATATTAACTTCTGAAAAGACAGTGTCGTAATTTTAGTCCATTGCCGAAGCAATGTGAGAACTATACTGACATCCCAGATTTCCATATATCTGGGTTTGGTAGGATTTTATTAAAATTCCTCTCATAAATCTGGATACTAACAGATATTAATCGATAATTGTCGATTCTGAAATAGTCCTAAATAGGAGGACAAAACACTCCGAGCTCCATTCATGGTACTACAACTCAGGGGTAACATAACAAGGAACTCCAATACATCCGATATGTTTGCAGTATGATAAAATATATCTGACTGTATACAAAAGATTTCCCATTCCTTATATGAAACATATTGTTTCATAGTGCTATTTCTCCAAGCTGCAGTTATGACATCCATGGTCCTATCCGACATTCCATCAGAACCTGCAGTTTAACAATTAATACAGTCATGTAATGGATGACTTCTGCAGTTACTGGATGTACCAACAATTACTGCACCTGGGATTTGTCATGAATGTCTGAATCATCATTCTGAGCACCAATGGCTGTGTAGTAATTGTCCCTAGATGAGGGACGTATCAGATATTAACTGATAAGAACAGATACTACACTTGATCTTAGCCAAAAGGCCAAGAAGCAATACCAATTTGGAACCACCAAACGCCTGCGGCGGAACTTGCTCTATTTTGGTGACACATTGTCTAATCAGGCAAAAATGGGGAAAACATAAAAGACTATACTTCCCCAATGTAGCTTGAATGCATCCACCGCTAATGCTCCTGGGTCTGACTCCCACGAGACACATTTAGACCACTGGAGATTTGATACATGTACTGTCTGACAATCTTTTTGAATTTTAACATTCATTCTGTATTGTCATTGCACTTTCGTGATCTGTTGTCTTACCACAATATTGTCTTCTCCCACAGTTGTGGTATTGTCTACTCGTAATTGAACATGCAAGTTCTTTATTGTAGAACAACAGCTATCAATGCATAAAACACCCCCAATAACTCCAAATAATTCATACCATGTTTTTGGAGAATTAATCGTCTTGGACAGTCCATCGACCACCACAACTAGTGTCGCTGTCCTAAGCTCTCCATCCGAGAGCACTCTCATCAGTCTGTAATAACACTGTAGACTGCTGAACAAGCACATTTTTACTTCTAGTAACTTGTGCAACATTGAGAATCCATCATTGAATTCAGCTCAACCTTTTAAGTTGGTAACTGCATGGACCCAATCAATAACCTGCACACTTTTTACTCTTATACTCTGGTCTTTGCAGACTTTGATCATGTAGAGGTCCCAATTTGACAGCATGAATGCTGCTATCACTTTACCAGTAGCTACTTCTTGGATGGTGGGATAATGTTTTTTACCAAGACAAATACAAGCATTTGTAACATCCCCAACCTTAATTGTTGATAAAGTTACTCACATATCAACTGTATTAAAGACAAATCCCAAATAATCAATTGTTTGGTATGCCTGTAACTTACATGTTGTTTGGATGTACAGAACCTTAGCCCTTTCAATAGGCTGGGGTACACAAAAAACTGGAGAAACACAGCAGGTGGTGCAGCAGCATCTAAGGAGCAAAGGAGATAGGCGACGTTTATAGGCTTATGGTTGCTGAACTCAGTTCTTCAGCTGTCTCCCATTTACAATTAACATATCCTCTAGATAAGTCATTACAATGTGATTCTGAGCCCTCATTAACACCAGTGCTGATTTCAATAATTGTGTGAGCAATCTGAGGGCTGAATTTAACCCATTAGGTAATTCCTTCAGCGGACCCATCCAATTAATTGAAGTACCTGAATAATAAGGCATCTTTTTTAAGTCTAAAAATAGCCACATAGCAGCCTTGTGATAACAACTTCGTTATAGTGCTGAAGCGTACTATTTAAATGCTTATACTGAACTATAAATTTAAGTTTGTGAGTCCCAGAATGACTCTGTAACTCCCATACTTGTGTCTGGGATATATTATCTCTACCTGACGAGTTCCTGGTACATTCAAACACCAAGCCGATCAGATTTAATGCAGAATTACAAAACAATTGTAATCTTAACCAACCAGAGGTTGTTTCCCCAGAAATTCCATGTGTAATGGAATGACGTTTCTGTACTTCCGTAAATGAACCAGAAGATCTCCTTCTCTTAATATAGGGGTTCGCATTCATCAATCATAAATCTGGTTATAGCTTGCCCACATAATCCTGCATTTTTTGGTTATAATGTTAGCCAAATGGCAATTTTCATCATACAATTGGGTTTGAATATGCATTGCAGAGTAACGCAAGCATGTCTTAAAAGTATTGGACATTATCAACCCATGTATGTCTTCCCCAAATGCAGTGATGCCAACTGAATATCAGCTAGAGGACATGCTGGAACACATTTCCTGTCCTCGCATCATTACATTCATGAGTGCCTAATTACTGTTGGCACATATATGATTTATGCACAAATACAAAACAGTAAAGAAGTAACTCTCCTCCAAGGGAGGACAAGAATGTGGGGAGGCTGAACATGGAGAAAATAAGGCACAATAGACGGGTGTTTTATATATTTTTATATATTTTTTACTGTTTCAGTCATAACAGTCTCTTGGAGTAGGTGAGAAACCAAATAATGTTGGCCGCCAGGTTCATCCATAACCTCACCAGTCCATACCGATATAGCAAAACGTGGTGCTACATTGGGAACACCCAGAATATTTCTATTGTGCTCTGGTGTATACACATAAGTAGGGACACCAGCTTCAGGCTCAGTTTCATCCTGCCCTGGTACTCCCGAGTCTTGCTCTAGGGAGACTTCATCCAGACCTATGCAAGGCACTGGTGAATGAGATTCTCATTCTTTATAGGCACCATACTCAGTGTGTGGAAACTCCTTCGGAGCCTGCCTTAGAATCTCATGGGTCTTTAGAACCCTTGACTGATTAGAGTTTGGAGCATTTTATCTTGCTCTAGGGACCTCATCCAGACCTAACCAAGGTACTGCAGAATCAGAATCCCATTTTCATAGGCACCATACTCAGCGTATGGAAACTCCTTCGGAGTTCGCCTTACAGGAAGACATACATGGGTCTTAGAACCCTTGACTAAGTCAAGTGTGGAGCATTTTCTCCATGTTCAGCCTCCCCTCATTCTTGTCCTCCCTTGGAGGAGAGTTACTTCTTTACTGTTTTGTATTTGTGCATAAATCATATATGTTTAAAATTATAATTCTGAGAGGCACATTCTGCTTGCAGAATATTTGTATTAACCTCAGTATCACACAGGGTTATATACATTTCCATGAGAAATGTATGGAAGTGGCGGCGCTGCTTGGCAGCTGCGGCTCACCTGCAGTCCGTCTGTCTTTTATTTTATTTTTGTTTTCGTCCCTGTTTTTGGCGTTTATTTTTGGTTTGTTGGGTTGTGTATGTGTGTGTGGGGGGGGGGAGGGTGGGAGAAACGGGATTTTAGTCTCTCCCTTCGGGGGGATGCGACTTTTCCTGTCGTGTCCCCCGTCACCGTCTCCGTCTGTGCTGAGGCCCTGGTGACGGCCTTCCAGCTTCCAGCGGCGGCGGCATGGCTTTTGGAGCTTCAGCGGTGACCTGGCTTCCGGCGGCGACCTAGTTTTCGGGAGCTGCGGTGCTCCAGCGGCTGCCTGGGTTTCGGGAGCTGCAGTGCTCCAGCGGCGGCCTGGTTTTCGGGAGCTGCGGTGCTCCAGCGGCGGCCTGGCTCCCTCTGAGCTGCGGTGCTCCAGCGGCGGCCTGGCTTTCGGGAGCTGCGGTGCTCCAGCGGCGGCCTGGTTTTCAGGAGCTGCGGTGCTCCAGCGGCGGCCTGGTTTTCGGGAGCTGCGGTGCTCCAGCGACGTTCCGGCGGCGGGCCCTGTGGCGGTGTTTCGGCGTTCCGGCGACAGCGGTGCCGGCGGCCCGGTTTCGGAGGCTCGGCCGCGGGGCCTGGTGGACGGCAGCATCGGAGGCCTGGATCTCCTCAGCGCAGAGGGAGAATAAGGAGGGAAGAAAGACAGAGACTCTAAGACTTTTGCCTTCCACCACAGTGAGGAGGTGTTTGGTGAACTCACTGTGGTGGATGTTAATTTTGTGTTTATTGTATGGTATTGTTATTTTTATATATGTATGACTGCAGGCACGAAATTTCGTTCAGACCGAAAGGTCTGAATGACAATAAAGGCTATTCATTCATTCATTCATTCATTCAAAAACTGCATCTGGTAACATATACACAGAGCAGACTTTATTTTACATTTGTGGGTATTTGGAGCCAACATTTAGCGCAGCCGTTATCTCCAAACCCGATCTAAATAGCATTAAAATAGCAGGAACCAGCTTTTAAAGCAGCTCTTATCTCCCGGTCCGATCTAAATCGGAAACTACGGTTCCAGCGCATTCCTTTCAATTACCGCAGTTTAAATACTTTACTCTAGCTGACTCCGTTTATCGAGTCAGATTTACAGAGTTTTTTTTTTAAATTTCAAAACACATGAACACTCTAGCTGACTCTGCAGACTTACAGAGTTTAAAAACACTTGCAAGAAGTTCAACATTGACTTACCTGCGGGTTAAACTTACCGCTGGTGGGAGCTGCACTCTCCACCCTGTTGGTGCCACATGCGTCGACGTAATGCCGAACATGCGCCTGGCGGGGCTTCTTCACGTAGTCACTCACGTGACCCCGAAGTAAAATTGGAGATTGGTGCTGCCATTGCTTTTGAAATGTGGAACACATGGCTAGTCAAATGGAAAGATCAAGGATCAGGATATTCAATGCGAACAATTGAGGAGTCTGAGCAGGCTGAATATTGGGTGTGTTAATAGTTGTGTTGAGGGTGAATTTAGTTACCTGCCAGGCATCCAGGTTCAGCTCTGGTAATAGTCCCAGGAGTGCTCGTCATACGAACTCCAAGAACATTTTACAGTTCAAGTGTCCCTGCAAAGCTTCAATGGAATTGTTTCACAGAGAATACAATATCCCACGTGTCCCTGGTGTGTCAGACGTGTAAAGTTGATTGAAGTCTGGAGGTAGGCACTCACATTCAAGAGTTACATGAAACAACCAAAAATGGTCATTAGTATTTTTAACTCCACGAAGAAAGAAAATGCTGCACAATAGAGCTTCCAGGTGTATCTCCTTTAAATTTAAATGTATAAAATCATTGGGGATTCGATGAGGGGAATCGATCGGGTAGATGCCCAGAGTAGGGGAATCAAGGACCAGACGACAAAGGTTTAAGGTGAAGGGAAAAATATTTAATCGGAATCTGAGTGGGTAACTTGTTCACACAAAGGGTGGTGGGTGTATGGAACAAGCTGCCAGTGGAGGTAGTTGAGGCTGGGACTATCACAACATTTAAGAAACAGGTTAGATGAGGACAGGAATAGGACAGCTTTGGAGGGATATGGAATAAATGCAGGCAGGTGGGACTAGTGTGGCTGGGACATGTTGGCTGGTGTGGGCAAGTTGGGCCGAAGGGCCTGTTTCCACACTGTATCACTCTATGACTCCAAATTTCATTTACTGGTAATTTCTCTCTCATCTCCAGTATCCTCTCCAGATTCCCCAAAGGTGGCACACACCTGACAATACTTATAATTATGTAGATGCTTCTACACTAAAGATGTGATGACATTTTTGGATGGCATTTACACCAATTCTTAATCATTTACATGGAAATTTGTTAAGTGTTAAATCTCAGTCAAGTGTTGGCTGACCAGTTCAATGGGAAGTGAGTTACTATCCATATAATTTGCTTCATAAAATTTCCACGTAATGTTGCAGGTATCAAAGCTTCTGTTTTATGCAGTCGTTATAATACCATGACTTGACTTTGTGCACTTTTTCAAATAATTAATACGAGAGAACTGATTGAAAAAGTGTAAATACCCCAGAATATAGGTCTTCTTATGAGGTTGGAGTTAATTTCCTCCCTTGTGTTTTGGGATGCCTGTGGTCTCTAAACACAATTATATCTATAGGTCACCTTGAACTTTCGAACAAGGTTGTGTACTTTGTTTTACTCAAAAAGCAAGGCAATTCAATACATGATGAATAAGCTGTATATATGTGATTGATGTTATTACATTCTATGTCCATATGTCTGCTTTACATATTATTAAAAAATACAGCACATTCATTTCTCTTCACACAGATCCACAATCAGAGTCATAACATCAGCTCCTTGAACAGAAGAACCTGCAACCTCTTGACTTGACTCACTGCTGTATTTCTAGTCTTCAATAGTGGCTTACTCAGTGTTGACATCAGGAATATTCATCCTACATCTTTCCAGTACCTTTGAAGGTGTCTCTTCCTTTGATTTTCTGATTGATGTGAACATTTCTGGTGCTACATGATAACATTTCAGTCTAGACTTGGACGACTTTGCAGAGGGACTGCATCTGGATCTTGCACTTGATCAGGTGACTCACCCTCTCAGTTGTTCAGGATTACTTTTGTTTACCTGGAGATATTGTCAGTTGTTTCAATGGTCCTCTGCCTAATATCCTTTCCAGATTAAACTATAAACTCTAAGCCTGCATTCTCATCTAAGTTTGAAGTCTGAAATCTGAAGAAGGGTCACGACCCGAAACGTCACCCATTCCTTCTCTGCAGAGATGCTGCCTGTCCCGCTGTGTTACTCCAGCATTTTGTGTCCATCTTCGATTTAAACCAGCATCTGCAGTTCTTTCCTACACACTTCTTATCCAAGTTGACGCATGCTCTCAAAATGTTATGGATTAATTTCAGTAATACACCTTGCTAAAACCCCGGAACATCTCGATGACTGTATCAAGGAAACCTCATTTACAAGTTGTTGTGTGAAAATCAAATTGACTGAAGAAGGGTCTCGACCCGAAACGTCGCCTATCTCCTTCGCTCCTTAGATGCTGCTGCACCCGCTGAGTTTCTCCAGCTTTTTGTGTAACCCTGGCATTATCAATATCGGGTGATTCACGCATTGTTCAGACCATAATAGTACTGCATACGAACAGGCCCTTTAGCTCACAATATCTGTGCTAAACATGACACCAAGTTAAACTAATCTCCTCTGCCTGCATGTGATTCATATCCATCGGTTCCATGCCCCTGTCTGAAAGCCTTTTAATGCCACTAGTGTATCTGCGACTACCCCGCCCCTGGCAATGCTTACCAGACATCAACCACTATCTGTGTAAAATATTTGCCCCACACATCTCCCTTAAACTTCCCCCCCCTGACCTTAAAGCTATGCCTTCCTCTTTAACATTTATTATGTTTTGCTTTGATGAATGACATTCAATTGTATAATAACACTGTAAAACTCCTTATCCTTTGTATACTGGAAGCTGCCTTTGTGGAATTTGCTGGTTTAGGAGCCAGTATTATTAACAATGGTTTGTGATTTGTCACAAGAACTAAGTGTTATTCCAGTTAATTAATCCAGTTCACACACAAGATCAGTGCTAGTAATTTATTCTGAATCTGCATGTGGTTACATTTAACTTTTGTTAAGAATTTGTGAAGCAAATGCTGTAGATTGTTCCTGCCCTTCTTTCAAAACATGGCTAAAGGCAGTTTCTCGTGCCATCATTGAAGCATCACATGCTCGTTTCATTGTTCTCGTATAAAGGTTCACTCCTCCACTGCTTTTTCAGGTATACAAGAAGTGCATGTCTCTTTAGGGTCTAGATCGGCCATTTAAGAGACTTGGAAGTTGTTGGAAGGTGTCGGAACATGGGAACTTTATTTGTATTGTACCTTGAATCAATTGTACTCATGCACGGTACGATTTGATGGATAGCATGCAAAACAAGGATTTCACTGTATCTCTGTGTGCGTGGCAATTAAGAAATTATTAAAACCATTGAGATCAGACACTTTCTGTGGTTCCAAGATCGAATTCCATTTCCCATTCATCTTAAGAAATTGCTACAATGAAATTAACACCACCGGTAGATCAAGCTAGAATCTGGAATAAAACTATGTATCACTCACAGAAATGAATGAATCTCTCGGCAAAGGTATCGTTCTCTGAAATGCACCAATTTGTAGCTGTCTCAATCTGCCACACCTGTCCAAGATTCTGTTTGTCTCACAGTATAATTGTTTGTAACATGATGCTAAATTCAGTAAACACCGTGCCATGTGCTGCAGTTCCAATATTTTGCAGATTCACTCTTCATAACTTCTTATGAGCAATCATTCTCTCTATATCCATATCGTATTGGATGCAGAGTCTTTACCAGTTGCATAGTTTAACAAAATATGATCAGCTGCTTTGGATCCTTTCTCATGGTTTGAATGGCATGGACTTCTAAAAATTGCTTGAGAATGATTTTGGGTACGTCAGTGGCAGTGACTTTCCATTAGCACAAATGCAAAGCTGTTCCTGTGTCTCGATCAAAGTTTTAGGATTTGTCCTTTGGCTATGAGCTAACATTATATGGTATGTAATGTCGGACATTTCTTGGCATTTGCTATTGCCTCCATGTATATCAAGATTTAAGAATCCAAGTAAAATTTGAGGATTTTTGTGCCTAGTATTTTAGAATGAATAATTTGTTCCATTTACCACACATGAACTTGTGCATGCTTTATGGTCCCTCACCCGTTTATGGATTATAGACAATAAACGATAGACAATAGGCGCAGGAGTAGGCCATTCGGCCCTTTGACCAAGCACCGCCATTCACTGTGATCATAGCTGATCATCCACAATCAGTACCCCGTTCCTGCCTTATCACCATATCCCTGACTCCACTATCTTTAAAATCTAACTTTCTCTTGAAAGCATCCAGAGAATTGGCCTCCACTGCCTTCCCAGGAAGAGAATTCCACAGATTCACAACTCTCTGCGTGAAAATGTTTTTCCTCATCTCCGTTCTAAATGGCCTAACCCTTATTCTTAAACTGTGGCCCCTGGTTCTGGACTCCCCAACATCGGGAACATGTTTCCTGCCTCTAGCATGTCCAAACCCATAAAAATCTTGTATGTTTCAATAAGATCCCCTCCCATCCTTCTAAATTCCAGAGTGTACCAGCCCAGCTGCTCCATTCTATCAACATATGACAGTCCTGCCATCCCGGGAATTAACCTCGTGAACCTACGCTGCACTCCTTCAATAGCAAGAATGTCCTTCCTCAAATTTGAAGGCCAAAACTGCACACAATACTCCAGGTGTGGTCTCACTAGGGCCCTGTACAACTGCAGAAAGTACTCTTCTAACTTCTGATCTACTTCTGCAAAAGGGACACGGTTTGCATACAGCAAAGCTACAAATGTAGTAAATAAGTGATGCACTTCAGAGCAAAATTCTGTGAATAAAATGCCATGAAAAAGATTTTCACCCTCTCCCCATGGGATGTGAAAAATTCACAAGGTTTGTTCCACAGGTTGAGGTTGTGTTTCATTGTCACTGCTGTGCACATTGCACTTGGATCTCTTGCAATTGTAATTGTATATAGGTGGTATTAAATGGAATTGTATATAGGTGGTATTAATTAGAAAAAGAGTGACACTAATAAATTATTCTCCTCCTCCTCCTCCTCCTCCTCCTCCTCCTCCTCCTCCTCCTCCTCCTCCTCCGGTGGACCACGTGAAGGTTGCAATCTCCCACCCCACTAATAAATTAATTGCTCGTTTCTAATAATTCAGTAATGCCCACGATTTTCTACTGTGCTTAATCTATATACCATATTTATTTGTTTTAACATAACAAATTCCAGTGATGGGATTTGTCCTTGTAACCCATGTTTGCCGTCCATTACTATGACGACAAGGCAATCATATCCACTTATTGATTGGGATCATGCAGTGCATAAATCCCCGGCTTCCCATGACATTTTGATAACGCCTTTGCAGTGTTTCATAATTTGTTCTTGATTAGTGAAAACTGACATGTTTTCTAACAGTCCGATTTCTTTGAAATATTTGTCTTTGGTGTGAAGGAGGAAGAGTCCTTCTAGTCATTATAACTCAGTACTACAGTAAAAATCGCAAAATCATTTCCTAATCTGGTATAAAAAAAAATTCTAAGATAATCTATTTAGAAATACCAATCAAAGGATGTCTTTCTGGCAGATTTACAGTGCTGCTAATATTTGACAGCCAAAGGTAATCATTCCCCATGCTGCCTATGTTGACTCCAAAAATGCTGATGCTATCACTACCCTTCTGAATTGATTTAAAATGTATGACTTTATATATCGTGGATAATTTGTTTTATAGTTTGATGTTCAACAAAATGGTCTCAAAGGCAATGCTTAGTTCCTTCTAATAAGAAGATAAGGTTTTATTTCTCTAACGTACAATAAATATGTGTTTATAAGCTCTTGCTTAAAATGGTACACAACAGTTTAACCATTTGCTTTGAGTCATACATTTGCCTGGAATGCGTGACCAGAATAATACAGTGCCTATTAAATCATCAGCAGCACACGGATGAGTGTTTTACAGAGGATCTGCAGCAAGATGGTTTATCTGAGGACAGTTCTACCTTATTGTGCAGATATATGTTTCAGCCACAAAGCACAGCTAACACTTCAGTGCAGCACTGAGAGAGTGCCCCGTTACATCAGGCACTGTCATGCATACGAGACATTAAACTCAGGTTTCAGAGAATTGGAAGTTGCAAGATGGCGCCTTATCATGGGAACTCTCTGCATACTGTTTATTTTTCATTTTTTAAGTTTAGTTTAGTTTGGAGATACAGTGCAGAAACAGACCCTTCGGCCCACCGAATCCGCCCCGACCAGTGATCCCCGCACACTAACGTTGTCCTGCATAAGCTAGGGACAATTTACAATTGTACTGAGCCAATTAACCTACAAACCTGTATGTGGGAGAAAACCAGAAATCCTAGAGAAAACACACGCAGTCAGAGGGAGAACGTACAAACTCCATACAGATCCTGTAGTCAGGATCGAACCCGGGTCTCTGGCGCTGTAAAGCAGCAACTCTACCACTGCGCCACCATGCTATTATTCTTATTGTATCAGCCCACCCAACCTGTTTTAGCTCTGAGATGCTGTGACTGTACAAACTTGTTCATCTTCCTGATTCAAAGTGTTATAATGCTTTGTTGCAACCACCTTCTGGCAAGCAGCTGCCTGATTCTGTACCAACACTGGACATATGGAAGTAGTCCTGGTTGGAAATGTTATGTCTATAATTGTTATGGGTATCATTTCATGGCAAGATTTGTTGCTCTGTACAAATGATGACTGATCTAGCACATATCATACAGCAAGAGTCAACCCACCACTGTATCTGACGATCACGAATGATCATCTTAGGGTCACTCTTAGTTAGGGTCACTCACTGGGCATCAAATGGGTAGGTGGTGAGAAGGAATACGTTGTTCAGAACTTGACACGGTCGCAAGGTGAAGCGCAGCAAAAACACGGCTTAATCGTACTTGGACAGTAAATACTGCATAAAGAAATCAGAAGCTTTCTTTTCTATTCTTTAGTTTAACTTAGATTAGAAGTACAGAGCGGAATCAGGCATTTCAGCCCACCGAGTCTGCGTCAACCAGCGATCCCCGTACACTAACACTATCATACACACACTAAGGCTAATTTACATTTATGCCAAGCCAATTAACCTACAAACTTGTACGTCATTGGAGTGTGGAATGAAACCGGAGATTCCAGAGAAAGCCCACGCAGGTCACGGGGAGAAGGTACAAACTACATACTGACAAGCACCCATAGTCAGCATCGAACTCAAGTCCCTGGCGCTGTAAGGCAGCAACTCTACTGGTGCGCCACCATGTCTGAGAGTTGTTTTGTAACGTGAAATTCTAAATTGCATCTGAAAATGGTTATTAGTCCTAGAGCCACAAGCATCTGTGCCAAACAAAATGCCCAATCTAAGCTAGTCCCATTAACCCATGTTTGGTTTATATACCTCTAAACCTTTCCTATCCATGTACCTGCCCAAAATACTTTAAAATGTTGTTATTATACCTGCCTTAACTACTTCTCCTGACCGCTCACTCCATAAACCCACCATCCACTGTGTGAAAACGTTGTCCAGCTGGTTTCTATTAAATCTCTCCACATTCACCATAACTCTACGCCCATTAGTTCTTGATTCCCCGACCCTAGGAAAAAGACTCTGTGCATTTACCTTATCTAATCTTTTCAGGTTTTATATACCTTTATACACTCACCTTTCCATTTCCTGGAATAAAGCCCTAGCCTACTCAACCTCTCCTCTTAGCTCAGGTCGTAGAGTCCTGGCAATATCCTCCTACATCTTCCCCGCATCCTTTCCAGTGTAATGGCATCATTTTTATGGCAGGGTGACCAGAACAGAACACATTACACCAAGTGTGCCTTCATCAACAGCTTGTACAACTAGAACATCAAGTCCCAACTTTTATAATCAATACCCTGACTGATGGCCAATGTGCCACAAGTTTTCTTCACATTTGTCGCAACTTTCAGGAAACGATGTACTTGTATGCCTAGATCCATCTGCTCTACAACATTCCACGGGGCCGTACCATTCACTGTGAAGGTCCAGACCTGGTTTGACTTCCCAAAATGTCATAGCTCACACTTATCTGCATTAAGCTCCATGAGTCATTCCTCAGCCCAATTATCCAGCTGGCCAAGCTCCCACTGAAAATGATAACCATGTTCACTGTCTACGATACCATCTATTTTAGTGTCATCTGCAAACTTACTAATCATGCCTTGTCATTTCTCGTCCAAATCATTGATATAAACCTCAAACTTAGTTAAACCGTAGGTATGGGTCCAGCATTGAGTCCTGAGGTACACTGCTAGTCACAAGCCTCCATTCCAAAAAACAACTTTCCACAACCATCCTCTGATTGCTTCCACAAAGCCAGTTCTCTATCCAGTTATCTCACTCTCGCTGAATCCCATGTGATCTAAGCTTCCAGTGCAGCTTACCATGCAGAGATTTATCAATCAGATTTATCAATATGAAGTCTTAGGTAATGAGTTTTATAACTCTAAAGCCCCTGTCCCACTTACATATTCTTGGCACGCTAATTACGCGACCATTTGGTCGCGTGGAGGCGCGACGGACGGTCCCGCGAAGGTCGCTCCCGATTTCATGCGCCCACACAGCCGTCTGGAGTGCGTGATGTAATTTGAAGATGGACACAAAATGCCGGAGTAACTCAGTGGGACCGGCAGCATCTCTGGAGAGAAGGAATGCGTGATGTTTCGGGTCGAGACTCTTCTTCAGTCTGAAAGAAGGGTCTTGACCCGAAACATCACCAATTAGTGACACAAAATTTACTCCAGCATTTTGTGTCCATCTTCAATTTTGTTGGCAGCACCTTTTTTTTTCCATACAAAATGCTTTTATTCAGAACAAACAAAAATACAAAGTAGTAACACGATCAGAGAATGCCTATATCAAAGAAAGTTATCAAATTAAAATATTAACATTTTTATCAATAATACATTTGACCTCCTGCAGTGACCAGCATTGACGGAAGGCCTCCACAGTCCCCGTGGACACCGCGTGTTCCCTCTCCAGGGAGACGCCGGCATGGACATAACCCCGGAAAAGGGGCAGGCAGTCGACTGCTGTGCGGCCGTCGACTGCCCGCTGCCTGGACCCGTGAATGGCCATCTTGGCCAGGCCCAGGAGCAGACCGACAGGGAGACCCCCTCCTCCTTCCCGACCCTCCCCCCTCTGTACCGGGTGCCCAAAAATCAATAGTGTCGGACTAAAGTGGAGCCAAAACTTGAGGAGCAGCCCCTTCAGATACTCGAACAGGGGCTGCAACCTCTCACACTCCATGTAGACGTGGAACACGGTCTCTTCCTCGCCGCAGAAGTGACAGGCGGCGGACGAGTCTGTGAACCGGCTCAAGTGCCTGTTGCAGGCCATGGCTTTGTGCACACTCTCCACCACAAAGGCGGCTCATGTTGCGTGGGGCTGGCTCTCGGGGAGGGACCCGGGCCCGGGCAATTCCGATTGAGCGGGGGTAAGCTCGTCCGGAATCGCTCCACACACACGCCTCTCCTGGACACCCACGGTCACAGCCACAACACCCCCCTCCCCCTGAGGAGCAGCGCCCTGGCTGAAGGTGACCATATTCCTAGCTTTCAGGAAGTCACGGTAAAAGCCAGGCAATTCCCGCCTAGCGCGCCGACTCATGCCCGCTACCGGGAGCCGTGAGCCCTCTTGAAGGCAGGAAAAATACGTCGTCAGCACGTGCCATTTAGGAGGGTAGTCTGTGTAGATGTACCTCCGCAGGGTCCTTAGTCCGAGAGCCGCCACCTGGGTACGAATACAGACCAGCGCCTGACCGCCCTCCACCAACGGGAGACTCAGAAGCCCAGCAGAGACCCAGTGGTTCCTCTCACCCCAGAAGAAGTTGACCAATCTCCTCTGTAACCTGGTTATAAATAAAGAGGACAATACCATATTGGCCAGCCGGTACCACAGCATAGAGGCCGCCAGCTGGTTTATAACTACAGCCCTGCCCCGGTAAGAGAGCACACCAAGGAGGCCTGACCAACGTCCCAGCCGGGCGATGATCTTCGCCTCCAGCTCCTGCCAGTTCGCCGGCCACGCCCCCTCAGTGGGACTCGGGTAGACCCCCAGATAGAGGAGGTGCGTGGTGCTCCATGCAAAACCTGCCATCTCCTCCGGCAGGGTGTCCACCTCCCACTGACCCACCAAGAAACCAGAACACTTCCCCCAGTTGATTTTGACAGAGGATGCAGCCGAGAAAACCTGCTGGCACTCACGCATCCTCCGCAGGTCAACAGGGTCAGTGAACACCAAAATGACATCATCGGCGTAGGCCGAGAGAACCACCTCCATCCCCGGCCCCGGCAAAGCGAGGCCTGTCAACCGCCTCCGGAGAAGGCAGAGGAATGGCTCTACACAGATGGAATACAGCTGGCCGGACATGGGACATCCCTGCTGAACCCCCCTCCCAAAGGGAATGGGGGCCAATAAAGAGCCGTTGGCCTTAACAAGGCAATCTGCAGCAGTGTATAAAAGTCGGACCCAGGCCATGATATACGGTCCAAATCTGAACGTCTGCAGAGTCCCAAGAAGGTAGTTGTGCTCCACCCTGTTGAACGCCTTCTCCTGTCGAGGGAGAGATAGGCGACTGACTGTCCAGCCCCCTGGGACAGATGGATCAGGTCTCGGAGCAGACGGATATTATCCTGGATGGACCGGCCCGGGACTGTGTAGGTCTGGTCAGGGTGGATCACCTGGGACAGCACGGGACCCAGGCGATTCGCCAATGCCCGTGCAAAAACTATATAGTCCGTGCTGAGGAGAGAGACCGGGCGCCAGTTCTTCAAAAGGCGGAGATCGCCCTTCTTGGGCAGCAGGTCAACGAATGCCCTTTGCCACGAGAAGGACATCTCCCCGGTCGCCAGGCTCTCCCCCAGGACCTCCCAGAAGGCTCTAAGGTACTCCACAGTCAGTCCATCCAACCCTTGAGACTTGCCCCCCCTGAGCTGGTGCAACGCACCAGTCAACTCCTCCAGAGTTAGGGGATCATCCAGGTGTTCAGCCACATCATTGCACACAGCGGGTAAGCCCTCCCACAGGACCTATTGCGCCTCCCCACTCGATGTGCCTGCCGAGAGCAGAGTCCTGTAAAACACCGAACCGAGTCACCAATGCTCTCTGTCACGGAGCCATCATCCGTAAGCAACTCTACAAGCTGCCTGCGGGCTCCTCGCCCCTTCTCTAGGTGGAGGCTCGGTCCAGATCATGCAACATCTGTACTCGCGACCTCACATACGCGCCCCGGGACCTCCTAAGATGTAAGTCCCTCAGTGCTCCCTTCTTCCCCAGGTACTCCTCCCACTCACACGAAGCCCCACCAGTCTGATCCAGACGAGCCTCCGAGTCGAGCAACTCTCTTTCAAGCCGTCCGATCTCGGAGTCCCGCCCCTTGCTCGACCCCCTCACGTAATCGAGGGGGTTGACCAAGGGTACAGATGGACGTAGGCCTTCCCCATGTCCCACCACGGCCTTAGGGACAGGAAACGCCCCTGCCTCTCTCTCCACCTCGCTCAGAACTGCCTGAAGGAATCCCGAAATCGATCGGCCAGTACGCAGACCCAGCCTGTGTGTGCGTCGGGATGAAATCCACTCGCACCAGGCAATGGTCCGAGCATGGCGCCGGCCGCATGGAGGCCGCCGAAACACAGGAGACATAGGCGTTGGACACGTATAAACGGTCAATACGAGAACCACCACCCTCAAACCTGTACGAGAGGCGTTAGAGTCAGGATGGAGATTCCGCCAAGCATCTACCAGCTCAAAATAGTCCACCATCTCCCTTAAAGACTTTACTGCAGCCGGGTCTCGTTGAACGCCAGAGCGATCTCTCGCCTCGAGGGTACAATTAAAATCTCCCCCAAGCAAAACACACTTCCCACGGCCGATAGTGTTCAACAACGTGGTCACTTCCCTTGTTAAACGCGTCTGCATTGCGCCGATCTTGGGGGCGTACACATTAATGAAGTGTAATGGCACGCCATCCAAACGCACGGCCAGATACAGCAAACGGCCTGGTACAATGTCCTGCACTTTGAGGATCTCTGGCTGTAAAGACGGGGCCAATAGGAAGGCCACTCCACTCGAATTGGAGCTGAGATGGCTCATGTAGACCCCCCCTTCCCACTCCAGGAGCCAGGTGGGTTCATCACTAGCCACAGTGTGTGTTTCCTGCAGGAACCTCACCGCGTATCTCCCTTCCCTGAGCACTGAGAGATGAAGAAACCTACGGAGAGACCCCCTGCCCCCATTGATATTAAGGCTGGCTATACTGAGCTTCATTTTGAGTGTACACTAGATCTTTTACCAGCCCCCGGTGAAGGAGTGGAGCCGCCCCAAGACTTCTGCCCTCTCTTTATGGCCTTAAAAAGCTCTTGGAACTGGCGCCTCTCATTTCTTACTAGCCCCGCCTCATTCCCCTTCTTCTGAAGGAAGGAATAAATGGACGGCATGGGCACCCTCAGGTCCGACCAGCGGTCCACAGCCAAATCCACCTTGTTCCTACTCCCTCTAGTGTCCTTTAAGAACTTCCGAAGTTCCCAGACTTCGACAAGTCGAGACACGGGGCCGCGGGCGGGGCATTCTGTCAACTCACTCTCGACGGACTCCGCGTACCCCTCCTCCTCACACTCAATGTCCGAGCCCGAGTCGGGAAGGTTGCCACTTCCAGCTGCCTCGCTCACCCCTCCCTGTGACATGGGCATTCCAGCCACATCACACACCCCCTCCTCTGTCACTATCCCACCCCCAGGATCAGTGACAGGGGCAGGTACCGGTGCCTCTGACTGCAGCAAGCTATCTGCTAATTGGCCAGTCTCCTGCGCGCTTCCACCGCCCTCTTTATCCGGATTGGGAACATTGAAGTCGGAGCAAGTCTCGGGCCCTTGCTGTAAGTGGGCCTGTCTAGAGTCCGACCGAAGGACACGATCCGAATCGACCTTGCCCTCCTCCACACCCAGGCTTCCCGCCCCAGCACCGTCACCCAGAGAGTCCCCGTCCCCCACCACCCAGTGAATCACCTCACTGTGACCCTTAGGAGTCGATGTTACTGTAGTCTCCCCTGCTCCCTCAACCAGTGGGGCATCACACCGCTCAACTGGGCTGGTAGCCTCAATGGGGAGCTCAGGCTGGGGACCCCCCCTACACCCAAGTCCCCCCCTTCAGGCTGCCCCTGGTCATCCACTAAGCTGGCAGACGTGCTCTCTGAGGGAACAGCCCCCAAGTGTAATGTATCGCCACTCTCAGGTGGTCCCTGCACTACAGAGGCATCCTCCCCCTCAGAGGAAGCTTGCCCTGGGTCCCCCACCTCAACAGGAGGGGAAGCCCCCCCTTCAGGTTGCCCCTGAACTTCAGGGCCCTTCTCTGTATCAGAGGACCCATGTCTCCTCCTCTTCGAACCACTGGCGTGCGGTGGTACGGTGAGCTCCATTGCGGACGCCTCGACCTCCACACTACCGTCTACCAGTTTAACCTTTCCAGCCCCCCGTTGCACCCTAGGGCCCTTATTCTTCCCTGGGCCCAAGGGACCGCCTTTCTTCTTTTTGACTTTCCTCCCCCGCTGACGCTCCCAAACCTCCCCGTCCACCCCACGCACTTCACCGGCATCCACCTCCACAGGTGCGGGACATGGGGGTGGTGGGGGGATGGGGGGTGGGGATAGGGGAATAAAGCCTTCACGGGCTACCGTGGTAGAACCAGCAGCCCGAGATGGGCCAGCAATGCTCCCCCAGGCCACCGTGGTAGAACAGGCAGCCCCAGATGGGCCAGCAGTGCTTTCCCGGGCCACCGTGGTAGAACCAGCAGCCCCAGATGGGCCAGCAGTGGTCTCCCGAGCCACCGTGGTGGAGCTGGCATCCCAGGTCCTGGGACAATTCCGACGAAAATGCCCCACCTTTTTGCAAGAGTGACAACGCACTTGGCCCGTGTTCCAGAACACGCGATAGGAGAAATCATCCACCTCCACATCAAAACTCCCCTCCGTGTCCATCCCCTGTGCCATCTCTATATACACGCGACGCTTGAACGTATATATATGCTGCATCTCAGGATCGTCAAACCTGTACAACAGTTTGGTGAGCCCCGACCGCACCTCCTCCAGCTTCCTTACATGTGGGAGCAGGAGCGCATCTGGAACAAAAGTGGGAACGTTGGATAGAATGACTGGCAACACGGGAGCCTCCCATGCGTCCACCGCCGCGAAATTCCCACCTGCTGTTACCCCCCTTTCCAGAGCCAGAGCCACCGCCTGTTCAGTCTTCAGTAGAACAACAACCTTCCAACTGACCACCGCGCCCGAGACTATGGCTTCACGCCCGAGTCTTGCCAACAGTCTCACCCAGCGCATCTAGAAAAGCCTTAAAGGGCAGGTTGCTCTGCATGTACATTTTTACACCATGTGTGCGCCCCATCAACTCATGGCCCTCAGTCTCGGAGACTGCCGACTGTGCGAGAGCTGCATAACTCTGAGGGGTCGCCATCTTTAAGGCGTGGCACAACACACAAAGTATCAGTACTTTTTAAATCAAAGTCTTTCTGCTGTTGCTGCACCTCCACTCTTTTGCAGCAGTTAAGTAGTCTTGTGAAGGCTTTCTTGGCAAAGCAACAGAAGCAGTCTCCTCCTGATAAGGTAGGAATGTCCATGCCAATCCTCCCACCGTCAAAAATGGAGCTTCCGGAGGCTTCTTCCTCAGGTCTCCGTCGCCTCCCCGACTTCAACAAAATCCAAGGCACTGTTGCCGTTCTTACCCAGCACACCTGGACCGGGCAAGTCGGTGTAGGAGGGAGCTTCCCGATGTTACTGACCACAAACACCGCTCCAGACTCAGCTCCCACCAGTTCAAGTGAATCTTGGCCTTCCGCCAGCCACTGCCGCTCCTACGACTTTCCAGATACACACAGACAATCCTTACTAATTAGAGGAATCGTTGAACAAAGAGAGTCTCTGCAGTCCGACAAAGCTCCGAATTGCAAAGTCTGACTGCTTCTGTTCTTCCCCAACTTCCAAAAAGTTCATCAAATCCTCCCCGCCAGCAGAACAGCTCTTCTCCTGGCCCCGCTCTTTTTTTTTTTTTTTTTTTTTTTTTTTACAAAATGTTTTAATCAAACAAACAAATACAATTACAAACACAATCAAAGAATGCCTAAACTGGCATCTTACAAAGAAATTTCAAATTAAAACATTAACATTTTCATCAATAAAACATTCCACCCCCTGCGGTGACCAGCGCTCACAGAAGGCCCCCACAGTCCATGTGGACACCGCGTGTTCCCTCTCCAGGGACACGCGGGCACGGACATAACCCCGGAAAAGGGGCAGGCAGTCGACTGCTGTGCGTCCGTCGACTGCCCGCTGCCTGGACCCGCGAATGGCCATCTTGGCCAGGCCCAGGAGCAGACCGACAGGGAGACCCCCTCCTCCCTCCTGACCCTCCCCCCTCTGTACCGGGTGCCCAAAAATAAACAGTGTTGGGCTAAAATGGAGCCAAAACTTGAGGAGCAGCCCCTTAAGATACTCAAACAGGGGCTGCAACCTCTCACACTGCATGTACATATGGAACACGGACTCCTCCTCGCCGCAGAAGTGACAGGCGGCGGACGAGTCCGTGAACCGGCTCAAATACTTGTTACAGGCCACAGCTTTGTGCAACACTCTCCACCCCAGGTCCCCAATGTAAAGGGGAAGGACTCCCTTGTAGAGAGACCTCCACTGGGGACCGCTCCCCTCGTCAGGTAACACGGACCGCCAGGGTGTGTCAGGACGGAAGACGAGGGCGAGGAAGTGGAGAGTGTGCAAGAGCAGCCTGTACAACACACGCCTCTCCGCCTCACGGAACGGCACGCTGGGCATCTCGGAAAGGCGGCTCATGTTGCATGGGGCCGGCTCTCGGGGAGGGACCTGGGCCATGGGTCCTATGAACAATTCCGATTGAGCGGGGGTAAGCCCATCCGGAATCGCTCCATGCACACGCCTCTCCTGGACACCCACCGTCACAGCCACAACACCCCCCTCCCCCTGAGGAGCAGCGCCCTGGCTGAAGGTGACCAAATTCCTGGCCTTCAAGAGGTCACGGTAAAAGCCAGGCAACTCCCGCCTAGCGCGTCGACTCATACCCGCTACTGGGAGCCGTGAGCCCTCTTGAAGGCAGCGCCCCTGGCGGAAAAAGTACGTAGCCAGCATGTGCCATTTAGGAGGGTAGTCTGTGTAGACGTACCTCCGCAGGGTCCTGAGTCGGAGTGCCGCCACCTGGGTACGAATACAGACCAGCGCCTGACCGCCCTCCGCCAACGGGAGACTCAGAACCCCAGCAGAGACCCAGTGGTTCCTCTCACCCCAAAAGAAGTTGACCAATCTCCTCTGTAACCTGATTATAAATAAAGAGGATGGGACCATAGTGGCCAGCCGGTACCACAGCATAGAGGCCACCAGCTGGTTTATAACCACAGCCCTGCCCCGGTAAGAGAGCACACCAAGGAGGCCTGACCAACGTCCCAGCCGGGCGATGACCTTCGCCTCCAGCTCCTGCCAGTTCGCCGGCCACGCCCCCTCAGTGGGACTCAGATAGACCCCCAGATAGAGGAGGTGCGTGGTGCTCCATGCAAAACCTGCCATCTCCTCCGGCAGGGAGTCCACCTCCCACTGACCCACCAAGAGACCAGAACACTTCCCCCAGTTGATCTTGGCAGAGGATGCAGCCGAGAAAACCTGCTGGCACTCACGCATCCTCCGCAGGTCAACAGGGTCGGTGCACATCAAAAGGACATCATCGGCGTAGGCTGAGAGAACCACCTCCATCCCCGGCCCCGGCAAAGCCAGGCCTGTCAACCGCCTCCGGAGTAGGCACAGGAATGGCTCTACACAGATGGAATACAGCTGGCCGGACATGGGACATCCCTGACGAACCCCCCTCCCAAAGGGGATGGGGGCCAATAAAGAGCCGTTGACCTTAACAAGGCACTCTGCAGCAGTGTATAAAAGTCGGACCCAGGCCACGAAATGCGGTCCAAATCCGAACGCCTGCAGAGTCCCAAGAAGGTAGTTGTGCTCCACCCTGTCAAACGCCTTCTCCTGGTCGAGGGAGAGAAAGGCAACTGACTGTCCAGCCCCCTGGGACAGATGGATCAGGTCCCGGAGCAGATGGATATTGTCCTGGATGGACCTGCCCGGGACTGTGTAGGACTGGTCAGGGTGGATCACCTGGGACAGCACGGGACCCAGGCGATTCGCCAATGCCCGTGCAAAAACCTTATAGTCCGTGCTGAGGAGAGAGACCGGGCGCCAGTTCTTCAAAAGGCGGAGATCGCCCTTTTTGGGCAGCAGGACAACTACCGCCCTGCGCCACGAGAAGGGCATCTCCCCAGTCGCCAGGCTCTCGCCCAGGACCTTCATATAGTCACCACCCAGGACATCCCAGAAGGCTCTAAGGTACTCCACAGTCAGTCCATCCAGCCCTGGAGACTTGCCCCCCCTGAGCTGGTGCAAGGCACCAGTCAACTCCTCCAGAGTTAGGGGATCATCCAGCTGTTCAGCCACATCATTGCACACAGCGGGTAAGCCCTCCCACAGGACCTCTTGCGCCTCCCTACTCGATGTGCCTGCCGAGAACAGAGTCCTGTAGAAAGACCGAACCGAGGCACCAATGCTCTCTGGATCCGTGACAGAGGAGCCATCATCCGCAAGCAACTCTACAAGCTGCCTGCGGGCTCCACGCCCCTTCTCCAGAGAAAAGAAAAAGGGGGAGGCTCGGTCCAGATCGTGCAACATCTGGACTCGCGACCTCACATACGCGCCCCGGGACTTCCTAAGCTGTAAGTCCCTCAACGCCCCCTTCTTCTCCTGGTACTCCTCCCACTCACACGAAGCCCCACCAGTCTGATCCAGACGAGCCTCCGAGTCGAACAACTCTCTCTCAAGCCGTCCGATCTCAGAGTCCCGCCCCTTGGTCGACCCCCTCGCGTAATCCTGGCAAAACAGACGGACGTAGGCCTTCCCCACGTCCCACCACTGCCTTAGGGACAGGAAACGCCCCTGCCTCTCTCTCCACCTCGCCCAGAACTGCCTGAAGGAATCCCGGAATCGGCGATCCTCCAGCAGCTGGCTATTAAAATGCCAGTACGCGGACCCGGCCCGTGTGCGCGTCGGGATAAAAACCACTCGCACCAGGCAGTGGTCCGAGCATGGCGCCGGCCGCATGGAGGCCGCCGAAACACAGGAGACATAGGCCTTGGACACGTATAAACGGTCAATACGGGAACCACCACCCTCAAACCTGTACGAGAAGGCGTTAGAGTCCGGATGGAAATTCCGCCAAACATCTACCAGCTCAAAGGAGTCCACCATCTCCCTTAAAGACTTTACTGCAGCCGGGTCACGCTGAACGCCAGTACGATCTCTCACCTCGAGTGTACAATTGAAATCTCCCCCCAGGAAAACACACTCCCCACGGTCGATAGTGTTCAACAGCGTGGTCACTTCCCTTGTTAAACGCGTCTGCATTGCGCCGATCTTGGGGGCGTACACATTAATGAAGTGTAATGGCACGCCATCCAAACGCACGGCCAGATACAGCAAACGGCCTGGTACAATGTCCTGCACTTTGAGGATCTCCGGCTGGAAAGACGGGGCCAACAGGAAGGCCACTCCACTTGAATGGGAGCTGAGATGGCTCATGTAGACCCCCCCTTCCCACTCCAGGAGCCAGGTGGGTTCATCGCTAGCCACAGTATGTGTTTCCTGCAGGAAGCTCACCGCGTACCCCCCGTCCCTGAGCACTGAGAGATGGTGAAACCTACGGAGAGACCCCCTGCCCCCATTGATATTAAGGCTGGCTATAGTGAGCTTCATTTTGAGCGTACACTAGATCTTTACCAGCCCCCGGTGAAGGAGTGGAGCCGCCCATAGCCTGCTGCCCTCTCTTTAGGGACTTAAAAAGCTCTTGGAACTGGCGCCTCTCATTTCTTAATAGCCCCGCCTGCTTTCCCTTCTTCTGAAGGATGGCATAAATAGACCGCATGGGCACCCTCAGGTCCGACCAGCGGTCCACAGCAAAAACCACCTTGTTCCTACTCCCTCTCGTGTCCCTTAAGAACTTCCGAAGTTCCCAGACTTCGACAAGTCGAGACACGGGGCCGCGGGCGGGGCATTCCTTCAACTCACTGTCGACGGACTCCGCATACCCCTCCTCCTCACACTCAATGTCCGAGCCCGAGTCCGGGAGGTTGCTACTTTCAGCTGCCTCGCACACCCCTCCCTGTGAGGTGGGCGTTCCAGCCACATCACACGGTCCCTCCTCTGTCACCATCCCACCCCCAGGATCAGTGACAGGGGCAGGTACCGGTGCCTCTGACTGCAGCAAGCTATCTGCTAATTGGCCAGTCTCCTGTGCGCTTCCACCGCCCTCTGTATCCGGATTGGGACCCGTGAAGTCGGAGCAAGTCTCCGGGCCTTGCTGTAAGCGGGCCTGTCTAGAGTCCGACCGAAGGACACGATCCGAATCGACCTTGCCCTCCTCCACACCCAGGCTTCCCGCCCCAGCACCGTCACCCAGAGAGTCCCCGTCCTCCTCCACCAGGTGAATCACCTCGCTGTGGCCCTCAGGAGCCGATGTTACTGGAGTCTCCCCTGCTCCCTCAACCAGTGGGGCATCACACCCCTCACCTGGGCTTGTAGCCTCGACGAGGAGCTCAGGCTGTGGACCCACCCTTACACCCAAGTCCCCCCCTTCAGGCTGCCCCTGGTCATCCACTAAGCTAGCAGACGTGCTCTCTGGGGGAACAGCCCCCAAGGGTAATGTATCGCCACTCTCAGGTGGTCCCTGCACCACAGCGGCATCCTCCCCCTCAGAGGAAGCATGCCCTGGATCCCCCACCTCAACAGGAGGGGAAGGCCCCCATTCAGGTTGCTCCTGAACTTCAGGGCCCTTCTCTGTATCAGAGGACCCATGTCTCCTCCTCTTCCAACCACTGGCGTGCGGTGGTACGGTGAGCTCCATTGCGGAAGCCTCGACCTCCACACTACCATCTACCTGTTTAACCTTTCCAGCCCCCCGTTGGACCCTAGGGCCCTTATTCTTCCCTGGGCCCAAGGGATCGCCTTTCTTCTTTTTCTTGACTTTCCTCCCCCCCTGACGCTCCCAAACCTCCCTGTCCACCCCACGCACTTCACCTGCGTCCACCTCCACAGGTACGGGACATGGGGGTGGTGGGAGAATGGGGGGTGGGGGTAGGGGAATAAAGCCTTCACGGGCTACCGTGGTAGAACCAGCAGCCCCAGATGGGCCAGCAATGCTCCCCCAGGCCACTGTGATAGAACCAGCAGCCCCAGATGGGCTAGCAGTGCTTTCCCGGGCCACGGTGGTAGAACCAGCGGCCCCAGATGGGCCAGCAGTGGACTCCCGAGCCACCGTGGTGGAACTGGCATCCCGGGTCCTGGGACAATTCCGGCGAAAATGCCCCACCTTTTTGCAGGCATGACAACGCACTTGGCCCGCATTCCAGAACACACGATAGGAGAAATCATCCACCTCCACATCAAAACTCCCCTCCGTGTCCATCCCCTGTGCCATCTGTATATACACGCGACGCTTGAACGTATATATATGCCGCATCTCAGGATCGTCAAACCTATACAACAGTTTGGTGAGCCCCGACCGCACCTCCCCCAGCTTCCTTACATGTGGGAGCAGGAGCGCATCCGGAACAAAAGTGGGAACATTGGACAGAATGACCGGCAACACGGGACCCCCCCATGGGTCCACCGCCACGAAATTCCCACCTGCTGTTACCCCCCTTTCCAGAGCCAGAGCCACCGCCTGTTCAGTCTTCAGTAGAACAACAACCTTCCCACTGACCACCGCGCCCGAGACTATGGCTTTCTTGCCAACAGTCTCACCCAGGGCATCTAGAAAAGCCTTAAAGGGCAGGTTGCTCTGCACGTACATTTTTACCCCATGTGTGCGCCCCATCAACTCATGGCCCTCAGTCTCAGAGACTGCCGACCGTGCGACAGCTGCAAAACTCTGAGGGGTCGCCATCTTTAGGGCGTGGCACAACACACAAAGTATCAGTACTTTTAAAATCAAAGCAGTCTTTCTGCTGTTGCTGCACCTCCACTCTCTTGCAGCAGTTCAGTATCTTGTGAAGGCTTTCTTGGCAAAGCAACAGAAGCAGTCTCCTCCTGATAAGGTAGGAATGTCTGTGTCAATCCTCCCGCCGTCAAAAATGGAGCTTCCGGAGGCTTCTTCCCCAGGTCTCCGTCGCCTCCCCGGCTTCAACGAAATCCAAGGCACTGTTGCCGTTCTTACCCAGCACACCTGGACCGGGCAAGTCGGTGTGGGAGGGAGCTTTCCAATGTCACTGACCACAAACACCGCTCCAGACTCAGCTCCCACCAGTTCAAGTGAATCTTGGCCTTCCGCCAGCCACTGCCGCTCCTACGACCTTCCAGAAACACACAGACAATCCTCACTAATTAGAGGAATCCTTGAACAAAGAAAGTCTCTGCAGTCCGACAAAGCTCTGAACGCAAAGTCGGAATGCTTTCAATCCTCCCCAACGTCCAAAAAGTTCATTAAATCCTCCCCGCCAGCAGAGCAGCTCCTCTCCTGGCCCCGCTCTGGGAGTAGAAGTGGGGGCGGATCTGCACCGCAACGGCCATGAGCCCCAGGTCGAGTTTGGCGATCGCTTGCCTGCTTCTGCTGCTGTTGGAGGTGAGACGTTGCGTCGCGCCAGGGTCTTGGGCCTGTCCCACTTTGGCCGTCAGTTACGCGACAGGCCGTTGGCGCGCAAAGATTTTGTTCGCTACAAAAATTTCGGAGCGCCGCTCGATGTCGCACACAACTACATACCCCTCCGCGCTTCTCAGTGGGACCGGCCCCGCGCGGCCATACAATGCCTGTGCGCCTCAACACGACGACGAGGACACGTAATTTGCATGCCAAGGACACGTAAGTGGGACAGGCCCTTTACTCTGAACAGATAATCTCTTGCTTTGATGATCAATAGTTTCACAATCAATCACAATCACAATTACAATAATACTTTATTAGCCAAGTTTGTTTTGCAATGTACAAGACATTTAATTTGCCCAGTCAGTCATACAAATAAAAGCAATGGAACACACAAAATACATTTTAACATAAATATCCACCACAGTGACTCCTCCACATTCCTCACTGTGATGGAAGGAGAAAAAATGTTTAAATCTCTACCCTTCTATGCTCTTCCGTGGTCGGGAGCCTCGAGCCTTCCATTGATGGGACGATCTTGACTCTCATAGCCGGCGGTCGGGGTCTCCAGATCGTGGCGATCATCTCCTGCATCGGGGGTATGTCAGCTCCCCCTTGCCGGCAATCGGACCCCGCGTCGGGGCTGGTCGAGCCTCTGTGTCGTTGGAGCTCCCGACTAGCCTCTCCGGAGACTGCGAGCCCTTGATGGTAAGTGCGCAGGCCACAGTTGGAGCGATCCCATAGAGGGGATCGGTTCCGATGTTAAGTCCACGCACAAAGTGGGGCACAAAGTCAGTTTGAGGAAGCCTCCAACTCCATCGACGGTAGGCCGCAGAGCGACCGGAGATGCGACCCGGAAAATAATGACATCTCCGGCAAGGTAAGAAACTGAAAATAAAGTTTCTCCCGACCCCCACATAAAACAAACCGGAGAACATTTACACAGACTTTTAACACACGCTAAAAATTTAAAAAAGACGAATAAACAAACAGACTGTTGGCGGGGCTGCCAATCATGCGGCGCCCCTGGTGGTAGTTTGACTGCTCTGCATGTTTTCTATCACCTGCTCTGTGGGAAAGATCCTTTTGCAGGGTGATGTTACGTAAAATGAAGCGAGATGCAAAATGGAATACTTTTTCTGTGTTGCTCTGCAACTATCCACATGATTGGCTCTGTCAGTCTTCGTGCCGGGCTGCTGTTGTGTCTGATCAAAACCTCAACTTTATCATTCTTCACTACATTCTTTGGCTACATTTAGTTTAGTTTAGAGATACAGCATGGAAACAAGCCCTTCAGCCCACCAAGTCCGCACCGACTAGCGATCCTGCACATTAACAACATCCTACACACACTTGGGACAATTTTACATTTACACCAAGCCAATTAACCAACAAACCTCTATATCTGTGCAGTGCCGCCAGCAATAGCTGCCTCGCCAGCAGCTGTTGGTCCTTTCATCCTTTTTGATAGTTTTAGTGCGTCTAATTGTATGTTTTAAATTTTTTTACTATGTCTTATGTGGGGGGTGGGGGGGGTGGGGAATAGGGGGAAACCATTTTTCAGTCATTTACCTGGACGGAGATGTGTATTTTATTCTTGTCGCGTCTTTGCCCCCCCCCCCCGCCCCAGCGGCCTACCAACTGGATTGGCGTGACCTTTCCTGACGGAGACGGCCCAGAGCTTCAGCAGTGGGGCAGCACTGAAGTATCATAGCAGTGCAGGGTGATGCCTTGCCGGGGATCGCCTGTGTTGGGGCTCCAGAGTGTCGGATCTGCTGATTTTAACACTGTGGAGCTGAGGTTTGCGGAGCTTCTAGCCACGGGCACGATGCTGACTTTAACATTGCGGAGGCCTGGGACCTTTAGCCAGGGATCGCCAGTGTTGAAGCTCCGCCCAGCCCAGCCTGGGGACTTTGGAAGCCGCGGTCTCCGGTAAGAAGCGGCCGATTCGGAAACTCCAAGCCACGAGTGTGTTCCAATCCGTTCCAATGCCGGAGTTCCGATCATCCTGGCGAGACAGCCTGTACCTCAGGCCGTCCGTAGCGGCGACTGCGGAGGGTACAAAGGTCCCAATGAGGAAGATGACTGAACTTTATTGCCTTCCATCACAGTGGGAAACGTGGATTCCGCTGTGGTGGATGTTCATGTTAAACTCTATCATGCATTGTGTTATTTTTATTTGCATGGCTGTATGGTAACTGAAATTTCACTGTACCAATTGGTGCATGTGACAATAAATGTGAACTTGAACTTGAACTTGAGTGTGGGAGGAAACTGAAGATCTTGGAGAAAACCCATGCAGGTCGTGGGGAGAACGTACAAACTCCGTACAGACAAGCGCCCATAGTCAGGATCGAACCCGGGTCACCGGCACTGTAAGGCAGTAGCTCTACCGCTGCGCCACCATGCCACTCTCTCCATATTTTGTTGAAGTTTCCGTTATTCCATATTAGCTACTTCCTCAGAATCAGAATCAGAATGCCTTTTATTGTCACTATACACATGTACAGTGAGATTAAAAACTGCTCCTACTCAGTGCAAAAACAAGACAAAAAGGGGGGGGGGGGATAAGGTGCACAGTTTCTGCAGCGCTATATACATATCTATAAAAAAACAATGGATAAATAGAATGGATAATAGGATTCCTATATCCAGTATGGGTTACAGTTACAGTACAAATTACAGTGGGTGGTTAGATGAAAGTCCTGATTCTTCTGCTAATGCAGAAACTGTTCTTATGGCGCTAGACGCATTAGATATGGAAATAACCGATCTGAGATCAGCGGGTCACCATCTCAATATAGGGGGGCTCATCTTTCAGGGTGGAGATCAGAAGAACTCAAAACTGGAAACTTTGACATTCACAACTTGGAGCACAAAGGAGTCTTTGCCACTGAGTACAAACAAGACAGAAATCAATAGATTTGGGGATATTAAGTGATTATAGGAATGGGCAGGAACATAGCACTGATGCAAGAAGGGACGGAGTAACCTCCTTCTGCTTCTATGTATATGCTTTATGCTTTAATGTAATTAGTGTAAGGTTTGGTAATCGTGACATGGATTGCAGGCAGTATTTTGGTTGATTTGATACCAAGATATCTGAGTTCATACATGTATTTATAGGTTGGACCCTCTTAAGCTACATAGAAGGGATGAGATGGTGATGTAGAAGACTGTAAGGCTACATTCCTGCTTGCAACATTGCCTTGCAATTCAGTGAATGCTGAAATGTTGCTATATATTTTCCATGGGAGAAGTAGATGACTTGAGGGATATCAGCAATCAAGGGATCTGTGACCTCAATGAAGCAAGCTAGGGTATAAGCTGAATGATTCTCCAGATATATCCTATGGTTGCTTGAAACAACTCCATTACTTAAAAGCTAAGGGCAACGATCAGCATCACTCTGAATGACAGGGTTGTTACTGCATTTGAAGTGATTTGCAGTTCTGGCTGCAGTATATTCCAGTGACAATCTGCTTGGAAAAGAGCACAATTTTTGCAAAAGGTTTCAACCAGCCTGTGAGCATCTGGGTCTGTGTGCAAACATGAAAGAATGGATTCAGTGCTGTGCTTCTTGTCATCTTTCTCCCCAATCCAAAATGCAAAAACTGACTTTTTTAAAATTCCAGTTCCAATTCCAGGTCCGATTTCCCGGATTGAAATACACATTGCAAAAGTTAGAAATCGTAAGGGTACTTCTTGGTCATTTTCCAATCACATATGTAAAGGTCAGATCTGGTTTTCACTGCTTATGTTATTGACATTAAAAAAAGCAGGCTGGATGGGAGTGCAGGTATATATAATCAGATGGATACTTGGGCAGGGAATGTATAATTCCATCTGTTTTTAGGCTGCCAGCCAAGATGAAATTGTATCCCTTAGATGCTAATTATATTTATTTCTAACTCATTTCACAAATATTTAAAGAGTAAGAGTAAAATAAAACAAAAAAGTGAGAGGTTATGTGCAAATCATGGTTCGAGGACGGTAGTTTTAATTAGGAGAGATGCAAAGAAGAATCAAAGATTTTGGAAAGGAATTATGAAGTATAGGAACCAACACCTATCAATGTGTGAACCAATACAGGGGTCAAAGAAGAGGAGTGCACAAGAGACTATAATTGGAGGAATGCAGAGTTTAGCTCAGTTCAGTTTAGTGATATAGCACGGAAACAGACCCTTCAGCCAACCGAGTCTGCACCGACCAGCGATCCCCACGCATTAACACTAACCCACACACCCTAGGGACAATTTATACTTCTACCAAGCCAATTAACCTACAAACCTGTGCGTCTTTGGAGTGTGAGACAAAACTGAGATCCAAGAGAAAACCCTCGCAAGTCACAGGGAGAACATAAAACTTCATACAGACAGGACCCATGGTCAGGATTGAACCCGGGTCTCTAACACTGTAAGGCAGCAACTCTATCGCTGCACCACTCTGTCGCCTGTTGCTGATGGGTTGTAGGTGGTCGCAGAAATGGAGAGGGGTAGGAATAAAAACATAGACTGGGAGCTAATAAATTCTTACAATTATGTACCATGGTCCCTTACTTTATTCTGAGTACTGTTCATTCCAATGAAGCCAAGGACTGTGCTTTATTTCACACCCAATGCTTTGATTGTGCTTTGATTTAGTCCTTTAGGCTGATTGACTTATTGGCCTTGTCTATTTAACTGGGAAACCTCAGTATGTTCTTTGAGCTGTGCCTTTAATCCACTATCATCTTATCTCAAGTTTAGAAAACCTGTTTGTATACCTCCCTCAATGTTCATGCACCACAGCTAATCCACATGCTGTTTGGTGATGTGAGATCAACCATCAAGTTAATCCACTTCATAAGTTTAATGCTGTAAAGATTAACTTCTTTTAACCTTACACATTTAATGTGCCAACTTCCTTCAAATTTCCATTGAATAATCCAAAAAGTTTAATATAACTAATCAAACTAAAGAAACGTCCCAAGAATGTCTGCAGAAAGCCACTTCTTAATTTCTTTCTTTCTTTCCTTTGATTTGATTACTTCAGTTGCTCTCGGGCTGGCCTGAACTGAATACTGACAAGCCTGACAGACTGAGAAGGAAGAAAGTCTGCTTTCTATATCACTGAGACTGAACTCTCCTGCAGAATTAATTGTGCTGCTCCCTGCCCTCTAAATGCATTATCTGCTCAGGCCAGCCCAGAATCAAGTGTGGATCCCTTAGAATACATCATTCCATTTTAATAGGCATATGTCAGAAAATTGACAGTAAAATTCTGTGGATCGGGTGGGCGGCACAGTGGCGCAGCGGTAGAGTTGCTGCCGTACAGCGCTTGCAGTGCCAGAGACCCGGGTTTGACCCCGAACACGGGTGCTGTCTGTATGGAGTTAGTACGTTCTTCCCGTGACTGCGTGGGTTTTCTCCGAGATCTTTGGTTTCCTCCCACACTCCAAAGACGTACAGGTATGTAGGTTAATTGGCTTGGTATAAGTGTAAATTGTCCCTAGTGTGTGTATGATACTGTTAACGTGCAGGGATCGCTGGTTGGTGCAGACCCGATGGGCCTAATGGCCTGTTTCCGTGCTACATCTCCAAAAAAAGAGGTTGAAGGCTAGTTTCCATATATCAGTGAGACTCTCATAGCATGTAGTCTCTGCCAGCAGCTGTTTTTCTAATTTAATTTCCTGTGGATTTTGTGGATTTTAACATTCTTCAAATTAAGTCCCCCCCCCCAGAGATTCATCATACATGCTAAATACAGGGCTAGAGGCTATTGCAGAAACTTTAGGGGGATAAGATTCAGAAAGGGCAGCAGATTGTCTTAAAAATAGATTAAAAGTGGAGGTAGGAAGGATTCTAGGCATTAGGGACAATTTTTCAGTTTTTGATGATGGATAACCGTACCCCAATGCGAGAACTGTTTTTGCACATGAAAGATGTGTAGAGGTACAATTCATAGATGATATATAAGTAGGATGCTTATAAATGATTTGAACACCAACATTGGAAGGGAATCTTGTTCTAATGGTGGAACTGGCAAATAATGGCAGATAGCTTTCACTGTCTCTGTCAAAAAATGTGAAATGAAATAGTTTGGTTAAACAACAGCAATGACTTTATTATGGATGGGGCTAGTCAAGGTTATGCATGTGTATTTTTATTGCACATGTATCGAACGTTGGGCTGAATCTTAATGTCCGGTCCTTCCCTGAGTATTAGGAGTCCCCAGTAGATGATCACGGGTGATGAAGAAAAGCAGGACTTATGATTCAAATCTGCAATAGATTAAAATCAACTCTTCAAGGTGATGAGCCTATTGAAAAACATTAGTAAAAACCTGGATATTCTTAAGAGGACCACTGCAGAGAAAAGTACTCACATTTCATCTGGACTGGGAAATATTTAATGTGCAATAAGGCAATAAAGAAGGAAGGAGAAGGAATAAAGAATAAAAGTACTGATGGCGTCATGCCAAACTGGATGGTAACGAGGCATAAAGAAACCACAGGTGGCTCCATGAGAAGTACAGAGAGGAACAGTAGAATTATCAGCTGGCACGGCTTTGAGACAGCAAGGCAGGGGTATCTGGGCAAAAGGTGTGGTGCTGTCCCTCCAGCTTATGCTAAATTTTATTGGAACAAGGTAGGAGGCAGGGGAATAGGGGTAAAACAAAGAATGAAAGCGACAATGGGAAGGTTCAAGTTGAGATAATGAATTGAATGGATGTGCTGTCCTTTTAAACATTAGTTGAACATAAAGCCGCAGACTCAACAAGATTAACAAACTCATCAGGAAGGCTGGCTCCATCCTGGGGGCGGAGTTGGATCCATGGGAGATGGTCTTCAAGGGGTGGATGCTCCTCAAACTGCGGAGCATCTTGCACAATACAGCTCACTCCCTCCATAAGACCTTGGTCAACCTGAGGCGTAGCTTCAGAACAGACTGGTTCCACCAAGATCCTTTCCACTCGTCACTTTAATTTCACGTTTCATATATCTTATGTTTTATGACTGTTGGCAGATCAATTTCCCTCCTGGGATAAATAAAGTTCTAACGTATCATATCGTATAAGTTCTAGACACCAAACGCTGGAGTAACTCAGCGCAGGACAGGCAGCATCTCTGGAGAGAAGGAATGGGTGACATTTCGGGTCAAGACCGTTCTTCCGACTGAGGGTCAGGGAAAAGGGAAGCGAGAGATGTGGATGGTGATGTAGAGAGATGTAGAATAAATGGATGATAGATATGCAAAAATATAATGATGATGAAAGAAAAGTGGAGCCCACAATGGTCCATTGTTGGCTGTGGGCGATGTGAGCGAGTTATACAGACAATGAAACTCAACAGGACAACAGTAAAATTACTGCAAGTAATTGCCTGACCCAAAGTGACATCTACCCATTGTTATCCAAGGATGCGGCCTGACCCACAGAGTTACTCCAGCACCTTGTGTCTCTTAATTGTATTCCGGGGCATCATCCTGCATTTCACTTTCTACTCTATCCGTCATCATTAGCTGCTCTGCTTAGGGAATCCAGTGCCTTAAAAGACACTTGGACAGGTACATGGATAGGAATGATTCAGGGGAATATGAGCAAAATGCGGGCAAATGGGGACTGGCTTAGGGCATCTTGGTCAGCATGAATGCGCTGGCCTGAAGGGCCTGTTTCTGTGCTGTATGACTCTATGACTCCACATCCACATCTGTTGTGCCACCACTGATATTTAACCTTTTTTAAACTTGCAACTAATCTTTGGAAGCCCATGACCTTGTTGAATTAAATACTTTGAATGCCCTTGTAAAATGTGTTATCATAAATGTTCTTGCCAACTAAGTATACCGCGTGCATGACTTTGTGAGACATTATTCTTTTAGTCACTGAGATTTAGTTGAGAGTTATTGCCTTCAATAAAGGATGTTCTGTAAACCTCTGTCTAATTGCTTTTGCACTCAGGAAGCTGCAGATGCTACTTTGGAGACGCGTTTGGAATGTAGCAGCTTGCAGGGGAAGCACAAGAGTGAAGTATGACAGCCGCGCCAACAGCCTGTCTTGTCTTTCACTTCTTTTGCTATTTTGGTCTGTGTTTACTTGTAGGTATGTTAGAAAACTTACCTTGAGCAGCGCTGCAGTTCTGCCACTCCCCGTGTGCGCGACTTTGGCGCCTTTCAGAGGGGGGCGGATTTTAAATGACGTTTTTCTCCAGACAGGGCAAATCGATCCATCTCAGGGGATATCGTTGCTAAAGAGAAATCGCTCTGACATTTGTTTTATGAAGGTATTTTTAAACTACGCTAGATTATTTATTAGCTAGAGTAAATTAAAAATCATCTTCTAAAGTCGTGAGCTCCGACAACGGGAAGGATTTTACGTAGCGAATAAAATAAGGTACACAGTTTATTATTACATAAAAAAGTGTTTCTTAAGAAGCCTTTAATGAAAATTTGATTAAAGGCTTCTTAAGAAACACTTTTTTATGTTGCGAAAAGGGGACAAAAAATATATACGAACCGGCAGTGTTTTTCCTGCCGACTGTGGGTTAAAATCACCGCAAACCGCAAAGTTCCAGTCCACCGCGTTCCACTAAAACCCACTCGCAAGTTGATTTAAATGGCCTTTAATTTACGGGAATTAAACACTAAATTCCTTCCATTTGGCCTATAAATTCATGACGATGAAATTTAAAAAATCATGTTATATTGTGAATTATTGTGTGAATGTTATTTGGACACTTAGGCAATTTAAAAATGTTTATCTTTTCTTAAGAAATGGATAGATGTTTAGATCTAGTAATTGAATTTTGTAATTAGCTACAATTAGGTAACTAACTAATTATATGCTTTAATTTCAGGTCATCCAAGTAAGATTGTTTCATATTTGGTTCAGAATGCTTCAATCTATAATAACTGAATATTTAATTCTCTTAATTTTTAAGAAAGTTATGGGCTTTTGACTGTCCTAGATCACAGCTTTTGAGTTAAATCAATGGAAAGGCAATGGGGAACAAGATGCTAATTTCCGAGTATGAAAATGACCATAACGTTTTTAGTACTGAAGATATGAAAGTGAATTATGTGTCAATTTAAACTTCTTTTTAATCTCAAAATCTCAAAATTTTGTAACATTGCTATTACTTGTGTGTTTGTAATGTACCTTTAGTTTTTATATTAAGTGGAGGTGGGGGAAACCTTTTTTATCTCTTTCCTCGATGGAGATGTGACTTTTTCATCGTATCTCCGTCTGCACGGCAGCTTTAACATCGTGGAGCTGGCAGTCCCTTTGTTATGGATCAACTGCAGGAGCTCCAGCCGCAGAATCTTCGACTGCCCCGATCGCGGGAGCTTTGATAGCCCCGATGCGGGAACTTTGTTTACCACGACTGCGGAAGTTTCGATCGCCCCGACCATGGGAGAAAAGGAGGAAAGAAGGTATTTCATTTGCCTTCCATCACAGTGGGGAATGTGAGGTTGCCGAAAAAACAAGATGGACGTGCTGCCTGCACCAGTGAGGACTCGGAGGGAGTGCCGTGCGTGCAATGATCTTGGTGTTTTGTGGGGACATCGCTCCATGAGAAATCCTGGCATCTAGTGCGAGTGTGGACGGCTTTCTGACTGTTCGGGCGGACAGGGACTGCAGAGTGAGTGACAGCGGTCGGTACAACTCTGGTCACATCACGGTGAAGGAGCGTGTGTGTGGCCTGGACATTATACTGATGGCTGTGGGTCTCTGCTTATGCTGTGTGCCCTTGGGATTCTCACACACCCTTGTGCTGGCTGTTTAAGCCTATGTTTAATTTTTATGTGGTTATGTATCTTGTTGCTTTTTCTGTAGGCAAATCAAATTCCTTATATGTTTACATACTTGGCTAATAAATTAATTTCAATTACTATTACAATTACAAATAGTCTTCTTCTCTTCTTCTTCTTGCGAATGAAACATAAACTGAAGGAATAGTTAGATCGCAAGCCGGGTGTTGAGCAGCCAGGTTGTTGTCTCTGTGTCAATGTCTGCCAGGCCCTAAGCTCCATTTGGTGGGTGGTAGAGTGGGCACCCAGAGATGACCGTGTTGGCTGTCTGTTGTTCTGCTATGCATTCACAGGCTGGGCTCTGGCGTAGCCCCCATCTCCACGTGCAGGCATTGAAAAGCCCAACTCCAGTACCAAGTCTGTTGAGCTTCACCCATGCTCCTCTGGGGGGGTCAGACCCTGGACAGCTATTAACTGGTGAAGAGATGTAGCTGTGTAATGGAGGTGAGGTTGCCTTCCACTCCTGTCACCACTCGGTGACTATCCAGTGTGCTTTTGTCTCAGTTGGCTGGATGGATGCTATGAGTTGTTTTCCATGTGGAACAAAGGGGTAACGGTACTTCAGTCAGGTGGCTTCTGCTCTCTGCTGATAGCCTGATGGAGGAGGAGATGTGGGTCCATGGCACGATGAGATAGTCTTAGGGAAATAGAGAACAGCATTCTCTAGGTGGAGCACCTGACAATGGCAGGAGGTGCCTGTGCCTGGAACATGGGTAGTTTGAGAGATCTGAGGGGTTTCAACTGGTTCGTCCTGTGCATGTAAAGAATAGAAATGTTTCTGAGAGCAAATGATATCAGTGAGCCCCCACATGAGGAGACAGAGCAGAACAATACCGCTGTATGTGGGCCCGGGAAGGTGAATGTCTTTTCTGGTGGTGGAGTCTGAGACACATGACATCCTAGTGAGTCCAGAGCCGACGTGGAGTGCCCAGTACACTGAGGAACAATGGAAACACAGGATAGTAGCATGGAATCATAAGATCATCATAAAAGATAGGAGTAGAATTTGGCCATTCGGCCCATCAAGTCTACTCCACCATTCATGGTTGATCTATCTCTCCCTCCAAATTGCATTTTCCTGCCTTCTCCCCATTGCCTCTGACACCCGTACTAATCAAGAATCTTATTTCCTTCGCTCCATAGATGCTGCCTCACCCGTTGAGTTTCTCCGGCATTTTTGTCTACCTTCTAATCAAGAATCTATCTATCTCTGCCTTAATTATATCTAATGACGGACTCCACAACTTTCTGTGGCAAAGAATTCCACAGATTCATCACCCTCTGATTAAAGAAATTCCTCCTCATCTCCTTCCTAAAAGAACGTCCTTTAAATCTGAGCTATGACCTCTAGTCCTAGACTCACCCACTAGTGGAAACATCCTCTCTACATCCACTCTATCCAAGCCTTTCCCAATTCTGTATGTTTCAACCCCTCATTCTTCTAAACTCCAGCGAGTACAGGCCCAGTGCAGTCAAACGCTCATCATACGTTAACCTACTCATTCCTGGGATCATTCTTGCAAACCTGCTCTGGACCCTCTCCAGAGCCAGCACATCCTTCCTCAGATATGGTGTCCAAAACTGCTCACAATATTCCAAATGAGGCCTGACCAGCGGGTGGCCTACTTATGTAGCAGTGCTTGTGGGCATCCTGTTATGCTTCTGTTAGGGACTATCACAGTTTCAAGGCCATTATTTTTGTTATTCTCGGGAACATAATTATACCTCATCCAGCCACAATGTATACGACACTCATGCACATAGAGTCGAAGTGAGCAGAAAATAACATCGGACCAGCAAACCTGCACGCCTGTAAAAACGTCTTAAACGTTTGAACTTAAGTGTATGCATCTGCCCGCAAAGGATGTGTGGCCGTAAATGCGCCTGCAAATCAACATTTACTGCTGATTATCAATGCTGATAACTGTCACAAAATGTTAATGATTTGGAATGCTTCTGATGGGCCATCATCACATACACAGTTGTGGATGTTGACACAAAATGCTGGAGTAACTCAGCAGGTCAGGCAGCATCTCTGGAGAAAAGGAATGGGTGACGTTTCGGACTGAAAATCAAGGGGGAGGAAAACTACAGGTATGAAAATGTTCAGAACAAATCAGAGCCGGCTCCTGTGACCAAGGAAAGGTGGAGCCCACAATGGTCCATTGTTGGTTGTGGAAGAGGTGATAACGAAGGTGTATAGGAATGTGAACAGTGGAATTAGCAGGACAACAAGGATAGGGGAGGGGTGGAGAGAGAGGGGTTACTTGAAATTAGAGAAATCAATAGTCATACCGCTGGTGTTTAAGCAAAATATGAGATGTTGTTCCTCCAATTTGCGTGCGGCCTCACTCTGACAGTGGAGGAGGCCCAGGACAGAAAGGTCAGTGTGGGAATGGGAAGGGGAGTTTAAATGGTATCAGCTCCAAAGTTTGATTTACACCTTTGCTCTCTCTTGGGGTCCCTGTCCTTCAAACTGAGTGTGTAGCAGAAGGATGACAATGTGTTTTCCTCAGAGCCAGGACTCAGTCTGAAGGTGCATTGACACAGGACTCTCACCTACCCTCACCAGAGACTCACACATGCTCACACTTGGGTGGGGCTGGAAAGTTTTTGCCTGGTGACCAATGTATTACAAACATGCAGGGAATGGGCGACGTGGATCATCCACTGGATGCTCCAAGCTCTGCTCAGCTGGGCTCGGTGGCTAAGCCCTGGAGCAGGCAGCAAGGGAGATACTCTGGAACAGCAGATAATGTGTGATTGAAGTGGCAGGCATCTGAATGTACTGTGCATGCTTACCAAGAGCCTGAGGATCCCTCTCGGATTTAACTGCAACAAAACACAAGATTTCTCCAACTTCAAGTAACCCAGGCATTCCCTCTCTCTCCATCCCTCCCCCACCCAAGCCGCACCAGCTTATAATTTTCACCCAACAAAACAGCCAACAACCGGTTTCCTTTTTCATCATTACTTTTTTGCATGTCTTTCATTCAATGATCTTTATCTCTCTACATCACAGCCTATATCTCTCATTTCCCTCTCCCCTGACTCTCAGTCTGAAGAAGGGCTTGATCCGAATCGTCACCCATTCCTTCTCTCCAGAGATGCTGCTTGTCCCGCTGAGTTACTCCAACATTTTGAGTCTATCTTCGGTTTAAACCAGCATCTGCAGTTGCTTCCTACACAACTGTTTGGGGAAATGGTGACAAAGGACAAAGCAGCGAGGGTCTGAGCAAAGTGCTTCATCTCTTCTCCTCCACTCAGTCACAACCCCCAACACCTCTCCTCCACTCACAGGAAGCCAACCAAGCCTTAAATCTCAGCACAGCTACTCTCAGGATAAATGTAGGCATCAGATTTCCAATGTACTCACATCTTTAAAGATTTATCCTCTTAATTTGTTAAACCAAATCTTCCAAATTATAAGAATTAAAATATGCCCTGATTAACTTTGCTTATCTTTCCCTCGATGCTGTCCAGCTTATTAAGCGTATCAAATATATTTCTTCTGAAGAAGGGTTCTGACCTGAAACATCACCTAAACATGTTCTCCAGAGATGCTGCCTGATTCTCTGAGTTACTCCAACACATTGTGTCCTTCTGTGTAAATCTGCATCTGCAGTTCCTTTTTGCTATATTTATTTCAAATATTCCTGTACCTGTATTATATGACATTTGCAAAAAATTACTTTTTGGGAGGACTTATAGGGTAATCTTAATAAGCAGTGGTTGGAGTACTGTAGAAAGACACCCCAGTGCTGCAGTAACTACGCAAGTTAAGCAGCTTCCCTGGAGAACATGGATAGATGATGTTTTGGGCTGGAACCCTTCTTCACACTGATTGTAGGGGGATGGGAACGCGTACTGGGATAGAGGAGGGGCAGGACAGAGCATGGTTGGTAATAGATAAACACAAGAGAGGGCTTTGTTTTCATCGGCAGATTGCTGGACAAAGGCCGGAGATGGGGAGACAAGTAACTAGCAGAGTTGGTAATGGAGAACCAGTGGATGTGTTATATCTAGACTTTCAGAAGGCTTTCGACAAGGTCCCACATAAGAGATTAGTATACAAACTTAAAGCACACTGTATTGGGGGTTCAGTATTGATGTGGATAGAGAGCAGGCTGGCAGACAGGAAGCAAAGGGTAGGAGTAAACGGGTCCTTTTCAGAATGGCAGGCAGTGACTAGTGGGGTACCGCAAGGCTCAGTGCTGGGACGCGAGCTATTTACAATATATATTAATGATTTGGACGAGGGAATTGAATGCAACATTTCCAATTTTGCAGATGACACTAAGCTGGGGGGGTTGTGTTAGATGTGAGGAGGATGCTAGGAGGCTGCAAGGTGACTTGGATAGGCTGGGTGAATGGGCAAATGCATGGCAGATGCAGTATAATGTGGATAAATGTGAGGTTATCCGCTTTGGTGGCAAAAACAGGAGGGTAGACTATTATCTTAATGGTGGCAAATTAGGAAAAGGGGAGATGCAACGAGCCCTGGGTGTCATGGTACATCAATCATTGAAAGTAGGCATGCAGGTGCAGCAGGCAGTGAAGAAAGCAAATGGTATGTTAGCATTCATAGCGAAAGGATTTGAGTATAGGAGCAGGGAGGTTCTACTGCAGTTGTACAGGGGTTTGGTGAAACCACACCTGGAGTATTGCGTACAGTTTTGGTCTCCAAATCTGAGAAAATACATTCTTGCCATAGAGGGGGTACAGAGAAGGTTCACCAGACTGATTCCTGGGATGTCAGGACTTTCATATGAGGAAAGACTGGATAGACTTGGGTTGTACTCGCTAGAATTTAGAAGACTGAGGGGGGATCTTATAGAAACTTACAAAGTTCTTAAGGGGTTGGATAGGCTAGATGCAGGAAGATTGTTCCCGATGTTGGGGAGGTCCAGAACAAGGAGTCACAGTCTAAGGATAAGGGGGAATTCCTTTAGGACCGAGATGAGGGAAACATTTTTCACACAGAGAGTGGTGAGTCTCTGGAATTATCTGCCACAGAAGGTAGTTGAGGCCAGTTCATTGGCTATATTTAAGAGGGAGTTAGATGTGGCCCTTGTGGCTAAAGGGATCAGGGGGTATGGAGAGAAGGCAGGTACAGGATACTGAGTTGGATGATCAGCCATGATCATATTGAATGGCGGTGCAGGCTCGAAGGGCCGAATGGCCTACTCCTGCACCTATTTTCTATGTTTCTATGTTTCTAAGTATGAGCCCGGAAAGGATAAAGAGTTGTGAATTGTTAAGCTTGTGGATAGAAAAGTTGTGAATTGTGAGTGCATTCTAAATGATGCAGATGGAGATGGATGGGAGAAAGCAGTATGAGGTCAGCCAGGTTTCAAGAGAGGTGGGGGAGAGGGAGGGGGAAGGGAGCTGGAAAGAAATGGGGGGGGGGGGGGGCGTGGGTGGTTGTGGAAGAAAGGGGAGGGGGAAGGTGACTATTGTGGGTTAGTTATGTGAAATTGGAGAATTCAATGTTCAAACCATTGGGTTGGAAACGACCCAAGTGAATTTGAGGTGCTGTTCCTCCTGTTTGTGTGTGCACTCATTCTGGCGATGGAGGAGGCCCTGGACAGGAAGGTCAGAATGGGAATTGGAAGGGGAGTTAAAATGATTAGCAACCGGGAGATCCAGTAGACCTTGCAGACCGAGCACCAGTGTTCGGCAAAGTGGTCGTCAAAAACAGTGTGCAGTGTTCAATTCCATGCTGGGGCAAGGAAGACCAAACTATACTGAGTGTTACAAAGGCAGATACATGCAAGCAGCATAGAGATATTCAAGCAGCACTTCCAGTAAAGAAATTGTCAGAATGCTTTTCTAATTTTTTTGCCTGATTCTGCAATATTACAAAAGTGATATATAGCAAAATGATTTGCTGAACTCTAAATAAATAACAACAAAGGTAAAACTGAGAATTTATATCACCCAGCACCATTGTCAACAAATCATTGAAATACATTGAAAGACAAGGTCTCAGTAAACCTTGCACTTGTAGGTATAAATGCCACATGTATTCAATCTTCAGTTGCAAAACACAGGGAACAGATGCCTGATGTATAGAAAGCTGCATTTACTGAAGATCATATAATCAGCTAATTTACAGGAGTGAAAGCCAGTGATGTCTGTATGGTCTGCGCACTCCACATGCCACACTGCTGATTTTCCGGTGATTGAGCGAGGATTGTGCTCTCAGTGCAAGAAACCCCAGAAGTTTAATGAAATCTGATATTAAAAATAAATCCCATATCACAAGCCTCATTCAAGTATAAGATAACTGATGAGAGCAGTAAACATGTATGAATGACATAGGATTAAATTACTTCTTGTTCTCGAACGGTATTTAATTCACACATTAACTAGAATATGCACTTCATGTTAATAGTTTAAAAAATGCTATTTTCCTGACATTAGTGCCTTATGTGCAGGTTTTGCAAATTGCGTGTTTGCTTTCCCCACCCTGTGCTTGGATCCACGCACAAATTGGATTCATATTCAGTTGGTGTGGTGAATGAAAATTATTTTACAAGTCAGACACAATTTTGAAAGAAGCTAAAATAGGCCTAAATGACAGACTGCAGTACCAGTGAATGAGGTTTCAGATAGGTTAAGAGACTGTCAAACATGTGACAAAGGAATTCTAATTTTCTATTCGTTTAAAATGTCTTGACAGTGGAAGCAAAGTGCAAAAAAGCAAATTGTCTTATTTAATCAAAATAAAATAAAAGTCTCATGCTTGTGATTGCCATTGTTTTCTCTATTTAATAACCTTTAAGAGCACAATAGAATGAGCCTCTTTAGAACTGAGATTGCATTGATGTATCTTTGCTATCCTGTTGTATTTCGCTTTCCAAATGTATTAATTTGGAAAATTAGTAATTCCACATTCTGCACTGTGCAACCAATGATGAAAGGTGATGCAGTGCCAGTAGAAAATAGAAGGGAACAAGACCCAAGACAACATTCTCGCATGTGATAGTGCATTTATCTGACAATTTATTTTCAGTTTGTTATGTGCAACACATTTCCTCAATGTTTAATTGTTATAAAATTACGATGATTGCTCAAACACAGATCTACAGACATTAACGTAGGTTAAATACATATATAAAGGACACATAATTGACATTTTGAAATACAGGTTATATCGGCCTTAAAGGGAAATTTGATGCTATGTGGAACAATAATTTATATTATTGTGGGAGCCGTGATCCAGTTATTCTCTTAGTTGCTTGCATTTTGTTTGATACAGTTTGCCAGTCTACCATTTAATAACATTATATTTCCTGTCAAAAATATTTGGATTTAGTTTCTGAAACTGAGATGCAATTTATAAAAAATAAAGTACATACTCAACCAATCAGGGCAAACTATTTTATAGTCTGAATATATTTTCAGTGAATCAGAGGATAATCACTCTCAAGCAGAGAAGATTTCGTTTCCATGACAACTTCTCACTAGTTGTTCAGTGCTCAATTTAAAAGTGCCACCGGAATTGCAGGTCATTGGTTCCTCCATTTCTGATCAGTTTTATTTGGAGTACAAATAACGCTTACAGAATGGCCGAGGTTGTCCCAAAGATAGGCTTATAAGTTCATAAGGTCCAGGTGCAGAATTAGGACATTTGGCCCATCAAGTCTACTCCACCATTCAATCATGACTAATCTATCTCTTCCTCCCAACCCCATTCTCCTGCCTTCTCCCCATAACTCCTGACACACTTACTAATCAAAAATCTTTCAATACCCGCCTTAAAATTATTCATTGAACTCCACAGGTGTCTGTGGCGATTTCTTCAAATGTTGCAGTTATCAAATGCCGACAAGTTAGAAGAGTCAACTGTAAATTTTGGAATAATCATGGGGAGAGAAATACATCTTTGGTCACTAAGTATATTGTGTGAGTGTTGTATGATACTCTTTAGGATACGTAACCGATGCCAATTCATTTAGTAAGTTTAGAATCAAAGTAGTGGCATGGTTTGGTAGAGAGGTGTAAGATTAACAACGACCTATACAAAGTAAAGAAAAGTGATTGCTTTGTGATTGATTGGGGGTGCTGTCAATATGAGGAACTAAACTCCTGTGCTGCATGGTTCAACGGGGTTGCAATTTAAGTCGCAAAATTTGTAGGTTTCCCTGTTTCAAGTTAAAAATGTTAAAAGTCTGAATATATTCACTCTTAATCCAAATGGAAGTGAAAGAGAAGGGAGGGGCAATCAATTTACCTGTAGACCAGTTATTTAAATAAGATTATATTTGCTCATTGCCGTTGAGATGGTGATAATGAGCTCCTATCATGAAATGTTGCTGTCCTTCTGGTGAGGATAACAGGTTTCATGTAATGGGTTTGCTACAAATGAATGTCATACTAGATTATTTTCCAAATAGACAACAACCATATTGCTGCGGGGCTGGAGTAAAATATCAACTAAATTGGAATTTTGCAACGATCTGACAATTTCATAGACACCATTTCTGAGATTAGTTATGAATATATGGCTCCAGGTTATTCATCCAGTCCATAGCGCAGCATGACCAGTTTGCTAACCACTGCATTACTAAAGTTGCCTGCCTCCTCTCTCAACGTCTGTCCATTTTGGCCAGCATTTCCAATCTATTCAATTCTCGCCACTGTCTGGTTCTCATGTCCACATCTGTTCTCACCCCAAACTCCAATTTATCATCTAACCACACCTCTCCCCAAGACCTTTTCTGCTTTCCCCCAACGACCTGACTAATGTTTGCTCCTAATCACTATTGGATCCTCCTGATAAGTATTTCATTCCCAAATCATCACCTAACTCATGGTGACCACCAATGATATCCCAGAACTACATCAAAATTGCACTCTTCCTGATCTTTGGAACCACATGGCAACTATCATTTAACCACCTCTCACAGTCAGAATCATCTCCTTCCTTATGTTTGGAACAACCACCTTTATTCATGCTCCAATTATTGATTGATTGATTGAAAGATCAACCCACCAAGTTGCACGGTGGCAGAGCAGTAGAGCTACTCTCTTGCAGCACCAGAGACCCAGGTTCGATCCTGACTATGGGTGCTGTCTGAACGGAGTTTATACGTTCTCCCCGTGACCTGTGTGGATTTTCTCCTAGATCTTCGGTTTCCTCTCACATTCCAAAAAAGTACGTGTTTGTAGGTTAATTGGCTTGGTGTAAATATCAATTGTCCCTAGTGTGTGCTGGAAAGTGTTAATGTGTGAGGATCGCCAGTCGTTACGGACTCGGTGGAGCGAAGGGCCTGATTCCGCACTGTCTCTCTAAACTAAACTAAACTATCAATTGCCTGTTCACTCTATGTTCACTCTATTTCTATGTTATCCTGCTTTCGCATCCACTCCCTACACATTAGGGGAAATTTACTGTGGCCAATTAACCTACAAACTTGCACATCTTTGGAATGTGGGAGGAAAGCTGAGCACCCGGAAGAAACCCATGTGGTCACATGGAGAGCGTGCATCTCCCACAGACAGCGCCTGAAGTTTGGATCTAAGCCTATTCTCTGGCACTGTGAGGCAGCAGCTCTACCAGCTATGCCACCGTGCCACCCAGGATCTGCAACAACATCGCTTACTTCTTCAACCCCATTAGATCTAACTGATCTGTTTCCACCACCAGAGCTCCATCCCACTAATCAGGGACAGAAAATGACAGACATTTTTCTAAATGTACTTTGCAGTTGAAAAATACAGGAGAACACAATCTGCTGTTGTTTTAATCCCCAAACCAGCCTCGCATGAATGTCTAGTAAATCAAAATGTAGATATAAGGAACTGCAGATGCTGGTTCACCAAGGAAGGACACCAAATGCTGGAGTAATTCAACAGGTCAGGCAGCATTTCTGAGGAACATGGATAGGTGATGCTTCGTGCCAGGATCCTTCTTCAAACTCAAGAACTGACTGAGTCTGAAGAAGGGTACCAACACAAAACGTCACCTATCCATGTTCTCCAGAGATGCTGCCTGACCCACTGATTTATTCCAGCATTTTGTGTCTTTCTTCACTTGAATGGGGTTTGACTCCAGAAAGAAAGAACAACATTTGATTAAGAGCGTATTTCAAAATGTTCCTTTTCCATCATGAGAGAAAATCCTGCACTTTCCTCAGCTGCGTAGAAGATATGAGCTACATGCCCGGCATTTGCACACAGGTTCACTGGGATTTGTGCTAGGCACCACATCAGATATGGAGGCCTGAGTAAAAACTTGCAGCCAGTGGCCCAGATGGTTTCATATCCTCCTGTAATTCGAGGTTTAGGGAAGTTTATCAAGTTCTTCTGTTGAGTTGCGTGCCTTTTCTTTATCCAGATGTGTAGCATCCCTTTGGCCTTTCATTAGGCAACTTTTTAATAGCTGAATACCTAGAGTAAAGGGAAATACGATATTTGGTTAAAAATACTCCTATTAAAATGAGAGCTCTGGGCTTTTGCTTAAATGCAAGGTACAAAATGCTCTTGGATATGTTGGGACGGGGCTCGAAACCATTGAAGGTGTGCTGGTCATATCTTTTTAAAGGTTATCTTAGACAGTGTCTTCCCAGTTGTTATCAGGCAACTGAACCATCCTACCACAACTAGAGATCAGTCCTGAACTATGATCCACCCCATTGGAGACCCTTGGTCTATCTTTGATCGGGCTTCACTGGCATAATCTTGCACTAAACATTATTCACTTATCACGGATCTATACTCTGTAAATAGCTCGATTGTAATCATCTATTGTCTTTCTGCCAACTGGTTAGCATGCAACACAAGCTTTTCACTGTACCTCGGTACACGTGACAACTAAACTAAACTAAACTAAACTAAACTAAACTAAGTATCATGTTCAGCACAGATATTGCGGGCCAAAGTGCCTCTTCCTGTGCTGTGCTTTCCTATGTTCTATGCTGTATGTTCATCAGCGTGTTACTGATTGAATGGATAAATTGAATGCTGCTGGACGTAATGTCCAGCTGCCTAGAAATGGGAGGACATCCACTTTCGGGTTACACTCATTCCCTTTAAACAAAATTGTGAAAATAGCTAAAAATGCAAGTTTATGATGTTGGTATTTTGTATATGAAAATTGGCACTAAAGTAAGCTGCTAAAAATATCCCTCCCAAGTGGTGGAATAAATAGATCATTTAAGATATAAATGCCTGAAATTAATGTAGGATCTTCTCCAATAGTGAATCTTCACTTTGTCTTCGCAACAAAGACAAAGGCAATCATCGTAAAGGCTGGAGGCTAAGCAATCACATGCTTACGAGGTAACGTGGATTTCTAGATCCACCTCATCAGTGGCTGCCTGGTCAATGCCTAGTCAGTCAAAGTAGCACCATGTTGTCCAACTGAAGACACTTGCTCAGCTTCCAGCCGAGCTTCTATGGCATCTGCTTCAGGTCATTGATCATTAACAAGTGATCTTTGGCTTATGGCATTTCTTGGCATTATTATAGGGAACAAACTTTGTAATCATCTTTGAACAGCGTTGAATGTTTCTTTGCTTGAAAAGTATGTTGGGATGACTGACCTGTGATCCTGAGAGCTCCCAATATGTAAGATCACATCCACAGCAAACTAACACTTGGACATGTCTACTCCTAAATAAATGTAGAAGATGTTATGCTGCAATCTAAAGAAGAACAAGGATCTTCTCCTTGCACCTATCATTGATACTTAACCAGTGTCATTGGTGGCCATTAAATAGCACTGTTTTGGGGACCTTGATGTGTACAAACAGTTGCTGTATATAAATGGTGGCTGTATGCAAATTTACTACAGTGATTTCATTTCACAATTTTTGCAGGATCTGCGGTGGTGCAGCGGTAGAGTTGCTGCCTTACAGCGCTTGCATCGCCAGAGACCCGGGTTTGATCCCGACTACGGGTGCTGTCTGTATGGAGTTTGTACGTTCTCTCTGTGACCTGCGTGGGTTTTCTCCAAGTTCTTTGGTTTCCTCCCACACTCCAAAGATGTACAGGTTTGAAATTTAATTGGCTTGGTGCATGTGTAAATTGTCCCTAGTGTGTGTAGGATAGTATTAATATGCGGGGATCGTTGGTTGAGGCGGACTCTGTGAGCAGAAGGGCCTGTTTCCATGCTATATCTCTAAACTAAACTAAACGACATAAAGTGTTTTGGGACATTCTGAATATGTGAAAGGTGCTTGGCGAATGCAGCGGCTTTCAAGATTCTTTGCTTACACCTGTTTTTTTTACCCCTGCTTACTATTCATCTTCAGTCATTAAGGCTTCTACACATTGTTACTTCATAACAAACTGATATTGGCTTCAGTAAATGAGCCTCATCAACCTGCTCTTACAGCAGTCCAATGACAGGTAATATGCTGTGCAGCTATTTCCAAAACTCTTATGAAAATACACTCAGAAACACTGGGTCTATGCAATTTTACAAATGTCAACATATTGAGTAAAATTTAAATTAAGAGGATAAATCTTCTTTCACAATATTTCCTATATTTTATTAGCTTCACTTGTTCCAATCGATGCCTTTTATTCACCAAACATCCATCGGAAAGTAGATTTCTGCAAAATTGCAATTTTTAATGATTGTTTGAAAGGTCTGCTGTGTATCCTTTAGGAGAAATTGATCCGAATTTTTTTTTAGCAAGTAATCTGTTTTTGGTGAAATTGTTATTGTTGCCTCGTAATCTATTCCTGCATCAAATTAACTGCAGGCTCTGTAATACATCAGGTATGTTTAGGATCCGGGTGAAATGTGCAACAGACCTTGGGTGTCCTACAGCTTCCTGACATTAGTGAGGGCCAAGAGAGCAGGCTTTATACCTGAGGGAACGCAGTTGGGTGCATGCTAAGAGGATGTTTCACTTCATGGGGGATTCTGGAGCCATGGAATAGTTTCAGAATAAAGAGTCAAGAGGGTCAAGATCAAAGAGTATTTAATTGCCATATGCACTGGAAATGGAATAATGAAATTCATACATTGCAGCTTTATTTGTTCATAAGTTCAGAAGTGGTAGGAGCAGAATCAGGCCATTTGGTCCATCAAGTCTACTCCACCATTCAATCATGGCTGATCTATCTCTCTCTCCTAACCCCATTCTCCTGCCCTCTCCCGATAACCTCTGACACCTGTACTAATCAAGAAGTTCTGTGACAGCATCCACTTCCTACCTCCATCCCCCACCCTCACCCTCTCCTTGGAAGTTTCTGAAACTTCTCCAGAGATACACTTGATCCCAATTGCCGATACCTGCCCCATGACTGCTTCGTATTCTTGACCAGAGTCTCAATGTCTTTCAGCTTCCAAGCTTCCTTACACCCACCAGCCTTGCCCTTCACTCCAACAGGAACATGCATGCCCTGGACTCTTGTTGGCACAGTTTTAACAACATCCTGCTTTCCAGCAAACAACCTGCTCCAATCAACTTGAATTAGTTCCGATCTAATACCTTCAAGGTTGGCCTTGCCCCGATTTAGAATTTTAACTTGCAGGCCTGCTCTGCCTTTATCCATGACTATCTTAAACCTAATGGATAAGCTATTGATGAGCTTTCTTTGTAATTGCTCAGGGCAGATCCACAGAGATATGCACACCAGGAACTTGAATCCAGCGGGTGCAGCAGCATCTAAGGTGCGAAGGAGATAGGCGACGTTTCGGGTTTCTCCAGCTTTTTGTGTAACCCTCGATTCTCCAGCATCTGCAGTTCCTTCTTTAACACTAGGAACTTGATTCCTTTGACTTCCTCCCCCACCAGCTGGCATAGGTAAACTGGGCAATGTTCAAAGACTTGATTTGATTTTGATTTGATTTGATTTGATTCAATTTATTGTCATTGTCTTCAAGTAAGAGACAACAAAATGCTATTTCCCATACAGTCATACGAATAAAAAACCTAAAACACAGAACACAGTAGTCCACAACACAAACATCCCCACAGCGGCACCAAAGTTCCCCACTGTGAGAGAAGGAACCAAAGTCCAGTTCAACCTGCTCGCTGATGATCCCCGAAGTTCACCCGTGGTCGTGGCCTCCCAAGCTATCCGCAGTCGCCGCTACGGGCGGCCCGATGCTCAGGCCCTCTTGCCGGGAACGATGGAACCCCGACGTCGAACGGGAGAACATCCTCAGCGGCCTGGACCTCTGAATCGGCCACTTCCCACCGGAGTCCATGGCTCCCGAAGTCCACAGGCTGAGCTGGGCGGAGATTCAACGCTGGCGGCCCCCGGCAAAGGGACCCAGGACTCCGCGATGTTGAAGTCAGCGCCACCCACGTTGGGAGCTCCGCGAATCACAGCTCCGCGATGTCGATGCAGCAGGCCCAACACTCCGGAGCTTCAAACGACGATCCCAGGTAAGGCATCGCCTGCTCCGCGGTGTATCCAGCGCTACGCCGCCGCCACTGCTGAAGCTCTGGTCCGGTCCCGGCAGGAAAGGCCGCACCAATCCAGTTGGTAGGCCGCGAGGAGGGGGACGAGGACGTGACTCGGATAATAATCGCATCCTCGCCAGAAAGTGACTGAAAGACGGTTTCCCAATTACCCCACCCCCCCCTCCCCCACATAAAATACAAAAAAAAACATACTTTAAACATAGTAAAACTAAAAAAGATAAAAAGACAAACAGACTGCAGGCAGACGCAGCCATCAACAGCGCCACCGGATGTCCCCGACTTGGCAACAGAACGATGAATATGCCATGGTTGTTACTGACATCCGAAGGAAATGTGTGGAGGAGTGTGTTCCCCCCTGATGCCATCGGAATTTTACCTGACCAGAAGCCTTGAATGAACCAGGGGATCACTATCTACTGAGGAGCAGATGTCAGGCAGTCATAATGTAGACTCTTGAAAACACTCCTTAAACTATACTGCCTTTGTTATTCAGGGCATTCTTTAAAACGTCTTTGACTGGACTTCTTGTCATCTATTCTAATATTTCCTCTGTGTGTTGGTATCTATTAATACTACACAGAACAGCTTGCAGTGTTTTATTCTAATTTCCATTGAATGCTGATAAAATATTAATGTTACCAAGGACAGTGCCTGAAATCCCCAAACTATTATGTAGCATTGTCAATTAGGTTTCCAGCTGCACTTTTTTAGACAATATTTAAAATATGTTTCTGATGCCAATAATTGCCGTTGGGCTACAAGAAATCGCCCGTGTTTTTAAGTCATTTATTGAATGAAGATGTATTGTAGCAATTGGTTCTAGAGAACCACTTTGTGCCAAAGACTGTTTTCAGCAAATTGTTGTCTCACACAGCTTTTAGACGTGGTATCGGTGGGATCAGGAAAGACCAAAAATGGCTGCCGGTGATGTCACATGGCCTCAGAAGTACAGTCTGCAAAAGTCTGTTCCATCAGACTTGGAGACAGGCAATAAGTGAGTGCTTCTCTCTCTGGCTTCACACAAGAGACAATCATGTTTTCTGTTCCAAGAAGAGTTTCAAACAAATTCACGTGAGAATGGAGTTTACTGTCGCTGCCAAATTTTGGTGCCCTTAATTGAAATGTCACCAGCTCCATTGAAACTGCTACAGGTTGTTGCTGCGTTGTTGGCTGGGTTTCCAGACACAACTGTTATTAAGGAAGCTCAGTCAGAGGCAGAACACATTTCGTTCATTTTCATCATTGGCCAACACAGTCATTCTGTAGAGCTTCCTAGCTTTCACGGTTGGTTATTGTCGGCAGGTATATTATCATTCATGTTCCTGGCACCAGGCTGTGCTCTCAAATTCCCAAAGATTCATTTCCTATCCAAGATACGAGGAATACTTCAGCAACAGCAAGCAGAGAGACAGATACCTCGCCCTCGGTCTCCTCCACTATCAGGATGAGGCCAAGCACAAACTAAAGGAACAGCACGTCACATAGTCTGCAACCCAATGGTATGAACCTTGAATTCTCAAGGTTTAGGTAACCCGCACCACTCTGTTCCTTGTGTACGGAGGAACTGCAAATGCCGGTTTATAACTGAAAATGGACACAAAAAGTCTAAAGTTCTTCTGTCTGAGGAAGTGTGTCGACCCGAAACGTTACCTATTCCTTTTCACCAGAGGAAGAACTCAGCCAATCCTGCTGAGTTACGCCAGCATTTTTTGTCTATCTCCTCAGTTCCTTGCTCTTTTCGTCTGATCCACACAGGTCCACTCACGCAACCTACCACCCCACCCTCTCCACCCCCCTGTAGAGTTAATTCCTCTACCTTGCTTAGTTCCAGCTGCCTATGACTGACACACTGAATCTAGTTCTGTTCTCATCCTCCCTTCCTTATCTATCGGGTGGCGCCATTGTAGTGGCAGGCTCGCCAACAGCCGTTCGTCCTTTCACCCTTTTTGTTATTTTTAGTGTGTCTAAAAGTATGTTCTAAAGGTTTCTTAGTCTTTTTTTACGTGGCGGGTGGTGGGGGGAATAGGGGGAAACCGTTTCCCAGTCACGTACCTGGACGGAGATGTGTCTTTTCTCTGTCGCATCTTCGCCCCCCCTCCCCCGGATTGGCGAGGCATTCCCAACCGGAGACCTGCCAGAGCTTCAACAGCGGTGCAGCACTGATTTACCATCGCAGAGTGGGACAATGCCTTGCCGGAGATCGCCTGTGATGGAGCACCGGAGTGTTGGGCCTGCTGACTTTAGCACCATGGATCTGTAGTTTGCGGAGCTTCTAGCCACGGGGGGCGCTGACTTTAACATCGCGGAGGCCTGCGACCCCTTGCCGGGGGTCGCCAGTGTTGGAGTTCCGCCCAGCTCGGCCTGTAGACTTCGGGAGCTGCGGTCTCCGGTAAGAAGCGGCCGATTCGGAAACCCCAAGCCGCTGAGTGTGTTCCGATCCGTTCCGACGCTGGAGCTCCGATCATCCCGGCAAGAGGGCCTGTACATCGGACCGTCCGTAGCGGCAACTGCGGAGAATTCAAAGGCCCCGACCACGGGTGAACAAAGAGGAAGATGACTGAACTTTATTGCCTTCCCTCACAGTGGGAAACATTGATTCCGTTGTGTGGGGATGTTCATGTTAAACTCTACTGTGTAGTGTGTTCTTTTTATTTGTATGGCTGTATGGTAACTCAAATCTCACTGTACCAATGGGTGCATGTGGCAATAAACGTAACTTGGACTTGAACTTATCTGGTCCTTTTTCTATCAGACTCTGTCATCTGCAGTGCATGTAGTTTATGATCTTCACATCACGTCCCAGCCTCTGTGACAATGTCAATGGATATTTTTAAGCCAGAGATAGATAGATTCTTGATTATACAGGTGTCAGAGGTTCTGGGGAGAAGGCAGGATAATGGGGTAGGAGGGAGAGATAGATTGAATAGACTTGATAGGCCGAATGCCCTAATTCTATTCCTATCACTTATGACCTTATGACAATCCTCGTCCTTCCCTCCCCCACCTGCCCATCTGCCCATCAACCCCTCCTCAGCTCTTTCCACCCATCTCTTGCCCCATCCCTCACCCTCACCTCTTTATACTGACTATCTGCCCCCAGCACTCTCAGTCCTGATGTAGGGTCTAGAGCCGACACCTTGACCACATCTTTGCCTCCTCAGATAACACTTGACTCGCTGAGATCCCCAGCACCTTGTGCTTTGCTGAAAAAACTGATTCTCAATCGCTGATTGATAATACTGAGTGGTAATGTTCATGTCATGAGCAAATTCCGGAACAGACTTGTGGTTTAAATGTTAGTATAGATTTCCATAATTGGTGAGGGTTAAGCTAAAATTCTCTCAAAGTATACAGAGATCAAAATGTGGTGAACCCATGTCCATTTTTTTCCTTCTTTCCTTCCAGTTTCTTGATTTCTTCATATACATTTATTCATATATATTTATATATATATATATATTTATTCGTGTGTGTACATATATAACTCCTTGATTTCTTCATATGCATGTTGGCCTTGACATCATGGAAGAGGACTACATGTTGGCCTTGCCACTAATACCCACATCCCATAAACGAATTAAAAAGTGGCTCACATCAACTACAGCTGAACTAAATGACTTAGTTACTCTGCAATTCTTAGAAGGGAAGCATCTTGCCTGTACATTGTTTGAAATTCTGTTACAGCATTTGAAGTTGTACTATCTAGAGACAGATCAGCAAGCTATGGTGCGGGTAATTAGTATGGGAAAGAAACAGGGAGCTGGGCGATGTTGATGGAAGACAGACAAAGATTGCGGAGGTAATGGAGCTATTTTCTGAGAATGACCCAGATTGGAAGTGCAGCTTCTCAATGAAGAGAATTGTGCTCGACAGTGTCTCCTGCTACAGACGAATGCCCTGCGAATGGACAAGGCAGACAAGTGAGTTAATCCTGGATATCTTCTTCATAAAGAGAGTCACGACCCAGCCTATTTCCCCAGGATGAGCCACTCCCCAGATTGTTCACCCTGCTGCAGCCTCCTCCACATCATGTCTGACTGCTACTGCTGCTCTAATGTGCTTGTGAGCTCATTATTGCCAGTTTATGTATCGCATTTTGTGATAAATTTCATCAGCCTTCGCAGAAAATCAACACTATCACAACGCCACAGTTTAATTATGGATAATGGGGGATAAAGTACAGAATTGGAGCAAGGCAAGTTACAACACTATTATGGTCTGAAGAAGGGTCTCCGTCCAAAACGTCACCTATTCTTTTTCTCGAGATATTGCTGTCGGACTCGCTGAGTTACTCCAGCTTTTTGTGTCTATCTTCGGTTTAAACCAGCATCTGCACTTCAATTCTTGCACTATTATACAGGAGCTGGGGAGAGAGACAATTAAAAGCATATTTTTTGGATAATTTCGCAGATGACACGTGAGCATCATTTAAAAAACAACTGATCAGGGATCGGGACTGGCATGTTCCAGGAAGGGGGAGGGACAAGGCAAGGGACTTTGGATGCTGAGAAAGGTTGTAAATTTGAGCAAAGAAAAGGAAACATATATAAGGTTTTGCAGGATTAAATCAGGAAGACTTTTAAGCTGCATAAAAGCCCTGTCTCACGGTGCGAGTCCACCCACGAGTGACCCCAAGTGAAAGAAAAAAAACAGACTCGCGGTTATGCACGAGATTCAAAGTTTATGTTCAAGTGTTTAACCGAGTTTCCACGGGTATGTCATTTCTGCGATGTTCCAAGGTGCTCTCCCGAGTTACCAAGTTCCTCTCCCGTTACTCTTGACCCAACCGTGAATGAAGGCAAGTGTGTGAGGGTGTGAGAAGTCCATGCCGGGTGGCAGCCAGCCGGCCGCAGCAGCTGTTCTTTCATATCATTTGCACATCAGATTGTTGGGAGACGGAGCTAAGGGTTTGCCTCCTGGGCTGCATCGGTCTGGGGTGACAAGGCTCTTGGGTTAGGCTGGGATCATTCTCTGCGGGATGATCTTAGTGCGGGAGACATGTGTAGGAGAGGTGTACTGACTGTGTGGGCAGACACTTTGGTAGTGATTGCCACCAGTCTCAAAAGCCGCTGTGTCTCCCTGTCCCTGGGATAGCAGGGGGCAATCAAACAGCACAATACCCCCTTCCCCCTCCACACCAACACGAAGGGCAACGATCCCAAGGCTTTAGGGTCAGAAACAGCGGGCAGGCGACAATCACCCGCCATAACGTGAGAGGGATCATGCACTATTGTAGGTCTCCTTTGCACGTCGGTGTTTCTGTCTTTCTCCATCTCATTGTTGACCCTGTCTGTTCCCACCCCCACCCCCACCCCTCTGCTTCCCAGCCATGTGTGTGACCCCCTTCCCTCCCCTCTCCAGCTCCCTGCCCATTGCACCGGGCGCGGGGGCTTCGCACCGTCTTCACGTCGGCGACAATCCCAAGGCTTTAGACGGAAGCTGGGGTAACAAGGGTACACAAAAGGCTGGAGAAACTCAGCGGGTGCAGCAGCATCTAAGGAGCGAAGGAGATAGGCAACGTTTCGGGCCGAAACCCGTCTTCAGTTCCTATCTCCTTCGCTCCTTAGATGCTGCTGCACCCGCTGAGTTTCTCCAGCCTTTTGTGTACCCTCGATTTCCCAGCATCTACAGTTCCTTCTTTAACAGCTGGGGTAACAACGCGGGCCAGGTAACATCTCTGGAGAATGTGGATAGGTGACGTTTCGGATAAGGGCTCATCTTCTGAAGAAGGATCTCGACCCGAAAAGCCACCTATTCCTTCTCTCCAGAGTTGCTGCCTGACCCGCCAAGTTACTCCAGCATTTTGTGTTGGGCATCGAACAAACCCTCGTCCTGTACTGACTAATCTATTTATTTTAAATGCCAAGCAACATATTTCCTACTGCTTCCCCTAATTCCCATTCCTCGAGAAAGGGTTGAAGCATTAACTTATCACAAAAGGTCACAAAATGTTGGAGTAACTCTACGGGTCAGGCAGCATCTCTGGAGAAATTGGATAGTTGACGTTTCGGGTCGGGACTCTTCTTCAGGGCCTTTTGGTTAGTTTAGATACAGTGTGGAAACAGGCCCTTCGGCCCACCGAGCCCATGCTGACCACAATCACCCGGACACTAGTTCCATCCTACACACTGCAGGGCAATTTACAGATGACAATTAACATACAAACCTGCACGTCTTTGGAATGTGGGAGGAAACTGGAGCACCCGGAAAAAGTCTACATGGTCACTGGGAGAACGTGCAAACTCCGTACGGACAGCACCAGTCGTCAGGATTGAACTCGGGTCTCTGGTGCTGTGAGGCAGCAACTCTACTGCTGCGCCGCCAATGTGACATTCCAAGTTTTAGAATGAAGTTAGCCGCTTACAAATCCCATTCTCTGCCCAGCATGGAGAATCATGAATTGCCAACACACAAGGCACTGTAGATGTTGGTTCCTTTTTAAAAGATCACGAATTCAAAGTTATCTATTCAAGAATAATGTAGTGTGGTTCGTTGGATTTGTCCATACTCAACTTAAAATTGTTCATAATCTAGAACTTAAAGTTTTTTTAAAGCATTTAGTAAAACACTACCCCCCCCCCCCCCCCCCCCCCCACCTTTCCCTCCCAAGTCCAGTCCCGTCTCAACCCCCTGGGAAACAGAAGGGAGCGACAATCAACTACCACGGATACAAATAATGTCATACACAAGAAAGGGCAGATGCTAGTTGACAAAAAGTGAACACATGGTGCTGGAGAAATTTGGAAAAGTCATCCCGTCACCCATTCCTTCTCTCCAAAGATGCTGCCTGCCCGCTGAGTTGAAGAGTGCCCACGGTAGACTCACGAATCACTAAGGTAAACGCATGGGCCACTACGTTATTACAAGGAGTTTAAATGTTTCAATTCAATTTTAATTTATACAGTAAATTTGACTCGTGGAAAACCTCAAACATGTTTGATTTTTTTCACAAGTTAACAAGTTTCACGGGTACCTGCCGTTAGCGCAACAAGTCGCTAGTGCGAGTTCCAACGTTCCCGCTACGTTGATTGTACGGGATTACCGCGAGTGAAAACTCGGGGTACCTCGTGAGACAACTCGCACAGTGAGACAGGCCTTTAAAGAAAGCAAGAGCTCAAGCAGGAAATTAGGAGGCTCAGAAAGGGCCATGAAATATGGCAAGTAGGATTAAAGAAAACCCCAAGGCATTTTATATATACATTAAAAACAAAAGGGTAAACAGGGAGAGGACAGGACCACTCAATGATAAAGGAGTGAATTTTTACTTGCAGTCAATAGAGGCAAGGTATTAAATGCATTATTTACATTATTCACCAAAGAGAAGGACATAGAGGATAGTGAGATCAAAGTGTGGGGGTGGGGTGGGGGGGGGGGGGGTATTAACATGCTATGACATTTTGAGGTCAAGAAAAATATAGTGTTGGGTCTCTTGGTGAGCAGAAACATGGATATGTCTGCAGGGTCTGATGGGATCAATCCCAGATTATTGAGAAAGGCAAGAGAAGGGACTGCAGGGATCTTGGTGAAGATCTTTGCATCATCTCCAGTAATCTCCAGTAATGTGCGAGGTTCTACAGGAGTGAAGAGTAGCCAATGTTGTTAGTTTGGTTAAAAAGGGGAAATAAGAATAATCCAGGAAATCATAGGCTGGTGAGCCTTGAATGAGTGTTATTAATCAGTGAACAGTGAAACTATTATCTTTTGGATAGGATTTACTCGCATTTGGAAGAGAATTGCATAATTATGAATGAATGGATGATACTTTATTATCACATGTGACATGTCACAGTGAAATTCTTTCTTGGAGACCATGTTTTATACCTTTGTTTGAGTAGGTGACAATGGTGATTGATGCAGGTAGGACAGGGGAGGGTGCCAACATGGATGTTAGTAAGACACTTGATAAGGTTCCTCATGGTTGGTTGATCTGGAAGATTAAGGTACATGGGACCAATGGAGACTTGGTTGATTGGATTCAGAATTGGCTTACACAAAGAATAGAGGGGAGCGCTTGGAAGGGGGTTATTCTGATTGTAGGTCTGTGACCAATTGTGTTCCACAGGGATCAGCTGTTGATATATAAACATGGATGAAAAAGCAGACGGGTTGGTTAGTAAGTTTGTAGACATTAAATATGTTGATGGAGTAGCAATGTTACAAAATTTTGAGATTTAAAAAATCAAGTCTGCAATTTATCCCATCAGATAAAGCATAAAAATAAGTATAATTTGACACCTAATTCACTTTCATATCTTCAGTATTAAAAAAATTATGGCCATTTTCATACTTGGAAATTAGCATCTTGTTCCCTATTGCTTTTCCATTGACTTAACACAAAAGCTGTGACCGAGGACAGTCACAAACCCATAACTTTCTTAACAATTAAGAGAACTGAAGAAATTTTCAGTTATTATAGATGAAGCATTCTGAAACAAATATGAAACAATCTTACTTGGATGACCTGAAATTAAAGCATATAATTAGTTAGTTACCCAATTATAGCTAATTACAAAATTCAATTACGAGATCTAAACATATATCCATTTCTTAAGAAAATATTAACATTTTTTAAAAGCCTAAGTGTCCAAATAACATTCACACAAGAATTCACATTATAACATGATTTTTAAATCTCATTGTCATTAATTTATAATTAAGGCCAAATTGAAGGAATTTAGTGTTTAATTCCTGTAAATTAATGGTCATTTAAATCAGCTTGCGAGTGGGATTTTCTGGAACGCGATCGATTGGAACGTTGCGGTTGTGGTGAATTTAAACCCCATATCGGCAGGAAAAATACTGCCGGTTGGTATGGGGAATAAATCACCATTTCGCAACATGAAATTCAGATTAAAGGCATCCTAAGAAGCCTTATGTTTATATGTAGAAATAAACAGCTTTTCTTTACCTGTCCCCTACGTGAAATCCGTCCCCTTGTCGGCGTTCACGGCATTAGAAGCTAATTTTAAAATTACTCCAGCACTGAAATTGTCGGGCGATTAAAAAAAAAGTGACATATCAGCAGTCGGAACGAATCTTCAACAAAAGCTCGCACCCCGAGAAAATAAAACATCGGAAAGCAGGGGAAAACCGCATTTTAACCCCGACCCCCCCCCTCAAAGGCGCCAAAGTCGCGCACACGGCCAGTGACAGAACTGCAGTGCCGCTGAAGGTAAGTTTTGTAACATACCTAGATGGAGTTGTGGACAGTGAAGATGGGTGTCAAAGGATACAGCAGGATATAAATCAAATCCACATATGGGTGGAGAAATGTCAGATGGAGTTTAATCTGGTTAAGTGCGAATGTTGCATTTTTGGAGGTCGAATGTAAGGGGAAAATACACAGCTAATGGCAAAACCCTTAACAGTATTGATTTACTGAGGGATCTTTGGACCCATGTCCATTGCTCCCCGGAAATAACAACACAAGTAGTTGGAGTGGGAAAGAAGGCATATGGTATGTTTGTCTTCAATGTTCAGCATTGAGTATAAGAGTTGGATGGTCATGTTACAGCTTCAAGAAACTTTGGTTCAGCTATATTTGGGGCATTATGTGCAGTTCTTGTTTCCCATTGCTGGAAGGATATGCAGGCTTTGGAGAGGGTGTATATAAGGTTTACCAGGATGCTGCATGGATCACAGGCTATTAATTATAAGGAGAGATTGGACAACATCAAAGTGTTTCTTTCTGAGTGTCAGAGGCTGTGGAGAGCAATTTGAAGTTTATAATGTTATGAAAACGACGGATAGGGTAGATGTGTAGGAAGGAGTTGCTGATGCCGGTTTAAATGGAAGATAGACACAAAATGCTAGAGTATCTCAGAGGGACAGGCAACATCTCCGGAGAAGGAATGGGTGACATTTCAGGTCGAGACCCTTCCTCAAACGGTTAATCTTCAGATGGTTAGTCTTTTTCCAAGGGTGGAAATGTGAAATACTCAAGGGTATAGATTTAAGGTGAGAGATAGAAAGTTTAAAGGAGATGTGCACGGCCAGATTTTTACACAAAGTGTGGTGGGTGCCTGGATTGAGCTGCTTGGAATGGTGATGGAATCAGATAGTACTAACGTGCAGGTGCAACTATTTTGTGTTTTGTCTTTACAGGTCGCTGGAAGAAGCCAAATGTTTCTCCCTCCTCAGAAGAGGAGGAGAAGGAGCAAGAAGAATGGGAAGGGACACTGAGGTGCTGTTGCTGATGATGATGATGATGGTGATGATAAACACAGTTCCTTGCGGTGTCTGAAATCCCATACCAGCACCCCAGTAATTGGAGCAACTTGCAAGGAATAAGCAAGATTAGAGGGATGCACATCATTGTGATGTGCACCAGAGGAGCAGCCGTCAACAGGCTGGCACACAGTGTGAAATCTGAAATTGGGGAAGCGAAAGAGAAACGGGAACTGGGTTGTAAGAAAAGCAAAGAAAACATCTTCCACACGCAAAGTTGAGTGAAGAAAATTGGCAATTAATTTATAAATGGAATAAAGGACTAATAAAGAGATAAGAAGTGTGCACAACTTTGTGCAAAACAAAAAAGGGTGGCAGGGTAGTGCAGCGGTAGAGCTACTGCCTTACAGCGCCAGAGACCCAATTTCCATTATGACTACAGGTGCTGTCTGTGCGGAGTTTGTACGTTCTCCATGTGACCTACGTGGGTTTTCTTCAAGATCTTCGGTTTCCTCCCACACTCCAAAGACATAAAGGTATGTAGGTTAATTGGCTTGGTATAAATGTAAAATTGACTCTAGTGTGTGTAGGGTCGCTGGTGTGTGGGAGTGTGTAGGGATCGCTGGTCGTTTCGGAATCGGGGGCCGAAGGGCCTGTTTCCGCACTGTATCTCTAAACTAAACTAAAGCAGCTGGCGAGGTAAGATTGTGCACATCTGTACTGCCTCAGAGACACAGCAGAGGACCAAGACAGGTAGTGAATCATCGGGAGAAAGTAGGAGCCAGCACCAGTTTATCTCTATGCAAGTCTTTGCTAGGAACCAGTTTCAATCCTGTCAAAAGTTTTGCTCACAGCTGCTGTGGAGGCACATGATGGTAGCCACACACCCTTGCTACTTCTATCCTCATCCATGTGGAGTTCTGGTCTTTGTCATGTGGGAGCAGCTTGAAGCTTTGAAGGAGTAATAGCACATCACCATAGAAAAAGTTGATATCTTTGTTGAACAGAAGGATGCCAGTCATGAGCAGATTGCTGTTTTCAATGGGAAATATGTTGCTATCCATGAGCAGCTTGCACAGTATAGGAACAGAGGGATAAGAAAATATGAAATCTACACTACAGCCGGCTTTTTCCATGCAAGTCACCACCATAAATTGTAACTATTTGAGACCACAGCACTGATCCCTGTGGTGTCCCATTAGTTCCTGATTGCTAATCTGAATTTTGTCCCATTTATCCTGATTCCTCTTTTCTGTTAGTTTGCCAATCTCTTGCCCATTTCATACTTCAGCCCAACTCAATGCAGCCTCATCTCATGCAGCAGGTAACAATTTATCAAATGTCTTCTGGAAATCCAAAATTTACAAAAAACGTTCGAAGGTTTGTTCCGGATGGCATGGTGGCACTGCGGTTAAGTTGCTGTCTTTCAACGCCAGGGACCCTGGTTCCATCCTGACTACGAGTGCTGCCTGTGTGGAGTGCGTGGGTTTTCTCCGAGATCTTTGATTTCCTCCCACACTCCAAAGATGTACAGGTTTGTAAGTTAATTGGCTTGGTATAAATGTAAATTGTTCCCAGTGTGTGTAGGATAGTGCTAGTGTGCAGGGATCGCTGGTTGGTGTGGACTCGATGGGCCGAAGGGCCTGTTTCCGCGCTGTGTCTCTAAACTAAACCAAAAGTAAAATGTGATTTTGCTTTCAAAAAATCATGTTGATTTAGCTTGATTGTCTAATCATTCACTAAATGCACTGCTATTACCTCTGTAATATCGGATTTAAGTATTTTCCCAATGACAGGTGTTAGAACAGCTAGGTTATAATTTCCCACTTTCCATTTCCCTTCATCATGGTTCTAATTGTGTTTTTTCCAATCTTCTGGGACTTTTCTAGAATCTCAGGAGTTTTGGTTGATTATATAGCCAGCCTCCATTATTTCTGAAGGAACTTCTTCTGAGAACCCAGGGTGCCAGTTGTCATGGCAGGGGCCTTGTTGGATTTTATCTCCGACAGTTTGCCTAGTCATTTTTCTCCTGTGATAGAGATTGGTGCCACTTTCTCTCTCCCTTTGACAGCTTGATAATCTATTATTATCAGCTTGCTTTTAGTGTCTTCCACCACAAAGCTACCTAGAAGCAGCATCTGGTCTCTCTAAATACAGATGCCACACATGGCCCCAAGTGAACACAAACACAGCATTGGCACAAGGGGATTCACTTCTCTTCTGCAGTAGTAGCAACATATTGGTCTTCACCCCCCAACCCCTACAATCCACTGCCTCCTCCCACTCCTACCACACTCACTCCTTTAGATTGTAGAGGGAAACATAGTTTATATAAGTCCCTGAACAGCTGCTACAATGTAACAGCTTGGAGTCACTGCCACCACCCTCCTGCCTCCCCCCGGCCAGTGATGTGATGGACACGGGGGTCTGGACCAATCACTGACTTTTGTCAATGACTGACGAGGTGTCGGTCTAATCCCGTCCCTGGAGACGTCATGTCCGTTCTGTGTCATGTCCGTTCGGCAGCTTTTTGACACATGGCCCACAGTAGTAGTAGCAACATGTTGGTAGCAACATGTTCACCCTCCAACCCCTACAATCCACTGCCTTTTCCCACTCCTACCACACTCACCCCTTTAGATTGTAGAGGGAAACACAATAAGTCTTAGAGGGAAATATTAGTCCCCGAAAAGCTGCTGATGTGCAGGCTCATGGCATTGCTGTCCCTCTCATAACTCCCACTACATCTTCTCATGCTCAGCCCCATAGACAGACATCTCACACTGTTCTCCACTGAAAAACATACCACTCTGTTCCCCGTGGACACACATCTCCTACTGTTCCCTGTGGATGAACATCCCACACCGTTCCCTGCCGACACACTCCCTCAACCCATGGTGTTCCCCGCAGGTGGACATCCCACATTGTTCCTTCTCCAAGGACAGGCATCCAACACTGTTCCCCGTGGAAAGGCATCTCAAACTGTTTCCCACAGACAGACAATCCACCGTGTTCCCAGCACACAGATATTGAACACTGTTCCTCTTGGAAGGACATCCCAGACTGATCCCAGGCATCTCCCAACGTTCCTCATGGTCAAACATCTCACACTGTTCCCCACACACAGACATCGTGCAATGTTCCCCATGGACGGACGACCTCTGGTGTTCCCTGCCGGCATCCATACCATAGTGTTTGTTTAATTGACCAATGCTGCAGTCTGATACTGGCCCAGTTAAGGTAAAGGCTCCCAATGTGTGATCAAGGACTCAAAGGAAAGAGGAGCAAACCCCCAGCACGCAGAAACAGCCACAGAAGGGACACAGTGACATTGAAACCTATGCATCAGGCCATGAGAGCAGCCCTGAACTAGAGAGCAGAGCCAGAGAGAAGTGCTGAACTACTATCTACCTCATTGGTGATCACTGCACTATCCTTGATCAGACTTTGCTGGCTTTACCTTACACTAAACGTTATTCTCTTATCATGTATGCATGCCTTGTAAATTGCTCGATTATAATCATGTATCGTCTTTTCACTGATCGGATAGCATGCAACAAAAGCTTTTCACTGTACCTTGGTACGCGTGACAATAAACTGAACTGTAACGGGCAAGACACAAGGTGTGTAAATTTGCTGGAAAATGTCATGATTTTTGCTATTTTTTATTTTTCTATCATAAGTAACTTTGCACAATGTAACAAATGTTCAAATGTTTCCCAAAGTATGGCAAATAACATCCATCAAAGTCAGAGAGAAATTACACTGAGGTGGTGGCTGCTGGCACGGTGATAAACTCTGCATGCCTGACCCAGTGACATGGCCGATTGATTAATTTAGTCTAGTTTAGCGATACAGCATGGAAACTGGCCCTTCAGCTGCCAAGTCCAACCTGAGCATTGATCACCCATTCACACTAGTTCTTCGTTACTCCACTTTCTCATCCACTCCTTGCACACTAGAGGAAGTTTCCTGCGGACATTTAATCTACAAACCCACACGTCCTTGAGATGTGGGAGGAAACCAGAGCACCTGGAGGAAACCCACCAGGTTTTCGGGAGAATGTGTAAATTCCACACAGACAGCACCAGAGATCAGGATCAAACCTGGGTCTCTGGGGCAGCGAGGCATCAGATGCACCACTGCGCTGCCCTGTGTCAGACCTCTGCTAGTTATCAGCAACTTGTTACTCAAGAGAAGCACCTGCTGTGACTCTGCAAACTTTGGAAGGAATTTGAGCAGCTTGTAGTCAGTTCTGATGTTGCCTTCTTGGAAATTCCCTTTAAATGGACACACATGCAAAAAAGTAGTATGAGCGATATAGGAGCAAAACAAACACAAATACTGAAAATCTGATGCAAAAATGTAGAATATCAGATCTATTCAACATCTAAGAGAGAGAAACAATGTTTTGGATCAATCATCAGGAATGCATGGATCCAGTTGTGCATGTGTTATGTTGCAGATGACGCCAAGGGTGGAAAGTAAAAAGGGACAATGTGACTTAGGGCTCAGACTAAAGTTGTTAAGGTTGCCATTACTTTCAATACAAGCAATTAGAAACAGAAAAAACAATAATAAAAGGAAATAAATTGAAACCAAAATATCCAATTAATATCTGCGGAGATGAGACGAAGTTGGTAATGTGAAATTGTTGAATTCAATATTGAGTAGCAAAGTCTGAAAGATAAATAAATTGAACATGGATGTTATTCCTTAAGTTTATATTGGGCATCATTGTAAGAATGTAGGAACCAAAGGCAGTGGCCAGAGTAGGATTGGAATAGAGAATTAAAATGACTAAAAGTTTAGGCTCACCATTGCAGACTGAAGATAAGTGACCCAACCTATATTTGAAGATTCAAGATTCAAGAGAGTTTATTGTCATGTGTCCCAGATAGGACAATGAAATTCTTGCTTTGCTTCAGCACCACAGAATATAGTAGGCATAAATAAATACAGAACAGATCTGTGTGACCATACACCAATGAATATATATATATATCTATATATACACACATAAATAAACAGATGGGCTATTTAACGATCAGAGTTTTGTTTGAGTTGAGTTTAATAGCCTGATGGCTGTGGGGAAGTAGCTATTCCTGAACCTGGATGTTGCAGATTTCAGGCTCCTGTATCTTCTACCTGAAGGCAGCGGGGAGATGAGTGAGTGGCCAGGATGGTATGGGTCTTTGATGATGCTGGCAGCCTTTTTGAGGCAACGACTGCGATAGATCCCCTCGATGGTAGGGAGGCCAGAGCCGATCCAAAGGAAAAGGAACAGCATTGTAAGCACGGAATGGAAGAAGTACAAGTGAATTTCTGCTTTACCTGAAAAGACTGGTCCACAAGGTGCAGGGAGAACAAAGGTAAAAAGGCAGGAGTTGCTTCTCCTCTGGTTGCATGGGAAAGTGAGACAGTGAATGAATGAAGATAAAAGAGTTTAGTTTAGAGATGCACCGTGGAATCAGCACCTTTGGCCCACCGGGTCCGTGTCGATTAGCACTATCCTACACACTGGGGACAATTTACAATCTTTACCGAAGCCAGTTAATCTACAAACTGTACATCATTGGAGTGTGGGAGGAAACCGGAGCACCTGGGGAATACCGATGGGGTCACCGGAAGAAAGTACAAACTCTGTGCAGACAGCTCCTGTAGTCAGGATCCAACCCGGGTCTCTAACGATGTAAGGTAGCAACACTACCAATTGCAGTTTATAGAAATTATAGATAGATGATTTGTTAAATGTGGAAGCCTGGTGGGATGGAAGATGAACCCTTTGTGTAGGAAGGAGCTGCAGATGCTGGTTTACACTGAAGATAGATACTAAATAACTCGATTAACTCAGTGGGATAGGCAGCATCTCTGGAGGGAAGGAATGGGTGACGTTTCGGGTTGAGACCCTTCTTCAGCCTGAGAGTTGAGCAGAGGGAGACACAAATATATGGAATGGTAAGGTGTGAAAACAAGATATCAAAGGGGACAAAGTTGGAGGAAAATGTAGAATAGACATTGTTGGATAGGGGAAGGTGACAATGAGGCATATAAAGATAACATTTAATCAGGAGGTTTAAATTAACTGTCCTGCTCACATTTTATCTTTATATGAAGATGAACCCTATCCTTGTACTGGCTGAGAGAAGAGGATGGAGTATAGAAGTGTAGAAAATAGATATGTGACTGAGAGCATTGTCATTCATGGTAGAGGGGGGGGTCAGTATTAAAGACAAAGAAAGACTTCGCAAAGGTTTGCAAAAATCTCATTGACATAGAGAAACTGGGTGGATGGAATTGAGTTCTTATAGGAAGCAGGGTGGGAGGAGGTGCAGTTAACATAGCTGCGGGAGTTGTAGAAACAAAGAAGTGCAGATGCTGGTTAATAAAGAACAGGACACAACGTACTGGAGTAACTCAGCAGGTCAGGCAGCGTCTCTGGAGGACATGGATAGATGATCTTTTGGGTCGAGACCCTTCTTCAGAATGATTATAAGGGAGAAGAAAACTGGAAGGAAGGGGGGAAGCGGAACAAATCATGACCGGTGATAGGTGGACACGGGCAAGGGAGCATGGGGGGTTGATAGGCAGGTGGTTGGAACAAAGGTCAGTGATAAAAGCAGAAGGTCGGAGACAGGACTGAAGAGGATTGTTGAGAACTGAGACGCCAAAGGGAGGAGGGGGGGGGGAGCAGTGAGGGGAGAAATAGGTGGGGCACAGAGGTTTTGACATTGCAGTCAGACAGAACTGATCGACCAACATTTACTGCATACATTTCCTGTAGCTAAATATTGGGAAGAGCAAAGACCTGAATTTTAATGTTGACAAGTATAAAAATCTGGAAGTTATATTCTACAATGTCGCAAAATATTATTAATTGAGCATATGTTTGTCCTTCATCGTAAAGCTCTTCTTCCAAATGTCAGGGTGTGTGTTGGACAAGAGACTGATATTCTTTTCTTTTCTTGAAACCTACCCAAGCCTCAAGACTGGAAGCCATCATCTTCTTCCATCTACTGTACAAGATCTGTCCTAAAAAAAAATCTTACTTCTGTGATGGTCCTAGTAATTCTCTTATCCCTAAAATCAATATCTATAATTCTGCACTGTGACTCATTCCAAAGGAGCCTTCCTGTGTTGGCATCAATACACATACTGTGATGGAGATAGATCACCATAACCAAAGACAGCTTTGAGTGTAGTTACAGTGAGCAAAATGTTGACACAATATATTTTTCATGTGTTTTAAATGATCAATGTCATTAATGTAATTTGCCATGTATAGGGATGTTTAAAATTGTTCTGACTATTGTATGTCTTAGTAGATTCTTAACTGAAGTTCACTTTAGCTTGTATTCGCTCGCATAAACCTCTTTTTATTTTAAAGAACAACATCCTGAAGAAAAGATTTATAATAATAAGATAGTTCCCAAGAAGTCGTGTTTACTGCATGCTGAAAAAATCACTGATGATGATCAAATGGGAAAAAAATACCTTCTCGTACCAGCCCAATTTGTATTGCAGGCAGTTATTACAGTTGTGGAAGAATAAGTCTAAGGTTTACAAAGCATCTGTCAGTGTGCACCCCATGCAGTTAATCTAGTAATACTTTTGTGATTTGTTGCTTCCAGTTACACTGCTACATCGCTGTGTCATTGGCAAACTTGGATATCTGATCTGATGTAGATGTTTAGTTTAGTTCAGAGATACAGCGTGGAAACAGGCCCTTCAGCCCACCAGATCCGCGCCGACCAGCGACCCCCGCACATTAACACTATCCCACACACACTAGGGACAATTTTACAATTATACCAAGTCAATTAACCTGCATTCATGAACATCTTTGGAGTGTGGGAGGAAACCGAAGATCTTGGAGAAAAGCCACGTAGGACACACGGAGAACGTACAAACTCCGTACAGACAGCACACATAGTCGCGATCGAACCCGGGTCTCCGGCGCCGCAAGCGCTGTTAGGCAGCAACTCTACCGCTGCGCCACCGTGTCACCCTGTGGTGAATAATTAGGAACAAAATGCAAATACTTTTGTGTCACCACCTGGTGCACCACTCAATTTGTTTATCTTATTGTATCATTTTCTATATTACTGGCTCTCAGCCTAATTGGCTCAAATGCCAATGAGCTTCAGATCTATCAAACAGTCTCTTCTGAGAGATTTTTATCAAATATTTTCTAGAAGTCCATATAAATAAAATCCATTGATCCTGTCCATCTGTACAAAAAATTCAATTTGGTTCACCAGGCCTGACCAATCATTTATAAATCAATGCTTGGTTTCCCTGACAATTTAATATTTTCGTGGAGTTCTGACATTCTTTCCTAGTTACACACTTTGCTCATATCGTGACAGGCCTAATTGGTCTATAAAACACTGGTTTATTTCTCCTGCCTAACAGGGTAACTTACTCAACTTTTGAATCTAAAATAATGGCTCCATAATAAAGGAATGTTTGGAATTTTGACGGTAGACCTCCTTTCAAAATGATAGACGGCACTTATCTGGCTCTGAAGGCTTGTCACACTTCCATGCCTTTTTATTCACTAATGATATTATTTTGCTAAATTTAATGTGTTCTTGTTCATAATAATATTAATTGCACTGTATCCAAAAGGTAATTTGCTTCCTCCATGATATTAATGGAAAATAATTATTCAATAGATCTGACATCTATTTATTTGCATTTACAATATTGCTTTTAGCACCATTCAAGGCCAATGCATCGTCCCTGACCACTCACCTATTCCCAATTAACGGGTTTTTTTTTGTAATTTCCTGTGTCATGCATGGAAAGTTGGTAAAGGATAGGTAAAGGATAAGATTAAGGGTGAAAGACGGAAATCGGTAAGAAAGTGTTTTAAAAATTCCCCACTAATAACAATTTTTGTAATAAAATTCCTCTTCTAGAATTGTAAATTTTTGATGTCTTGATTGTTTGGTGGCAATTAATTCTTATGATGATGCCTAACTTTTCTGCTATCTAATCAACAAAAAAATAATAATGTCACAATATATAACCCATTAATGGGAAAGCTTATATTGAGGTATAAGTTTAGCAAAACTTGTGATGAAGCAGAACAGCTCAGATGTATTTGAAAAATTAGTAATGACCTTGCTGTTCTGAATACTGCAAACTCTGTGTTTTGTTTTTCACTCCATTGTAGCTGGATGATCTTCTGAAGTCGTCTGTATTTTGATTTAAGAGCTTGAACACAAGTAGCAATTTTGGTTCAGTTATCGTAATTCAAAGGTACGAACCGACAATTGAGAGAATTAATAATACCAACATAAATGCAGGGAAAGTATCTGTCTAGGCTATCGATAGCAAAAATATTGTCAGAAGAAAAGCCAAAAAAACTCTAGAAACCTGTGATTTACCACAATAGCAAAGGAATAAGATCACAATTCAGTATAGATGAAGTGTATTTGGAATGCCAGCAGCTGATTTATTTTATGGAATGAAGCAGTTTTGAAGTATAAATGGGATACAAGGCTTTAAACATCCACCCTTGCCTGCAATGTCAAACGTAAAATAGCAGACCATTCTTTATTCCAAATTGCAGCATTTTTTATATGTTGGAGAAAAATATTACTCTTCTTACACAGAAGACAAATAAATAGTTCTCTTTTTATATTATACCTGACTTGTTGATGGAAACTGGCTTGCCACATCATTTCTGAGACTTGCCATGCCAGCAGCAGATTAGGTGCAGAACTGACATGAATCCTTAATTATGATTCTCAGTGATATTTCTGTTGGACAATTTAAATGCATGGCTTTATCTGAAGTAAAGTGTTGGACTGGAGGCAATCAACACCAAATCTATCCTACTCTAGTTTAATGCACTCCCATTCATCACGTAATATTTCCTTAATGTTGAATATCTTGAGTAGATGATACGTAGAGACACGATGCTGGAGTAACTAATTTTGGGTCGAGACACTTCTTAGCCGATGACCTTGAGTAGATGATATTTGTCTTAACCCTTCAACTGCTGGTTAGGATTATTTGTGTGAAAATAAACAATATTAGAAATACAGGATTTATATAAATAATCTTGAAATATGTTAGTTGATTTAAGACCATATTGGTCATGACTTTTTGGGGGAAGGACACAAATATCACGGGAAGTGCAACTGGCTTTGAGATTGGGCTTCGTTTTGCAACACAGAAATTTGGTGAAAGGAGGAGGATTTTTTTTTCACAAGATAAGGACTGAAAATACTGGAAATAGTTAGGTCAAATATGGGATCATTGACCCGAAATGATAACTCTGTTTCCCGCTCCACAGATGCTGCCTTCCCTGCTGAATATTGTTTATTTCAAATTTCCAGCACTACAATTTGCACCACAATTGATGTTTTTTTGCCCATCCGTTTTCCTCTGGTTATTTATTCCCGTGATATAGGCGTCGCAAAGCAAAGCCAATATTTATTGCCCCTTCCTAATTGCCCTAGAAATAGTGGTCAGTGGGCACCTTCTTAAATCGCAACAATCTATGTGGCGATGAAGATTCTGCATGCTCTCAGATGGGCGATGCAAGATTTTGTTGCAGTGCCAATGAAGCAATGGCAATATATCTTCTTGTCAGAGCAGTGCGTGATATGAATGGGAATTTCGGATGCATCTGCTTCCCTTATCTTTTTAACTGATGAGAGCCGTGTGCATCAGAAGTGCAGCAGTGTAGGTGATGCACACTGCAGGAATAGTAGCCTGTTGTTGGAAGGACTGGAGATTTAAACTGGTAGCAGGGGAGCTGATTATGCTGTTAGCACAAGTAGCTTTACTTTATAACATTTACTCTGAGTTGAGATAATAACCACAGCAGAGGTACGTAGTTAGGATCAGTGCTGCTCAATCATGTGTGCGTTAAACAAATCATCATAAAATGACATAAAAATATATATTATATAATTCTAATCTGGAGTTCAGTGGGGCTGGTTGACAGATTTTCCAGACTATTGGTTGTTATTCCTATTACCTCAACACACTTTAAATTTATTTATTTTGAATGTGATATAGAAGTAAAGTAAATTTTCCAGTGAAATCAGTGAGCTTATACGTAGGGCATGCAGGCAACAGGGGGATTGGATTGCCTAGCCAGAACTCGTGGTACTTGTGTCCCTAAACTGTTCTTTCAAGTTCACCTATTTGAAATGTATTGCATAATGCAGCATATAAAGCAAACTCCAACCTTATCTTGTCTGGTATAATGCATCCTATACTTTTGTAGATTAAGGAGGCCTTGTATGGTGACTGGTGATGGGGTCTCATAAATTAAATCCTTCATCCACAAGGTGAAGGTTACATTGAAAATATTAGACAAAGGTTATACAGTGAAGCTTGCGACTTGAATTAAAGCCAAAGGCATGTCGTGTGGATTGCAAAATGCAGGATTTTCACTTGTGTTCTTCACTTGGTGAACACATTAATGCACAGAGGGTCCTGATACTCATGTTGTATGCACCAAGCCGAGGCAAATGCTGTGTTGTGCTTATATTTCAGAACTCTTTTTTGCAGAGAACTAGAGAATTTAGTGCAAGTATTTTTTTGAAGTCCAGCAGAATGCTCCAGCAATGAGTATGCATTGCACTTAATTGTGTGATCATGCCCATTGGTGTTCCCTAGGGATTTGTGCTGGGAGCTCTGTGATTTGTGATGTATATAAATGACTCGGATGTAATTGTGGATGGGTTAGTAAGTAAGTTTGCAGCTGATATCAAGGCTGCCGGCATTGTGGACAGTGGAGAAGGCTGTCCAAGTATACGGAAGTGAGTGGAGGAATAGCAGACGGAGTATAATCCGAGCAAGTGAGAGATGCTACATTGGTAGTCAAATGTAAAGGGAAGGTGTATGGTTGAGGCAAGACCCTTAACAATATTGATGTACACAGGGATATTGGGGTCCCGGTCCATTGTTCCCTGAAAGTAGCAATATAAGTACATACAGTGATAAAGAAGGCGAGAAACAAGGAATTGTGTATGATATGTTTGCCTTCATCAGTCAAGACATTGAATGTACAAGTCAAGAAGCCGTAATGCAGCTCTATATGACTTTGGTTAGGCTGCATTTGGAGTATTGCATACAGTTCCCCTATTACAGAATGGATGTGGAGGCTATGGAGAGGACATAGAAGAGGTTTACCAGAATGTTGCGTAGGTTAGTGAGTATTAGGTTTTAGAACCGAATGCATCTACAGTCACTGAAGAGTGGATTTTTACATTTAATGGTAAAAGAGCAGAAGATTCAGATTTAGATTTAGATTCAAATTAGTTTATTGTCCTTTACACCAGGGAGCAGTGAAATTCCTTGCCCGCCTGTAATTCATAGAGAAAACAAACTCGTAATGAAGATACAACATGTTAGGTACTTCCCCCCCCCCCCCCCCCCGGTGAATGCTATGTACTTACCTTTCTGTTTCTCTGCAGGCCCCGTCGCTGGGAGCCAGGAATCAAGGGGTTAAGAGCTTCTGTACCCGATTGGCCAAGCTATGTCGGGTGACTCATCAGTAGCTTAAATAGCAGAAGCTCCCAGAATTCTCGCTCTTCGTCGCTGATCCCTGAAGGAAGAGGCTGCCAGTCTGAGCTGCAGGAGGTCTGGCCGCATGGCATAGTACTTTGTATATTGTCGCCTATATTTGTAAATTAATGTTGTATTGGGACGGAAGGGATGACCTGAGGGTTTTCGGGTATTTTGTTGCAGGGTTATGTCTATTTAGGCAGGATTAGAGTCTCCAGTCCGACAGCCCATTGCAAGGCTGGCTGGAGCACAGTTATATTTATTTGTTAGTGGATTCTGGTCCCTGACCATGTTGTTCAAATCATGTTCGGGTTTTGTCTTAGTTTAACAAAATTAAAGACTGTTTTTTTTCTTAAACTTGACCCTGGTTTTTGATTTGTTACGCGACTCTGAGGAACCTGCCTTCGGGAGTCGTAACAAAATGGGGGCTCGTCCTAAGCTAGACAGTTTGGGTTTTTTTTTTGGTAGGCCTCTGGTGACTGAGGAAGTCTGTGTTGTAAGGGGATTTTTTTTCTGTTACATTTGTGGTGACATTTGTGCCCAGGGTTTGGCTGGTGGTTTGGTCCTGACATTTGATATCGAGTTTAAAGTGGATGACTTTATCGAGGCTCCTAGTCGGGAGTTATTCGACAAATGTACGAAGGAGCAGTTGTTAGTGCTGGCAGAGAGCTATAAGATGCCTATTGATAAGCATTCGAAGAAAGCGGCTATAAAGTCGGTTTTATGGTATGCGTTGAAGTGGAGTGTGGTATTGCCTGTTGAGGCAGAGAGTCCTCTAGCTTCTACACAGCCTGGTCAGGAAATGTGGGACCTCATTCGATTGAAGGAGTTAGAGCTTGCAATGAAAAAGGAGGAGAGGGACTTAAGAGAGAAAGAGCTCATGCTTGAGATGAAACGCCTTGACCTGCGGGAGAAGGAATTGAATTCCCGAGTTCCTTCTGGGGAAAGTGAGTTTGATATGAGCAAGAACATCCACCTGGTTCCCCCGTTTAATAAGAAGGACGTGGACAAGTATTTTGCAGTGTTTGAACGGGTGGCTTCGTCCTTGAAGTGGCCTAGGGACATGTGGGCCTTGCTATTGCAGTGTGTCCTTGTGGGTAAAGCACGGGAGGTGTACTCGTCTTTATCTCTTGACAACAGTCTGGACTATGAGTGTGTGAAGTCTACGGTATTAAGGGCTTATGAATTAGTTCCAGAGGCGTATCGGCAGAAGTTCCGGCGCTTTAGGAAGTTGGATAGTCAGACTTATGTGGAGTTTGCTTGGGAGAAGGAGGCACTTTTTGACAGGTGGTGCGCTTCTCAAGGAGTGAAGGATTTTAATCTGCTGCGGGCCTTGATGATAATGGAAGACTTTAAGAACTGTCTCCCTGAGAGGGTTGCTACTTACCTTAATGAGCAGAAGGTGACGGAGGTGTCTAGGGCCACAGTGTTAGCAGATGAGTATGTATTGACTCATAAAACTGAGTTTGGTGGGCGATCCTATAGTTTTGGTGCGCGGCCGGTTAATCGTGGTGGTGTCACCGGTGGCAGTGTCAAAACTGTTTCTTTGCCTGCAAGTGTCAGCACAGTGATACAGGGGGAGGTCCGAGCTGATAAAGTTGACGGAGATCTCAGGACTAAGGAAGGTCCTGTGTTCTACTATTGTAAAGAGAGCAGGCACATCGTAAGGTCGTGTCACGTCCTGCACAAGAAAAATGCAAAGCCTGTGGCTTTGGTTGGTACACGAAAAGCACCTGTGGTTCCTGGGATGCCTGCGTCTGATAAGTGTAGTAATTATTCTGCGTTCATCACGAAAGGTTTTGTTTCTCTAGAGGATGGGGGTCATAAAGTTCCAGTATCCATTTTGCGTGATACTGGTGCTACTCAGTCCTTTATATTGGATAGTGTACTGCCGTTTTCTGGGGAGTCATCGGTTGGGTCCAGTGTCCCTGTGGTAGGATTCGGGTTGGAGGACATGGTAGTGCCTTTGCATACCGTGAGTCTCGAGTCCGAGTTGGTTTCAGGCCGGGTAATTGTTGGGTTACGGCCGTGTTTTCCCATTGCGGGAGTTTCTGTGATTTTGGGGAATGACTTGGCAGGAGGTAGAGTTTTCATTACTCCTGAGGTGATTGCTGTTCTGGTGGTGCAGAGTCCTGATAGATTGGCTATGCAGCATCCGAAGGTCTTCACAGCTTATGCTGTCACGAGGGCTATGGCTAAGAGCCAGGCAAAGTTGAAGATGTAGTGGACCTGAGTGAGAGCATTTTTGGGGACAGGATGATGGATCCTGTGTTGTGAAGGGTGTTTCTACATCTCAAAATGGGGTCTTGTCTGAAAATGTGACCGGCTGGTTGAGGAGCAAAAGAGTGATCCACGTTTATCGGATCTGTTCGACTGCGCGGTGCCTGTGGGGGATATGGATTCCACAGCAAAGTGGTATTTTCTGAGGAATGGATTACTGATGCGAAAGTGGTCTCCCTTGGATATGTCAGGGCATGGTGATTGGAGCGTGGTTGATCAGATTGTGATACCTCGTCGGTATAGGAACGAGATACTCAGTTTGGCTCATGATGGACCTCTGGGTGAATATTTGGGGGTCAGTAAAACGTATGACCGTATCTTACGGAATTTTTTTTGGCCAGGGTTGAAAAAGGACGTGAAGCAGCACTGCAGGTGTTGTCACATTTGCCAGGTGGTAGGAAAGCCGAACCAATCAATTGTTCCTGCGCCTTTATATCCAATCCCTGTGGTCGGGGAGCCGTTTGAACGGATTCTAGTTGATTGTGTGGGTCCTCTACCTCGGACCAGGGCGGGCAACAAGTTTTTATGGACAATTATGTGTGCGTCTACACGCTTTCCGGAGGTGGTCACTTTGCGTAACATAACTGCCCCTGCCATTGTGAAGTCTCTTACTAATTTTTTTCGTTGTTCGGTTTGCCCAAGGTTGTGCAGAGCAACCTAGGTTCCAACTTCATGTCAAAGGTTTTTGGTCAGGTAATGAAGTTGTTGGATATTGAGCATTGTCACCCCAGTGCGAATCATCCTGAGAGCCAGGGAGCTCTCGAGCACTTTCACCAGACTTTGAAATCTATGTTGAGGACTTACTGCCTGGAGTTTGAAAAAGACTGGGATGAGGGGCTTCATCTAGTTATGTTTGCGGTGTGTGAGGTCGTGCAGGAGTCTTTAGGGTTCAGTCCTGCTGACCTGGTGTTCGCGCATACTGTTCCTGGTCCGTTGAGGGTCCTGAAGGAGAAATGGTTGCAGGAGAATTTAAAACGTAGAATTTTAGACCATGTCTGTATTTTTAGGTCTAGACTGCGGAGGGCATGCGAACTGGCAATGGGTAATCTTGCTACTGCTCAGTCTAGGATGAAGGGCTGGTTCGACAGGAATGTTCCAGTCTGCAGGCTCGGTATAGTGGTCCCTATTAGGTGGTTAAGACGGTTGGTGCAAGGGATTACGTTATTGGTACCCCTGATCGGAGGTTTAAGACTCAGCTATGTAATTGTCAACATGCTGAAGCAGTACCATGAGCAGGAGCATGTACGGGTTGATGGGAAGGAGCTGTGTCCTTCGATTTTGTCTAAGCCAGTTTTGACACGGGTGGTGATGTGGGTGAGGCACGGTTGTCTGTGGCAGTGACGCAGGGAAAGCTGTGCCACTCTGAAGCTTTGGAGTCGCTCTGCTTGCGGATGTCTCATTTGTCTGAAAGTCAGTGGGATGATCTGCTTGCTTTGGTGGGGTCAAATGGGTCACTGTTCTCGGATGTGCTTTCTCAGACGTCTGTGCTGCAGCATGACATTGACGTGGCTGGTGCTGCGCCAATTAAACAGCATCCGTATCGGGTCAATCCTGACAAGCGTCATCGCCTAAGAGGTCACGTTGACTATATGCTGCAGCATGCAATTGCTGAACCTAGTTGTAGTCCGCGGACTTCTCCGTGTCTACTGGCTACGAAGTCTAATGGGGAGGACAGGTTTTGCATGGACTTTCGGAACGTGAATGCTGTAACTAAGCCGGATTGCTATCCTCTTCCACGGATGCAGGATTGCGTGGATCATGTGGGAAGTGCATCTTTTGTGTCTAAGTTGGACTTGCTAAAAGGGTATTGGCAAGTTCCTTTGTTACTGAATGGTTATAAGTTCCAAAGCTTATTCAGTATCTTTGGGTGGGGGTGTTAGGTACTTCCCCCCCCCCCCCCCCCCCCCGGTGAATGCTATGTACTTACCTTTCTGTTTCTCTGCAGGCCCCGTGGCAGGGAGCCAGGAATCAAGGGGTTAAGAGCTTCTGTACCCGATTGGCCAAGCTATGTCAGGTGACTCATCAGTAGCTTAAATAGCAGAAGCTCCCAGAATTCTCGCTCTTCGTTGCTGATCCCTGAAGGAAGAGGCTGCCAGTCTGAGCTGCAGGAGGCCTGGCTGCATGGCATAGCACTTTGTATATTGTCATCTGTATTTGTAAATTAATGTTTTATTGGGATGGAAGGGATGACCTGAGGGTTTTCGGGTATTTTCTTGCAGGGTTATGTCTATTTAGACAGGATTAGAATCTCCAGTCCGACGGCCCATTACGTGGCTGGCTGGAGCGCTGTTATATGTATTTGTTAGCCGATTCTGGTCCCTGACCGTGTTGTTTAAATCAGGTTCGGGTTTTGTCTTAGTTTAACAAAATTAAAGACTTTTTTTTCTTAAAATTGACCCTGGTTTTTGATTTGTTACGCGACTCTGAGGAACCTGCCTTTGGGAGTCGTAACAAAAAATAAATACAATGTCTAATGTAAAGCAGAAAAATGTACAATTAGTGCAAAAAGAATACCTCGTTTACCCATCCCAACCCTGCTCTTAGCCTGTACCTCGATCCTTCTGTCCACCAGCCTCTACCAACGAATCTCCCATCTATTTGACCAATCGTCTGCCCGATGCCCTTCCAAAACAGTTGCCCCAACCCTACAAGATGAGGTTGGACAAACGTGGATTGATTTCTCTAGAATGCCAGGGGTTGAAGGGAGACTTCATAGAATTATATAAGATTATGAGCGGCATAGATAGGGTTGACAGTCAGAATCTTTTATGGAGAGTGGATATGCCCAAGACTATAGGGCATTTAAGTTGAGAAGGGCAGTGTAAAGGAGATGTACGGGGCAAGTTTTCTGATATGGAGGGTGGTGGGTACCTGGATCGTACTGCCAGGGTGATGGTAGAGCAGTTATGATAGTTGCATTTAAGTGGTTTATAAACATGCACATGGAAATGCAGGGAATGGAAGGGTATGGATCATGTGCAAGAAGATAAGGTTAGTTTATCTTGACATTATGTTTGACACAGACATTTGTGGGCCGAAGGCCTGTTTCTTGACTATACCTTTCTATCTTCTATCAAAGGCGCATGAATAAGTAGCTGGTGTTTCCTCAGGAACGCTGCAACAATCCCCCATAATTAAAATAAACGTCACATTTCCATTGGCCTATGCACTACAATATCCATGGCATGGTCCCAAATTGCATTTGCAGTGAGGATGAGCATCTTGTTGGTGAATATTTTAGAATATTTCAAGAGAAGATTAAACTTGCTTCAGTCAATTTGAGGTAAAGCGGAACATGAAGCCTCCTGTTGAGATACATTAAAATTAGATGCGATCAGAGAAGGAAGATCAAAGTGGGTGACTGAACAAGTAACTTGAAAAAAGGGAACAAAGAGAGAAAAGACTTTGATAATGACATTAACAAAGCTAAGTATTGAAAATGAATTGAACAAGAATAAAGAACAAGGTTTTAGAACCAGATGCTCCTGCAGCTACTGAGGAATGGATTTTTACATTTAATGATACTTTGCTGAAAGAGGAGTAGAGTACGATTCACATTCCGATTCAGGTTAGTCTATTGTCATGTACACCAAGAGTACAATGAAATTCCTTATTCACATCAAGCTCATAGAGTAAAGAATATGGTTAATGAAGAAACAAAACTAAATACAATGATGAGTGTAAAACAAAAGAATATATTGAAGTAGTGCAAAAATAGTATCCACTCTTTCAACTTTCACCCCAAACGTTCAATCAACCAGCGTTCTGACACCTCTACCAACAAAGCTCCCATCTATTTGGCCCATTCCCATCATCAACCACAGATCCCCTTCATTCTACTAACCTTCAACCAAATACTGTAGGCAATCAGCCAGCACTCTGCTAATTGCCAGCAAGACTACCCCACCAAACTGATGCCACAACACTCTGCCAAATAGCCTCTTCAAGCACTCTACTTATTAGCAACTCAACCATCCACCCCAATCCTTCTACCCTATTACCACCCAGCTCCTCTTCCATTCAGTCAGTTGACCCCTGTCCTAACCAGTTACCTTGACCACACTACTAAGCTGTACACCCACCCATCCAGCAACAAGTAACACCGTCTCTCCACTAACCAGCCACCAAACCCATCTTAAATCAGCAACACTCACCTCTCAACTAGAGAACCACTCCATGCATCCAGACCAGCAAGTTCTAATCCACCAAGCTTTTTGCCCCAGCACCTGGAAAGGGTGCAGAGAAGATTTACCAGGATTTTGCTAGGACTTGAGGGACTGAGCTACAGGGAGAGGTTGAGCCGACTAGGACTTTATTCCTTGGAGCGCAGGAGGATCAGGAGTGATCTTATCCCTGTACAAAATCATGAGAGGAATAGATCAGGTAAGCGCATAGTCTTTAGCCTAGAGCAGGTGAATCGAGAACAAAAGGACATTGGTTTAAGAGAGGGGGGAAAGAATTAATAGGGACCTGAGGGGTACATTTTATACTCAATGGGTGGTGAATGTATGGAACGAGCTGCCAGAGGAAGTGTCGAGACAGGTACTATCGCAATGTTTAAGAAGCATTTAGATAGGTACAGGATAGAATAGAATTAAAGTGATATGGGCCAAATGCAGCAGGTGGAACTAATGTAGATGGGACAGGAAGGTCAGCATGGGCAACTTGGGCCAAAGGGCCTATTTACGTGCTGTATGACTCTGACTCAATGACCTCTACCAAGCAGCCACCTTCACCCCTCCATCAAGCAGCCACTAGAAACCTCCACCAAACAGCTGCCCTAACCCCTCCAACAACAAACTGTCCATTCTCTATCAACCTTCACCCCTGACTCTGTACAAAGCAGTTCAAATGATCCATCCCATCCCTTCTCCCAAACATTCCCCCTTTTTTCCACCCTGACCCTTCTGCTAACCAACTGTTCCAATCGAGGAGGAGGAGGGGGAGGAGGGGGAGGAGGGGGAGGAGGGGGAGGAGGGGGAGGAGGGGGAGGAGGAGGAGGAGGAGGAGACGACGACGACGACGACATCTGACTACCCTAATCCTTCTCCAAAATGTCACCGCCATAGTCATTGAGTGGCACAGCACAGAAATGGGCCTGTGACCCCATCATGTCCATGCTAATCCTTTTGGCCCTGTCAACTAGTCTGCAAAAGAATGCCTCTCCTTAAATGATGCCCAATATCACACTAGTGAAAGTAGTCCAACAAGCAATTTTGCAATGCCATCCCAATGCCTCTTTGGATCCTTGCCTGACAACTACTCTTCCAATCCATGATTGTGCACCATTCCCACAAAAGCTCTCCCTTCTATGATATCCACCATGTGGCCCCAACCCACACCTGCCATGACCAGGGTATATTCTACAGAGTCCACCTTGTGGACTACTGAAGTTTCTATCAGTGTTTCTTAAAAAGCTTTTGTTGATTTATCAATTCCTTTTAACACCCAAACAGACTGTTTAATGCACCAAATCATGACATATTCAATTTCTAGATATTGATCTTCATTTCTGATTTGAGTAAACTAACTAACTAAAACTAAAACAAAAACAACATTTTAACTGAAACAAATAAATGTTACTTCTCTCTAATTTAATTCATTAACTGTCTGGAGCAGTGCCACTTTGCTTGACAGTTTTTATAATGACAAGGTATTTAACCATCTGGCTCATCATTGCAATTTAATAGACAGGTTTGGCCCTTTAATTTCCTGTCCATTAATTAGGAGCAGCAATTGTTTAAAAATAATAAATTATATTGAAACACCGACTGGGCAATTGCAGGGTGGAAGTGTTCATTTACTTACCGTAAAGTGTACATTTGCAGTAAAAGGATTGTTTGATCAATGTGAACAAACTATGTTTATATCAGCTGACTGTGTAAAATCATGAGAGCAATAGATCAGGTAGATGCACAGAGTCTCTTGCCCAGAGTAGGGGATCGAGGACCAGAGGACATAAGTTTAGGGTGAAGGGGAAAAGATTTAATAGGAATCTGAAGGGTAACTTTTTGGGTGTATGGAACAAGCTGCCAGAGAAGGTAGTTGAGGCAGGGACTACCCCAACATTTAAGAAACAGTTAGACAGGTACATCAATAGGACTTGGAGGGATATGGACCAAACGCGGCCAAGTGGGACTAGTGTTGCTGGGACATGTTGTCCAGTCTGGGCAAGTTGGGCCGAAGTGCCTGTTTCCACACTGTATCACTCTGTCTCTATGACTAACTTCTGACCAAATTGGAACAGTGAGATGAGCCTTAATCCCTTGATCACATTTCTCAGATGCAAACTGATATTACTTTGAGCAGAGTTGGTATGAACAACCCTTTCTTCAGAGATGAGTCTATACATTCAATATTTTAAAGAGGTTGCAGGCCTCAGATATTTTTCCTTGTTCCAGCTTTAATCTCATTATTTAGGATTCTTAGAAAGAACAAGAGACCACAGATTCTGGAATCTGTAGCAAAAAAGGAGAGTTGTTGGTGCCAACTCCACATCTTTGGAGGGAAATCGAGAGGTGATGTTTCAGGTTGAGATCTGAAAGTAGTCAGTTTCAAGATATGGTGTCAAATATGGTCTTTGATGTGATAGAGTCGCAATTTGGCAATAGGCCTTTTCTAATGCCCACCCACACCAACTCTCTCAATAATATTATCAAACCCTCCAGTCTACTTCATTGATCATTAATGGCCCTTCCTGAACTTCCACACCTCTGCTCTTCCTATCTTCCCAGGCCCCAAGCTTTCTACCACTCACCCCAATCATAAAGATGAACCTCGCAAGCTGACCTCTCCCAGCCTAATGATGCTCTTTACCCATCCCTCAGCTCTGTGAGTCAGTGTTGATGCCCTTGTCCCTACTCCTATCCACACACAAATAACTGTACATAGGGACAGAGACAGAGATGGAGATATAAACTTTAATTTATTTCTGACGCAGTCCAGCAACTAACACTGACCTATGTGATAGCCCCACATTCTGGTATCGGAGATATAAATTGCTAAACTCAGAAGGAATCACTGAGAACTTGTTTTCCCATTCACAAAGCTAACAACCAGCCTCTCTCCTCACACCCTCCTGGGAATATTTGGGCCAACAAGAGTGAACTCACTAGACTCAACATTTGGGATTGAACTAACCTCTTGATTCCTTCTCCAGCCAGTGTGCTAAATGTTTGTCACAACTGTGCTCAAACTATTTTTTCAGTTTGTACCCAAAACGCCGGATGCCAATCTTGTTTCACGCTCATTCTTAACTCCAAGTACAACATAGCAAGATGTATAACACAGCAAAGAGTAGCCAGAAGCCAGAGGATTGGGAAACTCTCATAGGACAACAGAAGGAAACAAAACGGGCAATACGGGTTGAAAAGATGAAGTACGAGGGGAAGCTGGCCAGGAGTATAAAGAAGGAGAGTAAAAGCTTCTTTAGATATGTTAAGGGAAAAAGTGTAGCAAAGTCAAATGTTGGTCCCTTGAAGGCAGACACATAAGAAATTATTATGGGCAACAAGGAAATGGCAGAAGAGTTGAATAGGGACTTCGGATCCGTCTTCACTAAGGAGAACACAAACAATCTCCCAGATGTACTAGAGGACAGATGATCTAAGGGGGTAGAGGAACTGAAAGAAATTTTCATTAGGCGGGAAATAATATTGGGTAAGCTAATGGGACTGAAGGATGGTAAATCCCCTGGGCCTGATGGTCTGCATCCCAGGATCCTCAGGGAGATGGCTCTAGAAATAGTGGACACATTGGTGATCCAATGTTCAATAGATTCAGGATCAGTTCCTGTGGATTGGAGAATAGCTAATGTTATCCCACTTTTTAAGAAAGGAGCAAGAGAGAAAACAGGGAATTACAGACCAGTTAGCCTGACTTCGGTGGTGGGAAAGATGCTGGAGTCAATTATTAAAGAGGTAATAATGGGGCATTTGGATAGCAATAAAAGGATTAGTCCAAGTCAACATGGATTTATGAAAGGAAAATCATGCTTGACTAATCTTCTGGAATTTTTTGAGGATGTGACAAGTAAAATGGATGAAGTGCCAGCAGATGTAGTGTATCTAGACTTTCAGAAAGCCTTTGATAAGGTCCAGCAAGGGAGACTGGTGACTAAAATTAGAGCACATGGTATTGGGGGTGGGGTGTTGACATGGATAGAAAATTGGTTGATAGACCGGAAACAAAGAGTAGGAGTGAACGGGTTTTTTTCAGAATGGCAGGCAGTGGTGAGTGGAGTGCCGCAAGGCTCGGTGTTGGGGCCGCAACTGTTTACCATATACATTAATGATTTGGAAGAGGGAATTAGGAGCAACACTGGCAAGTCTGTGGATGACACAAAGCTGGGTGGCAGTGTGAACTGTGAAGAGGATGTTAGGAGGTTGCAGGGTGACCTGGACAGGTTGAATGAGTAGGCAAATGCGTGGCAGATGCAGTATAATATAATGGTGGCAAAAACAAGGGGGCAGATTATTATCTCAATGGGGTTAGGTTAGGTAAGGGGGAGGTACAGCAAAACCTGGGTGTCCTTGTACACTGGTCACTGAAAGTTGGCGTGCAGGTACAGCAGGTAGTGAAGAAAGCTCATGGAATGTTGGCCTTCATACCAAGAGGATTTCAGTATAGGAGTAAAGAGGTTCTTCTGCAGTTGCATAGGGCTCTGGTGAGACCACATCTGGAGTATTGTGTACAGTTTTGGTCTCCTAATTTGAGGAAGGACATCCTTGTGATTGAGGCAGTGCAGAATAGGTTCACGAGATTGATCCCTGGGATGGCGGGACTGTCATATGAGGAAAGATTGAAAGGACTGGGCTTTTATTCATTGCAGTTTAGAAGGACGAGGGGGAATCTTATTGAAACATATAAAATTATAAAAGGACTGGACAAGCTAGATGCAGGAAAAATGTTCCCTATGTTGGGTGATTCCAGAACCAGGAGCCCCAGTCTTACAATAAAGAGGAGGTCATTCAAGACTGAGGTGAGAAAAAACTTTTTCACCCAGAAAGTTGTGAATTTATGGAATTCCCTGCCACAGAGTGCAGTGGAGGCCAAATCACTGGATGGATTTAAAAAATAGTTAGATAGAGTTCTAAGGGCTACTGGAGTCAAGGGATATGGGGAGAAGGCAGGCACGGGTTATTGATAGGGGACGATCAGCCATGATCACAATGAATGGCGGTGCTGGCTCGAAGGGCCAAATGGCCTTGTCCTGCACCTATTTTCTATGTTTCTATGTTTCTACGTAATCTAGGCAGGCATGCAGGTGACACAAAGGGAGGGTAGTGATATTGGTGTGCCATTTCTCTAATGAAATATTAAAGCAAGTCCTGCCTGGCCTCTCAAATCGAATGAAAACTTCCAGTTAAAATGTCAAAGAGGAACAGGAAAATTCTTCAGCCAAGGGGCAACCTGTGGTGAAAATTGCTCAGAGACACAAAGTGCTAGCGTAATTCAACGGGTCAGGCAACATCTCTGGAGAAAAAGGATGGGTGACGTTTTGGGTCGGGACCCTTCTTTGGACTGAAAGTGCGGGAGAGGTGAAAAGCTGGAGGTGAGAAAAGACCGGGACCAATCAGGTCAGCCTCGAATGATCTCAGGCAGGGCTGTGCCTGGTGGGTCTACTGAAGGCTAGGGAAGGTGTGATCTCCAGAGAAAAACAATGTGGAGAATTGTGGAATTGGTAAAATGATTAGTAAGGGGAATAAGGTCCATGGGGGGGGGGAGTGGGAGTGTAAATTACTTAATGTTAGAGAATTAAATGTTCAAAATTTGTTACAATGTTCAATGCAGGCTAAGAGGTGTTCTTCCTCCAATTTACATGTGGTCTCACTGGGGCAATGGTGGAAGCCCAGTGCAGAAAGATCTTGAACTGTCCGAAAGATCTGAATTGCTGACTTGCTGAGTGCACAATTTATTAATGGTATAGCTATGTTATTTGAAAATGAGAATGAAGGATGTCCAGTCATGCTGATCACAAGAGTAAGTGTTACTTGCTTTTTTTATAAGATTTATTATCATTGACTGGAGTCATGTAGTAACATGGTTTACTGATTCAGAGTTGGATTGCAACAACTCTGCCTTCTGCAACTGCAACAATTGCGTCAAAGCATAATTAAAGGCAAGATAACCAGAAATTATAAGAAGGGTCTCAACCCAAAACGTCACCCATTCCTTTTCTCCAGAGATGCTGCCTGTCCCGCTGAGTTACTCCAACTTTTTGTGTCTATCTTCACACAATATACTTGTCGTGCATAAATATCACAAACTAAGTGTCGGGTTGCCAACATACCCACGGATTTTACAGATACATTCCAGAAAAAAACATCATGATTATAGTAAATATACATTCAAAGTAGCCTGAAGCAATTCTCATGGATACATACACAACTCCAGTATCAATTTTAAAGTTGAAAATATATTTTTTATTTCATGTGGTCTTCTGAGAATTGCTTATGACAGGCAATGGAAGCAACTTCCCTGTCATTGAATTGCCAAGTTCATCTGAGGGAATGAAGTCAAATGCGTTTTCTCAGCTGCAATCGACCCATCCTCAAATAATCTTGCAGAAAAAGTAGTTCAGACTGAAAAAGATGACACAAAGTGAAATTGAGACAAATATTCCACAGTTGTTGTTTCACTGCTGGAATAGACCACAGAAAACCGCGAGTCACCTGCTGTGTTACTGATGGGCAGAGACATTGCAGTGCATTTGGATTTGCTGAAGCCAGCGCTCAGCATGACTATTTCAGACAAGCAAAGCAAAGGAACAACATGACCAGAGTTAGTGGCCACCAGCTTGCAGTGGTTTAGCCTGTAGTCATAGAATCATAGAGTGATACAGTGTGGAAACTGGCTCACACCGGCCAACATGTCCCAGCTACACTAGTCCCAACCTGCCCGTGTTTGGTTCATGTCCCTCTAAGCCTGTCCTATCCATGTACCTGTCCAACTGTTTCTTAAATGTTGGGATCGTCCCTGCCTCAGCTACCTCCTCTGGCAACTTGTTCCATACACTCACCACCCTTTGTCCGAAAAAGATACCCCTCGGATTCCAATTAAATCTTTTCCCTTCACCTTAAACCTATGTCCTCTGGCCCTCGATTCACCTACTCTGAGCAAGAGACTCTGTGCATCTACCCAATCTATTCCTCTCATGATCCTATACACCATACACCCACCACTCTTTGTGTACTTCTATGAGATGACACAGAAGGCAGCTGTTTGTTAGAATGCATTGTTAATTGTACAGGACCAACTTTGCTGGATAATAGTCACATGACAAAGCCTCATTAAGACTTGTGTTGAATCTTCAACAGAGGACTAATTATCAAAACAGCCGTTGACATTTCAATTCTGTGCCTATAAAACACACCCATATGGGTGAAGTAGAATTTATGTATGAACTGTTGGTTTACTTTCTGAAGAATAGTGACCAACCTAAAATGTTAACTCTTTCTCCCTCCATTGATGGAGGCTAACATGACAAATATTTCCCGCATTTTACATTTTTAATCAACATCTCCATAATCCAGAGACAGCCTGCCTCCATAAATAGATCTCTTTTCTTTATCCATGGCCTCTCTCCCCCACTCCTGTACGCAACACATCCAATTTGAAAGGAATTTATTGGTGTTTTTCATGTAAGTTAATTTAGAGATTCAACATGAAAACAGGCCCTTCGGTCCACCAGGTCTACACTGACTATTGATCCATATGTTCCATGTTATTCTGCTTTCCCATCAGCTCCGTACACACTAGGACAACTATGACAAATTGGGAGTATTAAGATGGAGTTAAAGGGGAAGTGAGTGCAGGAAAAGTTATAAAAGGCTCCCGAATTGATGGGAAGGAAAGTTCGAGAAGGGATAAGAGAGTAAGTTCAGGGCCAATAGTGATCGGTGTGAGAGGGGAAGCGTATACCGAAGTTAAAGTGTTGCATGAGAAATTAAGTGGACGAGCTTGAGGCTCAGTTAGAAATTGGCAAGTATGATGTTGTGGGAATAAAGGGCCTGTCCCACTTAGGCCATTTTTCAGCGGACTGCCGGCGAGTGTCAAGAGTGGAACACACACACACACACACACACACACACACACACACACACACACACACACACACACACACACACACACACACACACACACACACACACACACACACACACACCCCGCAAAGGCGGGGGCCAGGGAAAGCGGGGGAGCGCTGTCTCAATTTCGCACGGTACAAAGCCAATGTGATACAGACACACACCGCGATGAACAGGAAGGTTAAGACGGCTAGCACAGTGTACGGTAAGCCCTTTAAAAGAGCGGGGGTGAGAGCGGAGGGGTGAAGGGGGGAGATGGGTGAAGAAGGGGGGGGGGAGAAGGTGAGGAGAAGGGGGAGGAGGAGACACTTTTAAGAAGCCAGACTACTTTTAATAAGCCAGAGATACACAGCTGTGAAGTTTGGCGGGCATTTAACATTACCGGTCAGTTTTCTTTGGTTCTGAAAACCCGTGCTTATGGGGTTTTTTTCCCCAATGAGCCAATGAAAATGCCCGGTCTTCAAAGGCAATGAACTAAAACTACTAAAACAGCGGGTGCAGCAGCATCCTTAGATGCTGCTGCACCCGCTGAGTTTCTCCAGCTTTTTGTGTAACCTTCGATTCTCCAGCATCTGCAGTTCCTTCTTTAAAACTAAAACTACCTACGGCTACCTCGACTACCTATAACTACATGTCGACCCCAATACAACTGCACCTAAGACTACAAAAGTATCGATTTTCTCCATGCCGACCAATGTTTGGTTGCAGAAACATTTTCAACATGTAGATAAAATTTGCTGTGACCATATTGAGGCTGCGACTCGTTCCCAGAATGCGGGAACTCCTCGCAACCATGAAGGAGACTCACCAGAGACCATCAGCGAACATGAGGCGACCATGTGGTGATCATGAGATGAGCGCAGAGTCTCCTGCACTCACCTAAAAAGTCGCCTAACTGAGTCGCTTTACAGAGACATGGCTGCAAGAGACCAGGGCTGGGAACTGAATATTCAAGGGTATAGCTCAGGCAGGTGGGCAGAGGGGGTGGGGTAGCTCTGTTGGTAAGTTATGAAATTCAGTCCCTTGTGAGGGGTGACATAGAATCAGGAGATGTAGAGTCATTATTGATAGAACTGAGGAATTAGAAGGCTAAAAAGACCCTAATGGGACTCATCTACAGGCCCCCAATCAGAAGCCTGGATATTGGGTGCAAATTGAATCAAGAGTTAAAATTGGCATGTCGTAAAGGTAGTACTATGGCTGTTATGGGGGATTTCAACATGCAGGTAGACTGGGAAAATCAGGTTGCTACTGGACAACAAGAAAGGGAGTTTGTGGAGTGCCTCCATGATGGATTCTTAGAGAAGCTTGTTCTAGAGCATACCAGGGAGATTGCAGTTCTGGATTTAGTGTTGTGTAATGAACCGGATTTGATAAGGGAACTTGAGGTTAAGGAGCCATTAGGAGGTACTGACCGTACTATAATAAGTTTTAATCTACAATTTGAGAGGGAGAAGGGTAAATCGGAGGTGTCAGTGTTACAGTTGAACAAAGGGGACTATGGAGCCATGAGGGAGGAGCTGGCCAAAGTTGACTGGAAAGATACCCTAGCAGGGATGACAGTGGAACAACAATGGCAGGTATTTCTGGGAATGTTACAGAAGGTGCAAGATCAGTCATTCCAAAGAGGAAGAAAGATTCCAAGGGGAGAAAGGGGCAACTGTGGCTGACAAGGGAAGTCAGGGATTGGGTAGTCAGTATAACAATTAAAGAGAAGTACAACATAGCAAATATTAGTGGGAAGTCAGAGGATTGGATAATGTTTAAAAAGCAACAGAAGATAACTAAAAAGGCAATACGGGGAGAAAAGACGAGGTATGAAGGTAAGCTAGCCAAGAATATAAAGGAGGATAATAAAAGCTTCTTTAGATATGTGAAGAGGAAAAGATTAGTTAAGAACAAAGTTGGACCCTTGAAGGCTGAAAAGGGTGAATGTATTATGAGGAACAAGGAAATGGAAGATTTCTGAGTTGAACAGGTACTTTGGATCCGCCTTCAGTAAGGAGGACACAAACAATCTTCCTGATGTACTAGTGGCCAGAGGATTTGGGGTGATGGGTATACTGAAGGGCATCCACATTAAGCAGGAAATGGTGTTGGATAGACTGATGGGACTGAAGGCAGATAAATCCCCAGGGCCTGATGGTCTGCATCCCAGGGTACTTAAGGAAGTGGCTCTAGAAATCATGGACGCATTGGAGATCATTTTCAGGATCAGTTTCTGTGGATTGGAGGGTAGATAATGTTATCCCACTTTTTAAGAAAGGCAGGAGAGAGAAAACAAGGAATTATAGACCAGTTAGCCTGACATCGGTGGTGGGGAAGATTCTGGAGTCAATTATTAAAGATGAAATAGGCGCACATTTAGATAGCAGTAACAGGATCGGTCAGAGTCACCATGGATTTATGAAGGGGAAATCATGCTTGACTAATCTTTTGGAATTTTTTGAGGATGTAACTAGGAAAATGGACAAGGGGGAGCCAGTGGATGCAGTGTACCTGAACTTCCAGAAAGCATTCGATAAGGTCCCACATAGGAGGTTAGTGGGCAAAGTGAGGGCACATGGTATTGGTGTTAGTGTGCTGACATGGATAGAAAATTGGTTGGCAGACAGGAAACAAAGAGTAAGGATTAATGGGTCCCTTTCAGAATGGCAGGCAGTGACTACTGGGGTACCACAAGGCTCAATACTTGGTCTGCAGCTATTTACAATATATATTAATGATTTAGATGAAAGAATTACAAGTAACATAGCAAATTTGCAAATGACACAAAGCTGGGTGGCAGTGTGAACTGTGAGGAGGATGCTATGTGAATGCAGGGTGACATGAACAGGCTGGGTGAGTGGGCAGATGCATGGCAGATGCAGTCTAATGTGGATAAATGTGAGGTTATCCACTTTGGTAGGAAAAACAGGAAGGTACATTATTATCTAAATGGTGTCAGGTTGGGAAAAGTGGAAGTACAATGGGATATGGGAGTCCTTGTTCATCAGTCATTGAAAGTAAGCATGCAGGTACAGCAGGTAGTGAAGAAAGTGAATGGCATGTTGGCCTTCATAACAAGAGGAGTTGGATATAGGAGCAAAGAGGTCCTTCTTCAGTTGTACAGGGCCCTTGTGAGACCACACCTGGAATATTGTGTGCAGTTTTTGTTTCCAAGTTTGAGGAAGGACATTCGTGCTATCGAGAGAGTGTAGCGTAGGTTCACAAGGTTAATTCCCGGGATGGAGGGACTGTCATTTGCTGAGAGAATGGAGCGGCTGGGCTTGTATACTCTGGAGTTTAGAAGGATGAGATTGGATCTTATTGATACATATAAGATTACTAAGGGTTTGGACATGCTAGAGGCAGGAAAAATGTTCCCGATGTTGGGGGAGTCCAGAACCAGGGGCCACGGTTTAAGAATAAGGGGTAAGCCATTTAGAACGGAGATGAGGAAACACTTTTTCACACAGAGAGTTGTAAGTCTGTGGAATTCCCTGCCTCAGATGACGGTGGAGGCCGGTTTTCTGGATACTTTCAAGAGAGTGCTAACTTGGGCTCTTAAAAATAGCGGTGTCAGGGGATATGGGGAGAAGGCAGGAACGGGGTACTGATTGTGGATGATCAGCCATGATTACATTGAATGGTGGTGCTGGCTCACAGGGCCGAATGACCTACTCCTGCACCTATTGTCTATTGATTAAAAATCATGTGAATATCATCCAGGCAAACTACAAATGAAACTGATCCTGTGCAATCAACAACACCTTATTTAGCTGCAGGGTAACTTTGCACAACACACGTGGGACATTGCCCTTATACAATGTGAAATATTTTATTTTCTGAAAACTATCATGTATTGAATGACAATGTTTATTTTGTAAAATTAGGTGAGGCATCCTTATCTACAATGTGGTAACATTGTGAAGCTTAAAAGCATCCACTTAAAGATCCACTTACAAGAAGACAGACACAAAATGCTGGAGTAACTCAGCGGGACAGGCAGCATCTCCGGAGAAAAGGAATGGTTGACGTTTAGGGTCACCCATTCCTTCTCTCCAGGGATGCTGCCTGTCCCGCTGAGTTACTCCTGCATTTTGAGTCTATTTTCGATTTAAACCAGCATCTGCGGGTCTTTCCTCCACTTACAAGAAGCCATATAACCAAGTGTGAGGGGATGAAAGAAGTTTAGAGTGAGACGGGGGAGAGTTGGGAGGGAGGTGGGGGAGGTGGTGTGGGGTGGGGAGGGGAAGGTTGGCACTTGCAGAGCATACACAGCAGCAAAGACCAGTTGGGCAGAATGACGTGTATTGCGTGGTAAACTATGCAATTACTGCATCCGTGCCCTTTTCTGCTTCACCGCAATCAGCATTCCACCATTCCACAAGGTGACAGGAACTGCAAATTGTTCATCTGTTTCACCAGTCTGTTATTGAGAACATTTCCACCTCTCTGAAAATAAGTGTAGCAAACATAGCGATTGGTGGGGGAAAAAAACAGAATGTTTCCTAGCTTAATATATGAACATGGATGAGATTTACTTACTTTGAGAAATTGTGATTATTTAGCTACAGGGTAACTTAGCACAACACACCTGGGACATTGGTGCAGTTATGTGTTAAATATTTCATTTTCTGATAACTTTCATGTCTTGAGAAACAATCTTTATCTTGTCACGTGACTATTTCTGATAGGTTGATGGGAACGCGTGGTTAAAATCTCAAGAAGCCACAGCACTATTAGTACTCTGAGGTTCCTGATAGGTGATATTTACAGTTGCACTGACTGATATTGTAAACCATTGTTTGCTCGTGACTATTGGGTTCACTATGTCATTGAGATCCCAGTTTTTTTTCTTAATTTAACAAGATGCAAGCAGCCTCGTGGTATGACCTCAAAAGCTGACTGGCACAAATCCTCAGAATCTTTCTACACTGAGATATTCACTCAGTGAAACTGCGGTGACACTACTAAAGAGGTTTTTTTTTTTAGCCCTGTCAGCTGCTCTTTCCTTGTAGTTCAGTAAATGATATCCTTGTGGCGTCAGCATAAACATAGGCCACTTAAGCTCGAACCCTCGTCAGGAGAGGGCGGGCACACGACGTCATGGGCAGAGGGAGTGTCCTGGTACATAAGCTCTCTCACCACGAGACCCACCAGGAGTTTCTACCGGTAGCTGAGCCCGAGGGAACAACCTCGCTCAGCTACAACAACACTACATATAGTTAGCGCACCCACTATATGTGTGACAACAGAATAAAGAACCACTTGCACCAACCTGATGTCTATTCTTTATTCGCCACGTATGGTGCCGCTACATTGGTGACCCCCGACTGTCCGAATTTTAATTTGGACTCACCTGAAGACGCAGCCTCGGGAGACCTGATGTCTGCAGCCGGCTGCCCAGTCCTGCAGAACTACGCTGCCGCCAACCAGGCCCTGCAGTGAGGTATGTCGCCCCTTCCTCACCTGCTGCTGCTCACCGGAGCTGAGAAGCCACGGCTACCGCCCCTCTCCCGCTCCCGGCAACGGGGCAGGCCCCGCTTCCAGCCCGCACACCACTCCAGGCCTTGCGTGACGGCCGCCGAGCTCCTCTGCATGACCTGCCAGGAGCCGACCACCGGAGCGGAGAGGTTCTAGCAGCCGCCGCTGCCCCACCAGCTGCTGCAGGAGCTGCGAGCATTGCAGCCTCCTGCCCACGGCAGCCCCGACACACACCCGACGGCCCTGGGAGCAGAGTGAGTACCTGCCACTCTCCCGCTCCCGACAACGGACCCCGGCTCCGGGCCTTGCACCGGAATGCAACTGACCGGGGACACCGCTCCAGCCCCTGCACCGGACCCCGGCCTCACCGCGTCCCCAGGCCCAGCACCGGACCCGGCTCCGGGCCTCACCGCGTCCCCAGGCCCTGCACCGGACCCGGCTCCAGGCCTCACCGCGTCTCCAGGCCCTGCACCACGCCTGGCCCCGCCGACCGCTGCACCTGAAAAGTGGGCTTACCTGAGGCGGCCGCCGAAGCCGCCCTTCAGCTCCTCGCCGGCCTCCAGTCACCAGGTGATTCCTCTTCACCCGGCCGGCAAAATGGCCGCCGCGCCATCTTGAAACGGGCGGCTTCCGACTACAAACATGGCCGCCGCCGGCCGGAAGTGCACTACGAACTTACCTGGCCGCCGTCTACAGCGCCACCTTCTGGCCGGATGCCGTCCCTGCAGCTTCACTGCCAGCAACAGCGCCACCGTCAGTTCAGCTGCTGTCACTGCAGTCTCGCCGTCATCCACAGCGCCACCTTCCGGCCGGATGCCGTCCCTGCAGCTTCACTGCCAGCAACAGCGCCACCGTCAGTTCGGCTGCTGTCACTGCAACCTCACCGTCATCCACAGCGCCACCTTCCGGCCGGATGCCGTCACTGCAGCCTCACCACTGTCCACAGCGCCACCTTCCAGCTGGACGTTGTGGCTGCACGATGAACACTGGACAATTTGAAATTTAGACACTGGACACTAATTATTATTATTTTTTTTCTAACTGATTTTTTTTGTGTGCACTGCAATTAGTTTGTATATTGTATTTGGTTTTTCCCCCATCGTTTTTGGGGGCCGTGTGTCACAGGACACTCTCCCTTAGCTGGTCAAGGAGATGCAACCGTGTCTCTTCAGTCTCGTCGCACCCCTCGGTACATCGGGATCTCACACGCAGAGCGTCAACTGCGCCCGTGTAGAGCACCATCCCGACCCACGCCCGGGGTGTCCCAGACCTCTTCTGTCCGGCGGCTTCTGCATCGGTCTTCTCGCACCCCTCGGTACATCGGGATCGCCCACGCAGAGCGTCAACTGCGCCCGTGGAGCCCTCCGTCCCGACCCACGTCCGGGGTGTCCCAGACCTACATGCAGGAGCCTCCCTTGACCAAGCTATTCCTTCCTCCTGTTCTGGGGGGGGGGGTCCTGTGGCGTCAGCATAAACATAGGCCACTTAAGCTTGAACCCTCGTCAGGAGAGGGCGGGCACACGACGTCATGGGCAGAGGGAGTGTCCTGGTACATAAGCTCTCTCACCACGAGACCCACCAGGAGTTTCTACCGGTAGCTGAGCCCGAGGGAACAACCTCGCTCAGCTACAACAACCCTACATATAGTTAGCGCACCCACTATATGTGTGACAACAGAATAAAGAACCACTTGCACCAACCTGATGTCTATTCTTTATTCGCCACGTATGGTGCCGCTACATCCTTTTAAATATGCAAACAATCCTCTTTCTGCCCTTTCTGACAGTGCAAACTCACTGAATGCCTGAAACATCCTGACTGCAGTCAGGTGAAAAGGGGGCAGGTGATGTAAGGGAGGGGAGGGGAACAGGTGAACTGGGGGGAAAACGGTGACGGGGAACAGGTGAAGGGGAGGCGGGCGAAGGGGCGAATAGATGACGGGGAAGACAGTAAAGGGGGCCAGGTAAAGGGAGGGACAGGAGAAGGGGGAATGTGAAGAGGGGGGACAGGTAAAGGGGGGACAGGTGAAGTGGGGAAGGTGAAGGCTGGGACAGGTAAAGGGGGGGGGGGGACGGGTGAAGGGGTTGGAACAAATGTTGGTTCCATTTGCTAAACCTGGTTAAGAACTGGTTAGGATTTGATCTTTTGTGGTCTTCCAATTGAAACTATGTCTGAGTGACATGAAATCAAGTATTACACTCTGTCAGACATCATTGTACATATCTGGCAGGCTCTACATGTGTGTATAGGATCCAGGTCAAATATCTGCAAATTGGTACTGCCATATTAAATAATTGAGTCTAGCAATTGAGGTTTAGATAAAATCCTCTTGCATGATAAATAGTAAGATTAAATGAGAACTTACCAGTTTGAAGTTTGATCTTTATTTTATGAGGAGTTACGATGAGGGATTACGTGAAGACCCCGCCAGCACGCATGCGCAACATTCTTCAAAGCAGTGATGTGAAATCACAGAAAGCAACGTCGACTAATATAGTAAGATAAGAGAGAACTTTCATACCAGTTGAACTTTATAATAGAGGGTTTTGGGAGCGGAGGGCACGTAATCCCTCATCGTAACTCCTCATAAAATAAAGTTCAAACTTCAAACTGGTAAGTTCTCATTTAATCTTACTATTTTACTTCGGAGTCACGTGAGTGACTACGTGAAGATTTCAAAGCCCTGTGATTTCATGCCCTGGAACGAGTCCATGCTCACACTGCCATGCTGGGATAAGAGGATGAACGTATTTCAGACATAACACTGTGCTGAAAAACAAAATAGGTATTTATTCATACCAAAACAATAATATATCCCACATTGGGTAATTATTTAGCAGAACTCAAAATTTTTCCTGCAAAAGTGTCAGGAGAGGCCACGGGTTTATTATAGAAACGTTGGAAAGTCTTCTCATTGCTCCAGCCCACTGTGGCCAGGATGTGGTCCATGGGTACTTCCATCATCCTAGCCGCCGAAGTAGATGCAGCCCTGGTGGAGTGAGATTTGAAGACATTAGTGTCCACTCCCGCTGCATCTAACACCACCCTTAACCATCTTGATATGTTTTGCACTGTGACTTTGCGATGAGGCACAATAATCACTTATGGCTTATAAGCAAAGCTTTCTCCATGCCCCTTAGAGTCTTTGTGACTTTGATATATTGCAATATCAGTGTAACGATGCAGAGTCAAATATCTGCAGGATAGGCTTGAAATTCTAATGTTTGTCCAGATGAACCGGGTCGGTCTTGTTTTAACAATCCCTGTATAAGAAAAGTTATTTTGCCATTAGTGATAGTCATGGTGTCCATACTTAACTTGTGTAGGGACTGGACCCGTTGTGCTGTAACAAGTGCCATAATCATTACCATCTTGTAGGTAAGCTTGTCCAAGGTGAGCCCCGTATTGGGTGTCCATCCTTGTAGCATAGTCCAGACTATGCTGATGTCCCACGTATGGTTGTATCTGGGCCTTGGGGGATTGGAATTAAATATTCCCCTCATTAGTTTAGACACTAATGGGTGTGATCCAATTGCCAGATGATCACTCCCTTTGCCCAGATAGTTCGATAGAGCACTCCTTGCACAATTGATGGCACTGTAGCTTAATCCTTTATCGTAGTGAAGGGTAGCCAGGAACTCCAGAACTTCCGTGATGGTGGCTGTTTCATAGGTAGTGTTCGTCGTGGCACAGAACACTTCCCACTTCCTGACGTATGTCAGGTACTGTCTTCGGGTGGACTCCCTGCACGACGCTGAGATGGCATTTATTGTTCTGTCGGTGAGTCCGTATCCCAGAAGTGGCCGTTTCAGAATCTGCAAATTAACAGGTCCATGCGGTCATGACATGGATGGCTATCCCCTGTAATGGGATATACCAATAAACTAGGTCGTCTGTTGACCCGGATGCAGGGTTCTGTGGCCATCTTCTGCACTGCTGGGAACCATGGTTGGGTAGGCCAGTCGGGAACAACCAAAATACCCGTTGCGGAGTCTTGTCTTATTTTTTGCAAGACCCGACTGATGAGGCAGAAGGGGGGAAATGCATAGCAGAACAAATCCCCCCAATGTAGCGAGAAAGCGTCCATCGCTACTGCCCCTGGGTCTGGTTCCCAAGCAACATATGTTGGAAGTTGGTAATTAAGTCTGGATGCAAAAAGGTCGATATCTGGTGTCCCATAACGTTCTATAATATCCGTAAACACTTTCCAATCCAACATCCATTCTATGTTGTCGTTGAATTTACGTGATCTGGTGTCTGCCACTGTGTTTAGCTTACCTGGAAGGTAAGTGGCTGAGATCCAAATTTCCCTTTGCAGACACCAGTGCCAGATATTATTAGCCAATTCGTCACATGATATCGACTTTATTCCACCCATATGATTAATATAGGCCACCACTGTGGTGTTGTCAATTTGTAACCTGACATGCAACTGGTGCATATCTGAGCAGAATGCCCTAAGTCCATGAAGTGCTCCCAGCATTTCTGAATAATTAATCCCTAATGACTTGAATAGGGTTAGCTCTTGTGCACTCCATCTACCTCCACGGCTTGTGGTGGTATTAGTTGCTCCCCAACCTTTAGCACTGGCATCAGTTTGTAAAATAACCGAGGGATTCATGATAGTGATGGGGTTAGAACAAAGCTGTGCATTCTCTATCCACCAATTTAACTCGGATTTTGCCTTCTCTGATAATTTCATAGGCCTGTCAAAATGGCCTGCATGATTTTTGAGAGCTATAATTTTTGCTCTTTGAAGGTTTTGATAATGGAGTGGCCCAAATTGTGCTGCGGGAAATGCAGCCACTATTTTCCCAATCACTCTGGCTACTTGCCGTATGGATGGATCCCTGATGCCAGTGAGGCTTCTACATGCTTCTATCAAGTCCACCACCTTGGTAGGTGGTAAGGTGATAGACATTAGCTCATAATTAATAGTGAACCCTAAATAATCCATGGTAGTGGAGGGTTCCATTTTCGATTTATCTGGATGTATGATAAATCCCAGCTTTTGAAAAAGATGTTTTGTGGCTAGAACTGCCAATGTAGCCATCTCCAAATTCTCCCCGACAATGAGGATATCATCAAGGTAGGCCATGACAATATGGTTTTGTTTCCTTAAATAGACTAAAGCTGGTTTCAATATTTTAGTAAACAGTTTGGGTGCTGATGATAACCCATTGGGTAAGGCTTTGTACTGCCATAATTGTCCCATCCAGATAAATTTCAGGTATTTCCTATGATCCTTGTGTATAGGTACTGAATAATATGCATCCTTAAGGTCAATGCAAGCCATGTAGTACCTTTCAGATATTAGCTGTTTAGCCGTGACAAATGTGTCCATTTTAAAATGAGCATACTGAACGGAAGTATTTAGTTCGGTCAGATCTATAATGATGCGGCACCCGCCGTCTTTTTTATTTTTAGTAAATATATTCGATACGAACTCTTGAGATTCTCTGATAGTCTTCTCAATTACCCCTTATTGATTAATCTTAATAGTTCAGCATGGCCTACCGTCCTTTCTTTTTGTGAAAGTATAAACTTCCGGCTAGGCGAATGTTGAACTGGGGTAGGGAGTTTGTGTCTAAACTCAATTTTGTAACCCTGAATACTTCCGAGTATGTAAGGATCAGAGGTAAAGGTGCGCCATACATCATGAAACAAGTGCAACCGTCCCCCCACATTAGATGAATTTAGACATGCAATGTTCCTGAGGGAACCAGACCCATCTACCTCCATGGTTACTGCCGGTGTCGCGGTCTCTGCACGTGCTTCTTTTGTTGCTGTGTTGCTGTGTCGTGGGGATGGCGCATTTTCCAAGAAGGCCGGGCTGGGCCATGGCCTAAAAAAGACCGTTGTGCAGGTGGGCCGGCCTTCGAGCTTTCACCACCGGACGGTCTGTTATAGTATCGCTGTCCGGTGGGTGTGTAGGGGTGCTGCCGCTGCTGGTAATGGGATTTAGAGGTACTGGGTCCCTTAATCAGGCCTATAGCCTTTGCCTCCTCATCCAGGTCTTTCACCTGTTTTGGAAGGTTATCCCCAAACAGCAGGTTAGGTGGTTGCAAGTTACCTGTCCTGCAAAATCCCGCGAATTTGGGATTAAGTGCAGGTTTTATAATGCTCTTACGATAGCTGTTTATTTCAAACTGTGTATTGCACAGCAAAGCCAGAGCATCTTGCAATTCTTCTGGTAACTCCACCCCTACAGCAGTCCTGGCCACTGCTGTAATCCCGGCGGTCAATAGTTTCAGAATCCTCTGAAGCTTGATCTCCTGCCCTCTGATAGTAGGGCTCATGTTCCCCCATATAGGGTTATTCACCGCAGGAACATTAAGAGAGTTACAATTTTCAGGAGCGAGATACTTCTCAGCCGTTGCGTGAATGGCTTGCTCCTGAAGCTGGTTAGTAGACATATAGTTGATGCTGGCTGCCAGCTTCTGGTGAATAGGCAGTCCTTCTGAGTAGGAACGGCATGTTTGTTCACCATGTCCAGTAACTCTTCTTGCACCCCCAACACTGCTGGTTGTTCAGCCAAGTCCCTCTCTTCAGGGTCAGCCCAGTTCTGACCCCTAATGCTCCACTGCGAAGAGGGTGAGACATTTGGCAGTCCATGATAGGATTCTGCCGTGGGCCTGCGAAGAGGCCCACTGTGACTCTGCCCCTGCAAAAGCAGGTCACGCTGGAGCAACTGCTCCATCATCCGCTCCATGCGGGAGAGACGCCCGCCGTCGCTATCAGCGAACGGGGTGTCTTCGGGTCCAGACCCAGCTGAGTCAACGGCCCCGTCCGACTTCCGGGTGGTTTTGCCGCCCGACCGCGGCGTACCTGCAGCCCTCATTGGCGAAAAGTCGGGAGCTGCCGGTAACACCTGCAGCTCTGGAGTAGCGGCACGCTGCTGGCTGCTTCCCACAGCAGCGGATTTTGCCGCTGCTCTCCTTGATTTCCGCGACTCCATGATGGGTTTCTCCTGTAAGCAAAAACACCGAGTCGCCACGCTCACCACTACAGGTGAGACTTACCTTTCGTAAGTTTTTAAACTTACGCTGGAGGAGCGACGCTCCTCCCGACTGTCGCTTCCGCAATGCGTTCGACGATATGTCGCGCATGCGTGCTGGCGGGGTCTTCACGTAGTCACTCACGTGACTCCGAAGTAAAATCTATGAATGAAACGGTGTTTTTCTACATTGTGTTTTCATGTTTTTGTCTTATTACCTTCAGTGTCCAAAAAGCACATACGTCAGGCTGTTGTTCATAGGCTACAGCTCGCCATTAAACACCATCATCTCCTCCAAACTTGTTACCAAGCTCAGGGAACTGTGTCTCTGCGCATCCTTTTGCAATTAGATCCTCAACTTTCTCTCCAATGGACCTTAATCAGTAAGAATCGGCAACAACACTTCCTCCTCGATAACCATCAGCACAGGGCACCTCAAGGCTGTGTGCTCAGCCCCCTGCTCCACTCACTCCATATCCATGACTACTGTAGCCGGACACAGTTCCAACTCCATCTTTCAATTCGTTGATGACACCACCATTGTTGGACGAGTTATGGATTAAGATGAATCAGAGTGTAGGAGGGAGATCGATCGCCTGATTGAATGGTGTCAGAAAAACAACTTTGCTCTCAACATCTGTAAAACCAAATAACTTATTGTTAACTTGAGAAGAGGAAGGCCAAGGATCCACAAACCAGGATTCATCAATGGGTCGGTGATGGGGGGTGTCAACAACTTCAAGTTCCTGGTCGTGCATATCTCTCTAGATTTGTCTTTGACCCAGCACATCGTAAAAACAGCCCAACAATGCCTCTACTATGTTTTGAGGTTGACGAGCATTGGCATGTTGCCAAACACTCTCTTCTACTTTTACGTTAGAGAGCATATTGACTGATCCCTTCACAGCCTGGTTCAGTAACTCGAACACCCAGGATTGAAGGTTACAAAAAGTGGTGAACACTGGTCTATTCTGGATACTGACCTCCCCACAATCGGAGTTTATAGGAGGTGCAGTCACAAAAAGTCAGGCCACATCATCAAGGACTCACACCACTCTGGCCACACTCTCATTCCATTCCTGCCATTGGGAAGAAGGCTGGGCACCCTGGGGGGGTTTCGGGACCGCTGGGCTCCGCAGGGTGTTGAATGCATCCTCAATAAGGATTGTAACATAGTTGTATAGTACTTTATTAAGGATATTTGTTTGTATTGTATTATGGTGGTGGGTTCTGGTTTGTTTTATTGTAGTGTAATATTATTTTTTAATAATTGAATACATTTTTTGATTAAAAAAAAATTAGGAAGAAGGCTTAAGAGACTGGAAACTGTAACATCCAGAGTCAGGAATGGCTTCTTCCCAACGACCATCAAGCTACAAACTACAAATAAACTCCTAACTATTACTATCCACCTGGGACTTCGGGCTCTGTTTTGTTTTGTTTGGGCTATATTGGACTTTTTATTTATTTAACAGTTTTTCCAATTATTTATTTTATTATTTATCGAGTAACTGTGGTTACAAACCTGTTGAATTTTATTGTTCTCTTTTGACACATATGACAATAAAGTCCTCTTGACTCTTGACATTTTGTGTTGTAAGCCCCTGTTTCTCCCTTAAAAATAGTATCAATAGTTTACATTGGGAAGGGGATTAACTTCCAGCATGGACTCTATGAATCAAATGGTTTTCTCATTTATCATAAGAAAATATATACGTGAGAACTTAGAATCATAGAGTCATAGAGAGATCAGTGTGGAAACAGGCACTTCGGCCCAACTTACCCACACGGGCCAACAAAGTCCCAGCTATGCTAGTTCCACCTGCCTGTCTTTGGTCCAAATCCCTCCAAACCTGTCCTATCCATGTACCTGTCTAACTGTCTCTTAAATAATGGGATAGTCCCAGCCTCAACTTCCTCCTCTGGCAGCTTGTTCCATGCACCCACCACCCTTTGTGTGTAAAAGTTATGCCTCGGATTCCTATTAAATCTTTTCCCCTTCACCTTGAACCTATGTCCTCTGGTCGTCGATTCCCCTTTCAAGCTTGACAATATCTTTCCTATAACATGGTGCCCAGAACTGAACACAATATTCTAAATGCAGTCTCACCAACGTCTTATACAACTGCAACATGACCTCCCAACTTCTATACTCAGCTGGTAGAGCTGTGGCCTCACAGCGACAGGGTTCAATCCTGACCTCGGGTGGAGTTTGCATGTTCTCCCATGTGGGTTTCCTCCATGTGCTCCTCCAGTTTTCTCCCACATCCCAAAGATATGCGGGTTTGTTTGGTTAATTTGCCTCTGTAAAGTTGCCCCTAACATGTACTGAATGGACGAGGAAATGGAATAACATAGAACTAGCATGAATGGGGGAGCGATGGACTTGGTGGCTGAAGGGCCTGTTTCCATTCTATATCACTAAACTAAACTAAACCCTCAAAATAACTGTGGAATCAGGAGTTATGTCAGGGATTATGGGGAAAAGGCATGAGAATGGGGTTAGCAGGGAGAGATTGATCAGCCGTGATTGGATGGCGAAGTAAACTTGATGGGTCGAATGGCCTAATTCTGCTCCTAACACTTATGAACTTATGATCATGAGCTGCTTCGGAGTGACTCCTTCAAAGCCCCAATACATTTCGTCCATCCATCTCTCTGAAGTTGATGCCTGTTCATTCACTGTTTTGGACTGAGTAGTCTTCAGAGTTACCACCAGAGCTATGAAGTGTGTAAATCTGAAGGACTGATTTAGCCTCCCAAGTAACATGTCAGGACCTTCTTCAGAAGCTTCAGCGCAGAATCTAGACTGACATGACAGTGTTGAGCTCTGCCAGGGTGGAACCCGCAGGTACCAACTTTAAGATTGGATGATAAGCCTAATTGTGTCAGCTTGTTCAGGTGCATATAAAGGATCCCTGCTATTATTTCAATGAAGAGCAGGAAAGCTGAACATGCTGCACTGGGCAATATTGATCCTCAGTATAACAGAAGTAGATTATCATCTACATCTAATTCATGTTTCAGAATGAAGGCATCATGTTTCATGACTAGCAAGGCCAGCATTTATTATCCTTCTCAAACTGGCCTTGAGATGGTGGCAGGGAACTGTCTTCTTCAACCACTGAGGTTCGTTTGCTGAAATTATTTCCTCACGGCTGTTGGGGAGTTCTGGGATTTAGGGATCGACAAGGAAGGATTTTGTGACACATTTCCGACTGACAATGATAGGAGTCAGTGCACTGCCCTGAATAATATATGTGCTCAGTAATCCTGGAGCTCAGATAATTGCTCTCAAAAACCATAATTGATGCTTGCCGACTTCAGTTTTACCAAGACTCCTCAATGTCAACTTCAGTCAAATGCTGCCTTGATAGCAAGGGCAGTCACTCTCACCGTACCACTGGTATTCAGTGCTTTGATCCATGAAAGGAGATGAGTGCTTCCGGTCAAAATCCAACCGCATACCAGTAAGCAGGTTATTGGAGGGCAAGTGCTTGATCCCACAGCAAACACCTTTCATTGTGATGATTAGAAAGTAGACTGAGTGGCAATTTGAATGCTATTTGTGAGCAGGAGGCACATGGGCAATTCTTCACATTGTGGAGTAGATGACTGTACTGCTTATAATGGAATATCTTGGCTAGAGGCAAGGTTATTCTGGAGCACGGATCTTAAATACTACACCTGGGATGTGACTGATCCCAAAGTCTTTGCTGTATCTGGTGCTCGCAGCTGTTTCTTGATATTATGGGAATGAATCAAATTGAATAAGGAATGGACTCTCGATGTCAGGAGGACACCCAGATGGATGAACTCAGGGGTTTTCTGGATGAAGGTGATCGTGTTTCAGCCTTATCTTCAATGCTCACATACTGGGCCTTGCCATCACTGGGGATGGGGGTGTATTTAACATCACCTCCAAACCACTAACTGTTTAACTGTTCACCACCATTCAGTAACAGATGTGGCAAGTCTATAGAGCCTTGATCTGATCCAGTGTGGGATTGCTAGCTCCTTGCATTGCATTTGCATTTAGTCATCTTTATCACCTTGACTTTCTGGGTGCTTATTTTGCACAAATTTGGCTGCTGCTTCTCCCATATATCTTTCTTACAATTTAACAGCTTGGCTGTAAAACACTCAGTGATGGGCCTTTCTCTTTGAAATATGATGCACATGTCACGTGAAGATATTCTAATCAAGCTGAATGCATTATTCTACACATTCTCTGTATTGCCTTGGATTCCCAGTGTTTGCATGGTTATTTGTACAAGGACAACAGCTTTCTTTATTACTGAATCCCTGGCGGCTGAATGTATGTGTTGCAGTAGATCTGGGAGAGGTACTTACCCCTTGTGAAGCTGCCTCCTCGGTTGCTTTTACCACCAGCACCTCCTGCTACTTTCGGGTGCTTTGGGATTCTTGTATAGGACCAAGCAACGCATCAGGAAGGCAGGCACTGTACTGGTGGCGGAGTTGGATTCATGGGACGTGATCTTGGAGAGGAGGATGTTCCTCAAACTGCGGAGCATCTTGGACAATACAGCTCACTCCCTCCATGTCACACTGGAGTACCTTCAGCAACAGACTGGTTCCACCAAGATGAAGGACAGAACATCACAGGAGATCCTTCTTCCCTGTGGCTAACAAACTTTACAACTCCTCCTCCATCTGTCGTGGGATAGACTGAGACTGACTCCACTCCACCCCCCCCCCCCCCCCCCCCCCAATCCCTCACCTCCTTAATCTTTGCACATCCCCAAAGCCTTTCCACTTGTCACTTAAATTTCATGTTTCATGTATTTTGTGTTCTTTATGACTTGGCATATTAATTTCCCTCCTGGGATAAATAAAGTTCTATGGTATCATATTGTATGTACAGGCAGCTTTCCTCTGCTCTGTGTCCAGCTGAGTGCGCAATCTCTGTGTTTGTGCAGCCTCTTTGGAAGGATTATTAACCTCTTGGCTTGGGGTGGGGAATAGGAGAGTGCTGTGTCTTGCGGTGACTAATGTGACTCTTGACAACGTCTTACATCTGTGGGAGGAATGGTAGCTGGTGAAATGGATACTGGTAAGAGTTAGTGTGTGTTTGTAATAAATGAGAAGTGGTGAAATTATTTTTTTTTGTGTATTGCTGTTGTCTTGTTATACGTTGGCATAAGTTGTTTTTTATTTATTCTTTTTGTACACTCTGTCTGTAACAAATGGACAACTTTGCACTTTGTTAAGTCCTGAAAACTAAATTAAAAATATTTTGATTTAAAAAAAAAGAAATGATGGAGGGAATTACAATTCTTGAAGATTCTTGGAAATGTTGAGTGAAGGTCAATTGACTTGTAATTTTAAGTGCGGGCGTACATGAAGAACTTTTCTATTCTTGGTCATCGTGAACTTCATCTATTGCATCTGAGTTTGTTGATTGAATCTCCTGAAGATGAGTGCTACAATCTTGTATGAAATTAAGGTGAGAGGGGCAAGGTTTAATAGGAACCCCAGGGAAAACTGTTTTGCTCAGAGGATGGTAGCTATGTGGAACAAGCAGCTAGAGGAATGAATAAATGAAAGAATACTTTACAGGAAGTAATTGGGGCAGGTATAATAATAACATCTGAAGGAAATTTGGGCAGGAACATGGATAGGAAATGTTTAGAGCGATATGGACCAATTTCAGGCATGCGGGGTAGCTTAGATGGGGCATATTGGCCTAATGGGCCTGCTTCCGTGCTGAATCACTCTGTGACTCTAAATGAACAACCCCTCATCACCTCGTTTACAAGAACTTTTAAGAAGTCTTCTGGGAATCTGGAATTTGTTGTGCCTTACTTCTCAGAAATTCCTGCCTGAACCATGAACATAAAACAAGCTCCACTGAAATGTAATGCCATATCAGGAGGTTCTTCCCACGTTAAAATCTGTTGGAAATGTTGCCCTACAAGTGTGGGGGTTCCTGATTTGTTTAGCCAGCTCAAAATACCTGAAGTATTTGAATAATATCGCAAATGACTGCACCTGGGGAAAGAGATCATAATACCTAAAGAATCTTTTGGATGATGTTGTTCAAAAAACATGGGAGTGGGCTTAAAAGTATAATTTCGGGAAAGAGTTTAAGGGTCACGTGTAAGAAATGATTATGCAGCCTGGCCATAAACTAACACAGAGTTAAAAATCAGGGGTCTATAATTCATATTCAGCATTGTTTGTGTCACCACTGATTGCTTTAGAACACTTGAAACCAGTTTGTCTGTCATACAAGCTGTCCCCCCTATGTTTTGAGAGGTGGGGGACAAACCCCCCATGTTTTGTGAAACATGTTGCAGCAAAACCGCCACCACAGCCTCAGAAGTCAGCCAGCTCCGTGATGATAATGGGCCTGTCCTACTTCGACGTTTGTCAGGCAACTGCTGGCGACTGTAAAGTTGCCGGCATTCGCCTGAAAAACCGGCAACTGGAATGGCGACTGTCAGAGTGGACCACACACACACACACACACATCACTTCCTTCACCAGCCCGTTATGTAGGTGGGAGTCAGGGCAAGTGGGGGAGCGCTGTCTGAGTGAAATTCACACGGTGCCAAGCCAAGGTGATACAGACACACACCGCAATGAACAGGAAGGTCGGCGCTGTAATTAAGACGGTGAAAGCACAGTGTACGGTAAGTCCTTTAAAAGAGAGGGGAGAGGGGGGAGAAGAAGGGAGGAGTGGAGATAACTTTTAAGAAGCCAGAGAAGCTGTGAAGCTGTGAAGTGCGGCGGACATTATTACCGGTGGGTTATCTGTGGTTCTGAAAACTACTGCTTACTTTTTTTTCCCAATGAGCCAATGAAATTCACGGTCAGCACCGGCTACAACCTACGAGAACCATCAACCTCCTGGCAACCCACTAGGACCTCCTGGCAACCCACCCACGGCACGAGAATCCTCGTAACTCTCCATGGCGGCTTCATTCTTGTCGCCACTAATTTTTCAACGTTGAAAAATTTGCGGCGACTATAATGAGGCCGCGACTAATTCCCAGAATGCAGGAACCCCTCACGACCATGAAGGCGACTCCCCGGCAACCACCCACGAACATATGGCGACTGCATAGTCTCCTGCAGTCACCTAAAAACTCGCCTAAGTGGGACAGGCCCATGTTCACAGGCTCTGCAACCAGAGCCCTCAAGGTCCATTCCAGTTGGAGGCCGCCAGCTCCTAGAATCGAGCAGCCCGGGACTAGCTGGAGTTCCCATCAGTTCACCCGCCCCAGCACTGGCTGTAGCGCCCAGGAAGCCTGCGTGACCTGGGAATGGCTGCATTTCCCAGGTTGCCTGCGTGCCCCGGGACTGGTTGTAGCGCCCAGATCGGCTGGCAGGTCCGGCTGTAGCGCCCAAGTTGCCTGCGTGTCCCGGGAATGGCTGCATTTCCCAGGTCGCGACAACTAATTGATTAAAAAAAAACGCCGGTGATTTTGGGTTACGGGCCAGATCCAGCCCGTGCGCCGTAGGTTGCTGACCCCTGTCCTATATGTCAGGCCTCATTGTGTCCCCCCATGTTATAAAAGTGATTTCCGCCCATGCAGTGTTGTGGTCATTTTAAGTTTCAAGCTTAATTCTGCTTCTCCGTGGTGCCACCAATAAATATTTCTGCTTTTTTAATTAGTGAGTTTTGAACATTGTATGTCGAGCTCATTATAAGCACTTTCTCCATCTTTCATTGCATATCCAAAGCCAGGCATTGTCGTTAGATGCACAGGTCCTGTTTAATTCAAAGAATTCACAATTGTGAAAAATCAAGCTTTTTCCATGAACATCTTATTGTTCATCTGTGTGATTCGAGCAAATCGCTGTGTATCTGTCCCATGCTAAGTACATCATGTAAGGATCTGCTGTTTTGCACTCTTTGTTTCTAAATAACCTGATCCTAAAGTCTCAGGTTTTGACGGCCACTTCATCCAGCTGATGGCCAATGTTTTGCCCCTAAAGGTTGGGCACTCTAGTGCTTATTTAAATCGCAACATTTTAATATCTTACAATGTCTCTTTGAGGGAAACAACCTCAGCAGAAATGATAATCAGAATCTTAGGGAGAAATATATAATGCTTTTTTGATATTTGCTGGACGGCAAATTATATGATAATTTTGTTCAGGGTTCAATAACTAGCCCAGGCATTTAATGCTTAAGTATCACCATTCATGGGGGATGGTATGAGTTTATAACTAAAGGCACACTTCATGACATGTTGCTGCTGCTCTACATGTTGTTTGGGACGAGTTCCTAATTGCTAAACACCAGAAGCAAGATTTCAAATTTGAACACTGGTTTATTGATGGAAACTGTTTTCTCTGAGAACTGCACTTCCACATTGAGAATTCCAAACCAGTTAACATCACAGATGACTTGGAAGTAAGCACGGCAGCACCTTTACTTTCTTAGAGGTTTAATGAGATTTGGCATATCACCAAATACTTTAACAAACCTCTAGATGCATTGTGGAAACTATCTTGATCAGTTGCACATTGCCTGATACAGCACCTCCAATGAACAGGAAGGCTATAGAGAGTGGTACACTAAACCCTGTCCATCGAGGACATAACCTTCTTACCATCAAAAAGCATCTACATGAGATGCTCCTTCAAGAAGGTGCCATCAAGGATTCCCATCATCCAGTTCAAGCCCTCTTCTCATGGCTTCTATTGGCGAGGAGTTGCAGAGGCATGAAGTCCCACACCATCAGGTTCAGTAACATGTGCCTTCCTACAACTATCAGATTATTGAACCTACCTGCACAATCCTAGTCCTACCTCAGGCACAGAACAGTACAGATTGCCTCTTACAATGCCAGAGAGTTGCATTATTAATGATATATTTTTGCATGAGTGTCTTGTTTTTTTAAATGATCATTTAGAGTTTATGTGCAATTTATGTGTACTTTATATTTTTTTACATGGTCTGAATCTTTGCACCTGTGAACCTCTTGCAAGCAAGATTTTTGTAGCATCTGTATCTTACCTTGTGCATCACCTTGAAAATAAACTTGACTTTAAAAAGAAATCGAAGAGAAATGTGATTTCCTTTATGTGGAGATACAAGTGCAGCAAATATTATAACCATAAAAATGGTGTTACATGAAGCTGGTTATAAATGAACTGTATTGGTGACAGTGATATTCATATTGTCCTTGGGATCTTTTTGATCTTTTCTGCTCTTAAGATCATACTACCTGAAGGTGAATGTTGTTATATGTATTAGTAATATTGCTGAAATGAACCGATTTCAGTCTCAATATATTTTAACCCTTCAACTTCTTGTTTCAAAACCACTACTGTTTTTGTGCACTGGGTTTTGTACCTCCTGTTAAAATTGATGTTCATTGTAGATTGGCTGTCATGTTTATTTTACCCTGTGCACTTCCAATAGAAAAATGATAGATTCCTTGTGTTTCAGACACATTTGTTTTCATTTTCTTTTGCTGTTAACCTCTAATTCAGTTCAGGTTATATACACTTCAAAATTGCAATGCATTTAAATTATGGAAATATTTCCTTAGTTATATTTTGTGGTTTGCTGGACATCTGACTACTCAAAATCTTTAGGGAAAAGAAAATCTCCTCTGAAGGTTCCTCAATTATGATTCCTTGATTTTTGTTTGGCAAGCCACATTTTTGTGACCATTACTGTGAAAATAAATGTTACCTTATTCTGTTTTGTAGTTTACCATTACTCGTAAGTTCTATCACATTGAATGTTTTTGTCCCATGCATTAGAATGTTTTATAAGCACTGGGTGTCATGTTAGCGCAGCGGTAGAGTTGCTGGCTGGAGACCTGGGTTCCGTCCCGACTACGGGTGCTGTCTGTACGGAGTTTGTACGTTCTCCCGTTGACAGCGTAGGTTTTCTCCGAGATCTTCGGTTTCCTCCCACACCTCCAAAGACGTACAGGTAGGTAAATTGGTATTGGTATAGGTATGTAGGTAAATTGAACGGTATGAGTGTAAAATTGTCGCTAGTGTGTGTAGGATAGTGTTGTAGTAGGATAGTGTTAGTGTTAGTGCGCAGAGGTCGCTGGTCGGCACGGACCCGTTGGGTTGAAGGGCCTGTTTCCGTGCTATATCTCTAACAAAGAACTGCTGACAATGTGAGGAAGTTTGTGCGCATCCAAAAATTGTCGCCTTATTCTCCATATGACACACTTGTCAATAGCTTTTTGCTGTTGGGCCCTTTTGGAAATTTTTAATTGACGAGGATCTCACAGTTAACCCCTTTTTAGTCATTTTCACGTTTTGAATAAAGGAGCCGTTAAAGATAATTGAAACCTGAATTAATGAATGGGTTGGAGCCACAGGAGACTTTAGCTTGAGGAATCTTGAGCAAAGAACAAACTGCTGAATAAATTCAGGGGGGCGACCACTTTGCTGAAAATCTGCACTTTTTTCTGCCAGAGTCAGCATGAGTTCCTGTCACTAGCCATTTTAATTCCCCTTCCTAATTCCACGCTGACCTTTCTGCCCTTGGCCTTCTCCGGTGCCAGAGTGAGGCCGCACGCAAACTGGAAGAACAGCACCTCAAATTCTGCTTTGTTTATCAGCAAACAGCATGAACATTAAATTCGCTGATTTCAGGTCAACCCCCCTCCTTCTCATCAACCTGGCTTCACTATCCCCCCCCCCCAACCTTTCTGCACACACCTTTCTTTATACTTCCCCGCTGCCATCACCTACTTACTTTCTCCTCCTATCTTTGTATCATCCACTCCTCACTATTTTGGGTGCCCCATTTATCTTCTCCCCCTTCCCTGTTCGCTTCAACCCACCATCCCTCTCTATAGTTCTACTCTTCATTCCCCACCTTCCTTTCTTATCCGATTCCGCCACTTACACCCTTTTGTCTTCTCCAATTGGTACCACTGGGTCTGAGTACTGTCTCTCCCACTTCACCCATCTGTTAATCAACCCCTCCTAACTTGGAGTCATAGAGTGATACAGCGTGGAAACAGGCCCTTCAGCCCAACTTGCCCACGCTGGCCAACATGTCCCAGCCACACTAGTTCCACCTGCCTGTGTTTGGCCTATACCCCTCCAAATCTGTCCTATCCATGTACCTGTCTAACTGTTTCTTAAGTATTGGGATAGTACCAGCCTCAACTACATCCTCTGGAGGCTTATTCCATACACTCACCTCCCTTTGTGTGAAAAAGTTACCCCTCAAATTCATATTAAATCTTTTCCCCTTCACCTTAAACCTATGTCTTCTGGTCCTCTATTCGCATACGCTGGGCAAGAGACTCTACGCATCATTTTATAATTTAAATTATTTTTATTTATACACCCTCCTTACTTGGATCCACCCATCATTTTGCCCGTTCTTTTCCCAACCCTACCCCTCACCTGTCTCTGTTAGTAATTTCCCCTCCATTCCATCAGTTTGAATGAGGCTCCCAACCTGAAACTTTTTCTGTCCATTTCCCTCCACAGTTATTGCCTGACCCACTGAGTTCCTCCAGCAGGTTGGTTTTTGCTTTTAGTTGAAGGGTTGTGGAGAATCTGGTGACAAATATGTGTTTTCATTCCTCAAAGATATTCCTAAGATCATTTTTGTTTTATTTCAGGGTCAGGGGAAAGGAGCGGGAAGAGGAGCATGAGTATCATCAACCTCCCTGTGGCCGTTTAGTGAAGAAGCAACATTAGTGAATGCAAACGTGATCTTAATATTCTGTGATATAACCAATTGCATGACTGACATTACAAAGTCCTCCATTTCTTGTGAGATGTGGGTTTATTCACTGATTTAGATCATACACAGGACTCCAAGATAACATCTAGTTATTAGCAATATACACAATTTGCTCAGCGATTGTAGAATTTAATTTTTTTTGGAATAGATATTTTAAGCTGTTTTGTTTTCATTAAAAACAGGGAAGCCATTTTAATATTTAATCATGACGCCCATAGATTTCTTCAGCTGAGACACTTTCAGTAAGATTATATTTTGGTCTGATCTGCTAAACAAGGGCTGCAATTTGTTGGCAACCAGATAACTGATTTTGACAGTTACAATACCTTGCACTACTCACTGGAGCCACTCATCTGTAATTACAAAGAGGTGTCCTGTGGAACAGACAGCTCACCATACTTCCGTGGCTTTAATGAATGCAAAGGCTGGTAGCGTTGATGTTAGTAATTGGTTTAATTCTTTGTCCTTGTTTTCCAGATAGATCACATTAAAACACAGCCATTTAACAATAGCAGTTGAGTTATTCCATACAACATATGCTTTTCTCACCAGTTGCCCAGTGTAGCTCTGAGCCCTATGGGATGACAGGGACTGATAAATGCAGAGCATCAGCCTAAGGACCAAGGGGGGCTGGGGAAGTCAGGACCTCAATCAGGCTTCTTTCAATTACATTTCAAGTCAACAAACCTTGATAGCAAAAATCCCTCTCTACTACTTCTCTGATTAATGTTGCATGATGCCAAAATAATGTAATTAGGCATCAATGAATGGGAGTGTGTAATGTTGGCTATCAGGACTAGCTGTTGACCTGAGTGACTTCTACTCAAATTAGAAAACAAATAGCTGAAAGTATATCTTAATGAGGCTGTGAACATATTTCACTGCTGCTCAGCCTCATTTTTTATTTTGCTGTTAATTAAAATGTTGAGGTTATGTTTTATTAAGCTGATATAGACTTAATGGAAAGCTCTTCAGAGAAAATGGATGGTGAAAAGACTAAATAATGAATAAGCAACAAAGTGTCTAAATAGGGTCATTGATGAGCTTTTAGCTCCAGTTATTTTTCTTAGTTTTCATATCTAATGTGAGCATTATTAAGCGGGATTATTGTTATGTCTAGCTATCAAGCTGAGTTAACCTGATATTGTTCAATCTAATAAAAACTGCAGCGCACACAAAAAAAACTCAACAACGTTGTAACATTTCAAAATATGGAGACAATTTCAAAACAATACTGATAAGTATACATTTCTAATTTGATCACCATACTTTGAATGATTGATATACTTCAGGGGTTAATTTGATGTATACATTACTGGCTCGTTAAACAGAATCTGCTTGTGTACACTGCTTCCCACATTCCAAAGGGAAAAAGGGGAAAATAGTGAAATTAAACTCATAGAGTTCGACAGCTACTAAGGCAACATTTGCCAAATACAGTATAAGCCCAAATATTTTGCAACACAACTATATATTAATTTAATAAAATACACAATATAGCTCTTAGTACAATTAACAAATTTGGCTCATATGCACTGATATTGCAATAAATCAATTAAAAAGCTAGATTCGGTGTAAACACTCCATGATTTTTCCATTTGCACATTTATGTTTTGTTTTGCGAGTACTTCATAGGTATTCCCTTTCATGAGTCATTTTAGTGTCCACTTTGAATGCAACATAAATATCTACAAACATGGAACAGTGTTTTTTCTTACACAACATATTTTTATCATCTGACAATAATATGATGACAACATTATGATAGCTAAAATGTTGAAGAGGAATTCAAACAACTGGACACTAAAATGTCGCTCTTTGGTAGAACAGCTCAGAGAATACCCTTTTGTATTTGTTTTCTGTTCGCTTTGTGGGTGTGGGGCGAACCTTTTCCTTCGCAGGACCCATTTAATAGGAATATTTTAAAGCGGGTTTGTACAAATGGTTTAGATGTGCATTGTTGCATAATGATCCAGAAACGCCCAATGAGATGACAATCAATGATGCACTGTTTACTGCAGATAAATCTAGTTCATAAGGACACCTACATCGGCCAACTATAACTGTACACGCTGAATTAGACTCAATGTTTTCTGCAAAGCTGATACTTGCTTCTTATAATGCTGCCCTTTGTGGATTTAATTCTCCTAATGCAGAGCTCTTCTGGATAGCTTATCAGCATCTGCATCCCCACTTTATTCTCGGGAAGGGCACATTTTGAGATTGTCAAAATTCAATTCAGTGAATGAAGCACATCAATTTTCATAACTATCCTGGTGAAAACACATGTAGTTTGTTTCCTAAGACACACAAAAAAAAACAATGATAAGTGCACAATAGGCACTTTGAATTCTAGCTCACAGAATCAACCAGCATGATCTTTCCTTTTATTCTGTCACAGTTCTTCATATGATAAAACAATGCTGCCTCAAACTTTTTTTGAGTGTTTGTCCTTTAGAAGAAAGGTAGTGAACTGTCTCTTGGTACTCATTTTCATTTTCTCATCGTTGAAGGGTCACTTCCTCGACAATCTTGTAAAAGCTTGTCGATTTCTCGAACTACCTGCTCAGCATCCACTCCATCCCGTCCTTGGTCCCGTGTTGAGGAATCATACTGATCCAAGACAGTGTCTACCTCACTGTATTCTCGACCAACTCTTGAATGCACATCTGCAAAGACTGTAGCCACTGCTTCAGGTGTAATAAAATGGCTGTCACGTCGTTTATCTGGAGATGGGAAGTGGGCATCAGATGTTAGGTATTGGCTGCTTGACTCTGCTGACGTGTCGGCCATTTTTGGCTTCACCTCAAATCCACTCAGGGATTGTTTACTTGATTTGTTGCTGCCTGCAACTGAAGTCTTGTCGGGACTGCTTGCAGCTGATGAGACCTCTTGCAAGAGAGGACTAAGAGCACGTTTTGCTTTTAAATAGGGTTTTACATTTGCAACAAGAATGGTGTGCTCTCGCTTGTCTTTCCCAAATGTACAGAAAGTTTTTTTCCCAGAGGGAATTGTGTTTTCTTGAGATTCAGATTCAACTGTGGCCTCCACTGCTGGTACAAAAACATTCCGACGATAATCTGAACATTCAGCTTGGTTTGGAACAGGGAACTGAGGCATCCAACACTTATCTGAATGACCCAAGACACGGCATTCATCTGTACAATTGACACAGTCCTCCTTCTCTGTAAAAAAACAAAATCTATTATGCCTTGGAGAACAAATCACTTTAGCTACAGAACATTCACATTAACAGTCAAGGCCTATAATTAGTCCAATTAGCTGTTCTAGGTAGCGGAAATGAGGAGTATTAAGGATAGAGAAAGTGTCTCTCTAGTCAGATAACCAAGGCTATAATATGTAAATTATATTAAATTATGAGGCGTAGATATTTCCTTCACATTTCACATATACCTGTTGTTCAGTATCTTTTTAATCAATTTAAATATCAAAATATAAACATGCCAACTATAATGTATTAAAATGATTCCCAAAATGTGTGAATTTATGAGACAGCACTTTTCAAATCTATTTATAGTTTTTTAAATTTATTTTTCCAAATCAGATACCATGTTTTCATTTCAATAACATTATCGTATATTTTTAAGAACAATTTTTTGTTGTAAACTCATTCTGAAAATATCTAGATCTTCCTTACTCTTTGCTAGATTTTTGCTTTACAGTTTGATAAATGTCAATGAATGATAAAAGCAGTTTCGGCTTTCCATTATGATTTTGAAAGCAATTGTTTAAACTATCTCAGGTAGATAAAAATGCTGGAGAAACTCAGCGGGTGAGGCAGCATCTATGGTGCAAAGGAATAGGTGACGTTTCGGGTCGAGATCCTTCGTCAGTATCTCGGTGCATTCAATGGCCAGTTCGAATAAATTTTTCAGAAACATATTTCTGGGACAAATACAAATAAATATGTCCATTTCTTAAAGTTATTTTGTTGATTTGTTAACATTATATTTTGATGTCATTCTTTGTTATTACCATGTTAGCAAGAGTTAATTTATCTTTACACATCTTTCATGAGATCAGGATATTTCAAGGGGCTTTATAGCCAATTAAGATACTAATTGTGCTCTGCAGTAACTTGTAACATCGGAAATGCAGTAACCAATTTGTACTCAGCAGGGTCCGGTGACAACCAATGAGATAAATAACCAGAAAATCTTTAATTGGACATTAAAGCAAAGAAATTTGGGTTACTCTACATATGCTGTGTTCAATGCAAATGCCATTTGGATCTCTTGAAAACAATGTCAACAAAAAGTAATTAAGGAGGCACATGACACTTTTATGTGCTAATATGAGTTTTGATGGGAGATGCATGTGGCATTCACAGCTGTTGCATCATTACTGTGTTTATAGTGGGTGGGTCACCACCTAATTAACTAACCCTGTGATGGCCACAGGGTAGCTGAAGAAAATAAACTGCAGTGCTGTGAAAGTGAACAAAGAGGAAGCAACAAAAAGTCCATAATGAAGCAGCCTCACACTTGCAGCATCGTGCCTACTACATTGCGGGTTTGATGATTTGGTAAAAATCAAATAGTCAAAAGAAAATCTATATTCCTCTTTCAACATCGCACAATGTTGGATAGAGTGAATGTCGAGGGGATCTTTCCACCAGTGGGAGAGTCCAGGACTAGAGGTCATAGCCTCAGAATTAATGGATGTTCTTTTAGGAAGGAGATGAGGATGGATGTCTTTAGTCAGAGGGTGATGAATCTGTGGAATTATTATCCACAGAAGGCTGCGGAGGCAACGTCAGTGTATATATTTAGGGCAGAGATAGATAGATTATCGATTAGTTGGCTGTCAGAGGTTATGGGGAGAAGGCAGGAGAATGGGGTTCGGAGGGAGAGATAGACCAGCCATGATTGAATGGTCGTGTAGACTTGATGGACCGAATGGCCTAATTCTGTTCCTATCACATGATCTTATGATCTACAATATTCCAAACTGCTCTGCGTGTGTTAGAAACTCAGGACAGATAACCATAAAGAGACAGTTTTTAAGAGCAACTTGAAGGAAGACTAAGATCTTTCTTGTTCAGGAGTTAATGTTTGCTCTAACTCAAGAGAACTGAGCACGTCATTAATACTGACATTTCAGTGCAGTGCTAGAGTGCTCCCTTCTTTCAATTAATTTCAAGTTAGTAATAACAGTGCCCTTTGTTTCGGTATTAATAGATCAGTGGCAGCAGGGTGGTTTATTAGCTCTAGGGCAGGATGCTGCTTCTTCTATGCTTTTCTAATAACCAAAGATTTTTTTGAAAGTTGTAGTTAGCATGCAAAGTGGAGAGGCAAGTGGAAATAAAGTTACTGTGGTGAGGCAAGTGAAAATAAAGTTAAAAAACCTTGATGTGATTTATGCTGTGGTATTTGTGATATACATATCTATTTAGAAATTGTAGCATTCTTATGTTCAAAAATTAGTGAGGATATGACAGCAGATGTAAGAAAGGGGGAAATGTGTAAAGTACAAGCACTCATAATTCAGATAGATGGACATTTCTAGCAGCGTGTGTATACCCAATTATATTTATTTTTCAATCCAGGTATATAGCCGGATATTACAGGCTGTAAAATTGGGGTTGGCTCATTGTGACCGGATTCCCTTTCTGTCAGATCCTCAATAGGGTTTTATTTAACATCCCCTTTTCATTCCAGAAACTGTTATTTTTAGTAACTACTGAGTCACATCTGATTTCCTTAATAATGGACGACATATATGAAGGGTGGCACAGTGGCATAGCTGGTAGAGCTGCTGCCTCACAGTGCTAGAGACCCGGTTTGATCCTGATCTCGGGTGTTGTCTTTGTGGAGATTCCACGTTCCCCCTGTGACATTATAGATTTCTTCCGGGTGCTCCGATTTCCTCCCACATCCCAAAGACCTGCGGGTTTATAGGTTAGTTGGCCTTTGCAAACTGCCCCTAGTGTGTAGGGAGTGGATGAGAAAGTGAGATAACATAGAACTAATAAGTGACTGATGGTCAGTTTGGACTTGGTGGGCTGTTTCCATGCTGCATCTCCAAACTAAACTAAACCTTCCCATGTTAGTTGAGGTGTTCCTCACTCAGACTTTAAAATTTGATTCTCTTCATGACTTTGTAGTTGCACTATCCAAAAAAGGAGGGAGTTGCTGTATGGCCTGCAAAACAAAAACTGTGCATGCCAGCAATTGCATCTTAAAGTATGCTCCTGATCATGACACACCAAGGAACAAGTGATGATTTATGAAATCTAGCCATAACTCTTATTCATTTCCACATATAAATATTTAAACTTAAAGTTACCTGCAATACTTTATGTTATTCTTTGTTACTTTTTAATATTCATTTTAGGAACAATCAAATTTGAAGTATTTGTACTCCATCACCCTTTCCCTCAGGGACTATTTATACAAAGGAATTTCGGTGATATCAGAAAACATGGAGATACAAGGAATAAACTAAATAAAACTTGTTCTTGAAAACAGACTGGCTCCGACAGTACTCTGCAAAAACATTCTAGAGAAACCTTACTTATCAGATATCACTGCTTTGCAGAGGCAACCAGGGTGTCAATATTAGACATATTAATAAAACTGGTTTATATTGGGGCAAAGAACCTTCTGCCTGAAGCCCCAATATGAGAAATTTAGCATGACACAAGGTTCACTTCATCATAGCTACCGAATAGGCCTATTCTTGATTAGTACATTGCCGTACTTTGACAAAAGGAAGCAACTGACAGAAAGGAGTTTTCTTGTAAATGAGGAAAACCTGTTTTTCTTTCAGCTCTCTGTGATGGAATTTCTCACTTCTCTGGTATAAATATTTTCAAATTGTACTCAGAGAAGGACTTATTTTGTTCACCATTGTGTAGAGCATATCTCAAATACCCTAAAACAAGCAATAACTCAATTTTGACAATAACTCAAATAACTCAATAACTCAAAATTGTCAGTTGCTTCCTTTTGTCAAAGTAGGGCAGTACAGGTGTCAGAGGTTATGGGGAGAAGGCAGGAGAATGGGGTTAGGAGGGAGAGATAGTTCAGCCATGATTGAATGGCAGAGGAGACGTGATGGGCCAAATGGCCTAATCCTACTCCTATTCCTTTATGACCTTATGAGCATGCAAAGTAAATCTGGCAAGTCCAAGGAGTCCTGTGAAAGGGGGAAGATGGATGTAGATCAGAATAGAGGCGATACTGTAAATTAGATAGAAGGGCAGGGCAGAAGGTTGGTAACTGGTGTTGTTGCATTATTTTGGTTGAGTGTGTGGGTGGGTAGATGGTGGGAATTTGATAGTGAGGGCTATGATAAGTAGTAAGGGATTTGTGATTTATGGTCAGGGAAATTGGGCAGGGAATAGTCATCAGATTGCATGGGTGGTATAGTTTGGGAGAAGGGGCATGGATTTTTAGGGAGACAGCGAAGCATGGGTGACTTTGCCAGACTGGTATGTTAGGGTATGTCAGAAGATTGGTAATAGAGGTTTTCAAATGGTATGGAGGCAGTAAGGCAAGTCCCCTTTAAGTATTAATGAAACTGGGCTCACGAACAATGTTTCTGCTTCTGCTTTGTGCAAACCTTGCATGTGAGAAAACCATCATAACAAGTCTACATCTCTCGTTTCCCTGATCCCTAACCAGTCTGAAGAAGGGTCTCGACCCGAAACGTCGCATATCTCCTTCGCTCCTTAGATGCTGCTGCACCCGCTGAGTTTCTCCAGCCTTTTATGTACTATCATAACAAGTTGTTTGGGACAGCGAAGTAGCAAAGCTCTGGGGAAATTGTAATACCTTGAACAGAAAGCATTGGTTAATTTTCACCTAATGTAAACCCTTAATCCTAGAGGTGTCTGTGCTTCATGGATGCACTTATTAGCTGTACTACATGCTGTAAAGAACAAAGCTAGATAATAAATCTTTGGAAATCTGGCCAGAAATTACAAGGCAGTAATTCAATTAAGCATTTCTCATAATGTCATAAACTGCAAGGGCGGTTTAAGGAGAACCCAAAGAAATGGATTATTGCTTAACCTTATTGCTACATATATATCAAAGGAGGACAGATTTGTAGCCTTGATTTTCCAGCCTATGTTGAATGGTGTTCCTCATTTATAAATGCTGTATGGCAACTGCACCAAATGCAATGGAGGCAGTGCATAGAAATGATAGAATAAAAATATAGGGACACATAGCTGAAGGTACAGGCACCTGCTGTATGTAATTGATTCCACATTAGCACCAATTTCTCCTCAGCTGGGTAGTGACATTTGTAACAAACACCACAGAAATAGATAAATAAGTAGAAAATAGATAGAAATAGACGAATATTAAACAGTTTGCTTTAATCTTCTGTCCCTGTGACTTCTTTATTGATAAGAGGAGTTTAAAATTCAAGGCAATTTTGGTCCTTTCAATGACAGATAACATTTAAAAATTACAAACCACAGGAGGACATTCGTTCCATTGTGGCTGTGCCAGCTCTTTTTGAAACAGCAATCCAATAAATCCCACACTGCTGCAGTCTTCCTCTTTGCTGTTAGCTGTCCTCACATCAAATCCAATTATGGAAATGTGGTTTAATGAATCAAGATTGATTCCCTTGCAACTGCGTTGAGTCTCACTGTGTCTTGCTAATTCTCCATGGTCTGTCTCAGGATTTGTATTTCACTTTGCCTCTCTAATTTCAACAAATCTGAACACAAAGAACATCTCTGAAATGATAGCGTTGATCTCCTGCAATGCGACTAACAGACTTAAATTCAATGTCCAACTGATCTGAAGCAAATTACATCTCCATAACAAATGTTATGTAAGGGATCAACTGGCCTGATTTGATATATATTTGTTAATTAACATGTTTCTTCTAAAATACTTTACATTGGCCCCGTGCATGGGTGAATATTAGAAGCTGGGGAGAGATGATGAGAATATAAGGACAATGCGGAAAGTTATTTAATTGAGGTAAAACAGATTACTGTTGTTGCAGTTGTTATTGGTAAATCCTCATCTGACAGGTGAGAGTTGTTTAAGGGCCAGCACATCAGAGTTCAGCATGTTCCAATAAGGGGGGGAATGTTAAGAATGGCAAGATAAGGAACCTTGTATGACTAAAGAGGTTATAAATTTGTTCTTTAAACAAAAAGTGGTGGGTGTCTGTAACATGGTGGCAGTGGTGGTAATAGTGGCATTTAAGAGGGTTTTAGATGGGTACATGGAGATGCCAAGAATGGAGCGATATGGATCACGTGCAGGCAGAGGAGATTAGTTTAACTTGGTATCATATATGGCATGGACATTGTGAGCTTAAGGGCCTGTTCTTGTGTTGCACTGTGCCATGTTGCATGTTCTAAGGAAAATAAAATTAGATTAATGTAGTATCACTGTAAAGTGGAGGATGGTGTGTGGTGGGTGTAGATTTGGTGGGCCAAATGGCCTGTAGCCATGCTGTATGACTTTCTGATTCTAAAAGTAAATCCTGAAATCTAGTTGAATAAAGAGTACATGTAGCAAATTTTACAATCCAGAAGGTATCACTTGAGTAAAAATCTAGCAGTTTATCAGTATAAATAAATCTGATGCCAATTAACCTTCAAACCTGTACGTCTTTGGTGTGTGGGAGGAAACCGGAGCACTAGGCTGGAGAAAACCCACATGGTCACAGGGAGAAGGTACAAAGTCCGTACATACAGCATCCATAGTCAGGATTGAACCCAGGTCTCTGGCGCTGTAAAGCAGTAACTCTACCGCTGCACTATTGTGCCACCTTGATAAAATTCTTCCTAAATATAACTCGGCACTTAGGCGCTCCAGCCATCTGCAGTCATGGATTCCACAGTTTCATCACTCTGATTGAAGACATTTATCTTCCTCAGTTGGAAATTGCTTGGCCTAATGCCTGAGATACCCCAGCCATCAGAACATCCTCTCTGTACCTAGTGTGTCCAGCCCTGTCAGAATTTTCAATTGCCTCAACAAGATCACCTTTCATTTTGGAAGTTTGCCTGCATATATGTCTTGAGATTGGAAGCACACGATAATCAGGAGTCATGGGCATACACATTGTAAAGTTAACATCTCAGTGAATGAACATTCCCTATTTTTGCCTACATTAAATGAGGTTAAGATTAGCTGAGGAATTAAGGTTGTACTTACAATATCTTTCATCTACACAACGTATTTGATATAGCATAATGTCATGTGTTGTTTTACAGGAACATTAGCAAACAAAAGCTGATGCAAAGCCGCAAAAGGTCTTAGGGCAGGTGATTAAAAGCTTGGACCAACACATTAGTATTAAAGAAAATCTTAAAAGATGAGAGAGGGGTCAAGAAGAAGTTTAGAGAAGCCATAGCATTGAGCCTTGGTGGTTGAAGGCACAGTTGTTAATAGTATAGTGATTAAAGTCTAGGGCAACCAAAAAGAATTAGAGAAGTAGAGAATTAGAAAAGTAAAGATATCTTAAATAATTATTGCACTGGAGGAGATTATAGAGAATCCTGGCTTCCTGGCCTTCAACCGAGAAGGTTGTTGGCTACAATCTTCCCCCCCCATCAACGAACTGTATACTGCAAGGGCCAGGAAGTGAGCGGGTAAGATCATTTCCGACCCCTATCACCCTGGCCACAAACTCTTTGAAGCACTTCTCTCTGGAAGGCGACTCAGGAATGTCAAAGCCGTCGCAGCCAGAACATAAAAACAGCTTTTTTCCCACAAGCAGTAGCTCTACTCAACAGCCAAAAGTCTGTAGCCTCCTTTTGCTCTGGTATTGTATTTCATTCTTCACATGTTTAAATTATAATGTTTTATTTTTATTTTTTTACTGTATATCATGTTGTTACTTGCGAGCAAAGCACCAAGGCAAATTCCTTGAATGTATACATACTTGGTTAATAAAATTTATTCAATTCAAAATGTCATCACCTCGAATTGGAAAATTACCAAAAATTGAATGTCAGTTAGTAAAAAAACGACACATATTAGTTTCATTAATCCGCCTTTTAAGTGCCAATAAGTGAAAACACTCAAGAGCATCAAGCCATGAATTAATCTTTGAAGTTTCACTAAGTTTGGAGAGGGGGAAGTAAACATCAACAACAAGGATGAACCATTACGATTGATGTGGCAGTTAAGCACCTTCTCTATAATCGGTCAATAAATTCTAAAACAGATCGCGTAAACAATGGTTCACAAAGCTACACAGAGGAATTGCCGGGTAAGAAAGCCATAAACTGCATGCCAGAGAAAATGGATACTGTAATACTGTCCAAGATAGACACAAATTGCTGAAGTAACTCAGCGGTACAGGCAACATCTCTGGAGAGAAGGATCGGGTGATGCTTCGGGTCGAGACCCTTCTTCAGACTGATGTCAGGTGAGTGGGCGGCACACAGCTAAAATGTAGTTGGAGACTGTAAGACTGGGAGGAGAACTGGGAAGGGGGAGGGGATGGAGAGAGAGGGAACGCAAGGGCTACTTGAAGTTAGAGAAATAATAATGTAATCATGTCCATTGCTCAAGAACAGTCCAAAAACTCAGGGAAGCTCAGTACTTTAATATCCCAAATGGAATATCGACTGCTGTCAGTTGGGTGGACTATTTCTGGAAGGCAAACTGTCTGCTTCCTCCAGGCTTATAAGTCAGACATAAAGATCTCCCAACCTACCTGGAACAAGCAGCAAGCCAACTGGCATTGGCAACCTAAGGCATAATTATGCTATTTTGGGTGTATTGATTGCCATAATTAGAAGCATGACCATTACTCTGTTTGATTGGTATATAGAAAATAGCTATTGCTTTTTTAGCTAATGTTATTCTCTTCATATATACAAACTATTCTTTGTTGCTGAATTAAGATTAAAGTGTTTCATTTGTTTGACTGAAATGCTACCGTTATAGTTCTTGAAATCAAGTTGCTCACATCACTTGAATCCAGCTAATAATTCACTGGATTCATGGGGCAGACAACCATGTTTGGAAATCCCAGTACCCAAGATGACAAATGTTCCCCAGTGAAAGAGGAGCAGGTTATATTTCTTCATCGCGACTGGGTGACCTCTCTGATACACAATAGTACATCTTATCCACCATAATACATTATAAAAGTACATCAACCCAATGGCTGCACTTCCTATTGATTGTAGCGTGGACTATGAAAGGTACTGAGAGTTTGCAGGTGTGTCTTAAAATGTCATCAATGTCCGTTTAAAAAGCCATTTACAGATGATGAAATAATTTCCACGTGCTCTATGGCGTCAGGGATGATGCCAGGTTCGACAGTGACCACACCAACACTCACACTAGGGTGAACTAACGCGATGTGTTTTATCTAAAGTGTTATTAAACTCCACGCTGGGCCTCGTTGTCAGGGCACATGTGTGGTGGTGCTGATGATCGGGGGTTGTCCCAGCAGCTCAGTCCTGGTCTCAAAGGAGGTGACGTTGTGATCTCTGGCTTCTCCCTGCAGTTCACCACTGCCTCAAGAGGAGGCGCTGGCAATCTCAGGCTTATCCTGGCAGCTCAGCTTTGGGCTTGAGGAGGACACTAGAAGTCTCAGGCTTATCTTGGCAGCTCAGTCTTTGCCTCTGCACGAGTGCAGTTCCTCACTGTCCATGGGCAGGGAGAGGCACTGACATCTCCAGCTTGCTGCGGCCATTTTCCTTAATAGAGGTGTTGGCTGTCTAGGTCTTCTTCTCAGCAGCCCGGTCTTGACCACACAGAAGCATGGCTGATCTCAGGTTTGTCCCAGTGGCTCATCTTTCACAAACCTACGACGGGGGCATACACCAGGGAGACACTCCCTCTCTCCCTCCTGCTTCTTTTGCCTTTCTCCGGCTTCTTCTGTCACCCTCTCCCTTCACTTCTTTGGCTGGAATGCCTGAGTAAGCTGGCGAGGTTCAGGCGGGCAATCTGAGGTCCGTTAATTGCACCCGGCTGTCAGTTAGTGATAGAGATCAGCGTGGCCTTCAAGGCAGGGGGCGCTGTCGCTGCTCCTAGATTGTCCAAGCTCGAAGCAAAACAATCATTGGGCCCTCTTCTAGCGTCAGGAAACATCCAATCTCGGACCAGCCTGCAGAGTTACTCCAGCACCTTGCGTCCTTTTGTGTATTAACCTGCATCAGCAGTTCTTCGTTTCTACTACTTATACAATGATACTCTATTACCCTGTAATTTCTTACTTGGGTTATAGCAGACAATCAGCAAAAATGGACACCACCACCACCTGCCCCGTGTCCCACGGTCCGTTATAACGAGGGTTTACTGTACAAGCAATACTGTTGTGGGGGGAGAGAAAGAGGACTGTTAGGTCTACACAGGTGAAACAATGAATTGGGGAATGGGAAGAGTGGGGCGGATGCACAGCAAACCCAAGAGACTAATGGATATTTGTTATTTGATATCACACAGGATGGTGGACAGGATTTAAGTTGGTATTTCATTATCTCTGAGATCAGCATTAAGGGCCTGTCCCATTAAAGGGCCTGTCCCATTTTCACCACCTTTTTTACTCATGGACATTTTTCATCTTGTTGAAAAAATGCCCCGACCTACTTGATGCCACGAGTACCTACGACTAGGATCACAACTAAGACCTACCTACGACCTCCTACGACCTACCTATGACCACCTACGACCTCGTGACGACCATGCTGCGAGTATGAGTCAAGGGCAAACTCTGCAGAGGTCGTGAATTAGGTCGTGAAAGTGGGACAGGCCCTTTAGGCGACTTTTTAGGCAAGTGCAGGAGACTCTGCGCTTGCCACATGATCGCCACATGTTCGCTGGTGGACTCTGGTGAGTCTCCTTCATGGTCGCGAGGAGTATCTGCATTCTGGAAACTAGTCGCGGCCAAAGTGTGGTCGCCGCAAATTTTTCAACATATTGAGAAATTTTCTGTGACTAAAAATTGGTCGCCATGGAGAAAATCGATAATCCTGTAGTCGTAGATGCAGTTGTAGTGGGGTCGCCATGTAGTTATGGGTAGTTGAGGTAGTCGTAGGTAGTTTTAGTTAATCGCCTTTGCTGACCGGGCATTTTCATTGGCTCATTGGGGAAAAAAAACGTAAGCACGAGTTTTCAGAACCAAGGATAACCGACTGGTAATGTTACTTGGCTTTGTACCATGTGAATTTTAGACAGCGCTCCCCCAGTTCCCCTGGCCCCCGTCTTTGCGATGTATTTGTGTATGTGTGTGTTCCATTTGACAGTCGCCGTTCCAGTTCCCGGTTTTTCAGCAAGTGCCGTGAGCTGACAGTCGCCGGCAGTCCGTTGAAAAATCGTCTAAGTGGGACAGGCCCTTTATGAGAATTAAATTATGTTATCCTGAGAATCCCCCTTGACAGATGCTTTAGGACAACATTGTTTAAATTCTATTGCAGTGATCCTACATAAGTGTTGCACAGAGAATAACATCATGCTATATAGTCAGATGAGTTGTTAGTGTGGATGGGTTGTTCACTGCAAGGCGTGCCTGGCAAATTTTCTATATTTAGCAAAATGGCCTAGAAATAGTCATCATAATGTTTTGCAATCAATTTTTATTTATGTAACAGTGGCAGATCAGTGTGTGGCCATGAGCAATGTGTGCTCCTTGAAAATCAATGATAATGAAATAAATATATGGAAATGGAAACATGTTGAGTAACTGTTTTAGACACTGTAATTTGAAATAGGGAAAGATGATAGAATTCCAGACAATCTAAGGAAGCTAACTAACATTGGATTAGGTTCAAAGGTTCGAAGGTCTGTTTATTGTCACGTGTACCAATTAAGGTACAGTGAAACTCGAATTACCAGGATTAGGGGCAATATTTCACCAAAATAATAGCAACTGAATAAAAATTGACAGGTGAGAGCAACAAATCCTCAAGATCAAATAATTTGCACTGCAGAGTGCTGAAATAAGTAGGTGGAAATACTGCATGTGGCGTGGTATAATCATCCAAAGCTCTTTTGTTTCAGAAACACTTTATTAAGATTGCAAAATTACATAAATTATTTCACTGATAAAAGAAGTTAAAACAATCCTGGAAACCACAGGATTGTTCCTTGGGGATAACTGGTTGTAGAAATGTTTTTGTGTGGTGTAATAATGTTGTGCATGATGCAAAAGCATTTCATCAAAGTCGTAATTAGTTGTTGTGAGGGGATACTTAAGGGCCTGTCCCACTTGGACAACCTAATCCACAAGTTTAGAAGACCCTAGACGAGTTAAATGTCAAGGTCGTGTTGGCTCGCCGAAGTAAAAGACCTCCTACGACTATGTCTATGACCTCCTACGATTATGTCTACGACCTCCTACGACTATGACCTCCTACGACCCCCCCCTCGACCTCAGTCTTCCACGCCCAAGACCAACTACGACAAGCTACGAGTGGAAAATTATCACATGATAAAATGATGTCATGTTTGCATTTTTTTCTCAAGTAGTTTTCGTAGTTATCGACCTACGACTACCCACGACTACCATCACGACCTACATACGACCTACCTACAAGTAAAAAGTATCGATTTTTTCCATGCCAACCTTTTTTTTAAACTCGTGGACATTTTTTATCAGGCTGGAAAAAACGGCGCGACCTACTTGAGGCCACGAGTACGCGGAGACCACTCACGAGCGTGAGGAAGAGTTATGAAGACCTCCTACGACCTCGTGGTGACCATGCTGCGAGTATGAGTCAAGGGCAAACTCGGCAGAGGTCGCCAATTAGGTTGTGAAAGTGGGACAGGGGCTTTACTAGACAAGTCCTTCTAGTGCGTGACCTGTTTAAACACTGAGCCCTGTGACAAAAAAAATCACATGCAATCCATGCCACTTAGGCTAAGGTTAATAGTGCATATGTTGGGTGCATACGGTAGAGGTGTTCACAATGTAGGTGAAGATTGCTTATGTGTGATGTACGGGACCCACCATGAATTAATCTACAGAGGTAGAGTCACGCACATAGATCGTCCTATGGATTGAACCCTTTGGACCCCATATCAGAGGAAGGATGTGCTGGCGTTGGAGAGGATCCAGAGGAGGTTTACGAGAATAATCTCAGGGATGATTGGGTTAATGTACAAGGAGCATTTGATGGCCCTAGTCCTGCACTCACTGGAGTTTAGGAGGATGTAAACTTCTAAGCTTTACATGGAGAGGATGTTTCCAGTAGTGGGAGAGTCTAGGACCAGAGGGCACAGCCTCAGAATAAAACAACTTACCTTCTGAATGGACATGAGGAGGAATTTCTTTAGCCAGAGAGTGTGGAATTCATTGCCACTGATGACTGTGGAGGTTAAGTCAATGGGTATTTTAAAGCAGAGATTGAGATTCTTGATTAGTAATGGGCCTGTCCCACTTGGCGATTAGGCAACTGCCGGCGACTGTCATTGTCGTAGCAGGTTGCCGAACAACCCACGACAGCACCTATGTCAAGCTACGCTCATTGGCGTCCCACCCACGTTGCTGAATAACTTTCAACACGTTGAAAATTTCGCGGCGACCAGAAAGACGCTACAACTTTTTTGCAACTGAGGAGACTACTCCCGGCGGCCACTGGCGCACATGTAGCGACAAACTGGTCGCCTGTGGTTGCCTAAAAAATCACCCACGTGGGACAGGCCCATCAGGGTGTTGAAGATTACAGGGAGAAGACAAGAGAATGAGATTCAGAGAGAAAAATATATTAGCCATTATCGAATGGCAGAACTGACTCGATGGGCCCAATGGCCTAATTCTGTTTCAATGTCTTATGATACTTATGTGGTTCCAAAGCACCTTGCTCACTGTGAATGTGCATTAGATTTATTAGGATCACGTTGGCTCTCTTCCTGGCATTTCCCTAAAATGCACCATCCTGATCTGCAATCTTTGACCTCATTGTTTAGTTTTGCTACATTGTTACACGATGGTGGAAATATAAAGCAAGGCCTGACGTCACCCACAATAACCTGCTAACTTGCATGAACATGTTGAGGTATGGAACAATTTCTCGCTCCCAAGTTTATTATCAAGGATAGTGTGCATGGACATATTCATATTATAGATATCAAACATGAATTAAGGGTAGATCATGCCTGAATAAATTGAATTTATTTCTTAAAGAAATAACAGAAGCAGTGGAGCTTCAAATAAACTTGAGTATCCTAGTAAACAGACAATTAAAATGTGATTGTCAGATGAAGAAAATTATCACTAATGAGAATAGAATGCTGGATGGATATAAAAAGTCTGTTGTCTTCCGTCTAAATGTAAGGGTCCAGAATACAGGACCAGCCCCACACAACTCCATAAGCCTCCGCGCTTCTAAGTGGGACCGGCCACGCGCGGCCATACGGTGCCCATATGCCTCAGGCGACCACGAGGTCGCGTAATTTGCGAGCCAAGGTCGCGTAAGTGGGACAGGCCCTTAAGGATGGAGTTTGTAACAGGACGTTAGGACTTCAAGGGTTAAATTCCAAAAACGGAATATGCTAAACTAGAGGTGCATTCTGTAGAATTTACAAGGGTGTTTAGTTTGAAGTGCTCAAGTTGTATGTGACAAGTGATAGGGCAGGGAGATACCAATTATTCAGGCACCTTGAAACAGACTGCATAATCAAAATGGTTATTCATTCAGGATTATATTTTGCTCTGAACCATAGATGCACATAAATGGGCAGTACTGTAACAAACCCCTAATGGAATACTACATCGCCTCTGCACACTAAAACCAAAGAAAGATTTCTGGATATGCTTGTGTTTTATTCATCAAACAACTCGTAATTCACTTACTAGTACAGGGAGAAGATGCCGTATAAGTGTTAACTTATAGCCAACACCAGTTATAGGTGATTCATTATAAAAGATAATTGCACCTTAACGAGGTGCAAAATACTCACTGAACAGCTGCTTCTGCCCAAAACAGCTGGCACACATAACTTGCAGGAAGCAGTGGCTTTGTAATTTACAATAATTGTGATGGAAATTGCTTGAAGAATTTGCTGGAATTGAACAATTTCCCAATTTAACGGCGGAAGTTTAAGTAGGGGGGGATTGTAATAATTATTTCACTCTTTTCGACTAAATGCTGAAATGGAGGAGTTTGCACTGAATTAATGAACAAGCCCCACTATGCAAGAACTTCTGATTGCAGAAGTGAATTTACCAGGAAAGCTGATTCTTAAGGGCCTGTCCCACTTACGTGTCTTTGGCACGCAAATTACGCGTCCTCGTGGTCGCGTTGAGCCGAGACGGTCGAGCGAAGGTCAGGCGTGATTACATGCATATGCACAGCTGTCTGGAGCGCGTGATGTCATTTGAAGATGGACACAAAGCTGGAGTAACTCAGCGGGACCGGCAGCATCTCTGGAGAGAAGGAATGGGTGACGTTTCATGTCGAGACTCTTCTTCAGTCTGAAAAGGGTCTTGACCCGAAACGTTGCCTATTGCTTCTCTCCAGAGATGCTGCCGATCCCGCTGAGTTACGCCTGCATTTTGTGTCTATCTTCAATTTTCTTGGCCCCGCTCTGGGAGTAAAAGTGGGGGCGGATCCGGACCGCAACGGCCGTGTGCCCCAGGCCGAGTTCGCCGATCGTTTGCCTGCTTCTGCTGTTGTTGAAGGTGAGACGTTCGGTCGCGCAGGGTTTTGGGCCTGTCCAACTTTGCACGTCAGTTCTGCTACAGACCGTTGGTGCGCAAAGATTTCATTCACTGCAAGAATTTCGGAGCCCCGCGCGATGTCGGGACCGGCCCCGCACATCTCCATACCCCTCCGCGCTTCTAAATGGGACCGGCCCCGCACGGCCATACGGTGCCCGTACGTCTCAAGCGTAATTTGCAAGCCAAGGACGCGTAAGTGGGACGGGCCCTTTAGTATTTTTCAACAAAGCGTGGGCCCAAGTTCTATTCCAGAGATGAATGCATCACTTGGGAGTAACATCCCATTGCGGTACAGAAGGAGAGATGCACTGATGCACATCCCATTTTTCAGATCACATGTTAAGCAATGGCTCTGCTTGCCTTCTCAAAAACATGTAAATGATCGTATGTACTATTTTCAAGTAGAGAGCAGTTGAACTACTATCTACCTCTTGGGTGACCCTCGGAGTATTCTTGATCGGACTTTGCTGGCTTTACCTTACACTAAACGTTATTCCCTTGTAATGTATCTGCATTGTAAATGACTTGATTGCAATCATGTATTGACTTTCTGCTGACTGGATAGCAAGCAACAAAAGCTTTTTACTGTACCTCAGTACACGTAACAATAAATTAATCTGATGCACAGTGCATGTCACATTTGGTGCCTGTCACGTCTCAAAATATGCAGGTACCTGATATCAAAATGATATTTTCTGGAATAAAACCATTTAATATACACATGAATAAATTATATCATCCACTCCCAGTCCTGCCGTGTTCCACAGATTAACCAGTCACTTATTAAAATTGTTTCCACACATTAGATTTGAAACTGCCTCTCATCCTGCACATGCTGTGTCCTCTGGACAAGATGAAACAGCTTGTCATTGTGTATGTCATGCCGTGCATCTAGAATCCTAAAAACAGCAATCATTCCACCTCCAAACCTGCTTATCCCATGCCCAATTTACATAATCATATTACTTAGAAGGAACCATCTGCCTAACAACGATGCTGCTTAAAATATACACTATAATAGTTACAAGAAATAAAATGAAACTATTAAATGCACTGATAAATTAATCTATTTGAATTTTGCATATTTTTATCATTTCCCATTAGATTACTTGTATTTTATGTAGCAGTAAACATATATCGATTTTTGCCTCTTACATATTTACAATTTCTGGAATTGTGAAATGGATCATAAATTACTTTGATCTGAATTTCCTATTTTGTTTAATCTTCCATTGTCTATTATCTTTTGAAGCCAAACCTTGACCTGATTTTATCTCATCTCGATTCGCTTTTCACAGTTGCTGTGTAACTAGCTGAATGTTTCCAGCATTTTTTGTTTTTATATTAGTAATTTCAGGATAGCCATTTCACCTATTTTCCCTGTGCGAAGCATCGGCTCATGTATTCCTTGCTCACAGTCAACCGAATGCCCCTTGTTTGTGAATACATTTTGGATGGGCATCAAATATGTGTTCAATGATTCAATCCTTCCAAATCAAAGCCATTTATATTTTAACCATGAAACGGTTGACTCGTCTGCAAACTGTAAATGGAGGTTCTGATAAAAATCAGTTTCCAATCAGTTTCCTTTCAATATCTTGTTGGCATTTGACTTTCTGCAAATAACCTCTTTTGGCATTGTCCTAATACTCTCTGGGTTTTTAGAGCAGTTGTAAATGTTTCAGACTTTATGACGAGCTATCAGCCCTCTGTCATTTCTTCTTTATTGCGTGCAGTAGATCTCCCATGCAACCATCTAAGCTGGAAATGGTGAATTTTTGATCTTCAACGGCGATCCCCGCACACTAACACTATGCTACACACACTAGGGACAATTTACATTTATAGACAGTCAATTAACCTGCACATCTGTACATCTTTGGAGTGTGGGCAGAAGGCTGTGGAGGCCAAGTCAGTGGATATTTTTAAGTCACAGATATATTTAAGGCACCGATAGATAGATAGATAGATTCTTCATTAGTATCGGTGTCAGAGGTTATGGGGAGAAAGCAGGAAAATGGGGTTAGGAGGGAGAGAGGGATCAGCCATGATTGAATGGTGAAGTAGACTTGATGGGACAAATGACCTAATTCTACTCTTATCTCTTATGATCTGTTATGAAAATGCTGGAGTAACTCAGCGGGACAGGTAGCATCTCTAGGTAGAAGGAATGGGTGATGTTTCGGATCGAGACGCTTCTTCAGACACTTTCAGAGACTTTATCGTGAGAAGACTTTGACCATTAGAATGTTGACCCATTAATACCAATTGACATCTTCACAACACAGTCAGTCAAAGCTGCCTAAATGTCAAGAGTCATAACTCTCACGTTGCCTCTGGAATTGAGCTTTCTGACTAACTTTGGGGTAAGGATGTGTTGAGATCTGGAACTGTGTGATTCTGATAAAACCCGAACTGGCTGTTGGTGGTTCTTGGTTACTTGGTCCTCCAAAATATTCCAACTGGAATTTAAACTAGAGGTGGATTGATTGGTGTGGTTTGATTGCATTGTCGACGTCACTGCCCATTAATCTGCCAATGACTGCTGGCAGAGTAATTAGCCAGACTGTATGTGTCTTGCTTTGTATGATTGGGACATGCCTGGGCAATTTTCCACTTTGGCAGATGGATGTCATTGCTGTAACTGCACTGCAACAGCTTTGCTAATTCTGGAGACCAGGTGTTTAGTACAACACCAGCATGTTATGTGATTCCATTGACTTTGCAATATCCAGTGTTCTTAACTATTTTTCAATATTGCATAGAGTGAAATGAATTGGCTGAAGGCTGGATATCAGCTTCTCTGATATTGGAAGTCTCAGGAGGAAGTTGAGATTGATCACCTATTTAGCACTTCTGGCTGAACATGGTTGTGAATACATCAGTTTTATCTTTAGCAGCCACCTGCTGAGCCTGGTATTACAGTCATAGTCATCCATCACAGAATAAGGCCCTTCAGCCCAGCTTATCCTTGCTGACCAATGCCCCATTCAAGATAGTCCCATGTTCCCATGCCTGACCCCTATCCCTCTAAATCATTGTGTCCATGCACCTGTCCAAACGTCTTTTAAATGTGCTTTCAAGAGAGAGTTAAATTTAGGTCTTAGGGCTAAAGGAATCAAGGAATATTGGGAAAAAGAAGAAATGGGGTACTGATTCTGGATGATCAGCCATGATCATATTGAATGGCGCTGCTGGCTCAAAGAGCCAAATGGCCTACTCCTGCACCTATTTTCTATGTTTCTAAATGTTGTTATTGTATCAGCCTCAACTACGTCATCTGGCAGCTTGTTCCATATACCCACCATACTCTTTTGTATATAAGCTGCCTCTCAGGTTCATATTAAATCTTTACCCTCTCACCTTAAACGTATGCCCTCTAGTTCTTGATTTCCCTCCTCTGAGAGAAAGACTCATTCACCATATCTATTCCTCATGATTTTATACACCTCCATAAGAACATCCCTCAGCCTCAGGTGTTCCAAGGAATAAAGTCCTAGCCTGCCCAACCTCTCCCTATAAACTAGGCCTTTGAGTCCTGGCAACACCCTCATAAATCGTCTCTGCACTCTTTCCAGCCTAATAGCATCTTTCCTATTGTTGGGAGACCAAAACTGAACACAATACACCAAAGGTGGCCTCACCAAAGTATCATACAGCTGTAACATATTGTCCCACCTTCTATAATGATGAAGGCCAACATGCCAAAAGCCTTTTTTATCAATCTATCTAGATGCAGTGCCACTTTCAGGGAACTATGTATTCCTAGATCCCTTTGTTCTACAACACCTCCCTCGGCCCAACTGTTCATAATGAAGGTTCTACTCCGGTTTGACTTCACAAAATGCAATTCCTCACACTTACCTGAATTGAACTCTATTGGCCACTTCTCACCCGCTTGCCCAGTTGATCACGTAAGCCCAGTACTTACGTGGATATCGGAGAAGCAGCAATCAAAGAGAAGCAGGAAGAAAAGCTTATTGGCTGAAACCCATGGGCAAGGTGAGTCAGAGAAGAGTCAGAGGGGAAAAACAGTTTAAAACTGAGGAATTTGATTTGTAAATTGGAAAATCAGGCAATTTATCATCGAATATAAGCAAGGCTGCTCTTGGGGAGCGGCAGTGAGCTTGTGAGGGAAGTGCCTTGTGAGTAAAGTGTGAGTCTTTGGATAGGAAACTACGCAAAAAGCTGGAGAGGACGGGATGACGTGAACACATGACAGGTAAGATGAGGCAGTGTGATGCTTGCAGAATGTGGGAGGCCAGGGACATGGATGGAGCCTCTGGCTGCTACAACTGTGGTAAGTGCGTCCAGGTTCAGCTCCAGAAAGACTGTGTTGGGGCACTGGAGAAGCAACTGGATGACCTCAGGGCCATCCGGGAAAATGCGAGATTCCTGGATAGAACCTATAGTGCAGTAGTCACGCCGAGGATACGGGAAGAGTGAAGGTGTGTGACTGAGAAAAAGGGTGGTAACCGTAGAGTGCAGGAAACCCAGGTGGCTGTGCCTAATGAAAACAGGTACACACTCTTGGGAACTGTCAGGGGAGACGATGTTTCCAGTCCGAGTGGCGGACACGTCGGTGGCTCCAATCCTAGAGATGGGACTCGAGTGGCGAGACCGATGTCGGGCAGGGCCATAGTGGTTGGTGACTCCATTGTCCGAGGTGCGGACAGGACATTCTGTGGAGGCAGGCGAGACGTGAGGATGGTCTGTTGCCTCCCTGGTGCCAGGGTTCAAGATGTCACAGATTGAATTCAGAACATCCTTGAGAGGGAAGGTGAACAGCTGGCAGTAGTTGTGCATGTAGGCACAAACGACATTGGGAAGAAGAGGAAGCAGGTTCTGCAATTTGAGTTCAGAGAGTTAGGAAGAAGACTGAAAAGCACGACTTCTAGGGTGGTTATCTTTGGATTGCTTCCAGTACCTCATGCTAGTGAGGACAGGAACAGGGAGATAGGGGATCTGAATGTGTGGCTGAGGGGCTGGTGCAGGGAGCAAGGATTTAGATTTATAGACCACTGGGATCTCTTCTGGTGTAGGGGTGACCTGTACAAAAGGGGCGGGTTACACCTTAGTTTGAGGGGGATTGATGTTCTGGCAGGTTTGTTAGGGCTACACGTGTGGGTTTAAACAAAATAGTGGGGGGGGGGGGGGGGGGGAGGGATTGACAAATTGGGAGTATAAAGATGGAGTTGAAGGGGAAGTGAGTACAGGAAAAGTTACAAAAGACTCCTGAATTAATGGGAAGGAAAGTTAGAGAAGGGATAAGAGAGTAAGATCAGGGCCAATTACGAGAGGGGAGGTGAATACCGAAGTCAAAGTGCTGTATATGAATGCGCAAAGTATAAGAAATAAAGTGAATGAGCTTGAGGCTCAATCAGAAATTGGCAAATATGATGTGGGAATTACAGAGACATGGCTGCAAGAGGGCCAGGGCTGGGAACTGAATATTCAAGGGTAAACGTTCTATTGAAAAGCAGAGGGGGTGGGGTAGCTCTGTTGGTGAGGAATGAAATTTGGTCCCTTGCAAGGGGTGACATTGAAACAAGAGATGTGGAGTCAGTATGGATAGAACTAAGGAATTGTAAGGGTAAAAAGACCCTAATGGGACGTCTACAGGCCCCCAAACAGTAGTCTGGATATAGAGTACAAGTTGAATCGGGAGTTAAAATTGGCACGTAGTAAAGGTAATGCTATGGCTGTTATGGGAGATTTCAACATGTAGATAGACTGGGAAAATCAGGTTGGTACTGGACCCCAAGAAAGGGAGTTTGTGGAGTGGCTCCGTGATGGATTTTTATAGCAGCTTTTATTGGAGCCTACCAGGGAGAAGGCAATTCTGGATTTAGTGTTCTGTAGTGAACCGGATTTGATAAAGGAACTTGAGGTTAAGGAGCGATTAGGAGGTAGTATGGTCAAGTTTAATCTACAATTTGTGAAGGGTAAATCGGAGGTGTCAGTGTTCCGTTTGAACAATGGGGACTATGGAGCCATGAGGGTGGAGTTGGCCAAAGTTGACTAGAAAGATACCCTCGCAGGGAGGACAGTGAACCCACAATGGCAGGTATTTCTGGGAATAATACAGAAGGTGCAGGATCAGTTCATTCCAAAGAGGAAGAAAGATTCCAAGAGGACTGTGGCTGACAAGGGATGTCAGGGACAGTATAAAAATAAAAGAGAAGCACAAGGTAGCAAAGATGAGCAGGAAGCAAGAGGCTTGGGTAATGTTTAAAGTGCAAAAGAAAATAACTAAAAAGGCAATACGGGGACAAAAGGTGAGGTACATAGGTAAGCTAGCAAAGAATATAAAGGAGGATAGTAAAAGCTTCTTTAAGTATGTGAAGAGGGAACAATTAGTTAAGACCAAAGTTGGACCCTTGAAGACTGAAAAACATGAATTTATTATGGGGAACAAGGAAATGGCAGATGAGTTGAACAGGTACTTTGGATCCATCTTCACTAAGGAGGACACAAATAATCTTCCTGATATACTAGTGGCCAGAGGATGTGGGGTGACAGAGGAACTGAAGAAAATCCACATTAGGCAGGAAATGGTGTTGGGTAGACTGAAGGCTGATAAATCCCCAAGGGCTGATGGTCTGCATCCCAGGGTACTAGAAATTGTGGATGCATTGGTGATAATTTTCCAATGTTCTATAGATTCAGGATCAGTTCCTGTGGATTGGAGGGTAGCTAATGTTATCCCACTTTTTAAGAAAGGCTGGAGAGAGAAAACAGGAAATTATAGACCATTTAGCCTGACATCAGTGGTGGGAAAGATGCTGGCGTCAATTATGAAATCTGAAATAGCGGCACATTTGGATAGCAGTAACAGGATTGGTCCGAGTCAGCATGGGTTTACGAATGGAAAATCATGCTTGACTAATCTTCTGGAATTTTTAGAGGATGTAACTAGGAAAATGGACAATGGAAAGCCAGTGGATGTAGTGTACCTGGACTTTCAGAAAGCATTTGATAAAGTCCCACATTGGAGATTAGTGGGCAAAATTAGGGCACATGGTATTGGGGTTACGGTGCTGACATGGATAAAAAAATTGCAGACTGTAAAAAAAAGTAGGAATTAATGGGTCCCTTTCAGAATGGCAGGCAGTGACCAGTGGGGTACCGCAATGCTTGGTGCTGGGACCACAGCTATTTACAATATATATCAATGATTAAATGAAGGGATTCAAAGTAACATTAGCAAATTTGAAGATGACACAAAGCTGGGTGGCAGTGTGAATTGTGAGGAAGATGCTATGAGAATGTAGGGCGACTTGGACAGTGGGGTGAGTGGGCAGATGCATGGCAGATGCAGTTTAATCTGGATAAAGGTGATGTTATCCACTGGTAGCACAAACAGGAAGGCAGATTACTATCTAAATTGTGTCAAGTTGGGAAAAGGGGAAGTACAACGGGATCTGGGGATCCTTGTTCATCAGTCAATGAACGTAAGCATGCAGGTACAGCAGGCAGTGAAGAAAGCAAATGGCATGTTGGCCTTTATAACAAGAGGAGTTGAGTATAGGAGCAAAGAGGTCCTTCTGTAGTTGTATAGGGCCCTAGTGAGACAACACCTGGAGTATAGTGTGCGGTTTTAGTCCCATAATTTGAGGAAGGGCATTTTTGCTATTGAGGGAGTGCAGCGTTGGTTAAAAGGTTAATTCTCAGGATGGCGGGACTGTCATATGCTGAGAGAATGGAGCGGCTGGGCTTGTATACTCTGGAGTTTAGAAGGATGAGAGGGGACCTTATTGAAACGTATAAGATTATTAAGGGTTTGGACACACTAGAGGCATGAAACATGTTCCCGATGTTGGGGGAGTCCAGAACCTGGGGCCAGTTTAAGAATAAGGGGTAAGCCATTTGGAACGGAGACGAGGAACACTTTTTCTCACAGAGTTTGTGAGTCTGTGGAATTCTCTGCTTCAGAGAGTGGTGGAGGCCGCTTCTCTGGATACTTTCAAGAGTGAGCTAGATAGGGCTCTTAAAGATAACGGAGTCGGGGGATATGGGGAGAAGGCAGGAATGGGGTACTGATTGGGGATGATCGACCATGATCACATTGAATGGCAGTGCTGGCTCGAAGGGCCGAATTGTCTACTCCTGCACCTATTGTCTATCAACATCCTGCTGTAATTCTTGATAACCATCTTTGTTGTCTACGATCCTGACTAATTTGGTGTCATCTGCAAACTAATCAGGCGTTGTACATTTTCATGCAAATGGATGATGTACAGCAAGGGTCCCACGATCGATCCCAGAAGCACAGCATTAGTCAAAGGCTTCCAGTCCAAAGAACAACCTTTCAGTATTACCCTCGGTTTCCTACCATTAGGCCAATTCTGTATCCAATGAGCTAGCTCCCTATGCATAACCTTATGGCAGGTCTTGCTGAAGCCCCTGTAGATTACCACATGTAAGACCTTCTTCTCAACAACCTCTATTGTTGGGGATGTGGCTGTTTTTGGAGCCTCCCCTTCCAATTGGTTGTTTAATTGTCCAACACTATTCATAATTATATGTCAGAACTGTCGGGTTTTAAATTGATTAGTTAATTGACAATGAAAACTTCAAACATCTTATTGTGACATAGGGCCAAAGGTGTGCCAAAGTAAGTCAGATTCAATCACTCCTTGTTTAATTCTTCACATTCCCAGCTTCTCAGTTCAAGCTAATTGGCTGTTGGAGTTGTCTGAACAAAAGGTCTCGGGCAGTCCCTGGAGATCAAGAAAATAAGGTCTTCTTCTTGGGTGGTCCCTGAAGATCAATAATTACTTTCTTCCTCTCTGGTCATGTGGCTTTTGAGGTGACTGATGATGCCACTGCAGGAACTAGTGATTCTTCCACGGAAAGGGCACAGGGTTATTGCTGGGAAGGATGGATGGTCAGTTTGTGCACCGATGCTGCCCTTCCGTTGCTTATGCATGGCTTCTGGGTGTTCCCATGACCTGGATTAAAAGTTTTCAGTATTATCCGTGTTCCTTCCCCACATGGAAAATCCACGGAATGGAATTTCCAAGAAGTAGCTGGAGATCGAGTTAGTTTACAGATACAGCACAGAAATAGGCCCTTCGGCCCACCGTGTCTGCATGGACCAGCGGTCAGCACATTAACACTATCCTACACTAACTAGGGACAATTTACACATACACCAAGCCAATTAATCTACATACCTGTACGTCTTTGGAGTGTGGGAGGAAACTGAAGATCTCTGAGAAAACCCACGCGGTCACGGGGAGAACGTACAAACCATGTACAGACAGCACCCGTAATCGGGATTGAACCCGGGTCTCCGGCGTTGCAAGGCAGCAACTCTATCGCTGCACCACTGTGGCCACCCCAGATATTGCACTGCCCAAATATTGATATTGCATGTTTTCATGGCTTTGAGCACACCCTTGTATTGTATCTTCTGTCTACCTGCTCATCCTTTCATGACAGATCTTGAAGCGAGGATCTGGTTGAGCAAATGAGCGACATGCCCTTTGGAATAGTCTTTCAATTGCTAGGCACGTTATCTTTAGAGAGGATGCTTCAGGGAAGGGAGGGATTTCTGTTATCCCATCGGCCTTTGATATAGACACGGCATGACATATTTTGTCTCACAGCTACATGGAGGGTGACATGCTTCCAATTAGAAATATGCTTGTACTTTCAGACACTTGCTAGGTTGAGATAGTGCCCCAAAACTGACAATGCTCAGTGAAATTAAAGATCAATATATCAGATAATACTATATCGTTATTAAAAATGTCCCCTTAGCAAACATCTGCACTGAAGATCTACTGGAGTTTTAATTAAAACATCTAATTTCCCCAAGTAATACCTTTAAAGGAACGTGGAAACAATTCCAAAGTTTAATACAATGGTAATCAAACTATATCCTGTTATGATGAATGTTTGCAATGTGATGGTCATGTTGAAAAATAATTCAATAAAATCCAGAAGCAAATATGTCCCTTTTAAAACATATGTAAGACTTTTAAATATCGGACATAAAATTCTATTCAAATATTCCTTGCCTATACTTGGCTACATTATTTTATAAAAACATCAAGAGATGTATATTCATGTAAATCCACGTTCTTCTCAAAATGAACTGGATTATCCCAGCGAGAAATAATCCTTCTAAGATAAAAAGCGGATACATAGTAAGATATATCTACACATGAGTTTTGCACAGTAATGAGATGAAAGAAGGATTAGCAATTCATGAATTATCAGATTATGTGAATTTAGATCATCTTGGTAAACGGACATCGTGACACACTCAGTGTTTCAGTATTTCAGATGATGCCTGTATCTGCACACAGGCCTTCTATTTTAATTCTAAATATTATATTTAATATTTTTGTTTATTTAAATTTATAGACTGGGTAGATTTCATAGCACTTCCTCTGGGATAATATGGCCTAACAGCTGCCGATTGCTATAAGAAAACGCTGAAATATATAATAAATTAAGAGATTTCATTTGATAATCTGTAACATTCCAGGATTGTAAATTGGTGTTTCAGTTTAATGAGCGCTACCATTTATCTCCCCAACATAAGTTACTTTTAATCAAATAGATTGATCACTCTCTAGAATTTTAGTTCACATTGTAACTAATATACAAATCCACCACTGATTTTTTGGCACCTTTGGTTCCAGAACCTTACCGGGTTATCTGTTTTGCAGGACAATAAAGGGCATGTAATAATGATACAATGCACCTTTGATAAACTAATTATTATATTTTCAGGTAGCTAGTGCATAATTAACACGTCCATTCTTAAAATAGGCTATTTAACGTCTTGATTAAAATAATGGATAAAGAATATTGTATTGGAATGCTGAACTTCTGATCATTAATACTGGAAACTACGAGTTTTAATCGTAAAGGGAGAAAATCAGTTTGTGTCACAAATGAAGAAGTTGCTAGAAATAATCATTAGGCATTATCAACACCAAACTCTCAAACTGTCTTCCTTTCACATTAGATCTGAATGCTGCAAGGATTTTACAATGCTGTTTTCAGATTTCCAGGATTGTCATTTTTATTTAATTAATGGTGACTTAATTAAAAATTTAGTTTAAATAAAATGATATAAATTATCGCAAAGAGTTGGAATTAAAAATGTATTTCAAACTGTGGTGGTGTGAAATTAGAGTTCAGTAGCTATAAAGACATTGAGGAGAAAATACCCCCGATATTCCAGCATCTCTATCAACTCAAACTAAACAATGTATTTTCTATTTTACTATTTAACATTGGCAAAATAAATCTCTTTAGTAAAGATTTATGATTACATACAGGCAGGTAAACATCCTTAACTGGGCTGTGAATAATGCAGAGAAATATAATTACCAATGAACAACATTTTATTGAGCATAATCAACAGGACACACATTTAAATCAAAATTTTCTCAACATGATAAATCAAAATTTAAAAAAATCCCTTTTCACACTACACTAAATACTTTAATATTATCTCCTTGATTGGTATAGCTTGCTAAAATCTTGTGATGGAATCTTGTAACTAATGATGGAAACCTAATCTTGGAATTATGAGCCCAGAAATTCAATGCAATGCTGCTCTAAAGTGCATCTGGATTGAACTGAGAGTACAATCACTAACTGTGATTTTATAATGAACATAGAGCATATTGATATTTTGGATTGTGCAATTCCATGTGTGACATGCATACACATATATGTTATATGGCACACAGCTAATAAATCTCCCTTTTATATTATCTGTTTAAAGAAACCAATTCCAGCCTCTCCTGCTGCTCTATGACCATAAGATGTGACTGCAAACAGCTGCAAAGCATGAACTATTTGTACAAAGTACCTAAATGCTTTTTCATCAATGTACTATTCAACAGCAATTTATATCATGCATGATGCAACAAGATGTATTGACATCAATCAGCGTGCACTGCCCATTTGATCCACAGCTGCCACGTTGAAGAACAATGCTGCAACAAAGAAACGGTGCAAGCTATGAACAAGAAAACAGACGATAATACTGAGAATCAGGGCTACTCCTGCACTACTTAAAGGATTACACTTTATCTCATCATATTTGGGCAAGTCTCTTAGATGAATCTTCTGGTGTCTTCTCTGAGCTCAATTATGCGCCACAGCAAATCATTATTCATTTTTTAGGAGGATCTGAAAGGTTCCACTCCAAATCTTTTACCATTGCCACCGCCATCTCCCAGAAACTGATGAAGAAGAGGCATGCCCACTCTTATTTCTTTTTTCTTGGCATTCTTCACCCTCGGAATTAATGCACATCTCCTCAAATAACATATTAAATGCACAGTGGCAAAGAAACCCCCAAAATCGCGCCAGTTTGCAGCACAAAGCCTTACAGTGCATTCAGAAAGTATGCACTTTTTCCACATTTTGTTACATTACAGCCTTATTCTAAAATTGATTACATTTTTTTTCTATCAGCAATCTACACACAATACGCCATAATAAAAAAGCGAAAACAGGTGTCTAGAAATTTTTGCAAAGTAATTAAAAATAAATAACTGAAATATCACATTTACATAAGTTTTCAGACCCTTTACTCTGTACTTTGTTGAGGCACCTTTGGCAGCGATTACAGCCTCAAGTCTTCTTTGGTATAATGCTACAACCTTGGCACACCTGTATTTGGGTAATTTCTCCCATTCTTCTCTGCAGATCTTCTCAAGCTCTATCAGGTTGGATGGGGAGTGTCGATGCACAGCTATTTTTAGGTCCCTTTAAAGATGTTCGATCGGGTTCAAGTCCAGGCTCTGGCTGGGCCACTCAAAGACATTCACAGACTTGTCATGAAGCCACTCCTGCGTTGTCTTGGCTGTGTGCTTAGGGTCGTTGTCTTATTGGAAGGTGAACCTCCGCCCCAGTCTGAGGTCCAGGACGGTCTAGAACAGGTTTTCATCAGGGATCTCTCTGTACTTTGCTCCTTTCATCTTGAATTGAATTGAATTGAATTGAATACCTTTATTGCCATTCAGACTTTTCGGTCTGAACGAAATTTCGTGCCTGCAGTCATACATATATAAAAAAACAACAATACAATACCATACAATAAACACAAAATTAACATCCACCACAGTGAGTTCACCAAACACCTCCTCACTGTGGTGGAAGGCAAAAGTCTTAGGGTCTCAGTCATTTTCTCCCCTCCTTATTCTCCCTCTGCGCTGGGGGGATCCAGGCCGCCGCCACCGCTGACGCCGGAACGCCGGAACACCGCCACAGGGCCCGCCGCCGGAACGCCGCTGGAGCACCGCAGCTCCCGACACCCAAGCTGCCGCTGGAGCACCGCAGCTCCCGACACCCAAGCTGCCGCTGGGGCACCGCAGCTCCTGAAACCCAGGTCGCAGCTGGAGCACCGCAGCTCCCGACACCCAAGCTGCCGCTGGAGCACCGCAGCTCCCGACACCCAAGCTGCCGCTGGAGCACCGCAGCTCCCGACATCCAAGCCGCCGCTGGAGCACCGCAGCTCCCGACACCCAAGCTGCCGCTGGAGCACCGCAGCTCCCGACACCCAAGCTGCCACTGGAGCACCGCAGCTCCCGACATCCAAGCTGCCGCTGGAGCACCGCAGCTCCCGACATCCAAGCCGCCGCTGGAGCACCGCAGCTCCCGACACCCAGGCCGCCGCTAGAGCACCGCAGCTCCCGACACCCAGGCCGCCGCTGGAGCACCGCAGCTCAGAGGGAGCCAGGCCGCCGCTGGAGCTCCGAAAGCTGTGCTCCCGCCGTTGGAAGCTGGAAGGCCGTCACCAGGGCCTCAGCACAGACGGAGACGGTGTCGGGGGACACGACAGGAAAAGTCGCATCCCCCCGAAGGGAGAGACTAAAACCCCGTTTCTCCCACCCTCCCCACACACATACACAACCCGACAAACCAAAAATAAACGCCAAAAACAGGGACGAGGACAAAAATAAAATAAAGACAGACGGACTGCAGGTGAGCCGCAGCTGACAAGCAGCGCCGCCACTCTTTCCCTCGATCCTGACTAGTCTCCCAGTTTCTGCTGCAGAAAAACATCCCCACAGCATGATGCTGCCACCACCATGCTTCACCGTAGGTATGGTATTGGCCAGGTGATGAGCGGTGCCTGGTTTCCTCCAGATGTGACGCTTGGAATTCAGGCCAATGAGTTCAATCTTGGTTTCATCAGTCCAGAGAATCTTGTTTCTCATGCCTTTTGGCAAACTCCAAGTGAGCTGTCATGTGCCTTTTACAGAGGAGTGGCTTCCGCTCTACCATAAAGGCCTGATTGGTGGAGTGCGGCAGACATAGTTGTCCTTCTGGAAGGTTCTCTCATCTCCACAGAGGAACTCTGAAGCACTGTCAGAGTGACCATCGGGTTCTTGGCACCTCCCTAACCAAAGCCCTTCCCCCCCGATTGCTCAGTTTGCATTGACGGCCAGCTCTATGAAGAGTCTTGGTGGTTCCAAAGTTCTTCCATTTAAGAATGACGGAGGCCACTGTGTTCTTTGGGATTTGCAATGCAATCTCGACACAATCCTGTCTCGGAGGTCCATGGACAATTCCTTTTGTCTTCATGGCTTGGTTTTTGCTCTGATATGCACTGTCAACTATGGGACCTTATATAGACAGGTGTCCAATCAATTTAAATTACCGCTGGTGGACCCCAATAAAGTTGTAGAAACATCTCGAGGATAATCAATAGAAACAGGATGAACCTAAGCTCAATTTTGAGTGTCATAGCAATACTTGTGTAAATGTGATATTTCAGTTATTTCTTTTAAATTACTTTGCAAGATTTTCTATACACCTGTTTTTGCTTCTTCCTTCTGGGGTATTGTGTGCCGATTGATGATAAAAATATGAATTTAATCCATTTTAAAATAAGGCTTTAACGTAACAAAAAGTGGAAAAAGTGAAGAGGTCTGAGTACTTTCTGAATGCACTAAGAGCATGCCAGTGAAAATGTCTTCTTCTCCAAAGAATCAATCTCTGGTTGCTTTATGACTACAAGATTTGACTGTGAGCATCCACCATGTATGTACTAATGAACTATCTGCAATAAAAGCCAAAATATTTAAATTAATTTGCAAACTCAACTGCAATAACAAAATAGAATACAGAACAGTACAGCACAGCAACACATCCTTGGGTTCACAATGTCCATGCAGAACATGATGCCAAGATGCACTGATCTCCTCTGACTACATGTGATCCAGTATCCCTCCATCCATGCACATCCATGTGCCTATTAATTGCCACCACCGTATCGCCCTCCACCACCACTCCTGGCAGTGTGTTCCAGGCACCCACCTCTCTCTAAATGCATATCTCCTTTAAACCTTGCCTGTCTCAACTTAAAGCTATTTAGTCCTTTACATTTCCGTCTTGGGGGGGGGGGGGGGGGGGGGGGGAAGATTCTGCCTGGCTACCCTATCTATGCCTCGCATTAATTTATAAACTTCTATCAAGTCTCCCCTCAGCCTCTGACCTTCCAGAGAAAACAACCAAGTTTGTCCAACCTCTCCTTGTCACAAGTCGCACTAACCTCCATATATATGTATAAAGATATACAGTGGCTTGCAAAAGTTTTTATACCCCTTGAACTTTTCCACATTTTGTCACGTTACAACCACAAACGTAAATGTATTTTATTGGGATTTTATGTGATAGACCAACACAAAGTGGTGCATAATTGTAAAGTGGAAGGAAAATGATACATGGTTTCCAAATTATATTACAAATAAAAAACTGAAAAGTGTTGCGTGCAAAAATATTCTGCCCCCCTGAGTCAATACTTTGTAGAACCACCTTTTGCTGCAATTACAGCTGCAAGTCTTTTGGGATATGTCTCTACCAGCTTTGCACATCTGGAGACTGAAATGTTTGCCCATTCTTATTTGCAAAATAGCTCTAGCTCAGTCAGATTGGATGGAGAGCACCTGTGAACAGTAATTTTCAAGTCTTGCCAGAGATTCTCAATTGGATTTCGGTCTGGGTTTTGACTGGGCCATTCTAACACATGAATATGCTTTGATCTAAACCATTCCATTGTAGCTCTAGTTGTATGTTTAGGGTCGTTGTCCTGCTGGAAGGTGAACCTCCGCCCCAGTCTCAAGTCTTTTGCAGACTAACAGGTTTTCTTCCAAGATTGCCCTGTATTTGGCTCCATCCATCTTCCCATCAACTCTGACCGGCTTCCCTGTCCCTGCTGAAGAAAAGCATCCCCACAGCATAATGCTGTCACCACCATGTTTCACAGTGGGGATGGTGTGTTCAAGGTGATGTGCAGTGTTAGTTTTCCACCACACATAGCATTTTGCATTTAGGCCAAAAACTTCAATTTTGGTCTCATCAGACCAGAGCACCTTCCTCCACATGTTTACTGTGTCCCCCACATGGCTTGTGGCAAACTGCAAACGGGCCTTCTTATGGCTTTGTTTCAACAATGGCTTTCTTCTTGCCACTCTTCCATAAAGGCCCAATTTGTGGAGTGCACGGCTAATAGTTGTCCTGTGGACAGATTCTGCCACCTGAGCTGTGGATCTCTGCAGCTCCTCCAGAGTTACCATGGGCCTCTTGGCTGCTTCTCTGATCAATGCTCTCCTTGCCTGGCCTGTCAGTTTAGATGGACGGCCATGTTTTGGTAGGTTTGCAGTTGTGCCATACTCTTTCCATTTTTGGATGATGGATTGAACAGTGCTCCGTGAGATGTTCAAAGCTTGGAATATTTTTTAATAACCTACACTGCTTTAAACTTCTCCACAACCTTATCCCTGGCCTCTGGTGTGTTCCTTGGGCTTCATGATGCTGTTTGTTCACTAATGTTCTCTAACAAACCTCTGAGGCCTTCACAGAACAGCTGTATTTATACTGAGATTAGATTACACACAAGTGGACTCTATTTACTAATTAGGTGACTTCTGAAGGCAATTGGTTGCACTGGATTTTATTTAGGGGTATCAGAGTAAAGGGGGCTGAATACTTTTGCACGCCACACTTTTCAGTTTTTTATTTGCAATAAAGTTTGAAAACCATATATCATTTTCCTTCCACTTCACAAGTATGCACCACTTTGTGTTGGTCCATCACATAAAATCCCAATAAAATACAATTTACGTTTGTGGTTGTAACGTGACAAAATGTGGAAAAGTTCAAGGGGTATGAAAACTTTTGCAAGCTACTGTATATTGTTGCAATACTCCCTGAAGCAATTGCTACTATTTCTTACACTTCAAAGTTGCATAAATGTAATTTCAATTAAAAAAATGAACAATATTCTAAAATGCTGTACATCACATTTATCATTACACTAATTTCTAATTCCCTATGTTTAAGTGTATTTTTAACTATGCTTTAAGTCATTATTCTTTTTTCAAAATTGTTTAACATCATTTAACCCTACAAACCATGCATGCCTCAATCGATGGCACCTAGCCTTCACGCAAATCACCCTGGGGATGAATTGCTTCAAAATAAAAAATGGAAAATGTCAATATTTTTAATTGGTTAATAACCTGCAAAACTAATTTTCTGCTGAGAAATCCTGGAATTCTGGCTAACACTTTTCGATGATTTTGTTGCAGAATTAACTATTGGTGTTTAACTTTCTGTTTGAAATGAAACATACTGACCTAGAATTCCACAATATACTTCCACACACACAGCTGTTCAGCAAATCTGTAATATGCCATTTCTTTTGAATTATGTTTATCTTTTTACTTTATTTTCAGATTTAAAGAAAGATGACTTGTATTTACATAACGTCTTTCATGTTCCCAACACCATTTGAAGTATTTTGAAATGCAGTCTTTTAAAGTAGGGAAATGGGAAGCCAAATTGTATGCAGCAAACCCACTCAAATGGCAATATATTAAATATCTGGAAACTATTTTACTTCAGAATTGAGCAGTTCACTTACGTCAATTCATACCAGAGCAGCCTAGATTTGGTGATCCCCCCCCCCCCCCCCAGCTAATACCATCTCGTATGTAAAACAATACAAATTAAAAGTTAAATATTGTTTTTATTTTGCAATTTTTGTCACTTAGAAGCACAATTCACTTCAGGGCTCCAGCATTTAAAGTGCAGTCTGAAGTTATTCACATCATTATGAAAATGTGAATGCTGATTTTTTGGCTTAAATAACACACAGAGACCTTGCCATATTTCCTTATGACATAGGAGACCATTCAGTCCATCATGCCCATGCTGACTCTTACATCAATCCTATCAACCCTTATGCTCTCTCACATGCCCAACAAATCCCCGTCCAGCTACAGTAGGGGTTATTTGTAACAGACAAAATAATTAACTTGTCAGGTGGAAACCAGAACACCTGGAGAATGCCCACACATACATTGGAAAAACATGTAAATGTTACAAAGGCAGAATCAGAAGTTTAGATCGAGCCAGGTCAGCTGGAGCTATGAGAGTTCATCTCTATCTGCTGCACCACTATGCCACCTAATATCTCAATGCACACACCTCATTGGAATTGAAGAATAGACCTCAACATCCTTAAGGAGGACATGGAAAGAGGTTGGCACTGAGATGTCCTCAACAAGTGACTCATCCAGAACAATGAATATTGCTTTCTCTATTTCCAAACACCAGACACAAAAATGAAGAAAGATCATTCTGTCAGTCAGGAAGGGAACACCCACTTACTCAAAAAGCCAATGAGTCTAAAGAGAGGACATCTTCCCAAAAGGTTGCTTTATGAACTTAATCAACTGTCTCTCTCTTTCATTGCAATGAGACATACTGCCTGCATGCATCTGCAGGTGTGATGGCCAGTCCTACAAAGATCCCCATTCACCCAGCATCGGCATGTTCTTTTTTGCAGATCATTGTAAGATCTCTGAAGCGATCCAAAGACCCAAGACCTACCACTCTTCCACAATGCTGCAGTGAAAAACAAACAAGATATGTGACATACACAAACACTGCTGGAATATTTCAGAGGCTAGGAAGTTATGACTACATTAATCTTGTCCTCCATGGTGGAGCAGTACAGATGTGGATCTGTGCCTGCAAGAGGTCGCAGACCTTTGGCAATACTGACTAAAAAAACCTTCCTTTCTGAGGCTTGTTTCTTCAGAGATGTTGTGTTATAAAAGTGTCGCCTTGGACATTCTTGATGGTGTGATCACTAGAAATTATTTATTCCTACCTCCCTGTTGTCCACTTTTCTTTGATGCCGTTTCTACAGTGCCAACATGCAGCTGACCTTCCAAGGACCACTATTTAAGCATCCAAAAGGAATGCAGTAATGGCATTGCACCGTATAAACTGTGGCAAAAATATTTATCAAATAGACGGCAGAGTTAGCAGTCAGCATGCAGGGTATTTTGCAGAAGAATTTCATTATTCTGTTTTGGGACTTAGGACAATCAAACACTCTTGACTAATTGTGTAAATTGTGCGAGTAACCCTCTGAATGTTGCTGCTATTTATTTCAAGGAGCACAAAGGAGAAAGGTTTCAATTAATAGTGAGCAATGATTGACCTGGTGGAGAAATGTGACCCAGTTTCTTTTGGAAATGCACCAAGCATGTGTAGCATGCAGATTTTATTATGTATTTTGCATGCAACCAATGGACGACATGCATATTTGAACATCTTGTCCGTAAATACTTACTCTAATTTCAGATCACATCATTGCAATCCAATTGTCCATTGATCAGTCTGGAAATTAAAGAGTACTTCTGGTTTTCTTCATTTCATTTGATAGAATCTGTAATGAGTTAGCATTTCTGCAGTGCAGAAATACAATGCCATCCCAGATTTTGTTCTTGTTCCCTGATGTCAGACATGGAACCAAATACTTGATTTTTGTGTCAGGCTATTTATTGTTAAAGTGTCCTGAATATAAAATTAACTTACAAACTGAATTTGAAATGAAATAATATTTTCAAAATATCAATAGCCCACAACAGTTAGTCTCAGAATAGAATGTTTACTTTTGATTTTTTTTTCATTTTTTACTCTGCTTCTACATATTCTCCTTTCTCCTTTTTTCCCAATTTCATCCCTTCCATTGCTTTGGTATTTTGTGTTGGTGATAACATTCACAAACCACTAACAGCACCCTGATGTGCCGATAAATTGTCTGTATTCATTTGTGATCTGAGAGAGCAAGTACTATATCACCCCAAGTCACGAGTCTAACAATATTTCAACTCTACAAACACAAATTGGCACTTTATCCTTGTAAAAATGAGGACGTCAGTAAGTAAACCTCTGCATTGGAAAGGTAAAATAGAATTGTCTTGTTGTGATAGTCAATTAGCAGTAGCCAGGCAACTGGGATTAGTTAATAATCCCTTAAAATCTATTTATCCAAATCCCAAAACAAGAATCAACCCAATCACCATGCTTGCATACTTAAAATACAATAAACATGTTGCTTGGGGATGTAACCTGTATCACCTGGCTTAGTCAAAGTAAGGTGGAACTGAAGGTTGCATTACTTCGAGCAAATCAAACCCATCGGGGGGTCTGCAGTAAGATGTGCAAGTAATTCGTCCTCACAAATTATTGATTTGTCAACACAGACGAGACCATGTAAAAAGATAGCTTAGGTAAGAGATGTGAGCTATCCATAACTAACATGGATTATATTTTTTTGCTACCAATTCCTACTGGAATTACATTTACAATTCAAAGGCTGAAATGCTGAAGTTAAACTGACTTGGATAAGAGCATTTGGTACTGCTGAAATTGTTCAGTCTTTAGTTATCAAAAGCCTACATAACCATGGCCTGAAAGGGGGAACTTGTAATTGCATCCCTCTCACAGTAAATATTTTCATTTTCTTTGCCATATGTTTCAGTAGAAGTAAGATTCTTGATATCTTCCAATGAGTTGCTTACCTCTTGCTTCTTCTCAAGAGCAGAAATTTGCAATGGGATGGAATAGTTCCACTATACCCACATGGATGTAGCAATGAATAACATGATACTGGTGGGACTAGGCAGTCCACTCTGTTAGTTCTTACCATAAATATTACTTGCTTCACCATTTGTATACCATGTTTGCACTGTATGAGGGGAACGAGGGATGGGAGGATAATGGAGGTGTTTGTAGATGTTACCTAAAATTGGAGAATTCAACTTTCATACCGCTGGGTCGTAAGCTACCCAAGCGAATTATGAGGTTGTGTTCCTCCAGTTTGTGTGTGCCATATCTCTGACAGTGAAGGAGGCCCAGGATAGAAAGGTCCGTGTGGGAATGGGAAGAGGAGTTAAAGTGATTAACAACCAGATTTAATAGGCCTTGGTGGACCAAGCGTAAGTGCTCAGAAGACAGTCACAGACTCGACCGGTTAAATTAATTGGTTAAATTAAGCATTGGAATAGGGTTGAAGTCATCCTGTGAGTCCCTGATGTGGAAGTTGCATTGAGGTTGCAAGGGTGATTTGCAACCTGAATTACTTTGCTGAATTCGAAAACTCATATAATTTGGCTAGGAAATAGCCACAGACACAATTTAGTACAGGTCAAATAGATTTTCCATGCGACTGAATTTCCAGGTACAGATCGACTACAAAGTACTTAAAAAAGTTTTGGTAATGGCAGAACAGGAGTGATGCAAATTAGGACATTCAGGAGGATGTTGCTAGTGTGTGTAGAATTTTAATTATAAATAGAAATTGGCTAGGGCATGGTTGTTGTTTAGAATTAAGAAAGAAAGTTGATATGAAATTTAATCATGATATGTAAAATTATGAAAGATTGGACAGAGTGATTAATTTCTTTTTGCGCAAAAGTAAAATAGGGGACATAAATTTTAAGAAATTATTAGGAGACCTAGCTTCCATCAAACTAGTGTTCTGGAACTGATTGCGTTACATAGTAGTTAAGCAAAAATCTACAACACATTTAACATGTAAGTGGATAAACACTCAAGACCAGGCTGGGAGCTGGAACATGGAAAAAGGTCAAATAGCTCTTTCTCCCCCCCCCCCCCCCCCCCCATTCAGGGACAAATGGACTCCTTTTGTACTGCAAATTTCAATAGCCATAGGATTGCAATTACTGGGTTCCAAAAATACTTTATATGCACCTAAGGATACCAATGTTAAAGAAATAAGGGGGAAATGGGCGGCACAGGATCATGATAATACAGAGATTGAAGATGACAAAATATTCCGATGTGACCAAGTTTAATGGTTTCCAGACATTTAATGCTCAGGCCTCCACTAAATAGCATGGTATACCTGAGAGAGGTATCAAGGTGAGGTGGGCAAGTGGCAGGGTTTGTCATTGGAGGCATTAACAAAGACCTTCCTGTCTGAAAAAAAGTAGGTTATCACTTCCAACATTTCCAGTACAGAAATGTACACACCTCGCATTACAGGAATTTAGTGATTTCCTACATTTCTTTACTCATTGGAATGAATGGACATATGGGTTGGGTTCTCAAATTCCTGTCTTGCCTTCCTGGATCAAAACGATCTGCAACAGAAGTATTGAACTTGTATTTCGCTGATCTACATATTTAAAAAAAATCTTATCAGTTTATTTCTACACATTTAGTTTTAAAATTACAAACGAGTTTTATTTGTATTATTGCTGCCATCTATTTTAAGATTAACCAAGTCACGACACTTTGCAAATGTCCAATTTTTATACAAATTGTAACAAAAATGTCTGGTGGTCTAATTTGCTGCCTGAAAGTAATATTTCCTTGCAAAACTACAGTTTCAAGATCCCAGCTTCATTAAATAGCACAGACTTCCAACAGAATTTTTTTGAAATACCAATCAAGTAGCAGTTACAGTTGAGTTCTTAAAATTCAGCAATCGCCAGATTGAATCTTGCACCCTTTGACCTAGAAGCTTGGCAACGTCTATGTGAATCTCCTCTGCTACTTCTTGTGCTATATTGCATTTCCGAGTAGTGTGATGACTAGAAATAGTACTCCGGTTGTAGCCTAACTAGGGTTTTATTCAGTCTTACTTCAACTTCACTGCAATGACATTAAAGTTGTGGAGACACAAGGAACAGCTGATGTTGAAATAATTGCACAACACAAAGTGCTGGTCAATTCAATGAGTCAGACAGCATCTGTAGGCAGCATCTGTGCAAGGAATGGTTAGGCGAAGTTTCAGGTCTGGACTTCCTTCAGATTAATAATAGTAAGAGGGGGAGGGGGGAGATGGAAAAGAGAGGGGGCTGGCAAAGGGTAGATCGATATATGTGATGGAATTTTGATTGGCAGTTGGGTAGATAAAGATAAAAAGGAAACAAACAGGAGTCAGATAATGAGAGGAGTAAAATGTAAAACCAGAGGGAGGGATATAGGTGGAAGGGGACAGGGGGAGGGAGGATTAAAAAGGGAAATGAGGGATTTGTGGATGGAAAATGAGTGTACAAAGGAGGGGAATGAAGCAGGGCACCCCCAGTTTGCATGTGGCCTCACTCTGGCAACGGAGGAGGCACTGGGCAGAAAGAATATGGGAAGGGGAGTTAAAATGGTTGGCAACCAGGAGATCCAGTAGGCCTTGGCAGATCGATTGTAAGTGTTCAGCGAAACGTTCCCCGAGTCTACGCTTGGTCTCACCGATGTACAGGAGGCCACATCGGGAACACTGGACGCAATAGATGAGGTTAGAGGAGGTGCACGTGAACCTCTGTCTCGCCTGGAAGGACTGCTGGTGTCCCTGGAAGGAGGATAGGGAGGAGGTAGAGGGTCAGATGTTCCATCTTCTGCGGTCGCTAGGGAAAGTGCCTGGGGAGGGAGTGGTTTGGGTGGGAAGGGATGAGTGAACCAAGGAGTTGCAGAGGGAGTGGGAAGTGGAAAGGGATAGATATGGGAAGATGTTACATAATACTGGTTAAACCACTGGAAGTCCGAGCCTACTATTTGGCCTGATCCTCATGGGGTAGCCCTACTATATTAAGTTTGGGTCAGTTCGTGTCTACATTCTGAAAAATATTTGGTTTTATGTTGCATTGTGTCATGCTTTGCCTGCCAAATCAGTACTTGATTCTGATCAGTATGATTCAGTGGCATGGGGTGGTGGCGATGTTAGCTAAACAGTCAGTGAGAAGGCAGATGAAGGACGGCACAGGTTGACAGGATATATTCCAGATGATAAATTTTGTGTTTGTGTTGGTATTCACGCCAGGTCAGGGACTGGATTGGGTGGGCTATTTTCAACGGATTGGCTTTGAGTTTGCCAGGTGGTGACATGATGGGTATTATCTGAAACAACGGCTCTTTACCAGGCCTGCTCTAATTGCAGACTCTTGTCACGAAAAGTTATGTGATCAACATAAAACCTTTCTGAATTAACTTTGCAGCAAAGCTGCAGCTTACCTCCATACAGCTTCCTACCAGACATCAGCTAATATACAGGACAAATACGAAAATGTTCAATATTCAGACATTAAATCACATAGGTTCTGCAGCGATAGCACTGCTTATATTTTCCCAGTGGCTTGAGAACTTGATTTTGGTATTGCAGCTCTCAGAAGCATACAGAAGGGCAAAGAATATGCTACTAGTATATAATATAATGTATTATACTGCCCAGTGGACCTTGAGCTTGGAATGAGTTCTTGATCTACAAATATAGAAAGGAAAAGGCTTAGATGTGTAGAGTTGGCAGCAGATGTTGAGCAGCGAGCATGGGGTGCAACAGACCGTCCTGTAGAGGTGGGTTGTAGAGGTTTCATAGTGTGGGTTGGTTTGGGTTGATCTGTTCTGATCTGGGATGCCAGAACCAACTGTTGAGTCCTTCCAGGTCCGACAGAGGTTCGCCTGCACCTCCTCCAACCTCATCTACTGCATGCGTTGCTCCAGATGCCAGCTGATCTATATCGGTGAGACCAAGCGGAGGCTTGGCGATCGTTTCGCCGAACACCTCCGCTCGGTCCGCAATAACCAACCTGACCTCCCGGTGGCTCAGCACTTCAACTCCCCCTCCCATTCCGTATCCGACCTCTCGGTCCTGGGCCTCCTCCACGGCCAGAGTGAGTAACATCGCAAGTTGGAGGAACAGATAATTTTATATTCCGCTTGGGGAGTCTGCATCCTCTGGGCTTAAACATTGAATTTTCTCAATTCTGTTAACCCTTGCTGCCTCCTCCCCTTCCCACCTCTCCCTCAGCCCCCGGGCCCTGGCATTCCCTCTATCTCTATCTCTCCCCCACCCAAGTCGCACTAGCTTCTCATTTTCACACTACAAACAGCTTACAATGGCCTGTTTCCTTTATCATCGATACTTTTTTGCATATCTTTCATTCATTGTTCTTTATCTCTCCACATCACCGTCTATATCTCTCGTTTCCCTGATCCCTAACCAGTCTGAAGAAGGGTCTCGACCCGAAACGTCACCTATCTCCTTCGCTCCTTAGATGCTGCTGCACCCGCTGAGTTTCTCCAGCCTTTTGTGTACCCTCGATTCTCCAGAATCTGCAGCTCCTTCTTTAACAACATGTTGAGTCTTCCCGAGGTGTCGTGAGTTAGGGACTCACTAAAACATCAAATGAAGGGAGGTGGCCACTTGATAACCCCAATGATATATTTGCATCTACAGGATTTTTTTTTTGAAAAAGAGAATTATCATGTAGGTAGCTGGGGTGTTTATTTCCGCATATGAAGTCATTTGGTTTTCTCAGTTGAGCGCTTATCCTGGAGTTACAGCACAAGTACTTTGTGTTTTAATTGCAATTTATTCTTCCCCTCAATTGGACGAAGACTTCATTGCTGTATTGAATGCATTGATAAATTTCCTCATTGATATGTGCCTGCACCAAGAGGTGGCTCCTGAAATGAGGGGAAGTGTTGAATGTTTGCTAGGATCTTGTCATGAATCTTGTCATGCAGCAGAGGTAACCTGGCAGAGCACCTTTGTCCTGTGAATGCTTAATGTAGGGCCGATCAACATGTTGACTTAGTTTAGTTTAGTTTTGAGATAGTGTGGAAACAGGCCCTTCGGCCCACTGAATCCGCATTGACCATGGATAACCCTGTACACCAGCACTATCCTATACACTTGGGACAATTTTCCAATTTTTACCAAAGCCAAATAACTTACAAACCTGCACATCTTTGGAGAGCGAGAGGAAAGCAAAGCACCTGGAGAAAACAAAAGCAGTCATGGAGAGAATGTGCAAACTACATACAAAACAGCACTCATAGTCAGGATCAAACCTGGGTCTCTGGTGCTGTAGGCAGCAACTCTACCGCTCCACCACTGTGTCGCCCAAGGTTTCCAATAAAAAAAATATTGATGGCTTGGCAAGGTCTCTAAGCAGTTTGACTTATTAAGGTTGGTTGGCATTGGTCCGAGTGAAGCCATCATAGTTTGCACAGTTTTCCAGAATTTCTGAAGATTAACTCCATTCCTGCACCTTCCATACATACCATCCATCTGTTCCACCAAGCATCTTCCCCCACCCTCATAGTAGAGACTGTATCATGGAACAATTATCAATTTACAATTCCACAGTGCTTTAACTGAATATTACTGTTAAAAGCAGGAACAGCTTGAACATAATTAGATGTCCCCTTTAATGTTGTAAATCAACCTAAGGTTCTTCTCTGATGCCAATCATTAATCATTGAACAATTAATAGGACGTGTTTGAGACAGAACAGCTAGTTTGGGCTTTTTTTAAAAAATCATTGGGAGTGTTGTAAGTGGTTAAAACATAAACCATTAAGAGATATTGGTTTAGCACTGAGTGCCAGTTGGTACACTGACTGTCTTATCACCTTATCTGAAACAGACTGTGCAAAATATTCATTATTTTTTACACCTTTTTACCCATCACTTTTCTGCTACTTTCTCACTTTCATCCTGTTCTTGCTGTGATTTCCTTACCCTGTTTTCAATAAAAAAAATCTTACAACCAAGGCAATCTTCCCAATTATCATGGGTAGGAAGGAATTGCAGATGCTGGTTTAAACTGAAGATAGACACAAAAAGCTGGAGTAGCTCAGGGATTTCCCCCCCTCATTCCAAAGACAGTGCGATCGTAGGTTAATTGGCCTTTTCAAATTGCCTGCAATGTGTAGGGAGTGGACACGAGCGTGAACGGGTGATCGATGTTCGCTGTGGACTCTGTGGTCCATTGGATTTTTTTCCATGCTGTATCTCTAAACCAAGCATTTGATATCCTATATCATTCTTCATGAGCTACATGGATATAACTGATTTGGAGGGATGTGGACCAAATAGTGTACCAATGGGACTAGAATAGCTGGGACATGTTGGCCGTTCTGGGCAAGTTGGGCCAAAGGGCCTGTTTCCACTCTTTGATTATCTAGGCACTGTGCAGACAAAATGTAGTGTCAAATACTTTGTCCTTAGAATGTTGCCATAAGATATCAAACCGTGTCAAATAACTGATATCCTGGTGAAAAGATTTAACTGCAAAAGGTACTTGCCTAAAGGTGGACAGTACATAGTCAGTGACAGTTATTAACAGTTCCTTATAGATTTCTACATTTATTAATTAAATGTCCGCCCTAAGGTTTAGTCACGCTAAACAAGAAACATACTTTTTTTTAATACACTTTAAAAGATAGACTGGAAGGCATAAGTAAAAAACTTACTTGTCTCAACCTCCCAGATACCCTCTGTATAGTGTAGTTACTATCATGCTGCAATGTGACAACAGCCATTTTATTGTTATTGTTAAGTACTGGTGGACAGGGCACAATGAAAAATTATTTTAAAATTATTCTTCATGTATTGTATGATCTTTTACATCTACACAAAAGGGCCTCATCTGATACTTAGTTCCTTCACAAATGCAGGACCCCTTCAATGCTTACACCCCTTCAATATTACGCTGAAGGATTAGATTGAATTATATGCTCAGTATTTGGAGTGAAACGAACTTTGAACCTTTTGACACAGATGAATGATGTAAAATCAGTTTGAAGAAGGGTCTTGACCTGAAATGTCATCTGTTCATTCCTTCCACAGATGCTACCTGACCCGCTGAGTTCCTTCAGCACTTTATTTTGAAAGCGGTTAGTACTGAGATATTCCTTTGTGAGAACAAGTGTGTAATTGAGTTGCAAGAACACAAGCAGTTTCAAATTTAATTACCTTCCTGTTATCAATTCACTGGTATGAGCTGGGGCAGCAAATTGGATGCAAAAATCGGCATCATCACCCCAGGGTTATGTGGGCAGAAAACAGTAGGTGTGCTCATTCCTAATCCCAATGCAATATCTTCTATGAAAAGTGTGCCAGTATGGAAGTTGGCGGAGGACAAATTAGCGATTTGATGCTATTCCTAGCCTGCTGGATTCAGAGCTGTCATTTTCCACTTCAAAATAGCTTATGTAAATTGAAGTCCGAACTGGAGAACCCATAATTTAAGTTGACTCTTAAATGTCATTTTATTGCTCTTGGCTGAGAAGATACAGACACAAAATGCTGGAGTAACTCAGTGGGTCAGGCAGCATCTCTGGAGAAAAGAAATACTACGAGTGATGTTTCGGGTTGAAAACTTTCTTCAGATATTGATCCAAAATGTCATCTATTCCTTTTCTCCAGAGATGCTGCCTGATCCAACGAGTTGCTACAGCATTCTGTGTCTATCTGGTGTAAAACAGTATCTGCAGTTCCTTCCCTCACAGGCTAAATAAAGAGTTGTCTGCCTCTCAGAGGAATGTAAAAGATTTTGTGGCTCCATTTTGAAGAAGCGTAGTGGAGTTGATATTTAACTATTAACCACCATTACAAAAACAGATGATATGGCCTTTATTATACCTTACAGCCTGGCTGTGCACAAGTTGTGCATCGTGTTTCTCTGCATTACAACTGAGACTATGTTTCAAATAACAGTTGATTGCAATATCTTGAGACATGAAAATATACTTTATATAGGGCAGTTTATTCATTTCTTGAGAATGGACGAGCCAATTATTAACATAACCTTGCCATAAATCACTATTGTTAAGACAGTAGGTAGACAACATTGCTGGAGAAACTCAGCCGGTGAGGCAGCATCTATGGAGAGAAGGAATAGACCTGAAGGAATAGTCTCAACCCGAAATGTCGCCTATTCCTTCTCTCCATTGATGCTGCCTCCCCTGCTGAGTTTCTCCAGCATTTCTGTCTACCATCCATTTTTCCAGCATCTGCAGTTCTCTCTTAAACATTGTTATGACAGTGGCTCTTTTCAAATAAAGTCATTTTAACCCTTTCTAGTTTGATTCTCTAAACACCATAATCTTCTCAGCTACCCTTTAGATCAATACAAAATATTGATGCTCTGAGCTAATATCTGATTCTGGCTGTCTTGGGAAGAAGAGACTGGCTGCTGAATTCTTGATACACGTTAATTTGCTTCATGCTGAACTAAATCTGAATCATCTGCCAATTCAATAAATTTAGAGATAAACAGGTGTGAAGCACCTGGTAGTCTGAACAGCTTGCAGATAAAATCGATGTCAATTAACATAAGGCAGAATCGATTTGAAACTGTTTGATTTATTTGTTAATCAAGTGCTAATAATACTGTGAAACAGTTGGAAAAATACATAACCATGCACACAACTGTCACATTCAGCAATCTGATTCTATCCTATTTTTTAGACAACTACCTGCTCCTTGATCTGGTGTCTGGACTGAACGGAAACTGATGTACAGGCTTTAGACAAAGGACTGCGATGGTCTCTCGGGCGCAGGTCAATTCCATGGATATAATATATCAGTACCTAAATTTTCCCATCAGAATATAATGAAATGTAGGAGGCAAGCTTTTCATGATTCTCCTTCTGTTCATAGATGGAAGACAAATTAAGCTTGCCCAACGTGTGATCTCTGAGACTGAGTCTCTCAACCAGGAAAGTCTGAGTGAGAATTAAATTAATTATCTCAATACTTCCTCGGGTGGAACATTTTGTTGCCGAATCAACGTAACAAAAATATATAAGTTGATCATTTTCACATCACAGTTCATGGTTGTTTTTGTTATGAACAGGATGGCATGTTTCCAATATTATAGCAATGATAACTTATAGCAATTGAGTACTTAATTGATGACACAGCACTGAGATATCACGAAGGCATGCAATTCTACCTTTTATTCAAAAAATTGATGTTGCTTTCAACTTTACACCAGCAGCATGTGTATAAAGTACTAAAGGATCTTCTATTATTTTACAGGTGTTATAGCAACGTAATGGTAACATAATGCACTATAAAAAAAAACTCCAATGATAAAGCAGCTTGCTTTACATCTTATGCTGTAATTATGCTACCACTGAAAAGTGCCAGCTTTGGTTTCCTGGTGGAGACACAAGGAACTGCAGATGCTGGAATCTTCAGTAAAACACAAAGTGCTGGAGTAATTCAGTGGGTCAGGCAACATTTGTGGAAATGACAGGCAACGTTTTGGGTCGGGACCCTTCCTTCAGACTGATTGCAGAAGGCGGGGGAGAAAGCTGAAAAGAGTGGGCATGGGGCAATGCCTGGTATGTGATAGGTGAACACAGGTGAGGGAGGTTAGATTGGTAATGGCTTGACATAGGCTAGACATGAAAAGGAGACAAAAGGGTGTCAGATAAGGAGTGGAATGATGTATACAGCCAGCTGGAGGGATAAGGAATGAGATGAGGGAAGGACAGAATAGCGGGAAGGCATGGGATGGGGGTGCACAAGAAAGAGAACTTAAAATTGGCGAAATCAATGTTCATAATGTTGGATTGCAAGCTATTCAAGTGGAATATGAGGTGGTATTCCACCAGTTCAAGTATGACTTTGTCAATGGAGGAGGCCCAGGCCAGAAAAGCCGGTATGGAAATGGAAGGGGAGTTAAAATGGTTAGCAACCAGTAGGCCTTGGTAGACAGAGGGCAAGTGTTCAGCAAAACAGATAACTAATCTACGTTTCGTCTCGCTGAGGTAAAAGAGGTTCAATTGTCAGTGCAGAATGCAGTAGATGAGGTTAGAAGATGTGCGTGTGAACATCTGTCCTGCTTTCTCTTGCAACTGCAGGTAATGTAACTCCTGTCCCTACATCTCCTCCTTCACCTTGAATCCTGAACCCCAGCAGTCCTTCCAAATGAGACAGAGGTTTATATGCACTTCTTCTAACCTTATCTGCTACATTTGGTGCTCCCGATGATGCCTCTTTTTCATTGGCAAGACCACAAATAGAATAGGCAACTGTTTCGCTGAACACTTGCACGCGTTCCACCAAGGTCTGCAATATCTGCCGGTTGCTAATCATTTTAACTCCACTTCCAAATCAGACATCAAGTTTCCTGCCCTGGGCTCCCCCCATTGCCAGTGAGGCCGCATGCAAACCAGAGGAACAGGACCTCATATTTCACGTGTAGCTTGCAACCCAATGGCATAAATATTGAATTATCCTTCTCCCCCCCCTTCTCTCTCCTGTGACCCCCTAACCCTGATGCAGACCTATTTCTCCCACTATCCCAACCTCTTTCTCCCTCCCTTGTCCCTTTCCACATATATCCCTCCATTTGGAATTACCTTTCACTCCTCTTCTCTCCCCATCTGACATCCTTTTTTCCTCTTTTCATATCTAGCCTTGCCCACCCATCTGCCAATCAACCCCCCTTCACCTGTATCCATTTGCCAAGCTTTATCCCAACCCACCTCTTTTCCAGTTCCACCCTTCTACGATTAGTTTGAAGAAGGTTCAGACCTCCCTATCTATTCCTCTGATGCTGCCTGAGTTATTCCAGCACTTTGTTTGGTTTGCTGATAATAGTCTTGCCTTTTAATGAGAAGGATGACAAAGGTAAGCATGGAAATTAGGATAGCATTCTAACTTATTCTTGATGAGTTTCTAGTTATTTAATTCAAAGTTGTTCATGGGTTTCTCCTGATTCTCACAATTTAACACTTTATCCCTTGTTTTCAAATCTCTACAGGGACCTAACATAGACACAAAATGACAGAGTAACTCAATGGTCAGGCAGCATCTCTGAAGAAAAGGAGTAGAAACCTGCCTCAGTCTGAAGAAGGGTCTTGATCTGAAATGTCACCTATTCCTTTTTCCAGAGATGCTGCCTGATGCGCTGAGTTACTCCAACATCTTATCTTTCTAAAGTGTAAACCAGCTTGTGCAGTTCCTTCCTAACCCATTTTCTCTACATGGATCTGTCTGTCTTCTTCTCTGTAATTTCTTCTACTTCTCAATCCCATGAAGTGCTCTACTTTTCTCAAATTCTAGCCCCCTGATTATCTCAAATGTGATCACTCAATTATAGCGGGGCTTTCCATTCTGGAAGTCACGTTCTGGGATTTTCTCTCTCAATCTCTCCGCCCCTCAATCTCTACTTTGTTCTTTAAAATCAAGTATTAGATGAGATTTTTGATAATTTGTCCAAATCACTCTTTATGTGGAGTGATGTCAAAACCTGCTTGAAAACACTTCTATGAAGCTGCTTTGCATTAAAGCCATTATATAAAAATATTGCTGTTGTTTAAAATATTTCAGAAAGCCTACTACTTCGATTAAGTTTTGATCTGCTGTCAAGTCAAGTTTATTTGTCACATACACATACGAGATGTGCAGTGAAATGAAAAGTGGCAATGCTTGCGGATTATGCAAACAAAACTTCAAAACAGAATGGAACAGAATCATATATTCACACATTACATATTTGTGGGAGGAAAAGAAGAAACAACAGCAAATTTAAAAAGACACCACACAACAATAAATTGTGTCTCCTCGTGTCTTCCAAGATATAGTCTCTAATTACGCTTCCATGAAACATTTTGCTGCCCTTTATTATAGTGAAGACATTATATGAAGGGTGATGTTGTTGACTTTAAAGCAGGAAATCATTTTAAGATACAGTTCTATTAAATGACGAGTGCCTTCATGCTTGGCTTTTTTCCGTTCTCATCTCCATTCAGCCTTTGCTCTAAAGGAGAGGGCTTGCTGCAACTAAGGGCTGTCCCACTAGGGTGACCTAATTCGCGAGTTTTGGCGAAGTTGCCCTTGACTCATATTCGCAGCATGGTCGACACTTGGTCGTAGGAGGTCTTTGTAACTCTCCTTCATGCTCGAGAGTAGTCCCCGTGTATTCGTGTCAGCTAGGTCGCGGCGTATTTTTCAACATGTTAAAAAATGCCCGCGAGTAAAAAAAGGTCGCCATGGAAAAAATCGATACTTTTTATACTCGTAGGTTTAGTCGTAGTAGGTCGGCATGTTAGTCGTAGGTAATCGAGGGTATTCAAAGGTAGTAGTAGATAGTCTTCATCATAGTCAAAGGAGATCAAAGAAGGTCGTCTTCACTCTCCGTCATTCTGTATCCAATTTTCCCAAAGTTAGTTGTAGCTAGTCTTCAACATAGTCGAAGGAGGTCTTCTACATAGTCGAAGGAGGTCTTCAATATAACATTTTTTCAAACTCTCCTAAACTCTTCTAAACTCGCCAATTAGGTCGCCCAAGTGGGACAGCCCCTTTACTTCACAGTGATGCAAAAATTGAATATTTTACCAAGCAAGATGTTGAGCACCATTAATGAACAAATTAAATAAATTGCACTAGGAATACACTACATCGAAATTGCTCTTTTCACAGACTAAACAATAAAATATTTATATTTTCCGGATTTTAATTTGAAACTATGCTTTTGCCCACTATGTGCAAGAACTGCATTATGTCCTTTGCAGGGATTAAAAATATATAGGAATTTTGAATGTTTCGCCATACCAGCGGCTGCAGATAGGAAAAACAAGAGAGGTAGACACAAAAAATATCGGTATTTAGATGAACTGAACTGTTTTAACGAACACAAGATGATAGTGTACATATATACTGGACGGGTCAGGTGAACCCCTCTTAACTGCTCCTCATTAGCTGTGCAATAGAGGTTTAATGATTCAAAGAAAGATGAAGAAAGAAGTGAAGAAGAAGTTTGTTTAATATAAGAATACATTCAGTACAGCAAAGGAGTGTGGTGGTGGAAGGGGACCAAATAGGCCTCTGTTCATGGAAGACGTAAAGGACTCTCAGACGACTGGTGCGAGATGGAGATTTATAGAAATTGGATGATAGTGAAAATGAACCAGTTGGAATTAGGAAACTAGAAACTGTCAAAGTGGTGTGGGGCATCATGGGTATAAGTAAAGGAAATGGAAATGCGGAGATGAATGGAGCCAAGAGATGGTGATGGACAATTAAATAGCTAATGAGAAGAGGCTCCACAATGGTGGGTCCCAGCAAGCGAGAGTTTAAAAAAAGAATGAATCATTCACAATGTTCAGCACAAGTTCCAAATGGCTGATCCATTTGGGTTTCCTCCTGACATTCCCACCATCATGGAGTCCAGTCTCCAGCCAAATCTATTCATTCCATGTCATAGCAAGAAATAGCTGGAGCACTGGATGCAGTAAAGGCGATGGGACCAGACAATGTTGTGTCTCGTCTATAATATTGAAGAACTGCTCCAGAATTAGCTGCATCTCTAGCCAAGCTACTTCATTAGGGTTACAACATGAGCTTCTACACAACATAGTGGAAATTTACCAGCTATGTTCAGTTCACAAAACGCAGAACTAACCTAATTTGACTAATTACTACTTACTCAGTCGGCCTCTCAATTGATAATAAAATGATTGAAACTGGTGTGAACAATGCTTTCCAGTGACTCTCTGCTGATTAGTTTTGAGTTTTACTAGAGCTACTCGGGTTCTAACCATATCCCACACAAAGGAAGATAGTTCTGGCCATCAGAGTTCTATCGTACTAGCCCCAAAAACAGCACTAAAGGAGTTTGTCTGGGCTGTTTTCTCAGGATAACTATCTTTAGCTTGTTCATTAATGACTTCATTCATATTTCCTCATTAACCTTTTTTTCCACAAGGGCAAAGGAAGGGATGTTTGTTGATGATTACATAATGTTAATTTCCATTTGCAAATGAAACAGTCAATGTCTTTGATAAGACATTGATTAGAAATTCACCTGCAATAGCCACATAAATACCATGACTGCTGGAGCGGGGTGGGAGATTGCAACCTTCACATGTCCCACCCTGTTTTGACTAATGTAATCAACCCGACGTGCACAAACAAGATCAAATAGAACAAGTTGACCTACAACTTTTGGCTGTGCACGCAATACGCAAGAAGAATAAGAAGACTGCAGGAGCAAAGTATCCTGACATGAGTGATTATCTCCTGAGATCCCATGGTTTTTCAACTATTTACAAGGCACAAGCCAGTAGTATAATAGAATGTAGTTTACTCGAATGCAATGCCGCCAATTCTTACAACACTTAACATCATCAAGGACAAGGCAGCCTGTTTGACTGGCACTCCACCAGTTGCCCTAAACATTAATTCTCTAGACCAATACACGCAGTGGCAGCAGTGTGCATCATCTACAAACTGCACAACTGCAAACTCACCCAGACTATTCCAGCAATACCTCACAAATCTGCAACTTCTCGAACCAAGAAGGGCATAGGCAGATGGGGAAACCACTGCCTGATACACCCTACTCACTTAGACCCATTGATGGTGTATGTTCAGAAATGTATTTCTAACTCATGGAACTCCCTACCCAACAGCACCATGAGAGTGCCTTCATTACAAGAAATGGAGAGGTACAGTGTGACCTTCTCAAGGGTAATTATGATGGGCAATAAAACTTTACCCAGATCTAATAAGCATTAAAAAAAAACAAGTCTTGGATGTTTTCTGTGCACAAGGTCTTTCCTAAGTTGGGTCTATTCGCAAGGAATCGGTGAAGGGAAAATAAGGTATTATTAGGGAGGTGGTGGAGGAATAGGGAGATAATGAATCAGAATCTCCATGGTTTGGTCAAGTCATTGGTGCTTGGGTAGGGATATCGTAATCAGATGCTAGTGGTTGGGGTCAGGATTGCAATTCATGGGAGGCCCAAGATTGTTAATCCCAGATTGTATAGACATTGGTCAACGGTGATGCGATCAACGGTGGATGCGATCTCGCTGGCCTTCCACTCCACTGTGGACCACTTGGACAACAAAAACTCATATGTCAGGCTGTTATTCATCGATTACAGCTCGCCATTTAACACAATGATCCCCTCCAAGCTGGTTACCAAACTCACAGAATTGGGTCTCTGCGCATCTCTCTGTAATTGGATCCTCGACTTCCTCATTCACAGACCACAGTCTGTTCGTATTAGTGGTAATGTGTCAGACTCGATAACAATCAGCACAGGAGCATCTGAAAGCTGTGTGCTCAGCCCCCTAGCGTACTCATTCTATACTCATGACTCCGTAGCCGGTCATAGTGCGAACTCCATCATCAAGTTCGCTGACGACACCACTGTTGTGGGACGTATCACTGATGGGGATGAGTCAGAGTATAGAAGAGAGATCGAGCGACTGTCCATATGGTGCCAGCACAATAACCTGGCCCTCAACACCAGCAAAACCAAGGAACTGATTGTGGACTTTGGAAGAAGTAGGATGGGGACCCACAGTCTATCAACGGGTTGATGGTTGAAAGGGTCAAGAGCTACAAATTCCTGGGCGTGCACATCTCTGAAGATCTTTCCTGGTCTGAGAACACAGATGCAATTATTAAGAAAGCTCATCAGCGCCTCTACTTGCTGAGAAGATTACGGAAAGTCGGTCTGTCAAGGAGGACTCTCTCTAACTTCTACAGGTGCACAGTAGAGAGCATGCTGAGCGGTTGCATCGTGGCTTGGTTCGGCAACTTGAGTGCCCTGGAGAGGAAAAGACTACAAAAAGTAGTAAACACTACCCAGTCCATCATCGGCTCTGACCTTCTTTCCATCGAGGGGATCTATCACAGTCGCTGCCTCAAAAAGGCTGGCAGCATCATCAAGGACCCATACCATCCTGGCCACACACTCATCTCCCTGCTACCTTCGGGTAGAAGGTACAGGAGCCTGAGGACTGCAACAACCAGCTTCAGGAATAGCTACCTTCCCACAGCCATCAGGCTATTAAACTTGGCTCGGACAAAACTCTGAACATTAATATCCCTTTATCTGTTATTTGCACTTTTTCAATTTATTCATTCATGTGTGTATTTAAGTATATAATGGTATATGGACACACTGATCTGTTTTGTAGTCAATGCCTACTATGTTCTGTGTGCTAAGCAAAGAAAGAATCTCATTGTCCTATCAGGGACACATGACAATAAACTCTTTTGACTTTGAAAAACATTGTGTTATGCAAGTGAGTTTCTTCATAGTGTAAATAAATAGGGCGGACTAAAGCCCAATGTAATGCTGCGATTATCGAGTGCGAAGAGGTCATTTTGTGAGCGAAAAATCCATGAAATAAGGTAATTGTTTTGTGACCCAACATATTTATGAGTAACAGGGCAAATACAATATTGTATTCAGCAGCAAATCAAAAAATGCTTTTAGCATTATACAGTATATTGAGAAACATTTGGTATCACAGATAATATTATTATTACAACACAGGTTAATGTTTAGAACAAAGTGAAAATGCCTGACCTCAGAGCAGTAAATTACAGGCCTGCATAGCTGAAATTAGAAAAGAGAGAATGAACTGTACGGGATTTAAAAAAAAGAGGAAATAAATCCAGGCAGCAAAGAATGCATATATCGTGGTGCATTATTTACAGATAGGCATGTTTTGATACATGCAAGCAGTGGAGAAAACCAGCAATATCAAAAGTACCTGATACTGAATGTATGAAATTTGAGAAAGCCCATGAAAAGTTTGGTGTAATCATCAATAAAATGGAATAGTGGCGGGCAAAGGTTCTACGTATACAGTGCCTTTTATGACCTAGGATATACTAAACATTTTATAAACCCTGAAGTGTGTTGATATAGTTACAGTTGTGTGAAATGTGTAGAGCAATTTGTGCTTAGCAAGCTCTTACACATAACAATGAGAAGAATAACTAATAACAGACACAAAATATATATGTATCTTTGTTGTGATGAATTCCGAAGAAGGATCTCGACCCGAAATGTCGCCCATTCCTTCTCTCCAGAGATGCTGCCTCATTATTTAGGTTTTGTTCTACATTTTATTTATTTTTTTCAGATTTCTGCAGTTTTTAAAATTTTATGTCATGGTGTAATTCTGACTGGAGCACTTCAGGTTGCAAATCGCATTTGTGTCAGTGGCAGGCTTTCCACATCAGATGTGCACTGAATCTCATCATTCCCCTTATAATACAACTTTGGAGCACTGTTGGGAAAATTAAGACATACTCTTCTGACGTGCCTGCCATTAGCCACACTCAGAAAAGCCATATTTTAATACCTGCACAAGAGTAATTTGAAGGGGATCTCCATTAGCACATTCCAATCTGCAGCTGGGAACTTAGCCCCGAAAGGTCCTTTCTAATTTCTTAACTGCACTGCTCAAGACCACCTTCCCTACTCCAGATCACAATCCTAGAGCAACCTACTTCCTGCCAAGCAAAATCATCTAATGCCAGACCCCAACCATTTGATCCAATATCCCCTCAGACAATTTGCTTTCTAGCTGTCAGGCTTCTTTGCAATGTAATTATTTTAAGCTCATCTCCTGGAGTTAATTGCTGTTTTCCTTAGAGCAATTTATAATGCCACAGCATGCAAGTAAAGTGTATGAGGGCCAAGTGGGCCTCAGATGCTATTGAATTGTTAAGAGCCAGGCTCACAAAAATAAAATGCTCCCTGCTATTCCATTTGGCAATGGTTTAATTTTTCTCTGTGGGATCCATAAAATTACTAAGTTGATATGTTTCTGGAGGTGTTGGTTGCGTATTAATTTTTGGTCTGAACACCAATGAGATACAGGAATACCAGAAGTCCATTCTGCCTCTTGAATTTGTTGTACAATACAATTAGATCATATCTGAAAAGGCCTTAACTCCATATTAGCATCCCATTATATGTCCCACACAATGGCATATTTGTAGAACAATGATCTATCAGTTTTTTTAAATTTATTTATTTGTTAAAGGTATGGATATATATCCCTAATTTGAGTAATCTTTCCATGAAGCTTGACTCTTGGGAGACATTTTATTTAGTATATCTACATTTTACTTTGGAGTCACGGGCTGGAGAGTGCAGCTCCACCAGCGGTAAGTAGCAAATTCGCAGGTAAGTGGTTTAAAACTTTTTTCCTGCGACTATTTAAGCTCCGTAAGTCTGGCTCGGGAGCCAGCGGGAGTTAGTGGCTATGGAGAGTACCAGGAGAAAAAATGTTTGAAGCAGGAGTGGAGCGCGCGTGCCCGCGGTTCCACCTCGGAGATCGGGTCGCGAGATTAGTGCGGTATCACCGACTCCGATACCGGCTGCTGTTTTACTGGTAATTGAACAACCTCCAGCTGCTCCAGTGTTTCAGGGCACTGAGGCCACTACAACGGGTAGGAAAGCAAAAAGAAAGTCTGTCAGACCCGTTATATCCGACGGGTCTGATGAGGAACAAGACTCCCCTCCGGATAACAAGAAAATATAGGGAAGACTTGATCAAATGGAGCGGATGCTCCACACATTAATCAACCACGACATATTTCAATCGGGGTCCAGTGCTCCAAGGATTCCCCAGGCAGCCTCTCAAAGAAGCCCATATGGAGAGGAGTATGCTGCCTACCAACACCAATGGGAATCACGCTCTCCAGAACCTCGTTTAGGGGTGGATGAGATCTCCCTTGAGCTTGACTCGGGAGAGCCAGGGCAGGAGGAGTCTGACCCTGAAGCTGGTGTCACTGCATTTGTGCACACACCAGAGCACACGAGCCACACTCCAGGTGTCCCGTACGTAGCGCGAAGGTTCGCTATTCCGGAAGGGACTGGTGAGGCTATGGAGGAAAACCTAGCCGCCAATGTAAATTACATGGCTCCTCACCAGCTCCAGGATACCATCATGGAGGAGACTGCCACACGTTACAAAACACCTGTAAACTGTGCGTCACTCAAAGTGCCCACCGTAAACTCAGCAATATGGGCACAAATGAGTGCAACGATGTGGGGACAAGAAGTGAGATTTCAGCGCGTCCTCAAGTTGGTGGCAGCAGGCATCACTGCATTCGAGAAAATGGTCCAGGGGGCACCGATGTCTGGTACTCAACAAGATATGCTGGCACTGTTCTGCAACGCCTACTTCGAGGTCAATTGCATTAGGAAGATAGCCATCAAACCAAAGTTGAACCCGAAGTTTGCAGCTCTATGTAGGTCTACAAACGTTCAAGCCCCAGATTATTTATTTGGGGTGGACTTCTTCAAGCAAATCAGAGACCTCGACGATGAGGCCAAAACATTTGGTCTCATGAAAGCATACGTCCCTGCTCTCAGAAACATCATCTCGCAAGTCGGGTTCAACGCGAAGGGGGTTGGATCCAGGGGCAGGGCCAAGCAGAGTGGGGCCAGTGGGGCGACGATATTACCCACCAGTGTATCCCAGCAACAACCCCAATATCGGAAGAAAGAGGACTTTGAGGCGGATTGTAGAGGTACAGGAGATTCATTCCGTCAAGGATAAGACTTCTAGGGAACAACCTCCAGTTGGGGGTAGATTGCTATTGTTTTATGATGAATGGTGCTGCATAACATCTGATCGGTTTATACTAGATACTGTGTCAGGCTCTGGAATAGAGTTTATGTCAGGAGTTGATCCACCTGCACAGAATATGCCTAACAGAGTATTGTTTTTTTCTGCACCAGAAACTCAGCAGGTAAAAGAAGAAATTAAGATTTTGTTCCAAAAAGGGGTAATTGAGAGGACGACTAACCACCCTCAACAATTTGTGTGCAATATATTCCCCAGACAGAAAAAAGATTAAGGGATGTAGAACCATTCTGGACCTAACCCAGTTAAATTCCTATGTTCAGTATAAGCATTTTAAAATGGACACCTTCAATACAGCTAAACAGCTGTTATCACAAGGCTGTTATATGGCAACTATAGATCTCAAAGATGCATATAATTCAGTACCAATTCATCATCAGTATCGCAGATACTTGAAATTTAGTTGGATGGGACAGCTGTGGCAATTTAAAGCATTGCTCAATGGGTTAACCTCAGCTCCTAGGCTGTTCACGAAATTGATTAAACCAGTGCTGGTACTACGTACGGCCAGAATCCCATTGTAATGGCTTATCTACAAGAAATTTTAATCATAAGCAACACCCAGGAGACAGCTGAGGAATCAGTTTCAGCAACCAAACAGCTGTTTGAAAGGTTAGGGTTTCTGGTCCATCCAACAAAATCCAAGTTACAGCCATCCCCAAAAAAAAGATTATTTGGGTTTTGTCATTGATTCAGTTGATATGTAGGTAACTTTGCCTACAGCCAAGGCTGTGGAGATCAGGGATGTCTGTACTTGTCTCGCTGAAAAACAATATCCCTCCATCCGGGAAGTAGCCAGTGTTATTGGTAAATAGGTGGCAGCTTTTCCTGCAGTAGAGTTTGGACCTCTGCACTATCAAAGTGTGCAACGAGCTAGAGAACAAGCACTAAAAGAACATGCAGGTCATTTTGATAGACCTATGCAGTTACCAACCAGATCCATAGCTGAATTACAATAGTGGATTATCAATATGGTACAGACTACCAAAAACATTTTGGTTCACCAACCTTCAGTGGTTTTACAGACAGATGTGAGCGCTCTCGGATGGGGAGCTACAGACAGCGAGTCTAGCTGTGGTGGTAGATGGAGTGTGCAAGAGGGCTTAATCCTGCACAGGCATGGTATAAATTATTTAGAATTGTTGGGTGCATTCTATGGATTTAAAGCTTATTGTTCCACAATAAATATTTTACATGTTCAACTCCAGATTGATAATACCATGGCTGTACCATATATCAATCACATGGGAGGAATAAGGTCAGTATCATGTAATAATCTGGCTAACCTCAAGTGGCACTGGTGTATCTCCAGGAACATCTGGGTCTCAGCTATCTACCTACCAGGTAAAGACAATGTGGTGGCAGCAACAGGTCACGAAAGTTCAATGACAACATCGAATGGATGTTAAATCCTGAAGTTTTTTAAATGATTGTCAGCGGCTATGGCTTGCCAGATATTGATCTGTTTGCATCTAGGCTAAATCACCAGTTGCCTAAATATGTTTCATGGGAACCGGATCCAGGAGCAGTAATGGTGGATGCATTCTAACTACATTGGGGACATACATTCTTTTATGCTTTCCCCCCTGATTAGGCAATGTCTCACCAAAATAGAGCAGGACTCCGCCTCAGGCATTTTGGTGGTTCCTGACTGGACTACACAGCCATGGTTCCCATTGGTGCTCAGAATGATGACTCAGCCATTCATGACTGTCCCCAACTGCAGTAATTTGTTGGTGCATCCAGTAACAGGAGAATGTAATCCGTTACATGATCGTATTAATTTGATGACCTGCAGGTTCTGACCAGACCATTCCAAGGCCTTGGACTGTCGAATAGGACCATGGATGTCATAACTGCAGCTTGGAGAGATAGCACTAAGAAACAATATGTGTCATTTTAAGAAATGGGAGATGTTTTGTTTACAGTCAGATCTTGTCATACTGCAAGCATACCGGATGTATTGAAGTTCCTTGCTATGTTGCATTTTGATGAATACTTGAGTTATAGTGCCATTAATAGTGCTCGGAGTGCTTTGTCCTCCTATTTAGGGCAGTTTTCAGAACAACAATCTATCGGGTCTCATCCGTTAGTATCCCGATTCATGAGAGGAATATTTAACAAAAATCCTCCTAAGCCTAAATATGCAGAAATCTGGGATGTCAGTATAGTTCTCACACTGCTTTGGCAATGGGCTCCAATTACATCATTATCTTTTCAGAAGTTAACACTTAAAGTGGTTATGCTCATGGCGGTAGTTTCAGTGCAACAAGTGCAAACATTGCAAAAGTTACGTCTAGATAGCATGTATTCATCTGTCGATAACATTACATTTTATGTGTATGATTTAATCAAGCAAAGCAGGCCAGGAATGGCTGGAACCAAAGTAAGCTTTAAAGCATACCCTGTTGACCAAACGTTATATGTAGTTAAGCACCTGAGTCAATATATCGAGGTAACTAAGAGTCTCAGAGGTTCTGAGACAGCAATGCACATCAGCCACAAAAAACCTTATAAAAAAGTGTCAGTACAAACTATTTCTAGATGGTTAAAACAGGTTTTGGATTGTGCTGGAGTGGACACTCATGTGTTTAAATCTCACTCCACCAGGGCAGCATTAACATCCGCAGCGAAGGTGCAGGATGTGCTGCTAGATCAAATCCTCGGGGCCGCAGGATGGTCTAAGGAATCAACTTTTTCTAAATTTTATGATAAACCTGTTCTGACAGTGCCAGGGTTTGGGCATGCTGTGTTGGGTTCCGTTTAATTTGATTTGCTTTGTCTTTATAAAATTCTTTTGTAATTTCCCCCTGAGATAGAGGGGTTATTACAGTCTTTTGTTTATTGTTATTAAAATAGTTATTGAATAATTCGAAGCAATGTTCAATACATTATTTATTCACTACTGTGTCAACTGAAGCAGTGTGTCGTATGGAATGGATCTACGGCATTAAATCACAGAGCTTTGAAATCTTCACGTAGTCACTCACGTCACTCCGAAGTAAAATAGTACGATTAACCGAGAACTTACCAGTTTGAAGTTTGATCTTTATTTTATGAGGAGTTACGATGAGGGATTACGTGCCCTCCGCTCCCGGCCCTCATACTCGCAAAGATCATCTGGTAGTTCTAGCCTTCTGAGCCTTACTATATCACTTCGGCTATCGTTTCTGTGTTTTCACGCTGCTGCTTTGAAGTATGACGCTCATGCGCCTGGCGGGGCTTCTTCACTTAATCCCTCATCGTAACTCCTCATAAAATAAAGATCAAACTTCAAACTGGTAAGTTCTCATTTAATCTTACTATTATATTCCAAAACAAAAGTATATATTTTTTAAGCCACGGTACCCAAAAACTACCTCATGTAGTTTAACAAGCTCTTTGTTTTGCTGTCCCACAACTTAATCTTTCTTATATTTTAGTCTTCTTGATACAAAGTAATCCATTAGGCTTTTAAATAATTTTCAGTATCTCGCTGTGACACCAAGTGCCAAGTACTCTGATCCAGCCTATTTAGATCCAAAATGGATAACTTCACATTGGCCTACAATGAAATTCTTTATTAAAATCTAAGATCTAATCTAATCCATTAATATACAGTGCCCACCATAATGTTTGGGACAAAGACCCATCATATAATTATTTGCCTCTGTACTGCACAATTTGAGATTTGTAATAGAAACAAAATCACATGTGGTTAAAGTGCATATAGTCAGATTTTAATAAAGGCCATTTTTATACAGCAGTGTTTATACATAGTCCCACCATATCAGGGCACCATAATGTTTGGGACACAGCAATGCCATGTATATGAAAGTAGTCATGTTTAATATTTTGTTGCATATCATTTGCATGCAATGACTGCTTGAAGTCTGCGATTCATGGACATCACCAATTTCTGGGTGTCTTCTCTGGTGATGCTCTGCCAGGCCTGTTCAGCTTATGCTTGTTTTGGGGGCTAGTCCCCTTCCGTTTTCTCTTCAGCATATAAAAGGCATGCTCAATTGAGTTCAGTGATTGACTTGGCCACTCAAGAATTTACAATTTTTTAGCTTTGAAAAACTTTAGTAGTATGTTTGGGATCATTGTCTTACTGTAGAATGAACTGCCAGCCAATGAGTTTTGAGGCATCTGTTTGATGTGTCTATACACTTCAGAATTGATTATACTACTACCACCAGCAGTTGTATCATTAATGAAGATACGTGAGCAAGTACCTTCAGCAGCCATACATGCCGAGGTCATAACACCCCACCACTATGTTTCACAGATGAGGTGGTATGCTTTGGATCTTGGGCAGTTCCTTCTCTCCTCCATACTTTGCTCTTGCCATCACTCTGATATGTTAATCTTCGTCTCATCTGTCCACAAGACCTTTTTCCTGAACTGTAGTTGCTCTTTTAAGTACATGGCAAACTGTAACCTGGCCATCCTATTTTTGCGGCTAACCAGTGGTTTGCATCTTGCAGTGTAGCCTCTGTAGTTATGTTCAAGAAGTCTTCTGTGGACAGTGATCATTGACAAATCCACATCTGACTCCTGAAGAGTGTTTCTGATCTGTCGGACAGGTGTTTGGGGATTTTTCTTTATTATAAGGGAGAATTCTTCTGTCATCAGCTGTGGAGGTCTTCCTTGGCCTGCCAGTCCCTTTGCGATTAGTAAGCTCACCAGTGTTCTCTTTCTTCTTAGTTATGTTCCAAACAGTTGAATTTGGTAAGCCTATGGTTTGGCTGATGTCCCTAACAATTTTATTCTTGTTTCTCACTCACAATGGCTTATTTGACTTTCATTGGCACAACTTTGGTCCTCATGTTGATAAACAGCAATAAAAAATTCCAAAGGTGATGGAAAGACTGGAGGAAAGACTAGGTGCGGAGAGTTTGCTCATACCTGCATTAAGGAGGCAATTAAACACACCTGAGGAATTACAAATGCCTGTGAAGCCATGTGTCCCAAACATTATGGTGCCCTGAAATGGGGGGAGTATGTGTAAACACAGCTGTAATTTCTACACGGTGAAACCAAAATGTATAAAAAAGGCCTTTAATAAAATCTGACCATTTGCACTTTAACCATGTGATTTTTTTCTATTACAAATCTCAAATTGTGGAGTGTAGAGGCAAATAAATAAATAATGGGTCTTTGTCTCAAACATTATGGAGGGCACTGTATCACTGTAGCTTAATACCTAATTTCCAACATTTACAATGCATGTCTTTATGTCAATGGCATGTGGATCCATCATCTAGAATACACTATCAAATACATTAATAACTGAGGCCTCAATACTGATACCTATAGTTCACCATAATAGAATTCAGCCAATTGGAGTACATATCCAGTTTCCCATTGTGTTCACAAGGCCAACATAATCTTGCTTTAACACTTCAACCAAAAGGCAGCAAGTATAACTGTTGACCATTACTTCACTAGGCCAGCGGATTGAGTGGAATTTAAATCAATATCATTTAAATCAATAAGAAAGGGTGGGAGGTAGTTGAGGCAAGTACTCTGGCAACATTTAAGAAGCATATAGACATGTACATGGACAGGATAGGTTTAGAGGAATGTGGGCCGAATGTAAGCAGGTGGAACTAGTGTGGTCAATATATGGTATTATTGGTCAGCGTGGGCAAGTGGGGCCATCGGGCCTATTTCCACACTGTATGACTCTATGATGATATGAGCAGTCGCGCTTTCACTGAACCAAAGAAAACATATGGAGGGTTATTTGACATATGCTACTGGCTAAGAATATTGCGAACCAGTGATACAAACCAGTTGAAAATGAAAATTAGACTTTTGCAGTTTCTCCATGAGATTTCATAAAGTTGGCCAAGAATAATCAGCGAAAGTTGTTTCAATATGAAAAGCAGCTATAAATGACTGAAAACAAGATAAGATCAGAGTAGTTGAAGAACAGATGGCATTAACATGACAAGGAAATGCCTCCTTCATCTCCGAAATGAGTTAAAATCCAATCCAATCTGATGGAATCAAAGTCTTATCTTCTCAAAGCTGTCAATGCCATCTATATTGCTAATAGGTGAGAGCTAAGAATTCGGAAGAGCTGCTAATTTGTCACCGATTATTTACTTTGGCATCAAGTTGTCCACTTCAATTATTGGCCAGCTGTGATAAAGTTACATTTTAAATAGTGGCAAAGAGGGGAGAGATTGATTTCTAACTTTGGAATTTAATCACATTACTAGAGCAGTGAATAAGTGTATTTATTTCACAAAATTTCAAGTATATTTTCCCCAATAAATCCAGAAGGCAATGTGGTGTTTCTTACAAAGGGAATGACAGTCCTTGTGTGGTAACACTTAACCTGAAAGGTAAAAAGTAGAATAATACACATGAAAAGCATACTGTCAGCTGTGAAGCATTTTGGGGTGACCTAACAAAATAAAAAAACCTATATAAATGTAAGATCTTTCTTTCAAAAATAGAGCACTGTCAAGTAATTTACCTATTGAGACCAAATTCGGTTAAAAGACAAATCAAAGAAAATCTTATGGATATTAAGATAATACCATTACAAGTCCAATAATTCAAAGTTGAATTATATTAAATGCATTTACTGGAAAATTCTAGATGCCTACGAATGAACAAAAGTCAACCACCAATCAATGTTTTAAATGTACTATATTATGCCTATGAGATAGAACTCTTAAAACCACCAAAGCTGTGAAATTACAATTGATAATTTTTCTGGGAACACACTAATAGCCCGGTCCCATGGTGTGAGTCCACCCACGAGTTATCCCGAGTAAAAGAAAAAATCAGACTCGTGGTTTTCTACGAGATTCCAAGTTTATGTTCACGAGTTGCAATGAGTTCCCACGTGTATGTCTAAGTTTGCCGTTTACTTCTCATTTCTGCGATGTACCAAGTTCCTCTCCCGAGTTACTCTTGAGCCAACAACGACTACCGACGTGTGAAAATATCATCACACGGGGACTTAGTACTCTAATATGGTGACCATAACTGTGCCCTTTATATTTATTTGTAAACAAAGACCAATTTCAGTTGTTTGTTAGTCAATATTATTATCTATAATTTTTTGTTACCCTCAGTCTAATAACCTTATCACATCTCCCTGATCAATGGCATTGGGCAGAAAACAATAGTATAATCCTGGAGATTGTATAAAAGTATGAACAATATTATAATATCTGAAGAAGGGTCTTGACCCAAAACGTCACCTATCCATGTTCTCCAGAGATGCTACCTGACCTGTTGAGTTACTCCAGCTATCTGTGCTTTTGAGTATAATCATCTACTTGGATAACTTCTTTAACACGGAAATAAAACATCTTCATGAGTTGTTCAGGGGCATGATTTTAAAGATAACTGCTGCAGGAACAAAGCACTGTTTTGTGTATCAGGATGTTGCTGACAGCGCTTGTAACGGCGGAGACCCGGGTTCGATCATGACTACGGGTGCTGTCCGTATGGTGTTTGTATGTCCCTCCCGTGACCGCGTGGGTTTTCGCTGAGATCTTGCCACTCTTTGAAGTCATCACCCACATTCCAAAGAAAGAGGAAAATGGAAAACCACCAAACACTATTGAAATCTGGAGGTGACAAAGACATTGATGACGTTCTCTCCACTGTTGATGGGCCAACATTTGCATGGATCTGCTTGACAATCAATCAGAACAGGGTAATCAAAGTCTGTGTTTATTGAGATGAACCAAGCAAGGCATGGAGCTGAGGCAGACCCCAGGAGGAAACTGGGAGATAAACTATAAATGAAATCATGTCTAAATGATCAATTGTGTATTTAGGATTCCTGGATTCAGAAAATAATTTTAGAAAGGAAAATTAAATAAAACTGAAAAATGTAAATGGAATTGCAGTGGAATAAATGACCATTGCATCATCAAAGGATATCTGACCGCATAATAATTAAAGAGTATGTCAAAACTGTGTTCATTATGGCATCTGTCCGATATTTCATCAAAAGAACGGGTGGTGGGTGGGTGGCATGATGAGGGGCAGATGCACAGATTGTTCACAATGCCCCTCTCCCCTAGTGCGTTGGGTGCCAAGGGTGAAGTGTGCCTCACATGCACTGCACCTGTTAAAGCTCTCAATTGAAATTGCCTGACAGAAAATACAAAAACATGCTCAAACAGACAAAAAACAACATAAACATACAGATAGTACCCACAAGTCACTACGGTAAACTCATGGGCTACTAATGTATTACAACGAGTTTAAAAGTATCACATTTTTCCTTCAAGAGCATATTTGACTCGTGGAAATCTTTCAACATGTTTTTTCACGAGTTAACACGTTTCCCGAGCACCTGCTGTTAGCATTACGAGTCGCTAAGTTACGTCCACGAGCTCCGACGTTCCCGCTACGTTCATTCTACGTGATTATCAAGAGTTTGATTTATTTTTAACTCGGGATAACTCATGGGTTGACTCGCACCGTGGGACAGGGGTTTAATATGTTATATATTTCCTGTTTTAGATACTTTAGGGAATGTACTAATCATTGTAATACAATACAGAACATTTCTGAGTCAAGCTTGTCAAAGGACAAATGTATTAAAGGTGCACTGGAATAATCGCCGTAATCGCACCAAAAACCTTGTTTACTTAGAAACATAGAAAAATAGGTGCAGGAGTAGGCCATTCGGCCCTTCGAGCCTGCACCGCTATTGAATGTGATCATGGCTGATACAGAATTTGGTAGTGAGACTTGGCATTTTGCTCCAGTGATAATTGACTGGGCCTGACAATATATTACGTTACTTAAATCACCTTGCACTGTGTTGTCTTCTGATCGAATTCCATACAATGTCAATCCAGCTATCTTACCTGTATTGTTGACTTTAGAATATGTTGGCAATATTGCTCTCACCCCAGAGACCATTGCTTCTTTCCCATCTGCTTAAGATAACTATGTTTCCCCAAAATAGGTCTAAAAGGAGAAATGAATTTCCATCGAGATTAGGGTCAGAGATTCAAGGTCCACAGTGCAGTACACCAGCTCCTTGAAACCCCTTTGCCAAACACGAGGAACCAGCCTGTATTGAGAGAACCCCACCCCACTGAATGTGAAGTCAGACTAGGGTGTTCACTGAGTTGATTTACCAAGTGTAAGGTTATGGCGTGGGGTGGTCACAAATAATTTAACATAATCCCATCCCATTTTACATTACATGTTGTCTATCTTACTTCAACCTCTGTGATACTTTCAAGGATGTGTTAACTATCCGTAATATAATACTGAACATTTGCTAGTGTTTTCAGATGCGCTACAGGAATCGTTGTTAATTTACCACTGATTACCCCGTGATTCTTTAACCATAGATAGACACAAAATGCTGGAGTAACTCTGCGGGACAGGTAGCATCTATGGAGCGAAGGAGTTGTTGACGTTTTGGGTCGTGATTCCTTCTAGAGCTCATCTACTAGTATTCCCCTTTCATTCGGCTACCCCACACATCTTCCCTAACCCATTCTCCTGATATTTATCCTCTCCTCTTCTCATATCCCCTACTGTGCAATTAGTCTTGATTCCACCACTTGCCACTTATCAACGAAGACTATTTGATACAAAACATGTGGGCTTACACCTGTATTCAAACAGAAAAGAGCAGATGGAGGAATGACATAAAAATCTGTCAGGCATTCATTGGGGGTTGTCAGTTCTAATTCCAGGCTTAAATTTATGATGAGCTTTATTAAATTTAACGCATAATTAATTACCTCTTTAAGAAGGATGTGCTTTTACCAGTTTAACGCAAATAACTTTAAAAATCATTTTAGAAAAGATTTTACTTATATTCACCCTTTAGTTTCAATAAAATTACGTGTTTCTTATTATAGCTGTCTGAGAGTGTTGGAGACTGCCACAAACTCATCAAAACATGTAACTGTTCCACTGTATTAAAGATCACATTAAAGATTCAAACGTACGGAGTTTGTGCGTTGTCCCCGTGACCTGCATGGGTTTTCTCCGAGATCTTCAGTTTCCTCCCACACTCCAAAGACGTACAGATTTGTAGGTTAATTTTTGCTTGGTAAATGTAAAAATTGTTCTAATGTGTGTAGGATAGTGTTAATGTGCGGGGATCACTGATCAACGCGGGTAGGATGAAGGGCCTGTTTCTAGGCTATATCCTTAAACTGAACTAATCTAAACTAAAGTACAATAGAAGCTAGTTTTTTTATATAAGGAATCATTGAATTAAACAATGCAGCAACTAATGTCAACCGTGTTTCTCTGAAGGTGGCAAACTAATGAGCACTGATTTGTTACTAAGTAGTAGAGATTTGTCGTGAAGGATAAGCTCATTGTCAAAGGAGAATTTGTTCAATATGAGTTAATTGTAACCAGTCAGCCCTTTCGGATATCTGTAGTACTGATCAGCCATTCATTTAACGTCCAATCTGATTTTTACATTCAATTGGAGTTCCTGGAAATTGAAATTACATTGGATATTGAATGGGGCCAAGTAATAGGCAGCGAGTTGGGGCAATAAGCAACAGGCAATACAATTCTGGCACTTTCCCCATAGGAAAGATGGTAACATTACATTCCTCATTAGAAATTTTCTAATGGTCAACAGTATGTAATCATAAGAGAAAATAAATGGCATACAGAGTACTTTGTATTGCCATGCTCATGCTTATACCAAAACTCAATACAGGTCCTCCCCAGTTTATAAGCGGCCGATTTAATCTACAGCTCGTACATATGAATCAGGGACGTGTGGTCAGGGTCATACTCCCAATGAAAATAGCTGTTAAGAAAAGTAAAAATAATAAAATAAATATAAAGATTTTTCCACTGACCTGTGCTATAAATGTCATTTCTATATGAATCTAATCATTTTTTTAATAGTAAAAATTGCCAAATTTGCGCAGCTCCATTGCAAATACAGGGAGAGATGAGAGGTTAGGCAGCAACGAGCTGAGCCTCCCCTCTGATTGCGCAACCGCTCAGAAACTGGATGGAGCGCGGGCAATAAGCGCGTGCCTGTTATTATCTCTCTGTATGTCACCAATGCCATGTTGGTAAACCCCTTCATTACATGTCCTCGCCTTCCATAGTCCTGGCAGCTTATTTTACGTATAAATATATTACATTTAGGCTCGCTGGTCTCGTCATAAAACTGCAATGAAAAAGCACCAGGGGAGGCAGCGATCACATCTGCCTCACTGAGGAGCCGTGTCTTGATTCCAGTGGAGGGTGAGAGAGCGTCAATTACGTAGGCTCAGCGCACGTAATTGAGGCTACCTCACTCTCCCTACTCTTTAGCTAACTTCAGCAGCGGCGGCGCAGCACTGGATCCTACCGTGGGCGGCGCTAACTGGTAGGTCGCTTTGTTGATTTGTAGCGGCCGATTAGGAGGCTCTGGGCCGCTGAGAGCTCCCGATTGGGCCCCACGCCTAAGGGGGCCCCGCGCCGGAGTAATGTACTCTCGGCTCGGGTAGATCTACCCCGGGTGGAGGGGGGACAGAGGGCTGGAGAGAGAGTAGAGGGCTGGAGGGGGAAGCAAGGGGTAGATGGGGAGGGGGATGTGAGGGGGAATGGAGAAGGGGGAGGTGGGTTGTTCCTCACAGTCCCGGGGCAACGCTCCCGCGCCTCCAGTCGCCGTGCTTCACGCACACTGCCCCGGCTCCACCCCCTCTCTCCCCAGGGAGACGCGGTGATCAATACAGGGAGGGCCGGGCCACTGATACTAGCCAGTGCCTTCCCAACCATTGACCTCACCGCACGTCACTGATATGAACAGCATTTTGGAGAGCAGCATTTGCGATCTGCTGTGGGGCTGCAGGCATCTGCTGTGTGTTGGACCATGGTTCGTGGCCGCATAAACAACCTGATAGCTGATCATGTTACGAGCAGTTCGTAGAAACGGGGCCCTGCGTAATCTGGTGGGGGACTCAGAAAGTTAATTGGTTTAAAAATATTAACTTGATCTCTTCCATGCGGATGTTTGGTGTTAGAATTTTCAAAATAAACACAGTTCAATTGTGTAGGAAGGAACTGCAGATATTGGTTTAAACCGAAAATAGACACAAAATGCTGGAGTAACTCCGCCGGACAGGCAGCATCCCTGGAGAGAAGGAATGGGTGACGTTTTGAGTCGAGATCCTTCTGAGATGCTGTCTGTCCCGCTGAGTTACTCCAGCATTTTGTGTCTATAATGTAGTTCAGTATTATTAAACAGAATATCTTAGTAAATATTGAATACATGTATTTTTCATTAAATTTAAGGGATTATATACCATTTAAAAATTCATTTCAGGAGACGGAGCAGGATAGGATATGAATACAGAAAATCGCAAGCAAGAGGAGGTAGACTACATCGAGTCTGCATAAATTAAAAGTATTGGTCATCAGTAACCTAAAGATGTAGGGGTTCAGATATTGGCAATGCTACTTAGTATCATGGGCAGGTGGTTAGGCTTTCCCTTATTGAAGATGGTTATTGACTGACATTCATGTGATGCAAATGTCATTTACCATTAATCAACTGCGAATAGACTCAATTGTATCTCGAAGTCCATTGATTCTGCTTCAGTTACTCACTAGAAGTACAAATAATCAATTCTTTACATTACAGTCATGGAAAGTTTCTTATTGACACCTCTTCCAATTTCCCCTTCTGCCCTGCAGCCTTGGTCAAGGGTTGTGCCCACAATACTAGCAAGTTGTACAAGATGCAGCAAGCCACAGTGAAATGAGGGGCCCTTTCGCATATGTATTTGAGAGCACATCGAGATTTGTGCAGCACCTAATACTTTAATGGTGATTTCTAACATAATATTTGGGGAAGCATGATTTCATTATTCTCTTGTTCCCGAGTCCTTACCGGAATCAGGAGTAAAGGGTAGCACTTGAATTCCAATAACTACCTACTGATCTGGCACAGTGACAAGTATCGGTGGGCTTAGTTGACCATGATGTCGGGAGAATTCTATTGGAGAAGCTCCCTGGATATCAGGTGCATGTGCTCATGTGCATTTTATGGATGTTGTTGCACTCAATACAAAAGGGCTTAAATCATTTGCAATTTCTGGTTGTTAACTGGACACAATAATATCTTACATGTGTCCTCTCCATAAATAAATCTGTTTTGTCAATGCACAAGTCTATTTTATTTCTGTGCCGATTGTCACATGACAAATCTATCTGACTACATACTTGGGAATCTCTGCACTCATTGCTTCTTGGAAGAGAACATCCAATCCCTGCTTGTGTATCTCTAGTAAGATAAACTCTCCTGGCAAGCCACACTCCCCAAACTTTCCATTATCCTCTTTTTTTTGTAAACCAGCATCTGTAGTTCCTCGTATAAACTTCCCATCTGTTTCAATTCTGACAGCTTGGGCTCTCTCCCTTTTCCCATTCTCCTTCCTGTCCTGCTGGAGATCCAGTGCATGGTCAGTTAGCCAAAGGACAAATTAAATCCCACCCAGTGATTTAAATTTGAATCCTATCAGCACCTTTAGGATTAAAGGTAAATTGCTCTTTTCTGATCAATTCCACGGGCATGATCTTCAGTCTCAATGCATCTTTTCTTCATAATCTTAAGTCCCATCACAATCTAACGATTGGCTCCATGGATAGAATTACTATGTTAGCTGAGGAGGAAAATCTGTAGGGGTTCAGTAAATGCATTATAGATACATTTATCATTCAATTCTCAAGAGCCTTAGCTGCTGAGCTAAAAGCTGACAAATGCTGTTCAAATAGACTGAAACAAATCGATTCATGAAGACTTGAATAACATTAAATTTGGTTACAAGATGAATAGTTGTTGAGGGAAGTATAGCAAGAGAAAAGATCTATCTGTGGATCAGCTTGTTAAAATGTCCTTGCAATCTAAAAAGGTGATAAGCAAAGTGAAGGGAATGATGAAGTCAATGCCAAATGTGGAGACTACAGGTTCATGGTTTCAGTTCCAGTATATGTTAAGAGACAAATGTGATCATTTCCATCTCACAACATTCATGGGAAAGTTGATTGTAAATGATGTACAGAAAGGCAACTAAGATAATTCTAACAACTCAACTGTTGTTTCATGGTAACAAGCTAACAACTATACCCATGGTGCAAAACAAAGACAAGCTGTTTTTTTAAGGGACTGATTGCAGTGTAAACAGACAAGGACACTTTAAAAATAATCAGGAATTATCAGACATGTGTTCAGCAATTCAGAAGTGGAAGGTTGATTCAAATGGACGTTTGCAGAAATATTGATAAGACTGCTTATCATTTTATACATTTTTAAATTATAAATTATAAATTTTATAAATCTAAATGTTTGTGTTGCAAACTTCAACAAAACAGTATGTGCAAAAGATTACAGAGCAGATTCGCGCTTTGGGACATTGAAAAGTGGAAGAAAAATTATAATGCAAGGCCTATGGATGAAGCAGCAGTTCACATACTGTACAAATGGGCTGATTTCATTGAGAGATTCTTTTGTAGTATCGTGATATTTCTGCATCCAATGGCAGGAGGAAAAATATAAAAACCTATAAGACAAAACATTTCTACAAAGCTGTTGAAGCCGTTGCATTTTATGGTGGATTTGTGTTACTGCCAATTATTCCCAGTAAAATGATAAAAAGCATCCAGTGACAATAATGACATATCTCTTGGCACAATAAGCATATGTTTAGATAATATGCAAGGACATTTATATAGTATTAAAATATTGGCAAAATTGCACAGGAAGATATGAATCTGCTGTTAATTGAGTAGAACATTTTGGTCACCTCCCTGAAGCAGCAGTGTGCCCAGAGTGGAATACAATTAACAATTGTCCAAATTACCAACGCCAGGTTGGAAGAAACCAAGACAAAAAAAAATCTCTGTGTACTTAACCAGTTGTTGACGTAGGGTTGTGGTTACAATTTTGCAGTGTTCAAGAGTCAGCTGGTTGCTTGGAAAAAAGCTGTTCTTGAACCTGGAGGTCATTATTTTAGGCTCCTGAACCTTCTTCCCAATGGTAATAGCGAGATGACAGCATGGCCTGGGTTGTGTGGGTCTTTGATGGTATTAACAGCCCTTTTGAGGCAGTGGGAACATCGATACCTATAATGGACCAGGCAGTGTCTACCACTTTCTGCCATCTCCTTCGCTCATGGGCATTCAAGTTACTGAACCAGACCGTGATCAACCGATCAGTATACTCTCTACTGTGCATTTGTGGAGTATTCAGCAACCTACCAAATCTCTTCAATTTTCTAAGGAAGTATAGGCTTTGATGAACTACGATTGTCATTGCATCAAAGTGTAATGCTATCCCACATTTGAATATATAAATAGGAACAGGAGGTCACTTGACCCCTTGAACCTCACTATCATTTCATAACATCATGCTGATCTGATTGTACCCTCAATTCCACACTCCCAAATACCATATTTTATTCCATCCTCATCAAGTCCTGCTTTCACTATTGTCTAAAGAACTTATTAACCCTCTGATAGAAAAACAATTCACCTCATCTGTCTTAAACAAACAATTCCTTACTTTAAATTAATTACACATAATGTTAGTTTCTCCCACGTCAGGAAACATATTCTCCACATCCCTTCTGTGAAGACCACCCTGGATCCCAGGTGTTTCAATAAAGTCACCTATTACTTTTCCAAACTTTAGTGGATAGTTCTGTCCAACTATTTCTCATAAGACAATTTGCCCAAGTCAAACTTGTACACCTTTTTCTAACTGCTTTCTACGTATTTATATGCTTCCTTACATAACAAGAACAATGCTGCACATAATACTTCAGATGTGATTTCATCAATGCCACATAAATGAAGCAGATCTCTTTTGTATTCAATTCCCATAGTAATAGATTGCATTCTGTTAGCTTTCCAAACTACTTGCTGTACCTGCATACGAGACCTTTGCAAATCATTCAATAGGTCTTCCAGATACATTTACATCAGGGCTCTGCAAGCAGTAACCATTTATATAATATCTAATTTTGTAACACTTTCCCACATGATACTTTACCAATTTACATTAGTGTTTTGCATGTGTAATATATCACAGGTAACGCTGTCCATTGCATGCTGTACAGTATATAACCCATCACCTTCAGTAAGCTTGATTGATTGCTAACCTCCATCACAGCAGTGGAAGCAATTATGTCAATTCTGTGTCCTCCAGTATGTTTCAGCACAAGTACTTTGTGTTTTAACTATAATCAGATTTAGCATATTCAATCCTCTCCAATCCAGGCACTACCTTGTGAATTTTCTCAGCACTCTCTCCAGCACAACCACAGCCTTCCTATAATGTGGAGACCAGAATTGAACACAATACCTCAAGCACGGTCAGTGTTTTATAAAGTTGCAACATAATGTCCCAATCTTTATATTTTCTGCAGTGGCCTCTGAAGGCAAGCCTGCCATATACTTTCTTTACACCCTATCTGCCCCCAAGGTCCCTCTGATCATCAACATTTTTTAGCACCCATCAATTTATGATAGATGACCTACCACTATTTTTCTTCCAATATGCACCACCTCACAGGTTTAAATTCCATCTGTCAACACTTCACCCAACTTTCCATCTGATCTATATTCTGTTAGCTTTAGACAACCTCCCTTGCTATCTACACCATCAATATTCATGACACTTGCAAAAGTACTTATCATTCCTCCTACATTTACATCAAATGTAGGAGGTATTATCATTTCATCTCAGACATCAGGGTTTCACTGAAGTGCAAATTGTCCTATTCGCTCTAAAAATCCAAAAGCTTTTCCAAGATCCAAAAGGCAGATGGGGTGGAAAGAAAGTATATGGCAGGCTTGCCTTCAGAGGCCACTGCATTTGCATGTAAAACTATGAAATTGTAGTGATCACTCTAAATCTATGCATTGGCTTGGGATTTTATTGCAAGAGACAAACAAAAAAAGTGGGTAAAGTATTTGTTGCATGCTCAATAGCGAGTGTGAATTCATATTTGTATCTGATAACTAAATATATATAATCTCACACTGTATTTAAATGTTTTTTCAGGATAATTAATTCAGCGCCAGAGATCGGGATTCGATCCTGATTACGGGTGCTGTTTATACGGAGTTTGTACATTCTCCCCGTGAGTTCCCGGGTGCTCTGGTTTCTTCCCACACTCCAAAGACATACAGGTTTGCAGGTTATTTGGCGGCTCTGACAAAGATTGTAAATTGTGCCTAATGTGTAGGGTAGTGTTAGTGTACGGGGATCACTGGTTGGCGCGGGCTCGTTGAGCCGAAGGGCCCGTTTCCGTGCTGTGGCTCTAAACTCTAAAATTGCCACAAACAGCTTTACAATATTAGAAATACCCAAATCCTTTATCATCTACATCCTAAAAATTATCTTCACAAATTGTTCTTTATTTCCTCATTTCAGAAAGTCACATCAAAATATTGTTAGGAGATACTCTGAATTTGATCAATATCAACAGTTCAAGTCTTAATGTAACCATTAACAGAAAGCATAAATGGACAGAAATTTGTTTTTTTACACTTAAAAAACTCTAGATAATATATTAATATTTTAAAATGCATTTTCATAAATATGAATATAAGCCTTGTATAAATAATCAAAGCCCCTTTGACGATGCTTGACGGGTCACTGAACTGAAATGTTAACTCTTTTTCTTTGTCTACAGACACTGCGTGACCTACTGAGTATTCCCAGAAGTCTCTGTTTTATTTAAAATAAAATTTGATCAGAGCATCAGGCTCCACATACAGATTGAAGACATGGGTCTTAGGATTTAAATTGCACTGGTGATTACACAGTCTTACATTGTTGAAAATGTACTTTCAACAAATCAAAACACAATAATGGCCATTTCCTTATTGTTTTGCATCAGAACAGGCGTTTCCTGGCCAGATTCCAGCTTACTTGATCTTTTATTTATTTCTGTCTATTTCACTCAATGGAATCAGTAGCTCTCTTCAGCAACTCTTAGGTCACAAGGAACTGCAGATGCTGGAATTTTGAGCAAACCACAAAGTGCTGGATTAACTCAGCAGGTCAGGCAGCATCTCTGGAAGAAATGGATAGGTGGTGTTTTTCATTACGATCCTTCTTCAGACTGATCACAGACAGCCTGTTTTCCATGGGACAGGAATCATTCTGTTCTTTTTCTTTTTGTATTCAATTGGCCAGTTCACCATGGATTCCAACTTTCCAATTTATAGATGAGATCTATTTATTTAAGGCTTCACCCAGTTCCTGTGGTTCTGAACATAGATTACCACATTGTTCCTTAAGGAGGTCTATTCTCTCTTTTGCTCCTAAGAAACATTCAGAATCTTTAAGCACTCTCCTTTATCTTGTCTGCCAGAGTTATCCCATAACCCCTTTGTGCCGTCCTTTAGGTCCCTTCTTCTTAAGTGTATATTCCTACATCCTTTATACGCATCAAGAAGCTCACTTGATCTGTGCTGCCTTCTTTTTTTGCAACCAAACACGAAATAACTGTCATCAACCAAGATTCCTTCAACTTGCCAGCCTTGCCCTTCCCATGAACATAAGAAAAGTGTGTACTTTCCGTAACTCACTTTTAAAAGTCTCTTGTCAAATGTCCCTTGACATGCAAACAGCCTCTCTCAAACAACTGTTGCGTGAGTTCCCGTCCAATGCCACCGAGATGAGTCTTCCCCCAATTTAAGAATTTGACTTGAGGTCCAGCCCGATAATGGTCACATAAAATAGATTTTAAAAGATATTCTGAATAGTTAAAGCAGTACACTGTAAAATCACAAAGCAAAGATGATTCAAAATTCAAGGCTTGTGATGATTTTGCTAATCTGGTTGAAGTGCTATTTTTGGCTTGAGTATTTCCCTGAAAGTAAGGTTTAGCAGCACTAATCGCTACGCAGGTTCCCTATTTAAAGTGCAAAATCAGCTGCAATGAAAATAAAATGCAAGCTGTGATGTCTCTAAATAAATTAATAGTTTGAATACATTAAGATTGGCTAAGGAATAGGATGATGACCAATGTCCACTAGAATGATATTCTAGCTAAAAATGCAATGGCTGAGAAAACATTCTAAGAGCATGTTCATTCTCATTTACACTGTCAAAGATTCAGGAACAGCATAGTTAACATGCAAAGCTGGTTGTAGTTAAAATTATTCTGCTCATGTATTAATAAGGTGATTTAACCACAAAGGACTCCTAACATCAGTTATTTCCATTACGAGCTGCAGAATGGATACAGAAGAGCAAAAAGAATGAATAATGAGGAGTAGGTATCCAAACTACCCTCATTCACATAATAATATTTTTGCTGCTTTAAATTTTTTTAAATAACTCAATTTTATCAACCATAACAAGTTGCATTCAAAGTAGTAGAAATAAAAAATGTAGGCTGTACTTGTAAATTGATAAATCTGTATCCAACCTTCATAAACAATATTTTAGTAAGTGAATAGTTAATAAATGAAATGGCAGACTCAGAATAGTTCACATTCAAAAATTCAAAAGCTAATAATAGATTTAGTTCACAAAAATAATATTGTAGAATACTGCATTTGAGTGATTTGAGGCATGACATTTGGTGAGGTGCAGCATGCTTAGGAAGAAGGTGACTTTTTACCCTTTTCCCCAAACTGTTCTTTAGGAGGCTCTACCTGCATGATGTGTCTGTCTGCCTGTATCTGTTGTGGACTGAGTGACCAGAGACTGATTGCAATGATAAGTAGACAATTCAGTTGCCATTATGTTATTTGACGACCAGATTGGTTAAAAATGAATCTGATACACTAAGGCTTTTCTTCACGAAAAAGGTACATTAAAATCAGTCAAAACACTGAGTGTCCCTGTGCAATGGAAGTATTGTTAGGGATGTGCTATAAAATTTTAAGAGGTTGTTCAGCAATGCAAGGCAGAACTGCATAGAGTTCAGCACAACTTAGCAAGTACTTATAAACAACAGGATATCTTGGGGTCTGAAGAAGGGTCTTGACCCCAAATGTCACCCATCCCTTCTCTCCAGAGATGGTGCCTGTTCCGCTGCGCTACTCCACCATTTTGTGTCTACCTTTGATTTAAACCAGCAGTTTAGTTCTTTCCTACACAGGATTTCGTGGCTTTACAATTAAGCAAGAATTAGAAAATCAGGATCAGAGGGTGATGGTTTCTGTGAAGAAACTCACTGAATCTCTTATAGGAAGTTTATTTTAATCACTTGATGTTCTAATATGGGTTTGATATGAGTCTGATATTGTGTAACTAGATTCATATACAGGTACATCTTTCTTATTAAGTACTGAACATCAGTCCATTTAGCATTTTGCTTTTTTAAAATGGTATAGAGGTGGTATTGGCAGGTGTTATTGTTTATGGTAGTTTTTTCTTGTGTTCAAACTAATTCTGTTGTACTTTAACCTTTAAACTATAATATCAGGCTTTATGTCCCTGTATTATGTGGTAGATATTGACTTAAAGTGATAGCATGAATGGTTAAGAACAAACAAGAAATAATTTAACGTAATTATCTTTTTATTATGGTTTTAGGCCGTTATGCAAGTCACAGGACACATTCTCTGCTTCAGAATTATAAACTCACAATCTCCGGGCGAGCCATGTGTGGTGAGGACTCCCGGAGAGCTGCGACCATATCCTAACGACAGGCCTTGCTCACTTGCCATGGAACAGGGAACCCGGCCGGAGAGGGAAGCCCGATGAACTATGGCCAAATCCCAACAGCGTGCTGGGCTCGCTTGCGGCGGATCTGGACAACCCCCCAAGGAGGGAAGTCGCGAAGCGAAGGATGGAGGGAGACAGAGGCGGACGTCGAACAAAAGGGCCAGTAGGAAGAACCAGGGGGGTCTTATCTTCCGCCCTCAATGTTGGTTGTCGGTGGCACCCCCGAGGAACAAGGGCTGAAGAAGGCCGTGCAAGGAGTGGGCCGACAGTTCATGGGACGACCGGAATGAAGGGGCTGGCTTCAATGGGCCTTTGTGGCCAACTGCAGTTGGGATTATAAAATGGCAGCAAGATGGGGACTCTTGCATTTAGACTCAACGGGCTGTTCTGTACATTCTGTAGTAACTGGGGTATTGTGCATATGTTTGGTGATAGTCTTACTGCAAAGAAAGAATTACACTGTACCTTGGTACACATGGTAATAAAGAAACCATTGAAGCATTGAATCTGGTCTGAGTCCAGGACATTGCAGGTTCTCCCGAGGTATGAATGCCAAACTTAAAGGCATTCTGTCCATACAAACGAGATCTCAAATATTATTACGATCAAACAAGAAACAGTATAGAAAAAAAAACCTGCTAACATGTAATAGAAACATAGAAACATAGAAAATAGGTGCAGGAGGCGACCATTTGGCCCCTCGAGCCAGCACCGCCATTCAATATGATCATGGCTGATCATCCGCTATCAATAACCTGTGCCTGCCTTCTCCCCATATCCCTTGACTCCACTAGCCCCTAGAGCTCTATCTAACTCTCTCTTAAATCCATCCAGTGATTTGGCCTCCACTACCCTCTGTGGCAGGGAATTCCATAAATGCACAACTCTCTGGGTAAAAAAGTTTTTGTCTCAGCTCTTAAATGACCTCCTCTTTATTCTAAGAATGTGTCCCCTGATTCTGGACTCACCCAACATTGGGAACAATTTTCCTGCATCGAGCTTGTCCAGTCCTTTTATTATTATATATGTTTCTATAAGACCCCCCCCTCATCCTTCTAAACTCCAGCGAATACAAGCCTAGTCTTTTCAATCTTTCCTCATATGACAGTCCCGCTACACTAAAGGTCAATCTCTCTACACTAATCAGACATACATTATTTCTAAGAGCAGATGCTGCCACTTTCACCATTGGAGACAATTCAAGAGCGTTGCTTTAGAAACTGACAATCAATTGCTCCTATTGACACTTGAGCAATGATACTCTATTAAAAAATATTACAGTGACTTGTACTTCAAGACCATCAAAATCATTCATGGAACGTTCAATATACTGATTCAGTGCCATCGTATAAAGGCATGGGCTGACAATGAATGAATATTCATGCTAATTGTTCCTCACAAAACACTATACATTACAATACTGCGCAGGTATGGTTATTGCAACAAATGCAATATGGATGGTACTGGACCCCAAGAAAGGGAGTTTGTAGAGTGCCTCCAAGATGGATTCTTAGAGCAGCTTATACTGGAGCCTACCAGAGAGAAGGCAATTCTGGATTTCGTGTTGTGTAATGAACAGGATTTGATAAGGGAATTCAAGGTAAAGGAACTATTAGGAGGTAGTGACCATCATATGATACGTTTTAATCTGCAATTGGAGAGGGACACAGTAAAATCAGAAGTATCAGTATTGCAGTTGAACAAAGTGGACTATGGAGGCATGAGGGAGGAGCTGGCTAAAGTTGACTAGAAAAGGACCCGAGCAGGGATGACAGTGGAACAGCAATGGCAGGAATTTCTGGGAATAATCCAGAAGATGCAGGATCATTTCATTCCAAAGATGAAGATAGATTCTAAGGGGAGTAAGAGGGAACCATGGTTGACAAAGGAAGTCAAGGTCAGAATAAAACTAAAAGAGAAGATGTAGCATAGCAAAGAAGCGGGAAGACAAAGGATTGGGAAACCTTTAAAGAACAACAGAAGGAAACTAAAAAGGCAATACGGAGAGAAAAGATGAATTACGAAGGTAAGCTAGCCAAGAATATAAAGGAGGATAGTAAAAGCTTCTTTCTGTATGTGAAGAGGAAAAGATTAGTTAAGGCAAATGTGGGTCTCACGAAGACAGAAACAGGTGAATTTATTATGGGGAACAAGGAAATGGCAGACCAGTTGAGCAGGTACTTTGGTTCTGTCTTCACTAAAGAAAACACAAACAATCTCCCAGATGTACTAGGGAACAGAGAATCTAGGGTGAAGGAGGAACTGAAGGAAATTCACATTAGTCAGGAAATGGTGTTGGGTAGACTGATGGGACGGAAGGCTGATAAATCCCAAGGGACTGCATCCCAGCGTACTCAAGGAGGTGGCTCTAGAAATTGTGGATGCATTGGTGATCATTTTCCAATGTTCTATAGATACTGGGTCAGTTCTTGTGGATTGCAGGGTAGCTAATGTTATCCCATTTTTTAAGAAAGGAGGGAGAGAGAAAGCAGGGAATTATAGACCAGTTAGCCTGACTTCGGTGGTGGGAAAGAATCTGGAATCAATTATTAAAGATATAATAGCAGAACATTTGGATAGCAGTAACAGGATCGGTCCAAGTCAAACCCCTGTCTCACGGTGCGAGTTGTCCCACGAGGTACCCCGAGTTTTCACTCGCGGTAATCCCGTACAATCAACGTAGCGGAAACGTCGGAATTCGCGCGAGCAACTTAGCGACTCGTGGTGCTAACGGTAGGTACCCGTGAAACTTGTGAACTCGTGAAAAAAATCAAACATGTTTGATATTTTCCACGAGTCAAATGTAATGTTCAAGTTAAAAATTGAAACATTTAAACTTGTTGTCATAACGTAGTGGCCCGTGCGTTTACCTTATTGATTCGTGAGTCTACCGTGGCACCGTCAATGGAAACTTTTCATTCCCCAGGTGGGAATGGAGTTACCCGAGGCCAGACTCCAATAGTAGCAGCATTGAAAGTGACAGCAGAAGGCGGGAGCAGGAACCTTCATTTGAATTTACACTGAGGTTAAATGGATTGTCATCCATGATCATAAAAAGTCGCATATTGGATGTAGTGGGTTTATTTACGGGTGACTGTGGCTACCGATGACTGTGACTGTGATCCAGGAGGAGGGGGGGGGGGGGGGGGGGGGGCACACTATTCACTTTCCCACAAGCATTTACCAAGATTGTCTAATATTTTGTTGACCTCATGTACATGCTTTCAATATTCATTTTACACCACGTATTGTGACTTTGTCAAGACCCTTCTGGAAGTCCGTATTCAGGTTGTTAATGTTTGCCCTCAGCATTCATTGCTTTCAGAAAGATGCTTGCTACCGACAAACTCACCACGACAATGCACAACTACCCGATACAAACAACATTAGGTTTAGATTTATTACTTTCATGTGTAAAGTTATGTTTTGCATGCTATCCAGTCAAATCAGATAATACTATACATAAATAGAAATAAACTAAATTCAAGTACATAGATCGGGACAGAAACAAAATGCAGATCTTGTCGTTCTCAATATTTTAGCGCTGAATTCCAGAGACAAAGACCAATGGCCACAATGGGGTAGAGGAGAATCGAACGGTCCCCCAACTTATGGAAGGACCATTCAAAAGCCTGATAACAGAGGGAAACAGCTCACAAAGGGATAGGAGAGTATGGCCAAGTGTAATAGGGATCGATGTGAAAGGGGCCACTTGTCAACATAATTGTATAAGGAGTAAGAGTGTTGTAAAAACAAGCCTGAAGGCTTTGTGTCTCAATGCGAGGAGCATTCGTAATAAGGTGGATGAGTTGAAGGTGCAGATAGCGATTAATGACTATGCTATAGTTGGAATCACGGAGACTTGGCTCCAGGATGACCAAGGCTGGGAGCTGAACATCCAGGGATATTCAATATTCAGGAGGGATAGACGAAAAGGAAAAGGAGGTGGGGTAGCGTTGCTGGTGAGAGAGGAGATTAATGCAATAGAAAGGAAGGACATTAGCGTGGAGGATGTGGAATCGATATGGGTAGAGCTGCGAAACTCTAAGGGGCAGAAAACGCTAGTGGGAACTGTGTACAGGCCACCTAACAGTAGTATTGGAGTTGGGGATGGCATCAAACAGGAAATTAGAAATGCGTGCAACAAGGGTAACACGGTTATAATGGGTGACTTCAATCTGCATGTAGATTGGGTGAATCAAATTGGCAGGGGTGCTGAGGAAGAGGATTTCCTGGAATGTATGCGGGATAGTTTTCTCAACCAACATGTGGAGGAACCAACGAGAGAGCAGGCTATTCTAGACTGGGTATTGAGTAATGAGGAAGGGTTAGTTAGCAGTCTTGTTGTGCGTGGCCCCTTGGGCAAGAGTGACCATAATATGGTTGAGTTCTTCATTAGGATGGAGAGTGACAAAATTAAGTCAGAAACAAGGGTTCTGAACTTGAACAAAGGTAACTTTGAAGGTATGAGATGTGAATTGGCCAAGATAGACTGGCAGGTGATTCTTAAAGGGTTGACAGTGGATGTGCAATGGAAGGTATTTAAAGACTGCATGGATGAAGTACAAAAGTTGTCCATACCAGTTTGGCAAAAGAATAAATCGGGGAAGGTGGTGCATCCATGGATAACAAGGGAAATCAGGGATAGTATAAAAACAAAAGATGAGGCATACAAATTTGCCAGAAAAAGCAGCCTACCGGAGGACTGGGAGAAATTCAGAATCCAGCAGAGGAGGACAAAGGGCTTAATTAGGAAAGGGAAAATAGATTATGAAAGGAAACTGGCAGGGAACATAAAAACTGACTGCAAAAGTTTTTATAGATATGTAAAGAGAAAGAGACTAGTTAAAACAAATGTTGGTCCCTTGCAGTCAGAAACGGGTGAATTGATCATGGGGAACAAGGACATAGCAGACCAATTGAATAACTACTTTGGTTCTGTCTTCACTAAGGAAGACATAAATAATCTGCCGGAAATAGCAGTGGAACGGGGGTCAAATAAGATGGAGGAACTGAGTGAAATCCAGGTTAGCCGGGAGGTGGTGTTGGGTAAATTGAACGGATTGAAGGCCGATAAATCCCCAGGGCCAGATAGTCTGCATCCCAGAGTACTCAAGGAGGTAGCCACAGAAATAGTGGATGCATTAGTGATAATTTTTCAAAATTCCTTAGATTCTGGAGTAGTTCCTGAGGATTGGAGGGTAGCTAATGTAACCCCACTTTTTAAAAAAGGAGGGAGAGAGAAAGCGGGGAATTACAGACCAGTTAGTCTAACATCGGTAGTGGGGAAACTGCTAGAGTCAGTTATTAAAGATGGGATAGCAGCGCATTTGGAAAGTGGTGAAATCATTGGACAAAGTCAGCATGGATTTACGAAAGGTAAATCATGTCTGACAAATCTGATAGAATTTTTCGAGGATGTAACTAGTAGAGTGGATAAGGGAGAACCAGTGGATGTGTTATATCTAGACTTCCAGAAGGCTTTCGACAAGGTCCCGCATAAGAGATTAGCATACAAACTTAAAGCACACGGTATTGGGGGTTCAGTATTGATGTGGATAGAGAACTGGCTAGCAGACAGGAGGCAAAGGGTAGGAGTAAACGGGTCCTTTTCAGAATGGCAGGCAGTGACTAGTGGGGTGCCGCAAGGCTCAGTGCTGGGACCCCAGCTATTTACAATATATATTAATGATTTGGACGAGGGAATTCAATGCAACATCTCCAAATTTGCAGATGATACCAAGCTGGGGGGTATAGTTAGGTGTGAGGAGGATGCTTGGAGGCTGCAGGGTGATTTGGATAGGCTGAGTGAATGGGCAGATGCATGGCAGATGCAGTACAATGTGGATAAATGTGAGGTTATCCACTTTGGTGGCAAAAACATGAGGGTAGACTATTATCTGAATGGTGGCAGATTAGGTAAGGGGGAGATGCAACGAGACCTGGGTGTCATGGTACACCAGTCATTGAAAGTAGGCATGCAGGTGCAGCAGGCAGTGAAGAAAGCAAATGGTATGTTAGCATTCATAGCGAAAGGATTTGAGTATAGGAGCAGGGAGGTTCTACTGCAGTTGTACAGGGTTTTGGTGAGGCCACACCTGGAGTACTGCGTACAGTTTTGGTCTCCAAATCTGAGGAAAGACATCCTTGCCATAGAGGGGGTACAGAGAAGATTCACCAGACTGATTCCTGGGATGTCAGGACTTTCATATGAGGAAAGATTGGATAGAGTCGGTTTGTACTCGATGGAATTTAGAAGATTGAGGGGGGATCTTATAGAAACCTACAAAATTCTTAAGGGGTTGGACAAGCTAGATGCTGGAAGATTGTTCCCGATGTTGGGGGAGTCCAGAACAAGGGGTCACAGTCTAAGGATAAGGGGGAATTCCTTTAGGACCGAAATGAGGAAAACATTCTTTACACAGAGAGTGGTGAGTCTCTGGAATTCTCTGCCACAGAAGGTAGTTGAGGCCAGTTCATTGGCTATATTTAAGAGGGCGTTAGATGTGGCACTTGTGGCTAAAGGGATCAGGGGGTATGGAGAGAAGGCAGGTACGGGATACTGAGTTGGATGATCAGCCATGATCACATTGAATGGCGGTGCAGGCTCGAAGGGCCGAATGGCCTACTCCTGCACCTATTTTCTATGTTTCTATGTTTCTATGAAAGAATGCATTCCTGATTCTACTGATGCGCGCTTTTAAGCTTCTGTTTCTTCTTCCGATGGGAGCGGGGAGAGGAAGGAATGGCCCTGGTAGGAAAGGTCTTTAGTTCAGATGGCTGCTTTCCCGAAGCAGCATGAAATCGACTTGTAGTCAATGGTGGGGAGTTTGATCTGTATGATGAGACGCAGAGAAGTAGAGTGGGGGTAGAGTTGGGGAAGTACCACTAGTTCCCCACACATACAGCGTCTGCTCCTGTCCCTCTGCCCCTGTTCTGCCTGTGCTTCCTATACACCCAGGCTCTTCTGTACTGTTTTGTTTTCATTATTGCTTCATACTGCACAGAAACGGGCCCTTCAGGTTGGGAACTACAGTTAGTTTGGAAATTAGCAAGCAGACAAAAATGCTTCCATGTAGCCTTCCAGCAGTGACGAGGCACCATGATCTCATGATCAACCCAATCACCGGAGCCCAACTATGGGTTTAACTACCATAGAAATTGACAAACAATCGCTTCCTTTGATATTTGAACAACGAAACTCTATTAAACAATGTAACACACAACCTTTGTATTTTAGCTTGCAGTAACATAAATAAACTTAGTTATTCAAAACACCACAGGAAAATAACTTGATTACTGCAAGGGTGAAACACCTTTTCCCCATTGCTATGATTTTCTATTAAAAAAACTACGTTACTTCGCAAAGCAACAATCATGTTACAGCAGAATTACTGTCCTTGTTGAATGTGAGTGTCTCTGTCTCCATCTTCTCTTCAAGCCTTTAACCTATTCCTGTTGGGACCCAATACCCGTGCTCGTTCTTTCAGGCTGGGTTCGGCTTCCCAAACACTTTTCCACTCGCTGTGTGCGGCTCCCACGCTCCCGTCAAACTCACCTGCTTCTGATTCCCGCACTCCCTCCTTGATTTGGTTCCCGCACTTCCTAACCACCCCATCTAGCTGTGCTAAGTAGAAACATATAACTGCAGATGCTGGTTTATACCAAAGATAGACACAAAGTGCCCGAGTAACTCCATAGATCAGGCAGTATTTCTGGAGAAATGTTTTGGATCCGGACCCGTCTAACGAAACGACACCCACCCTTTTTCTCCACAGATGCTGCCTGACCCACGGAGTTACTCCGGCACGTTGTGTCTATCTTTTATCCAGTTGTGATGTTGCCTTCAAGTAATTTGTTTTCACTTGTACAACAACGTTCCTTGTTGATACGATATTCCCAATGTTGCTACCACTCATTGCACATGTCCGAATTTTTCAGCGCTCCTAAAGTGCAACACCTCAGACCTATCATCATTATATTTCACTTGCCCCTCCAAATATAACAAACCTTCGCCAGCTGGTCTTCTAACTACGTGATGTGCGTTTCTAACAAATCCTAAGTATAACTGCTCTGGCACTGGAGGGTGCGCATTTTCCCTTTTATAGGTTATATAAATAGATGCAGCCGCGCTGAATTCTATCTTTAACTCAAAGCCGCAGGATGGAGATGTTTTCTTTAACATTGTTGCTTTATTAAAACATACCTTCATTCACGGTTGGCTCAAGTGTAACGGGAGGGGAACTTGGTAACTCTGGAGACAAACTCGGAACATCGCAGATTACCATACCCGTGGGAACTCGCCTCAAACACTTGCTCATCAACTTGGAATATCGTACACAACCACGAGTCTGTCACTCTGGGTCACTCGTGTGTCAACTCGCACCGTGAGACAGGGCCTTCAGCATGGATTTACAAAGGGGAAATCTTGCTTGACTAATCTTCTGGAATTATTTCAGGATGTCACAAGTAAAATGGATAAGGGAGAGCCGGTGGATGTAGTGTATCTGGACTTTCTAAAAGCCTTTGATTAGGTCCCACACAGGAGATTAGTGGGTAAAATTAGAGCAATGGTATTGGGTGTAGGTTATTGACATGGATAGAAAATTGGTTGGCAGACAGGAAATAAAGAGTAGGAATTAACAGTGGGGTACCGCAAGGCTCAGTACTGGGACCGCAGTTATTTACAATATATATTAATGATTTAGATTAATGAATTAAAAGCAACATTAGCAAATTTGCAGATGACACAAAGCTGGGTGGTAATGTGAACTGTTTAGAGGATGCTATGAGTATGCAGGGTGACTTCGATAGGTTGGGTGAGTGAGCAGATGCAGTATAATGTGGATAATTGTGAGGTTATCCACTTTAGTGGCAAGAACAAGAAGGCAGATTATTATCTGAATGGTGTCAGGTGAGGAAAAGGGGAAGTGCAACGAGACCTGGGTGTTCTTGTACGTCAGTCACTGAAAGTAAGCTTGCAGGTACAGCAGTCAGTGAAGAAAGGTAATGGCATGTTGGCCCTTATAACAAGAGGATTTGAGTAGATGAGCAAAGAGGTCCTACTGCAGTTGTGAAGGATGAGAGGTCATCGTATAGAAACAAATGTGTCGGTCCCTGGATATTAGGCCACTCCTTGGGTCATCCTCCTTGGCACTTGAGGGACAGGGATGAGGGACTGCCCACAGGCTTCCGGTTTCAGCTCAGGGGTTTTTCTGGGAGTTTGCTTCTTCCCTTCGGTGGAACTAGTTGTGAGTGGATGCTCACAATCATCATTAAAGAACCTTTGAACCTGCCTGGCGTCTAACCTTTTTCAGACCGCGTCCAGGCCACTACATTGGAGACATCGACGTTCATCACGCGTCGTGATGGACCAGAACGATGTACAACCCGGTCCCACCGACCTCCACGCCGTCGCGCTGAAGCTGCCGACTTTGTGGACCGAAGAGCCTGTTATCTGGTTCCAGCAGGCAGAGGCACAGTTTGCTCTGCAGAGTGTGACGGTGGATGAAAACAAATACTATTACGTCATCAGCGCCCTTGACCAGGCGACTGCGAGGCGAGTAAAACCTTACCTCTGAGCCCCCCCGGCAGGTAACAAATTAGCGGGCCTCAAGGCCCTGCTCATCAGGAGGTTTGGCATTAGCGAGTCCGAGCGGGCAACTCGGATTCTGCGCATGGACGGCTTCGGTAACCGCCAGCCCTCTTGGAGGACATGCTCGCCCTTATGAGCGACCACAAACCCCGTTTTTTGTTTAAGCACGCCTACCTTCAGCAGCTCCCGCCCGCATCTGCCTGCAGCTCGCCAGCGATCCCTTCACAGACACGCAGGCACTGGTCGAGCGCACCGTCCAGCTGTGGATGTCCCGTTAGCAGGACCTGGAAGCGCTGACCGTCCTTCCCGTAGCATCGGGAAGCGCAGAGCAGGTCGGGGCCTCTATCGACCGCGTCTCGGTCGCTTCCGGATGACCTCCGCGGTGAAATCCGGCCGCCATCGGGCACCCCGGCGCAGGCATGTCGTTCCAGCACGGCCTGCCGACAGTTCCCTCCGTCGCCAGCAGAGATTACTAGTAGTCGGCTCAGGCAGCACCACCGTCTAGACCACCAGACGCCAGCAGAGGGGGCTGATACTACTATCACCGCTGCTGGGGAGCTGCAGCCAGGCAATGTCGTCCGCCCTGTGCGTTCCCGGGATAATCAGGGGCCAGCCGTCAGTGATTCCTTCGGTGGCCGGCCATATTCATCGTGTGTTAACCTGGGATCGCCGCAACGGGGGTCGGTTCTTCGTGGACACCGGGACAGAGGTGAGTGTGCTGCGTCTGGCCATCGCTGACATCCGTGCGGGCAAACACGGCCGCCTCCTCACCGCGGCGAATGGGAGCCCTATTCATACTTATGGGGTCCGCACCATCTCCCTCAATTTCGGCCATAGCTGCTTTTCGTGGGTGTTTGTCACCACCAACGTTTCCCAGCCGCTGCTGGGCACCGTCTTCCTTCGAGCGCATTCACTCCTCATGGATGTCAAGCGGCGCCGCCTGGTGCACTCCATCATGCTGGAGCCGGTCTTCCTCCGCATTGGTGATCCAGTTGCACGCCCTGATGGTCCTCTGTCATCCGTGGATATGACTTTTGCGCATATCCTGGCGGATTTGCCGGACATCCCGCTCCTCCACCCCCAAGCACGGCGTGGAGCACCACATTCCTACTACCAGCCAGCCCGTGCACACCCGGGCGCGTCGTCTCGCGCTGGACAAGCTCCGTCTGGCTCAGGAGGAGTTCCGCCTGATGGAGGTGATGGGCATCGTGCACCCCTCCGATAGCCCATGGGCGTCACTGCTCCACATGGTCCCCCAGGCGGGCAGGGGCTGGCGCCCGTGTAGGGATTACCGTCGCCTGAATGATGTGACCGTCGCTGACAGGTACCCGGTCCCGCACATACAGCACTTCAATGCCCACCTGGCCGGAGCATCGGTGTTCTCCAAGGTGGACCTCGTGCGCGGGTACAACCAGATTCCGGTTCACCCCGACGATATCCCTAAGCCAGCCATTATTACACCGTGTGAGCTGTTTGAATTTTTGCAGATGCCGTTCGGGTTAAAGAACGCCGCGCAGGCCTTCCAGCGGCTTATGGATTGTATGTGCCGTGGCCTGGACTTCGTATTCGTCTACTTAGACGACATATTCATGGCCAGCCTCTCGCGGCAGGAGCACTGCATCCACCTCCGTCAACGCCTCACTGGTTGGGTATCAACTCGTCCAAGTGCCGTTTCGGGGTGACGTCCATCGACTTCCTCGGCCACCGTGTAACTCCACAAGGGGTGGTATCTGTTCCGGATAGGGTGGACGATGTCCTCCGGTTCCCCCGTCCGACCACCGCTAAGAGCCTGCAGGAATTCGTGGGGATGGTCGCATTTTATCACCGCTTCTTGCCGGCGGTAGCTGGAATCATGGCCCGCTTTTCCACCTCATCGCAAGGAGGTTGAGTGGTCCATCGAAGCCGTGCCGGCTTTTGAGCATGCTAAGGAGGCCCTGGTTGGGGCCCGAATGCTATTCCACCCACGGGAGGATGACCCGACCGCCCTGACGGTGGACGCTTCTGAGGTTGCGGTTGGGGCAGTGCTGGAGCAGCTCATTGACGGATGCTGGCGGCCCCTTGCCTTCTTCAGCAGGCGTCTCAGTGGTGCTCAGCGCCGTTACAGTGCTTTTGACCGTGAGATCCTTGCCCCATACCTCGTCGTATGCCACTTTCGGTACTTCCTGGAGGAGAGGCCCTTCACTGCCTTTTGCCAAGGTTTCAGACCCGTGGTCTGCGCGGTAGCAGAGGCAGTTGGCCTACATGTCGGAGTACACCACCTCCATCCGCTACGTGGAGGGCAAGTACAACAGGCTGGCGGACGCCTTATCGCGACCCTCGGTGCACGCCGTTATTCAGGTGGCTGAGGGTATTGATTATTCCGCCCAAGCAGCCGCGCATCTGGTGGACGATGAAGTGGCCGCCTATCAGACGGCAGTTTCGGGCCTGCAGTTGGAGGCCATTGTCTGTGGTCTTGGGGGCGCAACGCTGCTGTGCGATGTCTACACTGACCTTCCGTGACCCATCGTCCCCGTCGCCTGCTCCATGGGCTTGCCCATCCCTCCATTCGGGCGACGTCTGCCCTCGGAGCCTCCCGCTTCATGTGGCATGGGCTGCGCAAGGAGGTTGGACATTGGGCATGCACCAGCATCCCGTGCCAGACCGCCAAGGGTGCAGTGACACTTGCGTGCGCCACTGCACTGATCGCCATTCCTCGGCAGCGGTACGACCACATTCACACGGACATCGTTGGGCCGCTGAAGCTGTCCTGGGGCATGACCCACCTCTTCACCATGGTGGACCACTTCACGTGGTGGCCTGAAGCCATTCGCTGACTGACACCTCGACGGCTGCTTGCGCTCTGGCCTTGGCGGAGCACTGGATCGCCTGGTTCGGGGTGCCACTGGAAATAACATCTGACTGGGGGCCTCAGTTCACGTCGGAACTGTGGTCGGCCATGGCACGCTGGCGCCGGTGCCCACGTCTCGTCATGGGTCCTTCCATCCGCACGTTCTCTCTGCTCAGGAGGACTGCCAGTTCATCTTCCTGTGCAAGGATGCTCATCCGACACCTCTCCAGTGGCCGAACAAGGGTCCCTTCTGGGTCCTGGAACATGGCTCGTCCTGGACATGGGGGATCAGCGTGAGACCGTTTTGGTTGCGCGGCTGAAGTCGGCGCATGTTGACATTGATCGGCCGGTGCTGGTCGCGGGGCCCCGCCTGCGAGGGCGCCCTCCATCTAGGGTACCTCCTCCAGTAGCTGCTCTGTCCCCTCCACCTGTTGGTCGGTTTCCGGTTCCTGTGCCGGGCATGGTACACACCCGGCTGGTCTCCTCGTGCGCCCTCCTGTCCGTTTTGTGCCTCCGGTTCTTTGGGGTGGGGGGGTCCTGTGGTGGTCCCTGGATATTAGACCACTCCTTGGGTCTTCCCCTCGGCACTTGAGGGACAGGGATGAGGGACTGCCCACAGGCTTCCGGTTTCTGCTCAAGGGTTTTTCTGGGAGATTGTTTCTTCCCTTTGGTGGAACTCATTGAGAGTGGATGCTTACAATCATCATTAAAGGTTCTTTGAACCTGCCTGGCGTCTAACCTTTTTCTGACCGCGTCCACTACACTACACTACACATACAAAATTAAGGGATTGGACACGCTAGATGTAGAAAACATGTTCCTGACGTTGGGGGAGTCCAGAACCAGGGGCCATGGTTTAAGAATAAGGGGTAGGCCATTTAGAACTGAGACAAGGAAAAACTTTTTCACCCAGTTGTGAATTTGTGGAATTTGCTGCCTCAGAAGGCAGCAAGGCCGATTCACTGGATGCATTCTAAAGAGAGTTAGATAGAGCTCTTAGGGCTAGTGGAATCAAGGGATATGGGGAAAAGGCAGGAACGGGGTAGTGATTGTGGATGATCAGCATTATCACATTAAATGGCGGTGCTGGTTTGAAGGGCCAAATGGCTAACTTTGCACCTATTTTCTATGTATCTATCTATGAATCTAATTAAATGATTCATAGTTTTTTCAGGCTTACGAACAAAATCGACTAATGAATGTCTGTGAACAGAATTTGTTCATAACCTGAGATCATTCCGTACTGAGGGGAGTTGTAGTGGCTGGTTTTCACCTTTACTCTGGAATCATCCAGTAAAATGTTGCATTAAACTTCTCGAAAATCAAAAGTTATTTATACAAATTTTCATCAATATAGCTGCCTTTGTGTGTTAAATGCCTATCTGTAGAATGAAAGGATAAGCAGCAGGTAATTCCTGGGACTATACCAGTCATCTGTTACTAGGTGCTAAATAACTCCAACCAAACTCCTGAAAGCTTCCTGGGAGACTCTCAATCTGGCCTTTTCTATATGCCTTCCGTCATAACCAAAATGAAAACTCAATGAAACCTCAACTGCAAATTCCATTCTAACCATCAAGCATTTCCAAGAACTGATGAATGTTCTAAATTAAAATGTTAGAGGATCTCAGTTCTGTTTAGTGAGGAGATACACTGTGACTTTCAAAATAAAACGGAACAATTATCAAATATCAGTTAATAATGCGAGAGCTAGAAGTGAATTGTGTATAACTGGGGAATGACGAGGTTGGAACCTGTGGGAGGAAGGTGCAACTGCAGATGATCGAACACCTGACAATTTACCTTTTATTCCTATTGTTTAGGGAACCAAATAATCCATTCAGGTGATACATCAGTTTACTTGGTCAATGTCCAGATTTGTGTACTGCAATTTTTTGTCATGATATGGTTTCCCCTCAACTCGGAAACAGAAAACAGAATGAGAGACTTTTTGGTAGAAAACCTTAATTGACTCCATAAGAATTAGCCTGAGTTTCCACTGTCTGTCATTTTATTCACTATCCTACTTCATTCTGACTTGTCTTTGGACTCCTGCCCTTAAGAAGCAACGCCTCATCTTCCAATTTTGCACAAGATAGCCTTCTAGGCTCAACATAGGATTCAATAATCTAAGATAATTCCCTCCATTCCAATCTTCTACCTCATATTTTCAACACTCAAGTCTTTTTCTTTACACCAGTATTTTAAATGTCCCACTCCCATTCTAATGACATTCTCATACTAAAATGACATTTTTCACTAGCTTTTATCCTCATTTATCACTTGTATTATTCAATCTTTAATGGTCTTCCCTTTAAAACATATGTTGCTTTTTGTTATCTTCGAGCTTTCCCCTCACTTTTTTCAGCTATACTAAAGGGCCTGTCCCACTTAAGCGATTTGTCGCGGGGTGAGTAGTCGCCAAAAGAGTCGTACCTTTTTCTGGTCGCTGCTGGATTTTCAACATTTTGAAACATTTTCGCCGACCTGCTGCGCTGAAAAATTGAGTAAGTGGGACAGGCCCTTAAAAGGTCATGGATCCGAAATATTACCTCACGATCTCTCACTAACTATACCTTCTGAGTATCTCAAGCATATTTATTTTATATTGCAGATTTTATATTTAGAAAGCTGCTTTCATGATACGTACAGAGTCATGTAATTAACTGCTCTATGACTTCTCAGTGAGTAAAAGCAAGTGTCTTCCAAATCAATCTGGACAGTTCTTTGGAATAAATGTTCCAACTATGTTGTGCTCTCCAGCCTTTGAATATGTTACACGTAGAACCTAAATACCTACAGACATAATTGTTTTTTTCATCTGAGTTACTCCAGCACGTTGTATCTTAATGCACAATAAAATGATTCAAAAACATATTAAAAACATGGATAATACCCCAAAACTTTACATAAAAACTAGCCTTTTTTTCATTTAAAAATACGTAAATCATGAATATCAGTCTATCACATGCGACAAATGAACGTCCCGACCCGAAACATCGCTTATCCATTCCACCCACATAAGCTACCTAACCCACTGAGTTACTCCAGCACTTTGTGTTTTGTCCAAGATTCCAGCATCTGCAGTTCCTTGTATCAACATATTTGTACGGAGCTTGTCACATTCTTTGGGCATCAAAAAGCTCTTCACACTCAAAGAAATTAGATACAAACTGGAAAATACTGCTACAAATGTGTATATCGCAAACAACAAAATGTTAACAAACAAATAGAAGAATATATTGTGAATGTAGTGTATGTCGTGATGTTGGTTGAGAGGTAAATAATTGGCCTTGACACCAGATAGAACATTCCAGGTATTTAAACAGCATTGGTCATTTGGGTCTGTCACTGAAATAGAGTGTATGATGCTCAGATACAGGTACATCACACAATAATACAAAGACTATACCAGGTAGGTACGGGCATCTCACTGTGTAACGTTGAATAAATTATATTCTGGTAGATTAGTGGATTATGTTTCAATCAATGATTGAACAGATGATTACGACTGGATAGTCAGACCGGCACAGTACTGCCAGGCTATTTATTCTGTAACATCCAAGTACAATAGCCAATCCATTTTAGGGTTTCAAAAACCAAATAATATGTTTTGAAATTTAATCTAATGCATTGACAATATATTTTTTGAATACTGAAATCATAACTTCAACGATATTATGAGGCTTTACCTGGAAGACTCGGCAGCTGCACAGTTGAGAAATGTTCAATGCTGTTTGCCCTATTTCCCTCAATTTCCTTCACTGATGGGTATAGCACTTAAATCTAAAACTTATAACAAAATCGATAATTACAAGTTTGGTTTCTGGCATGCTCCATCATCATTAAAAAATAACTGAAATAATTGAATAGATCTTCATCTCAAATGCTCTATAAGATGCATTTTGGTTCACTCCCCAATTTAATTATTTCCATCATACATAATAAACGATCTAATTCATAGAACAATTAATTCTTATTGATGACGTGTGTAACAAGAGTGCATTTGTTTTTATTAAAATATGTTTGAGGGGAATCTACAGTGATTGGCAGAAAATTACAAATTGTAATGTGAAATGTCATTAATTCTTCCTACAACTTTAATTCTACTGTTCTTCGTAACTGGAACAACAAACAAATATTCAGTGTTCCAAAGGGATTAACCTAAATTCTACAGGTAACAAAACATTAATCTATCCGCCATGATAAATCATTAATTATTAAAAATAGCTGGAATCTTTGCAGCAAGCATTTGATGTACGATAATACATATGGTTTTATTGATGTTGCAACATGGTACAGCAGGCAAGCAAACCACTGGTGTAGAAATGAGCTGCTGTATTACAAGGCTCAAAAATATTTTTCATTGATTTGTCACAGGCTATGGGAATCTTAATTTTGATCATTTTGTGGGCAGAAAGCCATAGATTGGAAATGGGGCAAACAACATGTAGAAAGGATGACACAGGCAAAGGGCTATCTCTACACTGAGTTAAAAACTTTTGAGAAATATGTTTCTATGTGCAATATTGTACGCGTTGTCTGTCATGGTTATGTGGCATTTAAAGCAAAAACCCTTGGCCAGGTCTAATCTCAATACATTTTCCTTGCAAGCCTGATTTAAGTTTACTCCCATAAAAAATAGTCAACGTATAATCCCAAGTATTTGGAAGGTTTGGATTTTGGTAAAAGACAATGTAGAAGCATAAATATAATGAATGTAATACAAATATAGAATGTTTCTTTGCATGTTTTCCTTGATTTTCTTTCTGTCCCATCTTCAATTTATTTTTTTTCTTCCTGGGCCACAAAATATTGATTTTCTGTTTTGTGTCTATTGTGGGATTTTTTAACTAGAAGAAGTCCCCCCCCCCCCCCCCCCCGCTTTGGAGTTATAGAGTTGTAGAATCATAGAGCATGGAAACAGGCCCTTTGGTCCATTGGCCCAATTCATCCATGCTGACCAAGTTTATAGCCGAGTCCCATTTGGCCCATGTCACACCAATCCTTTCCTTTCCACGTACCTGTCTAAATGTTTTTTAAACATTGCCTTTGTAAACTCTTCTGAAGCTTCATCTGGCAGCCCGTTCCACTTATGCACCATCCTCTGTGTGAGGAAATTGCCACACAAACTTTTGCCCTCTCACCTTCAACCTATGCCCTCTGGTCTGGACTCCTCAACCTTGGGAAAAAGCTGTCCATTTACCTTATCTATGCCTCTCATAATGTTGTAAGATCACCCCTCAGCCTCCAGGGAAAATGTTCCAGCTTATGCAGTTTCTCCTTATGTCAAGTTCTGGGAACATCTTGGTGAAGCAATATTGTGGCATTTTCCAAACTTTTTACATCTGACAATAATTATATTGCTATTTCGCCTAACGTTATCAACTACAATATCTCACCAGATAATTTGCCATAAATGTAATTTTATATCATAATACATTCAACATTTTAAAATTGTTTTTAAAATATGTACCCTGTTTTATGTAATCATTCTTAAGTATACTAATTGTATTTCTCTATATTTCTTAATCTGACATCTTCAGATAAGCCTCTTGACACATGACAAAGCTGAAATTAGACTGGAATTGTATGAACAAATAGATGTCAGACTCCTTTTATACATCTTGCCCAATATTTATTTCCAACAGCACCCAATGTCAAGCAAGCACTATAACAGATGACAAAACAAAATCCCAGCTCCTGTCCCTGATTTCCTCCTGGACCACTAGCACTAAAAATTCTATCACCCCAAGGTCATTTGGATTCTTGATCTGGATGTTTCCCTTCGGGATTTCCCTACATAGATATACCTGATTGGATTTAGCCTCAGAGCTGACATTTATATTAAGTTATGGACAGTGGACACATATATGTATTTCCCATTTCAATTTCATCCTTAAACCAAAAAAAACACTTTGATACTGAATAGAAACCATTTTTCAAATATTATGCTGAACTCAATTGTAGATACTTGAACAATAAAGCTCTTGATTCACTCCTGCTAGGTTATTGACCTGATAACACTGCAATACTTTTGATTCATTCTTCCATTTTCAGTTACATATACATTTGCTATATATTTTTCTTTCATACTGGAAAATCTGTCTCACACTTTGCTATGAAACAAATCAATCAAGAACATTATCTACTTTAACCCCAGTCTTAAGAATATGGTTTAGTGATATTTTGTTTTTCCAAATAACTATTTTGCTTTTGATTACATGAACCTGCATATATTTGGTTTTCTGTCAACTCCTGTTCTTACCTTAAAGTAATTAATACCGTTTCTGCAGTCGTAAATAATATACACAGTATGTATTTGCTTTTGTACTACATTGTTTTGGTCTGAAGAGGAAAAGCAGCCAGGTTAGTTGTTAAGCTTTTGCAGAAATGTCTATGTGTAAATGGTTGATTCCAACGAGAGTACAGATTTTGTAATAGCTGCTGCTTATCAGCACTCAAGCATGCATTAAAAATTGTGAACATGATTCTAGTTCATATAAGTGCCTAGCCGTAATCAAGTGACAATGCATAAATGCACAAAATTTAAAAAAAATGCTGCTTTCACTTCACCTATATTATCAGACTGAAGCTGCTGTCATATTCATTAATCCTGAGGTGACAGTGGCTACTGAAGTAGTCCATGTAATATTATTTGATTAGACAGGAAAGGGAAGTCAAATGTCTGATAATAAACAACATTTGTTTTATTAATAAATTTGAAAATTCAAAAAGCACATTTGCACGTTCACATGAACAAATAATCACTCCACTATTTAACAGCATAAAAAGATCATTACTTGAAATATTAAGGGAGCAGAGTTAAGATAAACATCCCTAGAGTGAGAAATTCTAACCAAAACAATATGTTTCTTGATCACAGCACAGTGCTTACTTCCTGTAGAGATATTGTCAATAGCTTTTCTCAGAATAATGAAATTTAAAGCCATTTAACAAGAGAATGATGACCTAAAATAAATAGGCAGCAAATAATTTATTGCCAGCACAGCTTATCATGATGAAAAATTCCACATATGCACAACATACTTTACCATGCAAGTAAACCCAAAACTGTGTGCCTTTGTTTTTACATGGATTAATTTCTGATAGCTGCTTTGAATACTTGTACACATTGACCCTGAACACTGACAATCATTGAAAGAAGCATAACCATGTCATCCTATGAATAATGAAATTTGCAGAGACCATCAATGCATTTCTTAATCTTGTTACTGCTACACTACTTTTGAGACAATGCAATTTGTCTCAGTCTCTCTCTTTTCTTATCTTGGATCAGTTTCCAGTTTCTCTCGCATGTTCACTTTCAGTGACCATGTTTCATTATTGAGGAATAGAACACTATGCTGAAGGAGTGGGAGGCAACTCGAGAATCCTACACACCACCATGGATTAGTTACAGAAAATAGCCTCTTTCCCTGTTGTATATATTATAGAACACAATGTATTCTCCAATCTCTATCATCTAGCCCATGATTCACAAAATGTTAGTGTGCAGGTAGAACCAGTGATTTGGAAAACTAACAGAAAGTTATTGTTTATTATTAGAGGAAGAGAAGAAAAAAGAGAGGGGTTATGATTTGATTAAATAGGACATAAGTGAGACCATATCTAGCATATGGATTATAGTATTGATCTCCTCATTTAAGTAAAGATATCAATGTACTGAAAGCAGCTTGAATGATCTAATAAATGGAATGGAATGGAATGGAATGAAAATGAATAAACAATGGACTTATATTTGCAGAAATTTAGAAGAATAAAAGGAGATTTGATTGAAAAACATAAGCCCCTAACGGTACATGACTAGGTGGATGTGGACAAGATGTTTCCTCTTATAGGACAATCTAGAACTAGTGGTTATTGTATTAAAATAATTTGTCGCCCATTTAAGACAGAGAGGTGGTGATTGTTTCTCCCCTCAGATAGTTATCAAGTCTGCAGAAATTCCTTTTCAAAGGGTGGGGGAAGCGGAATATTTAAATTTTACTAAGACAGTTAATTTCTTGATAAGCAAGTGCGTGAAAGGATACTCTGGGTATAAGGGAATGCAGGGAGATTTCATCAAATCAGTCATGATCTAATTGAATGTCAGAGAAGGCTCAAGGCCAGAGTGGTTTATTCCTGCTCATAATTGTCAAGTTTGCACATAATCTTTTGTGAATTCTCTGTTGATCCAACGCTCGCCACTTGTACATCAACAGCTTTCCTCAACCACTAATATTAAATGCAAACAAAAATTGATGGAAAATCTCAGCAGGTCAGGCAGTATCTGTGGAAAGAGAAACAATTAATGTTTCAGTTTGAAGACTCTTCATTGGAACTGAGAAAAAGAGAAGACAAATTAGTCTAGGCAGCAGACATGGGTGTGTGTGTACGTAATGGGTGGAATAGAAGGTATGTTTGTGATAGGGTGAAATAATGTAGCCATAAAATTAATAGTTAAGTTCCTTCGAATGGATAATATATTGCTAATGCTCAGGTCTAGGTAATGTACAGAATGGCCTGCTGGACTGTGACAAGCAACCCAAAATATATAAATGAAGGGGAAAAAAGTGGAATGGCAGGCACAGTGGTCAGCCCTCATTCAAACCGATAGAAAATCTGTTTTTTTTTAATTTTCATTCCCTTGACCACTATTGGCACCTGTGCTTTCAGACATACAATTTACCCCCAGAAGTGTCTCTCCCTTTTCACATCACTCCTTTAAGCCATAGAATTGATAGCACGGATACAGTTCACATAGCTCAACTAGCCTGCTGAGCTCATGCTTCAAAAAATACTCCTCCCACCTACTTGCTTTCATTTAATCTTTCCTGCATTCCATCCAATCGCACCTTTTCCTTCATCATCAATCCCCTTTCCTTATCTCTTAGAGCATGTTTTATAACTTTCTGATGATAATCATTCACCTGAAACATTAGTTTTGTTTCTCCAGCCAAAAATGTATTCTGGCTATCTTAGTATTTTCCATAGGTAGACAAAAATGCTGGAGAAACTCAGCAGATGAGGCAGCATCTATGGAGCAAAGGAAATAGGCAACTTTTGGGGCCGAAATCCTTCTTCAGACCTACTTAATATTTTCCATGTTCTCCTGAGACGCTGCCGGACACGCTGTTACTCGAGCAATTTATGTCTTGTTTTTTCATAAGCCAGCATCTGCAGTTGCTTGTTTCTGGTTCCTCTACTATGTTCAGCAGTTTCTACCATATTTCAATTAATTAGCATCTGTGATATTTGGCCTTGACGGCCACTGGTTTTGAACAGCTCTTAAGTGGATAATATGATTCACTTGTCATCCTTATCGATTAAAATCTGCCTCAAATATAATTTTTTATCAGCGGGATGAACAATATTTTATTTGACTTACTTTTGTTTAACTGCTGCTCTGAAGCAACTTGAAACTTTTAACAACATTGAAAGATGAGATTGCTTGTGTCTCAAACTTTAAATTGTTCATTATGTAGAATTATCCTCCTGGATCTCAGGAAAAAGTTCGAGCTCAAGTGACGAGGTGACAATCAAGACACAAAATACACATAGTCTGTCTTGTAATCAAAACACTAAACGATTGGGTCTTCCGCGGTCAATCAGGCAGCTGATTGTACATTGAAGGCAGAGGACAATGAGGATAAAGAGCGGGAGGCATGAACAATCAGCCATGCAACAACAGTTGGAGGCAGGCAAGCGATACCCTGAAGCAGGGGAGCTACAGTCAAAGGGTGGATATAATCTAATGCATCATCTCGAGAAAATTAGTCTGAGTTGAATGTGCTATCTGAGGAATACTTGTACAAAGAAACTATCTGGGGATCTGAGACGCTAGTCCCTTCAGTGATTTTAAAGTCTAGTTGTGTAAGTGATTTTGAAGTAGTTTAAGTAATTGCTAACGGTGGTAAGAGCACTGATAGTACCTGTACCAGTTATAACACAACTTTAAAGTTAAAATCTGTCTTGTTATAAATCATAAACTCAAGTTCCTTGTAACGACAGAGTGATTGGTAAATTGGAAACATTGACACTAAACATCAGATTCACATTTTTTTTGCTTTATCATAAAATTAGTTATGTTTACTAATTAGGGATTATACTCAGCATTTATCTAATTTAGGGTTAATTTGCATTTATTTTGACGTTAATAGAATACAGAACATAAAACAGTACAGCAATCTGATCCTTCCTGTAATGGGATGATCAGAACTGTATGCAATACTCCAAATAGACAATAGACAATAGGTGCAGGAATAGGCCATTTGGCCCTTTGTGCCAGCACCGCCATTCAATATGATCATGGCTGATCATCCACAATCAGTGCCCCGTTCCTGCCTTCCTGCCAAATGCAGCCTAACCATTGTCCTATACAGCTGTATCATGACTCTCTGACTTATACTCAATGCCCCAACCTATGAAAGCAAGCGCACCAAATGCCTTCCTTACCACTCTATCTAGTTGTGTTGCCACTTTCAGGGAGCTATGGGCTTGGACTCTGTACATCTATGCTGTTAAGGGTCGTGCTATTACTTGCATATTTTCCCTTTACATTTGACCTTCCAAAGTGCAACACCTCACATTTGCTCGTATTAAACTCCATCTGCCATTTCTTTGGCCAATTCTGTCGCTGATCTACATCACGCAGTATACATTGACAGCCTTCCTCACAGTCTGTGACCCCAGAAATGTTGGTGTCATCTACAACCATACTAAGGTACCAGCGCTGATCTCTGTGGAACTCCATTGGTCACTGACCTCCAGCCTGCATATTGTCCTTCCACCACTGCCCACTGTCTTCTATCAGTAATGCCGTTCCGAATCCAGACTAAGTCACTGTTAATCCAGTGCATCTTAATCTTCACCTTAACACAGGGACTTTATCAAATCATTTTTTGGGTGTTTCTGGCCCTTCTAATCGCCCGCTTGAGTACTTTCTTCGTTATTATATATTTCTCAAAGCCCCTGTCTGAATCCATCTCTTAAACCTTGCATGTGCTTCCTTTTCCTTTTTGACCAAATTTACAACACTTTGCTCATCCAAGGTTCCGTTACTTTGCCATTTTAATCTTTCTTCCTTACTGGAAAATGCCAGTTTTGGTCTTTGATGAACTGGCCTTTAAACGATTTCCACATGTCAAATCTGGACCCATTAAAACAACTTCTTTAATGCAGAGGTTAAGATGCTAAATTGCTTAAAGATATGTAATCAGACAAAGATCGTCGTCAAAGAAAGTAATACAATGAAAGATGACAAAAAAAATATTGGTTGAAGAAACCAATTTTATAGGCTGTCTTATAGAAGGAAGATGGACATATCAGCTTTTTTATCTGAGGTCAAGATTTAGTGGTTTACTCAGACAATAGCAAGGCAAGTGTGATGTGGCTGCTGAACACTAGTGAGTAGGAATAAATAATCCATGGAGACTAAAGGGATGGAAACAGTGACAGAATATAGCTGGGCTGAGACTATTAAGGTTTTTAAAGACCAGGGTGAGTATTTTAAATCAGATATGTTTTGGTAGTGAGAACCGATGTACTTAAGTAGCCATGAGATGATAAATACGCTTGAACATCAAGCAGGATAAGGTACAGACTGACAGCTACCAGAGATATAGATGGTAGAAAATAAAAAGCAGGTCAAAGATCCATATCATGATCGAGGTTGATAATAACAATGGAATGAATGTATCAATAGTTGTTAAACTGAAGCATGGATAGAGACTTACGATATTATGGCTGTGCAAGTACATATTATTTGTGATGGAGAGGATATCGGATCAGAAACTCAGCCAAGATTAGGACAAGGAGGGGATGAAAATGATGAGTGTGGTGTTTCTGCAGGGGCTGAAGAGTAGTTCCTGAAAATTCAATTTACATAACACTTTTTCAGCGTTATGCAATGAACAATTTTTTCCAGAGTGAAAGTTGATAACAAACCTTCCTTTTATTTCGTGCTATTCCAGAAAGTGGCCCGAGGCACTTCCAGGCATAAATCGATGTGCGACATGGACACAATTTTCGTATTAGGATACACATTATTTTACCATTTCTTGCGCAATGATAACTCAGCCTAATAACACCTAGCTTAAGGCAGTCTTTCCAGTCACCTTCTGCTGGATGAAGGAAAATCACAAAGCGTATCATAAATACGTTATAAATAACAGGGTGACCAGGGAAAATGTAGGACTACTCAATGAGAAAGGAGGAAATCTATGCGGAGGATGCAGGTAAGGTACTAAACAAGTGCTTTGCATCCGTATTCACCGAGGAGAAGGACAGCGAGATCAATGTGTAGAGTACAAATATGCTACGACAGTTAGAGATTGAGAAGAGGTGGTGCTGAGGCTCTTGATGAACATTAAGGTGGATAAGTTCCCAGGGCCCGATGGGATCTATCCCAGGTTATTGACAGGTAAGAGAAGGTATTGCGGTGGCCTTGATGAGGATCTGTATTTCTTCTTCAGACACTGGTGAGGTCCTGGATGTCTTGGGAGTGGCCAATGTTGATACATTGTTTAAGAAAGGAAATAGAGAGAATCTAGGGAACTATAGGCTGGTAACCTCACGTTAGTGGCAAGGAAACAATTGGAGAGAAATCTTTGAGATAGGATATACTTCCATTTGGAAGAGTATGGGCCAATTAGGGATAGCCAGTAGAACTTTGTACACAGCAAGTTGTGTCTTACTAACGATTGAGTTTTTTGAAGGTACCAAAGGAGACTGATGTAGGTAGGACGGTGGATGTTGTATACATGGATTTTAGTATGGCTTTTGATATTTTAGTAAGGCTTATGACAAGGTCCCTCATGGTAGATTGATCCATTTTCCCTTGGTCATCCTGTTATTTATAGCATATGGGATTCATGATGATTTGGTTATTTGGATAAAGAGCTGGCATATTCATAGAATGCAGAGGGTTGTGGTGGAAGGTAGATATTCTGGTTGGAGGTCTGACACCAATGGAGTTCCACCGGGATCTGTACTAGGACTTCTGCTGTTTGTGATATATATAAATGACCTGGACGTAGATGTAGTTGGGTTGGTGAATAGGTTTGCTGAAGACATTAAAATTGGAGGAGTTGCAGACAGTGAGGAATGCTGCCAGAATATACAGTGGAATATGGATCAGCTGCAAAAATAGACAGAGAAATGGCAGATGGAATTTAACCGAAGCAAGTGTGAGGTGTTGCACTTTGGGATGCTCAATGTAATGAGAGAGTACACATTTAATGGCAAGATCCTTAACAGCATTGATGTGCAGAGGGATATTGTCCAAGTTTATAGCTCATTAAAGGTGGCAGCACAAGTGCTAAGGAGGTAAGGAGATATATGGTATGCTTGCCTTAATTGCTAGGGCCATTGACTATAAAAGTCAGGAAGCCATGATGCAGGTCTATAGGACTTTGGTTAGGCTGCATTTGGAGTATTGCATGCAATTCTTTAGACTTTAGACTGTAGAGATACAGTGCAGAAATAGGTCGTTCTACCCACTGAGACTGAACTGACCTGCAATCACCCCATACAGGAACACTATTCGACACTCACTGGACAATTTTACAATTTTACCAAAACCAATTAACCTACAAATCTGTACGTCTTTGGAATGTGGGAGGACACAGTCCAAAGCACCTGGAAAAAATCCATGCATTCACCAGGAGTACAAACAGCACCCATAGTCAAGATCAAACCCAGGTCTCTGGCACTGTAACTCTTCCGTGCCACTGTGCCATTCCTGGTCGTCCCATTACAGGAATTACATGGAAGCATTGGAGGGGTTGCAAAAAAGGATTACTAGAATGTTGTTTTCAGCTAGAGAGAGAAGTTGGATAGACTCGGATTGTTGTCTCTGGAGTCTGGAAGTTGAGGGGAGTCTTGATAGAAGTATATAAAATTATGAGAGGCATAGATAGGGTCAGAGCTTTTTTTTCCCTGGGTGGAAGTGTCCAATAGTAGAGGGCATAGCTATAAGGTCAGAGGGGGAAAGTTTAATGGAGACGTGCGGGGCATGTTTTTTACACGTAGAGTGATGGGGGCCTGGAACGCATCGCCAGTGGTGGTGATAGAGGCAGATATGATAGTGCCGTTTAAGAGGCTTTTAGATAGGCATGGAAATGCAAGGAATAGAGAGATATGGATCATGTACAGGTAGACAAGATCAATTTAACTAGGCGCCATGTTTAGCACAAACATTGTGGGCCGTAGGGCTCGTTTCTGTGCTCTATGTACCCTTTGTGGTACATCAATGAAGGCCCACATGGTGCAACAGTAACCACGATTAACGTTATCTGGATCTTTAATGCTGTCTATGTAGATTTGTTTTTTTGTCACATATCATGGACGCTTTAGTTTCCAACACATCCAGAATATTGTACGTGCTGGTTGATAGTTAACATGCTACTCTGTGACTTGCATAGTTGTGGGGGGGGGGGGGGGGGGGGGGGGTGGTGGTCGGAAAACTGAGAAAAGTTGAAGCGCATTCAAAACAAATAGGCTATGGGAAATTGGGGTTGTCGGACTGTTCCGAGTGCAGGCATAGACATTGAGCTGACATCCCTCTCTGTGTTGCATGAAAATGTGAATTATCTCCATCTCTAACCACCTTACCAAGTCCGGTATGCCTCCTCTTCCACTAGACTCCCAATCTTACACACTGAAAATGCTTATCTCCCAATTCCCACCAGAAGTGCCAGTCACTTATCCATCCTTCCCCAAATGCCATCTCCCGCAACTGCCGAACATTTTCCTAACTATAGAAACAAAGAATTGCAGATGCTGGTTAATACACAAAGGGATACAAAGTGCTGGAGTACTTCAGCAGGTTAGGCAGCATCCCTGGAGAACATGGATGGATAGGTGACGCTAAAGAATGGACTCGACCTGAAACGTCAGCTATCCATGTTCTTCAGGGATGCTGCCTGACCTGCAGAGTTACTCCAGCACTCTGTGTCCTTTTAGGCCCCAACCATCCCTGCTTGATGTTCAATACCATACATAAATCTTCATAAACGTCATGCCTGCATACAGACGAAGTGAGGCGATATTTAGTGTACTCAACTGGATCAGCTACATGAAATACTGTGTTTGTAACAGCCGGCAAGTGGCTGCGTGCGAGGTACCTCCTGGCATCCCAATGTTGGTCCAACATCTCCAAGATAAAACACAAAATGCTGGAGTAACTCAGCAGGACAGCCAGCATCTCTGGATGGAAGGAATGGGTGACGTTTTGGGTTGAGACCCTTCTTCAGACTCAAAGATGAGTCTGGAATGTGAAGGACTACTCTCTACTTGCCTGGATGAGTGCAGCTCTATTCAGTCAAAATGGACTACTTGGTTGGCAGCCCCCGCCCCAATTAGTATACGTATGGCCACAACCGGAACAGACTGCTCTGTAGTTTCTCGATAGCCACTCTGACAAAATAACTCAAATCTACAACTGATAAGGATAAGGGCAACAAATGCACGGGAACATCACAACCAACAGGCTGCGGACGTCACATGCCGAATATGGACGCAAAATGCTGGAGTAACTCAGCGGGTGAGGCAGCATCTCTGGAGAAAAGGAATAGGTGACGTTTCGGGTTGGAACACTTCTTCAGGCTCAAACCCTTCTTCTGACATTCAGACCCAAAAGGAATAGGCCACCTGTTACCCGCCTCGATTAGTCCTGATTTTTTTTATTGCTTCCAGCTTCCCCCCCCCCCCCCCCCACCTCCTCCACGACAATCCACGACCCAAAAATCTCACCTTATCCATTTTCTCCAGAGATGCTGCATGACCCGCTGACTTACTCCAGCATTTTGTGCCCATTTTTTTCCTATCTTGCTCAAGTGAAATTTCCACCATTGGTAGGCACAAATGGTCGGCTTTAAGTGGTCTGATAAGTGGTAAGTCTAATAGGTGGTGCTCTTCCTTGACATACTTGCTTCTTTAAAATCAAACATAAAACCTAAGCCTGATAAATTGAAGTACAAGCATTAATGAAACATCATAATGGGTTCTGTATTCATTATTTGTGTGTTTTTCTGCTGACGAGAGGGGGAATAATGCAATGGAATGCACACACACCCTCAGTATCCACACTAGTAATCTATTCCTGCCTAGCACAATGTTTAGTCTCAACTTGAAATTTAACTTTGTTTTTCTTTCCACTATGCTACATGATCTGCTGTGTTTCCAGCATTATCTGTTTTCTCTTTCTATTACAATTTTTGCTTGGTATCTCCATTAATGCAGTTCATTTCATGGTACTTCAAATATGTTAATGCCCTACATATGTCAGTTAGCCAAGAACACAATTCATAAACTGGTCTAACATATAATTATGATTTGACAGCTGTGTTAATTAATTAGGTGGGAACGGAAAGGTGTTGAATGTTTGTGAATCCTATTCAAAGTTTTTAAATATGATTGGTTCAGTCCAGTTCAGTAATTATGAGCATCAGTTTTAGACATAAATATATATGTAGTTGAAATATATTCAATCTCAAAGTAAACTAAATTCAATTTAAAAAAAAGAGGGGTATTCAGAAATCTAATTATGAAGTAAAAGCACAATTTTCTCTTTTTTACACACAAATGTTATGAAACAATTATAAGATCTTACAATGAATATAAATTATGCTAGAACAGTCCCGAAAAGCCCAATAATATCAGGCAATGCCTTGAAAGTAGAGCTAACGTGATGATTTCAAAAGATTCTCCATTAAATTTATTTTATTGAAATCTATAGAAATGGTCTTGGGTGACTGTATGGCAAGTTGTAAAATGTCCATCATCTCTACTGCTCTGTGTTATGTTACAAATCAGATAAAGAATTCAAGGAAAATTTCAAGATCATGTATATCAAAAGGAAATTCAAATTACATTGCATTTGAAACTCCAGTTGCCTTAGCTGAAGAATTTTTATCTTCAACTTTTTTTATTATATCACAACAGTGGTTCCTTTTGGAATGCATTTTCATAGGCTTTGAAATGTGCTCTCTGTTGAAGTTAAGAAGTTCAGTTAGATTCTACTTCCTTGAAAGAATGTTTGTCGGTATTATTTCTAACGTGTACATCAACATATTAGATATCAAGTTGGTTTTCCTTAAATTTCATGCACTTACTTCACATTGTTTCTCTGGTGTTAGGAGGTACTTTTGCTGTCTAGCTGAACAATTATTAGCTTTTTTTTAAATAACTACTTGGAAGAATGTGGAGAATGGTTTACATTAGTACTCATCATATTTGTAATACGACACATTATCACTGTTTGAATAAAACATCTCAAAATTTCAGAACCAATGGTGTAAAAGCATCAATGAAAAGAAGGATACCTCCTTTGAATCCTGGTAGTTATATCATTGCTTGCACACTCATTTTGTGCAGTCAAGCAAACACTTTTTGGATTTGTTTCTGGCAGAATATTAAAAAGCTTTAGCAAACCTCTGGATATTAATCCAGAATACTTTACAAAGCAAATGTGTTGTACTATTTTCGTACTCAGTATCATCAATGTGTTATCAACCTTAATTCTACATATCATGAGTTAAATAGATATGCATGTTTGGGAATGATGTACAATCCCATCAATTGTGATTTTGGGATGGGGGGGGGGGGGGGGGGTGAAATGCCACTTGATACCATGGTGTAAGGATTTTCATGGAATTCAATGAATTGCATTTTTGCTATTCAATGCAGTTTATTTGACATGCCTTCATGAAACTGTTTCTTTAACTGGAAATTATCTTCTACTTTTCCTTGTCGATCCCCGTACTCTTGTCTTTTGAGGTTTACCTATTTTACAGCATTGGGTGGGTGGAATGTACACTGAGAAATCTACATGTGGAATCATCATTTTTTTTAATTGATCTCTTTACAGAATATTAGATAGAAGGCACAAGTTTTGGTTCCAAATGCATGTTTACTTTTTCCAATCCCATTCTCTGGGTATATTTCCAAAGAAAACATCACATTCTTTTTGATTATTTCCAAACAAACAAGGATGCCAAGTAACATCCGAGACATGGTGCAGAAGAATAAAAGGACACCCTCACTAAAACACAACATCTAAGCAATTTGACTCTTGCAATAAAATGGCTCTACAAAATGAAAGGTTTAAACAGTGCTAACAGTGTAAGTACAGGTTTAGGATCAGGGTGCAAACTGGGGTGGAAGATTGCAACCTTCACGTGGTCCGCCCTGTTTCGACTAATGCAATCAACTCGACGTACACAAACGGAAGATCAAATACAACAAGTTGTCCTACAACTTTAGGCTGTGCACGCCACACAAAAGAAGAAGGGTCCAAACTAAATGAGGAAACAGCTAGGGTTGGAGGCCAATTCCGTCTGACAAAGTAAACTTCGAGACTCATCTAAATAATCCTGATCAACTGCAGATGCTGTTAGGCCATCCATACAATGTTTACAGGACTTCTGAACATTAAAATGAGTTGGCTTGGACTCTGACCCTCAGGTATGTTCTGTGGGAGTTACGGATGGGTGAATGGGTAATAGATGAGTGTGAGTTACTGCTGGCCAACTGTACTGTAGTAAAAATGTAAGTTTAGTGCCTATGAACTAAAAGATAAAATGTAAGAGAATTTAGCTTTTATTTCAGAAGCTTTTAAGGACTGCTGATCAAGCTGCATGACGAAATACATCTCAGCGACAACTTGAATCAGGTGTTTTTACTAGCACGTGCAAAGAGCCTACCAGCTTGTTTAGGTACTAGGTCTACTTAAGTTTTGATATTGGAGGTATTTCAGGCATTCTCCGCGTGTATGAGTTTGGCTCACAAAATTGTGAAACCTGCCTTATTTTACGAGACTAGAGGGATGAACCAGGAAGCAATTTCTAGTGTACCCTTCATTTATGTGCAAGAAGTGTGAAATAAGCTACTTATATTTAAAACCGATTTATCAATGTGACAGTCAAGGGCAGTATTTTCAAATCTGATTGCCGCTGCTTTGCAATATGGGAATGCACTTCAGTTACTGGGCACAGTGAGGTCAGCACATTCTGCAGGAGCTCCCACACATTGCCCATGGGAAATTTCTGCTGCATTAACTTACCTCTGTATCTGAATTCCTGACCATGCTCCATAGCACAAACTCCACAATGGAAGTGTGCATTTTCAAAATCTACTCTCCAGCTTTTAATCAAGGAACTAAAAATTAGGTACAAATAGAACAGAAGCGATTGATTACTGAGAGTAATTTATTTCAAAAAATCTATTCAACATTAGTTTATTCAATGACTCCATTACCCAGAGTAAAATAATCCATCTCAAACATGTTTTACTGAGAAACAAAACCTAAAATATCCTCTTCAAAGATGTTGAGTGCACATATAGCTTTTCACTTTTGAGTCATTACAGCTTTAACTAACCTTGTTCAGGGACTGGGGGTTTGGCTGTCGTAGATTTTATCTTGAGAGCATCTTTGGCAGACATGTCACAGCAGGAGCCTTTATTAGTGTCTTGGTCGCTGTCAGCTTGGTCGCTGTCTCCATGTCCACTGTCCCTCAAACTCACCCTCTCTGGATCCTTAAATGTGGAATTACTGGAACAAAAGACAGCACTATTCTTCACCACATCAGTTTTGAGTAATTTGGTCTGACTGAGCAATATAGACAGGAATGCAAATAGAGTAGGTAAGACAGATATTTAAAAGGACTTACCTTTGAACAAACTGCTGCCTGCTACCCATGTAATTGGGCTCGGCGGGAAAATTGTCTGTCTGTGAAGCACAGAAGAGGAAATTTAAGTATATTGTACATGTTAAAATATCCTAGAGCAAAGCAACATTTCCGAGAGGCAAATGATTAATAATTCAAAAATTCGATTTTATCTTTTGGTTTATATGCTATAATTTCTTCTAAAAGACCCCGGTTCGATAACTGCATATCCTAAATAAACAGATTACTACAGGGCAAGACATTTGCTGGGTTAAACAACGCAACTTTATTCTTTTGAATTTGACAGAGCAAGCATGAAGTTAGCTTATTAATCATCAGCACACAATTCTGAGATGGAATTTTCAATTAATCATTTTTAATTTTAACAGAATTGCCAAATATGTCTTGTAAAACAGAACATTAGCAATTTTTACTTTTGCATATCTTCACTGTTCCATTAGTTTCAAATCTAATTATGCACTTTACTGAAATGGAATGACATTGAGAGATTTGCCATGTAATACAGTATTTTGAAATTTAGTTACTATCTTTAGCTAGATAGCCTGAAATGCTGCAGCACATTTGTAGAAATGTACTGTGACAGAGACTGGATTTGCAGGTCATTGACAACCACAAAACTCAATATGAACACAGGTGATAAAAAATAAACATTTAAGTGGCACGTGCCTTACAAAACAACATTTCAGCCCTGGTTACTAAACCTAACTGGATCAGCTAATAATTGGCTACAAATTACACTAATTTTAATTCCTTTTATTTCTATTAAAATGGTGTGAATAACAACATAATATTTGTCACATGATTTTTTCAGTTGTGAATGTTGCTGTCTGGACTAACTTTATTGTACAGTGGGAGCACTTACAGTATATTCCAATGCTGGCCCAGCTTAATTTATGGGCGTTTTGTATCATCACCTTGTCTTGGCTGTCCATGTGAAGGTCACACGAACATTAACTGACTTTGCCTGGGGTTCATTACGGATTAAGGGAATTTTCTGGCACTAATTAGCTATTCATGTCACAATGTGTTCTCAGGTGACAGATCCTCAACTAGAAGCCAAACAGAAGTGGCAGTCTTTCCAAATGGCCAGGAGTTATTTGGACATCTTCTTCCCAGAATTAAGGCTTACTAACGTGCCAGGAAAATGCATGTGATCTGCAACCCCTGAATAAAATTATATTTTTAACTGTCTTTATGCCAGACAATCTCAACTTGACCAAGGGTCCTAGCAAAGTGGCAATTTCTTTATTCACCTCATGCCAAAGTTGCACATTGTGGTAACTTTACATATTCATGACTATCATCAGTCTTAGCTACACTTTGTTTGTATCCCAAAATGAAATTACATTGTCAAATCATTGATTTGTTCTGAGGAGATATATCCACATGCATTTACTGAATATATCCAGTTTACAAGCCAAAATCAGATAAATTTGTCTGATAACAATATCACAGGATATGTTACAAAGACAAGAAAGTTTGAGATATTGTTCAACTATGATCTAACTAAATGGAAAAGTAAACTCCAATAATCTATTCTTATATTCCTTTATTTCTACATACAATCAGACAAGTATTTCTACACTGCGTAAATGTACCCATTCAGTTTTCCAGCTATACATTATTTCTCCTCCATAAATAGTTTATATCATATAATATTTTAGGATTCTTGCTTGTGACTAATAATCAGAACATTGTTCTAAAATATCATCAATGAGACAGTTCATGGTACTATTCATTATTCAGAATTGCTTGTTTGAAGAGGGAGGAAAAGCAAATTGAAAAAGAGACAATGTCCTCGTTTAAATAGTTCACCTTCCTTTAATTGGGCTTCATAAGGCTTCCACAGAGCATAATGTCCCTTGAGTTAGAACACACACTTTTACTTGCTTGATATTTCTCCTGCCCATTAGTTAATGTTTTCAGTCAAGCAATGTATATTTCAGAAAAATGTAAAATGTTTTGTTAATATTAAGCGTACCTTTTGAAACAGTCTCAAAAGTAGTGAGCCCCAGATATACACCATACAATAAGTTTACTCAATGCTTTATATAAAACTCAAAATCCTGCCAAACATCTCAGATTTGGGGGGGAAATTAGAATTATTGCAACTTGAATAACTACTATAAAACTGCGTGTGTTTTTTATGTGTAGTGAGGTTAAAATAATTCAAGATTAAATGGGTTAATTGAGCTTAACACAATGAAGTCTAAAGCACTTAAAAGTTTACCGAGCAGTCAGTCGTCCAAAATACACGGTGGTGGAGAATTATTTTATTTTGTTTTTATCCATTTGGAACATGGAATATGTCAAATTGTATTAGGATATTGCAGTGGTTGTTGACAATTTTATTATTGCATTTTTGAGCATGATATGACATGGTTTTTTATACATGTCAGTTTATTCTTCTATTACACAATCCAATAGCGCCATAAAACAACGAGCCTGACTATATTGTGGCATTCAGTGTATTTACATCATTCAGCAGATTCATTTTTAACAGCAGGTATGCTGTCAATGAAAGAAACATTAAGACCCTACTGAAAGGGCTTCCCTGTCAATTAAAGCATAGAAATGATATGATTGCCAGTTTTGCCTGTCCATTTAATACAGTAGGTCATATCCACGACATTGTCTTGTCAATAAAACAGTACTGAATCCTATTAATGGCGCAATCCTGTCAATATCATCTGACATCTTCTGTCTCACTCTCTCCTGTATCAGTAAAACCTACAGAATGGGATTATAGGGTTACTCTGTCAGATGTAATGCTCATAAATTTATCAGAAATATGATACTTTATCTGAGCTCTATCTGCAAAATTGAAAGTCCCTCAATGCATGCATATGAGTAAGCTTGTAATAAGCAACAATATCAAATGGAAGACTGTCATGGAATTACAGACAGAAAAAACTTACATTTAAATAGCAACTTTCACATCTTTTGGATATTTTAAGTCCTTCATAACTAATAAAGAAGGTTGAAAGCTGGAAAGGGTACAGAAAAGATTTACGAGGATGTTGCCAGGATTAGAGGGTCTGAGCTATAGGATGACATTGAGTAGGCTGAGTCTATTCCTTGGAGCACAGGAAGATGAAGGGTGATTTTATAGAGGTGTATAAAATCACGAGAGGAATGGATTGGGTAGATGCACAGAGGCACTTGCCCAGTTGGTAAATCGAAGACCAGAGTACATAGGTTCAAGGGAAAGGGGAAAAGATTTAATAGGAATCTGATCGGTAACTTTTTCACACAAAAGGTGATGGTTGTATGGAATAAGCCGCCAGAGAAGGTAGTTGAGGCTGGGACTATCTCAACGTTTAAGAAACAGTTAGACAGGTACATGGATAGGACAGGTTTGGAGGGATATGGACCAAACTTGGGCAGGTGGGACGAGTGTAGCTGGGACATGTTTGTCAGTGTGGGCAAGTTGGGCCGAAGGGCCTGTTTCCACACTGTATCATTCTATGACTATGAATCTAAGGTGTTTGGCACACTTGCCTTCATTGCGAAAGGTTTTAAGGACAAAGGTTAGGAAATCATGATGTAGCTGTACAGCTATCCAGTTGATGAGATATATAGAGTATTGTGTGCAGGTCTGGTCACTCAGCTGTAGGAAGGGTGTCTTTATAAAGTCCAAGAAGGCGGCGCTGCCTTAGCAGCTGCGACTCGCCTGCAGTCCTATTTTTCCTTTTCTTTTGTTCTTTTGTCTTGTTTTAGTTCATTCTGGTTTATTAGGTTGTGTATGTGTGTGGGGGGGGGGGAGAAACATGTTTTGGTCTCTTCCTTCAGGGGGATGCAACTGTTCTTGTCGTATCCCCGTCTCCGTCTGCGCCGAGGCCTAATGGCGGAGCTGGCAGCCTCGGAGCTGTGGCAGCGTTCCGGCGGCAGCGGCGACCCGACCTCGGAGCTGTGGCGTTCTGACGGCAGCTGCGACCTGACCTCGGAGCTGTGGCGTTCCGACGGCAGCTGCGACCCGACCTCGGAGCTGAGGCGCTCCGGAGGCAGCGGCGACCCGACCTCGGAGGCTCAGCCGCGGGCTCAGTGGACTCGGCTGCGGGTTCAGTGGATGACATCATCGGGAGCTCGCAGGGCACAGGTTGGTGACCTGTTTTCTGGAGCTCCCGCACCGACAGCTTCTTCCGCTGGACTGGAGGGCGGCAGCTTCGGCAGCTCCGACCGCCCCGGGCCTCGGAGTTTGAACTGGCCCATTCTCTCTCTTGGATTCAGCCGCGGGTCTGACTTACTTACCATCGCCCGGTGGGGTCACAACATCTGAAGCCTGGATCGCCTCGGTGCAGAGGGAGAACAAGGAGGGAAGAGACAAAGACTTTAAGACTTTTGCCTTCCATCATAGTGAGGAGGTGCTTGGTGAACTCACTGTGGTGGATGTTAAATTTGTGTTTATTGGGTGTTTTTGTCATTTTTATTATATGTATGACTGCAAGGCAACAAAATTTCATTCAGACCAAAAGGTCTGAATGACAATAAAGGATACTTTACTTTACCCTTAAGTTGGAAAAGGTGCAAAATAAATTCACCAGTATATTACCTACGCTTGCAGGCTTCAGTTATCGGGAGAGAGTGAAGAATCTGGGAGTTTTTTCATCCGAGTTAAGAGATTGAGGTGCGACCTTATTCAGGTAGGTCAAGAGACTTACTCCTGGTCCTGTATTGTCATATGTCCCGAAACAGAGCAATTATATTCTTACTTGCAATAGAAGCATAATAGGTTTGTAAACACCGTACTCAATAGATAATACTAATAAACAAACAAAAAAGAGGTTCCATAAAAAAATAAATGATACAGTGTAAAAACAAAAGAAAGCTCAAAGTCCCTAATGCAATCCAGGTAGTTCGTAGTTCGCAGTCTAGTTGGAGTTCGTAGTGTTTAATAGCTTGATGGTTGTTGGGAATGAGTTGTTCCTGAACCTGGACATTACAGTTTTAGACTCCTGTACCTTCTTTCTGAGGGCAGGAGTGATCTCAGGTGCAACATTTTTACTCTGAAAGTAGTCCATATCTGCAATGAGCTGCCAGAGAAAGCTATAGAAGCGACTCTTAAAAAATATTTAGGCAGATATATAGATAGGAAGAGTTTAAAGGAAAAGGTGCCAAATGCAGGCAAATGAGACTAGTCCAAAAAAAAAGTTGGCATGGGCAAGGCGGGTCAAAGGGCCTGTTTCTATTCACAACACCTCTATAATGGTTAGAATATATTTGTTTTCAATGTATTTACTTTTGTAATGAATATGACAACTAATTTTGCCCACAGCGGGACACAACTAAAGGCATTGGATTGAGAACCACAGAGAAATATTAAAAAAACTCAGGAATAGACAATTAAACCCTGAAACCTATTCTACTACGATCAAAGCTGATACATGACAACTCACATTTCTCCTAAATCCTGTCAATCTTGTGCATCTAAAATCTATTTCAATAAATTAGAATGGACTCAGTTGCATTTGTGTACAACTTACAGTTGTTGTTCGTAGAACACTGTTCTAAATTGTAATTTCTATATAGGTAGTAATGTTTCCTCACTTCACTCCTCAAAGGCCGGGCTTCATTTTTACACTCTGCTCCAGGTCCTGTATTCCCCAATAAGTGGAAATAGTTTATATCTATCATCCCTATATATACTCCATTAATATACTCCATTAATTTTCCAATAATATATTATATTAACAGTTAAACACCAATACCACTGATAAGCTGTTTTGCTGATTATGGCTTTTGAAGAATTACTATGGGTAATAGTCTTGTTTTTGTAAAGTAAAACCACATTTATGATCAACTGAGGAATCAGATGGAGCCTTGATCCTCTTTGAAAAGCAGCATATTCAACACTGAAGCACTATTATACTGTCCTGGACATCAGCCAAGATTTTTGCTCAAGCCATAAACAAAGTGCTGGAGGAACTCAGCAGGTCAGACTGTGGAGGAGACTAGACAGACGTTTTGGGTGAGGATCCTTTTTTGCTTCTTGCTCAAGATTTCAGCACCCGCAGACTCTTATGTCTGCATTTGTGCTCAAGCACTGCAATCGTAGTTGAATGTAAACTTTTATGTATCCAAGGTAATGCTACCAACAAAGTCATGGCCAACAGTAAATGCATGGAATACATGGAGTAACCCTGGTGGGCATTTATATTTTTAAGGACTGTAACTAAGAGAATAATTTAAATGTACGATAGAAACTAGCAACTGTTGTCATAACCAAGTAATAATGACATACATAGAATAATGATCCATGAATCTGACATCGGGTAAAACGCATATTATATTTAACAGAGCAAGAGGAAGGGTTGCAAACAAGATTCCATAGACTCAAATGAGTAAAGAAATTTAAAAGCTTGTTTATATTAATCGCCTTTTTACAATCATGGGAATTTGAAAGAACAATTAAATAAATAAATGGTCAGAAAATATGCTTTAGTTATTTCGATTGAGGGATAAACGTAAGGCTGGCAATTAGATAGAAGTTATGTCTTTCCTGAAGTAAAATTAGAAGTACTGAATAATTTATCTTTGACCTGTGCTGTTAAACACTGACGATAACTACTGTGCTTCTGAAATTCTGTTCCATTCAATGGCAATGAATTTCAGTAATGGAATTAAATGCAATGCTGCCAATACAGTGTTTAGTTTATTTGATTGGCAGTGTGTTTATACATGGGAATCTTTATTATCTACATGAGAGATCTTAGTTTTAACATATCAAGTGCAAGGTGGTATCTATAACAAAGTAACACTCATTCAAAACTAGACTGCAGTGTCTGCCTGGTAACACATTCAAGATTTATGGAGTGAAACTTAAACCTCTAATCAGAGGTGAGACCACGACTGCAAGCTACGGCTGGCAGCTTGGTATGTCCAGAGCCTGACATCACTATAGACTGGCATTATTCATGTTTTTGATGAAAAAAAAGAACAAGATGTTAAGGCATAACGCTGCCACAACAAGGTAGAATCCCATTTCATAGGAACAAATAATTTTACAAACATGTTTGTTCTTGTGAATCGGAATTCTACCTTGTTTTGGGAATGTTAGTCCTTAATATCTTGTACCCTAGGCCTTATGGTCTTGAGAACAATGTGTATCATATAGCAAACTATCAATGGATACTACATTTCCAACGAGTACAAATAATGTTTAAATAAATCTGCATAAGAGCAAAATAAGAGTAATTTGCTTCAAATAACTGCTTAAATTTACAGAAGTTTGCACATTATATGCAATGAATCTGCATACATTGCAGAATGTACTTAAATGTTCAATACAGCATACTATATCTAACCTAATGTTAACTAAATCATGTTTAAATTTCATGCCTTGTCAATTTTTAAAGATATTCACAGAGCACTGTCTTACATAGAAACATGCGTACTGCGCATGTTGTTCCATTGTTTAAAAAGGGTTCAAAGAATAAACCTAGCAATTATAGACCTGTTAGTTTGACGTCAGTTGTGGGCAAATTAATGGAAAGGATACTTAGAGATAATATATATAAGCATCTGGATAAACAGGGTCTGATCAAGAACAGTCAACATGGATTTGTGCCTGGAAGGTCATGTTTGACAAACCTTCTTGAGTTTTTTGAAGAGGTTACTAGGGAAATTGATGAGGGTAAAGCAGTGGATGTTGTCTATATGGATTTCAGTAAGGCCTTTGACAAGGTTCCCCATGGAAGGTTGGATAAGAAGGTTCAATCTTTGGGTGTTAATGGCGGAGTAGCAAGATGGATTCAACAGTGGCTCAATGGGAAATGCCAGAGAGTAATGGTGGATGGCTGTTTGTCAGGTTGGAAGCCGGTGACCAGTGGGGTGCCTCAGGGATCTGTGTTGGGTCCACTGTTGTTTGTCATGTACATCAATGATCTAGATGATGGGGTGGAAAATTGGATAAGCAAGTATGCAGATGATACTAAGATAGGTGGTGCTGTGGCTAATGAAGTAGATTTTCAAAGTCTACAGAGAGATTTGGGCCATTTGGAAGAGTGGGCTGAAAGATGGCAGATGGAGTTTAATGCTGATAAGTGTGAGGTGCTACATCTTGGCAGGACAAATCAAAATAGGACGTACATGGTAAATGGTAGGGAATTGAGGAATGCTGTGGAACAGAGGGATCTAGGAATAACTGTGCATAGTTCCCTGAAGGTGGAATCTCATGTAGATACCCTGAAGGTGGAATCTCATGTAGATAAGGTGGTAAAGAAAGCTTTTGGTGTGCTGGCCTTTATAAATCAGAGCATTGAATATAGGAGTAGGGAAGTAATGTTAAAATTATACAAGGCATTGGTAAGACCAATTCTGGAGTATGGTGTACAATTTTGGTCGCCTAATTATAGGAAGGATGTCAACAAAATAGAGAGAGTACAGAGGAGATTTACTAGAATGTTGCCTGGGTTCCAGCAACTAAGTTACAGAGAAAGGTTGAACAAGTTAGGTCTTTATTCTTTGGAGCGCAGAAGGTTAAGGGGGGACTTGATTGAGGTCTTTAAAATGATGAAAGGGATAGACAGAGTTGACGTGGATAAGCTTTTCCCATTGAGGGTGGGAAAGATTCAAACAAGAGGGCATGACATGAGAATTGAGGGACAGAAGTTTAGGGGTAACATGAGGGGGAACTTCTTTACTCAGAGAGAGGTGGCTGTGTGGAATGATCCTCCTGCAGAAGTGGTGGAGGCAGGATCGATTTTAACATTTAAAAGTAAAGTGGATAGGTATATGGGCGGGAAGGGAATGGAGGGGTATGGTCTGAGTGCAGGTAGATGGAACTAGGGGAAAATAAATGGTCGGCATGGACTGGAAGGGCCGAGAAGTCCTGTTTCCGTGCTGCAATTGTTATATGGTTATATGGTTATGGTTATAGAACAATGGATGCCGGAGTGGGCCATTCGGCCCTTCGAGCCAGCACCACCATTCAATATGATCATGGATGATCATCAGTACCCCGTTCCAGTTTTTTCTCCATATCCCTTGATTAGCCCAAAGAGCTAAATCTAACTCCCTCTTGAAAATATCCAGTGTATTGGCCTCCACTGCATTCTGTGGCAGAGAATTCCACAGATTTACAACTCTCTAGGTGATAGAGTTCCACCTCAGTTTTCATTTTTGCAGTAAGATAACACTAGTATTTTACATTTATGCAATGAGCTTTCCACATTTATCTAAATTCCACTGAAAATAATTAGGACAATAAACCATGGTCAAATATTTTTTTTCGTAAATGCCTATTGATGGAGATGTTTATAAGAGCTTGTGCATACAGGTATGTAGGTAAATTGGCTTGGTAAATTTGAAAATTGTCCCTAGTGCGTGTAGGAGAGTGTTAATATGTGGGGATCGCTGGTCGACACAGACCCGGTGGGCCAAAGGGCCTGTTTCTGCACTGTATCTCTAAACTAAACTAAACTAAAGGGCCTGTCCCACTTGGGTGTCATTTGCGCGTCACGCAGATGGCACGCAAAGATTTTGTACATCCCAAAATCTTGGGGCGCCGCGCGTGAACGCGCGTCACAGCCTACGTCACCACGCACCACGCGCGCGTAATGCGCACCATGCACGCATCACGTGCACTTCACGACGCGTGCGTCGTGACGCGTAAATTATGTCGCTTAAATGACGCCCAAGTGGGATAGGCCCTTAAATGTACCAATCAGAATGAAGAAGCAAGCACATACAGGTATGTAAATGTGGTTCAATAGTGAAGAGTTGCTGCAAAGAACATTCTTTGCGCTGGGATTTGTTTTCAATTCACTAATGCAGACTTCATACAAATATCAGTAAAGCAGTAGTGATTCCACCAGGAGACACACCAGCCCATCTCCTCCCTTTTCAGTATTCCAAAAGGGTCACTCTTTCATTTACACTAATACCCATTTGGTTTGTTACAACACTTTTCCAAACAATCACTGAAGGTGTAACACATGCCCTCTTATATACTTCCTCTCGATATCTCACACCCCAAACACTCTGCTAAATATTAATTTATTTGCACTCCTTTCAATTTAGTGTTCTGTATAATGTTGTTTCCTCAGCACCAGGCAGATCAAAAACAAATTTGGCTTTATGGAATGCCTCCGTCAGCCTGTGGGTCTGATGCTGAGTGGCCTACTGATTAGAAACAAAATGAAGTGTTGAAAGGAACAGAGGCAGGAAAAATTAAATACAAAATGAGGTGAATATGTAAGTGAAGCAAGTTGGGAAACAAATGTTATTCGAGGTATAGGCTGGATGCTGGAAGTGATAAAGCAGAAAATGCTGTTTATTTGAAATTGTTGGATTCATCTTGATAACCTCTCAGTCGTTGACCTCCTGCACAGTTGAAAGAAAGCTTAATATCAATTTGAGAGACAGCTAAAACTAGGCACTCTGCAACTTTCTAGACTCAAGATTAATCCAACAATTTCAAATAAACAGCATTTTCTGCTTTATCACTTCCAGCATCCAGCCTATACCTCGAATAACATTTGTTCCCCAACGTGCTTCACTTACATATTCACCTCATTTTGTATTTAATTTTTCCTGCCTCTGTTCCTTTCAACACTTCATTTTGTTTCTTCTCTCTATACGTTACCCCTTCTTTATACTAGAAAACGCTTTATCGAGGCGCCGCGGTCTCAATGCCTCCCGGATCGCCACGTAGAAGCTGGGGTCGGGGCCTCGGGGGTCAGATGGAGGAGCCGGGCCTTGCGGGTTGGAGGAGCGGCAAACAGAGCCCACAGTTGGGGCACGGGATGGCACCACTGAAGTGTGCAGTGGGGCGTCGAAAGCGGTGAGGCCTTGGCAGCAGTGAAGTCTCACAACGATGGGGCCTCGCGGGTTGACCCACGGTCAATTGTCGATGAGAGCATGGTGGACCCGGCGTGGGGGACCGGTGTGGATGGGGGGGGAGAACAAAAGGGGAGCCGGCTTGCTTTGCAACTTGTCAGCGCCGCAGGTGGCTGCTATTAGTATACATTGGGTATGCAGCAAATAATTTCACTGTGCCTAGTCGCATGTGACAATAAAATATTCCATTGAAATCTAGGTTTAAGTCATTCCGATGAAAGGGCATCAACATGAAGTGTTAACTCTACTTCAATCCCCATAGCATTGGCCGACCCGCCATTTACAGTAATTTAAATGTTAATATTTATTACCATAATATTAAAATAACAATTAAAAAATGTATGTTGCACAATAGACTGTTTGTCAACACGATTTATTCCTAAAATGCAAGGAGTTGCCTCTGTACTCCACAATTTGAGATTCGTAATAAAAATAATCACATGTGGTTAAAGCGCACATTGTTAGATTATAATAAAGGCCATTTTTAAACATTTTGGTTTCACCATGTAGAAATTACAGCAGTGTTTATACATAGTCCCACCATTTCAGGGCACCATAATGTTTGGGACACAGCAATGTCATGTAAATGAAAGTAGTCACGTTTAGTATTTTGTTGCATATCCTTTGCCTGCAATCAATGACTGCTTGAAGTCTGTGATTCATGGACATCACCAGTTGCTGGATGTCTTCTCTGGTGATGTTCTGCCAGGCCTGTATTGCAGCCATCTTTAACTGATGCTTGTTTTGGGGGCTAGTCCCCTTGATTTTTCACTTGAGCATATAAAAGGCATGCTCAATTGGATTCAGATCAGGTGATTGACTTGGCCACTCAAGAATTGACCATTTTTTAGCTTCGACAAACTCCTTTGTTGCTTTAGCAGTATGTTGGGGATCATTGTCTTGCTGTAGAATGAACCGCTGGCCAATGAGTTTTGAGGCATTTATTTGAACGAGCAGATAGGATGTGATTATATACTTCAGAAATAATTATGCGACTACCATCAGCAGTTGTATCATCAATGTAGATAAGTGAGCCAGTACATTCAGCAGCCATACATGCCCAGGCCTTAACACCCCCACCACCGTGTTTTACAGATGAGGTGGTATGCTTTGGATCTTGGGCAGTTACTTCTCTCCTCATACTTTGCTCTTGCCATCACTCTGATATAAGTTAATTTTCGTCTCATCTGTCCACAAGACCTTTTTCCACTTTTAAATATTTCTTGGCAAACTAACCTGGCCATCCTATTTTTGTAGCTAACCAGTGGTTTGCACCTTGCAGTGTAGCCTCTGTATTTCTGTTCATGAAGTCTTCAGTGGACAGCGGTCATTGACAAATCCACACCTGACTCCTGAAAAGTGTTTCTGATCTGTCGGACAGGTGTGTGGGTTTTATTCTTTACTATAGAGAGAATTCTTCTGTCATCAGCTGTGGAGGTCTTCCTTGGCCTGCCAGTCCCTTTGCGATTAGTAAGCTCACCAGTGTTCTCTTTCTTCTGAATGATGTTCCAAACAGTTCATTTTGGTAAGCCTTGGTATGGCTGATGTCTCGAACAATCTTATTCTTGTTTCTCAGTTTCATAATGTCTTCTTTGACTTGCATTGGCGCAACTTTGATCCTCATTTTGATAAACAGCAATAACAGTTTCCAAATGTGTTGGAAAGACTGGAGGAAAGACTAGGTGCTGAGAGCTCTCTTATACCTGCATTAAGGAGGCAATTAAACACACCTGAGCAATTACAAACGCCTGTGAAGCCATGTGTCCCAAACATTATGGTGGGGGGCAAATGGGGGGACTATGTATAAACAAAGCTGTAATTTCTACATGGTCAAACTAAAATGTATAAAAATATCCTTTAATAAAACCTGACAATGTGCACTTTAACCACATGTAGAAACATAGGAACATAGAAAATAGGTGCAGGAGGAGGCCATTCGGCCCTTCGATCCAGCACCGCCATTCATTGTGATCATGGCTGATTGTCCACAATCAATAACCCGTGCCTGCCTTCTCCCCATATCCCTTGATTCCAGTAGCCCCTAGAGCTCTATCTAACTCTCTCTTAAATCCATCCATTGATTTGGCCTCCACTTCCCTCTGTGGCAGGGAATTCCACAAATTCACAACTCTCTGGTTGAAAATGTTTTTTCTCACCTCAGTCTTAAATGGCCTCCCCTTTATTCTAAGACTGTGGCCCCTGTTTCTGGACTCGCCGAACATTGGGAACATTTTTCCTGCATCTAGCTTGTTCAGTCCTTTTATAATTTTATATGTTTCTATAAGATTCCCCCTCATCCTTCTAAACTCCAGTGAATACAAGCCTAGTCTTTTCAATCTTTCCTCATATGACAGTCCCGCCATCCCAGGGATCGATCTCATGAACCTACACTGCACCGCCGCAATCACAAGGATGTCCTTCCTTAAATTAGGAGACCAAAACTGTACACAATACTCCAGATGTGGTCTTACCAGAGCCCTATACAATTGCAGAAGAAGTGATTATTTTCTGTTACAAATCTCAAATTATGGAGTACAGATAAAAATAAATAAATGATGGGTCTTTGTCCCAAACATTATGGAGGGCACTGAATATATATATATATATATAAATAAACAAATAAATATATATATATATATATATATATATATATATACAGATACATTTTGTGACACTTCCTAATGTATAGAATATTGGTTTAAAGGAGAGTATGTTAAACATAGTATATATATATATATATATATATATATACTATGTTTAACATACTCTCCTTTAAACCAATATTCTATACATTAGGAAGTGTCACAAAATGTATCTGTTGCATAAACCCTTTACCTCCATATGATGCAGTAACAGTACAAATATTTAATTTGTTTCAGATGGCATTAACCCCAATTAGTCAGGTAAAGGAGCAGTCTTTTAAATTCATGAAGTTCGATTTTTGCTTTGGCACAAGGCTGGAAATATTAAGATCTCATGACAAACCTATTCTACATTTTCTTATAAGCACTTGAATGATGAAATCATAAACATGCAGAAACTTCAATTAACTTTCGGATGCCAAAAATACCCCATAATTTACTTGTGGAGGTTTAAAACTGGAACTATTAGTAAAAAGGGTTATAGCAGTTTTAGTGGACTAATCGTGCAATGATTTATCATGGTATTCTATCAACAATAAGATATAGATCAGAATCGTATCCGAGACTGATTTTAATATGTCTCTGTAATCAATATGGCTGGGACAACAGCACATCAATTGTGCTTCTGTCTCACAGGTCCAGCTACCAGAGATAGGTCTCGACCCGAAACGTCGCCTATCTCCTTCGCTCCTTAGATGCTGCTGCACCCGCTGAGTTTCTCCAGCTTTTTGTGTAACCCTACCAGAGATAGATCCTGTGTGGAACTTGCACGTTCCCCCTGAGACTCCAGTCCTCTCGCGCACCCCCATTCCAAAATTGTGCTAGTGCATAAGCTGAATGGCCACTGTAAATTACCCAGAGTATAGGGAGGTGGTAAGATCATCAATGGAGCTTGTAAGAGAGAATAAAGTACTGGAAAAATAAATAGGGGAATTAAATTGATGTGGTTGCTCTGATCACCAGCAAAGGCTTCATAGGTCGAAAGGGCTTCTGTGCTACAAGCAAATAAGAGAATTAAAGAAAAAGTATGAACTTGCACAGCACACTTCTTAAAGGACAAAGTCCAAAATACAAAAATGCTATGAATTAGCATTACATTTCGAGGGTAGCTTGTGTAAAGGGCCTGTCCCACTTACGCGACCTTTACAGCCGACTGCCGGCACCCGTGATAGGTCACCAAAATTTTCAACATGTTGAAAATTCAGCGGCGACCAGAAATACGCTACGATTCTTTGGAGACCTCTCACGACCATACAGGCTGAATGATCGTGAGAGGTCTCCTACGGTTGTGAGAGGTCACCCGCGACATGTTGCCAGGGGTCCCCTGTATGGTCGTGAGAGGTCTCATACAGTCGTGAGAGGTCTCCAAAGAGTCGTAGTGTCTTTCTGGTCGCCGCTGAATTTTCAACATGTTGAAAATTTCGGCGACCTATCACGGGTGCCGGCAGTCGCCTGTAAAGGTTGCGTAAGTGGGACAGGCCCTTTAAAATAAGTCACACTTGTGTGGTGGTGCAATGCATTGCTCGTGCAGAGTGAGGGATCTGTAACGTTAACCGGCATATACACAAGTTAATTAATGGAAAGAAACTATTTAATTCCTTAACATTGTAATTCCCGATTTTGATGTGTACAAATTGCCAACTGTTCTTCAAATATATATAATTTAAATAGATGACAATTGGGAACATTTTTAATAAAAAAATAAAGACTATTAATTGGCAGAGGATATTGCTTTTTTTTCCAATGAGAAATTTAAAACATCCTTGAAGCATTTTCTTTATCTTCCTGAAAATCTCTGACCTTGACTGGTTGACTATGATCAGAGTCTTGATGCTGGGATGTGAGCCTTACATATGTTACAATAATGTGCAATTAATAGTGTAAAGCATCTCAATGTACCACAAAAACAGATTCAAAACAATTGAGCCAATAAGACAGTGCAGGTTGGTATTAAGAATCATCTTTAAAAAAGTAAAATGATTTTGGTAGGGGTTTCCAAAGATTAGCAACTACACAATTGAAGACAGATGTGTCTGTAAATGGTGAATGACAAAATTTGGGAATGAACTGATAACATGCAAGGCTGCAAAATGCTATGCTTGCAGTCTATACCTTGCAGCTGGAGCATGTTTAGTAATTTGGTTTAGTTATATACTGAACTACATCTGCCTGCAAGTGCACTCTGCCTATTAGAACAGAACTTTACATGGAAGTGACCCAGAAATAGGCCATTTGACTCCTTAAACAAAACTCAGTTTCTTGATCATTTGATAATCTTAACTGATAATTAATAACCTTCTTACAAATTAAACAAGACCTTTAATGCAGTGATGTCTGGGTTATTTAATATGCAATAGGCTGTCAAGTACAGCTAGTTCTGCTACAATGTGAGTTTCCTTTCTGTGAAGTGGATATAATGTGATTTTGATTAGAAACCAGAGAACTACTTCAAATTGACTTTGGACATTGACAAGCAGAATAAAAGCTGTTTTGCAACAGAAATAAGCTGTAATCTACAATTTGAGAGGGAGAAGGGAAAATTGGAAGTCAGTATCACAATTGAACAAAGGGGACTATGGAGCCATGAGGGAGGAGCTGGCCAAAGTTGACTGGAAAGATACCCTAGCAGGGATGACTGTGGAACAACAATGGCAGGTATTTCGGGGAATAATACAGAAGGTGCAGGATCTGTTCATTCCAAAGAGGTAGAAAGGTTCTAAGGGGAGTAAGGGGCAACTGTGGCTGACAAGGGAAGTCAGGGACAGTATAAAAATAAAAGAGAAGTATAACATAGCAAAGATGAGTGGGAAGCCAGAGGATTGGGTAACTTTTAAAGAGCAACAGAAGATAATTAAAAAGGCAATATGGGGAGAAAAGATGAGGTGCAAAGGTAAGCTGGACAAGAATATAAAGGAGGATAGTAAAAGCTTATTTAGGAATGTGAAGAGGAAACAAATTAGTTGAGACCAAAGTTGGAACCTTGAATACAGGTGGGGAAGATGCTGGAGTCCATTATAAAAGATGAAATAGCGGCACATTTGGATAGCAGTAACGGTCCGAGTCAGCATGGATTTACAAAATCATGCTTGACTAATCTTTTTGAGGATGTAACTAGGAAAATGGACAAGGGGGAGCCAATCGATGTAGTGTACCTGGACTTTCAGAAAGCATTTGATAAGGTCCCACATAGGAGATTAATGGGCAAAATTAGAGCACATGGTATTGGGAGTAGGGTGCTGACGGATAGAAAATTGGTTGGCAGACAGGAAACAAAGCGTAGGGTTTAACAGGTCCCTTTCAGAATGGCAGGCAGTGACCAGTGGGGTACCGCAAGGCTTGGTGCTGAGACAGCAGCTATTTACAATATACATTAATGATTTAGATGAAAGAATTTAAAGTAACATTGACAAATTTGCAGATGACACAAAGCTGGGTGGCAGTGTGAACTGTGAGGAGGATGCTATGAGGATGCAGGGTGACTTGGACAGGTTAGGTGAGTGGGCAGATGTATGGCAGATGCAGTTTAATGTGGATAAATGTGCGGTTATCCACTTTGGTGGCATAAACAGGAAGACAGATTATTATCTGAATGGTGTCAAGTTGGGAAAAGGGGAAGTTCAACGAGATCTGGGGGTCCTTGTTCATCAGTCACTGAAAGTAAGCATGCAGGTACAGCAGGTAGTGAAGAAAGCATGTTGGCCTTCATAACAAGAGGAGTTGAGTAGAGGAGCACAGAGGTCCTTCTGCAGTTGTACAGGGCCCTAGTGGGACCACACCTGGAGTATTGTGCACAGTTTTAGTCTCCAAATTTGAGGAAGGACATTCTTACTATGAGGGAGTACAGCGTAAGTTCACAAGATTAATTCCCGGGATGTGGGACTGTCATATGTTGATAGAATGGAGCAGCCGGGCTTGTATACTCTGGAATTTAGAAGGATGAGAGGGGATCTTATCGAAACATATAAGATTATTAAGGGTTTGGACACACTAGAGGCTGGAAACAGGTTCCCTATGTCAGGGGAATCCAGAACCAGCGGCCACTGTTTAAGAATAAGGGGTAGGCTATTTAGAACGGAGATGAGGGAAAACCTTTTCACACAGAGGGTTGTGAATCTGTGGAATTCTCTGCCTCAGAAGGCAGTGGAGGCCAATTCTCTGGAGTTATCAACCAGGAGATCCTCGCTTCCCTTTGCCCCACTTGGACACGCACCCATTTCTCCCTTCCGCCTCCTCTTCCACCTATATTCCTTCCTCTGGCTTCACAATTCGCACTTCTTCTATCCTTATCTCGCACCTTCTGTCTTTTCATCTGTGTCTATTCATCTGCTTATCAAAAACCATCCTCGCCTGTATCCACCTATAACTTGCCAGTATTTGTCCTGCCCCTCCACCTTCCAGCTCTCACTCTCTCTCTCTCTCTCTCTCTCTCTCTCTCTCTCTCTCTCTCTCTCTCTCTCTCTCTCCCCAATCCACCACCACAATTATTCTGAAGAAGGGTTCCAACCCGAAATGTCACCTATCCATGTTCCCCAGACATGCTGCCTGACCTGCCAAGTTACTCCAGCACATTGTGTGTCTTTGTCAATTTCACCGCAGGTAGTCATTGAGTTGATAAGCAATTGTTCCTATTGGCACCCGTGCAATTATACTCTACTGAACAATGTAACATAGAGCCTTTAGTATTTTTAGCTTGCTATAACAAAAATAAACTTAAAGCTATTAAAAAGCCTGTATTTTTGCAATCCAACTGGGAAAAACTTTGCTATTACGAGCCTAAAACTTTCTCACCCGAAATACCATTTTCCCCATTGACATTTATTTTTCTAAAGTGATTTATTATAACACCAGGCTTCTGAGGAACACAACTGCCGCTTTAAAGCAGAAATACCTTGTAGAGGAACAGGAGAAAAGGTCAGAAGAATGTTTGGCTAAAGAGGATGTGGGAGAGGTGTTTCAATTCTGGATCATTGGGATAATTCCTGGGGAAGATGGGACCTGTACCAGATGGACAATTTACACTTGAACCAGCATAGGTTCAACCTACGTGTAGGTGGAATTGCCACTGCTATCAGGGAGGGCTTTAAATAATTTGACAGGAGAATTGGACACAAAGCAGATTGATTGTTGGAGGAAGTACACTCAACTATAGTGTAAAAGGGGAAATTATGCATTCAAGCAGGCAAACCATACATTGGCATGGGAAGAATCCAATACATTATATTTGGGAAGAATCCAAGGTTAAACTGACTCTCTGGCTCTCTTTTAATGCAAGGAGTTGACTAGTAAAGCAAATAGACTATAAGCATTAATTAGCACATAAAAATATGATACTTTTGCGATTATTTTTGCGATGGTTGAAAGTGGAGCAGGACTGCAACTCAACATTTCATTTTTTTTGCGATGAACGAGACATGGTTGAACGTGGATCAGGACAGGCAACTCAATCATCACTTACAGTCATACAGCACAGAAAAAGCCCAACTCACCCATGAAGACCAAGATGCCCCAACTACGCTAGTCTTATTTGCCTGTGTTAAGCCTTTCATCCATGTATATGTCCAAATGCCTTTTAAGTGGTTATTGTACCTGCTTCAATTACTTCCTCTGGCAGCTTGTACCATACACTCACCACCCTATGTGTGAAACAGTTGCCTCTTCTATTAAATTAAATTGAAATCTATAACCTCTGTGATTCCTCTAACCTTGGAATATTTGCATTCACATTATCTATTCCCTCAGGATTTTATACGTCTGAATATGATCAGTTTTAGCCTCCAAGGAATAAAGTCCTAGCCTTCCCAGCCTCTCCTTGCGACTCAAGCCCTTGAGACCAGGCGCTGCATGATGGCAGCCTCGCCAACAGTCCGTCTCGTCCTTTTCTTCTTTTGTTGTTTTTAATTTATTTAATTTAATTTAATTTATTGTTAACTAAAGTGTTTCTTTAATTTTGTATCATGAGGGGGTTGGGGGAAACTTTTTCCGTATCGTATCTCCATCTGCACTGCGGCCTAACATCGTGGAGCTGGCTGTCCCTTTGCTGGGGATCGACTTTTGGGAACTCCAACCGTGGGAGCCTGCGGACTTAACATCGTGGAGCTTGTGATCCCTTTGTCAGAGATCGACCTCGGGAGCTCCAACTGTGGGAGCCTGCGGACTTAACATCGTGGAGTGCGCGGTCCCTTGGTTAGGGATTGACTTCGGGAATTCCCACCGCAGGAGCTTCGATCGCTCCGACGCGGGAGCTTCCATCGCCAGCTGCTGGAGCTTCGACCGACCCGACTGCAGATGGTTCGACTGCCACGACCGCGGGAGAAAAGGAGGGAAGAAGATAAAACTTTATTGCTTTCCATCACAGTGCGTTGCGGTGGATGTTTATGTTAATTTTTATGCAGTTGTGTGTCTTGCTGCTTTTTTGGTATGACTGTATAGCAAATCAAATTCCTTGTATGCTCTTACATACTTGGCTAATAAATTATTTGTATCTTGTATCTTGTGTAAATCTTTTCGGCACTCTTTCCAGCTTAGCGACATCCTGCCTATAGCAGGGTGACCAAAACTGAACATAATATTCCCACTGCAACTTCATCAATGTCTTAAACAACACTAACATACGTCCCTACTTCAGTTTCTACTGCAAATCTACCGATTTCAAGATATCTGGACTACACTTCCTCCCACCCGCCTCTTGGAAAGATAACTCCAACTCTCAACTCCATTGCCATCGCTCCATCCGCTCCCAAGGTGAAGCTTTCCATTCAAGGACATCCGAGATTACCTCATTCTTTAATGACTGTGGTTTTCCCCCGGCTGTTATAGATGGATCCCTCGCCCACGTCTCCACTGTGTCCTGTAGGTCTGCTCTCGCTCCCCCTCCCCTACCCCCGGATGTAAAAAAAGATAGTACCCCTGGTCCTCACCTGTCACCCCACCAGCCTCTGCATCCATAACATCCTCCTGCTACGCTTCCATTACTTCAAACATGATCTCACCACTAGTCACATCTTCCCATCTCCATCCCTTTCCATCTTTCCCAGAGACTGCTCCCTCCACAGCTCCTCGATTCACTCCCCAGCAACCGCAGGAGATGTAACACTTGTCTCTAAACATCCTCGCTCGTCTCCTTCCAGGGACCCCAGCAGTCCCTCCAGGTGAGGCAGAGGCTCACATGCACCTCCTCTAACCTCAATGACTGTATTAGTTATCCCCGATGCGGCCTCGATGCATTGGTGAGACGAAGTGTGGACTCGCCGCCCTCTTTGCTGAACACTTGCGCTCGGATATACTAGTTGCGAACAATTTTAACTCCCCTTCCCCTTCCCACACTGACCTTTCTGTCCTGCGCCTCCTCCATTGCCAGAATGAGGCCACATACAAACTGGAGGAACAGCGCCTTATATTCCTCTTGGGTAGCTTACAACCCAGTGGTTTGAACATTGAATTCTCCAATTTTAAGTAACAACCCCACAACAGCCTTTTTCCCCCTCCCCTTTCTCCCACAACCAACCCCCCCCCCTTCCCCCCCACCCCCCATCCCGCCTCTGCCCTGGTTTGACTTCCCAAAATGCAATACATCACACTCGTCTGAGTTAAACTCCATTCGCCATTCCTCAATCCATTTACCAAGCTGATCAAAATACTGCTGTAATTCTAGATAACCATCTTCACTGTCTATGATACCATTTATTTTAGTGCCACATGCAAACTTTCTAATCGTGTCTTGCACATCCTCATCCAAATTGTTGATACAAACCACAAACAGCAGTGGGCACACCACAGATACCCGAGGTACACCACTAATCACACACCTCCAGTCTGAAAACCTTCCACCAACAACCTTTACTTCCTACCATGAAGCTTCTTACCATCTATAAAGATGGGTACTTGATGGTCAGCCTGACCACAGTGAGCAGAAGGGCCTGTTTATAGGCAGTATAATTGTTAAGACTCTGTGACATTCTGGCCCAGGTGACAATGCCAAACCATGAATAATGTGATTTGGAAAGATAAGAAGATTAGTACTCCAAGTTTAATTACATGATTTCAACATCTGCAAATTGATTAGGACTAAAATAGATACACTATATTGCCACATTACATATCGCTATCAAATAAAGATATTAAAAGTTGTTCTGCAAAATTAGTTTTAGTTGTAAATGTTAAATGTAAGGTTATATTTAACAATGCGGAACCTATCTATTTGAACACTTACTTATGAAATGGCAACTTACGTGATTTAAGTGTTTTTCTTTCTATATCTGTTCAGTTTGGTCTGCTACATCATTCCCTTGAGAAGAAATAACATTATAACCTGTGCAAATTTTCTGATTGAAGGGGACATAATGTCCATTTTCTTCTTACCTGTTTTGTTTTTAATTCTAAAGTGTGTGAACTGCCAAAATATTGACGCCCATTATGCTTTCTCAATAATAGCACCTACTCTCAAAATGTCACTAATAAATCCTGACAAACTTTAGTGTTCTGTTTCTCCCTGGGCATATTGTATATATAGCAGAAAAATGATCTTAACCTGGCAGAATTTTGCTTTGTGTGACCATGGGTTTACAGGGAAGTAATGGAAAAACTATAACATTTACATGGTGGGTGAAAATCCTTTTTGATCATTATGTATTGCAACAGCCAACTACTGAAGCAGTCCTACTGTCTATATTCTCTAGGTGATATTCACATCTGCGATAATATTTTTAATCTATCTACTTTTGTATGTAGTTCCTTCCTTTAGTAATCGTTAGCAAAGCAGCGGAGTGAGATTTTCACCTTTTTTCAAAAGTTGATAGTTTCTGGTTGACCTTATTGCATGGTCATTACCTTGCCGCTGTTTGTGGGAGCATGTAGTGTGCAAATTGACTGCAGCCTACCCTATAATAGAACAGTGGCACTGTTCAAAATGTACTTCCCTGGAGGAAAGGTGCTTTGGCATATCTTCAGAATGTTTAAATAAAAATAAAACATAAAACGAAATAAGGTGATTTTGATTTTTTTTTAAAATCACTTTAAATAAAACAACTCCAGGATAAATCAGAGATAACCAGATGGTACATGTGAAGGACGGAACTGCAGATGCTGGTTTACACCAAAGATAGGCACAAAATGCTGGAGTAACTCAGCGGGACAGGCAACCTCTCTGGAGAGAAGGAATGGGTGACGTTTCAGGTTGGCTGAAGAAGGATCTTGACCCGAAACGTCACCCATTCCTTTTCTCCAGAGATGCTGCCTGTCCCACTGAATTACTCCAGCATTTTGTGTTTACCAGATGGCACATGATCTGTTCCACGATGAAGGGGAGCAGGATCATAACGAGTCAACTGACAAAGGTTGTGTGGATAACAAAGGTTGGACAGCAGACTATTGTTGATTTTGCCAGTAAAACAGGTAAACCCAGCATTCGCTGTGGCTCCATGACAACATTCTCACCTCGGGATTGGAAGTTTGTAGGTGGAAGTCACATTTCAAAAGAATATGTACAAAATCTAATATATATTTTTAATAGGAATTAAAAAAAGGCTCAAGATAGTTCTCCATGGTCTCTAGGCAGATTTTTTTTTTTTTTAAACAATAATAAAACCGATTATCAGATTAGTTATCTCTTTAATATTTGTGGTGGCGAGAGATGGATTTAACTATCATATTTCCAATATGGGTACTACTTGTTAGGATTTTATGGACTGATGATTTGGAATGTCTGCATGTGTAGGAAGGAACTGCAGATGCTGGTTTAAACTGAAGATAGACACAAAAAGCTGGAGGAACTCAGCAGGACAGGCAGCAACTCTGGAGAGAAGGAATGGGTGACGTTTCGGGTCGAGAACCTTCTTCAGACTGAGTCGATGTCTTGCTTTTCTGAAAGGCTCAATATTTACTTCTACAATGCATTTACTTTCAAAATACATCTAACGATATTGAATTGTTTCAAAGATAACTCTGACAGAGGCCTTTTTGTGAGTAATAAAGCACTCAAACATTTATTCCACAGTTTGTACTGCCATGCTGTGGCTACATTTTGAGGTGAGCTATGCCTTTATTATAATTCACTTGAAAAAAATCTTGCGGGGCAATCCAGAGGTAACAAATTGAATTATCATTGAGAGATTTTAATCTTTTAAGAAATTTCAATTCAATCATAGGCTTTTCAAAATCTCTAATCAATTTAGGGTGGTGGTTATGTAATTATGGAGTTTATTAATTTAAATATGTCTAGGTTCCAAGAGTGGGTGAAAAAATAATCTCATTGTATATACTTATGCGACAGATGACACGGAGACTCCAAAGGTGAAAATGTTAATGCAATAGTAATTTATGCTCATATTTTCAAATATTGTAGTAATTAAAACATAGGTTGGTAAGCAGTTATAACAAGCACCTCGTAGTCTAAAGTGGACTGATGTACAGAGGGCAATTTTGAATTGAAGAGACATGAGCTTAAATTATTATTTATAAGAACTGATCAATGACATAATCCACATTGCTCCAGATTAGTATATTTCTGTAAATTATATGTTTAATTTAACGTGAATCATTGCACTGAATCACCATATTTACATTAATATAACTCATCTTATAATAATATAAATGTAAATATTTGCAAGTTAAATTTCTATTAGCAGTTGATAAAAGACAAACCTTTGAAAAGTATTTATGTCATTTAGAGAGGAGAGTCACTGTACTTACAGAGTCTGGCCTGTATGTGATTCCAGTCTCACACCAATTATACTGATTTTCAACTTTTTTTACAGATGACTAACTGGCCAATTATTGATACAGCCACCATGCCAGAAAAAAAATGGAAGGACGAATGGAACCTAATTCTTTTCAAAGAACATCCAGAATATTGTAACACTAATTTAACCACAATGTTCCAAAAAGTAATGTCTCCAACGTATTCAAAAGTTTCTTCTACCAATTTAGTTATTTTGTGATAAACACTGTTTCCTCATGAGTGGCCAGCGTTTAAATATTAAAGATTATTTTGCATGATGCTACAAACTTAAAGCTACTATCTTAATATTGGTGAATAATTCTAAAGTTAAAGCTGAACGAGCTGTTGGAATATCACCCAGCATTTTTAAAATATCTGCCTTTATCATTCCACATCGGTACTCCATATTCTATCAGAGAAACTACTATGTCTGCTTCATCTATAAAACTGAACAACTACAGATACATTTATTTCAAAAATCAATGCAATTCAAAGCCAGCTGATAAGTACAAAATCTGTTTGCTTGTGAAAGTGTGTTCTGTTGTTTACGGTTAAAACGTAGGTGACCAAGTGAGAAGACTAATGATTTTCCTTTAAAATAAAAATTTAGAAAATAAAAGCAATTTCTCTGTTTGGCTTAAATTTTGAACTAGTGCTATTGTGGGAGTTTTATCATGTATTAGCCAACAATGAAGTGGCCAATACAAATCCTATGCTGTCCGACTTTAGCCATAAATCTCTATGCAGATCAATAACGGAGTCAATGCGCTTCACGCGGGGGAACATATTGTATTACAGAAATATTGAATTATAATAAGTATAATAAGCACGGAGCACATTTGGCCAACTCTTGGAGACGCATGGTATAAATTGGTCAACAACTTTCTAAAAGCAACAGGTCGTAGTTGAGATCAATAATGACACTGTGTTCAGTGTGCGTCTGTGTGTGGTGTGGGTGCGTGTGTGTGAATTTACCTGAATCAGTGACATTCTTGTTGAGGTTACGTCGGCCGGATTTGAGCCCTGTCCGGAGAAAGTGTGACAGACCCCATGGCCCTGGGGGACGGTGAGCTTGTTGGAGGTGGGCTTCAAGTACATGACTTCTGAGCGGGGGGAGCTGAGCGGCAGGCGCGTCTGGTAATCGAAATAAATGGGAGAAGAGGCCAGGGAGGGGCTGCTCACCACGTTCATGACATCCCTCTCCTCCACCTCGCTCTGGACCAACATAATGTCGTTCTTGTTGAGCTTCTTCTTCTTGCCGCCCTTGCCCAGGTGCGGGTGCGAGTACTCGGCGATCCTGCAGTTATAAGTCCGGATCTCCTTGTTCTCCCTCCTGCACTTGACGGCGATGGTGACCATGGAGGTGAGCAGGATGACCGAGATGGAGCTGAGGGTGACGATCAGGGGCAGCGACATGTCCCAGTGGCCCTGCTCCCGCGGCACCCGCTGCTGCTCGTCCTTGGGAGCGGCCCCGGCGTACGCGGCGATCACCAGGCGGGCGACGGCCGAGAGCGGCGGCTTGCCGTGGTCCGACACCTTCACCACCAGCTCGGTGGCGGCCGCGGCGCCCTGCGACCACAGCGACCTGGCGGTGCGCAGCTCGCCGCTGCTCGCGTCCATGTCGAAGAGGTGCTGCTCGTTGCCCTCGGCGATCTGGTAGGAGAGGCGGCCGCTGTCGCCGTGGTCGCTGTCCACGGCCCGCACGGTGGCCACCAGGTAGCCGAGGCCCGCGTTGCGCGGCACCTGCACCTCGGCCGTGTCGTTGTGCAGCGCCGGCAGCACGATGACGGGCGCGTTGTCGTTGACATCGAGCACGGTGACCCGCACCGTGCAGTTGGTGGCGAGCGGCGGCGACCCCGAGTCCTTGGCCACCACTTTGAACTCGAAGGCCTTGGTCTGCTCGTAGTTGAAGGAGCGCAGCGCGTAGATGGCGCCCTTGGACGGGTTGACGGAGACGAAGGTGTAGACGGACACGTCGGCCACCCGGGCGGGCAGGATGGAGTAGGCCACGCTGCCGTTGGGGCCCAGGTCGGGGTCGTGGGCCAGCACCGAGCCCAGGTACTCGCCGGGGATGTTGTTCTCGGGCACTTGCAGCACGTACACGGGCTTGGTGAAGCGCGGCGCGTTGTCGTTCTCGTCGGCCACGCGCACCGTGAACGAGCGGCTGGCGTTGAGCGGCGGCGAGCCGTTGTCGCGGGCCACGATGGTCAGGTTGTACTCGTCGGCCGCCTCGCGGTCGAAGGGGCGCTCGCTCAGCACGGTGTAGAAGTTGTCGTAGTTCTCCTCCAGCCTGAAGGGCCCGTTGCCCAGCACCCGGCACTGCAGCTGCCCGTTGCGGCCCGAGTCGCGGTCCGTGGCCTTGACCAGGGCCAGCATGGTGCCCGGCGGCGCCGCCTCGCTCACCGGGCCCTGGTGCATGGACACCAGGCTGAGGGTGGGCGCGTTGTCGTTCACGTCCAGCACCCGCACCGACACCTTGCAGTGGGCGGGGATGGAGTTGGGCCCCAGGTCTCTGGCCTGCACGTCGATGTCGTAGATGCTGCTCTCCTCGTAGTCGAGGGCGGCGCGCAGGCGGATCACCCCGGAGCGCGGCTCGATGGAGAAGAGCTGCCCGATGCGCTCGCTGGCGTACGGGCTGAAGGAGTAGACCACCTCGCCGTTGGTGCCCTGGTCCGGGTCGGTGGCGTTCACGTCGATCAGGAAGGTGCCGGCCGGCGTGTTCTCCGCCACCTCCACGCTCAGGCTGGGCTCGGCGAACGCCGGGCTGTTGTCGTTGGTGTCCACCACCTCGACCCGCAGGCGGACCGCGCTCGACTTGGGCGGCTCGCCGCCGTCCAGCGCCGTCACCAGCAGCTCATGGCGCGGCTGCTGCTCGCGGTCGAGCGGCCGCTGGATGATCAGCTCGGGGAACTTGGTGCCGTCTCCCCTCGACTTCACCTCCAAGCCGAACAGCCGACTCGGGCTGCTCAGCTGGTAGGTCTGCAGACCGAACTGGCCGGTGTCTGGGTCGTGCGCGCTGGTCAGGGGTATCCGCGTCCCCGGCGCCGCGTTCTCGGGGATCTCCACATCGATCTGCTCGGTGGAGAAACTTGGCGCATTGTCATTGATGTCTAGGATCTCCACTTTGATCATGCACAGCTCCTTGTCGTTGGCGAAGACTTCCAGCGACACCACACACTTGGCAACCCGTTTGCAGACGGTCTCACGGTCGATGCGCTGCTTGGTGTAAAGTAATCCGCTCTCCCGATCCACGTCTAGCAAATGGGGAGCGGAATTTTCCAAAACCCGAAAGTTAGGTTTCCTTGGCTCCAGACTGGTCGCCAGGCGAGCATCTTTCGCGATGTTCCCGATCACCGTCCCGGGTCCTTGCTCTTCCAAGATCGTGTATTTCAAATTCTTCAAGGTCAGAACGCCAGTCCAGAGTAGAAGGAAAATTAGAACCTGCAGGTACATCCCCAGCGCTTGTTTTTCCTCTCCTCTATTTTCTTTTTTGTTGGTCTTAAACCTGTTGATTTACAGCTCGGAAAACAGACAAGCTTCCAGCGGTGTGTGAACATCGATGCACCTTGCTACCATCATTTCCAAATCTTATTGAGTTTGACGACAAAAGAAAAGTCTCGTCACCATCTTGCGTTGTAAATCCGTGGATTCGGAAAATAGTGTTCGTGCCAAATACTTACACCCCCTCGCCCTTAAAAAGACCCGAACCTTTTGCACGGCTCGTGTGAACTGGATCGGTGAAGATGCGAAATCTTGCGTCCTTCTCCCAAGTGAAATCTGTAAAATGCGGCGTAGCCCATGTACCAGTTTCAAGGCTTGCGGTGTGTTTCTTCCAATTTCATGAGATGCAGCTGCCGAGAATTTTGCATGCTGCACACACACACTCACACCGACTGGATGAATATCTGTCTCTGTGTGTGCGCGCCTATCTCCACTCAAAAAAGCGGTCACAGCTGCTGTCAGTGACTCGGACAAGACAGCAAATAAAATTGACTGATTTTCCTCGACACACTCGAGCAGCAGCAGGTTTTAAATCTAAAAGCTTCCACAGGCACGTCTCGCATTTCCACGAAAGTCTCCCATCACACGGTCGGTAGCAACACAAACCTTCAGTGACACTTTAGTGAAGGCAAAATGAATCAAATATGCCTTATTCTATCTGCGGCAGCCAGAGCTCTCCGGTGATACACACTCGCTACTTTCCCTGTTGATTCTTCCCACTTGTGATGAGCAACAGTCTTGGGTCCAGCCTGTGCTGCAGGAGAGCGGGAGGTGGGTGACACTCAAAGGTTTGGTTGGATGCGTTCTTTCCCTCTGCTTTTGGTGTGTGTTGTTTTTTGTTGTTAAGTGGAGGGGGTGGGATTTTTTTTGTTGGTTGCTCTTTGTGTCGCTCGCAGTCGATAGACGTTTTCAGGGTATGAATCTCTCGCCGACACGCTCCCGGTCTCTGCCTCCTCCTTCTGCTCGCTTCGTTAAAACATAGAGCGCTCACAAAACCCAAATCCTCTCCGGCCAATGAAGCACCCGCGTCCTTTGGCACCGCCCAGTCCGATCACTCCGGGTTCGGCCAATGGAGCGGGGAAGTCTGGCATCGGAGCCGAGGGGTTGGCGGTGGGGAGTAAGGAACGATGCTCGAACCGAGATTGGGGGGGGTGGACAGGGGGGCGGAGGTGTCCGACGGGGAGCGCGCCTTGCGATGCGCGCCCCCGACGGTCGCTGGCGGAGCGCGGGCACGTGCTCTTGCAATTTCACCCGCAACTCCTTATGAATGAATCGGTCTCCGTTTGGGTATGATTGAAGATTTTTGTTTAGAAAAAAGTGTTATCGGAACTTTTATTTTCATTTATTTTCAATCGGAAACATTAATGGCAAAAAGTACTTTTAAGGCTGACAGCACCGCGTTTAGGTCGCGACAACAGAATTGGATGTACCGTGTGAATGCTAACTCCCAACAGCGTTTAGTGTGCGTCAGTGCTGACGGCTGGAGGGGGGTGGGGGTGGATACAGTTTTACGAGCAAATATTTTTCCTGTAAATTATTGTCACAGGGCAAAATCTGGCCACTTTTTTTAAAATTAAAAGCTGATTTGAAGTGATGATGTAAAGAGGTAGGAGGAATGCGATCCGAGTGCGGACTGGAGAGCGATGACAATGGGCAAAGTAAATGACTCATTTATCACCGTTGTTGTACGACGTGCTTGAACGGTCAATGTACAATTTATACTGGACGTGACTATCTATTACTGCATTAAAACTGATTTTTTTTTCTTGTTTGTGATCTTGTGGAAGTTTCATTTTTAATGTTTTATCGGGTGGGAATTTGCAGTTTAGCCTACTGAGTGCAAATGACCGAATCCTAGCATTTACATTAACCTAAGCACGCAAAGTAGTTGCAATGCACAGGTCTTGTGCGTGTGTGTACTCGAGAAGCTTAGTAGTCTGCGCTGGATCTTCATAGCGAGCTTGCGAATTCAAAAAGAATATGCAATCACAAGAGTTATCCTAAAAATAGACGATGATGGATATCGTCTATAAGCCTTTGCAAACGAAATATAGCCAACCAAGAATACCACACTGCCAGCTTTCAATAGCTAACGGCATTGCGCTTGATTTTAAATGTGAAAACTGATTTAGAATAGACGAGCATTATAATGAATCCGGAATCTGGGTACAAGAGAGTTAAAAATAAATCAACTGCTGAAAGAACAACATCTTCACTAACGCTCGGTTGGTCCCAATGTTAAACAAACCAACTTAAAACGAGCGGCAAAAACCATGTTTTTTTAAAAAACTATGCTATTTTGCAATCGGCTGATTTAACTTGGTGAAGGAGACGAGATTTGAAATTATTCTCAGACATGATACAATGCAAACGCGATTGAGCAGTTTCCCTGGCATGCTTACTTCAAGACATCGATTTTATCCCGTTCCTGACAACAGATTTAGTTTTCGCTGTTGAAAGGTATAGCAGAGAGCGACAAATCTACCATAATTAAATAGCATGGTATTTTGAATGGAGTGGCTGTTACCCTTTGCCATTCGAACCGCTGAGATTGAGAATGTTATTGCACTGATACGACAAAAAAACACGTCTTGTGTATACTGTGAAGAAAATAACAGATATCAGCGAAAGATTGATAGAATGTTTGGGCATTTTTTAAATTCATCTAGATGGATTGTTACAATGAGACATGATTGGTTTACAAACTAACTAATCTCGGCAGTGTGTTACACCAAAGTCCATTTAACTCATATAACTCATTAGACCATGAAACCGGGAATTTTGAAACCAGCGTATGTTTTTTTAAATTCTAAAGCCAGCAAACATTCTCGCCAGAAAATTTATCACGAATTTAAATGTTTAGAATTTAAAGGTCACAATCTTTTTCAGGAATTCGTGCCCCGAGAGACTTCGCTTTCTTAAACTTTACGTTGCGTCTGCAATATGTAAATATACAGTGCTAGATTCATTTTGTAATATTTTTTAATAATGTTGGTGGATTGTAAAAGTTTGAGCTTTTTAACGATGCAATGAATCAATTAATGATACATTAATAATGAGTATACCTGATTAATGATGACATAATATCAAAGTAGGCATAACAAAAAAATAAAGGACAGTTTACTGCTCTTTTCTGTGAAAGGGAACCCCCAGATTTTGTCTGACAGAAGTCTGAAGAATTATAAAGGGATTCCATAGGTTTGCTTTATTAAGGATATTTCCATATGGTGGAGAGTCCTTAACTGGGAGCAAATATTCAGGATACCGGCCAATTTAATTCAATCCATTATTTAGTAGAAAATGATTTACTTAGTATACTCATCTAGTGAGAATGATGAACTGGCTATCGCACGGAGTGTTTGAGACACAATTGCATTTAAGAGGAAATTACATACAATTGGAATAAAATTATACTGAGAGGATGAGGTGTAATAAAGTGAAGGCACAATTTTAGAGAGCATAATCATGAATATATTGTAATGAAAAGCCTTTATGTGTAATGTAATTTTAAATGACTAACATTTACTTATGAAAATTATTAATTTTTACATTCTTTGTCCATATATTTCCAGAAATGGATGTCATTTGCTGGTTTATTCAGTCCATTTAATTTTATGAATAGCAGCTAACCATGCATACATTGGAGTACCTCCTCTTACAATCATCCCTTGCTGGCGTATGTCAGTTGTGACTCAATGCTGATGGTCCAGCTGCTGACTTCCATTCCAGAGAAACTGGAAAATAAAGAAGGTGGCTTGGATTTGTACAGTATATTCACATCATCAAAATAACCCACAAAACAAGTTCTGGACTATAACTTTTTCAAACAACAATGGGAAAGTACCATATTTTTAATCATAATTTTGTGGTGATATCTAGATCCCATGTCAAGGTATGCTATCTAGTCTTTTGGCCAGAATTTTCCACACAACCATATAACAAACATCGGTATTGCCTAAGAAAGACACAATATGCTGGAGTAACTCAGGGTGTCAGGCGGCATCTCTGGAGAAAAGGAATAGGTGACGTTTCTATTCCTTTTCTCCAGTTGCTGCCTAACCCGCTGAGTTACTCAGCATTTTGTGTCTCTCTTTGGTGTAAACCAGCATCTGCATTTCCTTCCTACATATCGGTATCACCTAGTTGTGTATGGTGTATCATCAACTAAATTTAGTGCATTTAGTTCAAACTATACATGACTAAACACAATTTTGTTGGATAGCGCCATTATACAATACCCTGATGGAGGTTTTAAACTAGTGGCAGTAGTTGGGGACCAAAGCGCAGGTCAAATGAAGGGGTTGACAAGGAGGTAGAGGCCATGACAAGTTAGTCTGAAAGGAAGGATAGATTAATTATTATGACGAGACTGATGGGGTGAAATATGTTTATTTCATTGCAAGTATTAGGGTAAAGTAGGTGAGCTTGCTGCTTGGATCAATGCATCAAACTATGATGTGCACACTTGGTTGCAAAAACGACAGGACTGGCAACTCAATGTCCCAAGCTTTTCAAATGTGATAGGGAGATAAACTAGGTAGAAGGGTTGCATAACTAATCAGGGACAATGTCATAGCCGCACTCGGAGAGGATATACTGGAGGGTTCAGCCAATGAGGCAAGATGAGTAGAGGTTAAAAATGCCAAAGGTGCAAACACTCTGATGGGTTTTTATGATAGTTCTCCCAAAAGCATATAGGAAATAGAGGAACAGATATATAGACAAATTATGGAAATATATAACAGCAACAGTGAAGTTATAGTGAGTAGTTTTATGTTTTCCAATAATCACCAGGACATCTTTTGTGCCAGAGGCTTAGATAGGGCAGAATTTACTTGGTGCACCCAGGAAGGTTTCTTGTAAAGAGTATGTAGATAGTTCAATTAGGTGAGGGACCACACTAGATTTTGCATTGAAAATGAGACTAGCCAGGTGACTGGTGTTTCAACGGGGGAGAAGGTTGGAATTGTGATCATAATTACATATGTTTTAAGGTAGTTATGAATAAGTAATAGGCTGGAGCTTGGGAGAAATGTCTAAATTAGGGTAAGGCAATTTCAAACATCATTAAGCAGGAGCTGGGGAGTAGCCATTAGTAGGTAAGTCCACATCTGACATGTGGGAGTCATTTAATGATCAATGTTCAGGACCAACATATTCCAATCAGGAGGAAAGTCAAGTAAGGCAAGGTAAGGGATCCTTAGATGATGAAGGATCTGATCAAAAAGAAAAACAAAGCTTATGTAAAGTTTAGAAATATTAAATTAACAGGAATATAAAGAAAGCAGGAAAACACTCAAGCAGTGGATTAAGAGGACCAAAAGGGATCATGAAATGTCCTTGGCAAGTAGGGGTAAAAATAATTCCAATGCATTTTAAATAGATTAAAAACAAGAGGCTTACCACCGATAGGGTAAAGCTACTCAAGGATAAAGGAGGGAAAATACTCACAATCTACGGCATCTTGAGATCAAGTAAGATGGTGTTGGTCTCTGAAGAGCATTAAGATGATAAATCCCCAAGGCCTAATGGAATCTAACCCAGGTATTGAGAGAGCGTAAGGAGCATTTAGACTTTAGACTTTTGAGATAAAGGCCCTTCGACCCACTAAGTCTGCGCTGACCAGCGATCACCTCTTGCACTAGCACTATCCTACACACTACTGGACAATTTATAATGTTACCAAAGCCAATTAACTTAAAAACCTTTACGTCTTTGGAGTGTGGGAGGAAAGCGGAGTAGCTGGAGAAAACCCATGCAGTCGCAGGAAGGTACAGCACCACTACAGCAAGTGCGTATGACAGCTGTACGAACAGCACCCATGGTCAGGATTGAACATGGGCCTCTAGAGCTGAAAGGCCGCAACTCTATTGCCTCGACACTGTGCCGCCCTAAACTAAACTTTCTCATCCACTCTTTACACACTCGAGGGCAATTTTTTTCAAAGAGCCAATTAACCTACAAACCCGCACTGGCACGTCGCGGACATGGGAGGAAATTGGAGCATCTGGAGGAATCCCACGCCATCACAGGGAGAACATGCAAATTTCACACATGCAGATAGCACCCGAGGTCAGGATAGAACCAGGGTCTCTGGCGCTGTGAGGTAGCAGCTCTACCTGCTGCGCCAGTGCCTTATATCCCCTCTAGCTATATGCAAGGTTCTGGAGGACTGGAGAGTAGCCAAAGTTGTTCCTTTATTAAAGAAGGGAAATGGGGATAAACAGGAAATTATGGATCAGCGTGCCTCACATCTGTCGAAGGGAACCAATTAGAGGATCAGAAGAGAATAGTTTAATTAGGGATTCGCATGCTTTAGTGAAGGGTCATGTTTTACACACTTGCTTGAGTTTTTGAGGAGATGATGATGATTAATTGATGAGGGTGGGACAGTGGATGTTGTCTTATGGGCTTTAGCAACGCATTTGACAAGCTCTCTCCTGGTAAGAATTTCATTGTCCCATCTGGGACATATGACAATAAAACACTCTTGATTCTCTCTTGACCTTTGGTAGGCTGATAGAAAAGATTAAGATGTGGTGGTAACATGTTATACTGTATGGAAATCTGTGACCAATGGTATTCCTCAGGGATCAATGCTGGGACCTCTGCTATTGATAATATATATAAATGCCTTGGACAACAATATAGATGGGTTGGTTAGTAAGCTTGCAGGTGATACCAACTGTGGTGAAGTTTCGGACAGACTTTTCTATTTATCTATTAGCAAATATAAACAAAAGGTGGAGGTGTTGGCAACTACAGTCGATGTACATTCCATGTGTTAATCTTGATCAAAATTCTCCATCCATTGCAGTTTAGCTACAGGTTGTACGGGTTAATCTAAACATCTGTCAACAATCTAAAATGATGGATGTACTTGGTTGTATTCTGTGTGAAACTGGGATGTGCCCCTTAGGAATGTTGTTGCCTCATGACTGATGACTGACTGATAAGCGTAATTATAGGAGAGTGGTTAAATTTATTCATTTCTGATCTTACAGGAAGGACCAGTATTCATTGGTTGTCCTCAGTAACCACAGACGATGATGTTCTGCAGTTTTTTGAACTGCTTCAATCTCTTTTCAAAGATGTGTCCATGGTACAATTGGGCAAATGGTTACACAATTTTCACTGACCAATGATGAAGAAATAGTGGTATACTGTATGTCCACAATCAGAGAGTGTAGTGTTTAAAATGGAATTTTGTGTTGGTGGTATTCCTGTACATGTCTGCAGCTCGGGGCAGTAGAGGTTGCTACTTTGAGAAAAGATTGAATAAACTATTGGCAAATGGTTCCATACATCATTCCTGCCTTCTGAATGAAGATAAGGAAATGACAAATAAATCGAATTATTATTTTGCAATAACTTTTTAAGCTGTCGAAGAAGATGAGGCATGTCAAAGAAATCAAAATTAAAGTCAACAAGTCCCCATCAAAATAAACGTACTGTAAGCAAAATGCAAAATAACATTTGCACAACAGTCTGAAGAAGGGTTTCAGCCCGAAACGTTGCCTATCTCCGTCGATCCATCGATGCTGCTGCACCCGCTGAGTTTCTCCAGCATTTTGTGTACCCTGCAAAATAACATTACTGACAGAAATTGTCACTGTTGTGTGACAAAACCCCAGAACCAAATTGTTTCCATTCCAGTACTTTATAGGAAGTACGTGAGAACATCAAAAATGCCACATCTGGCCTCTCAATTCAGGAAAGGAATTGAGGGCCTGAGCCACTGCCTGAGCCACTGAGTTACTCCAGCACATTGTGTCTTTTTTTGTATACAAGCACCTGCAGTTCCCGTGCCTACATCTCACAATTCATAAGTTGGCCTTTGAGATTAGAACATCAGGCATTACATCCTGTTATTTAATTTAGACAGAAACCAGGATTTTTAGATCCGTTGTAGAAAAGCCTATTAACAGTTGTTTGGAAATTTCTGCTCTTTAACTGAGGATACATTTTAGCCGATCAGAAAAAACTATAATAGATTTGTAAAAGACAGATTGTGTATTAGAAACCCTGTTTGAATTTTGGAAAAGGTGATTAAATATGTAAACATTAGAATCTTTACAGATTTTATGGTCACCTGGAAGACATTTTGAACCTCTTACATAAGAGCTCCCAGCACTATTCCCTGCAGAACACCATGAGTCGCAGATCTCTATACATGATGACACATTACCACCATCAGGCAAAAGGTATAGAAGTGAATATAAAGTGTATATAAAGTTATAGAATGCACACCACCAGATTCGGGGATATTTTCCTCCAAGCTGTTATCAGGCAACTGAATCATCCTACCACAATCAGAGAGCAGTGCTGAACTACTGCCTACCTCTTTGATGACCCTTGGACTATCCTTGATCGGACTTTAGAAACATAGAAACATAGAAAATAGGTGCAGGAGTAGGCCATTCGGCCCTTCGAGCCTGCACCGCCATTCAATGTGATCATGGCTGATCATCCAACTCAGTATCCCGTACCTGCCTTCTCTCCATACCCCCTGATCCCTTTAGCCACAAGTGCCACATCTAACGCCCTCTTAAATATAGCCAATGAACTGGCCTCAACTACCTTCTGTGGCAGAGAATTCCAGAGACTCACCACTCTCTGTGTAAAGAATGTTTTCCTCATTTCGGTCCTAAAGGAATTCCCCCTTATCCTTAGACTGTGACCCCTTGTTCTGGACTCCCCCAACATCGGGAACAATCTTCCAGCATCTAGCTTTGCCAGCTTTACCTTGCACTAAACATTATTCCTTTATCATGTATCACTTTATCACTTTAAATGGATCATTTGTATTCATGTATTGTCTTTCTGCTGACTAGATAGCATGCAACAAAAAAGCTTTTCACTGTACATCGGTACACATGACAATAAACTAAACTGAACTGATTATATGGGATATAAGCCTGAAACAAGCCTGCTGACATTTAACCTCCAATTGAACCTCCACGAACATTCTTTCATCTTAGCTCATTTCTTATTACCTCCGCTGTTTTGCTTGCCCAGTTTTCCCTTCAGGATATCTTCACTGGTTGCTTCAGTAGCTCCCAGTTACTTGGTGACTTTCTTATAATGTTGGCCTCTAGTTGTGCTCTTCCCTACAAGTAGGAACATTGTTGCTTCGCATTATAAAATCTCTTCAGCTTTTTAAAGACCTTTATTCGATTAACTCTCAGTCTTTTCTCAAGATTAGAGACCCAATCTGTTATTAATTTCTTGATGTGTTTATCCTTGTATGTCTGGTATGATTGTTGATTATTTGCTCTGCCCCATCTTTAGTGCCTCTACATATGTTTTACCATAATCAGAACTATATTCCATAAAGGCAATTCTGCTATAATGCAATAGTTGTATTCCTAAGAAACCTTGTGTTACAGAAAACTGTGTTATTAGGATAATAGAAGAAATGGGGTTCGGCGCTAGTGTTTCAGAGTGTTTCAATAAAAAAACATTTTTTCTGCAAAATCTTCAAAAATAAAGGTATTTTCGATAGCAATCACTTTAGTTTTGTTACTGCAAGCTAAAAATACTAAAGGCTGAATTGTACATTGTTTAATAAAGTATTATTTCATAGTGTTAAAAGCAATTACTTGTTAATTTCAATGGCCTTCAGTTGGTGTAGCAGCTGTGTTCTTAAGAGTAAACGGTGTCTAATTACTGCAGGGAGCTTATTGGAAACATTTTTTCTTCCTCTGTACTATTTAAATCCAATTTAGCTTTTCTCCTGCTAATTTCCAAAGTAACCTTTAAGTAGATCTATAGTTCTCGATCAAAATAGTTTTTTTTTAACAAATTTGGCTCGAGTAATGCAAACAGTGTGCCCTAATTCATCACTCAGGTTATATCCAATTGTATTGATATCGTTTTAGCATAATTTCCTTACTTTTTAATTCTCTCTCTCCAGAAATCAATTTTAGTGCATTATTTGTTTTTGTTTTAAATGATCTTACTAACCTGGTATATTTGTATGCAGTTTTTCCCAAATATAACCTACACTCACTCCTTCAAAGCAATGTGACCTTTCTGCGAAAATGTATCACCTCACATCTGTGTTGAATCTCGTTTGTCAATTAATTTCCCATTCTGAAGTTGATTATGCTACATCAGAATTTGTTGCAGTCTCCATCAGTATTGACTACCCTCCCCAATGTAGATTATCCGCAAATGTAGGGATTTTGTTTTTGACTAAAATGAAAGTGTTCTGTTCAAGATGATGCAACGATACAAGCAATCATGTGACATAGATATCAATACATTTTTAAAAAGAGGCATTATATGGGCAATTAATTCAAAAATTAATTTCATGAATTACAAAAATAAGATTGCTCTTATTTGGTCTAAAGAGGATAGAACCAATGGGTTGCAGAAATGTAGGAGTCTGTGTACATGGATTATTAAATTGTAGGAATAGGTACAGGGATAAAACAAAGATGATGATGGAATGGTGATTTTCCACACAGAGCGCTGAAATATAGTGAGCCAACATTTATGCTACACTATTTAGAGTCCTCGAAAGACCAAGATGTTCAACTTGTAGTACCATACTTTAGAAAGGGTACATTGGCTTCGGAGGAAATACATTGTGGATTTATTTGTGGTCCTGGACTTCAGTGGTTAACTTAAAAGATTGCAATATGAAGTTTTGTAGCTTGGGATGTAGAATATTAACGGATGATTTGATTGAATCAGATTGTTAAGGGGGCGATAGTTTCTACCTATAATTTTCTCTGCTTGGGATAAGTGGGGCTGCAGGAGCATTGGGGGAAAAATAGAGTCCGGCCTTGCTAAACCTGCAGAAATAATTTGGAAACCTCATCCTAAGTGGATTTGTTACAAGAGGAGGGATTCTGAGTGAAAGGATGAACTGGAGAAGCTGGGGTCATTTTATTTTAACCACAAAAGATGAGTAGACAGTTGATAAAATATTACAGTTCCCCCCACCACGGGTGCCATGTAATCCCGTGCTACCTGCTCCATGGTCGGATAGTCGGCGACTAAACCGTCTCCCCCACCTGGTTTGCCAGTTGAGGAGGGGGCTGTGACCCCGAGCAGGACCAAAAACAAGACCTGTCAAAGGGCGGATGAGCTTCTAACGAGCAAACGGCCATCCACACTTCAGTAGAAGTTGTGATCACTGTCGTACATATCATTGTAAGGAATGATGATAAAGCACACACCAAAATCCTATACTTCCAGCGGCGGAAGTCCACAGAAACTGGAGGACAGAGATGTGTGGAGCGTCCGTCACTGTTCTCATCGGAAAATCAAGTCTGCAATTTATCCTATCAGATAAAGCATAAAAAGAAGTTTAATTTGACACCTAATTCACTTTCATATCTTCAGTATTAAGAGAAATTAATCAAAAATTAAGAGAACTCAATGAAATTTTCAGTTATTATAGATTGAAGCATTCTGAAACAAATATGAAACAATCTTACTTGGATGACCTGAAATTAAAGCATATAATTAGTTAGTTGCCTAATTGTAGCTAATTAGAAATTCATTTACTAGATCTAAACATCTATCCATTTCTTAAGAAAAGATAAACATTTTTAAATTGCCTAAGTGTCCAAATAACATTCACACAATAATACACAATATAACATGATTTTAAAATCTAATTTTCATGAATGTATAGGCCAAATGGAAGGAATTTAGTGTTTAATTCCCGTAAATTAATGGCCATTTAAATCAACTTGCGAGTGGGTTTTAGTGGAACGCGGTGGATTGGAACGTTGTGGTTTGCGGTGAATTTAACCCACAGTCGGCAGGAAAAACACTGCCAGTTCGTATATATTTTTTGTCCCCTTTTCGCAACATTAAAAATTTGATTAAAGGCTTCCTAAGAAGCACGTTTTTATGTAAAAATAAATGATGTACATTATTTTATCCCCTACATAAAATCCTTCCCGTTGTCAGTGCTCACGGCTTTAGAAGATGATTTTTTAATGAGTAATTAGCTATTAAATGATCTAGCATAGTTTAAAAATACCTTCATAGAACAAATGCCGGAGCGATTTCTCTTTAGCAACGAAACCCCCTGAGATGGATCGATTTGCCTTGTCTGTAGAAAAACGGCATTTTAAACCCGCCCCCCTCTGAAAGGCACCAAAGTCGCGCACACGGGGAGTGGCAGAACTGCAGCGTCGCTCAAGGTAAGTTTTGTAACATACCTACACTGCGTCGCTAATGTTTTCAACAATGATGAATGACTGAATATGATCGGACTATCCTTGATCGGACTTGGCTGGCTTTACCTTGCACTAAAAATTATGCCCTTATCATATATCTATACACTGAAACTGGCTCGATTGTAATCATGTTTGTCTTTCTGCTGGCTGGTTAGCACGCAAGAAAAGCTCTTCACTGTACCTCGAGGCACATGACAATAAACTAAACTAAACTAAACAATGCTATGATCTTGGCAAAGCAAATAATGAATAAGTGGTCCTATTGGTAGAAGAGTTAATAATCAAAGATATAGAATCAAGGTTATTGTAGAAATAACCAAAGGTACAGGAGGAAAAATGATTTATGCAGCAAATAGTTATGTTCAAATGCATTGCCTGAAGGGATGGAGGAAGTATTCTCAAGTGTAGCCTCAGAGAATACATTTAGTGAATAATATAAGCAAATCATAAATAGAGGGCTGTGGAAGACTCGGGGAATGAGGCTAACTGGATTACTCTTACAAAATGCCAGTATGGGGTCAACGGGTCAGATGGTCTCGATGTCTGCTTAAACAATTCTGTGATTCTTCTTTGCAATTCTCAAACAGTAATATGCAATTGATGTAGAGAGCAATGTGTACAATTATATCCCAGAGCAGCCAAGTTGTCATTAAATGACAGAACAGGCTCACAGAATTAAATGGACCCATTCTGTTATCAGTAATGGAGGGAGTGTATATATCAGGTGGTGGCTGGAACCGAAATCAAGCAAAATGCTTTGTCTTGGACAAGATTGAGATAATTTAGGCTGTTGATGTTGTGCTCATCCAGGTGAGTGGAGAGTATTATATCATGATCCTCACATGTGATTGCAGTTGGTAGTAAGGTTTTGGGGACCCAGGATTCACTTGCAGAAGAATATTCATACATTGACAGTAGATTGTGGACAAAGATTTTATCTGATTGAACCCATTAATGTGTTTGTTCTAAGATGTTGATGGTTATGGCATTGAAGGTCAATAGATAGTGTACATATTCTCTCCAGTATGAAATTGTCCTTGTAGAGCACAAGTGAAAATTGATATTTATCAGCTGAATCTTGGAAGCTGTCCAGGTTATCATGGAAGTGAATATAGACAGTTTCATTTTTTATTCAACTATGAATGGAATGAAGCTTGCAGTCATTAAGGGACATCCACTTTTGATCTTATAATGGAAAGATGGCTATTGATAAAACACCTGAAAGTTATTGTCCATTGGGTGCTATTCTGAGGATCTCAACAAGGCCTTTGATAACGTACTGCATGAAAGATTAGACACATGGGATCCAGGGAGAGCTAGCAAACTGGATACAGTCAAAAAGTAATAAAAGGGAACTAAAGATGCTGGTTTATACCAAACTTAGATACAAAATGCTGGAGTAACTCAGCGGGTCAAATGGATAGGAATAACAGACCTCATTATGGGATGAGGCCTGTCTTCAGACTGATTATGGGGTGAGGTGGGGGGGTACTGGAAGCGAGAAAAAACAAGACCAATCAGGGCCAGCAACAGATTACCACAAGCAGGGAGGTTCCCTGATACCTTCCCACCCTAACCACCCCATCCCAAGGCACCTTCCCCTACAACCGCAGGAGATTGGCCTTGTACCTACCTTGACTCCATCCAGAGACCCGACAGTGCTTTCGGATGAGGCAGATGTTCACATGCACATTCTCTAACCTCATCTACTGCATCAGGTATTCTCCATGTGGGCTCCTGTACATTGGCGAAACAAAGTGTAGACTAGGCGACTGTTTTGCTGAACACTTACGCTCGGCCCACCAAACCCAACTGGATATCCTGGTTGCTAACCACTTTAACTCCCTTCCCATTCCCATATTGACCACTATTCTTGGCCTACCTATTTTCAAGAGTGAGGCCATACACAAATTGGTGGAACAGCACCTCATATTTTGCTTGTGTAGCTTACAACCAGGATGTATGAATGTTCAATTCTCCAATTTTAGGTAATTTCTACAAACACCTCCCACTCCTCTCCCCTCCCCTCTTCTCCCTCCCCTCCCCACCCATTACCCAAAACATCGCGCATCCATTTTCTCCAGAGATGTTTACTAACCCTGCATTTTGTGTCTATAAACTAGATACAGAATTGGCTTCATGGAAGGAAGCAGAGTGTTCATGTGGAAAGGTGTTCTTCGGACTGGAGGCTTGTGATGAGTGCTGTGTCTCAGGGCTGAACCCATTGCTATTTGTAGTTTATATCAGATTTGGATGAAAATGTACAAAACGTGACTCGTAAATTTGCAGATGACACTAAAGTGGGTGGTACAGTAGATCGTGAAGATGATTATCAAAAATTACAACAGACTCTTGATCAGGTGGGCTGGAGAAATGGCTAATGGAGTTTAAAGCAGAGACATGTGAGATGGTGGATTTTGAGAAGTTAAACCAGGACAGGATCTTCACAGTGCATGGTAGGGCCCTGTGGAGTGTTGTGGAGCAGAGGGATCTAGGTGTACAGATAGATAGTTCATGAAAGTGGTGTCACAGATAGATAGGGTGGTCACAAAGGCTTTTAGTAGCCTGGCCTACATTAGTCAGGGTATTGAGTATAGAAGGTACACAAAATGCTGGAGAAACTCAGCGGGTGCAGCAGCATCTATGGAGCGATGGAGATAGGCAACGTTTCGTGCCGAAACGTTGCCTATCTCCATCGCTCCATAGATGCTGCTGCACCCGCTGAGTTTCTCCAGCATTTTTTGTACCCTCGATTTTCCAGCATCTGCAGTTCCTTCTTTAACATGTTGAGTATAGAAATTGGGACATTATGTTACGGTTGTGCAAGACATTGGTGAGACCACACTTGCAGCAGGTGGCTGAGGGGTAATTTTATGGAGTTGTATGAAGTCATGAGGGGTATAGATACGGTGAATGCACAGAATCTTTTAGGGGAATCAAAAACATGAGGACATAGCTTTAAGGTGAGGGGGGAAAGATTTAATACAAACCTGAAGGGCAACTTTTTTCACTCAGAGGGTGGTAGGTATATGAAAGAGCTGTCAGTGGAGGTTGTTGACACTGATCAACAACATTTACAAGGCACTTGGACAGGTAGATGAAGATGAAAGGTTTGGTCGGATATGGGCCATATATAGGCAAATGGGATTAGTTTAGATAGGCACCTTGGTCGACTAGGAAAGGCTGGGCTGAAGGGCCTGTTTCCATGCTTTATTATCCTTGGACTATCTAATGTTGGGTGAAATAATTAGGGTGGAGGTTAACATTGTTTTAAAAGTTTCGCCCTGTCTGGATCACAGCCAGGAAATAAAAGATGTCCTGGTACTGTAAATTTCCTCAGGGACTGTCTTGCCCAAGCTTCGCTTTTTTGCTCAATAGTACATCTGATTGTCTCTCTAACAGGCAGGTCACACACAGCCATACTAATGCCTCTCTGCTGCCCTCTGATTGTTGGCCCATATTCATTCCCACTCAGCAACTCCCGCCTTCCCCACCCTGCCCAGATTATATTTAACCCATACTCTTCTCATTTAGGACCCTACTTCCATAATCCTTGCAATCCTTCACATCTTTTCCTCACCCACTTCATTTTGTTTCTGAACTGGCATTTGCAATCTTTGGATGTATTTGTACACGTTTCCTTCTTCGCGGGCTATTCTACCAAATACAAGTCAAAAGGCACATTATGTAATATATCTTGCCTGGATGCATTGCAACGGTACTATATCATTTTAAACTCCAATTACTTGTACTTAGGCATTTTATGAAACTATTCAGAAATAGTTTTGTGTGCAAATCTCTACTACCGATTTGAATCGGGTTAGATGGAGGGAAATACAGCGGAGTAACAATACTGTTAGTTTTTCCGTGACTTAATATGAACAGGCAATCAAATGGAACAGTAACAGCCATGGTAATGCTGTGGAATAGGGGACATCATTACATGCTATCATAAGTGTTTAAAACTGCTGAATGAAGTAGGTTAACAATCACTAGTCTTCACTAGAAAGACTAAGTTACAGATATTGCAGGGAGAAGATGGGATATAAGGAACAATTTTCTCTACCATGTTTACTGAAGAATCTGCTGATGGGTTTTAACATTTTTGCAGGGAATTCTACAAACAATGCAGTTGCATAAAATTATTAAGAAATGAGAGGTTTTGCCAGACTAGAACCATTATTATATGCATAGAATAAATTTTGAGTTGAAAAAAAAAGTACACATTGATCATTGTTAAAGAAATTTGCAGGCACTTGTGAGGTTATTGAAGGAAATATGTTACACATTTGTTCTTTAATGAATGAACTACCTATATAGTTTGTGAAAATGGAGTGTGAAGGATAAACCTGAAACCTGAAATTCAGCGAATGAGCCTAAATTGAGGTGAAATAAATGGCAACTTTGAGAAAATAAATATTCTCTGAATGTTGTTACAACTCAGTCTTGGAACATGAGTGTCAGGAACACAGTCTTGTGTAGGAAAGAACTGCAGATACTGGTTTAAATCGTAGTTCAACACAAAATGTTAGAGTAACTCAGCTGGACAGGTAGCATCCTTCTCTCCAGAGATGTTGCCTATCCCGCTGAGTTGCTCCAGCATTTTGTGTCTACACAGCTAGTCTTTATGGCTTATCTTCAAACTGCTGAGTTTGATACAACTGAAGGCATGCTGTGTCACTCCATGTTGTTAAGAATCAACATATAGGTATGCGACTGGAGTTAGATAGCTGCCAGAATGGTTAAAGACTATTATCCTTTCATAAAGCATACTGACAAGCAATTGAGTTTGTGAATATGTAGCCATCAGCCTAAAAGATACAGTTTAGAAGCATATTTTACTGCCACAAACAATTTATGAAAATATTTTCACAACTAAACTAGAACTGAAGGTGGAATGAACATAAAATAATTTATTTGAAACATAATTATAATAAGTAAATGTGTAAGAAGGAACTGCAGATGCTGGTTCAACCCGAAGATAGACACAAAAAGCTAGAGTAACTCAGCGGGACAGGCAGCATCTCTGAGGAGAAGGAATGGGTGACGTTCGGGTCTGAAGAAAGGTCTCGACCCAAAATGTCACCCACTCCTCTGCAGAGATACTGCCTGAGTTACTCCAGCTTTTGTGTCTATCTATACTATTACTAAAAGTCTCACCTTGACCACTTCCAGTCTGCGTTGTTTTTAACTTTGCGCACAAACGGTGCCCTATATGGTTAGGATCTTCCCGCCACCTTACTCAACGTTCCCCTCTGCTCCAAGCGAGCCAAGTTTTGTTCCGATCGGTGGAATATTACAAGAGTTATGAAGGTTTAATAAATTGTGAGATGAGCATATTGGTCTTCTCGCCTGACAGTCGCCATGAAGGAAACGCCCCTTCCAGGGGCAAGGAGAATAAAGCCGGGCGTGAGTCAGACAGCCCAGAAGCCGTGAGTGAGAGTTGAGTCCAGAACTGTGAGCCCACAAGCCATCAGTGAGTGAACTATGTCCACAAGCTGTTAGTGAGTGAACTGTGAGTCCACAAGCCATGAGTGACTGAACTGTGAGTCCACAAGCCATGAGTGACTGAACTGTCAGTCCACAAGCCATGAGTGAGTGAACTGTGAGTCCACAAGCCGTGAGTGACTGAACTGTGAGTCCACAAGCGTGCTGAGTCCGGATGTAGCGCTGACTCCGGAAGTCGTACAGAGTCCGGAAGTCGTGCTTGAGTCCGGAAGTCGCGCTGAGTCCAGAAGGCGAGCATGAGTCCAGAGTGTGAGTAACAACTGTGAGTCAACAAGCCGTGAGTGACTGAACTGTGAGTCCACTATCGTGAGTGACTGAACTGTGAGTCCACAAGCCGTGGCTGAGTGAACTGAGTCCACAAGCCGTGGCTGAGTGCACTGTTAGTCCACAAGCCGTGGCTGAGTGAACTGTGAGTCCACAAGCCATGGGTGTGTGAACTGTGAGTCCACAGGCCATGCTGAGTCCGGAGGTTGCGCTTGAGTCCGGAAGTCAACCATGAGTCCAGAGGTCCACAAGTTGTGAGTGACTGAACTGTGAGTCCACAAGCCATGAGTGACTGAACTGTGAGTCCACAAGCTGTGAGTGACTGAACTGTGAGTCCACAAGCTGTGAGTGACTGAACTGTGAGTCCACAAGCTGTGAGTGACTGAACTGTGTCCACAAGCTGTGAGTGACTGAACTGTGAGTCCACAAGCGTGCATGACTGAACTGTGAGTCTACAAGCCATGAGTGAGTGAACTGTGAGTCCACAAGCTGTGAGTGACTAAACTGTGTCCACAAGCCGTGAGTGACTGAACTGTGTCCACAAGCCGTGAGTGACTGAACTTTGAGTCCACAAGTCGAGCATGAGTCCAGAGGTCCACAAGACGTGAGTGACTGAACTGTGAGTCCACAAACGTGAGTGACTTAACTGTGAGTCAACAAGCCGTGAGAGACTGAACTGTGAGTCCACAAGCTGTGAGTGACTGAACCGTGAGTCCACAAGCCGTGAGTGACTGAACTGTGTCCACAAGCTGTGAGTGACTGAACTTTGAGTCCACAAGCCGTGAGTGACTAAACTGTGAGTCCACAAGACATGAGTGACTGAACTGTGAGTCCACAAGCGTGAGTGACTTAACTGTGAGTCAACAAGCCGTGAGTGACTGAACTGTGAGTCCACAAGCCGTGCTGAATCTGGAAGTCGCGCTGACTCTGGAAGTCGCGCTGAGTCCGGAAGTCATGCTGAGTCCAGAAGTCACGCTGAGTCTGGAAGTCGTGCTGAGTCCAGAGGTCCACAAGCCATGAGTGACTGAACTGTGAGTTCACAAGCCATGAGTGACTGAACTGTGAGTCCACAAGCCGTGAGAGACTGAACTGTGAGTCCACAAGCTGTGAGTGACTGAACTGTGAGTCCACAAGCCATGAGTGAGTGAACTGTGTCCACAAGCCGTGAGTGACTGAACTTTAAGTCCACAAGCCATGAGTGACTGAACTGTGAGTCCACAAGCCGTGAGTGAATGAACTGTGAGTCCACAAGCCGTGAGTGAATGAACTGTGAGTCCACAAGCGTGAGTAACTGAACTGTGAGTCAACAAGCCGTGAGTGACTGAAATGTGTCCACAAGCGTGAGTGAATGAACTGTGAGTCCAGAGTGTGAATAACAACTTTGAGTCAACAAGCCGTGAGTGACTGAACTGTGAGTCCACAAGCGTGAGTGACTGAACTGTGAGTCCACAAGCCGTGGCTGAGTGAACTGAGTCCACAAGCCGTGGCTGAGTGCACTGTTAGTCCACAAGCCGTGGCTGAGTGAACTGTGAGTCCACAAGCCGTGGGTGTGTGAACTGTGAGTCCACAAGCCATGCTGAGTCCGGAAGTTGTGCTTGAGTCCGGAAGCCAACCATGAGTGCAGAGGTCCACAAGTTGTGAGTGACTGAACTGTGAGTCCACAAGCCATGAGTGACTGAACTGTGAGTCCACAAGCTGTGAGTGACTGAACTGTGAGTCCACAAGCTGTGAGTGACTGAACTGTGTCCACAAGCCGAGGGTGACTGAACTGTGTGTCCACAAGCGTGCGTGACTGAACTGTGAGTCTACAAGCCATGAGTGAGTGAGCTGTGAGTCCACAAGCTGTGAGTGAGTGAACTGTGAGTCCACAAGACATGAGTGACTGAACTGTCAGTCCACAAGCCATGAGTGAGTGAACTGTGAGTCCACAAGTCATGAGTGACTGAACTGTTAGTCCACAAGCGTGCTGAGTCCGGATGTCGCGCTGAGTTACTGAATCCATGAGTGACTGAACTGTGAGTCCACAAGCCATGAGTGACTGAACTGTCAGTCCACAAGACGTGAGTGAGTGAACTATGAGTGCACAAGCCGTGAATGGCTTAACTGTGAGTCCGGAAGCCATGCTGAGTCCGGAAGTCGAGCTGAGTCCGGAAGTCACGCTTGATTCCGGAAGTCACGCTGAGTCTGGAAGTCGTGCTGAGTCCGGATAGTTGCGCTGAGTCCGGAAGTCGAGCATGAGTCCAGAGGTCCACAAGCCGTGAGTGACTGAACTGTGAGTCCACAAGCGTGAGTGACTGAACAAGCCGCGGCTGAGTGAACTGTGAGTCCACAAGCCGTGGGTGAGTGAACTGTGAGTCCACAAGCCGTGGGTGAGTAAACTGTGCGTCCTCAAGCCGGGGTGAGTGAAATGTGAGTCCACAAGCCGTGAGTGACTGAACAATGAGTCCACAAGCTGTGAGTGACTAAACTGTGCATCCACAAGCCATGAATGACTGAACTGTGAGTCCACAAGCCGTGGCTGAGTGAACTGTGAGTCCACAAGCCATGGCTGAGTGAACTATGAGTCCACAAGCCGTGGCTAAGTGAAATGTGAGTCCACAAACCATGCTGAGTGAACTGTGAGTCCACATGCCGTGGCTGAGTGAACTGTGAGTCCACAAGCCATGAGTGAGTGAATTGCGAGTCCACAAGCCGTGAGTGAGTAAACTGTGAGTCCACAAGCCGTGAGTGAGTGAACTGTGAATCCAGAAGCCTCACCACCCCCACCCACACACCCCCTTCCCCCTCCCCTCGCACACACAGGCTACGACCGCGGCATGCCATGGCAGTGGTAGGCCACAGCAATGATAGGCCACGGCGGCGCTACCCCCCCACTGGCCCCTGCCCCTGCTACAGAACGCTTCCGCCGGCCCCCACCAGAAGCCTCCCCGTCCCCAGCTGCAGGACTAGCCCAAGAATCCATTCGGATCACAATGCCCATACTAGTCCTCTGGAAACCAGTCCCTTTGGCCCATAACACCCGTACTAGCCCTCCAGAAAGCCTTCCCCCCACTGGCCACCGCCTGAAGTCGTACCCCCCCACCAGCTGCAGGATGTTCCCCCCTCCCCCACCAGCCCCCGACTGCACCGCCTGAAGCCATGCCCCTCCCAAGGCTGCAGGACGCTCCCGCCATCGGCCCCCGACAGCCCCCACATGAAGCCAACCCTATGCCCTGGCTGCAGAACCCAACAAGAGATGCACCAAGAAAGAATGGACTGAATAAATCTTCTCTTTAACGTTTAAATTGCTGTTATATTTTAAGAGTTATTCACATTTTAAGCTTTAATAAATCCCTTTTCCACTTGCCGCGCCCATCAGCTGCACCTTGGCGCAGTAATACCTGCGTGTTCTACATCACAATGGGAGTGGCTGCGCCGCCGGAGAGCCGCTAATAGTGGATGGAGGGGGGGGGGTGTTGAGGGAGGGATAGATTGAGTGCTTCAGGGGGGAAGGGTAAGGGGCGGAGTGGGCGAGGGTGACGGGTGGAGGGGGGATCAGGGGCATCATAACGGGAACCCGTCAGCCGCGCCTGCGCGGTTGGGGGCTATGCTTGGGTGGTGGAATATTGGAATTGGTGGAGAGGTGGAATATTGCGTGTGTAAGTAAATGTCAAGATTTGGCAGATCGGGCAAGCAATTTCGTCCCACTCCAACAGTACACATCCAGGATTCCCCATAATAAATATCACCAATTCCAGAAGTATGGAGCTGAATTATAATGGTATGAAATACCACTTGAATCTTGTATCACTTATAGAAGCCATTCAGCCCACTATCTTAGCTCCAAGATGTATGGGTCCAACATACTCAGACTCTCATCGGGGTACAGGTTTTACAGCATCATTACTAGGGTATAGTTTGCACAGAGTATTTATGGGTTCCACAGAGGCTGACTCTCATTGATATATGAGGCCCATCCTCTGGCATCTTCACCATATTGTGTAAAATATCTCCAATTTTACTCTGATTATTGAATCTGCTTCTAATACTATCTAAGAAAGTGCTTTCCAAGTCATAAAAATGAAATTCATGAAATAAAATTCCATCTCGCCCGAGTTCTATAATGTGTCACAAAATCTCATCAAATATATACTCGCATCTGCGTCGTCATCTGCAGGATGATTGGTAGATAATCTCAGTTTTAGGGTTTAACGTAAAGGTAAAGACATCACATTTTTGGGTACTTGAAAATGAACTGATTGTTTTATACCATTTTTTTTAATACCAATTCACTATGTAAAGCACATTAAGGATAGGCCAGTTCATGATACTATATTGAAAACAGTGCAGGGTTTCCTCAGAGTCGCAAGATATTTATCATACCAATTATGACATCAGCAAAAGGGCATCTTCTCCTCAGGACTGCACTCAAATGTCAATCTAGGTTTTGTGCTGAAGATAGACACAAAACGCTGGAGTAACTCAGCAGGTCAGCCTGCATCCCTGGAGAGAAGGAATGGGTGACGTTTCGGGTTGAGACCCTTCTTCAGAGAGCTTATGTCTTTGAAGTTGGGTTTGAACCCATGAGTTGATTCAGATGTGAGAATGTTACCACTGCAAGCATGCTTATTTTTGAACTCACAGACTGTGTTAAGACCAATAACAGTTGTGTAAATACTGCGAATAGAAGCAATGATTAAATTTAGTTACACTGAAGAATCATATATTTTGGCATCCTTTTCCACTTTATTTATCAGCAGTTATATTTGTATTATCTCTGGAGGAATACCAAGGACAAATGCAGGAAACTGTCGAGAGTCTTTTATTTGAAGTAATTATAGATGCTTTTAGTTTGTCATGATAGAAATAACCTTCAACAGGGGACAATAAAAGGTCCTCAATTGTCCATAACCTGATCAGAACAATGGACACATAAGAGAGGAAAATAGTTTGCATGTGTCTAAAGTACCTTTCTTTAATGTCTAAACAAGGAACTGCAAATGGTGGTTTACAGAAATAGACATGAAGTGTCTATTGCATTACATGCTACTACATGCACTACATGCAGTAGTGTACTACATGCAGTACAATGTGGATAAATGTGAGGTTATCCACTTTGGTGGCAAAAACATGAGGGTAGACTATTATCTGAATGGTGGCAGATTAGGTAAGGGGGAGATGCAACGAGACCTGGGTGTCATGGTACACCAGTCATTGAAAGTAGGCATGCAGGTGCAGCAGGCAGTGACGAAAGCAAATGGTATGTTAGCATTCATAGCGAAAGGATTTGAGTATAGGAGCAGGGAGGTTCTACTGCAGTTGTACAGGGTTTTGGTGAGGCCACACCTGGAGTACTGCGTACAGTTTTGGTCTCCAAATCTGAGGAAAGACATCCTTGCCATAGAGGGGGTACAGAGAAGATTCACCAGACTGATTCCTGGGATGTCAGGACTTTCATATGAGGAAAGATTGGATAGACTCGGTTTGTACTCGATGGAATTTAGAAGATTGAGGGGGGATCTTATAGAAACCTACAAAATTCTTAAGGGGTTGGACAAGCTAGATGCTGGAAGATTGTTCCCGATGTTGGGGGAGTCCAGAACAAGGGGTCACAGTCTAAGGATAAGGGGGAATTCCTTTAGGACCGAAATGAGGAAAACATTCTTTACACAGAGAGTGGTGAGTCTCTGAAATTCTCTGCCACAGAAGGTAGTTGTGGCCAGTTCATTGGCTATATTTAAGAGGGCGTTAGATGTGGCACTTGTGGCTAAAGGGATCAGGGGGTATGGAGAGAAGGCAGGTACGGGATACTGAGTTGGATGATCAGCCATGATCACATTGAATGGCGGTGCAGGCTCGAAGGGCCGAATGGCCTACTCCTGCACCTATTTTCTATGTTTCTATGTTTCTAAGTGCTGGAGTAACTCAGTGACTCAGACAGCATCTCTGGACAGCATGAAAAAGGTGATGTTGTAGCGGCGCCTGCTGGTGCATGCAGGTATCGAACCCGGCGTTCGGAAGCCGCGGACACGTGACTCGGGAGGGGCTGCATGTTTTCGCCCGATTTCGCTTTCACGCGGAAGTTGAGTGCTGACCACTGTTGTGGTCAGACGTATTGTAAGGACCTGCAAGCTAAATAGCTGTTTTGTGAATAAAACCAGTTATCAAAACTTAGTTGTCATTCTTGCGACCGCCAAATTGGTGACCCCGACCTGTCTAGCCTCGTTCCCGCAGAATTGGCCAGCGTGCGGCAGGGCTCAACCGGCTTCAAATTGGCATCATTTTGGCCCGATCAACCTCAGGTGTGGTTCGCCCACGTTGAGGCACAGTTTCAATTGCACCGTATAATTGTGAACGATACCATGTATTTCCATGTGGTGGGAGCTTTGCTGCAGGACTGTGCCTCGAGGCTGTTGCCCTACATCAGGGACCCACCAAGTTCGAGGAGCTGAAAGCCCTCCTGCTCCATACCTTCAGTCTCAGTCGCAGAGACAGGGCGGCAAAGATATTGCACATAGACTGCATCGGCGATCGACGGCCATCCACCATCATGGCAAAGATGTTAGCCCTGATGGACGGGCATCGCCCATGTCTGCTCTTCGAACAGGCATTCCTGGAGCAGATGCCCGATGAAGTCCAACTGCTGCTGACCGGAGCTGACTTCAGTGACCCTCAGCATCTCGTGGATAGAGCCGACAAATTGTGGGCACACAGACGGCGGGACGTTTGTGCCTTCACCCGCTCCCCTGTGATGGCGCGGGTGCAACTGAGACGACAGCGGAAGGAAGAAGAAGCCCAGCGCCGAAGAGGAATCGCCGCTTCCAGTGGTATACAGCAGACGTCGTTGGTGCTACTACCATCAGCGCTACGGCCCCGAAGCCCGAAGATGCCGAAGCCCCTGCTCGTTTCAGGAAATGCCTCGGCCGGTCATCCATAGAGGCGAACACAATCGGCCCAAATGAACGGCTCTACGTCCGTGATCGTCATTCCGGCCCCGTTTCCCAGAAGACTCCAGTGCCTTTGCCAGCATCCTGCCGCCAAGTGCCTGAGATACTCGCATCGGTAAGGTAGGACCCGTCCTCTCAGCTGTTAACGGGAGCGACATTCGGACTTATGGTACTCGGACCCTGGACTTAAATTTCAACTCCCGCCCGTATAGCTGGAAGTTCACCGTTGCTGACGTTGCCCGACCGATCTTGGGGGTCAATATCTTGCACGCGTTCTCCTTATTAGTCGATGTGCGAGGCGGACGCATGGTCTCTGTGTCGGACCTATGCCCTGCCAAGCCGCGTAATCCGTCCACATCCCGGCAGCAACTCGACGAGGTAGCTGAGATCTAGCAACCTTTCACAGCCCTGCTCGCTGATTTCCCAGGGTTGCTCACCCCCCGGTTCGACGGGGCCGCGCCCCGTCATGACGTGGTCCACCACATTCCCACCGAGGGCCCACCGGTTCACGCACGCGCACACGCACGCCGCCTCCCGCCTGATAAACTGCGCATGGCACAAGACGAGTTCCAGCTTATGGAGGACATGGGGATTGTCCGGCGGTCGGATACCCTTGGGCTTCCCCGCTGCACATGGTACCCAAAGTGTCTGGGGGTTGGAGACCTTGCGGTGATTACAGGCGTCTTAAAGCCGTAACCACGGCAGATCGGTACCCAGTCCCGAACATCCTTTTTCTCAATGGTCGACCTCATTCGTGGGTATAATCAAATTCTGGTCCATCCGGCGACGTCCCTAAGATGGCCACCCTTTCGGCCTTTTCGAATGGCTAAGAATGCCTTTTGGCCTGAAGAACACTGCTCAGGCATTCCAAAGGCTAATGGATCAGGTCGGGCGGGGTTTGCCATTGATATTCATCTACCTCGATGATATCCTGGTGGCCAGCAGCTCACAGGCAGAGCATGTTAGGCACCTCCGCCTGCTTTTCGAACGGCAGCGCAAACACGGGTTGGTAATCAACCCTGCAAAGTGCCAGTTCGGATTGCGTTCCATTTCCTTTTCGGGTCACAGCATCACCTCCCACGGCGCACAGCCGCTGCCCGAGAAGGTCAACGCTATCCGCTGCTCCCCGAGGCCTCTATCCATTAAGGGCCTACAGGAATTTATAGGATCCACCATCATGCGGCCGTTGTTACAGTGTCTGGCCGGTAAGCCTAAGGACCTGGTCTGGTCCAAGGAAGCCGAGACAGCTTTTGAGGGGGCTGAGACAGCATTGGCCAATGCCACAATGCTAGTTCACCCTAGGGCGTCAGCCCTAACGGCTCTCACCGTGGACGCATCCGACGTCGCGGTGGGCGCTGTTCTCGAACAATGAGTAGGTAGCCGCTGGGTGCCGCTGGCATTTTTCAACAGGCAGCTGCGGGCCCCGAGGTTAAGTACAGCGTGTTCGTTCGGAAGCTCCTCGCGCTCTACCTTGCGAAGCCATACCGTTAACTGATACCTCCGCTGAGGCTTGCGCGCAAGCTATCGTCTCTAATTGGATCGCTCGTTTTGGGGTTCCTTCCGATATCACTACTGATCGAGGGGCTCAGTTCACATCCTCCCTGTGGAGTGGTATGGTGCAGCTGTATGGTGCGAAGCTGCACCAGACCACCGCGTATCACCCAGAGTCCAACGGTTTGGTTGAGCGTTTCCACAGGCACCTTAAGTCGGCGTTGAAGGTTCAGCTCACCGGTCCGGATTGTGTCGACCAGTTGCCTTGGGTTCTCCTAGGCATCAGAACCATGCCTAAGGAGGACCTCAATGCCTCCTCAGCTGAGCTGGTTTACGGTTCGTTGTTGCGGGTGCCCGGGGATTTTTTACCCGTCCCCCAGGATCAGGAGGTCCCGGCTTTGGCTGTATTAGCTGACCTTTGCGAGCGGGCACGCGCTTTGGTCCCGGTTCCCACATCTCAACACGGATCGTCTGCGGTGCATGTACCTGCTATGTTACGGGATTGTGCTTATGTTTTCCTTCATAGGGATGCTCACCGCACGCCATTACAGCGGGTGTACGAAGGTCCGTACAGGGTGTTAAGGACTGGTACCTCGACATTTACGTTGGACATTGGTGGCAAGAAGGAGTTCGTCTCCGTGAGCCACCTAAAGCCAGCACACATCAATGAGGATAGCCCAGTGACAGTTGCCACTCCGCGGCGTAGAGGACGTCCACCGGCCATTTTGCCGCTCTCTGCACCTGTTACCCCCGGTTACGTTTCACCGGTCCCCTTTGTTACGCCTGTCCCTCGTTCGCGTTCGTCGCATCCGGTTCTGTTTTGCCGGCCCCTACTGTTATGCTCGCCCCAGGACCTCGGACTACGCGTTCTGGTCGAACCGTCCGGTTACCCGTGCATTTCCGTACCACGGATTCTGGGGGGGGGGGGGGGGGGGCATGTAGTGGCGCCTGCTGGCGCACACAGTTATCGAACACGCCGTTCGGAAGCCGTGATCAGATGACTCGGGAGGGGATGTATGTTTTTGCGTTGTTTCGCTTTCGTGCGGCAGTTGAGTGCTGACCAACGTTGTGGTCAGACGTGTTGTAAGGACCTGCAAGTTAAATAGCTGTTTTGTGAATAAAACCAGTTATCAAAACTTAGTTGTCGTTCTTGCGACCGCCAAAATGTCTTGGGTCGGGACCTTTTTTCAGATTAAAGTTATATTTAAGTGTATTTAATAATTTCGGAAACTAACGTAGAGAACTAAATCAAATCTTATGTGCTTATATAGAGTGTGTCTTCAATACATTGAAAAATCATTCATACCTAATGCATTTGATCATTATAATGACTATTGATGTATAGGAAGATTAAAGTGTTAAAATGAAATAATTTAGAAACCTGACATAAAGCTAATGGATGAAGTGGAAACCTTAAGCCCAGAACATTCCATACCAAGATACTGGGTTGTGAAAGATACATCACAGTGTGATCTAAGAGTATCAGGTCATTTCAATTTTGAGAATTGAGGGCAATTAGTGGCATATTCCCCAAGAACACTTATCATCGTGAAAAAAACCCATACTATACTGAGGAAATGTGTGAGCTTGCAATTTGAGCAATGTAAGTATGAATGAATCTGAAAATTGCCCCTGCATTTCTCTCTCCAAGATGCTGGAAAATAGTTGGTAATTTAAATGAACAACAAGGGTTCTTTAGTAAATTACAGAAAAACATAATGCAAAGGCATAATTTCAATTGCAGTTTTCCCCGACACAGATAGACTCATTGGCAGATTCTACACTAAACTATGTTGCAAGAATAGAGCAAATGAGATGTATACCACAAACAGAATTTGTTGGAGATTTATTATTAAGATGTTTGTCATATTTGTTGAGACATACTTATTGCTGAAGTACAAGAGTTCCCCATATAATTAGACAATCATTGTTAAGGAAAGCAAATATATATTGTAAAAGTAAACACAATAGTAGTTGAGATTAATGAGTGTTTAATTGTCATATCTACCAGAAATGGAAGAACAAAATTCCCACTCGCTGAAGCTTTAAAGGCCTATTAATGCAATAACACAAAAATAAATATACAAAAATCAGTAATACAATTCAATGGTACAAAGGTTTAATGGTCCTTTATTGTCTCGTGTACCGAGGTACAGTGAAATTTGATTTACCATACAGTCATACCAAAAAAGTAATAAACATAGTAAGCACTATTAATGAAAACAGGGCAAAATCTGTCCATAGTCCAGCCAAAACAAAGTCCTTGCTAACTCATAGTTGCTGAATAGGATTGTGGTTAGTGTTGTGGTCTGAAGAAGGGTCTCGACCCGAAGCTTCATCCATTCCTTCTCTCCAGAGATGCTGCCTGTCAGGGCTGGATTTAGTTGACGAGGTCACACTTGTGAGACCCTCCCCCCTTCCCAATCCCCCACCCCCACGACTAGAGGACCATGACTACCCGACAGTGACAGGGTGACACTTTTAGATCCTACTGTATGTCGTCATTAAACAGTTGGTTTTAAAATACATATTGGATTCACCGTGGAGCAGGCGATGCTTTACCTGGATTGCCACTTGAAGTGTTGGGCCTGCTGCTTCAACATCGTGGAGCTGTGGTTTGCGGAGCTCACAGCCTCGGGCCACGCTGATTTCAACATCCCTTTGCCGAGGGCCACCAGCATGAATCTCCGCCCAGCTCAGCCTGTGGACTTCGGGAGCTGCAGTCTCCACTAGGAAGTGGCCGATTCGGAAGTCCAAGTCGCTGAGAATGTTCTCCCATTCCGACGTCGGATGGTGACCCCTAAATTTCATTGCACCAATTGGTGTCTCTTGAATTGAATCTTGAATATTAAGAAATAAAAAACTACAAATACACTAAAAGCAAAAATTATTTTTTCTTGCCTTCTTCATAGCAAAATCATCCAGAAGTTCACCAAGATCTGTTTGTCTAAAACTCCTGTCTCACGGTGTGAGTCGACCGACGAGTGACCCCGAGTTTTCACTTGCGGTAATCACGTACTATTAACGTAGCAGGAACGTCGGATCTCGCGTGCGCAACTTAGCGACTCGTGGCGCTAACGGCAGGTACCCGTGAAACTTGTTAACTCTTGAAAAAATTCAAACATGTTTGAGGTTTTCCACAAGTCAAATTTACTGTTCGTTAAAAATTGAAACATTTAAACTCGTTGTATTAACGTAGTGGCCCGTGCGTTTATCTTATTGACTCGTGAGTCTACCGTGGGCACTCTTTAACTCAGCAGGCAGACAGCATCTCTGGAGAGAAGGAATGGGTGACGGATGACGTTTCCAAATTTCTCCAGCACCATGTGTTCACTTTTTGTCAACCAGCATCTGCCCTTTCTTGTGTATGACATTATTTGTATCCGTGGCAGTTGATTGTCGCTCCCTTCAGTTTCCCAGGGGGTCGAGACGGGACTGGAGTTGGGAGGGAAAGGTGGGGGGTGGTGGAGGGAAGGGGGGGTGGGGGACAAGGGAATGGGGGGAGGAGGAGGAAGGGGAGAGGGGGGTTAGGGTGACTTAGTACGGGAGACAAGTGTACTGACAAGTGCATACACCCGGCATGGACTTCTCACACCCTCACACACGAAAAATGTGTGCGAATAAACAAAAACAAGGAATAAAACCAAAGCCCGGCTTGAAAGGCAAGTAAAAATATATTCCGCTTAGAACGAGCAGGCGCAGAGACATCCGTCCACATTCAAAGATTTCATCTCCCGTCTCCCCGCAGTGTGTAGACCTGGCAGTAAATTCAATTAAAGTATAACAAACCTCCGCCCTCTGGTCATCTAACTACGTGATGTGTGTTTCAAACAAATCATAAGTATAACTGCTCTGGCACTGGACGGTGCGCATTTTCCCTTTGTAGGTCATATCAATAAATGCGGCTGCGCTGAATTCTATCTTTAACTCAAAGCCGCAGGCTGGAGATATCTTTAACACCGTTGCTTATTAAAACAGACCTTCATTCACGGTTGGCTCAAGAGTAATGGGAGAGGAACTTGGAACATCGCAGAAATGACATACCCGTGGAAACTCGGTTAAACACTTGAACATAAACTTGGAATCTCGTACACAACGACAAGTCTGTTTTTTTTCTTTTACATGAGGTCACTCGTGGGTGGACTCGCACCGTGAGACAGGGCTATTAGTTTGTCACTCTCAATGCACAGAATGCTCAGTGCAGAAAAACTCTCTTGAGACATTGTGGATCTTAATTCATTTTTAATTCTTTTGAGTCTTGAAAAAGACCTCTCTCCTGAGCAGTTGGTGGCTATTAAGCTAAGAAAGAGCCGCAAGATTGCTTCCACATTAGCGAAGGCCATCTGAATTTTTTCCTTGTATATTATTTGATAAAGGTCTGTATGCGACAGGGAGTGCTCTTCTGTATGCCCATGGCTTTGTCTCATGTACGAGTGAAAGTGCAAAAGTTAATCAGTAAGTTTCATGTCAACATCTTCTGGGTATGCTTCCATCAACAGTTTAACACCTTGCTGAATTTCTTGCTTAGATGCGGTCAGATTAGCAAGAAAGGAAAACTGTTGTGCAACTTCACTGTACACAGTACCTCTTCTTTTTGAATTGGTTTCAAGTGCATATTGTATAGGAATAAAGGATTTTATCCTAAACTTATCTCTTGAAGAGAGTTTATCTAAAGCGTCAGAACCAGGTGCACTTCCATCATTTCCTTGTAATTTCCTTACTCTTTGTCTCCCTGAGACAGTTCTGTAGTTAACATCTGGCAAGGTGACCTTTGCTTGTTGCTCAAGCTCAGCAAAATCTTCTCTAATTTTGCTTAGAAAATCCTGAAGTGAACTTTACAAACTTGCACAAGTACTCAATAACAGTTTGGATTTCTGAATGGCTTTGTTGACCTTGTGGAAATGACCTAGCAGATGGGACCAAAAATGCAGCATAAACACAAATTCCAGTTCTTCCATTTTCTGCAAAAGTTTGTTAGCTTGATGCCTGGTATCACCCTTCACATTAACATCAGAGTACAAATGACTGAGGGCATCAGTGATAGCGCTGTAACTTTCCAAAATAGCTTCTGTGGCTTTTGCATGTGCCTCCCATTGGGAACTAAATCTTAAAGAATTGTTCCTTATTGACAATTATATTGCAAAACCTGATTCAAATCTGAATCAAATCTGCTTGAAAAAGGCTAACTTATAACTAAACAAACAGGTTCACTTCTTAATAAACAGACAACTCACAAAAGCAGTTTGGTAGACCAATTCAAAACTTTACTAATTATTTGCCGATGGAAGTGGCAAGGAAAACAAACCCCAGCCAAGTGAGCAACACAGAAATTTGGCTGCCCTCTCTCCACTTCCCTGAACACAGAATTACATGGTATTATATACTGTTGAGGCGGTTTATGGCCCGCTGGCAGCTTAAAATATAATGGTCTAAAGCAGGAAGATGGCCATGAGGGGAGGTCCAAGAGGAGGGGGTCCGTTGGAGACGGGAAAAAGGATCATCAATGGGAGCGAGGACTCTTTCCCATGGACGAATGGTGTGAGCCGGAGGCGACGGAAGAAGCTCCAAATCGCGGCGGGCGCAGAACTCATTGAGGTGGGGACGGAGGGGGACAAAGGTGAGGCTTCTGCTGAGGACAGATCATTCGGTATCTGAGAGGGGGAGGTCATGGGGGATGGTGAACACACGGCAGGGATGGGGGTTGGGGCCGGAGGAAAGCAGGTGAGCGGACAGAGGCCGAGGCATTATCTGGTGGGGGGGTGGTGTGTGGTGAAGGAGGAGGGGGATATGAGGACTGTAGTGTGGGTGGGGAAGAGCTGGGGTCACATGGTTTGAGGGGAATGGGGAAGAACCAGTGGAACAGCCCCAGGGTTGGGGCTCCTAGCACTAGGACCCAGGGCAGTGAAACTCAGGGGAGTTGGAGTCTGCAGCGTGGAAACAGCGCCACCGATGGTAGGTTTTGTAACAACGCCACTATGTCAAAAGTTTTATACACCTTGATGGAGCGGGCCGAGGCCCCCCTAGATCTCGAGGCCCTAAGCTTAAAGTTGTCTAGCATATATGTAAAGCCGGCCCTGCTATCTGTCCCGCTGAGTTACTCCAGCTTTTTGTGTCCATCTGTGGTTAGCGTAATGCAGGGTTCAAGAGCCTAATGATTGCTGGGAAGAAGTTGTTATTGAACCTGGAAGTCACGGTTTTTGGGCTCCTGCAACCTCTTCCTGATGGTAGTAGCAAAAGAGAGCACGGCTGGTATGATGTGAGTCTTTGTTAATAATAAATGATTTCATGAGGCAGTGCTTTCTGTGGATCCCCTCAATGGTTGTGACGATAGTCATGGACCAGGCAATGTCTACCACTTTCTGTGGCCTCCTTCACACCTGGACATTTTGAGTAATCAAACCAGGCAATGGTGCAACCAGTCAGTATGCTCTATACTGTACAGATGTAGGGGTTCAATAGATTATCAGGCCACATATTGAATCTCCTCAGTCTTCTGAATGAATTACAGACATTAATTAACTTTCTTTTTGATTGTATCTATGCACTGGACCTTGGACGTATCTTCAGAGATAAGCACAGCCACGGACCTGCAGCTGTTGAATCTCTGAGCACCTGTCTTTTCGATTAAGACAATTTCATGGATTCTTGGCTTTCCCTTTCTGGAGTCAACAGTCAGCTTCTTGGCCTTACTGACATTGAGAGCAAGGTTATTATTCTGCAACCTGTGGAGTTTTACCTTCTCACCATGGCTACATGGGTTTCTGCTGCTCCAATTTCCCCCCACGTCCTAAAGATGTATTGGTAAGTTAATTTTCTAATTGTTATTGTGTCTGTGTCTAAAAATAATCAAAGGGTGTTGAAGATCACGTGAGGTGCAATGAAGTAGAAGGCCCACAAGGAAGGAAGGAGCAAAGGATGGGACTGGTGGTATTGCTCTGCCAGGAGCTGGTATGGATCTGATGGTCATATGCATGGTGTAGTATGTGTAATGTCTGAGTAAAACCCTGTTGTGACCAGCACAATAAAGAGACGTCCGACACCGATGAGATCTGCGAGTTTGCCTTATTTCCAACTACAAACAGAAGCATCTAGAAGGTCACTTGTTATCAGTGACGAGGCACAGGCAAAATTGTCCGCTTCTTCCCCTGGCCTCAAGAGGGCGCTTGCAATTACATGTTTATGACGAATACAAACCTTACATACATTACACCTCCCCCTTCAACTTTGGGGTCACAAATGTCACAAATTATACCACAATTAACACAATGCTCTTTATACTTCGAATATCATACTACAAAACTACAAAACTAGAAATTCTATAACTCCGCGGCCTTTTTTGGACATTGCCTTATTTTACTCTTGCCTAACTATTTTACATAACAAGCCACGTTGGGGGAATTGACAATCGCCCACTTCTCGTGCGAGTCATATTTCTGACTTGTTGTATTTCTGTTGTGTGTGAGTATGGCTTGACACGCTGCGAGCGGGTTCCCCCACCACATTATCTTGCAATGCGGGCTGTGATTGCGCAGTTTTCTCGCTCTTTTGCTCCGTGTTGCCAGTGCATGGCTCAGCTGCTTTGTGCGCGGGTCGTATCTTCTTCCTGTTCCTGCGGTACTCAATACCGCTCGGTATAGAGATGGAGTAACTCCGAGGGGCCACGTTTTTGCGCGCAATCTGACCACATTGTCACTTGGTTGGTTTGGCATGAAACCACACCTATTGTTGTTGCTCCAGGCACGGCAGCGGCTCGGCGCTTGCCTTCTCGTTGAAGTATGCTGCCTGTTTTTCTTGGCGGTCCCATGGGAGGGATAGGATGGGGTTGTAGGAGCGATAAAAGCAACGGCAGTTTGCTTCTTATCAGTCTACTGTTCAGTAGCTGTGAGGGGGCATAACCGCATGTCCTGTTAAGGGGGGTGTTACAATATTCGACAATGGCATACATGGGGTCACGGTCGCTGTGCTTGGCTTTCTTCATGATATTTTTCATGGTTTGCACAGTGCTTCACCTGCCCATTGCTCTGTGGATAGATGGGACTTGAGGTGACATGGGAAAATTCCTATTCATCCTTGAACTTGCGAAACTCAGCACAGTCAAATTGTCTTGCGTTGCCTGACATCCACATGTCAGGAATGCCATTCTGGGCAAACATGCTCTTCACCTCTCGTATCACTGAATGTGATGTCATGTCTGGCAGTTGCGCCATTTCTGGGTACTTGGAGTAATAGTCCACTACAAGCAAATGGTCAACTCCATCCAGATGGAAGATGTCTGCCCCGACGTTAGACCAAGGTCAGCTGGGGTTGAAGTGCAGTTGTAGCGGTTCGCTTGCTTGTGCTTTGCTAGTCGCCTGGCATATCGTGCACATTCCCACTGTGTCCTCGATCTGTGCATTCATTCCTGGCCATGCAAATAAATTACGAGCTTGTTGGTTCAGTTTCAATACTCCCAGATGTGATTCGTCTTGAGCGTTCAGCATCTACCAGCGCATGCTTTGGGGGACTATGATTCGGTTTTCCCCGAAGACTAATACGTCTACTTCAACAATCTCATCATGGTATGCATGAGACGGAATCAATTCCAAAGGCCGATCATGCCTGTTACTAGGCCAACTCTTTCTTATGTACTCAGCAGTGTTAGGGTTTGATCTTTTTCTGTTTCAGCTTTGAACTGCGCAAGGCCCTCGTCTGACGTGTAGGATGCCTTCAACAACATGTATCACGTTCGGCCATGTGATGCGCTCTTCAGTAGGCGCAATTGGACTGGGCAGCCGACTCAGGGCATCGGGGACAAACATTTAACGTCCCGGCTTCCACCGTATCTCCAGGTCGTACCGTAGTAGGTGCATTCGGATGTGCTGGAGACTGGGGCTTAGTTTGTGCAGTGGCTTAGCGAGCAAGCCTACTTATGACTTGTGGTCAGAAAGGATTACTGTGCGCTGACCGACAATTAAGTCATGAAACCTTCTGCATGTGTACAATATGGCGCACAGCTTCTCCTCTATAGTCGCATAGTTGAGCTCGGCCGCATTCACACGTCGTGATGCGTAGGCAGCAGGCGTCTCGTCTTCCAAATCCGCTGTTGGAAGCGTCTATGGTAATTGAAACTGGCGTGTTCACATCATACAGTTTGAGCACGGGAGGTGATCTGAAAAGACGCTTCAGCTTGTCTACTGCATGTTTATGTTTCTGCTCAAAATGCCACGCTACACCCTTTTCTGGTAGCAGTGTAAGAGGGGCGGTAATCTCCGAAAGGTTCGGAATTAACTTGGCCATGTATGTCACCATCCCCAAGAATGCCTTGTTTATTGGGTATGGCATTTATAGCATGCTGCTGACACGAGATGGGCTTGGTGACACGCCTGCCTGCGCAATGGCGTGTCCCGCATATTCAATCTATTACCAACCTTTAGGGATTGAGCTTTAGGCCGGACTCATTAACACGCATGAGTAGGGCTTTCACCCTAGTGTCATACTGGGCTGTGTTCTCACCCCAAAAGCGAATCCCTGCCTTGGCCCCGGCCCCATGGCCGTATGGCCAACTGTCTCTTCAGTGGTGATGGCGGTTGGGGCAATCTGTTTCACGTGCTCAGCTTCAGCGATCGTACACATATGTTTTCATATCTATCTGCATACAAAGTAAGTAAACTAGCACATAATATACAGAGAAAGATGGCTGTACACACACGTGTTGGAATCCAAAACAGGCAAGATTTATTTCCAAGTCAAAGGTCACTGACTGATTTACTGAGCATGTGCTGAGAATGAGTACAGCTCATATGCATAAATTACATGGATATTGTCACATCCTTTCCTTTTTGACATTTTGGGATTACATTTCCAACGATCCCAAAACAAAGTAAACTTAAACACTTTTCATAATATTACACCTTAGTAATATGGTTTAACTTAACAGAATAAAACAACTCTTCTGTCTTATATCACAATTTCAATCATAGTCACATTGTGAAATTTCAATAACATAAACTAATGTTCACATGCTTTCTTCTCTTAAGCATGTAGGTATATCACAACAGAACACATTACTTCGTGACATACTCGCCGTACCTTTCCGGTGGTCTGACAGCTCTTCCTGCCCTAGTCTTTGTGATGGTGTTTCTTTCAGAAATGTTTTTCTTTTTAGTATGTACATTCTGTGCATCACTTCTAGTTTCTTTCTTGTGTCACTTTGTTTTTGTTTAGATTTCTCTGTGTTAAGAGTTTCACAAGTTGCATCTTTTTCCGTTGATGCATGTTGTGATGTATTTTTCCGTGTCAGCTGAGGTTGCAAAGATTTCTCAGTCTTCTCTGCATCTGGTGGTTTCTCTGGCATTATGTGTGGGGTAGTTCTCCAGTCTTCTTCAGATCCACTCGATTACGTCAGATTAGAAGTCCTGACTGTCTCTACTTCGTATGATCCCTCATCCAGTCGTTTCTGAACTGTTGCTCTCTGCCATCTGGTATCTCCCAGTTTATAGGGTTTGAGTCTTATGACATCACCTTCTTCCAGGATTGGCAGATCCTTGGCATGTCAGTTGTGTATTTTTAACTGTTTTCCTTGCAAATCCTTCATCTTTTTCCTCTCTTCTGTGAGTATCTCAGCACCACGTGGTTTGAGGAGGATAGATGTAGTTGGAAGTGTCGTCCTTGTTCTCCTTCCATGTAGTCTTCGTGCAGGACTACTGTTCAATCCTTGCGCAGGGGTGTTGCTCAATTCCAGTATTGCCAAGTAAACATCTGTCTTTGAGTTTAAGAAGGAACTGCAGATGCTGGAAAATCGAAGGTAGACAAAAGTGCTGGAGAAACTCAGCGGGTGCAGCACCATCTATGGAGCGAAGGAAATAGTCAACGATTCGGGCCGAAATCTTCAGTCTGAAGAAGGTTTTCTGCCCGAAACGTTGCCTATTTCCTTCGCTCCAAAAACGCTGCTGCACTCGCTGAGTTTCTCCAGCACTTTCATCTGTCTTTGAGTGATTGGTTTTCTTCAGCACTCGCTTAGCTGCCTTAACTGCCAATTCCACCTTACCGTTAGCTTGGCTATATCTTGGAGAAATTGTGTAGTGGTCAAATTCCCATTTCCTGGCAAATTTGGCGAACTCCTCTGATGAGAACTGAGTCCTGTTGTCGCTTACCATGGTGCTGGGAATTCCGTATTTTTAAAGTGGCTCTTGAGTTTCACAATGATTGCCCTGCTGCTCAGGTCGTACAGTCTGTCCAGAAATTTCCCAGAAATTAGATAGATAGTCAACTGTGAATAAATAGTCAAGAGTCAAGAGTGTTTTATTGTCATATGTCCCAGACCGGACAAATAAATTCTTACTTGCTGCAGCACAACAGAATATGTGAATATGCAAACATTGTATATAACGGGAAAAAAAAAAGAAATAGTTCAATAAATAACAAATATAGTACAAATAACAAATAATAATATAGTATTTTGCAGTTCAGAGCTCAGAGCTTGTTCGTTGTGTTTAATAGCCTGATGGCTGTGGGGAAGAAGCTGTTCCTGAACCTGGACGTTACAGTCTTCAGGCCCCTGTACCTTCTTCCTGAAGGCAGTGGTGAGATAAGTGTGTGGCCAGGGTGGTGTGGGTCCTTGATGATTTTGGCTGCCTTTTTGAGGCAGTGACCACGATAGATCCCTTCCACGGTGGGGAGGTCAAAGCCGGTGATAGACTGGGCAGTGGTCATAACTTTTTCGTTCCTGGACGTTCAAGTTGCCGAATCAGGCCATGATGCAACCAGTCAGAATGCTCTCTACTGTGCACTTGTAGAAGTTTAAGAGAATCCTCTTTGACATTCAAAATCTCTGTCGCTGATGTGCCTTCTTTACAATTGCATCGTGTGCTTGGTCCAGGAAAGATCTTTTGATATACGCACTCCCAGGAATTTGAAGTTATTGACCCTCTCCACCATCGTCCAGTTGAAATAAACAGGATTGTGAGTCCTCATCCTTCCTCTACCAAGGTCCACAATCAGTTCCTTGATCTTACTGATGTTGGGAGCCAGGTTGTTGTGCTGGCCCCATTTAGTCAGTCGATCAATCTCACTTATTTACTCTGACTCTTCCCCATCTGTGATTTGTCCAACCACAGTGCTGTCATCGGTAAACTTGATGATGGAGTTCGCGCTATGACCGGCTACGCAGTCATGGGTATAGAGTGAGTAAAGCAGGGGGCTGAGCTTGCAGCCTTGAGGTGTTCCCGTACTAATTGTTACTGAGGATTAAGTGGTTCCTCCAATTCGAACAGACTGTGAACTGTGGATGAGGAAGTCGTGGATCCAATTGCAGAGGGATGCACAGAGGCCCAGTTCCGTGAGTTTGGCAACTAGCTTGGACGGGATGATGGTATTAAATGCCAAACTGTAGTCTATAAACAGCCTGACGTAGGTGTTTTTATTGTCCAAGTGGTGCAGTGCGGAGTGGAAAGCCAGTGAAATTGCATCCTCCGTTGACCTGTTGTGGCGGTATGCGAACTGTAGTTGGTTGAGGTTCTTGTCGAAGTAGGTGTTGATGTGCACCATAACTAACCTCTCAAAGCACTTCATCACCACAGACGTTAGTGCCACTGGTCGATAGTCATTGAGGCACATCACCTTACTCTTCTTGGGCACCAGTATTATTGATGCCCCCTTAAAGCAGGTGGGAACCTCAGACCGCAGAAGTGAGAGGTTGAAAATGTCTGCAAAAACTCCTGCAAGTTGGTCTGCACAGGTCTTGAGAACTTGACCGGGTGTACCATCAGATCTCGGAGCTTTCTGAAGAATATTGCTTTCCCTCAAGTTCAAACATATTGGTTCCCATTTTCTCCCATGGTCGATCTGGGAGGTCATGGGGCATCAGAGTTTATTTCTGATTCTGTTGCTCGTACGTCCTGCAGGCTTCACTGTTTGAAATGAACTGTTTCACATCGGAGTTCATCCCGGGCCAGAAAATGCATTCTCTAGCACGTCTGAGGGTTCCTTCCACTCCCAGGTGAGAGGTGTGGAGTGTCTCCTTCATATCTTTGCAAAGAGTGTCAGGGATTACAACTCTCTCTCCTCTGAATACTAGGCCGTCTTGCACACTCAACTCGTCTCTGATGTTGAAGTACAGTTGTGCTGCCTCTGGGACTTCTGCCTTGTGATCTGGCCATCCATTTTGGATTACTCTCTTAACTGTAGTGCTTCGTCTTACCTGGTGTGGGCTTGGATGCGTTTGACCTTGTCCTCTCCCATGCTCAAGGACTCAACTGCGTTGACATCAGTGAATCTGGTTGATCTTGTGGTGTCAGGGAGGTATGCTCGGGAGAGCATATCTGCTAGATGCATATCTTTTTCCTTTACACACTTGATCTCGATGCCGTAGTGTAGCATCCTCATCCTCATGCCCGGAAGACGTCTTGGTGCTCTATGCAGCGGCTTTTTGACAATGACTGCCAATGGCTTGTGGTCACTCTCAACGATCACTCTCTGTCCTTAGGTGTGCTGATGAAAGCGCTCGAGGGCAAACACTATTGCTAGTGCCTGCTTCTCAATCTGAGCATATCTCTGCTCAGTTGGAGTCAATGCTCGACTCACATAGGACAGTGGTTGTCCCTTCTGCATAAGTGTTGCGCCTAGACCTGTCTTGCTTGCATCACATTGTATGGTCAGCTGTTCGTCTGGTGTGTACTACGCCAGGATAGGTGCCGTGCCAACAGCTCCTTGATCTTTGACTTTGCGATGTCATGTTCTGATGACCATTCCCACTCTGCTTCCTTGTGGGTCAATCTCCTCAAAGGCTCGAATGTGTCCGACAACATTGGCAGGAATTTTGCCAAGTAGTTTACACTGCCTTGTAATCTTTTAATTTCTGTTGGGTTGGTTGGGTTGGGAATCTCTAGGATAGCTTGGATCTTCTTCTGATTCGGTTTCAGGCCACGATTTGTAATTATGTGTCCAACAAATGTGATACACATAGTTTTCACTACCGACTTCTTCCGGTTCAGCTTGATGCCTTCGTCTCTGCATCGGTGAAGGAGATCTTGCAGTCTTGCATCGTAATTCCTTTCTGCATCTTCTCTGATGTCCGCTACTGCGAATAGGATGATGACGTCTGCAACACATTCCATTCCCTTTAATCCCTCTAGGGCTTGTTTCAGCTTCTTCTGGAAGATCACTGCACTTACTTTCAGTCCAAACGGCAACCTCTTCCAGCGATAGCTCCCAAAATGGATGTTCATGGTTGTTAGGAAACTGCTCTCTTCATCTAGTTCGCAGTGGAGGTATCCTGACTTCAGATTGAATTCTTCGCCTTGGACAGCGCAGGAAGTACATCCTCTGTGACTGGTAGTCTGTCGATCTCCCTTTTCCGGACTTTGTCTAGGGGACCTCAATTCTGTGCTGTCCTTTTTCTCCGTAACGACCAGCCTGCTACACCATTCAGTTGGTTCTTCGACGAACAATGATGTATATTTTGTAAACTTTCATTCCATATTTCTAGTCTAATTGTTTGACCTAATTCGTTTTCCCATGATGTCAAGATGTCCTGCTCGACCAGCTTCATGAGACCATTCATGACCTTCTTTTTCATGGCTCCAGGTACCGGCTTTGCAGAACACTGTGATGGGGTCACGTCCTCCGTCCTAGTTACCAACGACCTTGCCAGGCAGTCTCCCTGGTCTTTCATCGTCAAAGACATCTTTGTATCTCTTGAGTAATGAACCAGCCTCGCGAACAGCATTCAGGCTCTTGAAGTTCTCGTATTGAACCGTGATGAGCTCCATCCGTTGTGCAGCTTTGCCGCTCAGGAGCGGTGTGAGCCAGGCTTCCTCTACCACTATGAAGTGAACCTGGTACTTCTTGTTGTTCATTTCCAGAGAATGACTTTCGTCCTACCTTGTGCCAGCAGGTTGAATCCGTTATACATCTTTAAGATGATTTTCTGTCGTCTAATGTCCTCTTTGTTGGGTACATTAACACTGGCACCAGAGTCAATCTGAAACTTTATGGCTTTTGTGCCGACCTGCAGCTCAGCGAATAGGCCCGAAGAGGAATTGTTTACATCTGCATTGATCTCAATGCAACTCACAGACTCTGTGTCCGAAATGGATGTTGTGTCAGATGTCTCTACGAACCTAGTGCAGACCCTGCTTCTGCATGCTCTCCTTCCTCTGCTTGCAGTGGATTTGTTGTCCGCATCTGTTGCAGTTCTTCCTATGCGCTGGGCAGTCCTCCTTCCTGCGATTGTGCATCCTCGCACAGAACTTGCACTTGACTGGTCCCTGATTCGTCTTCTGCAAAAGAAAATCAATCATCTTTTCCCTTGGTTTGAATCGTTCCACCTTGTGTACTGTCGGCTCTTCACCGATGACCTGCATTCTTGTTGCTGTTACCTCCGAGGATCTGCATATGTCCACAGTATCCTGCAGTTTCAGATTCCTCTTCTGAAGGAGTGTCTTCCTAGTTGACCGGTCTACAATACCAATGACGATGCGATCTCGAATGAGGCTTTCTCTCAGGCACTCACAGAAGTCGCATGTTTTAGCAAGCTCCTTCAGCTCTACAACATATGATTCAATGCTTTCCCCTGACTTCTGGTCTCGTTTATTGAAAACAAATCGTTCATAGGTTTCATTCGTCTCTCCTATGATGATGGTAAACATCTTGTCGATGATGACTTTCACATCCGTCTCATCTGCTATCGTTTCTAACGTCAGGGTATTGAAGATTTGCATGCCCTCCGGTCCAACAGTATGCAGGAATACTGCTTTTTGATACTGTTTCTCCTTCTTCTCCAGTTCTGTTATCACTGCATAGTTTTCATACATTTGTTTAAACATTTTCCACTTCCACCCTGTTCTCTTTGAGCTTTCACAAATGTTCACTTTGATTCACAAATGTTCACTTTCACCACTGACACCATGTTTTGATATCTGTCTGCTTACAAAGTAAGTAAACTAGCACATAATATACAGAGAAAGATGGCTGCACACACATTCGCGTTGGAATCCAAAACAGGCATGATTTATTTCCAAGTCAAAGGTCACTGACTGATTTACTGAGCATGTGCGAGAATGAGTAGAGCTCATATGCATAAATTACATGGATATTGTCAGAACATGTCAATGTATTTTTTCAGCATTAAGTTATCGCATTGGAGTAGTTTCTCCCTGAGCGGCTGGCTGGTGATGCTGTAGACTATTCTGTCTTCCAGCAACACTCATGCATGCTGCCAAATTTGCAATCTTTTGCTAAAGACTTCACTGCCGTCAGGTAGTTGGAGAAGGTCTCTCCTCGCTGCTAATTACGTGTATTGAAGCAGCCGGCCCCACCACGTGGAGGAATGTTGCACTCCGGATCTTATCTGGCTTTCTCGTCAGTTCTGTCGCCGTCTCGTAGGATGCTTCCCCCTCCCCTCCCCCCGGCCCCCGGCAGCCCCCTCCTGAAGTCGTCCCCCTACCCCGCTGCAGGATGCTCCCCACCACCAGCCCCCGCCTGAAGCTGTCCCATCCCCAGCTGCAGGATTCTCCCCACCGGCCCCCGGCTGCAGAACAGAACAAGAGACGCAACAAGAAAGACAGGACTGAATAAATCCCATCTTTAACGTTTAAATTGTTGTTATCTTTTAAGAGTTATTCACATTTTCAGCTTTACATCTCTTCACCAGATAAAAGCTGTCCAGGGTCTGACCACCCCATAGGAGCATGGGTGAAGCTCAACAGACTCCGTACTGGCGTTGGGCGTTTCAATGACAGCATGTGGAGATGGGGGCTCAGAGCCCAGCTCGTGAATGCGGAGCCCGCTCTACCACCCACCAAGTGAAGCTCAGGGCCTGGCAGACATTGACGCAGAGACAACAACCTGGCTGCTCAACACCCAACTTGCGATCTAACTATTCTTTTGGTTTATTTTTGTTTCATCGCAAAAAGAAATAAGCTTTAATAAATCCCTTTTCCACTTGCCGTACCCGTCAGCTGCAACTGCACAGTAATACCTGCATGTTCTACGTTACAATGTGAACCCAATGGATGGGAATGGTTGTGCTGCCGGAGAGCCGCTAAGAGTGGATGGGAGGGGGTTGACGGGGGATGGAGTTAGTTTTGGGGGGGGAAGAAGGCAAGGGGCGGAGTGGGGGTGTGAGGGGAGGAGTGGGGACCAAGGGCGTCACAATGGGAACCCGTCAGCCACGCCTGCGCAGTTAGGGGCTTTGGATGAGTGGTGGACTATTGCATTGAGGGAATGGGTTGCGTTGGGGGAACGGGTGAGTGGTGGATTATTGAGTTGGGGAATAGGTTGCATTGGGGGACCAGGCCTCCTGTGTGACTGGGACCCAACGGGTCCCACTCAGTCTAGTTATCCCATGAAACAGTAGGGCTAAAATGGTCTCGAAAATCCAGGCACACTGTGTTTCAATTGAAGGATGCATGATAAATAAAGTACTGTGAGTTTTGAAGGCTGAGACTGAACTCTGTGACAAAATTGGTAAATTTGTCCAAAAACAAACTCAAATTATGTGGGAGTCTTCATTAATTCATGAACAATATTCTGGATCAGAACAAGCCTGGTAAAACTCATTGGGGTATTATAGAAGTGCATTTTTTATTTATTTGGGAACCAATCACATGTATCAAAAAGAGCTGGCAAACCTGGTGCAGAACCTCGGTGAACCACGAGGATCAACATGATGCCTGAGCAAAGCTGAAACTGGCAGGGTTTGGAGCGGGCATGTACAGCAGAATGATTAGAGGTAGATGGCCTGGTGACGATGTCTGTTGGAAATATCCAACCAGGCTTACAAATTTGTTTAAAAATCAGGCAAACTCAGTTAGGATCTAATATATCTCAGAGGGATGAGATCACATAGTGGTACAAATAGAGTAAGACAGATTTAACCTCCACTGAAACCTAAGGACTCTGCTTTATAAATGAATAATTACAGAAGGGCTCTAAAAGAGCTATTTAAAAGATAGGAATCCAACCAAATACTTTAATGCTTTGTTTTTTTCTCTGAAAAGAACTGAGATGTAATGATATCGATACAATTAGCAGACAGACAGGCACCTGAAACCACTATGTTCTCATGTAGCTGGAATGTAACTAGGTCATACAAGTGCTTTATTAAGTTCTCGGACTAAAACTTGGTCTCTTTCTATCAGAAGGCTGTTGAGAGCGCTGCTTTTTAAAGAAAGATTTCTTGCTAAATAGATCAGCTAAAAAAAATCTACTGAGTAAGAAACAAATCAGAGGTTTAATTTGTTAGATTTATTGGGGTGATCTAGGGATTCTTAATGGTTCCACTTCGCAAGTTCATTTGAGTACATAGTTGATTTGGATGAGTTTCGCCCCATGGAATGCGTGAGCAAGCCATGTTCAGGCCATAATTCCCCCAAACAAAGCTCAAAGTCAAAGTCAACGTCAATTTTATTCGTCGCATGCACCTGAAGGTGCAGTGAAATTAATTTGCCAGCAGCGATACACTTAAAAAGAAAACACAATACACAATAAGATTTAACGCAAACATCCACCACATCATTCTTCACTGTGGTGGAAGGCACAAAGTTCAGCCAGTCCTCCTCCTTTGTTCACCCGTGGTCGGAGGGCCATAAACCCTCCGCAGTCGCCGCTACGGATGGCCCAATGTACAGGCCGTTTCGTCGGGATGGTCAACCTTCCGACGTCGGGACGGTCAAACACCCCAAATCCGCACTTTCTTATCGTAGACCGCAGCTTCAGGATGTTATAGGCCGCAGGCCGGCAGTCGGAGCTCTTCTCCGGCGACCCCCGGCAAGGGATCCCAGACTCCGCGATGGAAAGTCCACGCCGCAACCTCGGCTAGAAGCTCCGCAGACTGCGGCTTCAGGATGTCGTAGTCCGCGGGCCAGCGATCAGAGCACTCCTCTCTGGCGTCTCCCGGCAAGGGATCGCCCGCTCCGCGATGGAAAAAGTCCACGCTGCGCCTGCTGCTGATGCTCCGGGCCCGACTCTAGGAAAGGCCGCTCCAATCCAAGCTAGTTAGGCCGCGAGGGGGGCAGAGAAGCGACAGGGAAAGTCGCCTCTCCGTCGAGGGTGACTGAAGAACGGTTTCCCCCCCCCCCCCCCCCCCCCACCCCCACACAAGACACACCAAGGTGACCAACCATAGAGTGCATTTATTGTGCAATTGTAGATATTTCATTTTGCGTCAATGTTGCTGTTAGTGTAAGAATCTTCTGAATCAGACCAAAACAATAATGGAATCAAATAGAGTGAAAATTCCCAGAGGAGGGGGTTTCATTTATTTTGCCTTGGAATTAGTTTGCAGTCTCGTACCCAAGTTACACACATTGTACCAATGCTGAACCCTTTATTTGGAATATGAATGCATTACATAACTAGAAATGTTAGTTTTAGAAATGTTCAAGCAGATTTTATATATTTTGATTTTAACACTGTACGTTAGCCATGCCTCCAGCTCAGCAGTTTCAGTGCAGCTACAGCATTGAGATCTTTCTGACAAAATAGAAATTCCCTCTTTTGTCCTTCCTGTTTAAAAGAAAAAGGACAAACACAGTTCAGCCACTTACAAACCATTTTGACTGCTCAGTCATCTGGAAATTGATGGCAGATATCATTGGCAATGCTATCAAACTTACCCACAAACAACCTGCAATGGTGGCACAATAGTGTAGAAACTAGGCACAAAGTCCTGGAGTAATTCAGCGGGTCAGGCAACATCTTTGGAGAAAAAGGATAGGTGACATTTCTGGTCAGGACCCTTCTGAAGAAGGATCCCAACCTGAAACATCACCTATCCTTTTTCTCCAGAGATGCTGCTTGACCCGCCCAATTACTCCAGCATTTTGTGTCTATCTTTTTTATAAACCAGCATCCGCAGTTCTTTGCTTCTACATTTTGGCACAGCAGTGCACCAGTTGGAGCCGTCACCTTACAGCTTCAAGGAGCTGGGTTTGATCCTGATGTTGGGTGTCGTCTGTGTGGAATTTGTACCTTCTCACCATGACTGCATGGATTTCTGCTGCTTGCTCCAGTTTTTTTTCCCACATCCTAAAGATATCCTGGCAAGTTGTTTGTCTATTGTAAGTGCCAACAAATAATCAAAAGGGCTTGAGGGCTGAGTGTAACAGAATAAAGTAGAAGTGCTGCAATGAAATAAGGTGGGAAATGATGCGCACATGGTTATCAGGGGGTAAACACTCTGGTGTTTAGAGTTACACCTTACCCAAAGAAACATGGCTGTTCTTGGAATTTTCCCAGTGACAGGATATCACTGCAGGAGATCCTTAGGTCCATGTCCTAGGCCAGTTCAACATTTTGTACATCTTTATTTCAATTCTGAACATTACTTGGATAACTATAATGGGAAAGTCCAGTATTATCCTTGAACATACTACCATTGACTATTTGATCTGTGCTCTTTGATTTTCAATATTTTTCCCTTGGTATTCTGTCCTGCTTGTCTGTTTATCTTCATTTAACTACAAATGCATTTTCTTATTGACGTCATTAATACTGCTTTGCCTCGCCATATGGCTTGATATCAAATGTCAGGAATAAGTAGTTTTACAAGATTATAACTGCAGACTATGGATGTAATTTCATTAACTGATTGGAAGAGAGTGCTTTGCCGAGAAACTAAATATTGTTTAATTTGTATTAAATCATTGTATGCTTATTTTATACAAATTATAACTGTATCAATCACCTAAATAAAATGTATTGCGTAATATTTGTTGAAAAGGCAGAGGCAGTGACAGCGGAAGGTTTATTATGAACTTAAACTGCTCAAGCTAAGAAAGTGCTATTTAATTATTAAACTAGATTTGACATTTTAAAGATATGTATTTGGTCAATTTTCCTTCTTCTTCCCATAGCCTTAAACTATTTAACTAAGATCTCTTCATTTTATTTGTGTTCAGCCAAGTCCACAATTGTTGCACAAGGTGGCAGTTTATTCCACAAACTGAGAGTGAAATATTTATTGTTCATTAACTGAAGTTTGACTTCCTTTTAAGGAATGATTCCCTTACCAGTCCGACGATTCAATTAAAAAAATCATATCTTCATCCATCCCATCTTTTTCTTTATGAACCTGGATTGAGTACCGCTCAGTAGCTTTACATAAATAAGAGCAGATTTAGGTTGATCAGCCTCTCCTCACAGTTCAATAATTTAAGTAAAAGTACCAATTTGTCAAATCTTATAGACAATTCTTGAAATGTGAACTAATCAATAATGCTGATGAAATGTTGATGCATTTGCTGGAATTTAAGAAGGTTACATTTACATCACATTTCAGGCATCATTTTAGAAAAAACATAGAAACATAGAAAAATAGGTGCAGGAGTAGGCCATTCGGCCCTTCGAGCCTGCACCGCCATTCAATGTGATCATGGCTGATCATCCAACAGTATCCCGTACCTGCCTTCTCTCCATACCCCCTGATCCCTTTAGCCACAAGTGCCACATCTAACGCCCTCTTAAATATAGCCAATGAACTGGCCTCAACTACCTTCTGTGGCAGAGAATAGTAAGATTGAACGAGAACTTACCAGTTCGAAGGTTGATCTTTATTTTATGAGGAGTCGAAGTGAGGGATTTCGTGAAGAGCCCGCCGGCGCGCATGCTCGACATACTTCAAAGTAGCGGCGTGGAATCACAGAAACCAACAAAGAAATGACTTCGCATAGTAAGATTGAAGTGACTAAGATTACCAGATGAAGGTGATTGAGGGTTGGGCGAGGAGGGCACGAAATCCCTCACTTCGACTCCTCATAAAATAAAGATCAACCTTCGAACTGGTAAGTTCTCGTTCAATCTTACTATTTCATTTCGGAGTCACGTGAGTGACTTCGTGAAGACTTCAAAGCTTCTGTGATTACACGCCCTGGACCACGTCCATGCTGACACACCACTACCAGGGATGGATGGGAGGAACAAACTTGCTCAATAGTTCATACTGCAAAACAAGAGCAGAGTTATTAATAACAAATCAAAACCCCTCATGCGGGGACATCTCCACGTTCGTGACCTGCATTCAGCACGGCTTCTGTAAACTGTAGAGGAGCAGCAACAGGCTTGTTATAAAAACGCTGGAACACAGCTTCATTAGCCCATCCTGCTGTGGCGAGAATTTTGTCCATGGGCACCTCCATGACCCTCGCCGTTGACGTCGATGCAGCCCTGTTGGAAAGAGACTTGAACACATTAGTGTCGATACCTGACTTACCCAAAACGACTGGAAGCCACATGGATATCGTCTGGACTGTCACTCGATGATGAGGTCTCTTATGAGTGACAAGCAGGTATCGCTCCATTCCTCTGATGCGTGCCGTCACCTTGACATAGTGGCGGATATGTGAGGCTACACATAGCCTAGCATCTGCGGGGTATGCCGGGAACTTCAGCTGCAGCCCTGTGCACCCAGGTCTATGCTGCTTTAGTAGCTCGTCAATGAAAAAGACTACTTCTGTGGGGGTAGACGTCATTCTGTCGACACGAAGTTTGTGTAGTGTCTGTACCCTCTGAGCTGAAGTCAGCGCTAGTAACATCACCAGCTTCATGGTGCGTTGGTCCAGTTGGAGCCCTTCCATGGGTGACCACGTCCTGAGCAGGGTTAATACGTCCCTGACATCCCAGGTGATATTATAGCGTGGTGTAGGCGGATTCATATTGAATATACCCCGCATGAGTCTGGACACTAGCCTGTTGGATCCTACCTCCAAACTGAGGTAGAATGATAGCGCACTTCTGGCACTGTTGATGGCACTGTAACTTAAGTGTTCATCATGGTGCAACCCCGCGAGGAATTCCAGGACGTCGGTTGTTGTCACGTCATCGTACGTGATGCGAGAGCGGCTGCAGTAGGCTTCCCACTTCTTAATATGCGAGCGGTATCTTCGCCTTGTAGACTCTCGACACGACGCCCCGGTGGTATCCATGGTCCGAGCCGAGAGGCCGTATTGGACTAACGGCCTGTTCAGAACCTGCAAGCCAACAAATTTAAATAGCCATGGCAGGGATGCGGCTCCCCTGAGACAGGGTGAGTAACCAATTGTGGGCACCCTTCAAAAGGACCCAAGGTTCGTTGAGCATGTCAAAGACCACCGGATACCAAGGCTGTGTGGGCCAGTCGGGTATAATAAGGATGCCCTTGGCAGCATCTGCCTGAATCTTTCCCAATACCCGACTGATGAGGCAAAATGGGGGGAAGGCATAGAAAAACCACTTCCCCCAGTCCAGCGAGAATGCATCTAGCGCTATTGCCCCAGGATCAGGTTCCCATGAAACGTAGGTTGGTACCTGATGGTTCCACCGTGACGCAAAGAGGTCAATGTCCGGTTTACCAAATTTGGCTGTGACTTTAGAAAAGATCTCAGGATGCTACATCCATTCAATGTTGTCATTAAATTTGCGTGACCTGGTGTCCGCCACAGTATTAAGCTCACCTGGCAAATAGGTAGCTGAAATCCAAATGTCTCTTTGAACACACCAGAGCCAAATTGAGTTTGCCAATTTGTCACACGAAACAGGCCTGGTACCACCCATATGGTTTAAATATGCTACTGCTGTGGTGTTGTCTATTTGGAGACGGACATGTGCTCCAACAAGCTTAGAACAATACGCACGAAGTCCGTGGAATGCTGCCAGCAACTCCAAATAGTTAATCCCTTGAGTTAACAACATCGTTGATTCAAGGGTGTCCCATCTGCCACCACAACTAGAGCAATTATTCGTGGATCCCCAACCATTGGAGCTTGCATCAGTTTGCAAATATACCACCGGATTAGCCTCCCTAATAGGCTTGAATGAGTTGCTAATGTGACACACCCACCATTGCAACTCATTTATCGCTTCGGGCGGCAGCTGCATGGACCGATCATAATAACCAGCGTTCTGTTTTAACGCAGCAATTTTAGCTCTTTGCAAATTCTGATAATGCAAAGGTCCATATCGCGCTGCCGAAAACAAAGCTACCAGCTTCCCAATTATTGTAGCTAAGTGCCGAATCGATGGTATATTGGTGCGGATTAAATCTTGACACACCTGGGTAACCTCCTCAATCTTGTTAATTGGAATGGTAACCCTCATGCTTATAGAGTTCACCGTGAACCCTAGGTAATTAATCACCTGGGCAGGGTAGAACTTTGATTTCTCTGGATGGACAATAAACCCCAATTGTTGAAATATATTGACAGCAGCTGCAACACCCTGTTCAGCCAATTCCAGGGTGTGGCCCACAATTAAGACATCATCTAAATAGGCCATACTATATGGTGTCGTTGTCTCAAATAAGCCATAATTGGCTTCACTAATTTAGTGAACAATCTAGGGCTGTGGTGAGCTCATTAGGCAAAGCCTTGTACTGCCAGAGTTGCCCCATCCAGATGAATTTTTAAAACCTTCTGTCACATTTCTGGACGGATACGGAATAATATGCGTCTTTTAAACCGATGCATGCCATAAAACAACCATGAGAAATCAATGATTTGGTTGTTTCATCGTATCCATTTTAAAATGAGAATATGTTACAAAAGTATTCAAACGGGTTAGATCAATAATGACACGACAACTTCCATCCTTCTTAGGTCTGGTGAATATGTTCGAAACAAATTCAACTGGCTCATGCACCACTCTCTTAATCACTCCTTTGCTCAAGACTTAACAATTCCTTATAGCCGGCTGCCTGTTCTGCAGCAGATAATTTTAAATGTTCGAGCGGGCATGTGCTGGGATGGAGGAATGTCGCCATTAATAAACTCAATTTTATGCCCCTGAATATTCTGCAACACATACTCGTCACCAGTGAAATTACCTCATGCACCCAAAAAACCACCGAAGGTGACCACCAACATGTGAAGTTAAACAGAGAGAAAAGAGAGAACCAGACCCCCTCACCTCCGTGGTTACCGGCGGTCCTTGACACGCGTGTGTGGACGTGGAGGTGCTGGGTTGGCTTGAGGGCGCTGCGTCTTCGTTTTCCACCAGGGTCTCTGCCGACCCTGTCCTAAAAAAGACCCCTGGTGCTGGGTCTGATGTTGCTGTCGTTGTGGAGCTTGAGGGTGGGTCCTCGTCGAGGTACTGGCAGACCCTCGTGATCGAATGTATGGAGACTTTGAGCCTGACGGTGTGGGGGCACTCTGAGGGCGCATGATTCCCACCGTTTTGGCTTGCTCGTCAAGCTCTTTGACTCTCTTCGAGAGGTCCTTCCCAAAGAGCTGACGGGGCGGGGGCGGCGGCGGTGGTTTGCACACTCCTGCAAACTTTGGATTGAGCGCTGGGCGGATGCTGGTTTTGCGAAACCCGTTAATTTCGTGCTGGGTCGCGCACAGGAGGGCCAGGGCATCTCCCTGGTCCAAATTCAATTCGTCCCCGTCCACCGACCGCACAAAGGCGGTAATACCGGCCGTGAGGAGCTTCAGGATCCGCTGCAGTTTTACCTCCTGTTGACGGATAGCCGCACTGATGTTGCCCCATATCGGCGTATTGACCACAGGCACGTTGAGGGAGTTGCAATTGGATGGAGCCTTGTGACGGCTCATTGCCTGGATGAGGACTTCTTCCTGCTGCTCCAGGCTGATAGTAGATGTTTGTGAAGACGCCCTGTGCCTGTTGCTGCCCTGCTGTTGTTGACGTTGAAGCAGGAGCTCCAGCAGCCGCTCCATACGGTCAATACGCCCTTCACCCTGAACACTCAGGTGGTCGGAGTCCTCCGGCTCTGAAAAGAAAACCGGGCTCCTGTCATCGGCCCGCACCTCGTCGAGGCCCTGCCGGTGCCGGTAGTTGTCGCCAACAGCCGCCGAGGCGAACTGCGCGATTCCTGCGCGGGCGTGTTCAACCGCCTCCGTTTAGCGGGAGCTGAAGCCGCTGCCACTAAGGGCACTTGCGGCGAGGTGTCGGCACCAGCCGAAGCATGGCTGCCTGGGGCCCGCGCAGTCTTGCCAGCTGCCCACATCGTGGACGTTGCCGACGCATGGTCTCGCCCACCCATCCATGGGGGGCTCGGCGACCGTGACGAGACCCGACTCGACCGACCCGTCCCGGCGTCGAGAGTCGGGGCGTGCCGGCTGGACCTCACAGCCGCCCTGGGTCTTTCCCTGGAACCTGACCGCTCCTCCGTGTCAGGCAATGCCTTAGCCCTGGTAGGGTTAGGCTTCTGGGCTCCTGCCCTTCCCCTTCTCGGAGTGGAACAGGCCGTGCAGCCGCACGCACCCAGCTCGAGGTCGCCAGCGAGCCCGCTGACGACCTGACTGCCATGGCAGGTCCCCCTGCTCTGGCGGCACACCACACTCCTCCTCGTCGAACTCCTCCGAGCTGTGGTGTGCTGGCGGATCTGGACCTGTAAACACAGGGCTTACCCACATCTCCGCCTGAGTCCCGGCCTGCGATGCAGGTACTGCCGATGGTAAAGGCCCCGGAACTGTTGACCGGCGAACTCGTCCTGACGTCCTCCGGCCCTTGGAACTCCCATCCATGTCCTTGCTGCAAGACAAAACCAACAACAAGGACCACCAACTAAAGGTAGAATACTTACCTCCGTGGCCCCTTCTGAAGGGCTGGCGAGGAGCGCGCTCCACCGCCAGCCGTCGCAGCAACGCGGTACGACGATATGTCGAGCATGCGCGCCGGCGGGCTCTTCACGAAGTCACTCACGTGACTCCGAAATGAAATTCCAGAGACTCACCACTCTCTGTGGAAAGAATGTTTTCCTCATCTCGGTCCTAAAGGAATTCCCCCATATCCTAAGACTGTGACCCCTTGTTCTGGACTCCCCCAACATCGGGAACAATCTTCCTGCATCTAGCTTGTCCAACCCCTTAAGAATTTTGTAAGTTTCTATAAGACCCCCCTCAATCTTCTAAATTCCAGCAAGTACAAGCCGAGTCTATCCAGTCTTTCCTCATATGAAAGTCCTGACATCCCAGGAATCAGTCTGGTACATTCCAGGAATCAGTCTGGTATGTCTACACTGCCATAGAAAGTGTCAATTTCAATATTTTCAATCATTACCAAATTATTAAAAAAATTTAACTGTTTATTCTGTGACTGGAAATCTTAATTATTCCGTTAAATTGCCATGATTTCTTATCACAATTCAAGCTCACTTTCCTTCCCGTTGCCTGTTCCTTTTGTGCACACATTTAATTTTAGAGACACAAGAGACTGCAGATTCTGGAACCTCGTGCAAAAAGCAAACTGCTACAGGAACTCAGCAGTCTGCAGAAGGGTCCCAACTTAAAACATCGTCTGTCCATTTGTCTCCACAGATGTTGCCTGACCTGCTGAGTTCCTACAGCAGTTTACCTTTTGCCCATTTAATTTTAGTCTTGGCAGTGGTTTGCTTATAATATCTATATTTTAAAAAAAATATGAACACAAATGCATTATTTGAAAGGGTACAAGAAGAATACAAAATGAGTGAGGGGAGGCAGTGATTCTAATGAATAGAGCTATTATATATTGAGTGTGTTCTCACTGGGAAAGAGAAGGTTGAGAGGTGATAGATTTTTTTGTTTTGAGCATTCTGAAAAGATCAAATATTGTAGCCTGTGGCATGCTGTTTCGCCTTATTGAGCAGGGGGAACTCCGGAGGACATTGCTTGCACTTGGCAGAGGAAAAATTGTTATCCAAATGGTTGGCTGAGATTCTCCTATGATTACTGAGAATTCCAGTTTTAAACTCCATCAAAAATAAATCACTCTTGACTTCAAATAAGAGTGAAATTAATCAGGGAGTGAAATGAGAGTAGTGTCAGTACCCATTCATTTCCTGATGGGCGGCCTTGATTAAACTTGCCACCAATTGTTCATTTAGCGAGTGGTTGATGAGTGAAACAGATTCATAAGGGAAACTGTTTGGAGTTTGCATTAATTAATTCAAATGCAAATTAGATCAATTTCATTTAGAATATAATGTCTTGGGATAAAGCCTATAAGCAGCTTGAGACGTGTGCCAACTGCAGCTTGCATGGGACCAACAGGTAATATAAGAACTAGGAATTTTATTTCACTTGGAAATGCATGCTTAATGTGCTGCACAGGGGACCTGTTCTAGTTTTCTCTGTAGCACGGGAGAGCAATTTTCATTTGAGCATGACTTGCAAGGAGTCGTGCATGTAAGTGACACATTTCAATGTGGGTAATTTCAAAAGTTACGTGAGAAGCATATAGTTAGCTACTGAAGCTTTTGTCATGCTAGGGGCTCTTGAAGTCATATAAAGTGGACAAACAATATCAAGTAGTTGGGCTTTAGAGGTTGCTTGAGCCAGGAATGATAGATCAGAGATCAGCGATAGAAGTAGGCACACTGTATCTCTGCTAAGCATTTGGGCATCATATAGTGACATGGGAACATTGTTGCTGGCTGGGGTTGGCAGTTACCCCAATGGCAAAGAAGGATAATCATGGAGATATTTGGTTCCTCAGTGAGGAGGTTCCATGGCTGGCTTCAATAGTGGACTTCAGAAAAAGGCTCAAATAAAGATGAGCCCTTTAGCCTATTTTTAATTAGTACTTTGAAGATTGCAAATACTTTTAATCTACTTTTACCTCTGTGATATCAGGTGCACAATGTACACTGAGAAACATCATTGCTAATGCTAGCAGCATTTGTGTGCAGGTACGTTTTGAGACACACAATTCAATTTCACATTTTGTGGTACATAAGAAAAGGGGGATGTTTTGCAATGATTTTACATCACTGGATTCCTTCATTATCACTGGGTCTGAAATGAAAAGCTGAAACAGCACTTCTTCTTCTTGCGTATGACGTGCACAGCCTAAAGTTGTAGGACACGTTATTCTATTTGATCTTATTTGATTGTGCACGCCAGGTTGATTGCATTAGTTGAAACAGGGCGGACCATGTGAAGGTTGCAATCTCCCACCCCTTAAACAACAGTGAGGAGGTAGCTATGCCAAAGGACATAATACAAAATCCTTTACAAAAAAAAAGACACTATGCGATGGAACTTTCGTAGGAGATTGTGAACATAGTCGTGGAAGGTCGTAGGAGTTTGTAGATTACCATGATCTTGGGTTTTTTTTTAGGTCTTTTAAACTCGGCAGAGGTTTTAAATTCAGTTGTGAAAGTGGGACAGGCCCTTTATAATACTAATTACCCTTGCTGCATGTCTTTGAGAGTCGGGAGGAAACTGGAGTTCCTGACTGGAACTCACTCCATGGGACAATGGCACCTAACGTCAGAATTGAATCCTAGTTCCCGGAGAAAGAGGCAACTGGTTTATCACCGAGTTACAATGAGAAGGGATGTTGTGCAGCATGACAGTCATGCTAAATGGGACAGACTCAGAACTAATCTAGCAAATTAAAGTTAAATATGCCGGAGGCACCATTGGATCATCATCAGCAGCACAAATGTGCACTACCACAATCTATAAAGTCATATTACTTATTCAGCCCCTATAATCAAGTCAGGGAATAGTTTTGCACTTCAGTGAGTAGTGCAGAAGGACATGTTGGAATCAGCACCAGGCATCCTTAACATGAAGGGTCAACTTGGTGATGACTATAAGTGTGCTAAACATCTAAACTACCAAACAAGATAGATCATAGCCATCCACAGCCAATGGTTCAGATCAAACCTTTGTGGTCAGGAGTGTTATGGAATACTCTCCATGTTGCTGGGTGAGTGTAGCTCCAACAATACTCAATAAACCACTGAAGACAAAACAGTCTGCCTCATTAGCACACCATCCACCTGCCTTAACATTCATTCTCCCCATTATTGGTGCATCACTGATACAAGGTTCACTGCAATTGTTGTCATGAATACCCTTGGCAAAAATTAGATCCGCAGATGCAAGGGAACACCATCACCTGCAGTTTTCCTTACCAGTTACAGGGCATCCGGTCATGAAATTATATCACCATTTCTTCATTATCACTGGGTCTGAAACCTAAAGCTCCAACAGCGCTGAGGAGGTAGTTATGTCAAAGGGCTGCAACGGTTCATGAAAGTGACCCACCACCACCCTCTCAAGGGCTGCTAAGCAATGGGGAATAAATGTTGCCCTCTCGAGTGATGCCCACAGTCAAAAGTAGAATAAAAAACTGAAACTGTATGGCCGATTAATTCTTATGCATTCATTTGTTGAGGCTGGATGCTTTGGATGTAATAGAACACACATTAGTCATTATGATGTTGAAACCTTTCACTGCCTGTGCTTCAGTGGCTATTTTTTTGGCTAGGAATCTTTGCAACAGATTAATGATGCTTTCTGTGGTCTTTAGAATATCCAATCCACCTGAATTCCAGTTTCCCCCCTCCCCTCCCCTCTCACCCCCCCATCCCCCCCCCCCCCCCCCCCCCCCCCATGTCATTATTATGTAGTTATTGTGACTGATAGTAAATGCTTTGATTGTTCTGCTCACCTCATCCACACCAACCTATCTCTTTATGAAGATAGACATAAAATGCTGGAGTAACTCAGCGGGACAAGCAGCATCTCTGGCGAGAAGGAATGGGTGATGTTTTGGGTCGAAACCCTCCCTCTGAAGGAGGGTCTATCTTTGGTGTAAACCAGCATCTGCAGTTCCTTCCTACACATTTACCTCCTTATGAACTTGGAGAAACAAGGAATTGCAGATGCTGGTTAATGCACTCAAGGAAACAATGGGCTGCAGTAACGCAATGGGCCAGGCAGCATCTCCAGAGAACATGGATAGATGACTTTTCGGGTTGGGATCCTTCTGAACATGCAGTACTCTGCTCACTAATTTTGTTATTAAAACTGGGAGATAAGGGTATATGGATGGCGCCTTTGTAGTCTGGTGAACTAACCTAAACTTCACCGTATGTCAAATCATTTATCCCTAATGGCGTCTTCGTCATGGATGTTCATTTCCTCTACACCTCCATCCCACATCAGGAAAACCTGAGAACACCACATTTTTTCCTTGAACAAAAGCCCACCAAGTCCTTTATCAGCACACACATTTGATTGGCAGAAATGGTCCTTATGCTTAACAACTTTTTACAGATTAAAGATGTAGCTCTTCCCCAAGTTCTGAGGAAGTGTTCCTCACCCAAAACATCAACTGGATTTCCACAGAAGCTATTTGAATGGATTGCATTCTTCCAGCATTTCTATGCATTGTCCTTTCATGTGTTTGCAGAGGTGTACTTTCAATTGTATTTCAATTAAATGTGACTACATTTCAATAATATTCATTTGGCTACATACAGTGCCCTCCATAATGTTTGGGACAAAGACCCATCATTTATTTATTTGCCTCTGTACTTCAGAATTTGAGATTTGTAATAGAAAATAGCACTGGCGAGCTTACTAATCGCAAAGAGACTGGCAGGCCAAGGAAGACCTCCACAGCTGATGACAGAAGAATTCTCTCTATAATAAAGAAAAATCCCCGACAGATCAGAAACACTCTTCCTGAGTCAGGTGTGGATTTGTCAATGACCACTGTCCGCAGAAGACTTCATGAACAGAAATACAGAGGCTACACTGCAAGATGCAAACCACTGGTTAGCCGCAAAAATAGGATGGCCAGGTTAGTTTGCCAAGAAATACTTAAAAGAGCAACCACAGTTCTGGAAAAAGGTCTTGTGGACAGATTAGATGAAGATTAATTTATATCAGAGTGTTGGCAAGAGCAAAGTATGAAGGAGAGCAGGAACTGCCCAAGATCCAAAGCAAACAACCTTAGCTGTAAAACACAGTGGTGGGGGTGTTATGGCCTGGGCATGTATGGCTGCTGAAGGAACTGGCTCACATCTTCATTGATGATATAACTGCTGATGGTAGTAGCATAATGAACCTCCTATCTGCTCAAGTTCAAACAAATGCCTCAAAACTCATTGTCCGGCGGTTCATTCTACAGCAAGACAATGATCCCAAACATACTGCTAAAGCAACAAAGGAATTTTTCAAAGCTAAAAAATGGTTAATTCTTGAGAGGCCAAGTCAATCACCCAATCTGAACCCAATTCAGCATGCCTTTTATATGTTGAGGAGAAAACTGAAACTGCCTGGTTTCTTCCAGATGTGACGCTTGGCATTCGGGCCAAAGAGTTCAATCTTGGTTTTATCAGACCAGGGAATCGTGTTTCTCATGCCTTTTGGCAAACTCTAAGTTGGCTGTCATGTGCATTTTACTGAGGAGTGGCTTCCGGCTGGCCACTCGACAATAAAGTCCTGATTGGTGAAGTGTTGCAGATATAGTTGCCCTTCTAGAAGGTTCTCCCATCTCCACAGAGGAACTCTGGTGCTCTGAGCACTGTCAGAGTGACCATTGGGTTTTTGGTCACCTCCCTGACCAAGGCCCTTCTCCCCCGATTGCTCAGTTTGGTTGGGCGGCCAGCTCTATGAAGAGTTCTGGTGGTTCCAATGTTCTTCCATTTAAGAATGACAGAGGCCACTGTGCTCTTCGGGACCTGCAATGCTGCAGAAATTGTTTTATACCCTTCCCCAGATCTGTGTCTCGACACAATCCTGTCTTGGGGGTCTACAGCAATTCCTTTGTCTTCATGGCTCGGTTTTTGCTCTGACGTGCACCGTTGTTACGACTCCCGAAGGCAGGTACCTCAGAGCCATGTAACATAATCAAAAAACCAGGTTCAAGTTTAAGAAAATAGTCTTTAATTTAGTTAAGAGTAGACAAAAACCCGCACCCGATTTAAACAACACAGTCAGGGACAAGAATCAACTAATAAACAAATATAACAGTGCTCCAGCCAGCCTCGCAATGGACCGTTGAACCAGAGTCTTTAACCTGCCTCAATGGAGATAATCCTGAAACAAAATACACGAAAACCCTCAGGTCAGCCCTTATCCATCCCAATACAACATTAATGACAAATATAGGTAACAATACACAAAGTTCTATGCCATGAGGCCAGGCCTCCTGCAGCTCAGACCAGCAGCCTTGTCAGGGTCGACGAAGAAGAGAGAGAATTCTGGGAATTCCTAGCATTTAAGCTTCCGATGAGTCACCCGTCACCTGAATCGGGTATTGGCAAATCGGGCACAGGAGCCCTTAACCCCGTGATTCCTGACTCCCAGCCACGGAGCCTGCACTCAGGAGAGAAACAGAAAAGGTAAGTACATAGCATTCACCGGGGGGGGGGGGGGGGGGGGGGGGGGGGGGGAGAAAGCGCATAACACCGCCACCCAAAGATACTGAATAAGCTTCGGAAGAAACTATTCAGTACTAAAACACTACTGGCGCGACAAGGCGTCAGCCAAGATATTATCCTTGCCCCTGATGTGCCTGAACTCCAGGTTGTATTCTTGCAGCTGCCAACTCCAGCTCATTAACCGCCGGTTCTTGTTCTTCATGTTCTGCAAAAAAACCAAAGGGTTTTCAAGGAGCCCACATAAACCTCAAAATGACAGAGACATTAACATAGCAAGAGTTTCTTTCTCAAAGTTATCAGGCGTAACGAACGCTGAGATCTCCCTGAGATCTCCCTCGCCCGCCTAGTCAAAGGAACTTGCCAATACCCTTTTAGCAAGTCCAACTTAGACACAAAAGATGCACTTCCCACATGATCCACGCAATCCTCCATCCGTGGAAGAGGATAGCAGTCCGGCTTAGTTACAGCATCCACCTTCCGAAAGTCCATGTAAAACCTGTCCTCCCCATTAGCCTTCGTAGCCAGTAGACACGGAGAACTCCACAGACTACAACTAGGTTCAGCAATTGCATGCTGCAGCATATAGCCAAACCGACCTCTTAGGCGATGACGCTTGTCAGGATTGACCCGATACGGAAGCTGTTTAATTGGCGCAGCACTGGCCACGTCAATGTTATGCTGCAGCACAGACATCTGAGAAGGCACATCCGAGAACAGTGACCCATTTGACCCCACCAAAGCAAGCAGATCATCCCACTGACTTCCAGACAAATGAGACAACTGCAAGGGAAGTGACTCCAAAGCTTCAGAGTTGCACAGTTTTCCCTGCGTCACTGCCACAGACAACCGTGCCTCACCCACATCACCACCCGTGTCAGGGGGCAGCACTTCTACAGCCAAAACTGGCTTAGGCAAGACTGAAGGACCCAGCTCCTCTCCATCAACCTGTACATGCTCCTGCTCATGGTACTGCTTCAGCATGTTGACATGACAGAGCTGAGTCTTACACCTCTGATCAAGGGTACCAATAACGTAATCCTTTGCACCAACCATCTTAACCACCTGATAGGGACCACTATACCGAGCCTGCAGACTGGAACCAGGAAAAGGCAATAACACCAGGACCTTGTCACCTGGAGAAAAATGCCTACTAGAAGCCTTCCTGTCGAACCAGCCCTTCATCCTAGACTGAGCAGAAGCAAGATTACCCATTGCCAGTTCGCATGCCCTCCACAGTCTAGACCTAAAAGTACAGACGTGGTCTAAAATAGTACGTTTTGAATTCTCCTACAACCATTTCTCATTCAGGACCCTCAACGGACCAGGAACAGTATGCGCGAACACCAGGTCAGCAGGAATGAACCCTAAAGACTCCTGCACGACCTCAAGCTCTGCAAACATAACTAGATTAACCCACTCATCCCAGTCTTTTTCAAACTCCAGATTTCAAAGTCTGGTGAAACCGCTCGAGAGCTCCCTGGCTCTCAGGATGATACGCACTGGAGTAACAAAGCTCAATATCCAACAACTTCATTACCTGACCTAAAACCTTTGACATGAAGTTGGAACCTTGGTCACTCTGCACAACCTTGGGCAAACCGAACAACAAAAAAAACTAGTAAGATTAAATGAGAACTTATCAGTTCGAAGTTTGATCCTTATTTTATGAGGGATTACATGAAGAAGTCCCACCAGGCGCATGCGCGTCATACTTCAAAGCAGCGGTGTGGAAACACAGAAACATATATAGCCGAAGTAACATAGTAAGGCTTCAAGAAGACTAGAACTACCAGATGATCTCTTAGATTATGAGGGTGGGAGTGGAGAGCATGTAATCCCTCAACGTAACTCATCATAAAATAATGATCAAACTTCGAACTGGTAAGTTCTCGTTTAATCTTACTATTTTACTTCGGAGTCACGAGAGTGACTACGTGAAGCATAACCACTTTCAGAGTTAATCTCTGCATAGACAACGACGTAATTGGAGCCCATTGCTGAAGCAGTGTGAGAACTACACTGATATCCCAGACTTCTGTATATCTGGGTTTAGGAGGGTTTTTGTTAAAAATTCCTCTCATAAATCGGGATACTAACGGATGAGCCCCGATAGGTTGTCGTCCTGTGGACTGCCCTAAATAAGAGGACAAAGCACTCCGAGCACTGTTAATAGCACTATAACTCAAGTGCTCATCAAAATGCAACTTAGCAAGGAACTCCAACACATCACGTATGCTTGCAGTATGATAAGATAAATTTGACTGTACACAAAACATCTCCCATTTCTTTATATGAACCACATATTGTTTTTTAGTACTATTCCTCCAGGCTGCAGTGATAACCACCATGGTCCTGTCCGACAATCCTAGGCCTTAGAATGGTCTGTTTAGAACCTGCAGACCAACAAATTGATATGGTCATGTAATGGGTGACTTTCTCCTGTAACCGGATGCACCAACAAATTACTGCAGCTGGGAACCATCATGAATGGCTGAGTCATCATTCTGAGTACAAATGGGAACCATGGGTGTGTTGGCCAATCTGGGAACACCAAAATGCCTGTGGCGGAGTCACGCTCTATTTTGGTTAGACATTTTGTAATCAGACAAAATGGAGGGAAAGCATAAAAGAATGATTGTCCCCAATGTAATGAAAATCCATCCACAGCTACTGCTCCTGGATCTAGTTCCCATGAAACATATTTAGGCAACTGGTGATTCAGTCTGGATGCAAACAGATCAATATCTGGCAATCCAAATCGAGTGACAATTGTTTAAAAACTTTAGAATTCAACATCCATTCTATATTGTCATTGAATTTTCGTGACCTTTGGTCTGCCACCACATTGTCTACCCCTGGCCCATAGATGGCTGAAACCCAAATGTTTCTTGAAATACACCAATGCCATATTTGATTAGCCATGCTATCATATGAAACTGATCTCACTCCTCCCATATGATTGATATATGCCACTGCCGTAGTGTTATTAATCTTGTGTGTGAAGAATCAAACGTTCTTGTTCATTCCATCTACCTCCACAGCTGGACACAATGTCCGTAGCCCTCTTCGTTAACCTGTTCAGTCTCTGGAGCAGAAAACACCAACATTTTAATTGGCTTGTGCTGCTGAGGTGGATCTATCCCTGAGATAAACTCAATGGTAGAACCTGACACAGTATTTAGTATAAACATATCACATGTAATACAACACCATTCATTGTAAAACAATTGTAATCTACCTCCAATAGGAGGTTGTGCATCAGAACCTTGAACAAAAGTTCCCTGTACCTCTGCAGTTGGCCTGAAAGCCTGCTGTCTGCTCACATTGGGGTAGAAGCCACTTTGTCTTGGTGGGTAACCTCGTTGCCCCACTGGCCTCCCCCTGCTCGGTCCTGCACCTGGATCAGATCTTCAAAACACAAACCCAGGTTTGCGAAAAGGTGGCCGTGATGTATTTGGCTTCATCAAACCAATTGTTTTTGCCTCATCATCAATATCTCGTATCTGTTTGCAAAGGTCCGTTCCAAACAGGAACTCAGGCGTTTGAATAGTTGTCCCCTTACACAATGCAGCAAATTTTTGATTAAGAGTTGGTCTGATGGCGATTTTCCTAATGCAATTTACTTCAAAAAATGCATTGCATAACAGAGCCAACATGTCTTTTTGTGTTTGATTTATCATGGTCCCTTTGACCATAGTGCCAAATGCAGTAATTGCTGCAGCCATCAGTTGGAGGACGTGTTGATGTTGAACCTCCTGTACTCTCATAGAAGGACTCATGGGTGCCCAAATAGCTGGGTTCACCATAGGAATTTTCAATGCTGCACAATTGACAGGTGTTTTGTACTTGTTGGTAGTCTCTTGCATTATAGCTTGCTGGAGCTGGTGAAACACTAAATAGCTAACGTTGTTTGCAAAGCACTCGTCCATTTCCTCACCAGTCCCCTCCGGAAAAGCAAACTCATTGCAATATCTGGGACACCCGGAGAGTGGCTCTCGTGCTCTGGTGTTTGCACATAAGCAGGGACACCAGACATGGGGTCAGCTGCATCCTGCCCCGCTTCTCCCAAGTCATATATTAGGGAGGCATCCTCCAGTCCTAAACAAGGCGCTGGAAGGAAATCCCCTTGCTGATAGTCCACATACTCCTCTTGATATGGGCCTTGTTGAACAGCTGCCTGGGGAATCACTGGGTCCTTAGACCCTTGTTTTATCAGAGTTTGGAGTCTTCTCCATATTCTGCATCCTCCCCCACATTCTTTTATTACCTGGAGGGGAGTCACATTCTTCTTCAGACTCGTCTGATAACATGGGTCAATTAGATTTTCTTTTAGCCTTTCTATGGCTGTCGGTGGCCTCAGCCTCCTGAGTAACTGGAACTGGTGTGGAAAGTTCACTTTCTAATGAAACTACTGTAGGTAAAACGGCACCCGGTATCGGAACCGGCGTTGCCACGCTCATCTCCCGACCCAATCGATTTAGTGAATCCGTGGACCCACGCTTAGAACAAACTCTCCTACCTAACCGCTCCATACCACCAACTTCTACTGACTTCTCGAGCCAGCTTTACGGAGTTAAATACTCTCAGGCAAAGTTTTCAAAATCACTTACCAGCGAGTTTTCTACTTACCGCTGGTGGAGCTGTGCCCTCCAGCCCGTTCAGTGCGACATGCACGGACGTAATGACACGCATGCACCTGGCGAGACTTCTTCACGTAGTCACTCACGTGACTCCGAAGTAAATTAGTGAGAGACTTCATAATGGCAGGGGCAGTAATGTTACGCAAAGGGACCACGTCCAGAAAGCGGGTAGACGCACACATAATTGTCAATCAAAACTTGTTGCCCACCCTTGTCCGAGGTAGAGGACCCACACAATCAACTAGAATCCATTCAAACGGCTCCCCGACCACAGGATTTGGAATAAAAGGCGCAGGAACAATTGATTGGTTCAGCTTTCCTGCCACCTGGCAAATGTGACAACACCTGCAGTGCTGCTTCACATTCTTTTTCAACCCTGCCCAAAAGAAATTCCATAAGATACGGTCATATGTCTTATTGACCCCTAAATGTCCAGGCAGAGGTCCATCATGAGCCAAACTGAGTATCTTGTCCCTATACCGACGAGGTATCACAATCTGATCAACCACGCTCCAATCACCATGCCCTGACATATCCAAGGGAGACCACTTTCGCATCAGTAAGCCATTCCTCAGAAAATACCACTTTGCTGTGGAATCCATATCCCCCTCAGGCACTGCGCAGTCGAACAGATCCGATAAACCTGGATCACTCTTTTGCTCCTCAACCAGCCGGTCACGTGACAGCGACACCAGCACATTTTCAGACAAGACTCCATCTTGAGATGTAAAAACACCCTTCACAACACAGGATCCATTATCCTGTCCCCAAAAATGCTCTCACTCAGGTCCACTACATCTTCAAACTTTGCCTTGCTCTTAGTCATAGCCCTCATTACAGCACAAGCTGTGAAGACAGTCGGATGCTGCATAGCCAATCTATCATGACTCTGCACCACCGGAACAGCCGTTACCTCAGGAGTAATGAAGACTCTACCTCCTGCCAAGTCATTCCCCAAAATCACAGAAACTCCCTCAATGGGAAAACACGGCCGTAACCCAACAATTACCCTGCCTGAAACCAACTCGGACTCGAGATTCACGGTATGCAAAGGCACTACCATGTCCTCCAACCCGAATCCTACCACAGGGACACTGGACCCAACCGATGATTCCCCAGAAAACGGCAGTACACTATCCAATATAAAGGACTGAGTAGCACCAGTATCACGCACGATGGATACTGGAACTCTATGACCCCCATCCTCTAGAGAAACAAAACCTTTTGTGATGAACGCAGAATAATTACTACACTCATCAGACGCAGGGATCCCAGGAACCACAGGTGCTTTTTGTGTACCAACCAAAGCCACAGGCTTTGCATTTTTCTTGTGCAGGACAGGACACGACTTTAAGATGTGCCCACTCCCTTTACAAGAGTAGCACACAGGACCTTCCTTAGTCCTGAAATCTCCGTCAACCTTCTGAGCTCGGACCTCCCCCTGTATCACTGTGCTGACATTTGCAGGCACAGAAACAGCTTTGACACTGCCACCGGCGACACCACCAGGATTAAACTGCCGTGCACCAAAACTATAGGATCGCCCAACAAACTCAGTTTTATGAGTCAATACATACTCATCTACTAACACCGCGGCCTTAGACACCTCCGTCACCTTCTGCTCATTAAGGTAAGTAGCAACCCTCTCAGGGAGACAGTTCTTAAAGTCTTCCATAATCATCAAGGCCCGCAGCAGCTTAAAATCCTTCACTCCTTGAGAGGCGCACCACCTGTCAAAAAGTGCCCCCTTCTCCCAAGCAAACTCCACATAAGTCTGACTATCAACCTTCCTAAAGCGCCGGAACTTCTGCCGGTATGCCTCTGGAACTAATTCATAAGCCCTTAATGCCGTAGACTTCACACACTCATAGTCCCGACTGCTGTCAACAGATAAAGCCGAGTACACCTCCCATGCTTTACCCACAAGGACACACTGCAATAGCAAGGCCCACATGTCCCTAGGCCACTTCAAGAACAAAGCCACCCGTTCAAACACTGCGAAATACTTGTCCACATCCTTCTCATTAAACGGGGGAACCAGGTGGATATTCTTGCTCATATCAAACTCCCTTTCCCCAGAAGGAGCTCGGGAGGCATTCAATTCCTTCTCCTGCAGCTCGAGGTGTTTCATCTCAAGCATAGGCTCTTTCTCTCTTAAGGCCCTCTCCTTTTTTATTTCAAGCTCCATTTGGAGCATGATCTCTTTCTCTCTTAAGGCCCTCTCCTCCTTTTTCATTGCAAACTCCCTCAATCGAATGAGGTCCCCCTTTTCCTGACCAGGCTGTAGAAGCTAGAGGACTGTCTGCCTCAGCAGGCAATACCTCACTCCTCTTCAACGCAGACCATAACACTGACTTTATAGCCTCTTTCTTCTAATGCTCATCAATAGGCACCTTATAGCTCTCTGCCAGCTCTAACAAATGCTCCTTCGTACATTTGTCAAACAACTCCCGACTAGGAGCGTCAGTAAAGTCCTCCACTTTAAATTCCATATCAAATGTTGGACCAAACCACCAGCCAAACCGTGGGCACAAATGTTACCACAAACGGAAAAGAAAAAAAAAATCCCCTCACAACACAGCCTTCCCCAGTCACCAGAAGTCTACCAAAAAATCCCAAACTGTCTAGGGTCCTCTAAGCTTAAGACGAGGCCCCATTTTGTTACGACTCCTGAAGGCAGGTACCTCAGAGCCGCGTAACATAATCAAAAAACCAGGTTCAAGTTTAAGAAAATAGTCTTTAATTTAGTTAAGAAAAGACAAAAACCCGAGCCTGATTTAAACAACACAGTCAGGGACAAGAATCGACTAATAAACAAATATAACAGTGCTCCAGCCAGCCTCGCAATGGGCCGTCAAACCAGAGTCTCTAACCTGCCTCAATGGAGATAACCCTGAAACAAAATACACAAAAACCCTCAGGTCAGCCCTTATCCGTCCCAATACAAGATTAAATGACAAATATAGGTAACAATACACAAAGTTCTATGCCATGTGGCCAGGCCTCCTGCAGCTCAGACCGGCAGCCTGTTCACTTGTCTGGGTCGACGAAGAAGAGAGAGAATTCTGGGAATTCCTAGCATTTAAGCTTCCGATGAGTCACCCGTCACCTGAATCGGGTATTGGCAAATCGGGCACAGGAGCCCTTAACCCCGTGATTCCTGACTCCCAGCCACGGGGCCTGCACTCAGGAGAGAAACAGAAAAGGTGAGTACATAGCATTCACCTGGGGGGGAAGCGCCTAACACCGTCAACTGGGGGACCTAATATAGACAGGTGTGTACCTTTCCAAATCACGGACAATCAATTTAATTTACCACCGGTGGACTCCAATTAATTTGTAGAAACATCTGAAGGATAATCAATGGAAAAAGGATGAACCTTTACTCAAATTTTGAGTATCATAGCAAAGGGTCTGAATACTTACAGTACGTAAATGTGATATTTCAGTTATTTATTTTTAATTACTTTCCAAAATTTTCTAAACACCTGTTTTCACTTCTTCATTCTGGGGTGTTGTGTGGATTGATGATTAAAAAAAAAGAATTTAAACCATTTTAAAATAAGGCTGTAACATAACAAAATGTGGAAAAGGTGAAGATGTCTGAATACTTTCTAAATGCACTGTAATTTCTACATGGTGGAACCAAAATGTATAAAAATGCCCTTTATTAAGATCTGACAATGTGCACTTTTACCACGTGTGATTTTTTTCTATTACAAATCTCAAATTATGGAGTACAGAGGCAAATAAATAAATGATGGGTCTTTGTCCCAAGCATTATGGCGGGCACTGTATTTAGCACCTTTGGATATCTTCAGTATTGTCATTCCTTTAGACCACTCTCTTCTTCTAACAACATTCTGACTTTCCTTGTATCTTTGTTTAAGAAATAACTGCAGATGCTGGAAAAATCAAAAAATGAACGGAGGTGAACCTCTGCCTCACCTGGGAAGACTAATTGGGTCCTTGGATGGAGTTGAGGGGGGAGGTAAAGTAACAAGTGTAGCATTTTGGTAAATTCGTCTCATCCCACCCAAACCACCACTTCATTGGATACTTTCCCTTGCAACGGCAGGAAATGCTACACTTGTCGCTTTTTCTTCCTCCCTCGACTCCATCCAAGGACCCAAGCAGTCTTCCCAGGTGAGGCAGAGGCACCTGCACCTCCTCCAACATCTACTGTATCCGCTGTTCCTGGTGTCAACTCTACATTCGCAAAACCAAGCGCAGGCTGGGCGATCGCTTTGCACAACACCTCCGCTCAGTTCGCACTAACCAACCTGATCTTCCAGTGGCCCAGCACTTCAACTCCTCCTCCCATTCTGAATCTGACCTTTCTGTCCTGGGCCTCCTCCATTGCCAGAGTGAGGCCCAGCGCAAATTGGAGGAACAGCACCTGATATTTTGCTTGGGTAGTTTACACCTCAGTGTTTTTAAAATTAACTTCTCCAATTTCAGATAGGCCTTGCTTTATCTCTCCTTCCCCTCCACTTCCCAGCTCTCCCACAAGCCTACTGTCTCTGCCTCTTCCTTTCTTTTTCCCACCCCCACCCCCCCGACATCAGTCTGAAGAAGGGTCTCGACCTGAAACATCGCCTATTCCTTCTCTCCATAGATGCTGCCTCACCCGCTGAGTTTCTCCATCATTTTTGTCTACCTTTCTTTTATCTTTCCTGCCTTAGTTGTAGAGTCATAGAGTGATACAGTATAGAAACAGGCCCTATGGCCCAACTTGCCCACGCCGGCCAACAAATCCCAGCTACACTAGCCACACCTGCCAACATTTGATCCATATCTCTCCAAACTTGTCCTAACCATGTGCCTGTCGAACTGCTTCTTAAATGTTCAGATAGTCCCTGCCTCAACTACCTCCTCTGGCAGCTTGTTCCATACATCCACCACCCTTTGAGTGAAAAAGTTACCCCTCAGATTCCTATTAAATCTTCTCTCCTTTACCTTATATCTATGTCCTCTGGTCGGTTTCTGGTCTGTCTATGAAATTATTTTTCTCTCTGCTGATGTTTTTTTCTGCTGTTTAATTATGCTGCACTCCAAATGGCACCTCGGTGCTTCTCTGTGCTCTACAGCTCAGCCAGAAAATAACACGAGCAATCAGTTCACAGAAAATTACGCAAAGAACTGAAGCTGGTTGCTGTATGTTATAATCTGTGTACAGCACCCAAAACACATAGATAAGACCTGGCAGAATACAAGCTGTTTGCTTGGCCTAATGGCCTTGCATTACTGAATTCATAAATCATGAATCTTGTAATGTTTTGGTGCAATAGGCATTTTGATTGCATTTAGTATAGGAAAGGATGTGATTCTTGAAAGTTGCACTATGGTCTAGTCCGAGGTGTACTCTTTTCAGAAACAACCCAACTAAATAGGAATGTGAGAATTAGAGAGGAAGAAATAACAGTAAAACTCTGGTGAACACCGGAACATTGGTGGCAGAAGTGGTTCTATATCCACAAACCTACTTGATAACTCACGCGGGCGGCCCTCTGCCGATCTACGTCAATCACACTGGCCCGTTCTCCAACGCTCACCACCGGGACTCCCGCCACCTGTCCTCGACCGACCACCAGCACTCACGCCAGCCTTGGCCGCAAGAAACCGGGTCCTCCCTTGGACGGCTCCGCAGCGCTCGTAATGTGGCCTTTATAGAGCAGTCACAAGCACATTAAGCTTGTGTAAATAGAAGGCTATGGGACATGCCCACCAGGCCAGACTATGTGAACAGAATAAGAGAAACAGGTAGAAATATTCAGTTCTGATACAGGCTGAAATAATGAGTGTTATCTAAAGATAGAGAATTAGATGTTGAATCTGGAAGGTTGCCATACAGTGTGCCCAGATGCAGATAACAAATGAGATGCAATCAATGGCAGAGGAAAGCCATGGTTCATGGTTTTATTTCCACACCCCTGATCTCCGAGAAAATGGGTTAAGATACAATACAATACAATACGGTTTTATTCGTCACATTGCATATAACGTGCAAGTGAAATGAATTTGCCAGCAGTGATACAATGATAAAGAACACACAATACACAATAAAAATGTAACGCAAACATCCACCACAGCATTCAGCACTGTGGTGGAAGGCACAAAAATTGGCCAGTCCTCCTCCATTTTCTCCCGTGGTCGGGACCTCCACCCTCCGCAGCCATCGCTGCAGGCGTCCAGATGTGCGGACAAGGTAAAAAGTCCAGGTAAGTCCCGAATCGGTGCCTCCCCACCGGAGACCGCGGCTTCAGGCTGGTGTAGGCCGCAGGCCAGCGGTCGGAGATTTAAAGTTCGCGCCGTAGCCAGAAGCACTGCAGACTGCAGGGCCGGCGGTTGGAGCTTCTCTCCAGGGAACCCTGGCGAGGGACCCAGCTCCTGATGGTAAGTCCCCGCCGCACCCACGATAGAATTAGGCCGTGGGCCGGCAGTTGGAGCTCTTCTTCCCCCGACTCCCCACGAGAGATCCCAGGCTGTGGACGCCGCGCCGACTGAAGCTCTCCAGACCACGGCTTCCCCCACTCCACGCCGAGAGTACGCGCTGTGCCCGCCGCTGAAGCCCCGGGCGTGTCTCTGGGAAAGGCCGCGCCGATCCTCACTGTTAGGCCACGGGGGAGGAGGTGACCAAAGCGGTTTCCCCCTTAAGATGTTGATTTATTTATGTGTGCACTAGACTAAGTGGGACCCATTGGGTCCCATGTTCACAGAGGAGGGACGGTCCCCCAACGCAATATTCCACCTCTCCAATTCCAATATTGGTGGCTAGTGGGGGGGTTTTCTGGAGCACTAGTATGGGTGTTGTGGGCCAAAGGGACTGGTTTCCAGAGGGCTAGTATGGACATTGTAGGCCGAATGAATTCTTGGGCTGGCAGCTCAGTCACTCAGGCCTGGTGGGCTGGCAGCTCAGTTACTCAGGGCAGGTGGGCTGGCAGATCAGTCACTCAGGGCTGGTGTGCTGGCAGTTCACTCACGGCTATTCCTTGAAATTCCATTTCAAGCAGAGAGCAGGCCACCAAATTCAATTTCATAGCATTTCAAGCAGAGTGCAGGCCACCAAATTCAATTTCATAGCATTTCAATAAGAGTGCAGGCCACCAAATTCAATTTTATAGCATTTCAAGCAGAGTGCAGTCCACCAAATTCAATTTCATAGCATTTCAAGCAGAGTGTAGGCCACCAAATTCGATTTCATAGCATTTCAAGCAGAGTCCAGGCCACCAATTTGCCAAACAACTCATTGCATTGTCATTAAGGGCTAACAAATCATTTATTGCAAGTACATCGCAGACTCGCAGTTCAGTTGATTCACAGCTTAGAATCACAGTTGTGGACTCCCTCTCACTATCTTCCAGAGTGACCTACTCACGTCCAAGCATCTGGGGTTTTATAGTCCTGCAACCCCTGGAAGGGGCGTCACATTCATCGTGGTGATTGACAGGCGAGAGGAGCAATCAGCTGATCTCAAGATTTTTTTCGATCAAAAAATCCTCGGGGCTGCCTCAGCGGAGGAGGAGGAGGCGTAAGATGGCCAAAAATCATAGCGATATTTGGTAGCGTTTAAAAAATGAAAACAATATACATCGCAGACAGGAAGTGGTCAAGATGAGACTTTTAGTTATATAGATATATATATTCTATGGTATATAGACACACTGATCTGATCTGTAATTTTGCCTAAAATATTTTGTTGTGCTGCAGCAAGCAAGAATCTCATTGTCCTATCTGGACACATGACAATAAACTCTCTTGACTTGACTTGACTTGACTCTTGAGGTTGATGACCTTTCATCAGACTTGGAAGGTTTTTAGTAGCAAAGTTGTTAAGTAAATTGAGAGCCATGGAACATATCAGGGAAAGGGCTGTGATAAGGTAGAGCACAGGAATGTAGGAATACATAAAGGAAAGAAGGCGAAAGACCAAAAAAAATGTGACAACTGGATTAATATAGAAATAAAAGATGAAATTCAAATAATTGCCTCAGTGGAATAAGACAGAACATGTGACTGAGTGGGAGAGGGTGTATTGTGTCAAGTATGCACACTCAGGTAGATTGATAAGCCTGGGGCTCAATAGATAGAATGAATTTTTGCTAACTCATTTATAGGTTCAGAAAGTCTGAACTTCAATGCAACAGTTTGAGAATTCAATCATTTTGTCACTAGGGCCATGAAATTAGTTAGAGTGATGCAGATTTTTCTTGATGTTAGCAGTGCTAATGTGCTTCCAATTCATGTCACATTGAATGACTTTGAGTAATAGAATCATAGAGTCATACAGCATCGACCATGCTGACCAAGATGCCTTATCCAAGATGGTCCCAATGTCCATGCCTGGCCCATATCTCTCTAAACCATTCCTATCCATGTACCTGTCCATGTGTCTTTCAAATGTTGTTATTATACCTGCATCAACTACTTCCCCTGGCAGCTCGCCTCATATACCCGCCACCCTCTGTGTGAGAAAGTTGCCCCTCAGTTTCCTATTAAACCTTTCCCCTCTTGCCTTAAACCTATGCCCTCTCGTTCTTGAATCCCTTAACCTGGGAAAAAGCCGCTGAATTGACTTTATCTATTCTGCTCATGATTTGATAAATTAGGTCAATGCAATGGTGTAGGTGTTCGTCTTTCCACCAAAAGTATTGAATGTAACGCGAGTCATGACTTCATTCCTTGCAAGGTGCTATTTTGTTGACCTTTGCTAATATGGGCTATGCCAACAGGCTATGAAAACAGCGTATTCAGGGACTGGACATTTAGCAGATGGATTGACACCACACTCTGCTAATTAAAATAATCCTCAGGGCCTGCAGCTTTGTTTGGGAGTAGTTAAATGTCCACATTTTCTGCCGTTTAATTGAGTGTCATAAATTAAGAGGGGGGTTGTTTTCACCCATTAAGGTCAGAGCAGTCTTCTAATGCAAATTAAAATATCAACGCACTGAATTTTTTGTATAAATTTCTATTTCTAGGCTGATGCCAGAGACACACATGACAGTTTATAGTTTATTGTACAAGTTTTGGAGTTCTTTTTACAGGGGAGATCAGTTCATCTCCTTCTCCTTGGACAGAGTGCAGCAGGCAGGGGAGGGTTGGCATTTCTCCAGGCACCAGCTAGTTTCCCAATGACACAAAAGTAATTGATCATGACCATGCTGCTTGAGGATTTCTTGTAAAATGCAAACCCGGCTTCTGTCTGCACTGTCTGTTTGCAACCATGACCAGAAGATAGGATTTGATTAATACCAAGTCCCTGGTGTGCAGCCATTTCACCTTTGAAATGCAACAACTCAATGTGTCCTTTTGGTTATGGGATGAGTCAAGGGTTATCTGGGTAATGTCTGGTTTCACACACATATCTAAATCCCAATTGCAAGTAAACAACAAGGATATATAATCAGAACCAAATATCCATCATGGTGCTACTGAGCAGAGAATCAGCATTCTTCAGCAATCTTTTAACTGGATGTTCAGGAGACCCCACTTCATGGCTGTTTCTTCTGACCTCTCCATACAACCTGGCAATTATGGGCTCTCATGTTTGTGGGGCAAGAAGAAGAAGTGGAAGATGAGTAAGAAGGAATGAGATGAGAACAGGAGTTCTTTTCTGGCTGTGCAGTTAGTAATAAATGAATACACTTTTCATCACGGGAAAAAACAAGGAACTGCAGATGCTAGTTTATACCAAAGATAAACACAATGTGCTGGAATAACTTAGTGGGTCAGGCAGCATCTCTGGAGAAAACGGATGGGTGACATTTTGGATTGGAACACTTCTTCAGATTGAGAGTAGGATGGGGGAGGGGGAGTGGGGTGAAAGGCTGGAGGTGAGAAAGGTCCAGGACCAATCAGGATCAGCCACAAATTACCTCAAGCAGGGCGGTGCCTGGTATGGCCATTGTTGGATAGGGAAGGTGCGATCTCAAGAGGAAAACAATGTGGACAACTATGGAACTGGTAAAAAATGACTAGGGCGGAAGACGTGGACAAGGGGATGGGGGGTGGGGTAAGTAGAAGTTACTTAAAATTAGATAATTCAATGTTCATATCACTGATTTGTAAGCTGCCCAAGCGAATTATGAGGCTCTGTTCCTCCAATTTGTGTGTGGCCTCACTCTGGAAATGAAGGAGGCCCAGCACAGAAAGGTCTGTGTGGGAATGGGAATAGGGTTTGAAATGGTTGTCAACCCTAGGCTGAGGCAGACCAAGAGTAAATATTCAGCGAAACAGTCGGTGAGTTATGTTTATCAACATCCTTAGGGTGCAATGAACTAATTGCACCCTAAGGTGCGATTGGGGTGCAAAGCTAATTAGACTAAATGTATAATTTCCGTGATTACAGGAAGCTGGATATTAAATAGTAAAGAACATTGCTCCTGATATCCCATGATATCCCATGATCTTTCCCACATTTAAAATGTACATTTTAAGAGTACATATGAGGGAGGACAGGACGAATATAACCAAAACTTGTCGAACAATCAGAAATCTGACTGAATGAGCCATTCACAGTACTTGTTGAAGATGCATTGTCAGGTACCAAAGTACCTTTCAATATGTAGTAGCCATGTTCTCCAGGATGCAAATGAACTGCACAACCTACTATGGCAATAAATGATGGAACCACAACCTGGAGAGCACAAAAACCTCTTCTTGAACGTGCTGCATTCTTCAGTCCCTATCTGTAGGTAGGAAGAAGAAGCATGGCCAGATGATCAGAGTTTTCAAAGTGCTGATGAGGAATGGGGTGGTAGGCATTCCTGAAGGTGGTATGGCAGTGTTTGAATATGTTGTACTTCTGGTGTTTAAGGTGAGGTGTTCATGGTAGTCTTGCAGTTACTTCTTCAGGCTTTCCTTGTTGAAGCCCTCAGCAATGATGTGGAAGACACTGGAATATGCTCTTTTTTGCTTGTTGACCGTGGTGTTAAATTGCTCAAGTGCTACCTTGATGTCTACCTGAGGCGGGATGTTGAGTGGAGTCAGAAGTGAGGGTGCAGAGCTATCTTAGTAGGTAGGATGGCTGGCATTTAATCGTCACATCTTTCAGGTCCGGGGAGCAGGAATGGGACAAGAACACCATGTCCGAGCACCACGACACGTTTATTGTGAAGCAGATGCTGCTGCCTCTTCCTTTCCTTGGCGCTGCTGCTCAGTTTATGCGATGGATGAAAAATCCTGTGACTGGTTACATTCTTTGTTATTGACGTAGAAATATTGTTGATTATGGATGTCTTGCAGTACAGTTACCCAGTTGGCTGAGCAGAGTTTACAGTGGCTTTCCACTGCTCTTCCTATCTTCATCATCAGCTGCTAGTCCTTGCGACGTGTAAGTTACTGGATGAAAGCCATCTGTTTCTGTCCCTCAAAGAGGGCCCTGACAGAGATTAAGGTTATAAATTTGACTTTTTCAGTCAAGAATGTTCGTTAAGATTATACACATTAATATTTTTTGACTTGCTATTGGCTCAATTCATATGAGCATGTGTTGTAGAAAATGTAATCAAATAAGATAGAACACAATTAATAATGGACTTTCATAGGGATTAATAGGTTGGGCCCATCACTTTTTAACATCCGTGTACTTAAGATCCCTGTCAGAATCAACCCAAAACATATATGTAGATGATATGGGGTTCCACCATCATCCTGGAATACCCTTCTCTCGAACTTCTCGAACTCTCTCGGACTCTCTTGGACTCTCTCGAACGTCTACAGGTGCACAGTAGAGAGCATGCTGACCAGTTGCATCATGGCTTGGTTCGGCAACTTGAGCACTCGGGAGCGTAAAAGACTGCAAAAAGTTGTAAACACTGCCCAGTCCATCATCGGCTCTGGCCTCCCCACCATCGAGGGGATCTATCGCAGTCATTGCCTCAAAAAAGCTGCCAGCATCATTAAAGACCCATACCATCTTGGCCACTCACTCATCTCCCGGCTGCCTTCAGGTAGAAGGTACAGGAGCCTGAAATATGCAACAACCAGATTCAGGAATAGCTACCTCCCCACAGCCATCAGGCTATTAAACTCAACTCAAACAAAACTCTGATTGTTAAATAGCCCATTGCACTTTATCTGTTTATTTATGTGTGTATATATATATTAATTGGTATATGTTCACACTGATCTGTTCTGTCTGTATTTATTTATGCCTACTATATTCTGTTGTGCTGAAGCAAAGCAAGAATTTCATTGTCCTATCTGGGACACATGACAATAAACTCCCTTGAATCTTGAATCTCTATTGAACTAAACGCTTGAGAAATTAGGCAATAGATTTGTCACTGAAAATTCTGTTGCAGTCCATCTGAACCCTTCAGATCAGCACTTCTGTCATTTGGGAAGCTGGATGATAAAGCGGAACATCAGAAAGTGGAGCATGTGGAGTCATCAAAATGCCTACTCGAATAGCTGGAATATCCTCTCATCTTCAATCAGCATGGCTTGAAGATGAAGGAAAAGATGAAGATACAAACACATTTTTTGCAGAAGTTCATAGAAGTGACATAGGGGGCAGGAGGTATGAATGCTCTAATGTACTTCATTGGTACATATTATGCTCCTTTACTGATAGGTTGTTGCCATGCCAGGTTGCTGGATAAGCAGCCAAACACAAGCACAACCAATAATTGTTATCCTATCCCTAAAAAATATCACTAAAAGATAGTAAAAGAGAAGTCTCTATTGCCCACTTCAGCAAGTGTTTTCCTGTGATGCATTCAGGTAGGTTTCACAGCTTAGTTTTCAAGTTAAAAGCCAAGGAAACCACATGAGAGTGATTCCAATGATTCAGATCATTTAAAAGTGAGAACTAATGGAGGTTTCATTGGAATCACAACAATATACGTGAGCAAGGACCTCAATCACTGCAGAACCAGAACCCGGACTAAACTTTCTTCCAAATACCGGTAGCCCTGATCTGGTAAAGAACTAGATGATAAAGACAAGCTTCTACTTTATACCAATAATATTATCTTAATTCCCCCAGGCAATAGAAAAACTAATGGAACATTATCAGTTGTTGCAAGGGAAATTAAATCCAAAAGCAGAAAGGTTATGATTCAGTTATTTATGGCATTGATGAGAGCACATCTGGAGCACTGTTTACAGTCAATGAAAATCAAAAAACTGCTGATGCAGGAAATCCCAAATAATAACAGAAAATTCCAGAAATGCACAGTGCAAGGGTCTTTGGCCTGAAACATTAACTCTATACTCTCCTTATTTAAGAAATTATGTAAATGTCTTGGACATGCTGCAGCGAAGATTTACTGAGCTGATACTGGATTGGGCAGATTTGTTATAAGGAAAATGGTATAGCTGAGGTTGTAACTGCTGTAGTTTTGGCCAATGGGAGCGGACTTGATTGAAACATATAAGATACTGGAAATTCTTCACAGGGTGGATGTACAGAGAATGATTCTTTTCATCTTAGAATTTAGAACTATGGGTTACAGTACAAAATTAAGCAACCACTCCAAAGATGTATTTATCCATGGCTAATGAGTGTTTGTGCTCTCTTCAAAGGGCTATGTAAAAGAATCGTTGTATATTTGTAAGGCAGAGGTGAAAATATTTTTTATGTGATGATAGGTTACCTTGGAATGAAGGGTTGAGCTTACAGACAGATCAGTAATAAGCTTGGCGAATGACAGAGCAGGCTCGGCGGGCTGAGTGTTCTACTCTTGCTCCGAATTGGGATGCAAGTCAACATCTTTGTATGTAAATCAAGATCCTGTTGTGATTGCGGTAAGGAAAGTCAAACAATTAATGTAATGCTGCCATTGCCATGTAGTAAGATCAGAAAAACAAGGCATTCAACAAAGATTGGGACGGCCGTCAGCATCCATAAAGACTCCTCACACCCTTGTAATGGACTGTTCGAACTACTCCCACCCGGCAGACGTTACAAGGCCTTCTACCCCCCCCACCTCCAGACTCAGGAACAGCTTAATTCCCAGAGCTATAGCGGCTCTGAACCGGCCCTGCTGAGTACCCCCCACCCCCATGGACTGTCTCCCTCGGATGGTCACGTCGCACAGACACATCTGCACTTTAGTCTGTTTTGACTGTTTTAATGTTCTAATGTTCTTTTTTCAAACCTTGTTCTCGGGGTATCTAAACCTAAATTTTATTAGTCGTTTAACTTATGACATTGGATGGAAGTTGCAGACCAAATCTCGTTGCACTTATGTGTAATGACTATACAATATATTATTATTACTATTATTATTATTAAAGAAGCTGAATATCAGTGATAGTTGGCCAGATGGAGGATAGACAGCAAGGGATGTGTTGAATGAGATGTTTGAAGGCAAATGTGGGGCATTGGAGTCGCAGCACATCGGAATGTAAGGTGAATGTGCCACTATACAGCACTCACTTGCCTGAGCTGATGGGGTTATGAACTGAGGAATGGAAATATTATTTTGCTGCTTGATTCCAATCACATTTTGTGTTTTCCATCTATACGTAAATTAATGACCCGGCCATGCTGGTAATACCAGAGGCTTCAATGACACATAACCAATTAAATACCAGTGAGTAGGGAACGTAGATTCATCCTTAGTTAAGTGCAGAAGTCTCACGCTTACTTATCCACAGTTGGTGCCATATACGTCAATGTACTCCCTACTCAACTTCCTATAAGCTTTGATATTAGATACTGTGGTTGGTTTTAACTGGGACTTATCTGTGAGCCCATTGATTTCAGTGCGGATTGCAGTGCTGCACGCAAGCCATATTCTTTGCTTTAATTATTTGTAGCTTCTTAATATTTTAAATTATGATGGTCAGGTTTTCAATAGTTTTATTTCACTTTTAACAGAGGGGAGATTGTAGGTGAAGGTGATTATGGATGGTGGGTCCATGTCACCAAAATCTGGGCCAGTGTTCTAGCTGGTCCTTGTAGCTCAGAGTGAATAAGTATTGGGCCAGCCATCGTGTCACTTTCATACCTTGTGCTGGGTAGCCAATTCCAGCTTTAAACATGATTTTAAACGTTGAAGCAAAAATTGAAAGTTGCATGTTGTATCACACCCACATGTTCTGCTTGTTGAGGGAATTCAGATATGGAATGTTAATGCACAAGCTGCATCAAAACACTGGCAGCTAAACCTTTACAGAACACTTTGTGTCTACTACAGTGGTGTCCTTCCACCCTGCTCACAGGGGTCAGACAGTTAACATTCAGCCTTTTGACTCTGCAGGTCTGCTTTTGTCAGGCTTTGTACGAGTGTCATGGATCTTGCCTTCTGCTCCTTTAGAACCCAGAAATAACTTTACTTCCATCTTTTCAACTGAAACCAATGTGCATCAGTGATAGACAGCTTTGGGACTCGCATTCACGACATTCATCATATCAAACTACTGAACCAGGGCAATTCCATACATTTAATTTGAAAGTTTTAAATGAATTAAAAATACAGATGCTGTGCAGAATTGTTAAGCAAATGCATGCACCTGCATATTAATTGTTTTGATATTGCAAGCCAGCCAATATTGTAATTAATATTTTATTCTACATACATTAAGTAGCAGGCTCTATATTTCTGCTAAATATTCACAGGGAAGTTTGACACATTTAGAGCTTTGTGAAGTCTAAATGCACAAATCTGGATTTTCTCTCCTGGCATCTGACACTTTCGAGTGGAGCTATTTACAGAACACAACAGATGTCTACAATTCTAACAGGCACAGTTGTGAAATTAAATTGTTCTTAATGTGGAATAAATGGAGATTTCACAATGTGACTGTTGTCCTTGTAATTATTAGTTTAAGGATTTCTGTTCTTTGCACATATGCATCTAAATGGAAAAGATACTGCCTCCTTATAAAATGAATCTCTGAAACCCCTTGTGATTGTCTTATTAAGGATATCATTGCAATTGTTTGCTCACAAACAATTTAAGAACCTAGCTGCAGATACATTTTGCCAAAATATATTGTGTTGAAAGCAGCTGGTTTCTGTGTGATTCATTTCTAAACACTTCCAACCTGAAGTACTGAGATGAGAGATAAACCCAGTCTTCAGTTTAACCGGCACCATTATTCTCCAGACTTCCGTGATTAATGTTTCGTTTTTAGTTTAGTTTAGATATACGGCTCGGAAACAGGCCCTTCGGCCCACCGAGTCTGCACCGACCAGCGATCCCCTCACATTAACCCTATCCTACACACACTCGGGACAATTTTACTCATACACCAAGCCAATACCTGTACATCTTTGGAGTGTGGGAGGAAACCGAAGGTCTCAGAGAAAACCCACGCGGTCACGAGGAAAACATACAAACTCCATACAGACAACAATCATAGTCGGGATCGAATCTGGGTCTCCAGCGCTGCAAGCGCTGTAAGGCAGCAACTCTACCGCTGCGCCACCATGGCCGCCCCGATATGTCCAATGATATGGGCTAACTCAACTATTCTTTTGCATTAAACACGATTTCTATGATTCAGTTTGTGTTTTCTTTCCATGGGATGAGACATGTCAAAATATGTTGAATTTATTTTCCGTGACTCTGTACTTTTACTTATTTATCCAGCTTGTGGCAGTTTATTTTATGACGCGGCTTCCTCCAATCTGCAAGAGTTTTTGTGACATGTTTGACAACTGACATTCTCCAATATGTTATTCCTGATCTTCTGGATCGAAGATGGAATAGTTAATCACACAAACCAACCTCCCTTCATGATAAGTCTGAAGAAGGGTCTTGTCCCGAAATGTCACCCATTCCTTCTCACAAGTGATGCTGCCTGTCCCGCTGAGTTACTCCAGCATTTTGTGTCTCTCTTCCATTGACTCCATATATACCTCACGCTGCCTCGGCAAGGCCAGCAGCATAATCAAGGATGAGTCGCACTCTGGCCACTCCCTCTTCTCCCCACTTCCATTGGGCAAAAGGTATAAAAGTGTGAAACGCACACCTCCAGATTCAGGAACAGTTTCTTCCCAGCTGTTAATAGGCAACTGAATCCTCCTACTGCAACTAGAGAGCAGTCCTGAACTACTATCTATCTCATTGGTGACCATATTATTCCCTTATCATATATCTTAGTTTAGTTTAGTTTATTGTCACATGTACCGAGGTACAGTGATAAACTTTTTTTGTGTGCTGTCCAGCCAGCGGAAAGACAAAAATGATTACAATCGAGTCATTTACCGTGTATAGGTACATGATAAGGGAATAACGTTTAGTGCAAGGTAAAGCAAGCAAAGTCCGATCAAGTTTAGTCCAAAGGTCACCAATGAGGTAGATAGCAGTTCAGGACTGCTCTCCCATTGTGGTAGGATGGGTCAGTTCCCTGATAACAGCTGGGAAGAAACTGTCACTAAATCTGGAGGTGTGCATTTTCACACTTCTATACCTTTTGCTTGATGGGAGAGGGGAGAAGAGGTAGTGGCCAGGGTGCGACTCGCCCTGATTATGCTGCTGGCCTTGCTGAGGCAGCGTGAGGTATAAATGGAATCAATGAAGAGTGACTGTGACATGGAAGGGTACACTGTAAATGGCTCAATTGTAATCATGTATTGTCTTTCTGCTGATTGGTTAGCATGCAACAGAAGCTTTTCTCTGTATCTCTGTACACATAAATAAACTAAACTAAACTGCTAAACTAATGGGAAGATGAAATCTGTAGTCTAATACAAGACAAAGGCTTTTAAATGCATTGTGAAATAAGGTACAATTTGAGCTTACTCTTATGGGCAAAATTATATTGGATAAATATCTGAAAAAGATACAAATAAATTTCCAGGGCTATGGGAGTAGGAACGGGACTAATTAATTCCACCAGACTTTGAAGAGCCTGTACAGGCATGATGGAAAAATGTTGTATCTGATTGTAAGTATGTGAGAGGTTAGAAACTTCGAAAAGATCATTGCATTCCACTTGGGCACTTCCATTGTATCTGTACATTGTCCAGTACTTTATATCATTGCTCTCTCTCATTTTCTAATATATTACCTGAATTTTATATGTATGTCGACTGGACTAATAATATAACTTTTTTTTGTAACAGTGCCAGATGACAAGTAGATGAATGATCACATACATTGACAGACAGAGCACAATTCAGATCAATACTAACATTATGTAACAGACACGCTTACTCTTTGCGGAATTGTGTTCCATTTTTAGTTGGTTAGTGCTAGTGTCAGTGTGGACCTTGTCCTTGATGTGTAATAACAGAAGAGTTTTAATAATCTGTGACAGCAGCACCAGGTTCCATTTCACTGTTCTTTGCCAGGATTCAATAAGCTTGGGATACATTAGAATTAACGTACTGACTTCTGTTTAATAATTACTTTTTTGGCTGAATTTTCTATTTATCAAAGTGATGGATGTTGTAGTTGGGACATGAAGCATTTTCATATTCTGGAGCACTGTAAGAAGCATTCGCAAGTCAGGTGAAGGCATGATAGAATAGTATATAAATCTCCCATTACTGTGACAGTGATTTATTTTAGTCTAACTTCACATGAATGTCCTCTGTTATGCCACTGGGATGTGTTATCTTTGGCTCATTGGCACTATTCTTGCCTCTGATTCATTTGTCTGTGGGTTTGAAACCCATTTCATTGCTTTAAGCACATAACTGAGGATGGTACTTCAATTCTGCACTGTGGCAAAGGCCATCTTTAGGTGAGATGTTCTTGGTTACTTGGTCTTCCAAAATATTCCAACTGGAATTTAAACTGGAGGTGGCGAAGGGAGGGGTTTAGCCGGAGAGGGTTATTGGGAAGAAAGTGCCACTTTAAATTTAGTTGCATCTGGCTGGGCAACCGTGGCTTGGACCTCTTGGGAGGCAAACTTCATAAATATGTGGGCAGATGACCAAACATTTGCACAAAAGGAAGGCTGTGAGGCAGATCACAAAAGAGGGGGTTGACTGGTTGAAGGAGAGAGTTTCAGAAGTTAAGCATGTTCACAAGGAGCACAGCTTGAGAAAATGAGAGATAAAGGACTGGATGTGTTTTTAGAAATAGGGTGGACCATGACTAGAAGGGAATTGGAAAACATGGAGGGAAATATTAATATTGGGGTCTTGTTGACTGGATGTCAAAGTGTGAACACGTACAAAGGTGCTGGGTGAATAAGACTCAGTACCAATTAGGATCTGATACCAGAGTTTAGGATGTGCTCATTTACCAAAGACAAAAGGTGGAAGGTCTGCCAATATTGACGAGGTTGGCTTGAAATCGCTGGTGTTCAAATAGATTGGTTCTGCTTTAGGCAAAGCCAGAAAGGGATATAATTTGGTGCCATGAGAAAGGAATCTGAAATAATGTCAACAGACAAATATTTACGATCAACTTAAATAAGCACTCTGTTACCTGAATTTAATTTTATGAACATCTTACAAATATTTTTTTAGTTTGTGACAAGTACCATCTTCTTGAAATACTGGTAGACAAAAATGCTGGAGAAACTCAGCAGGTGAGGCAGCATCTATGGAGCGAAGGAAATAGGCAATGTTTCGGGTCGAAACCCTTCTTCAGACTGATGTGAGGGTGGGGTGGGGGGCGCGGGAGGAAGAAAGGAAGAGGTGGAGCCAGAGGGCTGAGGGAGAACTGAGAATGGGAGGAGAAAGTAAGGACTACCTGAAATTAGAGAAGTCAATGTTCATACTGCTGGGGTGCAAACTGCCCAAGTGAAATATGAGGTGCTGCTCCTCCAATTTGCAGTGGTCCTCACTCTGGCCATGGAGGAGGCCCAGGACAGAAAGGTTAGATTCGGAATGGGAGGGGGAGTTGAAGTGCTGAGCCACCGGGAGATTAGTTTAAAAAAATATATATTGTATCTCTTGTGAGAAATCGGATCAAATATATTTGGAGAATCCAGACATGTCCTGTCAACTGCACGTCTGCTGTTGCAATGACACCTGAGAAAAATAACATAATGAGTTTGTTAGCCATGTCATATCTCCCTTATCCTAATCCACACTGCCTGCCGCTGATCATATTCAATTTAGATAAATGACCATGAATTGTTTCCCTCATAATAGCCAATGACATTTTGCACAGAATTGAAATCAAGCTGACTAGCCCGTAGTTCAAAAATGTATGCTTCTGGCCTTTCTCGAAGAGTGGCATTGCATTAACTATCTTGCAGTCTGTTGGTTCTGCCCCTACTTCAAATGAATTGCAGAAGGTCTGTGCTAAAGTTCCCCACTACATCTTCCTTCAATTGCTTTAATATTTTCAGATTCATGCAGCCCCAGTATGATGGCACGTCTACTTTTAGCTTTTCCTAATTACATTTCCTTCTATACTTGAACTGAGTACTCCGCTGGGCTTCAGAAAAAAAATGCGGCTTTAGGTTTCCATATATTTTTATAATTATCTGCTTACAAATACGCATGGGAAAGCATTCTGAGAATGTCAGCAATGTGTTTGTCATTTTAACTCTACTATTTTTTTACATATTTATTCAAAACAACTCAACAAGACTGAAACTGAAAATTATTTTCGTCTTCAGTTTTCTTGGTACTTCATTCATTTATTTTTCAAGGAACCATCATATTTAAATACTTCTGTTTTGCCTAATCTGATGAAAATGTTGGCGCCATTTAATTTCAACGGGGCAGTTTTGGTAGAAATCATTGCATAATTTGCCATGCTGGCAAAGCTGTGAACAACAAAAAAAGGCTGAGCAAAATAATTTTACTCATTAAAAGCCATTTGACTAGGCAATGATTAACACCCACAGCATTTTGCTGCATTAAATCCAGCTAATATGAGAAGAAAAAAGTATCGGTTCATACTTAGATCAGTGGTGGGACTCGCAATCCAGAGTAGGTAGAATTTTGTGTACTTAAAGGGCCTGTTCCACTGAGGCGACCTAATTGGCGAGTTTAGAAGAGTTTGCCCTCGTCTCATACTTGCAGCATGGTCAACACGAGGTCCGAGGAGGTCTTTGTAACTCTCCTTCATGCTTGAGAGTAGTCCCCGCGTACTCGAGGCCTCAGCTAGGTCGCGGCTATTTTTTCAACATGCTGAAAATGCCCGCGAGTAAAAACAGATTGCCATGGTAAAAATCGATATTTTTTTACTCGTAGGTATAGTCGAAGTAGGCCATAGTAGGTCGGCATGTTATTCGTAGGTAATCGAGGGTAATCAAAGGTAATCGAAGGTAGTCGAAGGTAGTCTTAGATAGTCTTCAACATAGTCGAAGGAGATCGAAGCAGGTCGTCTTCACTCTCCACTATTCGGTGTCCAATTTTCCCGTAGCTAGACGAAGCCAGTCTTCAACTTAGTCGAAGGAGGTCGAAGGAGGTCTTCTACATAGTCGATGGAGGTCTTCAACATGACACTTTTTCAAACTCTTCTAAACTCTTCTAAACTCGCCAATTAGGTCGCCGCAATGGGACAGGCCCTTAACCAGGCAAACTCTACAATGCCGTGCAGAAGAATTAATTTTACCGTTACCAAGGAAATATAGGGCTTCATTAAAATGTGTCAAAACCACATACTACATGGAACAGCACAACACAGGAACAGTGTATCAGAAGGAACTGCAGATGCTGGTTTACACCGAAGATAGTCACAAAATGCTGGAGCAACTCAGCAGGACAGGCAGCATCTCTGGATAGAAGGAATATCCAGAGATGCTACCTGTCCCGCTGAGTTACTCCAGCATTTTGTGTCTATCTTCAGCACAAGAACAGGCCGTTCGGCCCACAATATCTGTGCCAAATATGATCCCAAGACCATCTCCGGTCGATGGTGGCAGCAGAGGTGTCGCAGTGATGGTTGGTAGATCGGTTCGCTATAACCAAAGTCCATTATAAAGAGGTCCATAATAACAAGAGTGCACTCTATCATGTTTTTTGGATAAGGTGTTAAAAGGAGCCTTCGTAGAGTCATAGAATTATGCAACATGGAAACAGACCTTTTGGTTGAACTCATCCATGTCGATCAAGTTGCCTTCCTGAGTTTGTCCCATTTCTTTGTGTTTGTCCCATATCCCTCAAAACCTTTCTTATCCACGTGCCTGTCTATTTTTAACCATTGTAATTGTATCCGTCTTTACCACTTCCACTGGTAGCTCATTCCATAAACCTACCACCCTCTGTATGAAAAAGTTGCCCCTCAGATCCCCTTTACTCTCACCTTAAATTTATGCCCTCTAGTTTTAGACTTCCCTGTACTGGAAAAAAAGATTGTGACCATTCAAGTTATCCATATCCCTCATAATTTTGTAAATTCTTTTAAGTTCACCTCTCCAGCTCCTATCCTCTGGCGCAAAAACCCCATCCTATCTCACCTTTCCTTATAACTCAAGTCATGGTAACATCCATGTGAATCTTTTCTGCACTTTTTCCAGCTTAATGACATCCTTCTTACAATTTGATGACCAGAACTACACTCAATGCTCCAAATATGGTCTCACCAATGACTTGTACAGTTGTATCACAACGTCTCAGCTCCTATATTCAATGCTTGTCTGATGAAGGCCATCATGCTAAGCAACATCATCAACATTCTCTCCACTTCTCTTGTTACTTGTACCTTTTGGTCGCTCTGTTCTACAAAACTCTCCAGGGCCATGACATTTATTCCGTAAGCTATGCCTTTGTTTAACTTACAAAAATGCAACACTTCTGCCAAATCCTATTTAAAATCCATGAGCCATTTCTTTTCCCAAATTCCCAGTTGTTCTAGATCGTGTTGTAATGATAAATAAACTTCTCTGTCCACTGTACCACCAATTTTGATGTCACCCATGAACTTATTAACCATGTCAAATCGTCCATTTGGACGATGAACATCCGTGGATCTAGCACTGATTCCTGCGTCACACTACTGACGACAGGCCTCTGATCTGAAAACAACCCTCCAGCACAAACCTCTGACTCCTACCATCGGGCCAATATTCTATCCAATTGGCTAGCTTACACTGGATCCCATAAGATCTGACCTTGTGGACCACTCTACTATGTGGATCCTTCTCAAAAGTCTTGCTGAAGTCCACATAGACATTATTTGTCGCCTTGCTCACCTCTTCAAAAACATCAGATCTGTGAGGCAGGATTTCCCGTGCACAAAGCCATGCTGGCTATCCCTGATCAAACTTTGCCTTTCCAAAAGCAGTTAGATCTTGTCTATCTGGTATCTTTCCCACCACTGATGTTAGTCTCATTGGCTTGTAATTCTTTGGCATGTCCTTGCAGCCTTTCCTAAATAAAGGCACACCATTAACACAACATCCAATCTTCTGGTACCTCTAAATTCTGGCTATTGGTGCTACAAATAACTCAGTCATAGCCTCAGCAACTTCTTTCCTAGCCTCCCACAATGTATTGCAATACATCTGATCAGGACCTGTGCATTTATCCATTTTATACGCTTTGAGACAAGTAGCACCTTATCCCCATATCCTCGTCATATGGATATGTTTCAATGCATCACTAATTTCTTCCCTGAATTCCTGAACTTCTATGAACGATTCACAATGAATACTGACAAGAAATATTCATTCAAGCCGTCACCCATGTCATGTGGTACCACACACAGTCAGCAACATCAAATTTTAAGGGGACCTGCTTCCTAGTTACTCTTCTGCTCCTAAAATAGTTATAGAATCGCTCAGGATTCTCTTTTATCTTATCTGCCGATGCTATCCCGTGTCCTCTTTTTTGCCCTCCTGATTTCTTTCCTCCGTGTACTCCTGCATCCCTTATAGTCCTCGAGGTATCCAAAATGGGACTTAATCCCAGCTGGCTATACCTAACATATATCTATTTATTTTTCCTGGACAGAGTCTCAACATCCCTCCGGTCGGCATTGCCTTTCATTCTAGCATAAACACGCTGGCACTGAATTCTCCTTATCTCATTTTCTAAAGTCTGCCACTTGCCAGCATCCCTTTACCTGCACACAGCCTTTCCCAATCACCCTCTGCAAGTTACTGGCAACAAAATAATGGCACGAATATTAGTATTTCCTCAATTTAGGACTTTAACTTGTAGACGTCTTACCTTTCTCCATGTCTATTTTAAATGTAGTTGAATTATGGTCACTGGTCCCAAAGTGCTCCCCCACTGACAATTCACTGACTTGCTCCATCGCATTTCCCATATGGAGGTCCAGTGTTACCCCTGTCGGGCCATCTACATATTGTTTGAGAAAACCTTCCCGGACACACTTAACAAATTATGCCCCATTCAAGCCCTTAGCTATATGGCCGTCCTAGTAAATAGTATGGAGTTAAATCACCCACTATCACAATCAGCTTGCCTAGATAGGAGCATTAGGCCAGTTGGAACCAAAAGCAGTCATATCATGGATTACATTTCAGGTGTACTTCATTGGATGCAATTCACTTAGGATAATCCAAGGTTGTGAAAGGTGTTTTAAAAGTTCAGAAGCTAGCTGGAATTAGTGAAGTCAGTCAGGAGAAGCTTTACATATTTCACCAAGAATGGGTTTTCTGCCTTAAACAATTAGTGATCATGTCAAGATAATTACATTGGGAGTGGAGGAAGCAAGAGTGATCAAAAAGAACAGTGATCATAGGAGATACAAGGTCTCTATTAGGTACCAGAACTGTCATTTACTTGAGCATGATAGAGAGTGACCAGAGAAATTGTGGTGGAAGGGTACCATGCCCAACAGGTAAAGTAAGCCACCTGGGAATGTAATAATGTGGTAGCAAAGTTCATCATTGTCCACAACCTCTAAGATCATCTGTAGACCCAGAGGGAACATGCAAGGAATCAATTATTTTGGGGATATGGCAAGCAGAAAAATAAACACGTCATTTTCTGTGAAATTATAGACTGAAATACATTACATGTAAGTTCATGTCCAGAGCTAGCAAAGTATTTCTCAAGTTCAAGTTCAAGTAAGTTCAAGTTACATTTATTATCACATGCACCTTTTTTTTGGTACAGTGAGATTTGAGTTACCATACAGCCATACGAATAAAAAAGAACACAATACATGGTAGAAATTTAACAAGAATATTCCCACACGGCAGAATCAACGTTTCCCACTGTGAGGGAAGGCAATAAAATAGTACGATTAAACGAGAACTTACCAGTTCGAAGGATGATCTTTATTTTATGAGGAGTTGCGATGAGGGATTTCGTGAAGAACCCGCCAGCACGCATGCGCGACATACTTCAAAGTAGCGGTGTGCAATCACAAAAACAACAACAGAGAAATGACTTGTTATAGTAAGATTGAAGAGACTCTAATTACCAGTTGATTTATGATCGAGGGTTGGGAGCGGAGGGCACGAAATCCCTCATCGCAACTCCTCATAAAATAAAGATCAACCTTCGAACTGGTAAGTTCTCGTTTAATCTCACTATTTCATTTCGGAGTCACGTGAGTGACTTCGTGAAGACTTCAAAGCTCTGTGATTCCATGCCCTGGACCACGTCCATGCTGTCACACACCACTTATAAGGATGGATAGGAGTAATCAACTTTCCAGACTGCTTGTACTGAAAAATAAGAACAATATTTATTAACAACAAAAGAAAAAAACCCTCACTCGGGGACATCTGCACGTTCTTGACCTGCATTCAGCACGGCCTCCGCGAACTGTACAGGAGCGGCAACAGGTTTATTGTAGAACCGCTGGAAGGTGGCTTCGTTCGCCCATCCTGCTGTGGCAAGAATATGGTCCCATGGGCACCTCCATGACCCTAGCCGCCGACGTTGATGCAGCCCTGGTGGAATGGGATTTGAAAACATTAGTGTCAATACCTGACTCACCCCAGACGATCCTGAGCCACCTGGATATCGTCTGGACCGTCACTCTATGGTGAGGTTTCTTGTGGCTGATGAGCAAGTATTTCTCCATTCCCCTCAGTTTTCTCGTCACTTTCACATAGTGACGGATATGGGCGGCTAAACATAGCCTTGCATCAGGGGGGTATGCCGGGAACTACAGCTGCAGCCCTGTGAACACAGGTCTATGCTGCTTGAGTAATTCATCTATGAAGAAGATTACTTCCGCAGGGGTAGAGATCATCCTGTCGATCCTGACCTTGTGGAGTGTCTGTACCCTCTGCGCTGAAGTCAGTGCCAGTAACATCACCAGCTTCAGGGTGAGTTTGTCCAGCTCAAGCCCCTCCATGGGCGACCACGTCCTGAGCAGGGTTAATACCTTCCCAATATCCCAGGTGATGTTATAACGCGGTCTGGGCGGATTGGAATTGAATATTCCCCGCATGAGTCTGGACACCAGCCTGTTGGATCCTACCTCAATGTTGAGGTAGGATGACAGCGCACTCCTGGCGCTGTTGATGGCACTGTAGCGGAGGTGTTCGTCATGGTGCAACCCCGCCAGGAATTCCAATACGTCGGTGATGGTTACGGAGTCGTATGCAATGTGGGAGCGGCCGCAGAAGGTTTCCCATTTCCGGATGTGTGTGAGATATTGCCACCTGGTGGACTCTCAGCATGACGCTCCGATGGTATCCATGGTTCTAGATGATAGGCCATACCGCAGTAATGGCCTGTTCAGAACCTGCAAGCCAATAAGTTTAGATGACTGTGGCAGGGATGTGGTTCCCCTGACACAGGGTTTGTGACCAATTGTGGGCAACCCTCTAAGAGGACCCAAGGTTGACTGATCATGTCAAGGACCACCGGATACCATGGCTGCGTAGGCCAGTCGGGTATGATAAGAATGCCTTAAGCAGCATCTGTCTGGATTTTCCGCAATACCCGACTGATGAGGCAAAATGGAGGAAATGCATAGAAAAACCATTTCCCCCAGTCTAGCGAGAACGCATCCATCGCCATTGCCCCAGGATCTGGTTCCCACGAAACGTATGTTGGTACCTGATGGTTCAACTGTGACGTTAAGAGGTCGATATCCGATTTACCAAATTTGGCTGTAATTTTAGCGAAGATTTGGGGATTCAACATCCACTCGATGTTGTCATTGAATTTGCGTGACCTGGTGTCCGCCACTGTATTGAGCTCACCTGGTAAATAGGTAGCTGAAACCCAAATATTCCATCGAATACACCAGAGCCAAATTGTATTAGCCAATTCATCACATGAAACTGACCTGGTACCGCCCATATGGTTTCGAAATGCCACCGCAGTGGTATTATCTATTTGGAGACGGACATGAGCGTCAGTAAAGTTAGAACAATAAGCTTGAAGTCCGTGAAATGCTCCTAGCATCTCCAAATAGTTTATCCCTTGTGACAACAACAGGGTAGATTCAAGGGTGTCCCATCTGCCTCCACAACTAGAGTAATTGTCCATAGCTCCCCAGCCATGGGAGCTTGCGTCTGTTTGTAAGTATACCATCGGATTGGGCAAAAATGATGGGTTTAAATGAGTCACAAATATTGTCAATCCACCATTGTTTTTTGAATAATTTTTTTATTAGCAATAAACAATTCTCAATGTTTAAAACTGAGTTATCAACATCAACTTAAATCAATATTTGTACTCTAATGATTATTATCTTATTTTTTTTTGAAAATAAAAGTGGGTAAAGAGAAATACCATTATTAATCAATAAAATTATAATTCCTTAATAATTATTTGGTATAAAAGAAAAAGAAAAAGTGAAGAAAAAGAAAAAAGACATATTATGTATATATATCAATTAAAAGCCACACAATATATTGTAAATGAAACAACTACAAATAATAATATCAGTAAAGACATGCATATATCCTGGTATACCAATACATTATTTTCATCAAATCCCGCAGGGTGCCAGTCGAGCCGTGATGCCAAGAACAGCTACTTCTCTAAATACTGTATATATGGAGACCATATCTGTTCAAAAGAATTATACTCGTCCAAAAGGACAAATCTGATTCTTTCCAACTGCAACGTCTCCAACATCTCTGATGCCCACATTTTAATTGTTGGGGATAATGTTCCCTTCCAAAATTTCAATATTATTTTTTTCCCTAATATCAAACAATAATCAAGGAAATTTCTTTGATCTAGTGTAAATATCAAATTAGCCTCTGGAATTCCCAGTATTATTAGCTTTGGGTCAGGTTCTAATTGAACTTTAAGAACTTCAGAAATAACTTTAAAAATTTCTGTCCAATAATAATTCAATTTAGGACATGTAACAAAACTGTGTGTTAAATTTGCTTCTAAATTCTTACATTTATCACAAATAGAGGAGAGATTAGGAAATATACTATTTAATTTGGTTTTCGAATAATGTAATCTGTATAATACTTTAAATTGTATTAATATATGTCTAGCATTTAACGAGCACCGGTGTATTCGTTGTAGACTTTCTTCCCAATTTTCTTTGGTTATAGGTGATCCAATTTCATTTTCCCATGCTTGACGATATGTTTCAGTTATTGGATTCTCCTTATCCATAATGATGTTATATATATAAGCTATTAATTTTTCTGTGGTTGGATGCCAGTTAAACGATTCATCTAATAATCCTGGTTCTTTATTTTTAAAATCCTGTGTATTAGATTTAATATAATCTCTAATTTGAAAATACCTAAACAAATGCTGTGAAGACAATCCGTAGATATCTTGTAACTCCTGAAATGAAAGAAATTTTCCATTTCTATAGAGGTGCTCTACCCTTGTAATTCCTAAATTATCCCAATGTCTGAACCCTCCATCCAATGTGGAGGGCTTAAATAATGGGTTATTCATAATTGGTAATCTAAATGAAAGATTGTCTAATTGTAAAGTCTTGACTATTTGTTTCCAAATACGTCTATTATTATAAATGATTGGATTGTCCCTATAAATTTTTTTTTGAACTTCCTTTGGGGCAAAAATAATTGAATCTTCGTTGAAAGGCAAACAATCTTCCTTTTCTATCTTTAGCCACGTTGGTTCCAGGTCCGTATTTACCCACCAAAAATTCATATTCTTAATCTGTACTGCCCAGAAATAGTATAGAAAATTTGGAAGTGCTAATCCTCCATTTATCTTTGACTTACATAAATGTTTTTTACTTATTCTATGATTTTTATAATCCCAGATAAAACTATTAACAATATTATCAATTTTTTTAAAAAAGGTTTTCGGAAGGAAAAAAGGGATAGCTTGAAACAGATATAATAATTGTGGTAGAAAAACCATCTTTATAGCATTTATTCTACCAATCAAAGATATAGGCAGTGTTTTCCAATATAAAATATTTTTTTTAAGTTTATCTAATAATTGAGGATAATTCGATCTAATTAATGAATTGTGAGATTTAGATACATTAATTCCTAAATATTTAATTTGTCAGTAACTATTGATAATGGATATTGTTGTAATATGTTTAAATTTATATTAGTTATTGGCATAATATCACTTTTATTCCAATTAATCCTATATCCAGAAAATGTACTAAATTTATTTATAACATCAAACAACATTGGAATACTAATTTCAGGTTTTGTGATGTAAATCAAAACATCATCTGCATATAAGGATATTTTATTAGTTGTTGTATCAGTATTATAACCGTATATTTCAGGTTCTGATCTAATTCTTTCCGCCAAAGGCTCTATCGCCAAGGCAAATAATAAAGGCGATAACGGACATCCTTGTCTACATCCCCTAAAGAGTTTAAATTTAACTGATAGTATTTGATTAGTTAGAATTCTTGCAGTAGGATCCGAGTATAGGATGCTTACCCATTTACAAAATTGATCCCCCAATTGGAACTTTTCCATTATATTAAATAAATATAACCATTCCACCTGGTCAAATGCTTTTTCTGCGTCTAACGATATGACTGCTAATTCCGTATCTCGTATTCTTTTAGAATATATAATATTAAACAGGCGTCTTAGATTATGAGATGAATAGCGTTTTGGAATAAAACCTGTTTGATCATAATGTATTAATTTAGAAATCACCAAACTTAGTCTCCTAGATAAAACTTTAGCTAATATTTTTTGGTCTGTATTTAGAAGGGCAATCGCTCTATATGAACCAGGATCCTCCAGATCTTTATCTACCTTAGGTATGAGTGTAATTGTGGATTCATTTAAAGAATCTGGTAATTTTCCTTGTTCATATGCATGTCTATACACTGTATGTAGTCTTGGAGAGATCAGATCTTGAAATTTTTTATAAAATTCTACACTCGGGCCGTCAGGCCCCGCAGCTTTTCCATTCTTTAATGAACCAATTGATTCTGCGATATCTTTCACTGATATTTCAGCATTTAACAAGTGTCTCCCTTCCTGATCTAAACTCTTAATTTGACATTCTTGTAGAAATGTTTCCATTCCATCTGTTTGTCCTGTTAACTTTGATGAGTAAAGATTTTGGTAATATTGTAAAAATCTATCATTAATATCTTTTGGTATGGTCAATATATTTCCTTGCATTGATCTGATTCCATGTATCGTTTTTTCATCGTCTAATTTTCTTAATTGTCGTGCTAGCAATTTATGCGGTTTATCACCAAATTCAAAATGCACTTGTTTGGTTTGTTGAAAAAGTTTGATGACTTGATTAGAGTATATTTTATTTAGTCTATACTTTGCTATTGCAATTTCATTACTTAACTCCTTAGAAGGGTGTTTTATATTCTCATTGTCTAGTTGTTTTATCTCCATTTCTAACTTCTGTTCCCTCTTTCAGTTTTCTTTATTAAAATATGCTTGTGCCGATATTATTGCACCACGCATGAATGCCTTAAATGTATCCCAAAGTAACAATGGTGAAATTTCAGGTGTGTCGTTTGTCTCAAAGAATAATTTAATCTGTTCTGTCACATGATTACAACAATCCTTGTCCTTCAGTATCTGAGGATTAAATCTCCAAGTCATAGTTTTATTAGATATATCTTTTAGTTTTATCTTAAATGTTAATGGTGCATGATCTGAAATAATAATATTGTGATATTTTGCATTGTACGTAAAGGGAAGCAGTTTTGAGTCTATTAAAAAGTAATCTATCCTCGAGTAGGTTCCGAATACGGGCGAGAAAAAAGAATATTCTCGTCCGGATGGGTTCTCTAATCTCCAAATATCCTTAACGTTAGTTGAATTAATGAAAGAATTTATAAGTTTACTTGAATTAGAAATAGCTTTCCTTTTTGTTGAGGATCTGTCTAAGTAGTTATCCAAAGTGCAATTTAAATCGCCCCCAATTATTAAATTATGTTGAGTGGATATAGGAATATTATTGAATATTTTCTTAAAAAATAATGGGTTATCAAAATTAGGAGCATATATATTCATAAGAATTACTTTTTTTTAGTATAATTCCCCTGTAATTATTACATATCTGCCCTCTTTATCTTCTATTATAGAACTTTGTTTGAAAGGTATACCTTTACGAATAATTATTGCAACTCCCCTAGATTTATGTATAAATGAAGAATGATATACCTTTGAAATCCATTTAGCTGTTAATCTATATTGATCATCTCTTTTGATGCGTCTCTTGGAGGAAAATAACGTCTGTTTTCAATCTATTCAGCTGCGCTAACACCTTACCCCTTTTTATTGGTTCATTAATTCCCTTAACATTCCAACTACAGAAAGTGATTCCATCATCCCCAGTCTTCAAATTCATATCTTGCATTTTAGTATTAGGGTGGGTTTTTTTGGAGTAGCCCTCTCGGCCCCTCCAGCTCAACAAGGCACCCAAACGCCAACCCGACGAAAATTACCAATCTCAATAATCCATATCCATGTCTACCTAAAATAGTTATACGGTATTGTTCATAATTACATTCATATAATATATAACATAAATTCAAATACTTAATATATTAAAAAAAATAGAAAATGTAAGTGAAAAAAGAAAAAAGGGTGTTAAAAGGGTGCCCAAAGAAAAAAAAGACTACACTGATAGATTGTGTAGTGTGTGTTAGTGAACGCCACACTAACGTGGCGATTAATCTAATGACTTCCGTGTTTAAAAAAGATGTTAAATATTCCAGCTCCCAACTAGAATACTGTGTATATTGGGGTGGGGTACTAACTTTAAGGATTTAGTAATTATTTCTATTATTCATGAAACTATTTATTAATTACTATTCTATTGTAATTAGTATTATAATAAATAATACTATGTTAGGGGAATTATTGAAATTCTACAAATTGATACCAAACTACTACTACATTCCCATTATTTCCCCTCTTTCTCAATGAATAATTCATAACCGCAGGTTAATGATAAAAGTCCAAAATGTTCAGTCGTCGTCTTCTTCCTCCCGTGGTTCATCGTCTGCTTCCTCCTCTTCTTCCTCCTCTTCTGCCTTCTTCTGTATGCCTTGAGCGAACTTCAATGCATCAGTATGCTTAACGAAGCGGTGTTCCTCGTTGTCATAGGTCACTCTCAGTGTTGCTGGGTACATCAAACCATATCTGAGATCCACTGTATTTTTTAAATTCCGCAGAATGCCTCTTGTTTCAGTGAATAAGGATCTTCTCTTAGCAACTTCCGCTGGGTAATCTCTGAAGATACCAATGTTATTTCCTTCGTATTTCAAATTTCTCTTTCTCATTATTATCTTCATCATATCTTCAAAGACGTGATCATACACCACCTTTACAATCATTTGTCTGGGTGGTGCACCTCTCCCAGGGACCCGTCTTAAAGCCCTGTGGGCACGGCCCAACAATGGTTCTTCATCCAATTCCAGAATGTCCTTTAGGAGTTTTGCAACAAATTTTCGTGGGTCTTGATTTCCTTCACAACCTTCGGTCAATCCTACAATTCGCAAATTCTTACGTCTTTGTCGGCCCTCCAAATCAATACATTTCTCATTTATTTTGCGAAGTAGTTCTGAGAGGCGTTTATTCTCGGCACGTAACTTCTCACTTTCCTTGGCACTTGTTACAGCAAAATTAGCCAGTTCTTTAAGTGCTTCATTGTGTTGGTCAATTGTAATGGCAATAGGATCTATCTTATCATTCAGCATTTGTTCCAACCCAGCAACCTTGTCGTTTATCTCAGAGAATCGGTTTTGAAATTCAGCCTCCGTCTTACTTTTCCATTCGCTCATCATAATCTTTACCGTCTCAGTAACTTCTTTTGTTAATTCCACTTTAATTCTCTCCTGAGACACCAGAATCTCCGCTTTTAGATTTTTTATTTCATCTTTATATTCTTTCTTCATGTCTTTAAATTCATCTTTATATTCCTTCTTCAGATCTTTTATTTCTTTCACCAGTTTCTTCATCTCACCTATCAAGGAATTTTTGAACTCTTCCATTTCCACTTTCCTCTGTGAGATCTCTTCCTGGGAGGCAGTCAGACTCGAGCCCGAGGCTTTGGTGGTGCCAGCCTCTCTTCTTAGGCCCGTTTTCTTCAGGGGAGGGGAGGAGGGCTGCATTTTAAATTTCTTACCGAAGTCGCGCGCCTGATGACGTCACGCAGCCTTCAATCACACCGGAGCCGTTTTTAATCGATCTCCTGCGGTAAGTAGCGTTAGCACCCTCCTTTAGCCCCGTTTTTTTTACAGATTTTTACGGAGCTGATCTGGCGCTGTTCTCACCTAAAACATGGCGCCACCGGAAGTCGTCAATCCACCATTGTAACTCAATCTTTGCCTTGAGAGGCAGCTGCATTGGTCTGTCAAAATGTCCAGTGTTCAGTTTAACGCTGAGATCTTGGCTCTCTGCAAATTTTGATAATGCAAAGGTCCATATTGGGCAGCTGGAAAAAGTGCTACGATCTTGCCAATCACCTTAGCAGTTTGTCTAAGTGATGGTATACTGGCCCAGACTAGATCCTTGCATACTTGGGTGACATCCCCAACTTTGTTAGTTGGTATGGTGGCCCTCATGCGATTGGAATCCACCGTGAACCCCAGATAATCCATGACCTGTGAAGGGTAGAACTTTGATTTATCTGGATGGATAATGAACCCCATTTTCTGAAAATTTTCCACGGTGGCTGAAACTGCCAGTTCCGCTGATTCCAGGGTGTTCCCAATGATTAGGATATCATCCAGATAGGCCATCACTATATGACTTTGTCTCCTTAGCGTAGCCAGTATTGGTTTGAGCAATTTAGTAAATAATCTAGGGGCTGTGGTAAGCCCATCTGGCAAAGCCCTGTATTGCCAGAGCTGATCCATCCAGGTAAATTTCAAGAACTTCCCGTGGTGTTCCCAAATGTATACTGAATAGTATGCATCTTTTAAATCAATGCATGCCATAAAGCAGCCCTCAGAAATCAATAATTTGGCTGTTTCGAACGTGTCCATTTTGAAGTGGGTATATTTTACAAAGGTATTCAAATGGGTCAGATCAATAATAACCTGACATCCTCCATCCTTCTTGATTTTTGTGAATACGTTGGATGCAAATTCAATTGGTTCGTGTATAGTTCTTTCTATCACGCCTTTTTCTTGTAGCCTTAAGATTTCAGCATAGCCTACTGCCATTTCATTGCTGGACAGTGTAAATTTCCGATCTGGCATATGCTGGGATGGAGGGATTTTACCATTGATGAACTCAATCTCATGGCCTTGAATACTTTGTAAGATAAACTCATCAGAAGTGATGGTTCCCCATGCCTCCGTAAAGAACCGTAGTCTCCCACCAACATGTGAAGTTAAGCACACAGGTGCATGAAATCCAGACCGCCTTACCTCCATGGTTACCGGCGGTCCTTGATATGTTTGGCGGGACGTGGAGGTGCTGGGTTGGGCTGATGATGCGGCGTCCGCATCTTCCATGGTGGCCGCTGGGGGCCTAGCCCTAAAAAAGGCCTAGGTTGTTGAGGCTGCTGAAATTGAGGCGGAGCTGGAGCGTAGGTCCTTGCTGGTCTAACGGCAGGGCCTTGTGGCCTGAAAAATGGCACTTTCCTGGCCTGCTGCCTGGTCAAGATATGTGACCGCATGAGTCCCACCGTCTGGCGTGGTCATCCAGCTCCTTGACCCTCTACGGGAGATCTTCCCCGAACAACTGTCTGGGTGGTGGCGTAGGAGGTGCTTTGCATAACACCGCAAATTTTGGGTTCAGCGTGGGTTTGATGACGCTTCTTCCTGAAGGCGTTTATCTCATACTGTGTGGTACACAGTAGAGCCAGAGCATCCTCCTGCTCGGTGCTCAGATCCTCCCCGTCCACCGACCGTGCAAACGCGGTAATCCCAGCAGTGAGCAGCTTCAGGATCCGCTGGAACTTCATCCCTGGGCTGATGTTGCCCCAAATCGGCGTATTGACGATGGGCACGTTGAGGGAGTTGCAGTTTGTCGGGGCTTTGTGCCTGTTTATGGCCTCCGACAGGACCTCCTCCTGGAGCTTATGGTTCGTCAGGAAGTCCACGGTGGCAGCCAGTTTGGGGTTGAGGGGTAGTCCTGACGTCTCCGACAATGCAAACTTTGTTGCTACATCCAGGAGCTCCTCCTGAGGGGCCTCGATGCTGGTGCATGGCCCAAAATATCCTCATCCTCCGGCTGTCTCAGGCTTCCTGGTGACGATGGGGATATCTCCCTGTGTCCTCTGGAGCATCCGCTCCATCCTGTCAATACGCCCTTCGCCCTTCGAACCCAGTCGGTCGGAGTCCTCATGTTCAACGGAACTGCTGAGGCTCCTGTCATCGGCCCGTACCTCGTCGAGGTAATCTCGTTGCCGGAAAGAACTGTCGCTACCAGCCGCCGCAGCGAAGCTGACTGATTCTCGCGCGGATCTCCTCAACGCCTCCTTTTGGCGGAGCTCGAATCCGCTGCCTCGGAGGGCAAACGCGGTCAGTGGTCGGCACCCGACGCCTCGGCGCGGTGACCCGACGTCCGCGCGGGCTTGCCGACTGCCCTACCTGGGCCTAGACGGCGTACGGTCCCATCCTCCCATCCACGGGGGACTCGGTGACCGTGGCGGGACTCCACCCGAATGACTCTTCCTGGTCCTGGTGGTTGGTAAGTCGACACTGGTCCTCTCAGGTCTCCCAGTGGACTTGAGTCCCGCCAATTCACCAGTCCGCAATCCAGTGGCAGGTGATACCTCCCCCCATGAAGGGCTAGGGAGACGGGCTCTATCCCTGCCTCTTCTGCGAGGGCTCAAGCAGAAGGGCCGTGCGGCAGCACGTGACCCTGTTTGCCTGGGTCAACCAACGAGCCCGTTGGTGACAGAGATATGGAGCCAGGTCCAGCCTGCTCCGGCGCTGCACCGAAGTCCTGCTCTGTGGGCCCCCGCTAGAGCTGCGGTGTATCGGTGGGTCGGGTCCTGTGACGACAGGTCTCCCCGACTCCCTCGCCTGTTTCCCGGCCTGACTCGCAGGTGCAGCCGTTGAGGAGGGCTCCGGGATGGGTGGCCGGCGACTCCTACGGATGTCCTGCGGCCCTTACTCCTTCCATGTTCCTGTTGGAGAGAAAACACTCACCACAACAGAAACACCAACTCAAGGGGGCTTAGACTTACCTGAGTGGCCCTCTGAAGGGCTGGTGGTGAGCCGCGCTCCACCTCCAGCCGCCGGCAGCAATGCGTTGCGACGATATGTCGCGCATGTGTGCTGGCGGGTTCTTCACGAAGTCACTCACGTGACTCCGAAATGAAATTCAGTCCACTTCCTCTTTGTTCACCTGTGGTCGGTGCCTTTGAGCCCTCCATAGTCGCTGCTATAACAAAGAAAACAAACATAACCGCTGAGGTTCTCCAGCTTTTTGTGTAACCCTCGATTCTCCAGCATCTGCAGTTCCTTCTTTAACATAACGTATCCAGTCTCTTGTCGCAGCTGGAATGCTCCAGTGTATGCAACAGCCTGGTAAATCTTCTCCGGAATCACATACTTCCCATAATTTAGTGACCAGAATTATACACAGCTAACTAATGTTTTACTGTACATTTGGCCTGACTTTCACCATCTGTTTTGTATCATAAAGCTAATTTTAAATCCATTTTGTCAACATGTCCTGGATTTTATGGGCTCCTATCTTTTGGATCAGTCTCCCATATGGGACATGGTCAAAAGTTTTACTGGTCCACTTAGGCAATCCTTACTGAAGCTCATGTAGAATGTTGGCCATGGAACATTTTTCCATTGCACATTCAGGTTTGACGTAATACAAATTTGGAACTAATCGTTATAACTCCCTTAACACGTGGGAGATATCCACGAAAACTTTGTTGGCACACAAGAAGCAGAAATTGCAGGAAACACCCCCAGAAATACGTCATCGGGTGGCGCCACACGGGGCAGCATTGCCAGCAGTTTGTCTGTCATTTCACCCTTTTTGTTATTTTGAGTGTGTCAAAAAGTATGGTTTTGGAGGTTTCTCAGTCTTTTTTACGTGGGGGTTGGGGGGGGGGAATGGGGAAACCGTTTTCTCAGTCACTTTCTGGTCGAGGATGCGTCTTTTCTCTGATTCACATCTTCCCCCCCACCCCTCGTGGTCTACCATCTGGATTGGCGCGGCCTTTCCTGCCGGAGACTGGCTAAAGCTTCAGCAGCGGTGCAGCACTGAATTCCATCGGGGAGCGGGGCGATGCCTTACTGGGGATTGCCTGTGTTTGAGCTCCGGAGTGATGGGCCTGCTGCTTTAACATCGTGGAGCTGTGGTTGCGGAGCATCTAGCCACAGGCAGCGCTGACTCTAACATCGCAGAATCCTGGGATCCCTTGCCGGGGATCGCTAGTGTTGAATCTCCGTCCAGCTCGGCCCGTGGACTTAGGGAGCCGTGGTCCCCGGTAGGAAGCGACCGATTCAGAAACTCCAAGCCGCTGAGAGTGTTCTCTGTTCCGACATCAGAGTTCTGATCATCCTGGCAAGAGGGCCTGAACATCGGGCCGCCATAGCGGCGACTATGGAGGGCTCAAAGGCACCGACCATGGGTGAACAAAGAGGAAGTTGACTGAATTTTGTTTTCCACGGGAAAAAGTTGAGTAAGATTCTGCAAAATTGTTTGCACCCATGTGCACCATTTTGGCGTAGTTCCTTGATCTCACAGACAGACAGACAGACAGACAAACAAGACAAGACCTTTAGTATAATACTAGACTAAGTGAGACCCGTTGGGTCCCAGCTTCACATGGGAGGGCTGGTCCCCCAACACAATATTCCACCTCTCCACCAATTCCAAGATTGCTGGCCAGTGTGGGGGCTGGAGGGCTTTCTGGAGTGTTAGCATGGGTGTTGTGGGCCAAAGAGACTGGTTTCCAGAGGAATAGTATGGACATTGTGGGCCGAATGAGTTCTTGGGCTGGCAGCTCAGTCAGTCAGGCCTGGCAGGTCAGTAAATCAAACCTGGCAGGCTAGTAGCTCAGAAACTGTCAGAAATTCTGCCAAAAACATGTGAGACACTGTGAGAGAGAAGGGGGAGAGGGTGAACAATCAATTTTGGACATTTTCATCTTTTTTTACAGTTGCAAAAGGCACACGGTTGCAAAAGGCACACAGTTGCAAAAGGCATACGGGTGCAAAAGGCACATGGTTGCAAAAGGCACATGGTTGCAAAGGCACATGGTTGCAAAAGGCACACATTTCAATAGCCACACAGTTGCAAAAGGCACTGTTTAGAAACACATAAAGGACACTCACAGGTCAGTATTCTCAGTGTTCTGTAGATTTCCAGCTCAGATTGAGAGTCGTGACCCTCTCCCTCCCCGATCTTGCAGAGACTGAGCCACGCCCACACTTCTGGGTTTTATAGCTCCTTCCCCTCCCACCGGAAGGGGCATGGCCTTCATGGCATGATTGACAGGAGAGAGAATCTCAACATTTTTAAAACATTAATAAGTCTTTTAGTTTTCATCGATGGGAAAAATACTCTGGCCCTGACAGCTGGAGGGGTATTCTGAGTAAGGTGGCCAAAAATCACAGCCGTAAAGTAGTCGCGTTTTTTCTAAAATCAATATACAGTGCAAACAGGAAGTGGTCAAGTTTAGACTTTTAATTATATAGATAGATGAGGGGCTTAGAAAGGTAGATCGTACAACTGATTTCCCCTTAGCATAACTCCCACAATAAAAGTTGGAGATTTGGAGGTAATTTCAGGAATTGTTTTTTTTCACCTCAAAGATGGTTAAGGAGGCAGATACTCGCATAATTTTTAAGATGTCTTAGGTGACCAAGTGAAACACATGGGTATAGGAGGCTACAGTCTGAGTGCTGTGAAATGGCATTAATATAGAGAAACAGTGCTTTTTTTGTGATAGTATGTGTCAGTACAGCATAGTGGCAACTCTAAAAAGTTAAAAACTAGGTAGCTAAAATGTGTCAATAGGCTCAAGTGAGCTGGTATATGAATACCCACACCATTTTGTTGACGGAAAAAACACTATAGATAACTGCCAGTGGGAAAGTCTAGGACTAGAGGTCATAGCCCAAGAATTAATGAACGTTCTTTTTGGAAGGAGATGAGGAGAAATTTCTATAGTCAGACGTGGTGAATCTGTGGAATTCTTTGCCACAGAAGGCTGTGGAAGCCAAGTCAGTGGATGTATTTAAGACAGAAATAGATAGATTTTTGATTAGTACAGGTAACACAGGTTATGGGGAGAAGTGCAGGAGAATGGGTTTAGGAGTGAGAGATAGATGAGCCATGATTGAATGGCGGAGTAGACTTGATGTGCCAAATGGCTTAATTCTACTCCCATTCCTTATGACTTTATGGCATGGATTCGGTGGACCAAAGGGCCTCTTATTGTGTTATATGACTCTTGAAGGGATTGCAAGGTGTACTAGTTCAATTCTCTATTGCCAAACTGATGTTCAACTTTTCACAATACCTACTAATCGATGCAGCCAGAGAGAAATTAAAATTCACAATGTTTCATAATAGACCATTTCTCCAATTAGTTAAAGAAACTCATGACTGTACCTTAGAATTACAAGAAAAAGATAGATTTAAAAATTTTCATGAGTCTCAGGACATTATTAATTAAGTCAATACTTTTGATGTCTTGGCACTGCTTTAGGAAAGATGGGAACCAGTTTGGACAATGCTGTGAAATAAATGATTGTATCGTGTTTTTGAAGAAAAAATCTTGGCCAGGACTCTGCAACCAATTGTTGATCTTTTATCTTTATTTGAAAAGCGAGATATGGTTCAGCGCTCACTCCCACAAGATGGTATCTCCTATTGTGCTCATGTTCTTTATTTGTTACAGAGACAACAAATGCACACCAAACTCTGAATGGCGTCTCAATAAAGCCCTGTAGAATTACAGAAAGACTTTCTTCCCAATGCACTGCAATCTCTGACAATAAAGACCAATGTACACTGGCCTTCCTAATTATTTATTTACTAGTAAAAAACAGTAAATGCTGGAAACATTCAACCAGTCAGTCAGCACCAACGGAAAGAGAAACAGGGTTGGTGTTTCAGGTCTGAGACCCTCATAGCTGAAATAAATGCTCAATCCCTGGCAACATTCTTATGAATCTATCTTGCAACTTATGCAATCAATCCTTCCTGTTGTGTCATTGAGAAATACAGCATGGAAACAGGCCCTTCAGTCCAATTCGTCCATATCGACCCCGATGCCCCATCTAATCTTGTCCCATTTGTCTGTGTATGGCCCATATACCCCAAACCTTTCCCATCCATGTACCTGTCATAGTGTATTTTAAATGCTGTTATAGTACCTGCCTCAACTAACGTCTCTCGTAGCTCGGTCCATATACCCATCACCTTCTGAATGGAAATATTGCCCCAATGATCTCTGTTAAATCTTGCACCCCTCACCTTAAACCTATCTCCTCTGGTATTTGATTTCCCTACCCTTGGTAAAAAATCTCCAGTACTTTGTGTCTTTTTCTGTAAACCAGCATCTGCAGTTCCTTGTTTCTACTATGTCCAATGGTTCTCCACTTCCCTACACTGGATAAAAAAACTGTGCATTCACTCTTATCTATTCCCCTCATGATTTTATACACGTCTATAAGCCTTCTTCATTCCAAGTTATAAAGTCCTAGCCTGCTCAGCCTCTTCCTATAGCTCAGCCCCTCAATTCCTGGCAACATCCTCTTAAAGCTTATTTACACTCTTTCCAGCTTAACAACAGTCTTCCTGTAGCTAGGTGACCAAAACTGAACAAAGTAGTCCAAATGTGGCCTTAACAATGTCTTGTACAACTGTAATCTAATGAAGCAACTATTATACTCAGTACCCTGACAGGCCCATGTACAAAAAGTGTTCTTTACCAACCTATCTACCTGTAATGCCACTTTCAGGGAACTATGTATCAGTGGTCCTAGATCCCTCTATTCCACACTACACCCCAGGGCCCTTCCATTCACTGTGTGGGCCTGAAATATACACAGAAGATAGACACAAAATTCTGGAGTAACAGTGGGACAGGCAGCATCTCTGCAGAGAAGGAATGGGTGACGTTTCGGGTCAAGACCCTTCTTCAGACTGATTTCAGGCTGAAATATACACAGTGCAGCTGAGGCCTCGATAACATTTTTACATAGTTGCACCAAACTCTCTGCTCCATAATTCTATGCCTTGGCTAAAGTGCCTGTATCACTTTCACGACTTAATTCTTTCAACCCGACCATTTTTTCACTCGTGGACATTTTTTATTGGGCTGGAAAAAACGCCCCAACTTACCTGATGCCACGAGTACCTACGGCTGGCATAACGAGCCACTACGATATATCTATAAACTCCTACGACCTCCTATGGACTCGTTACGAACAATCTGCGAATTTGAATCAGGGGAAAACGCGGGAGAATTCGTAAATTACCTCGTGAAAATGGGACAGGCCCTTAAAGAAGATAAATATCCTGCATCTTTTTAACTACTATCTATCTGTGCAGCTGCTTTCAGGACATATTTGGACATATTTACCCCGGTGAGGGTTTCCAGCGTTTTCTGTTTTTATTTCAGATTTCCAGCATCTGCAGTTTTCACACGATTTTAATTTACTTAATTTACTTAATTTACTTTCCGCTTTCTGGGTACTGTCAAATCAAGGTATTTCTGTCTGCTAATATTTACAATTCCCTGGGGCAATCTTTCACTCTTCACCTGATTCATTGGGGGACTTCAAAGCAGACTTGGAAAAATGCAATTCTCTGGCAATGTAGAAATGTAGAAATTCTTAAAATCACTTTTATACTTTTTGCTATTTTAATCACAATTACGTTCTCCACCTGTGGTGCTTTTTGGTGATTTGTTGCTGTTCCCAGAAGTATCTGAATCCTCAGGCTTATTGCCCTTGGGAATATTATGAGCCTCCATTTTTTAATCTAATTAAATCCTTATCATTAGTAAGCTCTTGATGGATTATTTTTTCTGCAGAGTTTTTTGTGTTTCAATGAAAGTATGTTTTGTTGAGAATTTTGGGATGTTTCTTCAAACACTTGCTATTATTTGTTTATTGGCAAGCCTTCCAATTTAATTTTGTAATCTACCTAAGCAAATGAACATCCCATAATTACAGAATTAGTTTTATCTAATTTTGTCTCTATATTCTGATATGCTTCTCTCAAATCGCATACAATTTTTTACCTTGTCGTGATCACTTTTCCCTGGAGAATCCTTTACTTCAAGAGGATTGATTTAACCCTTTCCCATATAACATGCTGTCCAAGATACCCTATTCCCTTTCTGTGTTGTATGGTTGCAAAGAGTTCTCCTAAATGGAATCTATAAACTCATCCTCCCAACTACTTTTATCAATCTGTTTTACCCAGTCTTTTTTGAACAGCATGTTCAAGAACATTGCAATGCCTTTACTGCAAGCTCTTCTGATTTCCAGATTATTGTTTTCTCTAATTGTGCATCTGCTGTTGAGGCATAAACTACACCCGTTTAACATTTTCTGTTTCTTGTGTTTTTATTTATTCCACCCACACTCATTTACTTCCACTTCTGTGGGCCATCAGTACTGCTGTTATCGACCTTTATAATTAGGGCTACTACCACCCATCTTTTCCCATTTTAATTGACATCTTTAATTCCCATCCATGGTCATTGTGCAGCCATTTCTCCGCACTAGTTATTAGATCAAGTCTGTTTGACTCAGTATCGTTAATTCATCTATGTTGTGAAGGTATTTCTTAACCTTTTTTGTTTGGATTGAAACTCAAAGGACAGCAGATGCAGGAATCAGGTGCAAAAAACAAATACTTGAGGAACTAAACGGGTCAGGCAGCGAGGAACGAGGAAAATGGGCATTCTCATTTTAAATTAATGCTGCTAACTAATAAAGACACAAAGTGCTGGAGTAATTCAGCGGGTCAAGCCTCATCTCTGGAAGACATGGATAGGCAATGTTTTGGGTCCGAAGCTTTCTTCAAACTAATTGTGGTCACCAAAGATATAACAACTCGTTGACATTTATAGTAGTTCACTTCACTGTTCATAAAGCAAATTATGTGAAAGAGATAATTTGTTCAGCAGCAAGATTGGCTGCCACCATTTTGCTGCCGTTCATTAAATCACAACTTTTGAAGTCAGCATTCAAACCTCTGACATTTAGCATTTTTATATTGGTTTCTTAATTTCGGAGCTGGTTGCAGTAAGGCAATACTGATGAAATCAGAGGTTATTCCAGTTCTATGAAAAATGGATTACTGCAGTCTTATATTTCATTCTATTCTCCTTAGAATGGACAAGGTTCAGAGAACGGAGATGTTCAAATGTTCAAGGGATTTGATAGATGGAGTTCTTTGTGAACAATAATTGTTGCTTTACACGTTGTTGTTTTTTACATTTTTGTGCCATGTGGCAAATTGCCCACTGTGCTGCAACAATATTTGTTGGAGGTTCCAATGAGGCAGCTTGTGAGGAGATCACGAATAAAAACAAAACAAGTTGAATAAAAATCTTGTGTCTCATGTATATTTGTACACAAAATCAGGAAATGCATTTTGGATGTTAAGAATCCAAAGAGATAAATTGCTTCATGTTATCGTTTAGTTTAGTTTAGAGATACAGCGTAGAAACAGGCCCTTCGGCCCACCAGTCGGCTCTGACCAGCGATCCCCGAACACTAGCACTATCCTACACACACTAGGGACAATTTACATATATACCAAGCCAATTAACCTACAGACCTGTAGGTGTTTGGAGTGTGGGAGGAAACTGAAGATAGAAACATAGAAACATAGAAATTAGGTGCAGGAGTAGGCCATTCGGCCCTTCGAGCCTGCACCGCCATTCAATATGATCATGGCTGATCATCCAACTCAGTATCCCGTACCTGCCTTCTCTCCATACCCTCTGATCCCCTTAGCCACAAGGGCCACATCTAACTCCCTCTTAAATATAGCCAATGAACTGGCCTCAACTACCCTCTGTGGCAGAGAGTTCCAGAGACCCACCACTCTTGGAGAAAACACATGCAGGTCATGGGGAGAACATAACAAACTCCGTACAGGTGGCATCCGTAGTCGGGATCAAACCCGTGTCTGTAAGCGCTATTAGGCAGCAACTCTACCGCTGCACCCGTGCCGTCCTAAATACAATTTGTACTGTACTAAATACAAAAGAAAAACTCTGACCTGAGGGAAGGGTTGAACTCCAAGGGTGCAGATTTAAGATATCTGGGCAGAAAATAACACAAGTAAGATGAAGCAAAATTGAACGTGTTGTTGGGATTACTTGTCCAAAACGGTGCAGGAAATTGTTTCAACGGTAACATTCAAAAGGCAGCTTAATGGAAACTGTAGGCAAATGGAGATATGTTCATCTTGTGAAAGGAAGTGAGGGTCAGGCTCCAGCCGTCCTTCCACAGTTGAAAGGTGTGAGTTTAAGTTCCTGAGGTGGGGCCGTGTCATGCCTTTCAATGACTAAAAGCCTTGGCAATACTGTGCTTAGCAGGGATTCAGCTCAAGTGGCCCAGGTATGTTTAGGTAGACGGGAAAGGAGGGGCAGATTGGGCGGGGAGGGGGGATTGTTGACTTCAGGCAGTGAGCCTGTTTAATGGATATAGTCTAGTGCAATTCTCCCCATTCTGTCACACTTAGAATACAGTACATCTTTTTAATATATTTATACTTTTCCATCTTTTATTCTCTATGGGTATTCCAATTTCTAATAAATCTTTCCTAAGATCTCTGTCACACCTGTAAAAAAAAAATTGCAGTCAATTTATTTGAAAAATGAAATATAAAAATGATCTAATAGAGCGTTTTCCTTATATGTAGGTTCTGGAGCATTGTGTATGGTGATAAAATATAGCATCTCTCCTGCAGTTTATTTATTGTGTTGAGAATAACACTGGCTAGTTCAATATAGATTTCTTTCAAACAGCGATTAAGTAAATTGTTCTGAATTTACTTCACAAAATAAAAGCCACTCCCTGACATTGAAGGAGCTATCAAGTGATCGGAGAAATGCTTCCTGTTTTGTACAGAATTAGAACAATTGAAACTACACAGTAGAATGTCACTGGTGTCCACAATTTTGTTCGAGCTTCTATATTCTTTAGTTACCATGGGAGTAAAACCATACAAGAGCAAAGAGCATTAAATGGCTTAAACATTTGGTTGTTTAAGTTTGACATGGTTTCCAACATTTTGAGTTTAATCTGTCTAGAAATGAACTTTGTGCTTTCTATGGTAGCGTGAACAAGCATTTCTACTTGAAATAATTTGTGAATCTCTCTCTCAGATCACTTTGCACCATTAACCCATTTAAGCATAGATTTTTCAAGCAGCAGGTGGGCTGATATTCATCCCCCAAAATCCAAAACATTACATTTACAGTATCTGCCTCGACATCCACTTGCACTTGAAGCATAATGAGACCATTAACATTTCCCACCATTTTTCTCATTGTTAGCTACAAGACCCAATTCAATCCACGGAGTTCAAAATTCTACTTCTAATTTCTAATCAAAATTGTTTATGTAAAAGGTGAACAGTAATGTTCCCAGCTTAAATCCTAGTGGATCACAATTTCCAGCCTTTTTGCTAGTCTAAATAATATTTTGTTTTGTTTACTGTCCATTCCCTGGTCCCTGTGTCCATGTGCTCTGATCTTAATCCACTGTGCAATACCAGAGAGAAGGACGATTGAAAACCCTTGACTCCTACTTGTCTATTATCCTTGACCTACCTACTTTTATTTTGAGTAATTTAATTATGTTTGCTACATGTTTTCCCTTTTGAAATCCATGAAGATTACTCTTTATGATATTGTCAGCTTCTAGATGTTTTTCGTATCATATTTCTGAATCAAACATTTGGTGAATATTCTATTGCTCCCTGGATATGTGTTCTATCTTTCTTTTACAAATCACGTTAGCGCTTCACCTTTCACCTGATGGTATCCTATTTGTTTTTATTCTATCGGGTTCACTGAGTTCTTGTAGTGCTGAATATATTCAACAAAACTCAGACTGACTCTGGAAGCTTTGACAACTCTACGAGCATTCAGCTATCGGGCACTGTACTTAAAGAGCCTGAAAATAAGAATTACCCTCTTATACTAATACCACGTGGACTTTATTACATTGGGATCAGTACAATCTCAGTGTCAAGATCTCAGTGGTGATCTCTGCATGCCCTTGTCCACTTCCCTTTATCAGTTTCCCAGTCATTTCTTTCAAGTACTAGGTAAGGAAGGAGACCTGCACATTGTGAAACCTCTGCTCTCTTTACCCGTTTCATCATTCCATCTTGCCGACATATTTGAGGGAACTGAGTTTTTCTTTTGATTATTCTATTGCCAGGAAATTCACTTGCTTAAGATCATTGCCTTTGAGTTAAGCACTTCTTTATTTTCCAGAGAGAAGCAATGTTACATCTATTTTCAGGATTTTTGTGTCATTCAGAAAAGACAACCAGGCAACTTCAAACATGATCGTCCTTACATAACTGCAGAATCAGTTTAGCATTCTTCCCTCATTTTGGAGCAGTTCAGCAGAACTAGGACCATATTTTACTGTGGGCATCTGGCACTTGGCACTTCCTGCATAATGTGGTTTTCAAAGCAGAATGCCAAAACTTGGTGGCAACGTTAGTAAATTACTTACCCACATCCCTAAGCTAAAAATCCAAAAACTGTAAGTGCTGGAAATCTGAAGCAAAATCAGAATTGCTGGGAAGGCAACATCTGTGAAAAGAGAAACACACCCAACATTTCAGATCGGAGACCCTTCGTTAGAATCGGGAAAGAGAAGGAAACAAGTTATTGTTAAGTTGCAGAGAGAGGAGGAAGGGATGGATAGGACAAAGGGAATGTCGTCTTCAGAATGATTGTAGGGGGGAAGAAAGCAGAAAGAAAGGAAAGGCAGGACAAAGTCTGGCAGGTAATAAGTCGATACAGATGAAGATGGTTTTTGATAGGCGAATGGTTGAGATGAAAAGAGAGAAGGTGTGAGACAAAAGACTGAAGAGTTGAAAATGGTGATGCTGGAAGAAAGAATGTTGGTGGAAGGGGAGGGTGAGGGGAATGTTGGTGGAAGAGGGGGGTGGGGGGGGGAGGGGAATGTTAGCAGAAGGGGAGGGGGAGGGGAGAAATAGGGAGACAGCACCTCATATTTCGCTTCGGCCACTTACAACCCAGCGGCATGAATATTGATTTATCTAATTACAAGTAACCCTTGCTAGCCCTCTCTGTCCTTTCCTTCCCCACCCTAGTTCTCTGGCTAGTTCTACTAGTCCTCAAGTCCTCCTGATTAAACGTTACTGATTGTCTACCGTGTTGTCACCTTCCCCTCAGCTAACAGTGAACCATTCTCCATTTCCTTGTCATCATCCAAACTGATCTGTCGTTTTCACACCTTAACCTTCTGTATCCTCCTCTCCCCTGACTCTCAGTCTGAAGAAGGGTCTCGACCGAAACATCACCCATTCCTTCTCAGCAGAGATGCTGCCTGTCCCGCTGAGTTACTGCAGCATTTTGTGTCTACCTCATGTATGCGGAGGCAAGCAAGATATGCACTTGGAAAGATAATGGTTTTGTGTGAGGTATGCCATGTCTCATGAATTTGATTGACTTTTTTTGTGGGACCTGTTTCCATGCCGTGTAATACTATAACTTGCATTTCTACCTCTCTGCAGGATTATACCTCCTCATGCATTGTTGCACCAAATTCTTGATGCACCTGTTTCTGGATTAATGCTGTTGTCAGAAGTTATGGGGAGAAGGCAGGAGAATGGAGTTAGGAGGGAGAGATAGATCAGCCATGATTGAAAGCAGTTTAGACTTGACGATGGGCCAAATGGCCTAATTCTGCCATTAGATCATAAGTGATCCTATCACTTATGATCTAATCCCCTCTGTCTGGTCCTGATCACACCTCAACAGCACTCCAGGGTTCTCAGTGCAAATACCTATCTCTGATTCCATTATCCCACTTGATCTCCTGCTGAGCAGAGTAGCGCAATGCTGTAACATCCTAAACTCTCCACCACTACACATCCCTCCTCATCCAAGTGCTGCTTCCGGATTCTCAACCCAGTTATAAGCTGCCGGACTTTTCTGATTCAACCTCCCTCCAACACCATTTTGTTGACAGCTGCTGGCCCATGCTAGTTCCGTGGTGCTGACAGAGCCCTTGGCCTTGGGCACTTGTAAGTTTGCCGATGAGCATAATTGACTAAGACGGTGTTAGTGCACCACTGTGAAGTCATTCATGCACAGTTGAATGGAAGTTGTGGAATATTTTGGCCAACATTTCTGAAAAATGCATAGTTTTCTCTATATATTTCTTGTTTCAGTTTGTAATATGGACTCTCACAGTAACAAAAGTGTTATTCTTTTTAATTTACCTGTATTCCATTTCTGTCTTAATATTGGTTTTGCTCTTGCTTTCTGCAATCTCCAGTTGGTGCTGCAACCCTAACCTATTGTATTTCCAACCACTTTCATGACAATATAACATGCAGTATTTATTTGGCAGTCAAATTCTTTGTGTAGCTACATATCGGTTATTCCTAATATATTTGGAAACTTGCAATTAATTATTTATTCATGGCCTTCTGTTTTCTTTTGAACCTTATGTACTTTATTTTACAAGCAATTTAATTTGTTTGTATTAATTGTCTCTCTTGTTTTGTTTTGAACAATTACAGCTTGATTTCATGTCTAATTATTTATGTCACTCTCGTAGGTTTTGATTTGCCTCGCCTTAACTCTCATTCATTTACCTTTCTTCTAATGTCATTATTATTTCCACTTATTCCTCTTCACACATCCCTTTCCCAAGAACCATCTTCCCATGCCCTCCATATTCGCACACCATCCCTGGCGCATCAAATCCTATTTATACTTTATTTTAACATCTAGGTCCAGCTCTGGTTAAGGAGAGTGTTGAAAGGATCTGCAGATGCTGGGCTACCTCCTGCACCATGTAGAACTCATGGACTTTATCAACTTCTGTACTAACTTCCACTCTGCACTCAAATTCACCTGAACATAGAAAACACAGACAATAGGTACAGGTGTAGGGCATTCGGCCCTTTGAGCCAACACCGCCATTCAATATGATCGTGGCTGATCTCTGACACCTCCCTCCCCTTTCTTGATCTCACATTCTCTATCGCAGGAGATACACTATTGACTGACATCTAGTACAAAACTACTGACTCCCACAGCCATCTAGACTACACTTCTTCCCACCCTGCTTCTTACAAAGACTCTATCCCCTACTACCAATTCTTCCATCTGCACTGGATCTGCGCCCAAGATGAAGTGTTCCATGCCAGGTCATCTGGGGTGTCCTCATTCGTTAGGGAACAGGGGATCCTCACAGGGGTCTATTCAGTACCTCGCAGCTCCACTCTTTCACCCCATCTGCCGTCATACAACACATCATCCCCCGGCATTTTTGCCATCTTCAACGGGATCCCACCACTAGCCACATCTTCCCATATCTAACCTTTTCTGCTTTTTTTCAGAGACTGTTCTCTCCACAACTACCTGGTTCACTCATCCCTTCCTATCCAAACCACCTCCTCCCCAGGTATTTTCCCCTGCAACTGCAGGAGATGCAACACCTATCCCTATATCTCTCCTCTCAAGTCTGTTCAGGGACCCCAAAGGTAATTTCTGGTGAGGCAGAGGTTCACGTGCACCTCCTTCAACCTCATCCGCTGTATCTTGTTCTCGGTGAGGACTTCTATATATCAGCGAGACCAAGCACAGACTGAGCGATCATTCCGCTGAACACTTAAGGGCCTGTCCCACCAGCATGCAACTCCATGTGATGAGCGTGACCTAACGTGGTCGCTTGAGCCATCCAGCGTCGCGGGGCTGGTCCCACTTCGATCGCCGGAGCTGTGCGGAATTGTGCGGAATTCGTCCCGACATCGAGCGGGGCTCCGAAAAACTGACCAAGTTCAAAAATTCCACGCGGCAGCGGCGTGTCGGCTCGCAGTCGCCTCGACGCATTACACACCGCCTCGACGTCGTGCCTCCGTGACCCTCTCTGTAGGTGCCTCCGTGACCCTCTATGTGTGTGGCTCCGTGGCCCTCTCTGTATGTGCCTCTGTGGCCCTCTCTGTCCTGGCAAACCTACCTTTAAGACTTCGCTCCAAGTTTGCCTCACTTTGCGCCACGTTGCGCCACTCACTCGACCTCCACGTGGCCCTCGCTGTCGGTTTGGTCGCGCTCTTCGCATGCAGGCGCATGCTGTTGGGAATGGCCCTGTACAGGGATCACCCGACCTCCGCGCGGCCCCCGCTTCTAGTTTGTTCGCGTTCATCACATGGAGTCGGATGCTGGTAGGACAGGCCCTTTAGGCTCAGTCTGCCTTGACCATCGCGATCTCCAGGTTTCCAAACATTTGAACTCCCCTTCCTATTCCCATATTGACATTTTAATCCTGGGCCTCCTCCACTGTCAGAGTGAGGCCACATGTAAATTCGAGGAATAACACCTCATATTTTGCTTGGGCAAATTACAACCCAGTGGTATGAGCATTGATTTCTCTAATTTCAATTAACCCCTGCATTCCCTATCCCCCACCCCAACCCCGCCCCAAACCTTGTCATCCTACTAGCTCCACTCTTCTCATCCTTGCATCTCTTCATTATCACCTCTTCCCTAGCTCCACCCTTCCTTGATCATCTGTTGCCGGCCTTGCTTTGTTCCGGCCTTTTCGTACCTCATGTTCCCTCCCTTCTACTTTCAGCCTGAAGAAGGAACCTGACCCGAAACGTCACCATCCTTTTTCAGCTGAGATGTCGCCTGACCCGCTGAGTTACTGCAGCACTTTGTGTCTATCCTCTGGTTAAGTAGACCCCATTGCAGCTACACAAACCTGATTTGCAGTAAAGTCAACACACTTTATTTCCCCTAATGTTGTCTCATGAATCACTGTTTTCCAGTGACCTTTAAGTTCATTCTTTGCCCCAACCATGCTCTGTTATTAATATCCCCTTCCACATTTTTTAAGGGAAGAAATTTAAATTCTAACAATTTTATTTTTTTTGTATTTTTATCAGATTTCAATCTTGGCTTCCTTACGCCAGATATGGTCCCTTTCTCCAGAAGTTATGTTAACGTTTTTAATAATCTGTGCCCTTGGCCTTTTTTTTGGGAACAATTACATTTTTTATAGTGTACGTTTAAAGCAGAGTTAAGAAGAAGTACATTTACATCGCACTTTTCATGACCTCAGACTATCAGATTGTCAGAAAGCATTTTATAGGCAAAAGCACAGCTTTGAAGTGCGGTCTTCTTTTGATGCAGGGAAAGATATAAACTAACTTACATGTGGAAAATTTCACACAGAATAAATGTCCATACCTCCTGGATGTTTTAATGCTTTTCAACCTTGGCTCTTCTTTGAATAATTTCTTGGTGTCTTTTATCCTCATTTGACAGTGCAGTTAGGGTCATGATTTATATCTTATCTGGAAGGCACCATAGGTAACAACGCAGTATTTTTGCAGTAATTGACAGAAACCACGTCAGATTATGAACTTCTCGAGAAGGACCTGAATTTACAACTAGGGATGAGAGTGCCTCAATTCAACTAAGACTGATATTGCTCTGCTTGTTTTAATCCAGTCTCTATTGACCTACTGTTATCCTTAGGTGTTTAAACAAAAAAAATCAATTTTGGATTCTTATCATTTTCAGATTTTATTTTGGATAAACTGTACTTGAAAATGTTTACTTGTTTCCTGTGCCACACCCTATCCCCCAACCCGACAGCCCCATCTCAAAATGCTCTCCCCAAAGCCCTCAAACCTTGCATTTTATCATTGGCTTCATTGGGATTGCACAGTTTTTTATTTAATTTGAAAATGTTATTATTTTCCATTTACAAAGTTTCCTGTTCTTGGTTGTAAATCCCTTTCCTCATGTATTGGTATTGCTGTCACCCTGCTGATGAATTGATCACTGCAGTTAAACATCACACCAAAAGCTACACCACTAAATTGTTCTATTTGCAAGTGACATTGGTGTAGCTTTCCTGATCAGAGGTATTTCAATGTTCAAAGTAATCATTGAAACTAGCACAATGACCCAGATACCCATGTACATTATGAAGTCCCTAAAGCGCATTAACAATGTTAATTTCTAATACTCATTTTTTTTAACATGAGTTTCTGTCGACTTTGTTAACCATATGTAGCCTGGTGTAGTGGGAGCTGTGGTATCCTCCGAGATCCAGACACCCACAATCTATTTGTGGGCAGCAAATGTTGCTATGGTTATGAAATAGCGGTTAATATTCTGGATTGAAAAACTATCAGTTTAGGCTAGCAACGATCCTTAAGACTGCCAAAGTGGACTAGTACAAATTCTAATTAAAGTTCACGTTTACTTCACCTAGTGCACGACGTTTAATATTACAACAATTCACAACATTGTGCCTGAAAGTTAAAAGTGGCACAAGTAAATGAATGCAAATATAGCTTGCGAAGGCTGACTGCCAAGTTTGAGACGGGGAGCCTCAGAACCTGAACCAAATGGTGATTAATCTGGTGAATGCAATGATTTAATTACCAGTCCAGTTAGCATATGGCAACACAACAGGAAGTACTGTGGCATGACTCTCTTAGTTCAAGATGAAACTTCCTCAGGCTTCCTTGTTCAAAGGGAAAGTCAGGAGGGTGAAAAGTTCACGCCTGTTTCTTCATGATTTACAACAACTTGTATAAAAGGAGCACATCCTAAAAAACTGCACCTTGTGCTGTTGTACGCAATTTACTGACAACATAACTTTTCAACAGTTAAACCCGTTAGATCTTGGAAGGAAGGAATATTAAAAAAATGTTTTATTTCCTACAGAAGGAAACAAACAGGATATTGATAAGATGGGACTTTGAAGGTGAAGTAACAATAGTAACAAGTATTGAGGAGAGAATATATCTCCAAATAAACCATTACAATAAATGTCAGAAAACATTTGTATACATATGAATATAAACAAACTTTATAGCCTTTGTTCTTTCTTGACATAATTTCAATTAAAATTATGTCTTGCTCATTTAGTTTACAGTCTAAATATTGAAGCATGCTAATAATTGTATGATATTCCCAGAAATCACCACTGTGATTTGTGGAGCCAAGCAGTATCACAGACAAATTAAATTATTATGGAAAAAATGTGAGAGAATTTACAATAATGGGAAATATGAAAATGCAAGGAAAGTGTTTGGTTGGCTCCAAAAGATTACTTATAAATTGGTATGAAGTTATATGCACAGAAAAATCTAAAAAAACATTCGTGGTCCAATGGTGAAGCAAAACTTTTATAAAATGAGAAAGTGATAGAGAAACATGGGGTTCTCAGGATCTTTGTCCATCTGCTCACTGGTGCCACTTGGTGGATGTGAATTTCTGGGGAACATTTGGACGCCGCATTCTTGGTACACAGATTTTGGGCAAAAATATCCAAATTGCCAGTTGGATATTTTCCAGTTTCCTATTTGTATTTTAAATGCTAAAGCAAAAAAAAACGTGCACATTGTTATTTCTGTAGCTTTCTTTAATGGGCCTGTCCCCCTTAGGTGATTTTTCAGGCGACTGCCGGTGACTGGCAAATTGTCGGCAGTTGCCTGAAAAACCAGCAACTAGAACGGCGACTGACAGAGTGGACATACACACACACACACACACACACACACACACACACACACACACAAACACATCGCTTCCTTCACCAGCTCGTTACGCAGGCAGGGGACAGGGTAAGCGGGGGAGCGCTGTCTGAGTGAAATTCACATGGTGCAAAGCCAAGGCAATACAGACACACACCGCTATGAACAGGAAGGTTGGCACTGTAATTAAGACGGCTAAAGCACACTATACGGTAAGTCCTTTAAAATAGGGGGGGCGGGGAGAGGGGGTGAAAGGGGAAGAAGGAGTGAGATAGAGTGGAGACAATTTTTAGGAAGCCAAAGATACGCGGCTGTGATGCTCCGCAGACATTTAACATTACCAGTCAGTTATCCTTGGTTCTGAAAACTACTGCTTACCAATTTTTTTCCAATGAGCCAATGAAATTCACCAGTCAGCACCGGCTACAACCTATGAGAACCTACGAGAACCTTTGATCTCCTGGAATCCCACCAGGACCTCCTAGCTACCCACCTAGGGCACGAGAATTCTTGCTACAGTCCATGGTGGCTTCATTCTAGTTGCTGCTAATTTTTCAACATAGTTGAAAAATTTGCGCCAACTATAATGAGGCCATGACTAGTTCCCAGAATGCGGGAACTCCTCATGACCATGAAGGCGACTCCCCAGCAACCACCCACAACATATGGTGACCATGTGGCGACTGCATAATCTTCTGCAGTCACTTAAAAATGATGGCCTGTCAACATGATGAAAAATTAGCAGCGACGAAAATGAAGCCACAATGGAGAGTAATGTGAATTTCATTTCGGAGTCACGTGAGTGACTTCGTGAAGAGCCCGCCGGCGCGCATGCTCGACATATCGTCGTAACGCGTTGCTGCGACGGCTGGCGGTGGAGCGCGCTCCTCGCCAGCCCTTCATAAGGGGCCACGGAGGTGAGTATTCTACCTTTAGTTGGTGGTCCTTGTTGTCTGATTATGTCTTGCAGCAAGGACATGGATGGGAGTTCGAAGGGCCGGAAGACGTCAGGACGAGTTCGCCGGTCAACAGTTCCGGGGCCGTTACCATCGGCAGTACCTGCAGCGCAGGCCGGGATTCAGGCGGAGATGTGGGTAAGCCCTGTGATTACAGGTCCAGGTCCGCCAGCACACCACAGCTCGGAGGAGTTCGACGAGGAGGAGTGTGGTGTGCCGCCAGAGCAGGGGGACCCTGCCATGGCAGTCAGGTCGTCAGCGGGCTCGCTGGCGACCTCGAGCAGGGCACGTGCCGTTGCACGGTCTGTTCCACTCAGCCCTCCGAGAAGGGGGAGGGCAGGAGCCCAGAAACCTAACCCTGTTAGGGCTAAGGCATTGCCTATCGCGGAGGAGCGGTCAGGTTCCAGGGCGAGACCCGGGGCGGGTGTGAGGTCCAGCCGGCACACCCCGACTCTCGATGCCGGGACGGGTCGGTCGAGTTGGGTCTCGTCACGGTCGCCGAGCCCCCCATGGATGGGTGGGCGAGACCATGCGTCGGCAACGTCCGCGATGTGGGCAGCCGGCAAGACTGCGCGGGCCCTAGGCAGCCATGCTTCGGCTGGTGCCGACACCTCGCCGCAAGTGCCCTTAGTGGCAGCGGCTTCAGCTCTCGCTAAACGGAGGCGATTGAACACGCCCGCGCAGGAATCGCGCAGTTTCGCCTCGGCGGCTGTTAGCGACAACTACCGGCACCGGCAGGGCCTCGACGAGGTGCGGGCCGATGACAGGAGCCCGGTTTTCTTTTCAGAGCCGGAGGACTCCGACCACCTGAGTGTTCAGGGTGAAGGGCGTATTGACCGTATGGAGCGGCTGCTGGAGCTCCTGCTTCAACGTCAACAACAGCAGGGCAGCAACAGGCACAGGGCGTCTTCACCAACATCTACTATCAGCCTGGAGCAGCAGGAGGAGGAGGTTCTGGTGGATCCCGTACCAACTCCGTTGGAGGAGCCAGCGGAAGAACTCTTGGATGTGGCGACCAAATTCGCGGCCCCACATACGGCTGGTCTTCCTCTAAATACAAAGCTGGCAGCCACAGTGGACTTTCTTAATAATCAGGTGCTGCAGGAAGAAGTCCTCATCCAGGCTATGAGCCGGCACAAGGCTCCATCAAACTGCAACTCCCTCAACGTGCCTGTGGTCAATACGCCAATATGGGGCAACATCAGTGCGGCTATCCGTCAACAGGAGCTAAAATTGCAGCGGATCCTGAAACTCCTCACGGCCGGTATTACCGCCTTTGCGCGGTCGGTGGACGGGGACGAACTGAATTTGGACCAGGAAGATGCTCTGGCCTTATTGTGCGCGACACAGCACGAAATCAACGGGTTTCGCAAAAACAGCATCCGCCCAGCACTCAACCCGAAGTTTGCAGGATTGTGCAAACCACCGCCGCCGCCGCCGCCCCGTCAGCTCTTTGGTGAGGACCTCTCGAAGAGAGTCAAAGAGCTTGACGAACAAGCCAAAACGGTGGGGATCATGCGCTCTCAGAGTGCCCCCACACCGTCAGGCTCAAAAGCTCCATACATTCGCTCACGAGGGTCGGCCGGTGCCTCGACGAGGACTCGCCCTCTAGCTCCACATCGACAACAGCACCAGAACCAGCACCAAGGGTCTTTTTTAGGACAGGGTCGGCAGAGACCTTTGTGGAAATCGAAGACGCCGCGCCCTCAAGCCAACCCAGCACTTCCACGGCCACCCACACGTGTCAAGGACCGCCGGTAACCACGGAGGTGAGGGGGTCTGGTTCTCTTTTTTCTCTCTGTTTAACTTCCCATGTTGGTGGTCGTTTACGGTTGTTTTTGGATGCATGGGGTAATTTTACTGGTGATGAGTATGTGTTGCGGAATATTCGGGGGCATAAAATTGAGTTTATTAATGGCGACATTCCTCCATCCCAGCACATGCCTGGTCGTACGTTCAAATTGTCTGCTGCAGAACAGGCAGCAGGTTTCAAGGAAATTTTAAGTTTGGAACAGAAGGGTGTGATTGAGAAAACAGTGCATGAGCCAATTGAATTTGTTTCGAACATATTTACTAGACCTAAGAAGGATGGAGGCTGTCGTGTCATTATTGATCTAACCCGTTTGAATACGTTTGTAACATATACTCATTTTAAAATGGATACGTTTGAGACAGCCAAATCATTGATTTCTCATGGCTGCTTTATGGCATGCATTGATTTGAGGGATGCATATTATTCAGTATCCATCCAGAAAAATGATAGAAGGTTTTTGAAATTTATCTGGATGGGGCAACTTTGCCTAATGGGCTTACTACAGCCCCTAGATTGTTCACTAAATTGGTGAAGCCAATCATGGCTTATTTGAGACAACGACATCATATAGTTATGGCCTATTTAGATGATGTCTTTATTGTGGGCCACACCCTGCAATTGGCTGAACAGGGTGTTGCAGCTGCTGTCAATATATTTCAACAATTAGGATTCATTGTCCATCCAGAGAAATCGAAGTTCTGCCCTGCCCAGGTAATTGATTACCTAGGGTTCACGGTGAACTCAATGAGCATGAGGATAACTATACCAATTAACAAAATTGAGGAAGTCACTAAGGTGTGCAGAGATTTAATTGGCACCAATATACCATCGATTCGGCATACAGCCACAGTAATTGGCAAGTTAGTGGCTTTGTTTCCGGCAGCACGATATGGACCTTTGCATTATCAGAATTTGCAAAGAGCTAAAATTACAGACCAAAAAATATTAGCTAAAGTTTTATCTAGGAGACTAAGTTTGGTGATTTCTAAATTAATACATTATGATCAAACAGGTTTTATTCCAAAACGCTATTCATCTCATAATTTAAGACGCCTGTTTAATATTATATATTCTAAAAGAATACGAGATACGGAATTAGCAGTCATATCGTTAGACGCAGAAAAAGCATTTGACCAGGTGGAATGGTTATATCTATTTAATATAATGGAAAAGTTTCAATTGGGGGATCAATTTTGTAAATGGGTAAGAATCCTATACTCAGATCCTACTGCAAGAATTCTAACTAATCAAATACTATCAGTTAAATTTAAACTCTTTAGGGGATGTAGACAAGGATGTCCGTTATCGCCTTTATTATTTGCTTTGGCGATAGAGCCTTTGGCGGAAAGAATTAGATCAGAACCTGAAATATACGGTTATAATACTGACAGAACAACTAATAAAATATCCTTATATGCAGATGATGTTTTGATTTACATCACAAAACCTGAAATTAGTATTCCAATGTTGTTTGATGTTATAAATAAATTTAGTACATTTTCTGGATATAGGATTAATTGGAATAAAAGTGATATTATGCCAATAACTAATATAAATTTAAACATATTACAACAATATCCATTATCAATAGTTACTGACAAAATTAAATATTTAGGAATTAATGTATCTAAATCTCATAACTCATTAATTAGATCGAATTATCCTCAATTATTAGATAAACTTAAAAAAAATATTTTATATTGGAAAACACTGCCTATATCTTTGATTGGTAGAATAAACGCTATAAAGATGGTTTTTCTACCACAATTATTATATCTGTTTCAAGCTATCCTTTTTTTCCTTCCGAAAACCTTTTTTAAAAAAATTGATAATATTGTTAATAGTTTTATCTGGGATTATAAAAATCATAGAATAAGTAAAAAACATCTATGTAAGTCAAAGATAAACGGAGGATTAGCACTTCCAAATTTTCTATACTACTTCTGGGCAGTACAGATTAAGAATATGAATTTTTGGTGGGTAAATACGGACCTGGAACCAACGTGGCTAAAGATAGAAAAGGAAGATTGTTTGCCTTTCAACGTAGATTCAATTATTTTTGCCCCAAAGGAAGTTCAAAAAAAAATTTATAGGGACAATCCAATCATTTATAATAATAGACGTATTTGGAAACAAATAGTCAAGACTTTACAATTAGACAACCTTTCATTTAGATTACCAATTATGAATAACCCATTATTTAAGCCCTCCACATTGGATGGAGGGTTCAGACATTGGGATAATTTAGGAATTACAAGGGTAGAGCACCTTTATCGAAATGGAAAATTTCTTTTATTTCAGGAATTACAAGATATCTACGGATTGTCTTCACAGCATTTGTTTAGGTATTTCCAAATTAGAGATTATATTAAATCTAATACACAGGATTTTAAAAATAAGGAACCAGGATTATTAGATGAATCGTTTAACTGGCATCCAACCACAGAAAAATTAATAGCTTATATATATAACATCATTATGGATAAGGAGAATCCAATAACTGAAACATATCGTCAAGCATGGGAAAATGAAATTGGATCACCTATAATCAAAGAAAATTGGGAAGAAAGTCTACAACGAATACACCGGTGCTCGTTAAATGCTAGACATATATTAATACAATTTAAAGTATTATACAGATTACATTATTCGAAAACCAAATTAAATAGTATATTTCCTAATCTCTCCTCTATTTGTGATAAATGTAAGAATTTAGAAGCAAATTTAACACACAGTTTTGTTACATGTCCTAAATTGAATTATTATTGGACAGAAATTTTTAAAGTTATTTCTGAAGTTCTTAAGGTTAAATTAGAACCCGACCCAAAGCTAATAATACTGGGAATTCCAGAGGCTAATTTGATACTTACACTAGATCAAAGAAATTTCCTTGATTATTGTTTGATATTAGGGAAAAAAATAATATTGAAATTTTGGAAGGGAACATTATCCCCAACAATTAAAATGTGGGCATCAGAGATGTTGGAGACGTTGCAGTTGGAAAGAATCAGATTTGTCCTTTTGGACGAGTATAATTCTTTTCAACAGATATGGTCTCCATATATACAGTATTTAGAGAAGTAGCTGTTCTTGGCATCACGGCTCGACTGACACCCTGCGGGATTTGATGAAAATAATGTATTGGTATACCAGGATATATGCATGTCTTTACTGATATTATTATTTGTAGTTGTTTCATTTATAATATATTGTGTGGCTTTTAATTGATATATATACATAATATGTCTTTTTTCTTTTTCTTCATTTTTTCTTTTTTTTTTATACCAAATAATTATTAAGGAATTATAATTTTATTGATTAATAATGGTATTTCTCTTTACCCACTTTTATTTTCAAAAAAAAAAAAGATAATAATCATTAGAGTACAAATATTGATTTAAGTTGATGTTTATAACTCAGTTTTAAACATTGAGAATTGTTTATTGCTAATAAAAAAATTATTCAAAAAAAAAAACATTGTTCAAAGTTGTTTAAATAAAAACTATTTTCATCTGGAAAAAAAAAAATAAATAAATAAAATAAAATTACTGCGTTAAAACGGAACGCTGGTCATTACGATCGATCTATGCAGCTGCCGTCCGAAGCGATAACTGAGTTGCAATGGTGGGTGTGTCACATTAGCAACTCATTTAAGCCTGTCAGGGAGGCTAATCCGGTGGTATATTTACAGACCGATGCAAGCTCCAATGGCTGGGGAGCTACTGATAATTGCTCTAGTTGTGGGGGTAGATGGGACACCCTTGAGGCATCGATGTTGTTGACTCAAGGGATTAACTATTTGGAGTTGCTGGCAGCATTCCACGGACTTCGTGCATATTGTTCCAAGCTTGTTGGAGCACATGTCCGTCTCCAAATAGACAACACCACAGCTGTGGCATATTTAAACCATATGGGTGGTACCAGGTCAGTTTCGTGTGACAATTTGGCTAACTCAATTTGGCTCTGGTGTATTCAAAGAGACATTTGGATTTCAGCTACCTATTTGCCAGGTGAGCTTAATACTGTGGCGGACACCAGGTCACGCAAATTTAATGACAACATTGAATGGATGTTGCATCCTGAGATTTTTTCTAAAGTCACAGCCAAATTTGGTAAACCGGACATTGACCTTTTTGCGTCACGGTTGAACCATCAGGTACCAGCCTACGTTTCATGGGAACCAGATCCTGGGGCAATAGCGCTAGATGCATTCTCGCTGGACTGGGGGAATTGGGTTTTCTATGCCTTCCCTCCGTTTTGCCTCATCAGTCGGGTATTGCGAAAGATTCAGGCAGATGCTGCCAAGGGCATCCTTATTATACCCGACTGGCCCACACAGCCTTGGTATCCGGTGGTCTTTGACATGCTCAACGAACCTTGGGTCCTTTTGAAGGGTTGCCCACAATTGGTTACTCACCCTGTCTCAGGGGAGCCACATCCCTGCCATGGCTATTTAAATTTGTTGGCTTGCAGGTTCTGAACAGGCCGTTAGTCCAATACGGCCTCTCGGCTCGGACCATGGATACCATCGGGGCGTCGTGTCGAGAGTCCACAAGGCGAAGATACCGCTCGCATATTAAGAAGTGGGAAGCCTACTGCAGCCGCTCTCGCATCACGTACGATGACGTGACAATAACCGACGTCCTGGAATTCCTCGCGGGGTTGCACCATGATGAACACTTAAGTTACAGTGCCATCAACAGCGCCAGAAGTGCGCTATCATTCTAGCTCAAGATTGGGGTAGGATCCAACAGGCTAGTGTCCAGACTCATGCGGGGTATATTCAATATGAATCCGCCTACACCATGCTATAATATCACCTGGGATGTCAGGGACGTATTAACCCTGCTCAGGACGTGGTCTCCCATGGAAGGGCTCCAACTGGACCAACTCACCATGAAGCTGGTGATGTTACTAGTGCTGACTTCAGCTCAGAGGGTACAGACACTACACAAACTGCGTGTCGACAGAATGACATCTACCCCTACAGAAGTAGTCTTTTTCGTTGACGAGCTACTAAAGCAGCATAGACCTGGGTGCACAGGGCTGCAGCTGAAGTTCCCGGCATACCCCGCAGATGCTAGGCTATGTTTAGTCTCACATATCCGCCACTATGTCAAAGTGACGGCACGCATCAGAGGAATGGAGAGATACCTGCTTGTCACTCATAAGAGACCTCATCATCGAGTGACAGTCCAGACGATATCCAGGTGGCTTCGAGTCGTCTTGGGTAAGTCAGGTATCGACATTAATGTGTTCAAGTCTCATTCCACCAGGGCTGCATCGACGTCAGCGGCGAGGGTCATGGAGGTTCCCATGGACCAAATTCTCGCCACAGCAGGATGGGCGAATGAAGCTGTGTTCCAGCGTTTTTATAACAAGCCTGTTGCTGCTCCTCTACAGTTCGCAGAAGCCGTGCTGAATGCAGGTCAAGAACGTGGAGATGTCCCCGCATGAGGGGTTTTGATTTGTTATTAATAAATATGCTCTTGTTTTGCAGTATGAACTATTGAGCAAGTTTGTTCCTCCCATCCATCCCTGGTAGTGGTGTGTCAGCATGGACGTGGTCCAGGGCGTGTAATCACAGAAGCTTTGAAGTCTTCACGAAGTCACTCACGTGACTCCGAAATGAAATAGTAAGATTGAACGAGAACTTACCAGTTCGAAGGTTGATCTTTATTTTATGAGGAGTCGAAGTGAGGGATTTCGTGCCCTCCTCGCCCAACCCTCAATCACCTTCATCTGGTAATCTTAGTCAATTCAATCATACTATGCGAAGTCATTTCTTTGTTGGTTTCTGTGATTCCACGCCGCTACTTTGAAGTATGTCGAGCATGCGCGCCGGCGGGCTCTTCACGAAATCCCTCACTTCGACTCCTCATAAAATAAAGATCAACCTTCGAACTGGTAAGTTCTCGTTCAATCTTACTATTCTCCTGCTATAGGTCAGGAGGTCCTAGTGGGTTGCCAGGAGGTCGAAGGTTCTCTTACGTTCTTGTAGGTTGTAGCCGGTGTTGACCGGTGAACTTCATTGGCTCATTGGGGGAAAAAAAGGTAAGCAGTAGAACCAAGGATAACCGACCGGTAATGTTAATGAGCTTCACAGCCGTGTATCTCTGGCTTCTTAAAACTTGTTTCCACTCCTTCTCCATCCTTCTCCCCCCTCTCTCCCTGTTCTCCCCCCTCCGCCGCCTCTTTTAAAGGACTTACTGTACACTGTGCTTTCACCGTCTTAATTACAGCGCCAACCTTCCTGTTCATCGTGGTGTGTGTCTGTATCACATTGGCTTTGCACCGTGTGAATTTCACTCAGACAGCGCTCCCCCCGCTTGCCCTGTCCCCCGCCTGCACAACGGGCTGGTGAAGGAAGGTGTGTGTGTGTGTGTGTGTGTGTGTGTGTGTGTGTGTGTGTGTGTGTGTGTGTGTGTGTGTGTGGGTGTGTGTGGGTGTGTGTGGGTGTGTGTGGGTGTGTGTGGGTGTGTGTGGGTGTGTGGGTGTGTGTGGGTGTGTGGGTGTGTTCCACTCTGACAGTCGCTGTTCCAGTTGCTGGGTTGACTGCTGGTAACTTCACAGTCGCCTGAAAAATCACCTAAGTGGGACAGGCCCATAAGACACACCAACTTGCCAATTTTCACTATATTTTGATTCAACTGAGATGAAGCAAATAACGGGACAGTCACTTCAACTTTTTAGTGCCTGAGATAACATATATGTTTCTTGGGATTTAAATCTGAGTATATTGAATACTGCAGATTGGATGTTCAAAAGAAAGAAAGGAAATTTTCACCTCAGCCACACAAATATCCATTAATGCTGCCTTTTATCAGTGAAAAACTATCCCAATGTGTTTCTCAGAAACATTACCAAAACCCCAAGTCTCATTAGGATGTATTAGTGCAACCAGTCCAGAGTTTTGTCAAAGGAATTGGGTTTTAAATCTTTTTAAAGTTGGGGAACAGGGAAATCATGCCAAAGTATTCTAAGCAATTAGAAAGTTGATAGTCAGTGGCAAAATCATTAGTGGTGAAACAATTTAACTCTAGAATGCTCAAGAGGCCAAAAGTGTGAAACGTTTTAAAATCTTGGAATCTTGGAATATTATAAAGATCACAGAAATAAGGACGAGTTAAGATTATTGGAAAATTCAAAACTGAGATGAGAATTTTAAAGTCAATGCATATCTTCCTTGTAATTGCCCTCGCGTTGAAGGACCAGGATAAATACTGCCCATAAAACAATTGCAAAGGCTGTTGATAGGTAACTGAGCACTTTGCTTAGCCAGCAGTCAAACCTACCAAAAACCATGAGTATTTCTGATTGTTATTAACATTCAAAAACATTCACAAGCTATTAAGTCAAACAAATAAAAACAATGTTAAAAATTTGAAGTAAAACAATGAAAACAAAAGAAGGCTTGAAACAAATAACATATTTAATTCCAGTGAGTAATTAAATGAATGAAATTTATTAAATTACAGTGAGTAATTTAATAAATTAAACAATTACAGTAAATAATTAAATTAATGTAAATTAATGTCTTTTGTAGATGTCATCGGTAAAATTTATGGTATTCTTGTTTCTACCCTAGAACTAACCTGGTGCATGTTCAGAAGGAAAATGGCGCAGAATTTCTACAGCCTCTCACCCCACCATTGGGCTCAATGAGTCTAACATTAGAGTAAAGTGGGGAAATCTGCAGTGCTGAGCAGCTGGTAAGATCAGGACCTGAGTATTCATAAGGAAATCTCAAACGTATTAGCACTAACGCTGGAACTGCATGGAAGTCCATTCTTTCCTGTAAAATATGGCCCAATATTTCTAATTGCTGGATAAATATTAATCATCCTAAATGATAACATTATTAACTTCCAATTGCATATACAAACGGTAAATCACAGGGTATATTTAAGAAGGAACTGCAGATGCTAGAAAATCGAAAGTAGACAAAAATGCTGGAGAAACTCAGCGGGTGAGGCAGCATCTATGGAGCGAAGGAAATAGGCAACGTTTCGGGGTGAAACCCTTGGTTGTCACCTTAATAAGAGCATCATTATAGTTATTGGAATTATGAAAACTCCTTGTTATCAAGAACCTGATTGTCTACTCTTGAGTTTAGATTAACTGCTGTTGTATTATGATACTATAACTAAATACACATAAATATAATTAATATCAGAATAGATTGTAGCACACTGAAGCAGTATGTAAACAAAATGGCATATAAATAAATTAATCAACATAAATAAATAAATGGTATATAAATAAATTTGATAACAAATGCCAGAAATATTCAGAGACTAAGGCGTCTTAATTTTGTTTCAATTTGTTGACATCCCCTGTATTTTGATTTTGAAGTAAGTAGTTTATAAAATGTATACTTGTAACCGAAGATCAAGAATTTGCGTTTTCAGCATGTGATCTGGGAAATTTATTGCAGCGATTTTAACTTTCAGCACCAATTTCTGAACCCTCTCAGTGATTCTGTTTGTCAGACCACCTTCACCACCAAATCCTCAACATGTGTATATGCTGGTAAGCAAGGTGGGTGTGAAAAGAATGGCCGGCCTTCTACTGTAAGGAATAAGTAATAGAAATACTTAATTCAATCTTTGTTGATCTATTATTTAGATATTCCCTTGTTCTCCAACTTAACCATCTCCCTCTATGTTGAGGAAATATATAGGAAGGAACTGCAGGTGCTGGTTTAAACTGAAGATAGACACAAAATGCTGGATTAACTCAGCAGGACAGGCACCATCTCCAGAGAGAAGGAATGGGTGACTCTTTGGGTTGTGACGTCTGAAGAAGGGTCTCGACCCTAAACATCACCTATTCCTCTTCTCCAGAGATGATGACTGTCCTGCTGAGTTATTTCAGCATTTTGTTTCTATCTTCCCTCTATGTTGATTTTGGTTTCTATCAAATACATCAACATTGAGATTAAGGGGGCAAGAATGAAATGTTGTACTGGAAGTTTATGTTTATTGTTTTGTAGTTTAGTAGCAAATAGTATGTTTGCCAGTAAAATACTGCCTACATTTTGCTATACTCGCCTTTGAATGACAGAGTTTTCCAATGTGTTTCTACAGCACACACATTTGTCAAGCCAAGAGAGTTTATTGTCATGTGTCCCAGATAGGACAATGACATTCTTGCTTGCTGCAGCACAACAGAATATTGTAAGCAAAAATACAAAACAGTTCAGTTAAATATACACATAAATAAGCAGATAAAGTGCAATAGGCTGTTACAGTTCAGAGTCTGTTTGTTGGTGAGTTTAATAGCCTGATGGCTGTGGGGAAGAAGCTGTTCCTGAACCTGGATGTAACAGATTTCGGGCTCCTTTGGAGAGGGCTCACATATTTCCATTGTAATTCCTGAATATTTATAAACTCTAAAAGAACATTAAAGATTATATTCAAGATTCAAGATTCAAGAGAGGTTATTGTCATGTATCCCTGATAGGACAATGAAATTCTTGCTTTGTATATTTATATATTATATATATTAACTGTTATAATGCCCTTACAATTGATGAAATAAAATTATATAGCACATTTCACAACCTTAGAAATTCACAAAATACTGCAGTAATTTAATCACCTTTGAAGGGTAGCCACTCTTTTAATAAAGGAAACATTGCAGCCAATTTGATCAGAAAAGGGTTCAACGATCAGCAATTAGATACCATCTAAGTAATCTATTACTGTGATCTTAGATGAAGGATAATTGTTGATTAACTCAACCGGGAGAATTCTCTAGCTCTTCTTTGAAATGGATCTTTAAAGTTCATCTGAGATTATCTTGCCTTAATGACTCATCTGAAAACTGGCACCTCCAGCTGTGTAGTGCTCCCTCAGTCCTGCACTGGAGTGTCAGCTTAGATTTTATTGCTGTATTCGGTTTGGAAATTGAGCCCACAACCTCTGATTCATGGCTGATGCTGTGTGCAGGTATATTGAGCTCATTCGGTTTCTGATCATTTTTCATCAACAGCAAAGCAAATCCCAGAATCTCAGACATGATTTCCACCACACTCTCTGTTTTGACCTTGGTTCATATTTTTGGAATTGACAACCAAGCCAAAATTCATATCCACAATATTCACCGTGTCTGAGGCACTTAAATGCCAGGGAGCATTCTACCGATTATATAAAGCCATGCACTTGTAAACAGTAAAGAAGATTATTAGCGGTTTGTAGGTTGATTGGGTTGGTATAAATGTAAGTTGTCCCTAATGTGTGTAGGATATTATTAATGTGTGGGGATCATGGGCCAGTGTGGACTCGGTGTGCCGAAGGGCCTCTTTCCGTACTGTATCTTTAAAGTAAACTAAACTAGAGCTGAAAACCAGGATTTCTGCTTAGGTCTGCATTCAAAAACAATATCCCACTTCTTGTATACAGAACAGTCTTCTGAATTGGCCAAATGGCTCACTTTTATCATTTAATAAAATTATTATTATTGGTAAATTTTGAATGGATGTAGTATTCTTGGATGGCAAATTTGATTTTCCATCCATGTACTTTTATTCAAAGGAATTAAACCCATATTACTGATTTAATAAGTGCTTGAATAATGTTACAGTATAAAAATGTAGGTTGAATTATTGAGCACTGTTTTGATACAACCTGCTGTAAATTGTATAATGTGTGTGTGCACGTGTGTGTGTCCGTGTCTGTGTGGTATTTATAACGCACCAGAAGTGACCTTACCATATCTAGTGATGGACTAGCCCCTCTGCTGATACATTTCCCTCACTTCCTTTCTTATCAGCTTCCACTACTTGCACCCTCTTGTCTTCTCCACTTATCACCTCCAACCTTGATTGCCATCTAACTCATCTGCAAAATCAACCCCTCCTTCCCCGTCACTTGCCAGTTTATGTCCCACGTCTTCTCCTCACCTCGTTCTACAAGCCATCTCCCCCCTACTCCGTCAGTCTGAAGAAGGGTCTTGACCCGAAACATCGACAATCCATTTCTCTTCACGGATGTGTCTGACCCTTAGCTCTCTCCATGTCCTTTCCAGCTTCTCTCCCCCCATCTGCAACCATAATTTGTGCTTGTGGCTACCTGATTGTAATGGGAAGCATGGCTTCAAGGATTGATAGCCGTCTGATTGTCCCATTGTTGGCAAATAATGGCAGCCATGATAAAGTGGGAATATTCCTCTCAAGACCTGTGCAGTCCATGCATCTTTTGGGTAAAAGCCCAGGGACGAATAGGTTAAAGTATAGAGAGCGTTTGAAGGCTCTTGGCCTGTACTACCTGATGTTTAGAAGTATGAGGAGGGACCTCATTGAAACTTACCGAATAGTGAAGGCCAGGATAAAGTGAATGTGGAGAGGATGATTTCACTAGTTGGAAAGGTCATAGCCTCAGAATAAAAGGACATACTTTTAGAAAGGAGATGAGGAGGAATTTCTCTGGTCAGAGGATGGTGAATCTGTGGAATTCATTGCCACAGACGGCTGTGGAGGCCAAATCACTAGGTATTTTGTGCAGTTCATTATTACCACGGGAAAGTCATTTTAATTTCAGCAAAGTCATTCTAATTTATAGACCACTTTTGCTCTCGAACCTGAAAAAAATATGCATCAACATTTATTACCCTGCCTGATAAGACTCAGAATGTCTTTAAGTAAATGCAATTTTATCTTTCATTGAATGCAGAGCAGAATAGAAATGCAGCCATTGAGAATTCAATAACCGAGGAGATAAATGGTATCCTCAGCACCAATGACAGCTGCATTTCCTGCATGATGCCAAATAAAAGATAGTTAATTGAGTCAAGAAGAAATATAAATAAAGCGAAGTAGATTTTAGATTTCCATTTTAGAAATGGGAAGGTGCTTTTCTGAGGGTGTTTTAATAGTTTAGAACTGACTTAAAACAGCATGATGAGGATGGTGATTTCAGAATTAATTCCCAAGCCCTGTTCCTCTATAATGGGTAGAAATAGATTGGAACAATAAACGTGTGATTAAGGAGTGGGGGTACTGGTGCATATAATGCACTGTTGGGATGGAGAGGCCCTGTACGTGGCTGTCATCAGGATCCCAATAAAGGATAAATACACGGTAAAAAGGCCATTAAACAAATAACTGGTAAACCAAACTCGGAAAAAAAATTGTGAAGCTGATCACTCTAAAATTAAATGAAAGGGATAAGGGAGAATTTCATGTTACGACTGGTGTAAAACTTTGGCAGCAGGTAAAGGGAATACTAAAATAACTGAAGTATTTACGGCACGAGTGCCAAACTAAAAGAATGTGTTAAGTTTAATGATGTGAGAAAGGTACCATCAAAGCAGAAGGATAATTAGAATTTCTTGCCCAAACTGGAGATTTATTTGCTGACTCAAAGAGGACAAGCAATAAATTGAACCACAAGGTAAGTTCTGGCAGCAATTGCAGGCGACAGAGAAATAGCCTGGTTGGGAGTTATATATTACAGGTTATGAGCTTTTGGAGTGGAGAAACTGAAAGAGTAGGAAGGGGAATGGCCTTCAGAACTAAAGATATTTTAAAAATAATTAGGAAGTAAAGATAGGGGCAAGGGAAACCAATCAGCTAAATGGCAATAACCAGAATTGATGAATAAGACTTACAACTGTGCAAAGAGTTGGCTGCAGAGTTCCTGATAGCAGCAGTGAAGTGGAAGAATGAACTAATTCAGGGATTAGAAGAGTTGCAGCAAAAGTGAAATTGTTTCTGTAAGTGACTTTCATTTTAATGTCAATTAAGAACAGAATTGCTCACATGAGAAATGAAGCAAATTGTTTGAAAGTATTAAAAATAATTTTCAATAACATCTGGAACTTCTGGAACTAAAAAGAGATTTAAATAAGATAGACTATATTTTTTCATATCCTCTGGAATACAGGACAGCATTCTGTGCACCTTCCTAATTACTTTGTACCTGTATAAATACTGTTTGCTTTCATATACAAGGGTATCCAAACCCATCTGCACCACAGTATTCTGTGGACTCTGAAGGTACAAGAGACTGCAGATGTTGGAATCTTGAACAAGAAACAAACAGCTGGGAGATCTCAGCGGTTCAGGCAACATCTGTGGATGGATATGGACAGATGATGTTTCAGGTTGTGACTTCTTCAGACCGGGTGGAGATGGTAACCAAGGATTATGGTGGTAAGTGAAGCAGACAAGAGAAGCAAATGGTGGAATTTAATAAGAAAGCAAAGTGAGGAGTGAAATGTACAACCAAAGGGAGTGGATAAGGCAACAGAGATGGAGAGAAAAATTGAGACCCAGAGCAGTGGAGGTGGTGGGGGTGGGGGAGGGGATGAGGTATAGGTGATGAGTGGATAGAGTTGATGGATGAAGGGAAAGGAACTGGGTGACGAGAGTCGAGGGAGTGGAAAGAAGATAGGCATGCATGGCAGATGGATACTGGGTAGATCAGAAGAAGGTACAGGGGTTTATCTGAAATTGGTGAATTCCCCATTCATGCCATTGGGTTATAGGCAACCCAACCAGAATATGAGGAGCTACTTTTCCAGTTTGCACATCGCCTCACTCTGTCACTTGCAGCAGCTAATGACAGATAGGTCTGTATAAGAATGGGAAGGGGAATAAGAATGACTAGCAGCTATAGGCCCAAGCAGACTGTTGTTTCACAAAGTAGTTGCCGAATATACATGTGATCACATCAATGCAGAAGAAGCCACATCAAGAACACTGAATGCAACAGACGAGGTTGGGAGAGGTGCATGTACAGTAAATCTCTGTCTCACCTGGAAGAGCTATTAGGGTCCCTAAACAGATGAGGGACAAAGTTTAGTGGTAGATGAATCACCTATTGTGGTTGCAGAGGAAAGGGCTTGAAGAGGGTGATTAAAGGTAAGCAAACCAAGAGGTCACGGAGAGAGTGTCTCTGCAGAATGTAGAAAGGGGCGGGGAGGGGAAGATGTGACTGGTGGTTTGATAACGTTGTGCCGGCAGAAATAAAACCATGCTTCAGTTAAACTGTGTTAAGCTTTTCTAAATATCCCGTGACAACTTCCCTAATAACCTCCAACATTTTTGTTATGAACTGTATTCTCCTTCCTTTCTTGAATACATAGAAACATAGAAAATAGTTGCAGGAGGAGACCATTTGGCCCTTCGAGCCATTCATGATTTTCCAATTTATTTGGACACTTCTAGTACTTGCAATGGGGGAAGGATGTGGAGTAGGTAAGGAGGAGATATTTCCCTGAAATTGGAGAATTCATTATGCATGCCATTAGGTTGTAGGCAATTTAATATCTAATATCTTCCCAAACATTTCTTTTCAGATGCTAGGATTCAGGCCACCAGTTCCAAAGAACTTGCCAGTGATGCGGCCTGTCCCGCTGAGGTACTCCAGCATTTTGTGTCTATCTTCGGTGTAAACCAGCATCTGCGGTTCCTTCCTACACTTCCATTCACTTAACTTGTACTTTTTCCTCAAATAATGCAGATTATTCTAGTTCTTCCTGCTCTTATGGCAGTTGATTTTTCTATTGTCATTGGGATGTTTTCAGTGTCTTCTACTGTCTAAATTCCAGTCATTTCCTCATTTCATTTTATTAATTCCATAATCATCCTTTCAGAGTCCAACATTGCCCATTCTTTTCCTCTTTGTATTCTTGGAGAAGCTTCTACATATTGTTACCTTAATTCCTGTTTCATTTTACATCAGTTTTTACATCACATTTTGGATTACAATCAATCTATTTTGTTTGGTTATCCTTTGCCATTTTCCAAAATGTATGCAATGTTCTAGCCTCTCACTAATTCTGTAACTTTATGGGTTGTCCTTAAATTCAACGTTATCCTTCAAACCCATAATTGGATCTTCTTCTTCAAAGTCTACTTCTCAATATATTTGTTGAGAATCACAGAATGATCCATTAAATTAATACCACTGCTGGTCTACAAGATGCAAGGTACATTTATTTGTCACATGTGCCAGTTGGCACAGTAAAATGTGATCACCACACAGCCATACAATAAAAAATAAAGAACACAACACACGATAGAGTTCAACATAAACCATCCCCACACAGCAGAATCAAAGTTTCCCATATGAGGGAAGGCACCAAAGTCAGTCATCTTCCTCTAATGTTCCTGATGTTCACCCGTGGTCGGGGCCTCCGGAGCCCTCCGCAGTCGCTGCTACAGGCAGCCCGCCGCTCAGGCCGCCTCGCCGGGATGTTGGAACTCCGACATCGGAACGGGAGGCCAACCTCAGTGGCTTGGACCTCCAAAACAGCCGCTGCAATCCACCGGAATCCACGGCTCCCGACGTCCCCAGGCCGCGCCGGGCGGAGGTTCACGTTGGTGGCCTTCGGCAAAGGGCCCCAGGGACTCCGCGATGTTGGTCAGCGCCGCCCGCGCTGGGAGCTCCGTGAACCACATCTCCGTGATGTCAATGCTGCAGGACCAACGCTCCGGAACTTCAACGGCAATCCTGGTAGGTATCGCCCGCTCCGCGGTGAATCCAGCGCTGCGCCGCTGCTGCCGAAGCTCTGGTCCGGTCCCCGGTCTCTGGTAGGGAAAGCCGCTCCGATCCAGTGGTAGGCCATGAGGAGGGGGATGAGGACGCGACTTGAAGAAATAGTTTCCCCCTTACCCTCCCCCCCCCCCCACATAGAAAAACTAAAGTATCCCCAAAACAAACTGGTTAGACAAACTAAAATTAAAAAAAGACGGGAAAAAACGGACAGACTGTAGACAGAGACGTGTTCAATGCAGCGCCCCTCACGCATTCTACCATCTAATCATATTTTTTCTCAATCCATGAACCAATTCTGCCTTTATATCTTTGTAATTTCCTTATGTTTATCACATTTATTTCAGACCTAATTTCCCGACTGTCAAACTGGAGGTGAAATTCTATCATGTCATGATCACTGGTCCCTTGAGTATTGTTTACTGGAAGATCATTAATTAATCCTGTCTCGTTAAGTGTGACCTGATCTGAAAGAATCTGTTCCCTGACTGGTTCAACAATGTTTTGTTCTAAAAAAACTGCCCCAAATACATTCTGAAATCTTCCTCAAGGCTACCTTTGCCAATTTGAGTTGTTGAACTTACATAAAATTTTAAAATTCACGTTATTATTATGGTATGTATTTAAAAGCCCATATTCCATAGTCTGAAGAAGGGTCTCGACCCGAAACGTCGCCTATCTCCTTCGCTCCTTAGATGCTGCTGCACCCGCTGAGTTTCTCCAGCTTTTTGTGTAACCTTCCATAGTTTATGCTGTGTTCTAAAGGACGGCCACTATTAGGGGGTCAATAGATCTTTTTCTTTGCTATTACTTACCTCTACACAGCCTGATTCAACATCTTGATATTTCCAGACTAAATAATTTATACAGTAACTACTGTTCTGATCTTGAGATTTGTTAACATAGTTACTATAATTAATTTTCCTTTCGTCCTCTCCTAGATTACACCAGATTATTTAGGTTCCAGCATTTGACGCGTGACAAATGTCTATAATGACTGGCAGATCATACATGTTTATTTCTGTTCATGACATTAAAATTGCTGTTTTATTTCTGGGACCATCAGCTTCTAAACTTGCTCTGAAATGTGAGTATATCATGGAGGGCTGGATTAGCACAGGAAGAATGAATTATACCATAGAAACATAGAAATTAGGTGCAGGAGTAGGCCATTCAGCCCTTCGAGCCTGCACCGCCATTCAATATGATCATGGCTGATCATCCAACTCAGTATCCCGTACCTGCCTTCTCTCCATACCCTCTGATCCCCTTAGCCACAAGGGCCACAAACATGTTTTATGTTTATCAATTTATATGTTTTATATGAATATGTTTTATCAATTTATTTAATCTCGTCAGCCAATGTATTTCTTTTTGAGTTTGTTTTTTTAATCCCGTGGAGTATGAAATAATTTGTCCATGAATATATGCCTTAAAAGCATCCCAGACAACACCACTGGATCTTTCTTCAGTAAAGTTTGTCAAGAAGTAAAAAGCAATCTGATCTTTAATAAAATTAATAAAATAAAATTAACCAAGTGTCCAGGGATCATATGCAACTTGGATGAAGGTCCTTATGTGGTCATTTGATCTTTCATGTACTGGAGGTTTTTATGATGAACAGATCTGTATGGTCTGCTGCTGCTTTGTGAGCCACACGCGTGCAATCCATCAGGCTCCACAGCTGCGGAAAACCAAGAGAGCCGCAGACCAGGGAACGTTAATTAGCATGCTCTCACTAAAGGCAAAGTTGGTGCAACTGCCAGCTTTCAAAGATCAAGATATCTGCTACTTATTAGATGAATTTATCAGGGCTGATTAGAAATATTTCGAGTCGAGCCCTGAAGAATCCCCAAGGTTGAGGAAGGATGATCACCATTGCAGCTATTGCAATATATGTCTCCTCAGTCCAACAGACTTTCTCATAATGGCTGCAATGATCTGCCTCCACCCTGGGTCTCCTGGGCTGCAGATGGTCAGATGTCACCAGGAAATTATAGCTTTGTCTCTAGACCCTATGTACAGGATATGGCTTTCTGAGATCTGGGCGGTGGGTGTATGGAACAAGCTGCCAGAGGAGGTAGTTGAGGCTGGGACTATTCTAATGTTTAAGAAACAGTTAGACAGGTACATGGATAGGACAAGTTTGGAGGGACTAGTACAGCTGGGACATGTTGGCCGGTGTGGGCAAGTTGGTCTGAAGGGCCTGTTTCCACATTGTATCACTCCATGACTCTATGACTAACTACATCCCTCTAATGATGCACTCCATCCTCTGCAGGTGGGGGTGGAGTAGCTTTGTTCTGAGGCTGTAATAGATGTCCATTACTCTCCTCTGGGTCAATCAGTATCACTGCGTCAGCTGTTCCCGTCATGGTACTGCTTATGAAAATCGCTACTTTCTCTATACCCAACACCCTATTTAAATTTGCCAATGATACCACAGTTTTGGGATGGATAACAGATTATGCTGAGTTAGAGTGCAGGGAAGAGATTGATGACCTCTTTGAATGATGCCAGAACAACAATCTTCTTCTCAATGTTAGCAGGTCCAAGGAGCTGATTGGTGACTTCAGGAAGGGAAAGACGAGCGTCCATTAAACTGTATTCATAAATGGGACAGCAGTGGAGAGAGTCAATTGCTTCATCTTCGTGGAAGTGCATACCTCATAAGATCTGTCCTGGACCCAGCACATTGATGCAATGTATGGATGCAAGATGTAACCAAATTCAGAACATCCTTGAGATGGAAGGTGAACAACCGTCAGTAGTTGTGCACGTAGGCACAAACGACATTGGGAAGAAAAGGAAGGAGGGTCTTCCAGTACCTCGCGCTAGTGAGGACAGGAACAGGGAGATAGGGGATCTGAATGTGTGGCTGAGGAGCTGGTGCAGGGAACAAGGATTTTGATTTATAGACCACTGGGATCTCTTCTGGGGTAGGGGTGACCTGTACAAAAGGTACGGGTTACACCTTAACTGGAGTGGGACCGATGTTCTGGCAGGCAGGTTTGCTAGGGCTACACGTGTGGGTTTAAACTAAATAGTGGGGGGGGGATTGACAAATTGGGAGTATAAAGATGGAGTTGAAGGGGAAGTGAGTACAGGAAAAGTTACAAAAGACTCCTGAATTAATGGGAAGGAAAGTTCGAGAAGGGATAAGAGAGTAAGGCCAGGGGCAATTGCGAGCGGTGCGAGAGGGGAGGTGAATACCGAGGTCAAAGTGTTGTATATGAATGCGCGAACTATAAGAAATAAAGTGAACGAGCTTGAGGCTTAGTTAGAAATTGGCAAGTATGATGTTGTGGGAATTACAGAGACATGGGTGCAAGAGGGCCAGGGCTGGGAACTGAATATTCAAGGGTATACCTCCTATCGAAAAGACAGACAGGTGGGCAAAGGGTGTGGGATAGCACTGTTGGTGAGGAATGAAATTCAGTGCCTTGCAAGGGGTGACATTGAAATTGAGATGTGGAGTCAGTATGGATAGAACTAAGGAATTGTAAGGGTAAAAATACCCCAATGGGATATCTACAGGCCCCCAAACAGTAGTCTGGATATAGGGTGCAATTTGAATCGGGAATTAAAATTGGCACGTAGTAAAGATAATGCTACAGTTGTTATGGGAGATTTCGACCATGCAGGTAGACTGGGAAAATCAGGTTGGTACTGGACCCCAAGAAAGGGAGTTTGTGGAGTGGCTCCATGATGGATTCATAGAGCAGCTTGTATTGGAGCCTACCAAGGAGAAGGCAATTCTGGATATATTGTTGTGTAATGAACCGGATTTGATAAAGGAACTTGAGGTTAATGAGCCATTAGGAGGTAGTGACCATAATATGGTCAAGTTTAATCTACAATTGGAGAGGGAGAAGGGTAAATTGGAGGTGTCAGTGTTAGAGTTGAATAAAGGGGACTATGGGGCCATGAGGGAAGAGCTGGCTAAAGTTGACTGGAAAGATATCCTCGCAGGGATGACAGTGAAACAACAATGGCAGGTATTTCTGGGAATAACACAGAAGGTGCATGATCAGTTCATTCCAAAGAGGAAAAAAGATTCCAAGGGGAGTAAGGGGTGACCGTTGGGATGTAAGAGACAGTATAAAAATAAAAGAGAAGTACAACGTAGCAAAGATGAGCAGGAAGCAAGAGGATTCGGTAATGTTTAAAGAGCAACAGAAGATAACTAAAAAGGCAATAAGGGGAGAAAAGTTGAGGTACGAAGGTAAGCTAGCCAAGAATATAAAGGAGGATAGTAAAAGCTTCTTTGGGTATGTGAAGAGGAAAAAATTAGTTAAGACCAAAGCTGGACCCTTGAAGACTGAAAAAGGTGAATTTATTATGGGCAACAAGGAAATGGCAGATGAGTTGAACAGGTACTTTGGATCCGTCTTCACTAAGGAGGACACAATCTTCCTGATATACTAGTGGCCAGAGGATCTGGGGTGATGGAGGAACTGAAGGAAATCCACATTAGGCAGGAAATGGTGTTGGGTACACTGATGGGACTGAAGGCTGATAAATCCCCAGGGCCTGATGGTCTGCATACAACGGTACTTAAGGAAGTGGCTCTAGAAATGGTGGATGCATTGGTGCTAATTTTCCAATGTTCTATAGATTCAGGATCAGTTCCTGTGGATTAGAGGGTAGCTAATGTTATCCTGCTTTTTAAGAAAGGCGGGAGAGAAAACAGGGAATTATAGACCAGTTAGCCTGACATCGGTAGTGAGGAAGATGCTGGAGTCAATGATAAAAGATGAAATAGCGGCACATTTGGATAGTAGTAACAGGATCGGTCCGAGTCAGCATGGATTTGTGAAGGGGAAATCATGCTTGACTAATCTTCTGGAATTTTCTGACGTTGTAACTAGGAAAATGAACAAGGGAGAGCCAGTGGATGTAGTGTACCTGGACTTTCAGAAAGCATTTGTTAAGGTCCCACAGAGGAGATTAGTGGGCAAAATTAGGGCACATGGTATTGGGGGTAGAGTGCTGACATGGACATAAAATTGGTTGGCAGACAAGAAACAAAGAGTAGGAATTAACGGGTCGCTTTCAGAATGGCAGGCAGTGACTAGTGGGGTACCGTAAGGCTCGGTGCTGGGACCACAGCTATTTACAATATCCATCACTGATTTAGATGAAGGGATTCAAAGTAACATTAGCAAAATTGCAGATGACACAAAGTTGGGTGGTAGTGTGAACTATGAGGAGGATGCTATGAGAATGCAGGGTAACTTTGACAGGTTGGGTGAGTGGCCAGATGCATGGCCGATGCAGTTTAATCTGGATAAATGTGACATTACCCACTTTGGTAGCAAAAACAGGAAGGCAGATTACTATCTAAATAGTGTCAAGTTGGGAAAAGGGGAAGTGCAACGGGATCTGGGGGTCCTTGTTCATCAGTGAATGAAAGTAAGCATTCAGGTACAGCAGGCAGTGAAGAAAGTGAATGGCATGTTGGCCTTTGTAACAAGAGGAGTTGAGTATAGGAGCAAAGAGGTCCTTCTGCTGTTGTACAGGGCCCTAGTGAGACCACACCTGGAGTATTGTGTGCAGTTTTGGTCCCCTAATTTGAGGAAGGACATTCTTGCTATTGAGGGAGTGCGGCGTAGGTTTACCAGGTTAATTTCCGGGATGGCGGGACTGTCATATGCTGAGAGAATGGAGAGGCTGGGCTTGTATACTCTGCAGTTTAGAAGGATCAGAGGGGATTATATTGAAACGTAAAAGATTATTAAGGGTTTGGACACACTAGAGGCAGGAAACATGTTCCTGATGTTGGGGGAGTCCAGAACCAGGGGCCACAGTTTAAGAATAAGGGGTAAGCTATTTAGAACGGAGGCAAGGAAACACTTTTTCACACAGAGAGTTGTGAGTCTGTGGAATTCTCTGCCTCAGAGGGTGGTGGAGGCCAGTTCGCTGGATACATTAAAGAGAGAGCCAGATTGGGCTCTTAAAGATAGCGAAGTCAGGGGAAATGGGGAGAAGGCAGGAACGGGGTACTGATTGGGGATGACCAGCCATGATCACATTGAATGGTGGTGCTAGCTCAAAGTCCGGGAGGCCTACTCCTGCACCTATTGTCTATTGTTTAATATCTATTCAAGAGTCGAGTGTTTAACTGACATATGTTCAGACAATGGAACAATTAAATTTTTACATACCTCATCTTAGCAGGCTTATAAATGGTGTAATGTGCACATAATATATAATTTTCAAAAATACAATAAATTAATAACCGTAATAGTAGGTAACCATAACAGTGCAAAACACAAAGTCTATAGCGTGACCAAAGACAGTCCACAGAAGATAATAATCGTTAAAGTCACAAGTTTCCAAGTTATAGTAGTAGAATTAGGCTAATCGGCCCATCGAGTCTACTCCCCTATTCAATCATGGCTGATCTCTGCCTCCTAAACCCATTTTCCTGCCTTCTCTCCATAACCCTTGACACCGATTCTAATTAAAAAAATGTCTATCTCTGCCCAAAATATCTGCTGACGTCCTCCACAGCCCTCTGTAGCAATGTTCCACAGATTAACTACCCTCTGACTGAAGAAGTTCCTCCTCACCTCCTTTCTAAAAGAGCGGCCTTTAATTCTGAGGCTATGACCTATGATCCTATACTCTCCCACCAGTGGAAACATCATTTCTTCATCCACTCTATCTATGACGCCTTCATAGATGAGACAGTGGTGGAGAGAGTCAATGTTGTGTAGTATCTGAGACCCTGATGGTTGGTGGGAAGTAGCTGTTCCTGAACGTGGTGGTCACGGTTTTCAACCTCCTGTACTTTATTCCCGATGTTAGCAGTGAAATGAAAGGCCAGGGTGGTGTGGGTTACAAAGAAAGGTCAGCAATGCCTCTAGTTCCTGATAAGGTTGTGGAGATTCAGAATGTCACCAAATACTCCATTGATCTTGTGCAGGTGCACAGTAGAGAGCATACAGGTAGTTAATGTAAAGGTTAAACAGGCTTTTCAACTTAAATGGAAGCTGTGACCAGTTGTCCAGCTGGAGGAGGTATAAGAGTCATTATTTTATTGCTCTTTCATGTGTTTATAAATGTCTCACTTTTAATTTTATATAGTTGAAGTGTTCTCTCTCCTTCATTGATGAGAATTCTCCAAACCTGCTTGTATGATTACAGCATACTGACTCTATCGGTAACTCGAATGCCCAGGAAGGAAGAGGGCTGTGGAAAGTGGTGTACATTGCCTGGTCCATCAGAGGTATTAACCTCCCCACCATCGATGGGATCTAGAGGAACCGCTTCCTCAAAAAGGCAGCTAATATCATCAAAGATCCACACCGCCTTGACCATTGGGAAGAATGTCTAGGAGCCTGAAAACTGTGATATCCAGATTCAAGAGCAGCTTCTTCCTAGCAATCAGAAGGCTTCTGTTCCACACTACAGAACACTACCCACAACCCTACCCCAGCAAATATCTACTATGGACATGTTTTTGGTTTCATTACATACTTTGGTTTTGCACTATTATGGTCTGGTCACTGATTATTACTGAATATTAATTAATGTAATATTGTTTATTATATCTTTATTGTATTATTGTATCAATAGGCCTGTAGGAATTGCAGTAAGGAAGAATGTATTTGGTTCGTTATCGATACATATGGCACTTAAACACTCTTGACTCTTGGACTCAACAATGAGCAGGTCCAACCAGTTAAATACGTGCAATGATATTCATTAGGTTAGCACAACTCCAACAAAAATATTGTCTGATGTTTCCTAACTCTGGTCTCCTAATCTGAGGAAAGACATTCTTGCCATGGAGGGAGTACAGGGAAGGTTCACCAGACTGATTCCTGGGATGGCAGGACTTCCATATGAAGAAAGACTGGATAGACTCGGCTTGTACTCGCTGGAATTTAGGAGATTGAGGGGGGATCTTATAGAGTTAGACAGGCTAGATGCAGGAAGATTGTTCCCGATGTTGGGAAACTCCAGAACAAGGGGTCACAGTTTAAGGATAAGGGGGAAGTCTTTTAGGACCTAGATGAGAAGATCTTTTTTCACACAGAGAGTGGAATTCTCTGCCACAGAAGGTAGTTGAGGCCAGTTCATTGGCTATATTTAAGAGGGAGCTAGATGTGGCCCTTGTGGCTAAAGGGATCAGGGGGTATGGAGAGAAGGCAGGTACAGGATACTGAGTTGGATGATCAGCCATGATCATATTGAATGGCAGTGCAGGCTCGAAGGGCCGAATGGCCTACTCTTGCACCTATTTTCTATGATTCTCTGATTCTAAACCAAAAGAAAAATCTATTACAATCTGTTAAGTAAACCTTGCACAGAATCATTAAGAAAAATGAGAATCATTGTGGGGCTGCAGGATTTACTGTCAGATTTGCTTGTCAGCTCTGCAGTCCCTATCCAATGTCACCATTCTTTCACTACAGCTTTATGGACAAGCTTTAAGAAGATATTGTATGAGGTCCTACATGCCCAGAATTAATTTCCCAAACTGTGGATAATATCACTCTACATAACCTACTTATATGTTTAAATTGCCAAACCACCACCTCTGACAAGGTGACGTGACTTAGTTGTGTTGAATCCAGAAGTCATTAGGTTACTGTTGAGTTTCTGAGGCACTCCTGCTCACCCATCCTCCCACTCATTCCGAGATTTGCTTGCTCAATAGAGTCAATATGGTTCCTTTCAAAATTGCCACCCTTTTTTTGGCTCTAAGAAGTCTCACCTTAAACAAAATTCTCTTTGATTGAATAAATAAATCAGAAGAAAAAAAAAATTTTGCAAACTCAATATTATATTATAACAAAGCAAAGGTTTAAGAATCTAAAGGAATAAAAGGCTCAGTATTTGATTGTCAGCCTTTGGTCAGACTGTTCCGCTATCTCTGTCTGGGGCTATGTTTCGAGACTCTTTTCTACTGATAACAATTTTGTTAAGATCTTGAGGCACTTTTATGATTTTAAAGTTATCATAAAAGTACAATAAAAGTTTTCTAATGTGCATGATGACTTCTGGAAAGCGAGAACACATAAGATGAGATGCACATGGTTCCATGCCTTAAGATGGCTCTCAGGCAATAGCACTGCAATTGTAAAAACAAATACCCTGGCTCTGGAAATTGATATTTACTATAAGCTATTAAAAGCTCTTCCATTCTGCAGTGCCCCAAAAGATGCATACTTTCTTAATAGTGTTATTCCCTAAACCTCTTAAACCCTTGTTCTCTCGCACCTAATCTATTCAGTCTACTGGATAATGATTTGCAAAGAGAGCCATATTTAGGCCATAAGTCTGCTGATTTTACAATGTTGATGGTGTAGAAGGCAGTACAGACAGGATCATAAAATTACAGGGAACCGTGTGAAGGAGTAATACTGTGGCAGATGGTTTTCAAGGCAGATTAAGTGTAAGGTCACCATTCTGAACCAATGAAGGATAGATCCAAATATGGTGTAAATAGTGAATGGCTTTGAAGAGCAGGGTTCAGATAAATTTGGTGGTTCATGTAAACTGATCACTGAATTCTACAAGTTAGATACTAAAGGAAAAAAAAAAATAATTGGAATGTTGGCTTTTAACTAAAGACCAAGAAAGGAAAAACCACCCAAAGCCCTTGTTGCAAAACACCAAAGTATTCTGTATATTTCACACCATTATTTCTAGGACTGCATCACAAAAGAGTAAACAATGAAGAGAGAAAAAAAAAGAGACATATTTCATGAAATATTCGAGGTTAGGGTGATTTGGAGGAGGTTTTCACAATATATGAAATAATTGATCGCGTGAGTAGAGGAAGCAAACATCTGCTGGTTGAGGAGTCCAAACTAGGAGCTGTGGATGGTTTTGTGTGCCACTTCAATAGAAGAACACGACAACTGTATGTATACTTTCAGTTGGGAACTCATTGCTGGAAGGGTGCCACAAACTTTGCATTCTCCTCTATCAAAAATAAAATATCTCCCCATGTATTCACCTCAGACGATTTAAAAAAACACACAATTGGCAAACTTTACTTCCACTTAATGCCTGTGGTGAATATTGTGCAGCAATTTATATTGTACATCAAGTCTCATAGAGAGTCATAGTCATATAGCATGGAAACAGCCCAACTTGCCCACGCCGATCAACATGCCCCATCTACGCTAATTCCACCTGCCTGAATTTGGTCAATATCCCTCTAAACCTGTCCTATCCATGTACCTGTCGAAAAGTTTTTTAAACTTTGCATTGATACCTGCCTCAGTTACCCCCTCCGGCAGTTCATTCCAAATACCTACCACCCTTTGTGTAAAAGAGATGCCGCAGAGGTTCCTATTAAATCTTTCCTCTCCCTTATCTTAAACCTCTGTCCTCTGGTTCTTGATTCTCCTACTATGAGTAAAAGCGTCTGTGCATTTACCCTATTTATTCCTCACATGATCCTATACACCTCAATCAGATTGCCCCTCATCCTCCTGCGCTCCAAGGATTAAAGTTCCAGTCAACTCAACCTCTTCCTGCAGCTCAGGCCCTCGAGTCCTGGCAACAGCCTCGTAAATCTTCTCTGCACCCTTTCCAGCTTAACAACATATTTTTTTCCTAAAACAGGGTGACAAAACTGAACACAATACTCTAAAAGTGGCCTCACCAATGTCTTGTACATTGTCTTGTACAGTCTGAAGAAGGGTTTCGGCCCGAAAAGTCAACAATTCCTTTCTCCAGAGTGTCCTGCCTGACTCGTTGAGTTTACCCAGCATTTTGTGTCCATCTTCTATAATACTCTGACTGACAAAGGCCAATGTGCCAAAATCCTTTCTGACCACTCTTTCTACCTGCGATGCCAGTTTCAATTAAGAAGTCTGGGAGATGAAGGTTAGCAGTTGATATCTGTGTGCCAAATAGGGCAGGAGAGATGATGTTGGAGCTAGGAAATAATAAAACTGTCAATGGAGGGGAAATACTTTTAATATTGTGCATCCAAGTGTCTGTTTTGGGGAAGTGGATATCAATTGCACAAAGTGCTGAGTTAGAACCAATCCACAATTTTATTTAATGGTTGAGGAAGAATAAGGTTGGCATAGAATGAGAGCTGTGAGCCAATACTCATTACGGAGTCTCGACCCGAAATGTCACCCGTTCCTTCTCTCCAGAGATGCTGCCTATCCTGCTGAGTTACTCCAGCATTTTGTGTCTATTCTCATTGCTCTGATGTGGCTCAATAGCAACCAACTCATCCCCGATCCAGGAACAAGTGCATTTGTAATCTTCCTTTCCACACACGTTATCTCAGGTGGTCCTTCTGTGTAATATTGAATCACTGTTGTGCTGCCAGAATGAAAAGTGAAGCTAAGGTCTTAAGGAAAGAAATTACTTTGTATGCTATCAAGGTAAGTGCTATAGAGCTGACAACTGACATAACCCAGACTGAAGCATTGTTGCTCTCATTGGGAAATTTTACCCACTGACTTCCATATTGGATTGTTTGCTGTAACATATTTATTGGCTTAAACCACCCAAATTAATTCTAAAATAATGCCTAATAGAACCTCCAGCACAATTTTCAATTTCAATGTTGCAAAAAAAGACAGTTTCTATTTAGCTTTAACCACCCAAATTCCACAAACCTATCTACTTGATCGATCAACACTCAAATTTTGTTCTCATGAAAGTTTGTGATCCCCTCCAACCTCCTTCAAACTTGAGCCTGAAGAAGGGTCTCAATCCGAAACGTCACCCATTCCTTCTCTCCAGAGATATTGCCTGTCCCACTGAGTTACTCCAGTTTTTTTGTGTCTATCTCTCTTACAGTCTCACAGCTTTGCCTTGTAGATCAAGATCATTGTCATTGTTAGCTCCCTAATCCCAGACCATTTCAGGCTGCACATCTACACCACATCTCTTTGTTTACTGCTCTCAGGGAGAAGAGGCATTACTTTATTTTCTTTTAGCTCATAATATCAGGCAGAGTAGGAGCGAGCAGTCTATACTTTACCAGATAACAAGTGCACATGTAGTATTATTCCACAATGACCTTCTTGACAATCTCCTACTTCCAGATCTGGAGGGTTGCATGAACTACCATGTACATGGAACAAACTGCCAGAGGAGGTAGTTTAAGGCAGGGACTATCCCAACAGTTGGGATGTGCATGGATAGGGCAGGTTTGGAGGAAGATCGACCAAATGCAGGCAAGTAGGACTAGTGTAGCTGGGACATGTTGGCTGATGTGGGTAAGTTGGGCCAAGGGCCTGTTTCCACACTGTATCACTCTATGAATCTATAACACATACAGTATGTTTACTATGGCACTGTTCCCCATTAGCCTCTCCATTCTCTCCGACTCCATAGGAGCACTTTACATCTCCTCTCCTCATTATAGCATCCATTGATTAACTAAAAATATTAAGGTGTCTAAAACTCTTCAGCACATTTCCATCTTCTTTTCTTCCTCATGACCCATCCATGCAAACATCCCATCCACGCCCTATCCAACTTTATCTTCAAAATCCTTGGATGTACTGTAGTTACTCTAATACATGTCTTCTTTCTCCAGCTCTTGGCTGTCCTTCCAATTAGGCTTCTGTCTCACTATGGTTTTGAAATGACCAATCAAAGGTACCGATTATAACTAATGGATTATAACAGCCACCATCTCACAGCAGCATTTGGTGCAATTGATAACGTCTCTACGCCATTCTCTGGGTGAACTGCGGCAAACGTGTATGTCTGCATTCCCATCTCTCCTGTGGTTGCTTGCCAATCATAATAGTTTATATTGATGATGATCCAGGAGCATCTTCATCTGGCTGTAAGAGTCACATCTGCTGGACTAATTGCCAATGGCTGTGAGAACTTGAAATAGAACAAATTGCTGCAGTGAACTTGATATAACACAGTACTGCAGAGGGAATCCAAATAATAGTCTTCTGTTCAACTCACAACGGAAGATCTTGATTTTTACGAGGTGGTTACAAAAAATATAATTACAGGCATATTTTAATGGCATTAGAAAAGTCATAAAACATGGTCTCCGCTCCAATTTATTTTCATAGCGTGTAAAAACAATACTGTAACACTACTTCAAAGAAGATGAGTCGAGTCCTTCGTCATATTTTGGCCAAAGTTTATCGCCAGATAACATCACCACAAATCAATAATCTGTCTGTTTCTATCCTTGGTGTTTATTTGACCTTGCTTATAAATTGCACGCCACATTTCCTACATTATAATTGTGAGTATACTTAAGATGTGCATCATTGGCTGTGCAGTACTTTAGATGCACTGGATCATGAAAGATGCAATATAAATGCATATCATTCTTTTCCATTCAAAATAATCTTGTGAATATTCAGCCCAAGGTCTGTAAATAAAGTTCATAAAGATCAGTTCCAAATTGTTGGGAGGCAGATCAATAAGTGCGTGGGCAATATTTAATGAACCACTCCGGTTTGCTAATGAAACAATTTTTCTTGAGGAAAAAGTAAAATTATATATTTTTTCTCTTCTAAAACAATTGCTCAAATTGAGATTTGAAATAAACATTGATCAAACATTGAATGGATAATTAATTCTATGAAATGTAGGACATCATGTCAACTGATTTACTCACTGTGACTAAATATTAGTTTTTTTTTCCTCAGGTTGCTTTCACACCACACATTTGGAAAATAAACATTGTTATCTGCGGTGAGTAGCATAGTCAAGCAATCCTGGATCTCGTTCCATCATTTGCGATTCAGTACCTGACTGGGTTTTCTGGTAGGGATCAATGTACCACACCAGGCATTCCTCTCCTGCATTGGAAGCATATTCTGTGTTGCTCCATTGTCAGGTTTAATTTGAGCTGCCAGGTCTACAAAATAACTGTCATTTAGAAATCACAAGAAAAGACAGGCCATGACTACTGCATTTTCCATCAGAAAGATGTCTAACATGCTGCCTAGCAAATAATCGGATTCTTCAGAAGGAAGATTCAGTCCTCTCCGGATAATGCAAACCCCTTCCAAAGCGCTCATGACACCTTAAGACCTTATTTTCAGCTGTTTTGGAAAAGTAGCTGCTGATTTACATTTTTTAATATTGCGTCTCTTTGGTCACACTGCTAGCACCATGTTATTAGCGGGCGCTTCATCCTAGGCACTGCAGACCACTGAGGCAACGTTGGAGATGCTTACCCCAAAGATATCATGACATCTCCACAACGAGTAAAGCCCGCACAACCGCAGGCTTTCTAAGACAGCCATCACAGAGATATGCCCTGTGGGAGGCTCCAGCCATTCACATAGCCAACATTCACTGCAGAGGTCAGGGTCAGAGTTGCTCTGATCTTCCAAACTTCAGTATAGTTCCAGGTAACTGCATGGATCTGTGCCACATATCACAGCTTGCTGTTCATCACAGCCATAGGGAGTTCATGCAAGCTTTGTATTCCAGGATGAATCACTTCATGTACTTTGAATTCAGTGAGGAGGAGGTGGCATTGTATGCATATGAATTTGCCAGTATTGTCAGTTTTCCAAGGACCACGCTACCATAATCCATACTCACAGCATCTTCGAAGAAACTGCAGCACTCAGAAAGAGGAAGGGCATTTGCTCACACCACCTAAGTAGTAATTGAACACATAAATAATTTTCTCATGGTCAAAGTCATGTTCCTAATGAGCTCACGCAAATCCTTCATTTCTAATTAGTTCACTTCGCTAAACATCTTCAGCAGGCAACCCTGCCACAAAGGAAGAACCGTGGGTGACAGGGAAAACTAACCACCCTCAATCCTTCTTTAACCTATATGTAATCCGAACATCAAAGTCAAATATCATTACAATGAGAGACATGGGACCATTAGGATAACAGTGGAGAATCTCTTTGACCTTCTCAAGATGAGATTCGACAGTCTCCTCGAGGACATGTTTCTTCTGGTTCTATGACAGAAAAAGATAAGACTGTGCAATCAAGTTTTATCAATTGTAAGCAACAAACCACCTGCTGAAAATAAGATAACCCTCACAAAACTCCAACTGACTAACGGGGCTAACGTACTGTCAGTCATTGATCCAATTGAAGTAGATGAAAATATAACGGAAACTAATAATCTTGCCTTCTGATGAGGATCAATAATTTTCATTCTCCTTGCTCCAATGAAATGATGTTACTCACACTATTTGAGGGGGGGGGGGGGGGGGGGGGGATGTGGGAGCGGCACAGTGATGCAGCGGTAGAGTTGCTGTCTTGCAGCATTAGAGACTGGGGTTCGATCCTGGCTATGGGTGCAAAGCATCATTCCTGCTTGGGTATATTTCCAATCAACTTTAGCCAGGTCCTCTTTCATGTACACAACAGTAATATCGGCACATCCCATTTGATCTTCTCCTTCTCAAACTACAGGTTGGATGTTATCATATTATGCTCACTGCCTCCTCGGGGTTCCTTTACATTACGCTCCCTAATCACATCTGGTTTGTTACAAAATACCAAATCCAGAATTTCCTTTTCCCTAGCTGCTCTAAGAAGCCATCTTGTCGGCACTCTACAAATTCCTTCTCTTGGGATCCAGTACCAACCTGATTTTCCTAGTCTACTTGCGTATTGAAATCCACCATGACCACTGCAACATTGCCTTTCTTACATGCCGATTGTATCTCCTGATGTAATTGGTACCCTACTTCATGGATACTGTTCAGAGGCCTGTAAATAACTCCCATCATGGTCCTTTTACCCTTGCAATTTATTAGCTCTACTCACAAGGATTCTACATCTTCTGATCCTTTGTCACCACTTGCTAAGAACTGAATTTCCAGCAAAACGACCCCACCCCCTTTATCCTTCCATCTGTCCTTCCGATAGGACGTGTAACCTTGGATATTCAGCCCCCAGCTCTGATCCGCTATCAGCCACGTCTCCACGATGACCACAGTGTCGTACCAAACAATTTCTAATATCTCATCCACTTTGTTCCGAACGCTGCGTGAATTCATATATAACAACTTTAGTTCAATATTCACCACCCCTCTTCTTGCATTGGTCCCAATTTTGCCTGTACTTACTCTTATCCCCTCTTAAACTTCCTATCCTATTCTGGAGTCATCAGTAACCTCTCCTGCACTCTCATTCCCTTTAACTTCTTCCATACATTTCCAATTTCTTCACCCCCATCCCCCCAATATTTAGTTTAAAACCCTATTTACATCCAGCAACCATTCCTCAACCCACATGCCCAACCAATGAAGATCTTGCTGCAATCTTTGACAACCATCTTCACTTTCGGTCCAATTTCATTCACTATCACGATCTAAAATACCACTGATTCAGTGCATTTAAACCACAAAATGATCAAATAAAAATCTCTCTGATTTGAATCTCATGTTTTAACCCAAGCAGTGAAGGCCAGCATATTTCTAAAAGGCAAAATCACTTAGGACACTTTGCCTGTTAATTGAACTATGTGAAGCTTAACATGCATTATTACAATGACAGGGAGCTTCAAGCATGTTGTGTTTTCAAGTTAATACAAGAATACGCTTCAGGGATTATTCAGGAAACATATTTTATCCCTGTAGTTCTCGATGGAGGTCTTATCCATGTCTCCTTCATCTCTGTGTAGGAAGGAACTGCAGATGCTGGTTTAAACCGACGATAGACATAAAATGCTGGAGTAACTCAGCAGGACAGGCAGCATCTGGAGAGAAGGGATGGGTGATGTTTCGGATCATTGCTGAACAGTTGCTTTGTTGCTTAGAATTGATAAAACCTGATTGCACAGTCTTATCTTTTTCTGTCATAGAACCAGAAGAAACATGTCCTGGAGGCACTGCAGAAAGAACAACCTCAGCATTAATTGGTGTTGAGACTGAAGAAAGTTCTCGATCCGAAACATCACCCATTCCTTCTCTCCAGAAATGCTGCTAGTCCCACTGAGTTACTCCAGCATTTTGTGTTTATCTCTTTCATTTCTAGCAGTTCTATTCTTGCCTACCCCGCTCCTCCCCTCAAGACAGAACAGGGAGACAATTCTCTTGATCCTTATCTTTCATCACACTTGCCTCCGCATCGCCGATATTTCCAACGGCTTCAATGCAATCTCACCGCCAGCCACATCTTCCTATCCCGCACCCTCTGTCTGCTATCCGCAGAGACAGCATTCTCCATGGCTTGCTGACTGCATCAAGCCTACCCACCCACCCCTCCACCCTTCTCACTTTCCCCTGCAACCACAGCAGGTGTCCCGACACAGACATCTAGGCTATTAAACACTACAACCGCAAATAAGCTCTGAACTACAATAGACTATTATTGTTATTATTATTATTATTATTATTATTATTATTATTACAATATTATTTGATTGCTGAGTATGTGTTTATATATGTGTGTGTGTGTGTGTGTGTGTGTGTGTGTGTGTGTGTGTGTGTGTGTGTGTGTGTGTGTGTGCTTGTGTGTATGTGTATATATATGCGCTGAACTTTTTTTCTCTCTCGTTTAATATATAGTTTACAGTGTATTATGTTTACATATTCTGTTGTGCTGCAGCAATTAAGAATATCATTGTTCTATCTGGGACGCATCACAATAAAACACTCTTGAAGGTAGACACAAATGCTGGAGAAACTAAGCGGGTGCGCAGCATCTATGGAGCGAAAGAAATAGGCCACGTTTCGGACTGAAACCCTTCTCCAGACCCTCTTCAAACACTCTTGACTTGACTCTTGACATCCGTTCAGGAAGCAAAGCAGTCTTTCCAAGTGTTTCAGACGTTCACAAATACCTCTTCCAGTCCAGTCTATTTAATTTGGTGCTGTCAACGTGGCCGCCACGTGGTCAGCAAGACCAAGCAGAGACTAGGTGACCACTTCACAATACACTTGCGTTCTGTCCCCCTTCCGATTCCTATTCTGACTGACCTTTCATTGAACGCCACCATTGTGCTCCATTGGGCTTCACCATTCCCTTATCACGTATCTCTACACTGTAAATGGGTCCATTGTAATCATGTATTGTCTTTCTGCTGACTGGTTAGCATGCATCAAAACGTTTTTCACTGTACCTCGGTATATGTGACAATAAACTAAACTGAAACGTTGCAAGAGTGAACTGGGAAAACAGCACCTCATATTCAGCTTGGGTGGCCTATAACTCATGCTGATGAACATTTAATTCTCTATTTTCAGGTAATCCATCACACCTATCTCTCCTGATCTATCCAATTCCTCTCACATACACTTATCATTCCAAACTCCTGCACTACCATCACCTGGTTCCTCTCCTCTATCTCCTCCTCCTTCTGTTCATCACCCACTGCTCTCCACTATGGGTTGCCTATTTACCCCTCCCTTCTTTCCCACCTCCCCACCATCCCTTCCTCCGGTTTCGTTTTGTTTACAGATACAGTGCAGAAGCAGGCCCTTCGGCCCAACGGGTATGCACCGACCAGTGATTCCCGCACACTAACGCTATCCTACACACACTAGGGATGATTTACACTTACACCAAGCCAATTAACCTACATACCTGGACGTCTTTGGAGTGTGGGAGGAAACTGAAGATATCAGAAAAAAACCACGGGGAGAACGTACAAACTCAGTACAGACAAAGTCGGGATTGAACCCGGGTCTATGGCGGTGCAAGCACTGTAAGGCATCAACTCTACTGCTGCGCCATCGTGCCACCCAGTTCCGCCTGGTTGTACATTTTTTTCCTTCCTTTCCTATTAGATTCCACCATATGCAGCCGTTTGTCTCCTCCACTTATCACCTCTAGCCTTTGTGACTATCTCCACTCTACTGTCTTCTCCTTCCTCATCCGGCAACCAACTCTTCCTTATCTGCGTCCATCCATCAGGGGTCTGCTCTTGCTGCAACCATCTCCATCACATCTGAAGAAAGGTCTCGACCTGAAACGTCATCCATTCCTTCTCTCCAGAGATGCTGCCTGTCCCGCCGAGTTACTCCTGCATTTTGTGTCTAACCTCTTTCTACCAGCTGTCTACCCTCCACGCCAGTCTTACAGAACGGACCCAGACCAAAATGTCATCTGTCCATTGCAGCCGCAGGCGCTGTCTGACCCATTGTGTTCCTCCAGCAACTTGTTTTTGCTCATCTCTTGTGTCAGCAAAAATAAACAGTTCTAATAACTTTGCTTGCTTCTGCGAGTTTTGGCATCCTTGCAATCTTGACACATACGCAGGTGTTGGACGAGATGCAGTGTGAACTTTTACTGCACTAATTTTCATTAGGAAAAGAAGATTGATAAACAGACTAAAGCCAATTAAACAGTCATGAACAAACATGACAGGATGCTAGAACAAATAAATATCCCACTCAATGAGGTGGCAGGAGCTCTTTAAAATGCTGGAGACATGAGAGAGACAGCTTTGTTTCTGCCAAGCTGGTGTTTAAACCACTAGTAGGTCTCAAACCTATTGCAAACAAATCTATTCCAGTCAAACTATTAATGTTGTGTCACCAATAACATTGCCGCAAATCAACTTTCTTCAACATTCTATCACAAACCTCAAACTATTGTTTTCATTAGTCAGGCTGAATTTTGGTCTGAGGAAGGGTCCTGACCCAAAGCGTCGCCTCTCCATGTTCGACAGAGATGCATCCGCTGAATCGCTCCAGCACTTTGTGTCTTTTTTGGTAAACTAGCACCTGCAATTCCTTAGTTCCGATTTTTTGGTTTTAACAGGCACATGCACTGTAACGAAAAGGACTCAGAAAATTCATCCCAGCACATGAGCAGATATCCATTTTCAGTGGATTAGCAGGTGCAGCAGATGGCAAATGGCCTCATAGTCGGGCAATGACTGATCAGCTTCCCATCTCATGTGCTGATCACATGGCCTCTGCAGGTAATCTGCAGGTAAGCAGCACTTCAGCTTTAAAGATTCAGTCTGAAGTACCTTGAACTGCCAGCTCATTCCACAGAGAAGTCAAACTGGAGGTTCCAAAATTATTGGATCATGTTGACTGGAGACAGCAGTCTCTGTTACCTGGTAGGTTTGGGCCATGTCCTATCAGCTCCTAATCACCAGCGCCACGAGCAAACATTATGCAGAGGAAGGACAGATGTTCCTTCATTGCAACATTAGACGGATAGACTTTAAACTTTAGAGATACAGTATGTAAACAGGCCCTTCGGCCCACCGAGTCCATGCCGACCAGTGAAGACCTCGCACACTAGCACTATCCGACACGTTAGGGACAATTTACACTTTACAGAACCCAATTGACCTATAGACTAGTAAGATTGAACGAGAACTTACCAGTTCGAAGGTTGATCTTTATTTTATGAGGAGTCGAAGTGAGGGGTTTCGTGAAGAGCCCACCGGCGCGCATGCTCGACATACTTCAAAGTAGCGGCGTGGAATCACAGAAACCAACAAAAGAAATGACTTCGCATAGTAAGATTGAAGTGACTAAGATTACCAGATGAAGGTGATTGAGGGTTGGGCGAGGAGGGCACGAAATCCCTCACTTCGACTCCTCATAAAATAAAGATCAACCTTCGAACTGGTAAGTTCTCGTTCAATCTTACTATTTCATTTCGGAGTCACGTGAGTGACTTCGTGAAGACTTCAAAGCTTCTGTGATTACACGCCCTGGACCACGTCCATGCTGACACACCACTACCAGGGATGGATGGGAGGAACAAACTTGCTCAACAGTTCATACTGCAAAACAAGAGCAGAGTTATTAATAACAAATCAAAAACCCCTCATGCGGGGACATCTCCACGTTCTTGACCTGCATTCAGCACGGCTTCTGCGAACTGTAGAGGAGCAGCAACAGGCTTGTTATAAAAACGCTGGAACACAGCTTCATTAGCCCATCCTGCTGTGGCGAGAATTTGGCCCATGGGCACCTCCATGACCCTCGCCGCTGACGTCGATGCAGCCCTGGTGGAATGAGACTTGAACACATTAGTGTCGATACCTGACTTACCCAAGACGACTCGAAGCCACCTGGATATCGTCTGGACTGTCACTCGATGATGAGGTCTCTTATGAGTGACAAGCAGGTATCTCTCCATTCCTCGGATGCGTGCCGTCACCTTGACATAGTGGCGGATATGTGAGGCTAAACATAGCCTAGCATCTGCGGGGTATGCCGGGAACTTCAGCTGCAGCCCTGTGCACCCAGGTCTATGCTGCTTTAGTAGCTCGTCAATGAAAAAGACTACTTCTGTAGGGGTAGAAGTCATTCTGTCAACACGAAGTTTGTGTAGTGTCTGTACCCTCTGAGCTGAAGTCAGCGCTAGTAACATCACCAGCTTCATGGTGAGTTGGTCCAGTTGGAGCCCTTCCATGGGAGACCACGTCCTGAGCAGGGTTAATACGTCCCTGACATCCCAGGTGATATTATAGCGTGGTGTAGGCGGATTCATATTGAATATACCCCGCATGAGTCTGGACACTAGCCTGTTGGATCCTACCCCAAAATTGAGGTAGAATGATAGCGCACTTCTGGCGCTGTTGATGGCACTGTAACTTAAGTGTTCATCATGGTGCAACCCTGCGAGGAATTCCAGGACGTCGGTTATTGTCACGTCATCTTACGTGATGCGAGAGCGGCTGCAGTAGGCTTCCCACTTCTTAATATGCGAGCGGTATCTTCGCCTTGTGGACTCTCGACACGACGCCCCGATGGTATCCATGGTCCGTGCCGAGAGGCCGTATTGGACTAACGGCCTGTTCAGAACCTGCAAGCCAACAAATTTAAATAGCCATGGCAGGGATGTGGCTCCCCTGAGACAGGGTGAGTAACCAATTGTGGGCAACCCTTCAAAAGGACCCAAGGTTCGTTGAGCATGTCAAAGACCACCGGATACCAAGGCTGTGTGGGCCAGTCGGGTATAAAAAGGATGCCCTTGGCAGCATCTGCCTGAATCTTTCGCAATACCCGACTGATGAGGCAAAACGGGGGGAAGGCATAGAAAAACCAATTCCCCCAGTCCAGCGAGAATGCATCTAGCGCTATTGCCCCAGGATCTGGTTCCCATGAAACGTAGGTTGGTACCTGATGGTTCAACCGTGACGCAAAAAGGTCAATGTCCGGTTTACCAAATTTGGCTGTGACTTTAGAAAAAATCTCAGGATGCAACATCTATTCAATATTGTCATTAACTTTGCGTGACCTGGTGTCCGCCACAGTATTAAGCTCACCTGGCAAATAGGTAGCTGAAATCCAAATGTCTCTTTGAACACACCAGAGCCAAATTGAGTTAGCCAATTTGTCACACGAAACTGACCTGGTACCACCCATATGGTTTAAGTATGCCACTGCTGTGGTGTTGTCTATTTGGAGACGGACATGTGCTCCAACAAGCTTGGAACAATACGCACGAAGTCCGTGGAATGCTGCCAGCAACTCCAAATAGTTAATCCCTTGAGTCAACAACATCGTTGATTCAAGGGTGTCCCATCTGCCCCCACAACTAGAGCAATTATCCGTGGCTCCCCAGCCATTGGAGCTTGCATCAGTCTGCAAATATACCACCGGATTAGCCTCCCTGATAGGCTTGAATGAGCTGCTAATGTGACACACCCAACATTGCAACTCATTTATCGCTTCGGGCGGCAGCTGCATGGACCGATCATAATGACCAGTGTTCTGTTTTAACGCAGCAATTTTAGCTCTTTGCAAATTCTGATAATGCAAAGGTCCATATCGCGCTGCCGGAAACAAAGCTACAAGCTTCCCAATTATTGTAGCCGAATGCCGAATGGATGGTATATTGGTGCGGATTAATTCTTGACACACCTGGGTAACATCCTCAATCTTGTTAATTGGAATGGTAACCCTCATGCTCATAGAGTTCACCGTGAACCCTAGGTAATTAATCACCTGGGCAGTGCAGAACTTTGATTTCTCTGGATGGACAATAAACCCTGATTGTTGAAATATATTGACAGCAGCTGCAACACCCTGTTCAGCCAATTCCAGGGTGTGGCCCACAATTAAGATATCATCTAAGTAGGCCATAACTATATGGTGTGGCGTCAGCCACTTAAGCTCGAACCCTCGTCAGGAGAGGGCGGGTACACGACGTCATGGGCAGAGGGAGTGTCCTGGCACATAAGCTCTCTCACCACGAGATCCACCAGGAGTTTCTACCGGTAGCTGAGCCCGAGGGCACAACCTCGCTCAGCTACAACAACTCTACATATAGTTAGCACACCCACTATATGTGTGACAACAGAATAAAGAACCAGTTGCACCAACCTGATGTCTCCTCTTTATTCGCCACGTATGGTGCTGCTACATTGGTGACCCCCGACTGTCCAAATTTAAATTTGGGCTCACCTGAAGAAGCAGCCTCGGGAGACCTGATGTCTGCAGCCGGCTGCCCAGCCCTGCAGAACTACGCTGCCGTCAACCAGGCCCTGCAGTGAGGTACGTCGCCGCTGCCCCACCAGCTGCTGCAGGAGCTGCGAGCATTGCAGCCTCCTGCCCACGGCAGCCCCGACCCACGTCTCCAGGCCCCAGCACCGCTCCAGGCCTCACTGGGTCTCCAGGCCCAGCACGGCTCCAGGCCTCACCGCGTCCCCAGGCCCTGCACCGGACCCGGCTCCAGGCCTCACCGCGTCTCCAGCCCCTGCACCGGACCCGTCTCCCGGCCTCACCGCGTCTCCAGGCCCAGCACCGGACCCGGCTCCAGGCCTCACCATGTCTCCAGGCCCTGCACCACGCCTGGCCCCGCCGACCGCTGCACCTGAAAAAGTGGGCTTACCTGAGGCGGCCGCCGAAGCCGCCCTTCAGCTCCTCGCCGGCCTCCAGTCACCAGGTGATTCCTCTTCACCCGGCCGGCAAAATGGCCGCGGCGCCATCTTGAAACGGGCGGCTTCCGACTACAAACATGGCCGCCGCCGGCCGGAAGTGCACTACGAACTTACCTGGCCGCCGTCTACAGCGCCACCTTCTGGCCGGATGCCGTCCCTGCAGCTTCACTGCCAGCAACAGCGCCACCGTCAGTTCGGCTGCTGTCCCTGCAACCTCATCATCATCCACAGCGCCACCTTCCGGCCGGATGCCGTCACTGCAGCCTCACCACTGTCCACAGCGCCACCCTCCAGCTGGATGTTGTGGCTGCACGATGAACAATGGACAATTTGAAATTTAGACACTGGACACTAATTGTTTTTTTTTTCACTGTTCATGTTTGTGTGCACTGCAATTGGTTTGTATATTGTATTTGGTTTACCCCCCATCGTTTTTGGGGGCCGTGTGTCACAGGACACTCTCCCTTAGCTGGTCAAGGAGATGCAACCGTGTTTCTTCAGTCTCGTCGCACCCCTCGGTACATCGGGATCTCACACGCAGAGCGTCAACTGCGCCCGTGTAGAGCACCGTCCCGACCCACGCCCGGGGTGTCCCAGACCTCTTCTGTCCGGCGGTTTCTACATCCGTCTCCTCGCACCCCTCGGTACATCGGGATCGCCCACGCAGAGCGTCAACTGCGCCCGTGGAGCCCTCCGTCCCGACCCACGCCCGGGGTGTCCCAGACCTCTTCTGTCCGGCGGCTTCTGCATCGGTCTCCTCGCCCCCCTCGGTACATCGGGATCGCCCACGCAGAGCGTCAACTGCGCCCGTGGAGCCCTCCGTCCCGACCCACGTCCGGGGTGTCCCAGACCTACATGCAGGAGCTTCCCTTGACCAAGCTATTCCTTCCTCCTGTTCTGGGGGGGGTCCTGTGGCGTCAGCCACTTAAGCTCGAACCCTCGTCAGGAGAGGGCGGGCACACGACGTCATGGGCAGAGGGAGTGTCCTGGTACATAAGCTCTCTCACCACGAGATCCACCAGGAGTTTCTACCGGTAGCTGAGCCCGAGGGCACAACCTCGCTCAGCTACAACAACTCTACATATAGTTAGCGCACCCACTATATGTGTGACAACAGAATAAAGAACCAGTTGCACCAACCTGATGTCTCCTCTTTATTCGCCACGTATGGTGCTGCTACAATGGTGTCGTTGTCTCAAATAAGCCATAATTGGTTTCACTAATTTAGTGAACAATCTAGGGGCTGTGGTGAGCCCATTAGGCAAAGCCTTGTACTGCCAGAGTTGCCCCATCCAGATGAATTTCAAAAACCTTCTGTCGTATTTCTGGATGGATACTGAATAATATGCGTCTTTCAAATCGATGCATGCCATAAAGCAACCATGAGAAATCAATGATTTGGCTGTTTCAAACGTATCCATTTTAAAATGAGTATATGTTACAAAAGTATTCAAACGGGTTAGATCAATAATGACACGACAACCTCCATCCTTCTTAGGTCTGGTGAATATATTCGAAACAAATTCAACTGGCTCATGCACCGCTCTCTCAATCACTCCCTTCTGCTCAAGACTTAAAAGTTCCTTGTAGCCTGCTGCCTGTTCTGCAGCAGATAATTTAAACATTCGAGCGGGCATGTGCTGGGATGGAGGAATGTCGCCGTTAATAAACTCAATTTTATGCCCCTGAATATTCTGCAACACATACTCGTCACCAGTAAAATTACCCCATGCACCCAAAAACAACCGAAGGCGACCACCAACATGTGAAGTTAAACAAAGAGAAAAGAGAGAACCAGACCCCCTCACCCCCGTGGTTACCGGCGGTCCTTGACACGCGTGGGTGGACGTGGAGGTGCTGGGTTGGCTTGAGGGCGCGGCGTCTTCGTTTTCCACCAGGGTCTCTGCCGACCCTGTCCTAAAAAAGACCCCTGGTGCTGGGTCTGATGTTGCTGTCGTTGTGGAGCTTGAGGGTGGGTCCTCGTCGAGGTACTAGCAGACCCTCGTGATCGAATGTATGGAGACTTTGAGCCTGACGGTGCGGGGGCACTCTGAGAGCGCATGATCCCCACCGTTTTGGCTTGTTCGTCAAGCTCTTTGACTCTCTTCGAGAGGTCCTCCCCAAAGAGCTGACGGGGCGGGGGCGGCGGCGGTGGTTTGCACAATCCTGCAAACTTCGGATTGAGCGCTGGGCGGATGCTGGTTTTGCGAAACCCGTTGATTTCGTGCTGGGTCGCGCACAGGAGGGCCAGAGCATCTTCCTGGTCCAAATTCAGTTCGTCCCCGTCCACCGACCGCGCAAAGGCGGTAATACCGGCCGTGAGGAGCTTCAGGATCCGCTGCAATTTTACCTATTGTTGACGGATAGCCGCACTGATGTTGCCCCATATCGGCGTATTAACCACAGGCACGTTGAGGGAGTTGCAATTGGATGGAGCCTTGTGACGGCTCATTGCCTGAATGAGGACTTCTTCCTGTAGTTGCTGGTTGTTAAGAAAGTCCACAGTGGCTGCCAGCTTTGCGTTTAAAGGAAGTCCAGATGAATGTGGGGCCGCAATTTGGTCGCCACATCCAGAAGATCCTCCTCACGGAGGTGGTATGGAATCCACCAAAACCTCCTCCTCCTGCTGCTCCAGGCTGATGGTAGAGGCTGGTGACGACGCCCTGTGCCTGTTGCTGCCCTGCTGTAGTTGACGTTGAAGCAGGAGCTCCAGCAGCCGCTCCATACGGTCAATACGCCCTTCACCCTGAACACTCAAGTGGTCGGAGTCCTCCGGCTCTGAAAAGAAACCGGGCTCCTATCATCGGCCCGCACCTCATCGAGGCCCAGCCGGTGCCGGTAGTTGTCGCTAACAGCCGCCGAGGCGAAACTGCGCGATTCCCGCGCGGGCGTGTTCAGCCGCCTCCGTTTAGCGGGAGCTGAAGCCGCTGCCACTAAGGGCACTTGCGGCATGGTGTCGGCACCAGCCGAAGCATGGCTGCCTGAAGCCCGCGCAGGCTTGCCGGCTGCCCACATCATGGACTTTGCCGACGCATGGTCTCGCCCACCCATCCATGGGGGGCTCGGCGACCGTGACGAGACCCGGCTCAACCGACCCGTCCCGGCGTCGAGAGTCGGGGTGTGCCGGCTGGACCTCACAGCCGCCCCGGGTCTCGCCCTGGAACCTGACCGCTCCTCCGTGTCAGGCAATGCCTTAGCCTTGGCAGGGTTAGGCTTCTGGGCTGCTGCCCTTCCCCTACTCGGAGGGCTGAGTGGAACGGGCCGTGCAGCCGCACGCACCCAGCTCGAGGTCGCCAGCGAGCCCGCTGACGACCTGACTGCCACGGCAGGGTCCCCCTGCTCTGGCGGCACACCACACTCCTCCTCGTCGAACTCCTCCGAGCTGTGGTGTGCTGGCGGATCCGGACCTGTAAACACAGGGCTTACCCACATCTCCGCCTGAGTCCCGGCCTGCGTTGCAGGTACTGCCGATGGTAAAGGCCCCGGAACTGTTGACCGGCAAACTCGTCCTGACGCCCTCCGGCCCTTGGAACTCCCATCCATGTCCTTGCTGCAAGACAAAACCCACAACAAGGACCACCAACTAAAGGTAGGATACTTACCTCCGTGGCCCCTTCTGAAGGGCTGGCGAGGAGCGCGCTCCACCGCCAGCCGTCGCAGCAACGCGGTACGACGATATGTCGAGCATGCGCGCCGGTGGGCTCTTCACGAAGTCACTCACGTGACTCCGAAATGAAATGGTATGCCCTTGGAGTGTGGGAGGAAACTGGAGAAAACTCACTTGCTCACAGGGAAAACTTACAAAATCCATGCACACCACCCATAGTCAGGGTTTAACCCAGGTCCCTGGCACTGTGAGGCAGCAACTCTACTGCTGCACCATATTTTATTGATATTGAACGCTACTGCTTGCAAAATGTCTCTGACTTTTCTGGTGTTTGTTCCTATCTGCAGCTGAAGAGTCAGGAGAGTCAGAAGTCAAGAAAGAACGGTCATGACTCAAAACGTCACCCATCCCTTCTCTCCAGAGATGCTGTCTGTCCTGATAAGTTACTCCACCATTTTGTGTCTATCTTCAGTGTAAACCAGCATCTGCAGTTCCTTCCTACACAATGTTTAATTGTGATATGTACTGACAACGAGACGGTTACTTGTGGCAATGTAACCGGCCGGTCAACAAAGCACACATGAATCACATATAATTATGTTTTAAAAAATCTATAATTTAATAACTATGCCAAAAAATCGGAAATCCTTTACGTGCAACCTAAGACAGCTTAGCAACACGAATTGGATTATTTGGGGTGCCACAGTCCTCTGCACACAAACGTCCTGTAATAAAATAGGTTTTCTGTAGTACAGAGTCAAACAGTTCCCATCGATATCTTGTCCTCCTAAATAAGGCTGTTGTTTGCTCTCGATATTATTCCTCTTCCAAGTATTACAGTGACGGATTTTTTTGTTTGTTTTCCTTTTCAGCACTTGTTGCAGTACACCAATGAATGCTGAGGTTGTTCTTTCTGCTGTACCTTTAGCAAGTTGACGTGTTTGTGGTAAATTAAGGGGGATAAGGGGGAATTTTGCACATCAGTCACCTCCCGTGTGTCTGTGTCCCTATCGGGAGAGCAATCCTTAACCTCTCCCAAAATAATACCTTTCCTCATGCTGCTTGCCATATATAGTCATAGAAAGCTTGTAGTGCATTCTTCCTGATTCAGCTGCATCGTTTTTTATACCCACATTTGCGTCCTTGTTCCTGTATCAGCTGGCATTGTGTGACTACCCACTTACCTGCTCTCAGAAAGGCAGTTTGGAAGGATGCCTGGAACATTGCTTGGAATGTTGCCATCACTCCATTCACAGCACAGCAACGCCTACCATATAAAGGGATGCAAATAGCACCATGGCACATATATAATCCAATGCATCGTATTCATGCAATAATCTTGCTCCAGCACTTGCAAGAAAACCCTTTCTTCCAATTCATGTTAAAGCTGCATTCTCTGCTTCCCGATCCTCAAAACAACAAATATTTGTTCTCAGTATTTACAGCATCAAAACCCTTCATGATTTGGAGCACCTTTTATTGAAAATCGCTGAACCGTCACTGCTCTAAGAAAAACAGATTATTCTGTCTCCCTGAATATCTGAAGGGTTACTACTCTAATTTTATTTTGGTCAGAGACGGCAAGACGTTTACTGCACTAGAAGCAGGAACGTGGATCGTCTAGTATTGAGAATCGTAGAAAGTTCCTCAACCTGGTATTAATTGACCCGGGAATTGCCATTGACTATCCCATCACTCTTTCTGAACAATGTTACTTTCCAGTTAAATGAATCACCATTTTGTAGGGATACGACAATCGGAATGTAAACTTTGTGCATCCTTGTAGATTGCTGCCCAGAATAAGAAGGATAATGCAAGGTTCCGGGGAAATCACAAATGCAAACAATAGACAACATCAACCGTAATGCACGCATCATGATCTAGTGACCAGCTCGCTGTATATATTTAAATAGATACTGAGCAACATTAGATTTGGGTAATGGGAATGATTGCTGGTATTGCAAAAAGGAACAGACTTAGATATGCTGATGATTTATCTGTTCATTAATAGTAACCTACTGTAAATGCTTGTGTAATGATTCTTGTAGGTATAAAGTTGTGATGATGGACAAAATCAATGACCTTGTCTCCATCACCCTGATGTAGAACAATTTTCACCTTGCCACAGGAGATTCTTTAAAATGAAATGGTTGAAATTGTTTTTTTCTTGACCTTTTGTTCATCTCATTCCTTATCTGAAAGCATCGATGGCAGCCACAATGGGAAAAAAATCCAATTTGCTTTGGTAAAGGGTTATTCTCATTAACACCATATCCAAGTTTGACTCCTGGTCGACATGTTTGCAGACTGCTTCAGTGATCTGAAATGCAATGGCCTGCTTTAATTGCATCTACTTCTCCACCTCAGGAGCTTAATTGGTGTTATCGCGACAGCTTTGCATATATTCTCTGTTTGACACCCATGTCAACAAGTAGTAACCTTCATCCAGTACTGATTGTATGACTGCTGTGCCATGATGTTGTTACACTACTGGAAACATTCTTGACAACTTACATTTTAACCGTTATTTGGCCGGAACTGAAGCAGTTTTCTTCAATAACAAACAATGAAAGGAAGAGTCTGAAGAAGGGTCCCGATGAGAAACGTCACCCATTCCTTCGCTCCAGAGATGCTGCCTGTCCCACTGAGTTACTCCAGCATTTTGTTATTTGGACACTTAAGCAATTTAAAAAAAGTTTATCTTTTCTTAAGAAATGGATAGATGTTTAGATCTACTCATTGAATTTTGTAATTAGCTACAATTAGATAACTAACTAATTATATGCTTTAATTTCAGGTCATCCAAGTAAGATTGTTTTATATTTGTTTCAGAATGCTTCAATCTATAATAACTGAAAATTTCATTGAGTTCTCTTAATGTTTAAGAAAGTTATGGGCTTTTAACTGTTTTAGATCACAGCTTTTGAGTTAAGTCAATTGAAAGGCAACGGGGAACAAGATGCTAATTTCCGAGTATGAAAATGGTCATAACTTTCTTAATACTGAAGATATGAAACTTTCTTAATACTGAAGATATGGTGTCAAATTAAACTTCTTGTTATGCTTTATCTGATGGGATAAATTGCAGATTTGATGTTTAAAATCTCAAAATTTTGTAACATTGCTACTCCAGGTGCTCCAGCAACCTTCCACATTCCACAGATGTGCTCCATGGTCACTTCATTGGGCACTGTAAATTGTCACTACATCAGTGCGAGGTAGAAACTTGAGGGGAGGGGGAGGTTGAAATGAATGGGAATTTGGGGAGTGTAAAAATTAGATAGATGTCAATAGGTGTTTGACATGGATGGACTTGATAGGTCAATGGGGTTGTTCCTCTGATACATGACTATGACTCTAAAAGTGAGGGAGTTATATTCAGTGCCAATATTCATGTCTCACCCAACATTAGTAAAGCAGAGTATTTGGTACTTATCAGATTGCTGTTTGAGGGAGCTTGTTATGCACAAAGAGGGCGATGTAGATTCCATTAAAAAGCGGTGACTGCATTTCAAAAGTACTTAATTGACCATAAATCCTTCTGAAAGGCACTTTCTAACTGCAGGTACTTTTGGTTGATTCCACTGGATAATGTTTCAATGGTCTGAATCGGTATCCAGGATCTCAAAGCAGGAGGTGGTCCCTGAACACAGAGTCGGTCTTGTGTGCTCCTGGAGTTACAGCTCTGGACCATTGAACCTCGTGAGTTTGTTTCCAGCAGGGACCAGATGTTAAATTGGATCAGTCTGAAGAAGGGTCTCAACCCGAAATGGCACCAATTTCTTTCCTCCAGAGATGCTGAGTTACTCTGGGTTTTTGTTTCTGTCTTCGGTTTAAACCAGCATCTGATGTTCCCCCCTGCACATGCTAAATTAAAATCCCAGATGATTGTATTCCCCTGCTGTACAAGTGGGAAAACTTGAAGTGCTTTTTTAGATTTTAAACTGACTTCCTCTGATAGTTTTGGATTTCACAGAGGAAATATGCACTCACCACCTAAAGACTGAAGACATTTTAGGTCTGTCATGAGGGCCACATCTTGAGACTGGCTGTTCAGTGTGTAGGATGTGATGGGGAATTGTTAAGAGAGAGGTGATGATGACAATGGATTTCAATAGATGATGCTTCCTCACTCAGTAACTAATTCTTATTCTCACTTTGTCTTTATTTATTTTACCTGAATGTTATTTGGCAAATTCCCTGCTTCTCAGTGATAATATTGCTCGTGCCTTTTTATGTCTCTAAGATTAAGATTGAACAATCTCCCATCATTTATTCTCTCCTTCACTGGCACTCAGCGGGTAGTACGTCTGCTCCACTGCTCTGGAAATCCAGTCTTGATGTTGACCTCTTATGGTTTGTGTGTGTGTGGATGCGCTTGTGTGCGTGTGTGCGTGTGTGCGGGTGTCAGTGTATACATGTGTGTGTGTGTATATGTGTCTGTTTGTGCTCATGTGTGCATGTGTGTGTGCATTTACGTGTGTGTGTATGTGATTGTGTATACATGTGTGCATGCATATATGTGTGTGTGTGCGTATATGTGTGTGTATACGCGCATGTGTGTGTGCGCTTATGTGTTTGTGTATGTGCATGTATGTGTGTGTGGAGTTTGCGCATTTTCCTGAAATGATGTGCATTTCCGCAGGCTGCTCCAGTTTCCACCCACATCCAAAAAGCATGCTGATAGGTAAGTTAACTGGCCACTGTAAATCACTCCTAGTGTAGGTAGGTCAATGGTAGGAAAAGCAAGGGAAATGGTAAAGCTCTGAGTGCCAGCATAGATCTGATGGTCTGAATGGCCTCTTTCTCTGCCATGAGAAAATATGAATAGAGTTGTCACCGTATCCTTTCCTCATAAATTTATTTCTTGTTTTTCTTTCCTTATACCTCTACCCATTCCCTTTTTTTAAATTTCAGTTTCCACATATTTCTATCTTCGTTTTCTTCAGCTTATTATTTCCATTGATTCTCAGTGAAACAATATTACGGACAACTGTCCAAGGCCAATTGGCAGGTTCCTTGGATAAAGATAGCATTTCGGGCATGGTTTAATTGTACGGTTGGAACTGTGTCAGAAAGATGTGGAATCAGGTTCTTCTCCAGAGACTTGAGTACAAAAAGTAAGCTCTCTTCAGTGCAGTAGTGAGGAAGTAGATTCTTCCTCTGTTGCTGACACTGAATGTTCTCTGTGGTGGAGTACATGTGCAGAACATCGACATCGTACATGTTCAGTTCTATCGACATCAATGAAATTGAATTTCAGGAACAGATTTCAATTTGTGCACATTGGTACAGCACTTAATTTCAGTATACAATGGAGAACAAATTTCTTCTGTTGATAATGGAAACTTAAATCTCATATACCTTCATAAAATGATAAAATTAACCAGGAAACAAAAGTAAGAATGTCTGTCATATTATCATTGAACATCATTTTGTTCCAAAGGTCCACAACACAGGTCCACTGATAACCCTATAACTATCGTATTTTCTTTGTGCAGGAAGGAACTGCAAATGCTTGTTTAAACCGAAGTCCGAAACAAAACTGGGTCCGCAGTCTGAAGAAATGGTCTGGACCTGAAACGTCACCCATTCCTTCTCTCCAGAGATGCTGCCTGTCCCGTTGAGTTCCTCCAGCTTTTTGTGTATATCTATAGTTTTTTTTCCGTTCCCCCAAATTAATGTTTTCTTTTCATGATTACACGTTCTCCCCCTCTCCAATCTCTTTGCACCTATTTTGCTGCAGTCTGCTGTCAATTTAAACAATTTAAAATGTCTTATCATCTTATTTTCACCATGATGTCTGATTCCTTCATGGCATTGCTTAATAAACTGCCCCAGGGCTCTGTTGTTTCCTTACGCAGAGGAACAAGAGTCTCCTTCAGGTACTATCCCCCACCTCCTCCAGGCAGTCCTGCCCCTTTGACTACAATCCTTTCCTTCAAATAAAAAATGTGCAAATTGTCCCATAATACATAAAACATATCTTTGTTCCTGGCTTAAGCAGGTCTTTTCACACACAACTTTTTCTAATATATTTTTTTAGCAATATTGGTTACATCCAATTGTTTGTGTTCTTTCTGGAAAGTTTCAACAGATTCCCTGCTGATGTTTATTCTTCCCTCATTTTGACGGCCCATCCACAAAATATTTCTTTCTTTCCTCAGCTTCTGAGAATGAATTCCCCTTTCATGGGATAAACTGAAGACCAGCATTCATTATACGCTGAAGATAGACACGTGATGTGATGAAGAGATAGATGCAAAATGCTGGAGTAACTTAGCGGGACAGGCAGCATCTCCGGAGAGAAGGAATGGGTGACGTTTGAGGTCGAGACCCTTCTTCAGACCATGGACTCCCATTGTCCTCAAACTTCACTTCCTTTGTCTCAAATGTTCTGACGATATCATTCTTTCATGTAAGTGTTTCACTTTCCCCCAACCAAGGATTCCTTCTTTTATTAGTGATCGGGCCTTTACCCGTGCATGCCTTTTTACCCTTCACCTCCTTCTACCTCCCAGAACCGTGATATGGTTGCTCTTGTCCCATCATTCATTCCACCTGCTTCCGAATTTAAAATATCATATTCTGCCACCTCAGGTCTGATGCCTCCACCAAACCCTCTCTCCTCTACTTTCATCATTCTGAAATGACTGTTCCGCATCTATCATTGTGATTACCTCCCCATCATGTTTAGGAAGGAACTGCAGATGCTGGTTTAAACTGAAGATAGTCACAAAATGCTGGAGTAACTCATAGAGAAGGAATGGGTGACGTTTTGGCACGAAGAAGGGTCTCGACCCGAAACGTCACCCATTCCTTCTCTCTGGAGATGCTGCCTGTCCCACTGAGTTACTCCAGCATTTTGTGTCTACCTCTTCATCACAATCAACATCCTCCCCCTTGCCCATGGAATTGTCAACATGAAGCTAAGGTTGGTAACTTCCTTTACAGTATCAGAGTAACAACATATATGGTAGGAGATGCATAAGTGACCTTTTACTCCCAGCATAAACAGCATCAAGGGATGCAAATGCTCTTGCCATATAAATAAATGGTTTAGTTGGACCTCTGTATTTAGGAGACTTCTGTATTTCTGCGGTCTGGTGTGTATTAGGGAGATGCATTGCAGATTGTTGAATGCGTTGTGGAACATTTCATTCAATTTATAAACATGTCATTCAATTCAATTTGTAAACATGAACCTGTCAATTTAACTCTAATTCTGATTTTTGGTTTCTTATTCTATTTTACTATAACATAGATTAAATACAAAACACATTGTCTTTTGAATCAGCACGTGACATTCTGCACAACTCAAAATGGAACAATGATTTAAATTAATGAATTTTGGCTCCTATTCATATAGTTCCCAGCCCCATTGATTACTTCCTTTCTTGCCATGTTGCATGCACTTTCAAATTGAACAATGCCTTCTTTTGTCTTTGTTTTCTCCTCCTCTGCTTCTGAAAACCTAATTATCTCTCCCTTTTTCTACCTCTGATAAGAGGTTATCAAACTCAAATATTGGCCCCGTTTCTCTCTCTCTCCAGCTGCTGCTAGGCCTGTTGAGTAGTTTCTGCACATCTGTCTTAATTCTGCATTTCCAGTATCCACCTTATCACCTTTGGCGCCATTGCCTTGCTAGGGTAATACAAAACTCATTTCATACATTCTTCTCCAAATAATTCATTTTCTTTCGAAAGTAAAATATCCAGTGTAGCACATAACCTTCTAACAGTTGCCAATTGGACAGACAAGGTTAAGGTAACCTACATAATGTATGAAAATGATTTTCAGGCAATGAAGAATAATCTTGCATTTGAAAAATTGCTTTGTGGCTGCTCGTTGACTGACATTCAGAGGAACTGAAAGGGCTATTCTGCTACATCTTGACAGGAACTGTGTTCATGAAGAGCTCAGTTCCTACCGTTTACCTTATTTATTAATCAGAAGCCATTTGTTTTTTTTTGGCAAAAAATAACAACTGTAGAACAAACAAAAGTGTAGGTCTCAAACGTGAAGCTGAGGTTATTGACTTATTTTACTGTGTCAGAGTAACAATATATGTTGCTTCTTCGTCAATAGTTATTTTGCACATGTAGCCTAAATATAGCCTAAGTTAGTAGGATGATCAGCCATGATCAGGGGTGGGAGATTGCAACCTTCACATGGTCCACCCTGCTTCGACGAATGCAATTTTACTTCGGAGTCACGTGAGTGACTACGTGAAGAAGGCCGTTAGCTCGCATGCGCGTCATTACGTTGACTCGCTCTGCGCAAACGATCCGACTGGCGACCGCGTTGCTCTGTCCAGCGGTAAGTTCAACCTGACGGTAAGTTTTACCTTATTTCCGGGTTCTTGAGTTTTCTTTTTTGCAGGAATCTCTGTTCAGAGATATGACTGCTCGACCTAATTGGGGCGAAGTCCGGACGGGCCGCGAAACCCTTCATGGACCGCGGGGAATCCTGGCCTCGGCCACGGATACCGGGACCCAGGGGCAACCGGTTACAGAGACCGCGGAAGTGCGGGTAGCCGGTGGCCGTCGGAATCGCCACACCACAGTCAGTGGCTACCAGACTGGCTGTGGTTCCCCGGAAGGGGGTAAAACTAACCACAAGCCGTCAAGGTCTGTGAGCCAGGCCAGGAGGGTCCCCCCACCCGACATACAGGGGACATCTGCTTCCAGACCGGCTGTGGTTCCCAGGTAGGGGGTAAGCGAACCACAAGCCGGCAAGGTCTGTGAAGTCAGGTCAGGAGGGTCCCCCCCCCCCCTTCATACAGGGGCCAGCTATTTCCAGACTGCTGTGGTTCCCCAGGTAGGGGGTAAATCAACAGCAGTCGGGCAGGCCTGTGGAAGTCAGGCCAGGAGGGACCCCACCAACATGTAGCGGTCAGCCACTTCCAGACCGCCGTGGGTCCCCAGTAAGGGGGTCAAACCAAAGGTAAGACGGTCAGGCCTGTGGACTAGGGGAGTCAGGCCCGGAGGTTTCCTGATGGAGAGGTTCCCCTCCTACACGGGTAACGTCTTTAAACGTTCAAACCCACAGGGGGCAGCTGATGGAGAGCTGCTCCACAATGATATACTCCAAAGGAGGGAGTTATCAGCCTGGGTATTATGGAGAACCCGCAGGCAGCGACACCTGTTTCAGGGCTGCAAAATGTCTCCCTCTCTGGGGAGGGGAGCATTGAGGGTCAGTTTCAGTCTGACCCAGAGCAAGGGGAGGGGAGTGCGAGTGGTCAGTATGTAACTGACTTCAAATTCAAAGTATGTCCGTGGAACATACAGGAGCACATGCAAATAGGTTCAAGAGATGCTTGCAAATGCAACAAGTGCCGGCAGTGAACAGCGCTATCAGGGTGACATTGGAGGGCATGAAATCCAGGAAATGAAACCAGCCGCCGAATCCTCTCTTCAGGTAAGACTTTTCCCACAGGTAAGAACAGGATGAGGAAGCAAAAAGCTGTCGGACTAATCAAGGTACCGACGACGAGCAAAGCTTCATCGGTAGGCGACGACACACCCCACGCCTCCATCGGGGGCAGCGGTTCACTGCAGCCGGTGGCAGCTTGAAAGCTGGGCACGGAAATATGGCCAGCTTTGTCTTTCGAGGCAGGCTCAGAATTATGACCAGAGCTGTCCTACGAGGCAGGCTCAGTATGATGAGGTTTTTCACACCAAGGGCCAAGCCGGCCTCAGGGGAAATATGGAATCTACACACCCTACCAGTCCTACTCTCCAATCAAGGATGGGACAAAGAACCTACATCAGCGGCCTTTGGGCTTACCATAAGACCACCGGTAGCCATGGAGGTAGGTGGATCTGGTTCTTCCAAAACATGGGGTTGCGGACCATTTACATGTTGGTAATATTTACACTTGTGTTTCTATACGTGACAATTATAACATGTGATTATTTTATACTGCACAACATACATAGGTTCAAAGCATGCTTGGAATTGTGGCCGGAGCTGTCTTTTGAGACAGGCCCAGTATTATGGGCTGGATTGCCTTTCAGGACAGGGCGAAAGATGGAGGATGTCACTTCATCCAGATTTAATTTGTATGTGCAATATAGACTTTCAAAATGGGAAACTTCGTTACTGTCTAATTATTGATTCTATAGGAGCTATATGGCAAGCATCGATCTCAAAGATGCATGCTATTCAGTTCCCATTCACAGGGATCACCGGAGATATTTGAAATTTTTCTGGATGGGTCAAGTTAAAGTGTTGCAAAATGGGCTAACTTCAGCTCCCAGGTTTATTTACCAAATTACTTAAACCAGTGCTTGGGCTGCTCAGAGCTCTAGAACATTTGTTATCACCTATCTGGATGATGTTTTAAATGCTGTATTTTACTAAAATTAACTGTTGCAGCCCAAACTATAATTGAGGAATTGGGGTCCTTTAATCCATCCAGTTAAATTTAAGTTGATACCAATCAGACCAATTGACTATTGGAATTTACATTTAACTATCAACTTAACAGGGACTCCATCCTGGGGCAAGAGGTGGAATTAACAGAAGCCTGTAACAACCTCGTTGTTATTAAACAGCCTTCTATTCATCAAATGTAATTGGCAATATAGCAGCTGTGTTTCAGTGGTGCAAATTGTGCCTCAACCCCTCAATTGTGAATTAACCCCTCAAGTACCATGTAAGTCATTGTTAATAGACCTACGCCTTTCCCAGCTGAAGCTACCGAAGTCACAATGGTGGCAGTATTCAGAATTGCTCCAGAAATTTTGGTCAGTAATCCTCAGTAATTACAAACTGATGCTAGTCCTCAAAGATGAGAAATTACGACTGCCACCTCCAGTTACGGAGGCGGATGCGGGTTGCATGAGTCACCAATTTTTCAGTTATTTGTATCACCTACCTATAAACACTAGGTGCATCCTATAGGTTAACGGTTATTGTGAGAATATGCGTAATCTGCATGCTCAACTCCAAGTTGATACACTATGGTGGTGGCATATGTTAGTCACATGGGTGCAATAAAGTTAAAGTATCCCATGATATTAACCTAACCTCATTTGAGGCTATTGTATCATCAAGTGAAATCAATGACAACACAGAATGGATGTCGGATCACAAAGTATTTAATGTCATCATGGCTCGATAGAACACCGAATATCGATATATTTACATCCAGGCTCATTTACCAGTTGTAAATATGTGACATAGAGTAGCAAGAGATACACAATCGCCACACTGGGGAGGAATGTTTCTTGCATGTCTTTCCTCCATACTGCCACAACAGTCGGGTCTTGCAATAAATCCAGCAAGACACTGCTTCAAGCATACACAGCCATGGTTCCCGCTAACGTTGGGAATAATATAGAACCTAATATGGTTATTCAAAACATAAAACTGCTGGTTCTGCCTGTGACACGGGAAACCAGCCTCTGCAAGAAAATCAATTCATTGACTTGCAGACTCTGAGACGACTGTGCCTGTGGCTGTGGGGTTGTCAGACCGGCCCATGAAGTGCTCACTGCAGAGAGTAGGGAAAGCACCAAAAGGCAGCACATTTCCATTTCAGCAGATGGGAAGCGTTTTGTTTAAATACACGTGTTACATACTATTCAGCACGGATAACTGACGTCTTACAGTTCATTTTCAAATGGGTCTTTGACAATAATTAAGTTAAAGTGCCATTAACTGTGCCAACATGCCTTCTCATCATATCTGCTGCAGCAGTGGGGCCGACACTGTCGGGTCTCACCCTCTGATATCCAGAATTATATAGGATATCTTTAACACAAGTTCTCCCCGGCCCGGTTACACGGAAGTATGGGATGTGGCGTAATGTTAACATTACTTCACCAGGGGGCTCCAGCTACATCCTTGTCTTTACCAGGCTCTCATAAGGTACTTATTCTCATGGCACTGGCCACAGTGCAATGGGTCCAGTCACTCCATACATTGCGACTGGACAGGATGGTTACATCTGCTAATAACATAATATTTTATGTTTTTGATTTAATTAACCAGAACTAACCAGGGGCGTTAGGTCACAAACTAGTTTCATGGCATACCCTACGGACCCACGGTAATGTGTGGTCACCCACTTACAACTATACATCGAGTTCGCCTAGAGCCTCCAAGGCTCCAAACTAGCAATGTTTGTTGTTACAAAAAACTTCATAAAAAGTATTAGTTCTACCATCTCCAGGTGGATTAAATGAGGTTTTGGCTATGCATGAGTTGTTACTAATATTTACAACATTCACTCCACCAGGGCTGCTACTATATCAGCCCCAAGGGTTATGTACATTCCACTGGACCACATCCTCGCAGCTGCAGGATGGTCAAACAAACATACTTTACCGACATTTTATAAAACCCATTGCCAAACCGGGGGTATTTGCTAACTCCATTTTAGATTCTGCTTTATAGTTTCCCCCTGGATGAAAGGGGTCACTATTATTTTCTTTTCATGATTAAGGCATCAGCATTTTAACAAATTAAGTCATGTCTGAATGCATTATTCTTTTTCATTCATCCATGGTCACATCATGCAGTGTGTAATGCATGGACTCGTTTCAGGCATGAAATCACAGTGCTTTGAAATCTTCACGTAGTCACTCATGTGACTCCGAAGTAAAATAGTAAGATTAAACGAGAACCTACCAGTTTGAAGTTTGATCTTGATTTTATGAGGAGTTACGATGAGCGATTATGTGCCCACCGCTCCCAACCCTCATATTCTTAAGGTCATCTGGCAGTTCTACTCTTCTCTAATCTTACTATGTTCAGTTCAACCATTATTATCTGTGATTTCACACCGCTGCATTGAAGATTGACACGCAAGCGGGCTAACGGCCTTCTTCACGTAATCGCTTATCGTAACTCCTCATAAAATCAAGATCAAACTTCAAACTGGTAAGCTCTCATTTAATCTTACTATCAACGTGGCATGCACAAACAGAATATCAAACATAACAAGTTGTCTTACAACTTTAGGCTGTGCTCGCCATATGCAAGAAGAAGAAGCCATGATCATAGTGAATGGGACGAAGGGCCGAATGGCTTACTCCTGCACCTATTTTCTATGTTTCTATGTTTCTAAAACAATAAAGTGATAAAGATCCGTTTTTCAGTGCGAGTGACACCACTCTCAGTTTTGTGCATGTTGTTGCAGATTAAAAGCTCATCACAGTGTATGAGGTAGTGCTGCATTATTGATGGCAGCCCATTTGGATGTGATGTTTAAATAAGGCCAAACATCGCCCACCCTGGTGTTAAATCCCCTTGATATTACTTCATAGAAGATCATGGAGGTCTCTCTTGAGTTTCGGTCAATATATGTCTGTCAGTGGCTGGGAGTTGCTTTGGGGGATTATAAACAGTAAATACTTGAAACATCTGACAGATCAGTGGAGAGAAAAACTGTGAATATTTCAGGCCAATCATCCTTCATCAGAATTGAGAAACGTTGGAGGTTAAATATGTTTTAAGTTGCATAGAAGGGGTGGACTGGGGAGAAGAAAGGGGAAGTCCATGATAGGGTGGAGACATAGATAGGCTGAATGCTTTAATTGGTGGTATTAACAGCACAGTTGATTCTTCTGTTGGTTTATAAATAAAATGAGATGGATTAAGATAAGGATGAGAGAGAAAAAATCTGTTTATACTGTGAGATGCACAGCTGTTGGAAATCTGAAGTAAAATAAATGCTGGGAATATATATCAGGAAGCATCTGTAGAGGAAGACAATTTGATTAAACATATATATGTTTATAATATTTCTTAGGACTGGCCAGTTCTTTCACAAATTCAAAAGGCTGATTATTTGGCACAGTTTAAATCTCCTTTGAGTTGAAGGGTTGTAATGTTCCTGGTCGATGATGAGACACTGTTTGGTTTGGGGATATAGCATGGATACAGACCTATTGGCCCATCGAGTGCATGCTGACCATCAATCACACTCATCCGATGTTATCCCACTTTCTCGTCCACTCCCTACACATTAGGGCCAATTTTACAAAGGCTAATTACCCTCCAAACCCGCAAAGCTTTGGGCTATGTCAGGATAGTGGAACATCCAGTGTAAACCCATGCGGTTACAGGGAACACATACAAACTCCATATAGATAGCAACCATGGTGTAGATCGAACCCAGGTCTCTGGCAATGTAAGGCAGCAACTGTATCGCTTCACCATTGTTCCTGGAACATACATTAACCTGATGGAAAGGTGTAAAGGGCCTGTCCCACCAGCACGCAACTATATGCAATGAACGCGATCAAACCGGTAGCGGGGGCCGCGCGGAGGTCGGGTGATCCCCTGTACAGGGCCGGTCCCACCAGCATGCGCCTGCATGCGGCAAGCGCAACTAAACCGGCAGTAGGGGCCGTGCGGAGGTTGGGTGAGTGGCGCAACGCGGCGCAAAGCGAGGCGAACTTGAAGCAAGTCCAAGGTAAGTTCGCCAGGACTTAGAGGGGCACACAGAGAGGGGCACCGAGACACACACACATACAGGGCCACGGAGCCACACACATAGAGGGTCACGGAGGCACTTACAAATAGTTTCACGGAGGCACGATGTCCGGGCCGGCCACCATCAGACTGATCAAAGTAGAATGCAGTGTGTAGAGAATTGTAATGATAGGGAACTGAATTCTCAGGATCACCCTTGTGGATTAAACGGAGGCTCTCTGTATTTGATTTCTCTTGCATACAGGACACCTCTGCTTGAGCACAGATACTGGGCAATAATTTGAATTAAATGCTGGTGAGTCGCCACTTTACCTGGAAGCAATTTTTGTGCACTTGGCTGGTGGAAAGGAGCGGATATAATAATAGATGTTGCAAGGGAAGTGTCATGAGAAACATAGAGGGTGCTGGTGGTGATGGAATAGTGAACCTGTGGACATTTGTCCGACCTTTATGTGCAAAGTGACTGCATTTTCTCCAATGTTATTAAGAAAATTCGATACAATACGATACGATGCAATACGATACAATAGAACTTTATTCATTCCCAGAGGGAAATTGGTTTGCCAGAGTCCACTTTATTATCTGCAAAATATTTTATGGAATAAAAAGGAACTGCAGATGCTGGTTTATACAACGATAGACAGAAAATGGTGGAGCAACTCAATGGGTTAGGCGGTGTCTCTAGAGAAAATGAATAGGTGGCTTTTTGGGTTGGGACTCTTCCTCATAAAATAAGTATTTTATGGAGTCCAGTTGTTTTGAACGGCTCACCATATATGTATGCCTATCACGAGATCGATGGGTTGTGAAGCATAAATTATCACCTGCTTGCCTTTTCTAATTAAGCAAGCTTCATTCATATTTTATTGATGCATGCATATTCAGAACACGAAGAAAGTTTGAGTTAAACTCTCTGGTGATCTATATAAGAAATAAGGGCTCTAAATAATTTTCAGTGTACTGTGGTTTGCACATTACATGTTTCATTTCTGTGATAGCCTTTGGAATTACAAGGATATGATTTCTATTATTTGGTCCCTAGAATCCAATCAAAAAAAAATCATTGCAGAGCATACGGAGTTTATTTTGGAGTTTAAATGGGAAGCATTCCACATTGTTCACACCTAATGGGAGCTGCTTGACTTCCCACAGCCAGCAGTTGAGTCATATAGTTACACATTGCTTATCTCATGAAACTGTCACAGAAGCAGATTGTGGAGATTTAAAACAAAAATAAGGGCATTTTTGTGATTTTGGTAATAAAACAGACCAACCTTTTATGAATACCAAATCACTTTGAAGCTCAATGGTCCTCTCAGCTAAAAAATTCCAAATCATATACACAGATTGTGAAGAAGTCTTCTTCTTGAGTATGGCGTGTACAGCCTAAAGTTGTCGACGTCATTGTCGCACGTCGGGCTGATTGCATTCGTCGAAACAGGGTGGACCACACGAAGGTTGCACTCTCCTACCTCTGTGAACAAATAGAGCCTTAGCAGAGATCCCAACCACACACTACGAGTCACAGCAGCCAACTCAAAAATGTCCTGCTCATTCCTATTCACGGCTTGCCATCTATATGGCAGAGTCTCTTGCCCAGAATTAGGGGAATCAAGGACTAGAGGACATAGATTCAAGATGAAGGGAAGAAGATTTAACTGGAATCTGAGGGGTAACTTTTTCACACAGAGGTGGGTGGATGTATGAAACAAGTTGCCAGAGGAGGTAGTTGAGGTTGGGACTATCCCAATGTTTAAGAAACAGTTAGACAGGTACATGGATAGGACAAGCTTGGAGGGATATGGACCAAACACAGGCAGGTGGGACTCATATAGCTGGGACATTTTGGCTGGTGTGGGAAATTTGGGCCGAATGGCCTGTTTCCACACTATATCACTATGACTCAATGACACTATTTCACTCACTGCCCTCGTGTTCCCATAATTGCTTGGGGCTTCTAGAAATTGTCTAGAAGCCCCAGGCTTCTAGAAATTGTCATTGCTTCCTCAAAGTTGAACTTGTTTGTGACTACTGGGAGTACGTCATACAGCTCTGCATTCTGGTCCCGACCAGCTGTCATGGCTGATTTGCCCTTTGCCATGCCTCCATGTCACATTGGTTCCAACTAGGCCATCTGTTCTCAGGGCGGTAGTAACACCGGCCAGTTCATGACGACTATCAGAAAAGTAGGCACAGCTGCAGCACTGGCCTGTTCTCAGGGGACAGGCACTACCGAAATGTAACCAAAAGGTTGGCATATCTGAAGAAAAGGAATAGGTGACGCTTTGGGTCGGGACCCTTCCTCAGACCCGAGGCATCAACTATTCCTTGTCTCCAGAGATGCTGCCTGAGCCGCTGAGTTACTCCAGCTTTTTGTATCTATCTTTGGTTTAAGCCAGCATCTGCAATTCCTTCCTACACAATATATTCATGGTCTGGACTGAGTATATTTGTCATTTTTCTGTGACATATTCCATTATGAGGCCTTCTCACTGCAGCAGCAGAAGGGTTGACAAGAAGAAGAGAGAGAGCATGAGCACCATTGGCCATCTGTACCGCCAAAAGCTCACAAAGGCTGGAGATACATTGAGGACCCAGTAGTAATGTGTCTGGAAACTCGCTGCTAGGCTAGTATTTCCTAGCAGCCACCTTCGTAGTCAGTGCCAACAATCAGCACCTAATTCTATAGCAATGGAATTGGGATACAATGCTATTCTCTGGAAAGCTGGCACCTTGTCTTGTTTCTTCATGGTGTAGAACATGCATGTGTGGAGTAAGCACCAAGGAGGCTTTGACCTGAGTCTCCCCTACGACCTGGCATCATCTCCCCTCTTTTCCTGTGTCTTTCTGGAAGGTTAAGGTAAAGGGTTCAATGCACAGATTGTCTTGTCCGGAGTAGGGGAATCGAGGACCAGAGGACATAAGTTCAAGGTGAAGGGGAAAAGATTTAATAGGAATCTGAGGGGTAACTTTTTCACACAGAGGATGGTGGGGGTGCCAGAGGAGGTGGTTGAGGCTGGGACTATCTCAATGTTTAAGAAACAGTTAGACAGGTACATGGATAGGACAAGTTTGGAAGGATATGGACCAAGTGCAGGTGGGTTGGACTAGTGCAGCTGGACATGTTGGGATGTGTGGGCAAGTTGGGCCGAAGGGCCTGTTTCCACACTGTATCACTCTATGGCTCTATACCAACCAAGAGAGGGGAGAGTGGACAACCCTACCTAATTCCAGCTATCCGTTTCCCTCCCATTGAATGGAAATAACTGCTGATGTCACTGTCCAGCAACTTGATGCAATTCCTGATTTTCTCCCCAAGGCTGACTTTGGAGAGCATGCCTGTCATGTACAGTGCATGTGCAATATCTAGTCAAAGGCCTTCTCCTCGACCAAGCTAGATCAGGCAGGCGTCCATTCCCCTGTTGGGCACTAAGGTAATGGTATTCATGAGCCGCACAATTCTGTTAGAGATTTTCCTTCTGGCGCGGCCACAGGTTTGTCCTGATGGATCAGCTGTCCAAGAATAGGTTGGTGCTGATGCTGGATACATTCTTGTCTTCTCTGAGGGTCGCCCCCTTGTCTTGGAGGAGAAGGTTGTGCGAGTCTAAGATCCTGGGAGCTAAACCATCCACAGCTGTGCTCCTGCAGGGTCAACCATGGTCGAGGGAGAAAGTTCTTGACGAAGCAATGCCAAGAAGGCCAGCACAGTGGAGCAGCGCCAGAGACCTGGGTTCGATCCTGCTTACGGGTGCTGACTGTACAGAGTTCATACGTTCTCCTTGTGAGCCCATGCATTTTATCCGGGTGCTCCGGTTTCCTCCTACATTCCAAAGACGTGCAGGTTTGTAGGTTAACTGGCCTTGGAAAAAAGAAGTAAATTGTTCCCACTGTGTAGAATAGTGCCAGTGTATGGGGTGATTGCTGTTCGGTGCAGACTTGGTAGGCCGAAGAGCCTATTTCCACGCTGTATCTCTAAAGTCTATAGTAAAGGGCTCAACAGTGAAACCGGTGGAGGGTGGTGGATGGCCAGCAGGTGGAGCACCACAATGGCTGAGAAGGCAGAAGAAGGCTGCAACAGGAAGAGACTCTTAACCATCGTGGGGTCTATGCCTTTGGACTTGTTATTGTCAGGGATGGCGTGATGACTGTCCATGTCCTAGTCTCGCCATGTTAAAAGATGTACACGTGCCAGAGGTTATGGGGGAAGGCAGGAGTATGGGGTTAGGCGGGAGAGATAGATCAGCCATGAATGAATGGCGGAGTAGACTTGATGGAACAAATGGCCTAATTCTACTCCTATCACATGATCTTATGATCTTATGATGTCATGAGATGGCATGACATCATAAGATCATGCACACCTGGAGGGACACAGAAAGGATCTACCACGAGGACAATCATATGTAGGAGGGAACTGCAGATGCTGGTTTAACCCGAAAATAGTCACAAAATGCTGAAGTAACGCATACTCGACTTCATGTGCTCACCAATGATAACCTTGCAGTTTAACAAGAGATGTCTGAACGTTGCTGATGTCTGGCCTCCACCCTGGTTGGTGTTTGGGTGATTCTATTGTCACTTATTAACAAGTTCATCCTTTATGTATAATGCTGGGTTTTACAAAGTCAAGGTAGGGCAGTCTTGGCAGATGCCATTGAATCTCCTGAAGCAATCGTTCAGCAGATGGTATGGATAACATGGTTGTATTGTAAAAATCCCTTTCATGAGATCCCAGCAGAAGTTCAGTGTTCTGCCTCAGAAGGTGTAAAACACTCCATGCAGTGGTCGTCATTGCAACCTTGTGCCCCATTTTGGGGTCGAATTGAGTTTCTAGGTTCAAATTAAGGAGAGGTATGTTTTAAACATTACCCGATAGTGGCTAAAATAGAAAGCTGTGCTTCTTTCTAATGTCCTATTCAACCATATGGTCTATTAGAGGCACAGATAGTTTACCTGGATCCAACTTGATGCTTGTTAAAGACTGTGCAGATGTTCACTGATTATAATCTGAATGCTATTATTCTTTAGCATGCAGCCTTACACAGGCGAATTTAGTCACAAAAGAAAGGTCTGAGATAAACATTGAATGACAAGGCGTAATCACAATGTTTGGCAAGCCAAGAAGCCTTTTATTTAATAACGGTAATTGCTGTCAGTACACATATTGAAGTCTGTTCTTTGAGAGGACAGCAAATGCCAGATTTAATACAACTTGGACTCCTGCTGTAATTTCCTTGAATAAGTCTATTGGAAGTTTTGCCAGGGATATTTTAACTTAATTTGGGAAGGTAAAAGTAAAATGTCCATTGGATGAAATGTGCATAATGCTCAGCCTTTGAATATATATCAGGGACAGCACTGACCAGATGGGCCGAAGGTCTGTTTTGTTCACTTTGCTGTTCCTTTTGCTTTACAAGAGATTGATTCACGTTGGAGCATAGCTCCATCTCCACTGCTTCACCATGGACCAATTTCCCGTGTATTAACCTCGACTTGTTAGACTTATTCAGTAAAATCTAAAAAAGAGGCAAAGTGCTAGAGTAATTCAGTGGGTCACGCAGCATCTTTGGAGAACGTGGGTAGGTGATGTTTTAGGTTGAGACCCTTCTTCAGAGTGGTTGCGGTGGGGGGGGGGGGGGGGGAGAAAAAGCTGGAGGAGAAAAAGGGGCAGAAGAGGCAGGACAAAGTCTGGCAAGTGATAGTTGGATACAATTGAAAGGGGAGGGAGGGATTGATTGCCACATTACTGGACAAAGGCCAGAAAAGACAAAGTGTGAGAAAATAAGGTATCACATCCAAACCCACCTCCTCCTCCTCACTTACATCCAATTATGCATTTTGGTCATACGTGATAGGACCAGAATTAGGCTATTTGGCCCATCAAATCTACTCTGCTTTTCAATCATGGCTGATCTATCTCTCCCTCCTAATTCCTTCTCCTGCTATCTCCCCATAACCCCTAACACCCGTACTAATCAAGCATCTAAGAATATAGAGGAAGTCAGGGGAGCACAGTGGCGCAGCAATAGAGCTGCTGCCACTTGGTTCTTGGTTACTTGGTCCTCCACAATATTCCAACTGGAATTTAAACTGGAAGTGGTGAAGGGAGGGGTTTAGCCAGAGAGGGTTATTGGGAAGAAAGTGCCACTTTAAATTTAGTTGCATCTGGCTGGGCAACCGTGGCTTGGTGGAGCCTCCAAAGTCCAAAGAGCCACCAACACTCCAAAGCCTCACAGCGTTTGCAGCGTTAGAGATGGGGTTTTGATCCCAACTATGTGTGCTGTCTGTATGGAGTTGGTACGTTTCCTCCCACCCTCCAAAGCCGTACAGGTTTGTGTGTTAATTGGCTTGGGTTTTTAAACTTGGTATGTGGAAATTGTCAAGAAAAGAGAGAAGAGTCAAGAGTGTTTTATTGTCATATGTCCCGGACAGGACAATGAAATTCTTACTTGTTGCAGCACAACAGAATATGTGAATATGTAAACGTTGTACATAACGGGGAAAAAAAGAAAAAGTTCAATAAATATGAAAAAGCTCAATAAATGTGTGTAGGATAGTGTTAATATGTGGGGATCGCTGGTCAGCATGGACTGGATGGGCAGATGGGCCTGTTTCCATTCTGTATCTCTAAACTAAACTAAACCAAAGTCAATTGCCATGACTAATAATAAGAAAATCTGGTTTAGGATTCTCCCTTGGATGAAATGAAATACCTCGTGACTGCCATCAACCACTCCCAATTATCTGAGGTAGTGAACAGTAATTCACAATTAAATTCACAGTACAGTGATAATTTTTTAATTAGCCATGTTGTTATTTGTTTAAAAAAAAACAATCTTACCAGAGGATCATGCTTTCAACTTCCAATATGAAGCCTTAGTACCAACTTTAAGATGACACCTCAGCCCAGTGTGTAAAGGGCCTGTCCTACAAGCATGCAACTCCATGCGATGAGCGCGACCTAACGAGGTCGCTTGAGCCGTCCGGCGTCGCGGGGCCGGTCCCACTTCCATCACTGAAGCCGTGCGGAATTGTGCGGAGTTCGTCCCGACATCGCGCGGGGCTCCAAAAAACTGACTATGTTCAAAAATTCCGCGCGGCAACGGCTTGTCGGCTCGGAGTTGCCTCAACGCATTACACACCGCCTCGACATCGTGCCTCCGTGAACCTATCTGTAGGTGCCTCCATGATCCTCTCTGTGTGTGGCTCCGTGGCCCTCTGTGTGTGTGCCTCTGTGCCCCTCTCTGTGTGCTCCTCTCTGTCCTGGCGAACTTACCTTAAGACTTTGCTCCAAGTTCGCCTCACTTTGCGCCGCATTGCGCCACTCACTCGACCTCCGCGCGGCCCTCGCTGCCGGTTTGGTTGAGCTTGCCGCATGCAGGCGCATGCTGGTGGGAACGGCCCTGTACAGGGATCACCCGACCTCCGCGCGGCCCCCGCTTCTAGTTTGATCGCGCTCATCGCATGGAGTCGGATGCTGGTAGGACAGGCCCTTAAGATTAGCAAGACAAATCCAGTGAACCCTGGGTGTCAAATTATCTCAGGGTTGGATGAAGGGAAAAAATAAACAAATGACATCTACAGAGTAATGAAAATAGTTGAAGGCTTCAGGAATCTGGAATATGTCGGGGTCAGGTTTTTGAAAAGGAAACTAGGAGGAAAGAGGGGCCACAAAATGTAACCGGCAGGCAAGATGAAAGAAAATCTCAAGACACTATAAGAGCAACAGGGCAACCAGAGAAACAGTGGAGCCAACAAAATGTGTAGGAAGGAATTGCAGATGCTGGTTTACACCAAATATTTATTCAAAATGCTGGACAGGCAGCATCTCTGGAGAAACGGAATAGGTGATGTTTCTCTATTAGGAACCATTGCGGCTAGCTAAGCATGGAATCGGAGGACATGTATGAAATCTTAAATGAACAGTTCTCATCTGCGAAAGATTATGTAGTTTCAGATTTCAGGGGGGGTACAAGGATATTCCAGAGAATGTTAACATTAAAAAGGAGGTAAAAGTAGGTGTTTTAGTGGGCATAAAGATTGATAAATCCTCAGGGCCTGGCAAGTTGTATCCCCGGCAGTAGTTTAATGATTTGGGTCTAGAGGTATGATTACTAAGTATACGGATGACTTGAACATTGATCTTGTTGTTGATAGTGAGTAGATTTAGCTTCAGGTCTCATGATGGTATTGATCGGCTGGTAAGTTCAACAGAACAATGGCAGATGGAATTTGTTCCTGATAGGTGTGAGGTCGTGCATTTTGGAAGGTATTCTAAGGATAAGATATCCACAATGAATATTAGGGACCTGGGGTGTATTGGGGAACACTGAGACCCTGAGTTTCAAGTCAGTCGGGACTGCATACGGCTGGAATTGCTGTCATGGGAGTAGAGGAAGCAGAGGTGGAACCCAGTGGAGGTTTACAAGATGATGACGAGCAAAGATAAGGTACATAGTGAGAAGCATTTCCCCATGACAGAAACGTATAAGATCAGCGACCCTAAGTTAAGGAGAGGCCTAAGAAGGTTGGAGGGGATCTGAAGATTTATTTTTCACCCAGACGGACAGTTTGCTTGAGAAGCTGGTGGAAGCAGCGACTCTCACAACATTTAAACAGCTTGAGCACTGGAATCACCAAGGCATAGAACAGTATGGACTAAGTTCCAATCAGAGTCATAGAGTCATTGAGTGATACAGTGTGGAAACAGGCCCTTCGGCCCAACTTGCCCACACTGGCCACACGTGGCCCAGCTACACCTGCCTGCATTTGGTCCATATCCCTCCAAATCTGTTCTATCCATGTACCTGTCTAGCTGTACATAAACGTTGGGATAGTCCCTGCCTCAACTACCTCCTCTGGCAGCTTGTTCCATGCACCCAACACCCTTTGTGGGAAAAGGTTACGCCTCAGATTCCTATTAAATCCTTTCCCCTTCACCTTAAACCTATGGTTTAGTTAGTGGGATTATTATAGATGGGTACATGACAGTTGTCGTGGATAGATTGGGTATAAAGGCCATGACCATGACTCTCTGTGATTCTCTGCATCATCGAGAGGATGCTGCATCCTCTGGTGTTGCTGTCTTTTGAATGAGAAATTGAAACATGGATTAATTGTCCTGTCAGCAAATATCAATGATAACGATGATCTGCTCACCACACTAAGCTGCTCTTGTAGGATCTACAGTTTCCAAAGTTGCTGTGGGGATTCTTGCACTGTTATGACAAATACTCTCAAAATAGTGCCTCGCTGCCTGGAGATTTTGTTGGGTGCTCTGTATTTTTTCTCTTTTTTTTCAGGTAAGCAGGAGACCCAGAGAATTACTTTGCAGAAGAAAGACAGCTGTGCTCCCACTGGGAGCTGCCTGCATCTACACAGGACATGAATGACACAGTAGTTAACACTGCAGCCTCACAGCTTGGTTCAAAAATTAGGGTTTGGTCCTGATTTTTTGGTGTCCTCTGGGTGGACTTTGAACTCTATGCCTGTGACCTTGTGTATTTCTACCATGCGTTCCAGTTTTCTCCCACATAATAACACAAAAAGTGCCCAGCGATAGGTTACTCGGGTACTGTAAAGGTAATCTAGGAAGATGATAGGGATATGACAGAAGAGATAGGATTTGCGTAGACGGATGCTTGATGATTCCAGGACTGAATGGGTTAGCATATAATGAGCGTTTCACAGCACTGGACCCCTACTCGCTGGAGTTTAGAAGGTTGAAGGGGGGGGACCTCATTGAAACTTACAGAATAATGAAAAGCATAGATAGAGTGGATGTGGAGAGGATGTTTCCACTGGTGGGAGAGTCTAGGACCAGAGGTTATAGCCTCAGAATTAAGGGGTGGTCTTTTAGAAAAGAGGTGAGGAGGAACTGCTTTAGTGGAACTCATTGACACAGGAGCCAAGTCAAATTATATTTTTAAGACAGAGATAGACAAGTTCTTGATTAGAACGGGTGAGAAATTCTCTGCCTCAGAGGGCGGTGGGGGCAGGTTCTCTGGGTGCTTTCAAGAGAGAGCTAGATAGGGTTCTTAAAAATAGCGGAGTCGGGATATGGGGAGAAGGCAGGAATGGGGTACTGATTGGGGATGATCAGCCATGATCACATTGAATGGCGGCGCTGGCTCGAAGGGCCAAATGGCCTACTCCTGCACCTATTGTCTATTGCCTAAATGGCCTGTTTCTACTATAACTTGTGAACATGTGAACATGTTCGGGAGAATGGGGCATGCTGGTGTGTCTGCTGTATGCCTTTATACTTAATAAAGTACAAAGTACATACAGTAAAAAGTCATACTTTAATATGACTTTATACTGCATGTCATAAATGTGACTTACAGTGCATAATGTAAGAATTATGCGTAGAAATGTGAAGATTGCAATACTGAGCAAAAGTATAAAGGATAACTATTCTTTGAAAATCTGTATGGATTTTCTCTCGTTGAGAATGATCTGAGTGGATTAGGAATTTCATACAGTGCAGGTCAGATGTACAAGTGATTAATTTGGTTTGCCATCAACAATATTTTGGATGAAGTACTGTAGATGATGCTGTATCTGTGACAACAGTTGACAATTCCTTTCCTCTTTACAGCAGGCTGATGCCTCCACCATATAATGATTGCCACTCTCAGCAACCAGTACACTTGACGGACCGCTATGTTTAACGCTGGCCCTGACCTTGGATTACAACAAATTGTTGTTAAAACTGTGGAAAATGGTGGGATACTGAAGATGATTGAGGGAACGGGATGAAAGCAAGACAAAAAAGAAACAATCGGCAGCAAGAACATCCATTTAGCTGTCCCTTAACTGTACTAAACAAAGGCTGCCTTAATAAGGGTTTTGTGTTAGCTTGAGATGATAAGAAAACAGCCTTTTAGCAGAGGTCATCCGAAGTGTGACTGAACAAACTAGTTAGATGAGCAAACAAAGCGGGCTAGCAAAAGTCATTTACTGATAGCATTTGCAGCACCAGCTGTACATCAAAACATTACTGGCAGCTACTGAGGACATCTGTTGGGACTCCTAAATCACTGGTGATCTTGCCTAAGAAAGATTACTGTTTACTGTATATTACGGCAAAGGCGAATGCAGTGTTTCTGAATTGTGTCATTTTCACGTCCCAGTTTAATGATGGAGGTGAGGATGTTTCAGTTGGGTAATTAAATGTAAGAGAAGTGTCCTTCATCTTACTGGGGAAGATGCTCAGAATGTTGAGTGCCAAGTATAAGCATGTTATCGGCAGCTTTCCAATGAACCGCAAACTCTTCACATTCAGATCTGAACCATCTCACCTGTGTGAAGAGGATGTGTGAAGGCTGTGTGAAGGTATTCAACGGAATATTTGTTAGAAAGGTTTCAGTTTGTCATTCTAATTAGCAGTGAAAGCCACTTTCTATTGGAAATAATATGGCTTATTAGGCTGGTGCTGATAAAGGGCTTAAAATGGTAAAGAGATAGAGGGAGCCCACTGCTTCGGTAAAACGGAATAGTTTGTGCATGCAAATGCTACATTAAATTCAAGCTAAATTATTTTAATCACAAAACACCACAAGACGGAGAAACAGAAAAATGTTAATGTGTTAATCATAATTAAAATATGCATGGTATTACACTGAGAATGGTGCTAAGTAAATTGCACATGAGAGATCACACATAACAATACACAATTAAAGCAAGTATTTAAAAAAACACATGATGAAAACACAAACTTATTTAATCCATCGGCATTTGTCCAGAATTAGGTTCCCTAATGCAATATTCTAGCTCAGTGAGGAACTGATCAGAACCTCTGAATGTTGTGCCTTCATCTGTACTCAGGTAGCGTTGTTGCATTTGTGATGACAATTATAATTGTTACAGAGCCTCAAGAATAGGAACGTATAACAATAATTCAGATTTCCACCAGAGGAAAGGAGATAGCTATGACAAACAAGTTGTGCCATTGTCATGTATGAACCACCTGTATAGTTTGGCAGAGTGCAGGACACATGTACCAAATAATTATCTAACCAGGGCAACTATGCTGTTTATTGCACAGTCCTTCTCCATGCATACTATTTCATCCATAGGCAAAGCTAAATTGTAGCTGATTGAAGACCAGTTTTTGATGGGGGAGGTACCCGTTGCCTCCAACTGCTGCCAGATGCATTTCACAAACCTGGCTTAAGAATTGGGAGGCCAGACAGCATGGAACACATACTCTATCCTGTCCTCATCATGACATCATCAATGTTTTTCTTCTTTTTGATATAGGTAGTTCATTTTGACCAGGTAGTGACTGGGCAGTCAGAGAGTAATAAAGGACACGAAGTAGCCAGCTCCACGCCGACCAGGACCGGGCCTGGCCACTGGCAGAGGAAGGAGATACGTCGGTGAGGGAGAGGGATGTCAGTGAGAGAGAGGGCCATTGGCGAGCTTCATTGGACCAGTAACCCGCCTGAAGGCTCATCTGTCAGCAGGACTGGGAACCCATTCGAAGGCTTGCAGGATAGTGGGACTGGGAACTCGCATGATGGCTCGTTGGTTGGCGTAACTGGGAGGGTGCTGGAGTCATCGGATGTGAGGAGCTTGGGCCGGTAGCAGGTTGAAGGAGGCGCCCCAGGGACACAATGATGTCCGGGCGAGGAGAGGGATGTTGGTTCACGGGAACTGCTCCAATACATCGAGCACGCGGGCCAACTGAATAATGGCGACAAAAATGGCAGTGCCCGCATGTGTAATATAATGTAAGAATTTCACTGGGTAGTTGCATATGTGTCAATTGAAGCACTATTAAGTTATTGCTTGACCTGATATTAACTCAAGTACTTGGGGTGGAAGATTGCAACCTTCATGTGGTCCGCCCTGTTTTGACGAATGCAATCAACCCGGTGTGCACAATTAAATAAAACAAGGTGTCTTACAACTTTAGGCTGTGCATGCCAAATGCAAGAAGAAGAACTCAAGTACTGGTATTGCATATACCACAGAGAGGCGGTGTCTGCACCAAGTTAGCTTACTTTTACTTGTGATTTTTGCTAGTTGCTAGTTTCAGGTTTCGTGAATCTTGTATGCCCTCCAGATAAACCTTTACAACTCTTTCAGCCAGCACCTCCACCATGCACTCAGACCATGCAGTCAAAGGATGATCTTCACCTGGTCAGATAATTATGTGTGACGTGTGTCCTGCACTTCGCCAAACAATAAAGATGGTTCATGCATCACAATTGTAAGATGTGTTTGTCATAGCGATCTACTTTCTTCTGGAGTAAATCTGAATGATTCACCTCATCACACACCTTTCTTTTGTTCTCGCTAACTCGATCAACTTCTCTTCAATTTAAAACTTGTTTCATTTCCAAGTTTTTCCCAGGTTATTTCTCCACAGAAGATAAAAACTGAAATAATCTTCAGACACTAGAAATCTGAACAAAAAACAGAAGATGCTGTAAGAACTCAGCAGGCCAAGAATACTTCATCAGAACTGTTCTGATGAAGGGTCCAAGACCTGAAATGTTAACTCCATTTCTCTTTCCGTAGATGCTGCCTGACCTGCTGAGCTTTTCCAGCATCTTCTGGTTTTAGTTCTTTCTCCGCAGATGCTGCCTGATCCATTGGGTATGCCACACATTTCTTCCTCTCATTTATGGTTTCCAACATCAGCAGTGTTTTACTTTCGAGCATGAGTTATCATCTTCAAGAGTGGAAGCAAATTCTAGAAGATGTCACCAGCAAATCAGGCAGCTTCAGATTTCTCGTCTGTAATTAGACTCACTGAAATTAAAGGAAGGAAATTATACTGCACTTTTATAAATCACTGGTTAAGCCTCAGCAAGAGTATTGCTGAAAGGGGAGTACAGTTGAGAAATACAGAACAGAGATTGGAGATGTGGGGTTATATGAAGAGACAAGATTGTTCCTCTTGGAGAAGAATAGCGACGACAATTCTTAGGGGGTTTGATATATGAAAGGAGAAGCAACAATTTCCACTGACAGAAGGTTTAATAACTGATGGACAGATTTAAGGTAATGGGGAAAAAGAAACAGTAGGGCATGAGGAGGATTTTTTTTTACATGGGTTGTTGAAGTGCCTGAAAGCACTGTGCAGAAAGAGGAGAGAAAGAAGATTAATTGGATAACTTTGTCAAAGTGCTGGCACAGACACGCAGGGACTAAATGCTGCTTCTTTCATTGCCGCATGGTTCCAAGATGACGTTAGCAGGAGTGCATGTATGTCAAAACATGCAAGGGACAATGAAAAGAAATTTACAATTCCTTCAGTAAGACAGTAAGGGCCAGAGACATTTATAGAAACCTACAATATGTTTTCTGAACAAAAAGTTGAAAAGAATGTTATGCTACTGTTGCAGGAGGCTAAAGGTCGCCACGAAAGATTATTATGGGAAAGGTTAAATGATTTTAGAAAGCAAAAAAAAAGAGAGAACTGAATAACAGAAAGGTTATGTGAACATTTTCTTTTGAGAGAACCCCAGGAATATTGGAGAGAAAACACAATATAATAGAGTTTAAAGAACCAAGGAATGTGAAAAGTTCAAAGGTGTATTGGTGACAGAGGGTGTTTAACAGTATTACCGAAGATTACGCAGGACTTGATCATAAGAATGTAATAAAGAATATTGCCATTTAACTTTTAAGCTAGCCTCTGGCATGGTAAAATGCAATTGAGTCAATTATTTTTCGATTTCACGTTGCATATTTTTCTTGACGTCTATTGGTATATATCTATTATGTGCATTGCCTGCGATGCCAAATGCATCAGTCACAAGCAGAGAGGTGACAGATATATGCAGCTAGCACAAAGGTGATTTATCAAATTTTCTGATTAGGCCAAACAGGCATCATGTTTGTTAAATGAACTAATTTATTCAATGGTCTGTCATTCAGGGGAACTCCATTTATCAATAGCTTAATGATGTTTACAACCTTCACATGTTTATGTGTATGCCTGAGCCATCATTCTTTAATGATTATGAGTTTCCTGCTTCGATCTATTTTTGCCGATGTTTGGTACAATGTTTTTACTGTTTCCCTGTAAGGTTGAGGGAGTATGCTCCTGACTTCTGTTCCATTTGACTTTATTAATAGAAATGCACATATAAGGGGGCTGCAGTTGATGTTCCGATTATAAAGGAAGTGAAAAAGACTTGGAATTATAGAATCAAATTCTTCCTGATGCCATTTGGAGTCAGGAAGCACTCTGACGGGATCTTGACAAAAAAACTTGATTAGATTATAAAGTGCCTTTGGTAGCAGATTTCCCTGGTCTTTTAATCTGCAGGGAACGTTAGAAAGTCAGCCTCTGCCAGTGGTATTTTTATCTATCACCTTAATTCGTCACATGGTAAGAAGCTACATTCCAAAAAGTGAAGATGGGAACAAAAAAGGCATCATGTTCCCGTCTCTTTAACATACTGAAAATTGAAGTTGGACAAGAGGAAATTAGTGCATCTAAACTTTGGACGTCGTCTTTGAAGATAAATTATTTTAAAAGGTAAATCATTGTAAAAAAAACATAATAAATGAGTAATTGTTCAATGCAAATAATATAAAGTACACTAATCCAATTCCGCATTTGGACAAAATTAACAATTCTTGCCTGAGACGGAATGCAAAATATCAATACTTTGCATCAGTTAAAAGGTTACATTATGAAAGCAAAAACTGGCATATATAGATTATTTTATATTACCAATGGGAGTCCCAGAGTGGCCTAAGGCCAATGAAATACTTCTGAAGTGTAGTCACTGTTGCAGCCATTGAATCTTACAGTGCAGAAGGCGTGTGCAGTGTTTGTGGTCTCAGCAGCTGTTTGATGGTTCTGGCAAACTCTTTTGCCAGGCATTTTAAATTTATGGCATGTGTTTACCAACACATGCGCCAACTACTTGGCCTTTGAAAGCCCTTTCATAATTTGATTTCACTAAATCTTTCTTAATCTTCTCATTGCCTCCACTGAAGGCTGTCAATGCAAGGTTGTCATCCTGGTTAACATCCTAGTTCCCTCATGGTGATGCAGCAGTAGAGTTGCTGCCATACAGTGCTTGCAGCACTGGAGACCCAGGTTCGATCCCGACTATGGGTGCTGTCTGTACGGAGTTTGTATCTTCTCCCCGTGACCTGCGTGGGTTTTGTCCGAGATCTTCTGTTTCTTCCCACACTCCAAAGACGTGCAGGTTTGTAGGTTAATTGGCTTGGTATATATGTAAGCTGGCCCTAGTGGTGTAGGATAGCATTAATGTGCGAGAATCATTGGTCGGTGCAGACTCGGTGAGCTGAAGGGCCTGTTTCCATGCTTTATCTCTAAAAAAACCCTCTTCTATACCCTCTCTCAGGTTCGGACATCACTCCTAAACTATTGTACATGTAAGACTACTGCTAAGGCCAAATTAGGGAGATATATTTTTTTTAGCATGGTTTGTTTTCCATTCAATGCCTTTATTTATGAAAGTAAGAATTCCGTGTACTTTCTCATCTGCCTTATGAATTTGCCATGCTATCTTCAAATAGTGGCATATAAGTATTCCTCAAAATAGTGCCACTTAAATTTTATCACCTCTCAAAATTGTTTTTCCTGAGTGCACTTCACACTTATCCACAATGACTTTCTGTCTCTCCACCTGTGGCAATAAGCAAATCCACCTCAAGTCAGATTCAATCCTTCTCATTAGATTGCAAAGTGCAGTTTAATCTGCACACATTTTCCAATTCCAAGTGATTTAAATATAATAGGAAAAGCAATGGCCCTACAGCCAACCATTGGTGGACTTCACAGCACACTCTTCTTCAGATAGAAACCTTTGATTAGTAAGGAACAAGAGCAGATCCATTGGCCCTCAAGTGTCTGTGCTGATCATAATTGCAAATTGAAACGAATCCCATCTACATTCACACGATCCATGAATATCATCAGTCTGAAGAAGGGTCTCGATCTGAAACGTCACCCATTCCTTCTCTCCAGAGATGCTGCCTGTCTCACTGAGTTACTCCAGCATTTTGTGTCTACCTTCACATGATTCCCTGCTAGATCATGAATCTATCTAAATGTCTCTTAAAAGTTTCTGTGATATCTGCTACCACCATTTCCCCTTGCAGTGCATTCCAGGCAACTAGATGAAAAAAAAACAATTTAAGTTTAAATCTTCTTTGAACTTTTCTTCCTCAATTCAAAGCTGTCCTCCTGTAATTGCGGAAAAGACAGATTTATTTATCCTTATCTAACCATACCTCTCGTAATTTTATCAGGACACCTCAAGTTGCAACTCAGAGGTGAATTAATCACGACACAGTCTTAAAGTGCTGATTGTCTTAAAGAAACAAATACTGTTTCCAATCAATATTACACATAGTGTACATTCATTTAGCATTGTTAATAGAATAGGACCAATATAAAGTGGCTTGCAAAAGTATTCATACCCCTTGAACTTTTCCACATTTTGTCATGTTACAACCACAAACGTAAATGTATTTTATTGGGATTTTATGTGATAGACCAACACAAAGTGGTGCATAATTGTGAAGTGGAAGGAAAATGATACATGGTTCCCAAATTTTATTACAAATAAAAAACTGAAAAGTGTGGCGTGCAAAAGTATTCAGCCCCCCTGAGTCAATACTTTGTAGAACCAACTTTCACTGCAATTACAGCTGCAAGTCTTTTGGGGTATGTCTCTACCGCTTTGCACATCTAGAGACTGACATTTTTGCCCATTCTTCTTTTCAAAATAGCTCAAGCTCAGTCAGATTGGATGGAGAGCACCTGTGAACAGCAATTTTCAAGTTTTGCCAGAGATTCTCAATTGGATTTAGGTCTGGACTTTGACTGGGCCATTCTAACACATGAATATGTTTTGATCTAAACCATTCCATTGTAGCTCTGGCTGTATGTTTAGGGTCGTTGTCCTGCTGGAAGGTGAATCTCCGCCCCAGTCTCAAGTCTTTTGCAGACTCTAACAGGTTTTCTTCCAAGATTGCCCTGTATTTGGCTCCATCCATCTTCCCATCAACTCTGACCAGCTTCCCTGTCCCTGCTGAAGAAAAGCATCCCCACAGCATGATACTGCCACCACCATGTTTCACAGTGGGGATGGTGTGTTCAGGGTGATGTGCAGTGTTAGTTTTCCGCCACACATAGCGTTTTGCATTTAGGTCAAAAACTTCAATTTTAGTCTCATCAGACCAGAGCACCTTCCTCCGCATGTTTTCTGTTTCCCCCACATGGCTTGTGGCAAACTGCAAATGGGACTTCTTATGGCTTTGTTTCAACAATGGCTTTCTTCTTGCCACTCTTCCATAAAGGCTCGATTTGTGGAGTGCACGACTAATAGTTGTCCTGTGGACAGATTCTCCCACCTGAGCTGTGGATCTCTGCAGCTCCTCCAGAGTTACCATGGGCCTCTTGGCTGCTTCTCTGATCAATGCTCTCCTTGCCCGGTCTGTCAGTTTAGGTGGATGGCCATGTCTTGGTAGGTTTGCAGTTGTGCCATACTCTTTCCATTTTCGGATGATGGATTGAACAGTGCTCTGTGAGATGTTCAAAGCTTGGGATATTTTTTTATAACCTATCCCTGCTTTAAACTTCTCCACAACTTTATCCCTGACCTGTCTGGTGTGTTCCTTGGGCTTCATGATGCTGTTTGTTCACTAATGTTCTCTTACAAACCTCTGAGGCCTTCACAGAACAGCTGTATTTATACTGAGATTAGATTACACACAAGTGGACTCAATTTACTAATTAGGTGACTTCTGAAGGCAATTGGTTGCACTGGATTGTATTTAGGGGTATCAGAGTAAAGGGGGCTGAATACTTTTGCACGCCACACTTTTCAGTTTTTTATTTGTAAAAAAATTTGAAAACCATGTATCACTTTCCTTCCACTTCACAATTATGCGCTACTTTGTGTTGGTCTATCGCATAAAATCCCAATAAAATACATTTATGTTTGTGGTTGTAGCGTGACAAAATGTGGAAAAGTTCAAGGGGTATGAAAACTTTTGCCAGCCACTGTATCCTTGATTAATGTGTGTTCCTGTCCCTCATCAGCCATTGTTTCATCAAATAAGGACTCATTTCATTCTTAACCATTTTAATAAGGATGTTTACCCCTTTATTTTGAATAGCAGCATAACAATCTTCTGTTCACCTGTCATTCCTTTCATATACAATGAGATTTGAAAGAGCTTGCCTTGGCCTTTGCTGTCTTCCTTAGTTTCATCAACAATTTAAGATAGATTCCATCTGGAGAAGCTGACTCGGTAATTTTAAATGAAACCTAATTATTTAGCAGTTCCTATTTTGTTGTTTGGAACATCCTCCTCCTCAGCTACAACTTCAACCTTTTCCTTTTGAAGGTAGAATCGATGCACTTCCTCGGATCCCCAGTTAATTGATCATCCCCTTTCGCAAGTTTTCCTCTGAAACAAAGCCTTTTGTTTCTTTCCTACTTCACCATGTTCAACTTTTAACATGATTCTTCTTGTTCTACAAACTTTCATGAGAGGAAATATGTTTTTCATGTACCAATTTTTCTTTATAAAAAAGTTGATATTATAATCTTTCAGTTTTGCAGAATCTAGGCAATGCCATCAGGCTTATGCAACCTGTTGTCTAATTAAGACCCGTAATGCCTTGGTATGATTCAGACCAATCTATGCCACATGCACTGACGGTGAACGTGGTTTCACTAAGATATCTCAACATTGCAAACAATCACTTTTTTTGTTTGTAAAGAAATCAAGATGATGCCTAAATAAATGGCAGACCAAACATGTGGGGCTGAATGGCTTAACATCCTATCTTTTGGTCTGAAATTGTGCGATGTATCCAGAAGAGGAGACCATGCTCCGGAGCTGAGGGATGTAGGATATGAAACACTATTTGTATTAATGCAGCACAACAGAAGGAGAGAAATAGATCATGCTTCAAATGCTCGATGTAGATTTTGGAAAGTGGAAAACAACACCCAAAACCCCAATATGAGGTGCTTAGCACAAATGGCCAAGGAAAAGTTCTAACCCTTGAGGTCACTGATCTTTTCTGAAGTGTGACTGCACTTCAGTGTTATTCAGCAAAATCCAATCCACAAGGCCTCAACTTCTGGAACTGAGGGTGACACAAATAATTTAATGTTGTTATTATTTTTTGATGTGTTATGTGATTGAATGGAAGTTTATTATCAATTGTAAGCAGTTCTGAGTGTCTAAAATACAACAAAGCAAAACTGAATTGTGTGCCACCAGGCATATTTGAAAATTGTGTGCAAAGGCTTCAGAGTAAGCAATATAGAATCGTAGCGTTCTATCGCAGGCAAACATGCCCTACAGCCCAACTTGTCCATGGTGACCAAGATGCCCCATCTAAGCTCATCCCTTTTGCCCTTGTTTGGCTCATATCCTTCTGAACATTTCCTATCCATGTAGCTATCCAAATATCTTTTAAATGTGAAGGTAGACACAAAATGCTGGAGTAACTCAGTGGGACAGGCAGTATCTCTGGGGAGAAGGAATAGGTGGATGTTTCAGGTTGAGACCCTACTTCAGACCTTAAATGTTGCTATTATACATACATCAACTACTTTCTCTGGCAGCTCAGTCCATAGACACACCACGCTGTGTGTGAAAGAGTTGTCGTTGTGGTTCTTATTACATTTTCCTGACTCAGCTTACACCTATGCCCTCTAATTCTTGGTTTCTCTCCTGGAAAAAAGACTGTGCATTTACCCTATATATTCCCCATGTAGTGGCACAAACATTGTTAATAAATGGTTGTTTTATTCAGGGATTGTAGGTTAGATATACATGCATGTTTAGCACTCTAACATAATAGTCATTGTTGCTGAGTGGCTGTTGCCTCATGGGCTCGAGCTGAGCTCCTGCTGAGGTTTTCAGGACACTCTGAGGGAGAGGGAGGGGGAGGGGGAGGTGGAGGGGGAGAGGGAGGGGGAAGGGGAGGGGGAGAGGGAGGGGGAGAGGGAGAGGGAGAGGGAGAGAGAGAGAGAGGTTGGTTCATATATACTAGCGCACACCCCTGTACCCCGTGACTCCTCCCCGCCATTGCCCAGTCACGTGATCCTACCCCCGACTGCCGAGGGTTCACATAGCAAGAGAGGCCGAACCACTAGGTGCCGCTACACCCATATATTTTTATACAATTCTATACGATCACCCCTCAGCCTCCTGTGCTTCAATTAAGAATGTCCATGCCTGCCCAAGATTTCCCTAAGCAGAGCTACTTGAGTCCTGGCAACATCATACGAATATCACTGTCCCTTAATTGGTACACCTGATGATAAAAGACCTTTGAAATCTTTGTAAATCTTCTCTGCACTCTTTCTAGGATAACAACATCCTGCCGACAGCAGGGTGACCAAAATTGAAAACAGTACTCTAAATGCAGCCCCACCCCAGTTACATTATTCTGTGTGATGTTGGCTCAAAATTGGAATGCATAAATCCAACTGGGACATACGTATTGGGTTTAAATAGATAAGCAGGATTTTATGTCAGGAGCAATGGCCTATTTGTTACTTAAATTGACAATCTATACTTAAACTGCTCTTGACAAGTCTGTCATGAAGATAATAATGGGTTTTCTCTGTGGACCAGAGTTGTGGTGAGGTACATGTCTTCAGATTGTTTTGATCCATGTGTCAGGGGTCTACTTCGCAGTCATAACTTCCACTCAGGCACTAGAGATGAAGCATGTAGATTTCATTCCCTCCTTGCAGAAAAATGTGTAAGAACGAACTGCAGATGCTGGTTTTAACCGAAGATAGACACAAAAAGCTGGAGTAACTCAGCGGGACAGGCTGCATCTCTGGACAGAAGGAATGGGTGACGTTTCAGTTCAAGACCCTTCTTCGGATTGGTTAGGGATAAGGGAAACGAGAGATATAGACGGTGATATGGAGAGGTAAAGAACAATGAATGAAAGATGTGCAAAAATGTAACGATCAAAAACTGTTTGTAGGGTGAAAATGAGAAGCTAATGTGACTTGGGTGGGAGAGGGATAGAGGGAGAGGGAATGCTGGGGTTACCTGAAGTGAGAGAAATCAATATTCATACCACTGGGCTGTAAGCGGCCCAAACAAAATATGAGATGCTGTTCCTCCAATTTGCGTTTAGCCTCACTCTGACAATGGAGGAGACCAAGAAAGGTCTGCTACTAAGAACCATTCTTTTGAGTTGCTACTTCAGTGGGAATTTGTGCAAGGAACGTGGCTCTTCACACATGATCACTGCAGTTGCACAATGTTATTATGTACAAGCTTGCTAACGACCTAGAAATTACACACTTTATATACACATTGCCCTGCTTGAATGCCTTGCAAAATCACCCCCCACTGGCCCAGAAGAATCTGACATGGATCTACTGTCATCTCAGCAGGGGTATTTAGGTATGATTCAAGTTCAGAGTCATTATGCAATGAGGAAACACATTTTCTCTTAAATTGTTCCAACTGTGGATCATGGAAATAATATTTACAGCCTAACGACTAGCCATTCAACACCATTGCTGCTTACCAATGTTGTGTGTCCAACAAGCATCCTCTCTGCTTGCTTTGTATAACCTTACCTGAATATCTTTTTAATCTTGCTCACTCACATAGTTATCTAGTTTTGCAATAAATGCATCTATGTTATTCAGCTCTGCTAACCTGTGGTAATAAGTTCCACATTCCAGACACAATTTGGCTAAAGGCATTTCTCGTGAATTACATATTGGATTAATTAGTGATTATCTAATATTTATGGGCTGTAGTCTGGGAATTGTCTGGGATGTTTCATTCTCAGTAGCGCCATCAATGTGTAGCCTTTCTAATATTCCTACACATCTTCAGTTTTGTCTTTTAAACTTCCACCAAGCTTTGGATCACCTGCTTCTGATCAGTATTAATAGCTGGATGGCTTACCTCCTATAATACTTAACCTGAATTTATATGCTGCCTTGTTATTGTCATTGGTGTTGAAGATGTGTATGAAGTGGCCAACAATATATAATAGGTATTAGCTTGTTTAAATATGTCTGGGCCTGAAGGGAAAGCCTTCTGGTTGTCTGAGCTGTTTGTCTCACATTAATACTGTTAACCTTGTAAATTAGTGACCAAGTTTCCTTATTTGCAAATAGCCTTCTTTCCAAAATGGTAATTGCATATATAGTAAACCAGATAAGCGAATTATCCTAAAATTAGCTATATCTCCTACGGGATTTTTTTGCAGCTGTTTTTGGGGATCACTACTTCTGGTCGTGTTAGCAGGATACAATTTCGGTAACAATGGCCTGTTCTCATTATTATCGTTACTTTTTTGCGTATCTTTCATTGATTTGTTCTGTATCTCGCTATATCACCGTCTATATATATATCTATTGTTTCCCTTTCCCCTGACACTCAGTCTGAAGAAAGGTCTCAACCCGAAACATCACATATTCCTTTTCTTCAGAAATACTGTCTGACCCACTGAGTCACGCCAGCTTTCTGTGAACATTCAGAAATGAAAATTGTCTGCCTCATGTAAAAGAAAACTGGAGGCAGGGTGAGCGCAGCATTAAATGAAGTGACCATTTGCTACCATTTGGAGCTGTACCATGAGTTGACTTGAGAAACATTTTTGATGCACTGAGTTTTATGGAAATTGAGGAACAAGCTGGTTCAACAGTTCAAATGTCAGAAAACTTTAGTCAAGTCATTTCCATTTTGTTCATATTCAATTCAGCAGCTACTTGTTCATTTCATAGGAAAGATAAAGAAATTACCAAAACTTTCATTTTTTCATATTACAGTTAAAATGTATCTGACAACAGTTTTAATCATTGTATATATTCATCCCTAATTTAACTTTCTATTACAGATTGAAAGATGTTGTATATAGCCTGGGAACATTTAGAGTTTGAATAGTCCTTTTCTTCATGGGATATAGGATTAGGGTGTCAATGATAAGGGACAAAATTCAGCTCTTTGGGAAATTGCTTAGTTTGGCCTTGGACCCATTATTGCAGATCTTTGGGTCATGGTCAGGTCTTTACATCCATCCAAACACCAGGTGAGTTCCAGGCATTCCCATGGAAATATTTCACTTTTATGCCTCAGTGCAAAGAGCACACTTGAGGGAAATAAAACGCGATTTAATTTCAGAGATAAGCCCAACATGCACCTTCTCTGGTGACCTCTTTACATCAAAAGAACCTGAAGCTTTTTTTCATTGAGTGATTGTGGATATTAATCCTACACATACAATGACAAAGAGAAATGAACCAGCACAGTGAGATTCTGCTGCAGGTGCTCAAGACTTGAAACCAGGAGATACGACTAATCCTGTAATAAACGGCATGGCGGGTTTACTGTGTATTAGTTGAGATCTTCAGAAAGGTGACTTTGAATCCTCTCTTCCAGAATCTGCAATCACATAAGCTGACTGCAGAGCATCACCAAGTGCACGGCATCTGGTGGATTATAGGTTACAATGCCCAAATCCAGTTTCCACTTGGAGTTAGACACAAAAAGCTGGAGTAACTCAGTGGGTCAGACAGCATCTCTGATTTTGGATTTTGAAAGTAAATCATTGCAGGAATAGGAGGAGTGCTGAATTTTCAGAAACTACTCGTTAAAGATCCCATGGCAAGATTTGCACTGGAATTCAGGCAGGTCACGTATATTGAAAATCAGTGATTGAAAAAAATAGTTAATAACACAAAATAAAGTGTTTACATCCTGGGCTATTTACACTGCACTAAATAAATGAGGAAATTTGTTTGAGGGTAACACGTGAAAACTCCCCTGGTTGGAAGGGAATAGCAAAGATGGTTGACTACTATCAAATTACGACTGAGAGAGTGAGAAACGTTAGAAGCACCATTCTTCACGCGGAGTTATGATTGAACACAGTGTGGAGAAAAAACTAGCTAAAGACAAAATTCGGGCACTGAAGGTTATTTGGATGAGATTAACGACACAGAAAAAAGTGTACGATTTTTAGTTTTAGTTTTACAGATGCAGCACAGAAACAGGCTCTTCAGCCGACCGGGTACTTGCCCACAAACAATCCCTGCATATTAACACTATACTACCCACACGAGGGACTATTCTTTTCACATTTACCAAGCCAATTTGCTTACATACCTGTATGTCTTTGGAGTGTGGGAGGAAACTGAAGACATCAGAGAAAACCCAAGCAGGTCACGGAGAGGACGTACAAACTCCGTACAGACAGCACCCCTTAGTCGAGATCGAACTGGTGGGCTGCAAGCACTGTAAGGAGCAACTCCACCGCTGCACCACCTTGGTAGCTTACATGAAACGAGTATATGATATCGATGACTTTATTGTCTTCTAAAAGTGTACACAAAGTTGTTTAATGTAATTTTTATGCTGGTTTTAGTGAACCTTCTTTAAATTAATTGTTTCTGTTATGGATGTTGAATAATGGTGGCACTGTATATTTCTCTATTCTGTGTTGCTCATTTTTAATCTTACGCTGGCGAAAGTGATAATTTCCAACATAAATCTTTTCATTGCCATTGACACCCCAACATCAGCCACTAATTGTTGTTGGAATTCGTGAAAAACATGCCAGACAAATCAATAACGATGATGGCAGGAAGCTTCCATGCACCGCATTCACAAAAGGATATTAGGTAGCTAGTAACTGGATCCATCTACCGAAGTTCACACACCTTTATATTTAATAACATGGAATCTCATTGATGTCTCCAGCAGCACTTTGGTCTGATTTCCACTATGTGCCTCTTATGAGAACTCTGCACCAAAAAATGACTGATTCCGTAGACTTTCAGAATAATTAAAAATAAAATTCATAAATGACCATATATGTAACTATGCCTATCGCTCATATACATTTATGACCATTAATTGCTTGATATTAGTTTTGGCAATGGTTAATTATTGAGATATGGTGAAAAACCTGGTTTTGCTTGCTAGCCAAGCGGATCATGCCAGAGGAGATTACAACAGGCAGTGCAAAAATAAAAATAACCAGTGTAGAATTTAGTGTCACATCTACAGAGAAAGTGCAGATCAAGGAAATAGCAAGGGCCACACCAAGGTCGAATGAGAGTTCAGAACATATCCTAAACAGAGGTCCATTTAAGGGTCGGATAGCAGCAGGGAAGAAGCTGCTCCTGAATCTGGTGGTATATGCTTCCAATCCTTTGTATCTTGTGCCTGTGGGTGAGGGGGAGAAGAGTGAATAACCAGGGTGTGAGTGGCCCTGGATTATGTTGGCTGCTTTCCTGGGGCAGCGTGAAATGTGGATGGAATTGAGAGGCAGGAGGTTAGTTTGTGAGATGGACTGGGCTGAGTAAATTACAGTGATACATGCAATCCTCATGAAGCTCAGCACCACCCAGGACAGAGGTCCCTGCCTGATTATAGAAACATGGAAACATAGAAAATTGGTGCAGGAGGAGGCCATTCGGCCCTTAAAGCCAGCACCACCATTCATTGTGATCATGGCTGATCGTCCCCTACCAATAACCCGTGCCTGCCTTCTCCCCATATCCCTTGACTCCACTAGCCCCTAGAGCTCTATCTAACTCTCTCTTAAATCCATCCAGTGACTTGGCCTCCACTGCCCTCTGAGGCAGGGAATTCCACAAATTCACAACTTTCTAAGGATAAGGGGGAATTCCTTTAGGACCGAGATGAGGAAAACATTCTTTACACAGAGAGTGGTGAGTCTCTGGAATTTCATTTCGGAGTCACGTGAGTGACTTCGTGAAGAGCCCGCCGGCGCGCATGCTCGACATATCGTCGTATCGCGTTGCTGCGACGGCTGACGGAGGAGCGAGCTCCTCGCCAGCCCTTCATAAGGGAACCACGCAGGTAAGTATGCTACCTTAAGTTGGTGGTTCTTGTTGTGTTTGCTTCACAGCAAGAACATGGATGGGAGAGGCCGGAGTTCGAGGAGAAGTCGCCGGCCAGCAGTTCCGGAGCGAGAGTTGTCGGGGGTACCTGCAACGCAGACCGGAACGAGGGCGGAGATGTCGGTGAGCTCTGTATTTTCAGGTCCGGACCCGCCCGCACACCACAGCTCGGAGGAGTCCGACGAGGAGGAGTGTGGTGTGCCGCCAGAGCAGGACGACTCTGCCATGGCAGCCAGGTCGTCAGCAGGCTTGCTGACGGCTTCGAGCAGAAGGGTCCGTGCGGCTGCACGGCCCGTTTCACGCAGCCCTCTGAGAAGGGGAAGGGCAGGAGCCCAGCAGCCTAACCCTGTCGGGGCTAAGGCTCTGCCTGCCGCCAAGGAGCGGTCAGGTTCCAGGACGGGACCCGGGGCAGCTGTGAGGTCCAGCCGTCGCCCCCCAACTTTCAACGCCGGGACGAGTCAGTTGGGGGTCCCGTCACGGTCGCCGAGCCCCCCATGGATGGGTGGGCGAGACCATGCGTCGGCAAGGTCCACGATGTGGGCAGCTGGCAAGCCTGCACGGGCCCAAGGTATCCAGGCTTCGGCTGGTGCCGACACCATGCCGCATCTGTCCATAGAGGCAACGGCTTCCGCTCCCGCTAAACGGAGGCGGTTGAACACGCCCGTGCAGGAATCGCGCAGTTTCGCCTCGGCGGCTGTCGACGACAACTACCGGCACCGGCAGGGCCTCGACGAGGTGCGGGCCGATGACAGGAGCCCCGGCCAATTTTCAGAGCCGGAGGACTCCGACCACCTGAGTGTTCAGGGTGAAGGGCGTATTGACCGGATGGAGCGGCTGCTGGAGCTTCTCCTACAAGGTCAACAACAACAGGCATCCAGCAGCGACAGGCACAGGGCTTCATCACCAGCTTCGTACACCAGCCTGGAGCAGCAGGACGAGGAGGCCGTGGTTGACCCCATCCCACCCCCGCCTGAATTACCGGCGGAGGACCTCCTCGATGTGGCTACCAAATTTGCAGCCCCTCATTCGTTGGGGCTTCCCATCAATACGAAGTTGGCAGCCACAGTGGACTTCCTAAATAATCACCAGCTTCAGGAGGAAGTCCTACTACAAGCCATGAGCCGTCACAAGGCTCCATCAAACTGCAATTCCCTCAACGTGCCTGTGGTCAATACGCCAATATGGGGCAACATCAGTGCGGCTATCCGTCAGCAGGAGCTGAAAATTCAGCGGATCCTGAAACTCCTCATGGCCGGGATTACTGCCTTTGTGCGGTCGGTCGACGGAGAGGAGCTTAATTTGGACCAGGAGGATGCTCTGGCGCTTCTGTGCGCTACTCAAAACGAAATAAACGGCTTTCGGAAGAACAGCATCCGCCCAGCGCTCAACCCTAAGTTTGCAGGGTTGTGCAAACCACCGCCGCCGCCGCCGCCCCGTCAGCTCTTTGGCGAAGACCTCTCCAAAAGGGTCAGAGAGCTGGATGAACAAGCCAAGACCGTGGGGCTCATGCGCTCTCACAGTGCCCCCACGCCATCAAGCTCGAAAGCCCCACTTGGCCATTCACGAGGGTCTGTCAGCACTTCCACCAGGAATTACCCTCCAGCTCCAAACCGATATCAGCCACCCCAACCCCAGGGGTCTTTTTTAGGACAGGCTCGGCAGCAGCCGAGGTGGAAAATGAGGACGCCACGACCTCAAACCAACCCAGCACCTCCACGACCACCCACTCGTGTCAGGGACCGCCGGTAACCACAGAGGTGAGGCGATCTGGTTCTCTTTTTTCTCTTTGTTTAACTCCACATGTTGGTGGGCGTTTGCGGTTGTTTGCGGGTGCATGGGGTGACATTACCAGCGATGAGTATGTGTTACGGAATATTCAGGGCCATAGTATTGAGTTTATTAATGGGGACATCCCTCCACCTCAGCATAGGCCGGGTCGTACTTTCAAACTAACGGCTGCGGAACAGTCAGTAGGCTATAAGGAAATTTTAAGGTTGGAACAGAAAGGGGTCATAGAGAGAACGGTTCATGAGCCCGTTGAATTTGTTTCCAATATTTTCACTAGACCTAAGAAGGATGGAGGCTGTAGAGTCATTATTGATCTAACCACTCTGAATAACTTTGTAACATATACTCATTTTAAAATGGACACGTTTGAAACGGCCAAATCATTGATTTCACAAGGGTGCTTTATGGCATGCATAGATTTACAGGATGCGTACTATACCGTACCTATGAAAAAATATTACAGAAGGTTTTAAAATTTATCTGGATGGATCAGCTGTGGCAATATAGGGCGTTGCCTAATGGGCTCACCACAGCCCCTCGCTTATTTACTAAATTGGTGAAGCCAATTATGGCTTATTTAAGACAAAGACATCATATTGTTATGGCCTATTTAGATGATATTTTAATTGTCGGCCACACCTTGGAATTAGCACAACAAGGGGTGGCAGCTGCGGTCAATTTGTTCCAACAGCTTGGGTTCATTGTTCATCCAGAAAAATCTAAGTTCTGCCCCACCCAGGTAATTAATTATCTGGGGTTCCAGGTGAATTCCATTAGCATGAGAGTCACCATACCAATTAACAAAATTGAGGAGGTAACACAGGTGTGTACAGACTTGATTAATACTCGTATACCATCGATTCGTCACACAGCTACTGTCATTGGCAAGATTGTGGCTTTGTTTCCGGCAGCCCGGTATGGACCTCTGCATTATCAAAACTTGCAGAGAGCCAAGATCGCTGCGTTGCGACGGCATGCTGGTCATTATGATCGATCAATGCGGCTGCCGCCTGCAGCATTGGATGAATTACGATGGTGGGTTTGCCACATTAGTACATCGTTCAAAACTATTATTGAGGCGAAACCGATGATATACTTACAAACTGATGCGAGCTCTGATGGCTGGGGAGCTACGAATCAATTCTCTAGTTGTGGGGGCCGATGGGATACCCTTGAGAATACGATGTTGGTATCACAAGGGATCAACTATTTGGAGCTGCTTGCAGCGTTTCACGGACTTCGTGCATATTGTTCCAAGATCATTGGAGCACATGTCCGGCTCCAAATAGACAATACCACAGCGGTGGCATATTTAAACCACATGGGCGGTACCAGGTCAGTTTCATGTGATAAATTGGCTAATTCAATTTGGCTCTGGTGTGTCAAGAGAGACATTTGGATTTCAGCTACCTATTTGCCAGGTGAGCTTAATATTGTGGCGGACGCCAGGTCACGCAAGTTCAATGATAATATTGAATGGATGTTACATCCTGAAATTTTTGCAAAAATCACAGCCAAATTTGGGAAACCGGACATTGACCTTTTTGCGTCCCGGTTGAACCATCAGGTACCAACCTACGTCGCGTGGGAACCAGATCCAGGGGCTATAGCGTTAGATGCATTCTCGCTAGACTGGGGGAATTGCTTTTTCTATGCATTCCCCCCGTTTTGCCTCATCAGTCGGGTATTACGTAAAATTCAGATGGACGGTGCCAAGGGCATCCTTATCATACCCGACTGGCCTACACAGCCGTGGTATCCGATGGTCTTTGACACGCTCAGTGAACCTTGGGTCCGTTTGCAGGGTAGCCCAGAATTAGTTACTCACCCTGTTTCAGGGGAGCCACATCCCTGCCATGGCTATTTAAATTTGTTGGCTTGCAGATTCTGAATCGGCCTTTAGAACAATACGGCCTGTCTACCCGGACCATGGATACCATTGCGGCGTCGTGCCGAGAGTCTACAAGGCGAAGATACCGCTCTCACATCAGGAAGTGGGAAGCCTTCTGCAGCCGCTCTCGCATCACGTACGATGCCGTGACTATAACCGACGTCCTGGAATTCCTCGCGGGGTTGCACCATGATGAACACTTAAGCTACAGTGCCATCAACAGCGCCAGGAGCGCTCTATCATTCTACCTCAATATTGAGGTGGGATCCAACAGGCTAGTGTCCAGGCTCATGCGGGGTATTTTCAATACGAATCCGCCTACACCACGTTACAATGTCACCTGGGATGTCAGGGACGTTTTAACTCTGCTCAGGACGTGGTCCCCCATGGAAGGGCTCCAGCTGGACAAACTCACCATGAAGCTGGTGATGTTACTAGCGCTGACTTCAGCACAGAGGGTACAGACACTCCACAAACTACGTGTCGACAGAATGATGTCTACCCCCACAGAAGTAGTTTTCTTTGTTGACGAGCTACTGAAGCAACACAGACCTGGGTGCACAGGGCTGCAGCTGAAGTTCCCGGCATACCCCGCCGATGCTAGGCTATGCTTAGCCTCCCATATCCGTTACTACGTCAAGGTGACGGCAAGCATCAGAGGAATGGAGAGATACCTGCTTGTCACTCATAAGAGACCTCACCATCGAGTGACAACACAGACGATATCCAGGTGGCTTCGAGTCGTCTTGGGTAAGTCAGGTATCGACACTAATGTGTTCAAATCTCATTCCACCAGGGCTGCATCGACGTCGGCGGCGAGGGTCATGGAGGTGCCCATGGACCATATTCTCGCCACAGCAGGATGGGCTAATGAGACGGTGTTCCAGCGGTTCTACAACCGGCCCGTTGCTGCGCCTCTACAGTTCGCAGAAGCCGTGCTAGATGCGGGGCAAGAACGTGGAGATGTCCCCGAATGAGGGGTTTTGATTTGTTTGTTAATAAATATGCTTTGTTTTGCAGTATGGACTAGTCAGCAAGTTATTCCTCCCATCCATCCCTGGTAGTGGTGTGACAGCATGGACGTGGTCCAGGGCGTGTCATCACAGAAGCTTTGAAGTCTTCACGAAGTCACTCACGTGACTCCGAAATGAAATAGTAAGATTGAACGAGAACTTACCAGTTCGAAGGTTGATCATTATTTCATGAGGAGTCGAAGTGAGGGATTTCGTGCCCTCCTCGCCCAACCCTCAATCACCTTCAGCTGGTAATCTTAGTCGTTTCATTCTTACTATGTGAAGTAATTTCTTGATTGGTTTCTGTGATTCCACGCTGCTACTTTGAAGTATGTCGAGCATGCGCGCCGGCGGGCTCTTCACGAAATCCCTCACTTCGACTCCTCATGAAATAATGATCAACCTTCGAACTGGTAAGTTCTCGTTCAATCTTACTATTCTCTGCCATAGAAGGTGGTTGAGGCCAGTTCATTGGCTATATTTAAGAGGGTGTTAGATGTGGCACTTGTGGCTAAAGGGATCAGGGGGTATGGAGAGAAGGCAGGTACGGGATACTGAGTTGGATGATCAGCCATGATCACATTGAATGGCGGTGCAGGCTCGAAGGGCCGAATGGCCTACTCCTGCACCTATTTTTCTATGTTTCTATGTATGTTTCACTGGGTGAAAAAGTTTTTTCTCACCTCAGTCTCAAATGACCTCCCCTTTATTCTAAGACTGTGGCCCCAGGTTCTGGACTCGCCCAACATTGGGAACATTTTCCCTGCATCTAACTTGTCAAGTCCTTTTATAATTTTATATGTTTCTATAAGATCCCCCCTCATCCTTCTAAACTCCAGTGAATACAAGCTTATCATCCCATCAACCATCTTAACATGCATTCTCTCCACCACTGCCATTCTCCACGAGCAGTCTGTGCCATCTACAAAATGTATCATTATTGTTCACCAGGATATTCCAATAGCATCTAAACAAATCTCTGCCACCGAGAAGGACAAGCGCAGTAGGTGTATGGGAACACAACCACCTGTAGTTTCCCTTCATCTTGTTCACTATCCTGACTCAGAATGATATCTCTGTTCCTTTATCAAGATTGAGTCTGAATCTTGGAACACCTTTCCCAACAACACTAGCACCTTCTCTAGAGAAATTAAGGATAGCCAATAAATAATTAATGTATAGGAAGGAACTGCAGATGCTGGTTTACACCAACGATAGATACGAAATGCTGGAGTAATTCAACGGGCCAGGCAGCATCTCTGGAGAAGAGGAATAGGTGATGTTTTGGATCAAAACCCTTCTTCAGACTGAGTCAGGTGGGAGAGAAAGTAGAGGTATGAGAAAGTACAGAACAAATCAGAATCGGCACCAATACCCAGGAAAAGGTGGAGCCCACAATGGTCCATTGTTGGCTGTGGAAGAACAGGAGTTGACAGCCCGAGAAAGAAAGTGGAGGCGCAGGCAAGCACCAAGACAACAAAATGCTTGTCTTGCCAGTGGTACCCAGAGCCTATAGATTTATTGACATAAATTACTTGTTTTATTGATCCAAGGGTTATGGGCTTCAGATGCTGAGCCAGCATTAATTGCCCATCCCTAATTGCTCTTTAGAAAGTCGAAATGTGCTCCTATTTGAACCATTGCAGTCCTTGAGGTCCTCGGTACATGGGTCTACAATTTGTCATTGAAGCAGTATACGAGTTTGATAGTTTGTCGAGGCAGACTGATTGTGCAAGTTGGCAGCCAATAGCAGCAAGTCCAAATGAGATGAGCACCTTAATAACATTGACAAAGGCAATGTACAGGACATTTATTGTTGACCAACTCTCTCTTCTAACTGACGGGGCTCCATTATCGATGACAACCTCGCTAGGTGTCAGATGTTCATTACATGGCACTGAAGACTCAAAGGTTTGGCCTTTTACCAAGAGCAGGTTGACAGACTAGGTCTCAAATGAGAAGAATGGATACTGGGCCAATAACTATCAAGCTTTACAGGCCCAGCAGAGGATCATACTTGGACAGCAGCAAGTGCCCTGTGAGCATCTTCTGGACCAGACACACCATGGCCATCCATTAAGCTTCAACTTGCTTTGAGCAAAGATTCTAGAGCATATATCCTTCTAATAGAAGTTGGCTGGAGCAGGTTATTAGAGGGGAAAGGAACATCGGCCAAGTGGGATGTTTTTAAAAGTGTACTGAAGAAAGCTCAGGATGTGTACGTGCCCGTTAGAGTGAAGGGCAAAGCAGGCAAACGTAAGGAAGCTTGGCTAATGAAGGAAATTGAGATGTTAGTCAAAAACTAGAAGGATGCATGGGACAGGTCTAGGCAGATGGGGTCAAGTGCATCTCTGGAGTTTCGGGAACTTAGGAGTAAATTAAAAAAGGAAATCAGAAGGGCAAAAAGGGGCCAGGAGATAGCTCTGGTGGGTAGAATTAAGGACCCTTCCAAAAATATTTTATAAATACATAAAAGGGAAAAGGGTAACTAGAGAGCGTGGGACCTCTCTGGAATCAAAGCAGGAGATGGGCAAGGTCCTAAATGAGTATTTCTCCTCTGTATTTAATGAGGAGAAAGACAGTAGGATGGAGGAAATTGGAGCAGTCACTGGAAGTGTCTTGAGAGCAGTCAGGGTTACTGTCGACGAAGAACTGAAGGTACTGTCATGTTTGAAGGTAGACAAATCTCCAGAGCCTGATCTGATATATCCGAGGACATTGTGGGAAACTAGAGAGGAAATTGCGGGAGCCCTGGTTGAAATTTACGAGTTGTCCTTAAGAGGTAGGAGAGGTGTCGGAAGACTGGAGGGTGGCAAATGTTGATAGTTTCAAGAAGGGCTTCAGGGAAAATGCTTGGATCTATAGGCCGGTGAGCTTAACATCTGTAGTTGGAAAATTACTGGAGAGTATTCTGAGGGATAGGATAAACAGGCATTTGGATGGGCAAGGGCTGATTAGGGACAGTCTGCATGGTTTTGTAAGTGGGAGGTCATGTATCACAAATCTGATAGATTTTTTTTGACCAAAAAGTGTTGATGAAGGCAGAGCTGTAGATGTTGTGTACATTAACTTCAGTAAGGCATTCAACAAGGTTCAGGTAGGCTGCACTGGAAGGTTAGATCGCATGGGATCCAAGGAGAGGTAGCTGAATGGATAGCAAATTGGCTGCATGGAAGGAAGCAGAGGGTAATGATGGAATGTTGCTTCTCAGACTGGATGCCAGTGACTAGTGGTGTGCCTCAGGGTTCGGTGCTGGGCCCGTTACTGTTTGTCATCTACATCAATGATTTGGATGAGAACATACAGGGCAAGATTAGCAAGTTTGCTGATGATACGAAAGTTAGTGGTTTTGCAGATAGTGAAGATGGTTGTGAATGATTGCAGCAGGATCTTGATCGATTCGCCAGGTGGGTGGAGGGATGGGTGATGGAATTTAATACAGAGAGTGTGAGGTGTTGCATTTTGGGATGTCGAACAAGGGCAGGACCTACACAGTGAATGGTAGGCCTCTGGGTAGTGTTGTAGAGCAGAGGGATTTAGGAGGACAGATACATGGTTCCTTGAAAGTCGAGTCGCAGGCGGATAAGGTGGTCAAAAAGGCTTTTGGCACTTTGGCGTTTATTGAGTATAGAAGTTGGGAGCACATGTTGCAGTTGTATAAGATGTTGATGAGACCACATTTAGAATATTGTGTTCAGTTCTGGACACCATGTGAGTGGAAAGATATTGTCAAGCTTGAAAGGGTTCAGAAAAGATTTATGAAGATGTTGCCAGGACTAGTGGGTGTGAGTTATAGGGAGAGGTTGAGTAGGCTGGGTCTCTATTCCATGGAGCGCCGGAGGATGACAGGAGACCTTATAGACATAGGTGTAAGGTGCAGGGGAAAAGATTTAATGGGAATCCGAGGGGTAACTTTTTCCACACAAAGGGTGGTGGGTGTAGCGAACAAGCTGCCAGAGCAGGTAGTTGAGGCTGAACTATCCCATTGTTTAAGAAACAGTTAGACAGGTACATGGATAGGACAGGTTTGGAGGGATATGGACCAAGCGCACGCAAATGGGACTAGTGTAGCTGGGACATTGTTGTCCGGTGTGGGCGAGTTGGGCCGAAGGGCCTGTTTCCATACTGTATCACTCTATATGACTCTAAGACATTGCATTGGCTTTTTGCTCTCTCAGAACTTCCTCACCATCTTCAATCAACCCTTTCCAAGAAGGCTCGTGGCGTGAGTCACAAGATCATAAATGATAGGAGCAGAATTAGGCCATTCAGCCCATCAAAACTACTCCTCCATTCAATCTTGGCTGATCTATCTCCCCCTCCTAACCTCATTCTCCTGCCTTCCCATCACGCCTGACAACCGTTCTAATCAATCTATCTCTGCTATGAAATATCCACTGACTGGGTCTCCACGATCAAAGAATTCCACAGCTTCACCACCACCATTCTGAGATGGTGCTGATGGGGCTGGGACACTGCTTGCTGGCAGGCAACATTTCCATTTGGGTGTGCTGAGACAAAGGGAAAAATCAAATTGGCTGCTCCAAATTACATTGACAACATGGCCGCTCCACATAGGGAGGCCGTGCCTGGCTCAATCATGGAGGGCCTCTGTAAAAATCTTGTGTTAAAGTAGCTCACCTCTGATTCACTTCCAAAAAGATTTCGCATGGTCAGCAGCTTCTTCACTCTAAGTGGAAGATGTTCACAAAGGGACAGAAACTGACAATTGGATGCGTGAATCTTTGCCCACTTGACGCAAAAGAAAATCGAGTTGGCAGAAGAATGCATTAGTAACAAATTAACTGCATACGTGTCAAAAAGCTTTATCTGAGATTAAGCATGCCACTGTCATGTAGTTTAGAGGCAAAGGATACATTTTTCACCGGCCAGATTACAAAACAGACCAGGCCACCAACCAACAGAGGGTAGGACTTACAAGAAGGAAACCCTTTGTTATTATATTACCACATTTCATTACCATAATACATGTCATTATCCAGTCACCTAATGACATTGAAAAATGTGTAACTCCATAAGTAAATTTAGAGATAGTTATTGAAACATTATATTCTGAATAAAAAGGATCGAGCAAATAGACTTTAATTTCCTGTTTCAGAAAATAAATATGGATCATCCTGTTTGCACTAGGAACAATTATACATTTTTTTAAATATACCAAGCCAATCAACTTACACACTTGTTCGTCTTTGGAGTGTGGGAGGAAACTGAAGATCTCGGAGAAAACCCAGGGGAAAAGTACAAATTCCGTACAGACAAGCATCCGTAGTCAGGATCGGAGCCGGGACCTGGGGCTCTGGTGTTGTAAATCAGCAACGCTATCGCTATGCCACTGTGCTGCCCATAGGAACAGTGACATTCTCAATTGATTCAGCTTTACTGGCACATTAGATGCAACAACAAAGCACAATAAAGTAATCCCAAATACACCAGTCCAAAGGCACGATGGCGCAGCGGTAGAGTTGCTGCCTTACAGCGCCTACAGCGTCAGAGACCTGGGTTCGATCCTGGCTATGGGTGCTATCTGTGCGGAGTTTGTACGTTCTCCCCGTGGGATTTCTCCGACATTTCTCTTTGGTATCCTCCCACACTCCAAAGACGTACAGGTTTGTAGGTTAATTGGCTTGGTATAAATATTGGTATAAAGTTCCCTTGTGCAGGACATGTTAATGCGTGGGGATTGCTGGTCAGTGCGGACTCAGTGAGCCAAAGGGCCTGTTTTCGTGGTGTATCTCTAAAACTAAACTAAAAATAAACATATTGGGGCAATCAGAGCAGTGCAAAATCTGCAGTGGTTTGGTGCTGAGGTAGGGCTGTGGTTAGGATTGTCGAGAGTGGTTCAAGTGCCCGATGGTTCATGGGAAGAAGCTGTGATGGAATCTGGAGGTAACAGTTCTCAGGCTGTATCTTCTTCTCATTGGTAGCATCAAGAAGATGGCATGGCCATGGTGGTGTGCATATTTGATCATATTAACTGCCTAAAGGGCCTGTCCCACTTGGGCGACCTTATCCGCGAGTTTTGGCAAATTTAAAGTAAAAAAAGGTCACCATGGAAAAAATCGATACTTTTTTTACTCGTAGGTTTAGTCGTAGTAGGACGTAGTAGGGCGCCATGTTAGTCGTAGGTAATCGAGGGTAATCGTAGGTAGTGGAAGGTAGTTGTAAATAGTCTTCATCATAGTCGAAGGGAGGTCGAAAGGAGGTTGAAGGAGATCGAAGGAGGTAGTCTTCACACTCCACTATTCGGTGTCCAATTTTCCCGAAGTTAGTCGTAGCTAATCGTAGCTAGCCGAAGCTGGTCTTCAACATAGTCGAAGGAGGTCTTCTACATAGTTGAAGGAGGTCTTCAACATGTCATTTTTTCAAACTCTTCTAGACTCGCCAATTAGGTCGCCCAAGTGGGACAGCCCCTTTATTAAGCCAGTGCTTCCTGCATATCCTTTCAATGGAGGTGAGGTCAGTACCCATGATGTACTGGGCAATGTTCATCACACTCTGCTGCCTCCTTATGTCTTGAACACTGTAATTTTATTGATGTTCAATGGAGCAGTCGGTGACATGTCAAAGCTCCTCAAACATCTGATGAGACACCACCCACAGATACATGGGTCTGCAATTTGTCAGGAAACTATATATATGGTTGATTAGGTTGTCTAGACTGCCTAATTCTGTGAGCAGGCAGCAGACCTAGTGAACTTTCTTTGTGATGTGCTGGGCCCAGGAAGACCATTAGCAATTTGTAGGTCCAGGAACCTGAAGCTGTCGACTCTCCCCGCCACCATCCCACCAATGAAAACAAATGCACGATTCCTCAATCTTCCCTTTCTGAGTCAACAATCTGCTTCTTGGTCTTGTTAATGTTCAAAACAAAATTATTGTTCTGCCGCTGCTCAACAAAATTATCCAACTCTCTCCAGTACCCCGACTCGTTGTTATCCATTATTCATCCATCTAACAGTGGTGGTCTCATTGGCGATGAACAACTGCCTGACATCCACGTTCCTGTTGTCAAAGTGGTTGAGCACAGGGTGGAGAGCCAGTGATCTCTGTCGAGCTGCTGTGATGATTGGTGAGTTGTAAAGGGTTGAGGTCATTAATGAGGCATGAGATGATTTGCATCATCACCGACCTCTCGAAGCATTTAATCACAGTGAACGTGAGTGCCACCCGTTGATAGTTGATGAGGCATGTCACCTTGCTCTTCTTGGCCACCGGCATTATAGATGTCCTTTTGAAGCAGGTGGGGACCTCAGAAAGTAGCAGTGAGAATAGGAAGGTGTCTGTGGAAACTCCTGCTAGTTAATCTGCTCAGGTTTTGAGAACGTAATGCAACATTTGTGATGTGCCATTGTCTTGTAGCTGTGCAACTTATAAGCAACATTTATGGCTTTGGCCTCATCAACCTGTTTGGTCAGATTCAGAAGAACTCTATCAGATCCATAAGACATCTTCTTCTTCTTGCATATGGCGTGCACAACTTAAAGTTGTAGCACAACTTGTTCTATTTGATTGTTGTAAATAAGCACTTTACAAACTCTAAAAGTGTTCAACACATTTTAATGATAGCACAAGGTATTACATACATCCTCAAATACTGGCTACATTCTTCTAGTGAACCGTATCCAGGAAGGGGAAGGCGTTATGATTGATGTTAACTAGGCGGGGTTAATGGTACTGAGGTAACTATGTTATTGGTTGCATGCAAAACCATCTACATCCTTCCCCTTAGAAAATTTAAAAGAAACAGACCGTTGTCACTACAACAGAATTAAACAGAATTAAACAGAATCGCCATAACGAACAGGTGGCTTGCTGATCCGGCCCGAGCGCGTACGGATGCCTCCCCCTTCCCCCGGAGGAGCGGAAAAAACAGGGGGACCCGAGACAGCAGGGGAACCAGGGAAGGGCGGTGGGGTTGGAGGAACAGCGGAGGGAGAACCGCGACCGCCAACAGGTGACCCGCGCAGAGGGGAACCGGGCGCTCGATATGGGGACCGAGGCATGCAGGGAACGCTGGCTGGGACAGGAGCCGGCTGCTGGTATGAGAGCGGCGGGGCATAGGGGCCCGGGGCCTGCGGCTTCGGCTCATTAACCGCAAGCAGGTGTTGTCGGCTTCTACGGTAGATGGTTCCCTCATAGTCGACCAGATACGAACGAGGTGAGTCGGCCACCCCAACCACAGTAGCCAGACGGGAGTGACCACTGGCGGTTTGCAATCGAACAACCTGTCCAGGCAACAAAGGATCGAGTGGTCTGCACGACCGATCGTGGGAACGCCGCTGGCTGTCATGTTTCTCTTGAATGCGCCTCTGCACAGAGGCAGGCTCCAGCACCCGAGGTTTCAGCTGGCGCTGGGCAATCGGGATGGTAGATCTGGTTGTTCTGGACATCAGACGCTGAGCAGGGGACCCCATGGCCGGATCTCTGGAAACATTCCTGAGGTTCAGGAGATCCAAATACAAATCAGAGTTAGACAGTCTCGCTTGTTCCATCAGAAGCTTGGCGCTGCGGACGGCCCGTTCAGCAAGGCCGTTGCTCTGTGGGTACTCCGGGCTGCTGGTGAAATGCACAAAATTCCATTTGTCAGCAAAACTTTTGAACTCACGGCTGGTAAACTGCCTGCCATTGTCAGTCTGCAGCCTGACAGGGGACCCAAACGTGGAGAAGTGTTTCCGCAGCTTCCGGATCACCATCTCCGACGTGAGGGATGTCAGCAAATCCACCTCGAACCAGTTTGAGTACGAGTCGACCAGGACAAGGTAGTGGTTACCACGCCACTCGAAGATGTCGGCAGCCAGCGAGGACCAGGCCAAGGCAGGAGCGGGCTGTTGCAGCAGGGGCTGTCGCTGCTGATGTGGAGCAAGACTGTTGCACGTGGAGCAGGCAGAAACACGGTCTCGAATATATTTGGCCATTCCAGGCCAGTAGAATTGGCACTGAGCGTGGGCGAGTGTTGCATCGACCCCGGGGTGTCCGCTGTGGGCTGCGCGGTAGTAAGAATCGAACAGGGAGGACGGGACCACCACTTTATGTCCCTTAACGATAACGCCATTCTGGAGCACCAGTTCGTCACGGACCAGGAAGAAGGGCTGTGTTTCAGGCGGTGCAGCGGAGCGCTTTGTTGGCCACCCTGATTTAATCACAGACGCAAGCCGTTGCAAAACTGGATCGGCAGCGGTGTGCTCGTCCAAAAGCTGCAGCTGCTTGGTGGGAATAAAATTGACGCCCAGTACGAGCAAGTCCTCTGTTTCGTAGGGGTGGCGAGCACAGGAGGCCCGCGGGGCGCGCGATAACGTGTCCGCGATGTGCATCTCGGTGCCTTTCTTGTAGACGATGTCGAAATCAAAGCGCTGGAGCTGCAGCATCATACGCTGCAGCCTGGCAGGGGCAGCATGAATCGGCTTGTTCAGGATTGTCACCAGTGGCTGGTGGTCGGTTTCGACTGTAAATCTGCTGCCAAACAGGAAGTCTCTGAACTTGGAGCAGGCAAACACCACCGCAAGCAGCTCCTTCTCGATCTGAGCGTACCGCTGCTCGGTGTCCGTCATGGTGCGGGAGGCATAGGAGACAGGATGTAACGATCCATCGACAGATTGGAGGCATGCCGCGCCCAGGCCGAACTTAGAAGCGTCACATGTGACGGTGATGGGGCGACTCGCATCAAAAAATCGCAACGTCGGAGTGTTAATCAGCTTCGACTTGAGACAGTCAAACGCCTGCTGGTGCTGTGGGAGCCAGACCCAGGCGATATCCTTTTTTGTCAGCTGCCGCAGGGGAGCACTCAGCTCACTGAGATTTGGTACAAACTTCCCAAGGTAGTTCACCATGCCCAAGAAACGTTGTAGACCTGGCACGTCGGTGGGGGCTGCCATCTCAGAGATGGCCGCTGCCTTCAAAGGGTCGGGTTTTAGTCCGTTAGAGGTGAAAACGTGTCCAACATACGTGACTTCTGAGACACGAAACCGGCACTTCTTTGGGTTCAGCTTCAGGTTGGCCTTTCGCGCCCGATCCAGGACGCGGTGGAGGTTCTGGTCATGTTCGGCAATGTCCTTCCCATAGACTAAGATGTCATCCACGATGATGGCACATGGCAGGCCCGAGAATATCTGCTCCATCGTTCGCTGGAACACCTCACTAGCGGAATTGATGCCGAATGGCATTCGCAGGAATTTGAATCTGCCGAATGGTGTGGCGAAGGTTGTCAGGTCGGAAGATGCTTTGTCCAACGGGATCTGCCAGAACGAGTTCTTAGCGTCTAGGACCGAAAAGACGGTGGCTTGCCCGACCTGAGCCGCCACGTCCTCAACAGACCGCATGGGGTAGTGTGGTCGCCTGATGGCAAGGTTTAAGTCCTTGGGGTTGATACACACACGTATTTCATTCTTGTCTTTCTTTATCGTGGCAACCATGGTGGAGACCCAATCGGTGGGCTCGCTGACCGCTTCTAGCACCCCCTTGTCGACCATGTTGTTAAGCATCGCCTCGACCCTGTCTTTCATGGCGTGGGACACCCTGTGAGGTGCGCGGACCACGGGATGTACATTTGGGTCAATGGAAATATGGTATGTCAGTGGTAACTTTCCCAGGTCATCGTTGAACAGGTCCTGGTATTCTGCAATCGGGTTAAATGACAGTTGCACTTTGTGGACCGTGTGGTCGAAGGACACCAGGCCAAGATCTTGGCACGCACGGTTTCCCAGCAGGGTAACACAGTCAGAGTTCAAAACATAAAAAATCAAGTTTCTCGTGGCCTTCTGTAGCCTGCAAGTTAAAGTGGCCCTCCCCACAGGCCTGAGAATTTCTCCACCATAGGCATGCAGTGTAGCATTGTCAGCGACCAAGGCCTCATTAGTCCTTATCTTGTTGAAAAGATTTATTGACAAAACATTGACCTTTGCCCCAGTATCTAACTTCGCAAGGAAGGTTACATTCTTGACAGTCACAGACACGGAGGGATCAAGACGTTGGCCAGGTGCCTGGAGGAGGGTAAACACATTCGAATCCTCGGGAGAATTAATTGGATCTGCATCATAGGATTCAGCAACATCGGGCTGTGGGTTGGAACAGCTATCAGATTGTTTAAGCATGTTTAGACTGGGTCTGGAAATCTGTACCTGTCTCCCATGAGAACGGAATGAGCGGCAGGCAGAAGCGAAATGATTCAGTTTGTTACAAAAATTACAAGCCTTGCCATAGGCAGGGCACGTCGACCGTCTGTGGTGCATGTAGTTACAGTTAGGGCACCTTTTTGGGGGCACATCAGCAGGACCAGGGTTGGCACGCGGCAGAAAAGCATTGTTTCCCCTCTGAGGCAGGGCTCTACTAAATCCAGCCTGGTGAACAGACTTATCTCCCAAGTCCCGGTGATCATCTGGCAATACAACAACCTCAGACAATCTGCAGGCATGCATGGCTTTTTCTAACGTTAGAACCGGATCCCTAAGAAGCTCACATCGCAGCTTCTGGTTACGCATGCCAGTTACTAAAATGTCTCTAGTGAGCTGGTCTGTCATTTCACCGAAACGGCACCGCTGGGCGAGATAACGCAAATCGGCAATAAAACATTCAGCAGGTTCCTCCGGCAGCTGTCTCCTTGTAAAGAACCGTGCCCTCTCTAGAATGTGGTTCGAGGGCAGGTCACAAATCTCCCTGAACTTACGTAGCAGGCAAGCAGGGTCACTGGCAGATTCTGCAGGGGTAACCACCACGTTGTTGTCGTCCAGGACCGCTGGAGCATAGACGAAAGTTCTGGCTCTCTTCATGGCATCAGGTCCGACAAGGTTGAGTAGGAGGGAGGCTTTGAGGGAGTCAGGATCATTGCGGTGAGCGACGTTGACAAAGTGGGTGAAATCAATTTCAAACGTAGCCCAGCGCTCAGAAATATCAGCATCAAAGACAAGCTGCGCGGGCTTTCTGCACGAGGATGCCATGGTCAGAGAGATAAAGCACAAAAGGCACAAATCAAATAAAAGAAATAAAACCCGATAGACAGGTAGGCGCAAGTATCTTCCAGCTCCGACACCATGTAAATAAGCACTTTACAAACTCTAAAAGTGTTCAACACATTTTAATGATAGCACAAGGTATTACATACATCCTCAAATACTGGCTACATTCTTCTAGTGAACCGTATCCAGGAAGGGGAAGGCGTTATGATTGATGTTAACTAGGCGGGGTTAATGGTACTGAGGTAACTATGTTATTGGTTGCATGCAAAACCATCTACAATTGTGATCCACAAGACATGATCTCCCACATACAAAACCATGTTGACCATTCCTAATCAGCCCGTCTACCCAAATAAATATATTTCTTATTTCTTAGAATACTCACCAGTATCTTCCCTATCACAGATGTTAGGCCCACTGGTTTATAGTTCCAAGAATTTTCTTGGCAACCCTTCTTAAATAGATGCACAACATTAGCCACTCTCCAGTCTTCCGGCACTTCACCTATATCTAATAATGAATCTTATATCACAGCCAGGGCACCTGCATTTTCTTATCAGGCTTCCCATAGTGTGCTCGGATATATCTGACCATACCTGGGAGATTTATCTACCTTCTGTCGTCATCAGACGTTCAGCATCTACTCGATCGGAATGTGAACTGTCCACAAGACACTTCCATTAACTGTCCCTAGTTCCCCTTTCCTCGGGTCACTGTCCCAGAAGAGATCCCAATAGTCCAGAAACCTAAATCCCTGCCCGTGCACCAACTCGTCGGCCACACATACATTTGTCCTAACTTCCTCTTCCTACCCTCACTAGCACATGGCACCAGCACTAATCTGAAGATCAGTTCCCTGGAGATCTTGCTTTTTAACTTTTTGCCCAACTCCCTATTTTTATTTTGCAGAGCCTCATCCCTTTTCTTACCTTTGTCATTTGAGAATGTCATACAGCCGCTCTGAGACATCCTGGACCCTGGCACCAGGGAAGCAATGCGCCATCCTAGAATCTGGATTGCTGCCATATAATTTTCTGCCTGCCCCTCTAACTTACAAGTCTCCTACCACTATACTGCTGCCTCACATTATCCTTCTCCACTGTGCTCAGAGCCATGCTCATTGTCACAGCCATGACTGCTACTGCTGCTCACCCTTGAACGGCTATTTTCTCCCCTCCAACAGTATTCAGAAGGGTAGTATACCTGTCTCGAAGGGGAATTGTCACGGGGGCACCTGCAATCTCTGTCTACTCCCTTTCCTCATGGTCACCCACCTTCTCTGTTCCTGTACCTTAGGCGTGACCACCTTGCCATAACTCCCATCTATGAAGCTCTCATTCTCCCGTTTGATCCCGTGGTCATCAAGCTGCAGCTCCCATTCCCTAATGCCACCTGTGAGGAGATGCACCTGGCCGCCACTCCCATAAGTGTAGACATCAGGGGCACCAGCAGTTTTCCTGACTTCCCACATCCTGCAGAAGGAACATTGCACCACTCTGAAGAAGGTTCTCGACCCAAGGTTCTCGACCCATTTTCCATCTCTCCAGAGATGCTGCCTGTTCCGCTGAGTTACTCTGGCATTTTGTGTCTATTTTCATTGCACCATTCTACCCGCCATTACTACTGCACTAAAACCAAGAGATAAAAAAAATGAAACAATTACAAACGGGAAATAGAAGACTGTACTTTTAGCTCCTGTCCCGCTCTGCTCAGCTTGCCTTTCTCAGCAACCTTGCTCAAGGCTCTTGAGTCAAAGACTCAGTTACTCAACACATCACTTAAGCCTCTTGAGCTAAAGCTTCACACTTGCCCACAGCACAGCATTTCCTCTCCACACCATCTCTCTCCCAACACGGCCACTCCACTACTCCTTGCCTTCCTTTTATTGGCTTTTCCACTAGCCAATTTTGATCCCTCGTACAATCCTATGGCTGTCTTTTGAAATCTCCCACTGTTGCTCTGACAGTGAAATAATATTTCCTTAAGCCCGTTCAACAAAATCTTCATAAAGTTTGGAAAGAAAGTAATCACATGTAATTGGCCATTGCTGCATTGCATGGTCCTACAGAGCTAATAATCCATTATCTTATTACTCTTGAAATAGTGAAATATTAATACACACAAAATAAATTGGTAGCAATAGCCTATTTGGTTGACAGTGCCTTTCAAATGTAGCCATTTATAGCCTGTTAATGTAATCTATGATTACGTTAAAAGGAAATAGATCACAAACTTTCACTGTTAATGTAAAATATTAAATCTGAGTTTCACTCTATGAACAAATAACAGTGGACTCGAAGGCAAACTCAAAATTTGAAAGTTACTGAGACATTGGAGACAGATGAAAGAGCTTTACAAAGATGGTGTCAGTACAAGGAGACTGCAGCTATCAGGAAATATGGTGCAATTCCTCAGTTTGGGGGAAGGGTGGGGGTGATCGTCCGCATCAGCCGCTTTTCTGCTGTGAAAATATTGATTATTTGTGGTTTCCAAACAATGGCTTATTTAACGTGGGATATACAATTAAATAATATAATAATCACATTTCTTCAACATCTTCAAAACATTGAGATACCTAGTGGCATATCACAGGAATGTAATCAGACAACTCAAGAGCAGGCTAAAGAAGCAGAGATTATGATTTAACACCTGTAAGGTTTAAGGGCTTAAAGGAAATCAGGAACAATAATGAAGAATTTCTTATGTTAGAGCCTAGATAGATGAAAGTTTGGTGCTAATTATTTTGTATTGGTTTAAATATATATCAAAGGAAATAATAATGTGTCCCAAATGGTCTGCTTTGCCATTATACTCTTCCTGATCTATCTACCTCATCTTATTGTTACACTTTCACTCATGTCGGCGAAACATCACTCCCTGACGAGCTCAATGCACCTGGACCTGATGGTATACCCGGTCGTGTTCTAAAAACCTGTGCGGACCAACTGGCTGGAGTTTTTAATGGAGATTTTCAACCTCTCACTTCTGAGGTCCGAGGTCCCCACCTGCTTTAAAAGGGCATCAATTATACCGGTGCCCAAGAAGAGCAAGGTGACGTGCCTCAATGGCTATCGACCAGTGGCACTAACGTCTGTGGTGATGAAGTGCTTTGAGAGGTTGATCATGGTGCAAATCTACTCCTACCTTGACAAAAACAAAGTTTGCTTACTGCCACAACAGATCAATGGTGGATGCGGTCTCGCTGGCTCTCCAATCCGCTCTGGACAACTTGGACAACGAAAACTCATATGTCAGGCGGTTTATTCATTGATTACAACTCGGCATTTAATACAATCATCCCATCCAAGCTGGTTACCATACTCGCAGAACTGGGTCTCTGCACATTCCTCTGCAATTGGATCCTCGACTTCCTCATTCACAGACCAGAGTCTGTTCGTATTGGTGGAAATGTGTCAGCCTCGATAACAATGAGCACAGGAGCACCTCAAGGCTGCGTGCTCAGCCCCCTGCTGTGCTCACTCTATACTCATGTCTGCGTAGCCGGTCACAGTGCGAACTCCATCATCAAGTTCGCTGACGACACCACTGTTGTGGGACGTATCACTGATGGGGGTGAGTCAGAGTACAGAAGTGAGATTGACGGACTGACTAAATAGTGCCAACACAATAACCTGGCCCTCAACACCAGCAAAACCAAGGAACTGATTGTGGACTTTGGAAGGGGGTGGATGGGGTCCCACTGCCCTTTTTATATCAATGGGTCAATGGTGGAAAGGGTCAAGAGCTTCAAATTCCTGGGCGCGCACATCTCTGAAGATCTTTCCTGGTCCGAGAACACTGGTGCAATCATAAAGAAAGTTCATCAGCGCCTCTACTTCCTGAGAAGATTACTGCGAGACGGTCTGTCAAGGTGGACTCTCTCTAACGTCTACAGGTGCACAGTAGAGAGCTTGCTGACTGGTTGTATCATGGCTTGGTTTGGATACTTGAGTGCCCTGGAGCGGAAAAGACTACAAAAAGTAATAAACACTACCCAGTTCATCATTGGCTCTGACCTCCCGTCCATCGAGGGGATCTATCACAGTCGCTGCCTCAAAAAGGCTGGCAGCATCATCAAGGACCCACACCATCCGGGCCACACACTCATCTCCCAGCTACCTTCAGGTAGAAGGTACAGGAGCCTGAAGACTGCAATGACTACCAATAGCTACTTCCCCACAGCCATCAGGCTATTAAACTCGGCTCAGACAAACTCTGAACATTAATAACCCATAATCTGTTTATTTGCACTTTATCAGTGTAGTTATTCATGCGTGTATATATTTATACAATGGTATATGGACACACTGATCTGTTCTGTATTCGTGCCAACTATATTCTGTTGTGCTGAAGCAAAGAAAGAATTTCATTGTCCTATCAACGACACATGACAATAAACTCTCTTGAACTCTTGAACTAGATGTATGCATCAAGTGTCCCTTTGAAATAACACAACTTGCTGCATTATTCACTCCTAGAGGTCATTGTTCCTCATTTATTTGTTGGTTTAGTTTGGTTTAGAGATGAGCATTGAAACAGGCTCTCCAACCCAATGAGTTCAAACCGACCATCAGTTCTCTTTTCACACAAGCTCTACATTATCCCACTTTCTCATCCACTCCCGACACACAAAGGACATCAAAAAAAAAGAGGCCAATGAACTGACAAACCCACACACCTTTGGGATATGGGAGGACACTGGAGCACCCTGAGTAATCCAGCTGTCACAAGGAGAATGTGCAAACTCCACACAGACAGCACCCAAAGGCTGGGGTGGAACTCTCTCCAAGACACTTCTCTGGGGTGGAACCCTCTCCAAGATGGACATGAAGCTCACCGTTTGACCTGTTTTTACAAAATGTTAAATGGTCAGCTAGACATAGATCACAAGACCTACACCAACCCCAAACCAATTAGGAGCAGACGAGGGCATTCGATCCAATTTGTGGTCCCAGCCTCAAAGACAGATGTGTACAGCAATTTGTTCTTTCCACTCACCATTAAAGCATGGAATAATCTCCACCAAGCCACGGTTGCCCAGCCAGATGCAACTAAATTTAAAGTGGCACTTTCTTCCCAATAACCCTCTCTGGCTAAACCCCTCCCTTCACCACCTCCAGTTTAAATTCCAGTTGGAATATTTTGGAGGACCAAGTAACCAAGAACCAAGAACCAATGTTAGGATCAAACTTGGATCTCGGGCATTGTGAAGCAGCAGCTCCAATGTAATATTTTTGCTTTTCCATGAAAAAGACCAGAAAGCATAGCTTTATGGTGAGAGAGGCAGAGTTTAAAGGAGATATGTAGACAAAGTTGTTGTATATGGAGGATGTCTGGAATGTGTTACCCGGGGTGATGGTAGAGGCAGTCATGAAAGTAGCATTTAAGAGGCTTTGAGACAGATATATGGCTATACAGGGAATGGAGGGATATGGATTATGTGCAGGCAGATAAGGGTTGGACGGCATCATATTTGGCACAGACGTTGTGTGCCGAAAGCCCTTTTACTGTGCGGTACTGTTCTTTGTGCTGCAGTTTAAATTTCTGTGTTTTTTTTAAGTCTGTTTGGTACTTACTTCAAAATTGCCCATTTCATTTTGCACGACTCCACTCACTTTTGTTTTAGCCACAGAACAGTACAACACAGGAATGTTCTCTTCAGCCCACAATGTCATTGCCATAGCTGGGGCATGTTGGCCAGTGTGGGAATGTTGGGCTGAAGGGCCTGTTTCCACACTGTATCACTCTATGACTCTATGACACACAGTACTTCAGCTCACTCTTTCCTGTCTGGTACCTGTGTCAGCTGATTGACAATTTTAATTACAAAGTGAATTTCTCAATTACATTCCAGGTGATGGCCTCATAGCAGAAGCGTCCACATCGCGGGGCCGGAAACTGGAAGTATCCCGAGCCAATTCTGCTACCACCATCATCTATTGCGACAAGTGATGACTTCCATTGATTGTCGCTGGAAGCTTGCGTCCTTTTCAAGACGGACGATGACAGCAAGACCAACATTTGTAACAAGATGGACACGAAAAGAAGAGAGTTCCAGGTGATCAGATACAATTTCAGAAGTTGATTTTAGACTTGAGACTTTAGAGATACAGCTCAGAAATAGGCTCCTCGTCCCACCAAGTCCAGGCCGACCAGCGACCACCCTGTACACTAACACTATCCTCCACACATTACAATTTTACTAAAGCCATTTAACCTACAAACCTGTACATCTTTGGAGTGTGGGAGAAAACCGGAGCTCCCTGAGAAAACCCACACTGTCACAGGTAGAACGTACAAACTCTGTAAAGGCAGCAACCATAGTCCGGATCGAACTTGGGTCTCTGATGCTGTAAGTCAGCAACTGTAGCGGTGGGCCACCATGCTGCTTCATTGGGTTGCTTCAATTATATTTCAGGAGTGAAATTGGTTCAATGGGTTATATTGTACATTCACAATGGAGTGCATATTAAGTGAGTCTTTACACCTCCCAGCCTATGGTTTCACCATTGAAACAAAATAAACCCAAGCATGTATAAACAAACAGTTACTGCATATCAGTTTTTTATGAAAACCACTTGGGACAAAAATCGGACAATAGATACATCTATTGTACCAAGATGCTATGAATGTTACAGCACTGTGGAAAACCAAGACCACAGGAGATCAGGCCCATGTCTCTCCCTCTGCCACACAGGCCCATGTCGCTCCCTCATTTCACAGTGCCTTGGTTCTCCCATAGCAGACTGGTATCTGTATGTCTGATCAATTCCTGCAGGCATTGCAGCAGCAGTGATTATACACTGAAGCTTGGCCGTCGAAAGGGGGTGTACATTGAGTGTGAACGCACCCCCCATTTTTTCCAGAATAAAAACAAATCCCGAGAGAAAAAAATTCAGCCCGCGGATGATTTGAAAAAAAAAATATGCGACCTGCGCAGTTGGGGGAAGCTGATGACGCGGTAGCGACGTAAAATGACTCCGTCTCTCCGCGCGCGTGCAGTGGGCGGGATTAGACGCTGCCATTTTCAATGCATCGCCTCGATGCCCCGGGCCTAGCTTGGATGAGTGGGACCGTGAAAAATTGCGATGAGTTGCGGGAGGGGAAATTTTTTAATTTGTTTTAATCGGGGGTGTTCAACCATCCGCGAATGGTCCAATCCGACCCGTGGGATGATTTGGGAAACAAAGGAGTGCCCGCTTCTCCATTGCGGTGTCTCCCAGCATGGTGCATCGCCTCCATCCGCGGCGTCGGAGCCTTGCCGCCAGTCAACCTGGCCGCCATGGAGTGGGTCCGCTGCCAGCGGGTGGTCCGGGGAGACCGTTCTCCCGTCGCCTCGCGGGAAGCGGGAAGGACTGACTCTGAACAATGCTGGCAGCGGCCGTGACCCGACACCAGGTAGGTATGTTACAAAACTTACCTTTAGTGGCACTGCAGTTCTGCCACTGCCCGTGTAAATTAAAAATCATCTTCTAAAGCCTTGAACGCCGACAACGGGACGGATCTCACGTAGGGGACAAAACAAGGTACACAGTTTATTTTTACATAAAAACGTGCTTCTTAAGAAGCCTTTAATCAAAATTTCATGTTGCGAAAGGGTGACTTAAAAAATATACGAACCGGCAGTATTTTTCCTGCCGTTATGGAGGTTAAATTCCGCAACCGCAACGTTCCAAACAATCACGTTCCACAAAAACCCACTCGCAAGTTGATTTAAATGGCCATTAATTTATGGGAATTAAACACTGAATTCCTTCCATTTGGCCTATAAATTAATGACAATGAGATATAAAAATCATGTTATATTGTGAATTATTGTGTGAATGTTATTTGGACACTTAGGTTTTTTTTAAATGTTAAACTTTTCTTAAGAAATGGATAGATGTTTAGATCTAGTAATTGAATTTTGTAATTAGCTACAATTAGGTAACTAACTAATTATATGCTTTAATTTCAGGTAATCCAAGTAAGATTGTTTCATATTTGTTTCAGAATGCTTTAATCTATAATAACTGAAAATGTCATTCAGTTCTCTTAATTTCTACGAAAGTTATGGGCTTTTGACTGTCCTTGGTCACAGCTTTTGTGTTAAGTCAATGGAAAAGCAATAGGGAACAAGATGCTAATTTCTGAGTATGAAAATGGCCATAACATTTTTAATACTGAAAATATGAAAGTGAATTAGGTGTCAAATTAAACTTCTTTTTATGCTTTATCTGATGGGATAAATTACAGAGTTGATTTTAAAAATCTCAACATTTTATAACATTGCTACACCAGGCGCCTCTTCGGCTGGTCCCTCCCCCCCCCGCCGGTCCACCGGTCCCTCGCTCCTCCCCCCCTCCCCCCCCGGCACGGGCTTTCGTTTTGGTCGGCGGAGGCGGAAGCTGTAGTGCGAGGTGACCGAGGGTCGGAGCGAATGTCGGGTCTCACGCAGCAGCAGCAGTAGCGGCGACAGCGGCCCCGCGCGCCCCCATAGCGGTCGCTGTGTGCCACTCAGGAGGGGAGGCGGTGGCGAAGAGTTTACAACTGCCTTAGTGGTGGGCAGGGACGGCCAAGGCAGCGGGGCAATGATGCCAGTATTGTCCAAGGAGCGCCGACCTTCCTTCCTCCCCACCTCCTCTGCCCCTTCCCCTCTCTCTCTTGTACGTCCACCCCCCTCTCTCTCTCTTGTATGCCCTATCTCCACCCCCGTTATCCTGGGGCCCCTCTTCTCACGTCACTTATTCCTTTTCTCCTGAGATGCTGCCTGACCTGTTGATCCCAATTCCCGCCTCTATTCAGTCCTCACAGACATCCCCTGTGCTCCCCTCCCCACCCCCCCCCCCCCCCATCTATACATCCTGCACTGATTTCCCTGTCCACCTCACATTGATTCTCCTGCCATCCCCCATCCATCCTACAATGGTTCCCCAATTCATCCTGCACTGACCCCCTTTCCCATCCATCCTGCACTGCTTCCCCCATTCGTCCTGTACTGACCCCCCTCCATTTATCCTGCACTGATCTCCCCATCCATCTTGTAATTATCCTCCCATTAATCCTGTACTGTCCCCCATCCATCCTGTTCTGATCCCCCCCATCCATCCTGCCCTGATCCCCCTCATCCATCTTGTACTGATTCCTCCCCCCCGCCCATCCATCCCGTACTGATCGCCACTGAAATCCCCCGCGCCCTCCCCTCACAATTTTACCTAATCCAACCGACACGCACTAATTCCCCTGCCTCAATCCATCCATTCCGCACCGTCTGTGGAATTCTCAGAGGGCGGTGGAGGCAGGTTCACTGGATGCTTTCAAGAGAGAGCTAGATAGGGTTCTTAAAAATAGCAGAGTCGGGATATGGGGAGAAGGCAGGAACGGGGTATTGATTGGGGATGATCAGCCATGATCACATTGAATGATGGTGCTGGCTCGAAGGGCCGAATGGCCTACTCCTGGACCTATTGTCTATTGATTGCCCTCTCAACCCCCCGCCATCTATCCATCCTGCTCTGATTCACTCATCCCCCACCCCCCAACCCCCCCGACCCTACTGCACTGGAAATGTCTTCAGAGCGAACATTGACTATGTTTGATAGCGGAATACAATCAAGTGTGTTTTAATTCCCAATGTTATTATTTGATTTAATCTATTAAGATGGATTATTAAATTGTGAACACGTGAAACATTAAAACTGCAGTGTTCGATTGTCACAGCTACCGTTGACACATTATTACGGAATTCATTTTAACAGCAAATCAATGCTCTTAATATGGAGTATCAGTGCTGTAGTTATTTATTGAGCAACATTCACAACTATACGTTGGATTTATCCAGGTTTAACTTCGACAGTTGGTCATCTACATCACGAATTTGGTCAGGAGATATTTCAATTCAATATTCCAAAATCCAGGGGCGACATGGGGGTCAAATATGTATATTATTATATATTTTTCTGTTATGGAATCAAAATCATGAATTATAAATTCATATTTCAAAAATGGTTTCACAATTCAGTAGTACTGATTTTCAGTATTCCATAATGATATTTGAGAATACATGAGGTTGCATGCAAACCAGTGATTTTCAAAAATCTAGTTTCTGTGTAGTACGTTTCATTGCATTTAAGTGAGAAATGCAGATTTCCCCTACAAAATACTGACTTTTAGCCATCAAAATATGGAATTTCTCGGTGAAACTTAGCAGCGTTGCAATTATCAATCTTGACTCCACCAAGATTATTTCTGAAATATTGGTCATAAATTTGGTGCAAAAATACTCAAAAATAAGGCTCGGAGTGCACCAGAGGTCATCTAAAACCCCGGCCGCGAGGGGCTTCACGCTCGTGATGTATGCTGTGCGCACATTATTTCACATAAAACTTTTGTAATCCTGTCATGCCACCCCCCTTTTTGAAAAGCTTCGTACGGGCCTGGCTTGACAGAGGACAACATTTGTGTTTGTCCTACACTGGATCAAGCAGGCATAGGTTAATTATTATTCGTTTCCAGCGCATAGTAATATCCAATTTCACTCTCAGGCATTTTTACATCTTAATTTAGCATATTATAGGCACAATTACAATGCTGACAGTCATCTTTGTGGATCAGGGCTAACGTATTAACAATGTAACCTTACTTTTGCTCTTTATTAATTCTTCAGATTCTCTGCAAGTAATTTTAGTTTATTGAAACGTGGCTGAGGTTAGATTTTACTCACTCAAAAGAAACCATGGGACATGAAGCGGTTTCCAGTTCTGTCAAATGGAAAGTGCCGATTGACAAGTGAATGGGAACACTTCGACTAACACTCGAGCGTCTATTTCAAAACACAGGAATTGATTTGAATGGCTGGGAAAGTGACGAGCTTTCCTGTAGTCAGTGGGAATTGGGGGAAAAGCCTGTGCTGCTCGGCATCATTGCAAACACAATGATGGTGGTGGAGATGGTGGTAGTTCCTCTAGATAGTGTCTGATGCCGGGGTGGAAGATTGCAACCTTCCCGTGGTCCGCCCTGTTTCGACTAATGCAATCAACTCGACGTGCACAAACAGAAGATCAAGTAGAACAAGCTGTCTTACAACTTTAGGCTGTGCACGCCACACGAAAGAAGAAGAGTGTCTGATGCCCAACTATATTCAGGTGCTTCACCAATGACCTTCCTTTCATTGTAAGTTTAGATGGAGGGATGTTCGCTGATGATTATACAATGTTCGGAACCATTCATGACTGCACAGGTAATGAAGCACTCCCAAATGCTGCTAGATCTGAACAACATCCTAGTTCAGTAATAGATCCCTGCACTTACAACAACTGGGACTTGATAAGGGCGCCAGACTGTATTAGTGTACTACTGCTATATGTCTGAACCTAAGATGTATCTAAGTGCTTATGTGCAGTGATACTTGTACTGAACTGGATACAAAAATGAATGTCACTGTACCTTGGTACATGTGACATATAAAGTACCATACCATACATCACCGAAACAGGCACTTTAGTGTAATTTGGTTATGCCAATCAAGATGCCCCCATCTAAGCTCATCTCCTTTTCCTGTATCCCATATGCCCATATCCCTCTAAAGCTTTTCTATCCTTCGTGCCACACATGTGCCAGGCAATGACGATATTTAAGAAAAGATCTAGCAAGTACCTCCTGACATTCACTGGCATTGCCATCACTGACTTCGGCATCACCAATATCCTGGGAGGCTACCACTAACAAGAAACTGGAGTAGATGTACACACAATCCAGCTACAAGAACAGGTCAGAGGCTAGAAAACGTGGTAAGTTACTCATCTCCACCTTCCCCAAAGTATGTCAACCATCGACAAGGCTCAAGTCAGGAGTGCGATGGAATACTCTCCACAGGGCCAGCCTTAAGCTAATTGCTCCCAATGGGGCCCCGCGAGTAAAGGGGCCCCGCGCCAGAGTAATCTACTCTCGGCTCGGGTAGATCTGCCCCGGGTGGACGGGGGAGAGAGGGGCAGAGAGAGAGTAGAGGGGGAAGAAAGAGGTAAACGGGGAGGGGGGTGTGAGGGGGAATGGAGAAGGGGGAGAGGGGGGAGTGAGTCGTTCACTCATGGCAGCGCTCCCGCCCCTCCAGTCGCCGTGCTTCACGCACGCAGCCCCGGCTCCACCCCTCTCTCTCCCGGGGAGACGTGGTGAACAATACAGGGAGGGTCGGTCCGAGCAACGTTTACAAACATCGGCCTCAGCTCACACCTGTCCACCCGGACCCCGACATCCGCTCCGGCATCCGCTCCCACCGCCGGCCCTCTCCCTCCCTTCTCCCCTTCCCTTCTCCCCTTCCCTTCTCCCCTTCCCTTCTCCCCTTCCCTTCTTCCCTCTCTCCCTTCTCTCCTTCCCTCCCTCCTCTCTCTTTTCCCCATCTCTCATTCGCTCCATCCCTTCTATCTCTCCTTCCCTCCCTCCCTTCTCTCCCTCCCTTCTCTCCCTCCCTCCCTCCCTCCCTTCTCTCCTTCCCTCCCACACACACATAATGCACAGACAACTAACACGCACACATCACACACAGACAACTAACACACACAACTAATTTAGGATGGGGTAGAAGCCCAAAGAGTAGGATGGGGCTGAAGCCCAATATTTAATGCCTGGACTAGTTTTTCACCAATGGTTATTGGTTTTCCAGGATCTATTTGATTAAATAACTTTTTATTTTCATTTCATAGTCACTAAAACAAGTGGTATTGTAACTATGTACTTTTCTGAGGTGATCTACACATTTTGTTTGTTACTTGTAGGCTTACATGTATGCAATGTTATATTAAAATGTAGCTTAGATCTGTGTGGCCCATTAACTCGCAGGCACTTTTTAAGCGCACATTTTGATTACTTTCCATTCTACCATAGAGATATAAAGTCTATAATAGACTTTAATTATATTTCTATGAATCTACAGACCTTGGCTGGGAACCTCGGGCTCACCAAAATTGTTCCCAATTGGGCCCCGCACCTCCTAAGGCCGGCCCTGACTATCCAGTCCTGCTGCTCAAAAAACACTCAAGAAAGGGCGGCATTAGAGCTACTGCCTTACAGCGCCAGAGATCCGGGTTTGATTCTGACTACAGGACCTGAGATCTCCGGTTTCCTCCCACACTCCAAAGATGTACAGGTGTGTAGGTTAATTGCCTTGGTGTAAAAATGTAAAAATGTTTAAAAGATTGTTCCCAGTGTGTGTAGGGTAGTGTAATGTGTGGGGATCGCTGGTCGGTGCGGACTCGGTGGGCCGAAGGGCCTGTTTCTGCGACGTATATTGAAACTAAGCTAAATCTCAACAACATACTGGGTGTAGCAGCCTGCTGAATAGGCATTCCGTCCACAACCAATCACTCACTTCTTCGCACTCACATAGAACCAGCAGTTTGTCTCATCTACAGGATGGACTATAACAACTCGCCAACAGTCCTCAAACCGCATCTTCCAAGCGTGATCTCTACCAGCAAAAATGACAAGGGCAGCAAAATCATGGTAAATCGACCACTTAGAAGATTCCTTCCAAGCCACATACCATCCCGACCTGAAAATATACTGCCGTTTCTTCAACGTAACTGAGTCAAAATCCTGGAACCTAACAGCACCGTGAGTTTACCCTCAGCTTAAGGACAAGGACAAAGGACAAAGGACATTTATTGTCACATACACCAATTGGTGCAGTGAAATTTGAGTTACCATGCAGCACACAAATAAGATAAACACAGCACTCTATAATTTAACATAAAACATCCCCCACACCGGAATCAAAGTTTCCATTGTGAGGGAAAGCAATAAAAGTTCAGTCCTCTTCCTCATGTTCACCTGTGGTCGGAGCCTATTTGAGGCCTCCGCAGTCACCGCTACAGACGGCCCAATGTTTCAGGCCCTCTCGCCGGATGATGGTACTCCGGCGTTGGAAGAACACTCTCAGCAGCTTGGAGTTTCCGAATCGGCCGCTTCCTACCGGAGACCGCGGCTCCCGAAGTTCACAGGCCGAGCTGGGCGGAGCTCCAACACTGACGATCTCGGTGAAAGATCCCAGGCCTCCGCGCTGTTTAAAGTCAGCGCTGCCCGAAGCTGGAGGTGGAGGCTCTGCAGACCACAGCTCCACGGTGTTAAAGTTGTCAGTCCCAGCACTCCGGAGCTTCAACACGGCGACCTCAGTAAGGCCTCGGCAGCTCCGCGATGGTATCTCAATGCTGCGCTGCCGCTGAAGCACTGGCCGGTCTCCAGTATGAAAGGCCGCGCCAATCCAGATGGTAGGTCGCGAGGAGGGGGCGAATATGCGGCTCGGAGGAAAGACACATCCTCGACCCAGGTAGCGACTGTGAAAAACCATTTCCCCCCTCCCCCCCACATAAAAGACTAAAGGACCTCCACAACAAAACTTTTTGATGGACTAAAAATTTGAAAAAGGATGAAAGTACGGACAGCTGCAGACGAGGCTGCCTCACTCGATGGCGCCACCACTCGGACTGTCGCGGTTCAAGAAACCAGTTCACCACCACCTTCTTCAGGCCAATTAGGAATGGGCAATTAAATGCTGCTTCAGCCTGTGAAGCCCACACACTGAATGAACTTAAAATGAAATAGGTGTGATCAGGTGTTCGAATTACGTTACACCAATGCCATGTAACTAAATCAGACCAGATGTGCTGGTTGAAGATCCCTCCACATTACACTCACCTTGTATGATAAGGTTCAAAACTTTCATAATTTAAATAAATTATTCATAGCATTAGTCAGAAGGCAGCTGTGCAGCGCAACAGTAAATTACTTGACCTGTTAGTTGGTGGCAGGTAAAATAAAATGGATGAACTGTTATAGCTCAAAAGAATATTGCAGCCTACTTGATATTGATGTTGAGGACAAAGACTGATTCAAACTCAAGGCACAGCGAAGCATATTAATCAATTGGAAACCTTGCATTTCAACATAAAATATACTGTGAACATCCATAATAACTGGAGGTCACAGTAAAAAGCAGACTTTCTGTGGGCACTGTATAATTTTTTTATTATTCCTACAAAATTCCTCTGTTAACTAGATTCAAGACCAAAAGGATTGAGCTTACTGTTATGATTCATGATCTAATTAATTTTTTCACACTGGCTAAAACACCTGCTGTCTTGCATGTAATGACTATTGGTTCTATCCTTACCAGTGAAACAAAATGAGGTTAAAATATTGTTTTGCCACCAATGCTGATGCATTCCACAGTGGTTATTAAAGTAAATCTCTATTTAGCAAGCACTGTGAAATGAATGAATATTCTGGATTTAGTTTAAAAGTTTTTTTTCAAATAAAAACGTTTTTCTATCCTGATCATCATTCATTTGGAAGTTGAGAAAAATGGCAATTCAATCGGAATAGAGCTTGCCTTATGGGCCTGTCCCACTTACGCAACTTTTTCGGCGACTGCCGGCACCCGTCATCGGTTGTTACAGTTCGCCGAAATCTTCCAACATGTTGAAAATCCAGCGGCAACCAGAACAACGCCACATACCATCCCGACCTGAAAATATACTGCCCAGAGTAAGGGGAAAGATAAATGCAAAGATAAACCCTCATTTTATATTCGAATTAGATGGTTATAAAAGGACTTACACTACACATGATGGCTTCTCCTACCAGAAACACACATTTGGAATTTGCCACAGTTGACTGCTGTTCCCAAATGTTTGTACCGACAAATAGAAAATAATGGGCTTCTTAAATACAAATTCATGGCAGGAAATAAGGCTTCCAATCTGCATTGTAAAATAGTATGATGAAACGAGAACTTACCAGTTCGAAGGTTGATCTTTATTTTATGAGGAGTTGCGATGAGGGATTTCGTGAAGAACCCGCCAGCACGCATGCGCGACATACTTCAAAGTAACGGTGTGGAATCACAGAACCAACAACAGAGAAATGACATGTTATCGTAAGATTGAAGAGACTCTAATTACCAGTTGATTTATGATCGAGGGTTGGGAGCGGAGGGCACGAAATCCCTCATCGCAACTCCTCATAAAATAAAGATCAACCTTCGAACTGGTAAGTTCTCGTTTAATCTTACTATTTCATTTCGGAGTCACGTGAGTGACTTCGTGAAGACTTCAAAGCTCTGTGATTCCATGCCCTGGACCACGTCCATGCTGTCACACACTTATAAGGATGGATAGGAGTAATCAACTTTCCAGACTGCTTGTACTGAAAAATAATAACAATATTTATTAACAACAAACAAAGGAAAAACCCCTCACTGGGGGACATCTGCATGTTCTTGACCTGCATTCAGCACGGCCTCCGCGAACAATACAGGAGCGGCAACAGGTTTATTGTAAAACCGCTGGAAGGTGGCTTCGTTCGCCCATCCTGCTGTGGCAAGAATATGGTCCATGGGCACCTCCATGACCCTTGCCGCCGATGTCGATGCAGCCCTGGTGGAATGGGATTTAAAGACATTAGTGTCAATACCTGCCTCACCCAAGACGATCCTGAGCCACCTGGAGATCGTCTGTACCGTCACTCTATGGTGAGGTTTCTTGTGGCTGATGAGCAAGTATTTCTCCATTCCTCTCAATTTTCTCATCACTTTGATATAGTGGCGGATATGGGCGGCTAAACATAGCCTTGCATCAGCGGGGTATGCCGGAAACTTCAGCTGCAGCCCTGTGAACCCAGGTCTATGCTGCTTGAGTAATTCATCTATGAAGAAGATTACTTCGCCAGGGGTAGAGATCATCCTGTCGATCCTGACCTTGTGGAGTGTCTGTACCCTCTGCGCTGAAGTCAGTGCCAGTAACATCACCAGCTTCAGGGTGAGTTTGTCCAACTCAAGCCCCTCCATGGGCGACCACGTCCTGAGCAGGGTTAATACCTTCCCAATATCCCAGGTGATGTTATAACGAGGTCTGGGCGGAATGGAATTAAATATTCCCCACATGAGCTTGGACACCAGCCTGTTGGATCCTACCTCAATATTGAGGTAGAATGACAGCGCACTCCTGGCGCTGTTGATGGCACTGTAGCTGAGGTGTTCGTCATGATGCAACCCCGCGAGCTATTCCAGTACGTCGGTGATGGTAACGGAGTCGTATGCAATGTGGGAGCGGCCGCAGTAGGTTTCCCATTTCCGGATATGTGTGAGATATTGCCGCCTGGTGGACTCCCGGCATGATGCTCCAATGGTATCCATAGTTCTAGATGATAGGCCATACCGCAGTAATGGCCTGTTCAGAACCTGCAAGCCAATAAGTTTAGGTGACTGTGGCAGGGATGTGGTTCCACTGAGACAGGGTTCATCACTAATTGTGGGCAACCCTCTAAGAGGACCCATGGTTGACTGATCATATCAAGGACCACCGGATACCATGGCTGCGTAGGCCAGACGGGTATGATAAGAATGCCCTTAGCAGCATCTGACTGGATTTTCCGCAATACCCGACTGATGAGGCAAAATGGAGGAAATGCATAGAAAAACCATTTCCCCCAGTCTAGCGAGAACGCGTCCATCACCATTGCCCCAGGATCTGGCTCCCACGAAACGTATGTTGGTACCTGATGGTTCAACCGTGACGCAAAAAGGTTGATATCCAGTTTACCAAATTTGGCTGTAATTTTAGCGAATATTTGGGGTTTTAACATCCACTCGATGTTGTCATTGAATTTGCGTGACCTGGTGTCCGCCACTGTATTGAGCTTACCTGGTAAATAGGTAGCTGAAATCCAAATATTCCGTTGAATACACCAGAGCCAAATTGTATTTGCCAATTCATCACATGAAACTGACCTGGTACCGCCCATATGGTTTAGATATGCCACCGCAGTGGTATTATCTATTTGGAGACGGACATGAGCGTCAGTAAGGTTAGAACAATAAGCTCGAAGTCCGTGAAATGCCCCTAGCATCTCCAAATAGTTTATCCCTTGTGACAACAACAGAGTAGATTCAAGGGTGTCCCATCTGCCTCCACAACTAGAGTAGTTGTCCGTGGCTCCCCAGCCATGGGAGCTTGCATCTGTTTGTAAGTATACCATCGGATTGAGCAAAATGATGGGCTTAAAAGAGTCTCAAATATTGTCAATCCACCATTGTAACTCAATGTTTGCCTTTAGAGGCAGCTGCATTGGTCTATCGAAATGTCCAGCGTTCAGTTTTAACGCTGAGATCTTGGCTCTCTGCAAATTTTGATAATGCAAAGGTCCGTATTGGGCAGCTGGAAAAACTGCTACGATCTTGCCAATCACCTTAGCAATTTGTCTGATTGATGGTATACTGGCCCAGACTAGATTCTTGCATACTTGGGTGACATCCCCAACTTTGTTAGTTGGTATGGTGGCCCTCATGCGATTGGAATCCACCATGAACCCCAGATAATCCATGACCTGTGAAGGGCAGAACTTTGATTTATCTGGATGGATAATGAACCCCATTTTCTGAAAAATTTCCACGGTGGCTGAAACTGCCAGTTCCGCTGATTCCAGGGTGTTCCCAATAATTAGGATATCATCTAGATAGGCCATAACTATATGATTTTGTCTCCTTAGTGTAGCCAGTATTGGTTTAAGCAATTTAGTAAATAATCTAGGGGCTGTGGTAAGCCCATTTGGCAAAGCTCTGTATTGCCAGAGCTGATCCATCCAGGTAAATTTCAAGAACTTCCTATGGTGTTTCTGAATGGATACTGAATAGTATGCATCTTTTAAATCAATGCATGCCATAAAGCAGCCCTCAGAAATCAATAACTTGGCTGTTTCGAACGTGTCCATTTTGAAATGGGTATATTTTACAAAAGTATTCAAATGGGTCAGATCAATAATAACCCGACATCCTCCATCCTTCTTGGTTTTTGTAAATACGTTGGATACAAATTCAATTATGTGTATAGTTCTTTCTATCACGCCTTTTTCTTGTAGCCTTAAGATTTCAGCATAGCCTACTGCCGTTTCTTTGCTGGACAGTGTAAATTTCCGATCTGGCATATGCTGGGATGGAGGGATTTTACCATTGATGAATTCAATATCATGGCCTTGAATACTTAGTAAGATAAACTCATCAGAAGTGATGGTTCCCCATGCCTCCGTAAAGAACCGTAGTCTCCCACCAACATGTGAAGTTAAGCATGCAGGTGCATGAAATCCAGACCGCCTTACCTTCATGGTTACCGGCGGTCCCTGATATGTTTGGTGGGAAGTGGAGGTGCTGGGTTGAGCTGATAATGCGGCGTCCGCATTTTCCAGGCTGGCCGCTGGGGGCCTAGCCCTAAAAAAGGCCTAGGCTGTTGAGGTTGGTGGTATTGGGGTGGTGCTGTGGCGTAGGTCCTTGCTGGCCTGATGGCAGGGCCTCATGGCCAGAAGAATGGTTCTTTCCTGGCCGGCTGCCTGGTCGAGATATGTGACCTCATGAGTCCCACCATCTTAGCGTGGTCATCCAGTTCCTTAACCCGCTTCGGGAGGTCCTCCCCGAACAACTGTCTGGGTGGCGGCGTAGGAGGTGCTTTGCATAACCCCGCAAATTTCGGGTTCAGTGTGGGTTTAATAATGCTCTTCCTAAAGGCGCTTATTTCGTACTGTGTGGTGCACAGTAGAGCCAGAGCATCCTCCTGCTCGGTGTTCAGGTCCTCCCCGTCCACCGACCGTGCAAACGCTGTAATCCCAGCAGTGAGCAACTTCAGGATCCGTTGGAGCTTCATCTCCTGGGTTCTGATCCCTGGGCTGATGTTGCCCCAAATTGGCGTATTGACGATGGGCACGTTGAGGGAGTTGCAATTTGCTGGGGCTTTGTGCCTATTCATGGCCTCCGACAGGACCTCCTCCTGAAGCTGATGGTTCGTCAGGAAGTCCACGGTGGCAGCCAGTTTGGGGTTGAGGGGTAGTCCTGATGACTCGGACAGTGCAAATTTAGTTGCCACATCCAGGAGCTCCTCCTGAGGGGCCTCCGATGTAGATGGTGCATGGACCAAGATGTCCTCATCCTCCGGCTGTCTCAGGCTTCTCGCTGACGATGGGGATAACTCCATGTGCCCTCTGGAACTAGATGTTTCCCGCCTCTGATTTTGTTGCAGGAGAAGTTCCAACATCCGCTCCATCCTGTCAATACGCCCTTCGCCCTTCGAACCCGGGCGGTCGGAGTCCTCATGTTCAACGGAACTGCTGAGGCTCCTGTCATCGGCCCGTACCTCGTCGAGGTAATCTCGATGCCGGAAAGAACTGTCGCTACCAGCCGCCGCAGCGAAGCTGAGCGATTCCCGTGCGGATCTGCTCAAATGCCTCCTTTTGGCGGAGCTCGATCCCGCTGCCTCGGAGGGCAAACGCGGTGAGAGGTCGGCACCCGACGCCTCGGCGTGGTAACCCGACATCCGCGCGGGCTTGCCGACTGCCCTAATCCTGGGCCTAGACGGCGTACAGTCCCGTCCTCCCATCCACGGGGGACTCGGTGACCGTGGCAGGACTCCACCCGAATGACTCTTCCTGGTCCTGGTGGTTGGTGAGTCGACACTGGTCCTCTCAGGTCTCCCAGTGGACTTGAGTCCCGCCAATTCACCAGTCTGCAATCTAGCGGCATGTGATACCTTTGCCCGCGAAGGGCTAGGTTGATGGGCTCTATCCCTCCCTCTCCTCCGAGGGCTCAGGGAGAAGGGCCGTGCGGCAGCACGTGAACCCTGTTTGCCCGGGTCGACCAACGAGCCCGTTGGCGACAGAGATATGGAGTCAGGGTCAGCCTGCTCTGGTGGCACACCGAAATCCTGCTCTGCGGGATCCTCGCTAGAGCTGCGGTGTGGGTCCTGTGACGACAGGGCTCCCCGACTTCCTCGCCTTTTTCCCGGCCTGACTCGCAGGTGCAGCCGTTGATGAGGGCTCCGGGATGGGTGGCTGGCGACTCCGTGCGGATGTCCTGCGGCCCTTATTCTTCCTATCCATAGTTCTGTTGGGAGAAAAACACTCTCACAACCAGAAACAACCAACTCAAGGTTAGTTACACTTACCTGAGCGGCCCTTATGAAGGGCTGGTGGTGAGCCGCGCTCCACCTCCAGCTGTCGACTGCAATGCGTTGCGACGATATGTCGCGCATGCGTGCTGGCGGGTTCTTCACGAAGTCACTCACGTGACTCCGAAATGAAATTATTCCCATTGTTTACATACAAGGAGGCTCATCTTTTCACACTATCCAGATGAGCAAAACTGAGCAGAGAACGTATCACTTTACAATAGAGAAATATCTTTGAGCCAGTTCTACCATTTATATCTATCATGCCATTTAGCATGATCGATATAAATGGCAGAACTGGCTCAAAGAGCTGAATGGCTACCTGATGTTTCTTTGTTTGCCATGGCTCTCTTATCCACCTGTTGAAGGACTATCGTCATCACCAGCACGCTATCCGCGTAAGATCGGGGCACTGCAGTACATGGCTAATCAAATTCAGCAGCGCCTCTCAAACCAACTGGCTCAACAAGCTAAAAACACAATCGTCGCATTTGCTCTAAATCAGTCTCATTTTGAAATCCTCCATCTGATTTGGGGATATGTTAGCCTCCTTATATTGTTGGTGGGTCAATGTTCCCAATCTTTCCTGAAAGCATGTGGGTGTAACTTCATTACACAGATACCAAAAAAAAACAGTGCTTGAGGAACTCATAGGGCCAGGCAGCATCTGTAGATATTAGTCCGAAGAAGGGTCCCAAACCAAAAGACCATCATTCCACTTCTTTCCTCAGATGCTGGCTGACCTGCTGAATTCTTCCAGTACTTTTCTATTTGCTGAAGATTCCAGCATCTGCAGTCTCTTTTGTCTACACTTAACAGCAGCCTCTCCTGAGCAAGGGCCCACAAAATGTAATCAGGGAAAGAGTAATAAACACCAGCCTTCCCAACAAAGCTCACATCCTGAGAACACATAAAACAATGTTTTATCTGCAATTTAACTTGTGTCTGCCAGAAAGAAATGCAGTGCTGCAAATATCATTTATTACATTTAGATTGCTAATTTAGAAATCCAGCATGCAGTTTATAGACTATGACTAGCATAGGATATGGCTAATGTAGTTTGACTCTGGCAAAATTGAAACAAGGTCAAATCTATTATTTTTCCAACTGTTCAAAATTATTTACGAGGCAAAACGTGCTATGGTTTCAATATCATCATCAAAGTAACAAATCAAAGGCAAGTTGATTAATTATGGCAGAACCACCTGAGAGAACCAATCAAAGAATCACAGATTCTTAAAAAGAACTGATGTTCTTGTACAGCGGGGTTTACTTACACAGAAACTATTGGGTCAGAACACGTTTCTGCCTGTGGTGAGCCTTTTACGTGGGGAGAGAAATCTCATCCTTTAATGGATCTTCCTTAAATCCGACCAAAACAAAATGGCAAAGGCTTGCACAGTGTCAGAGCTTTGCAAGGTAGAGGGTTTAAACAAAGACCCACCCATGCAAAGGCTGATAAACCATTGCCAACTGTTCCCTTAGCTCCACAGCCCCTTGAGTAGCCTGGTCATCAAACTTTTCAAGGACTTTGAATGAATCTGAATATCGAAAACATTCCAGACAGCCAAAGAATAAATTCCATCAAAAATCAATGAGGGAGAGAATTACAAAATGACTACTAAAAAATATATGACATTGAAAATATAAATTATAATAATTACATTTAATTAGGAGAGATTTCAAATATCAATTGCCTTAGGAGTGAGGAGAGCATCACCGGGAAGAAAGGAGAAGGATGAAAATTTGCCAAATGGGTTTTCCCAAGAGCAGATTGCCTGCAATATTTTTTGACCAGGGAGCAAAGCTTGAGTGGGCTCTGCTTCTCCCATACGATCTTCAAAGAGATCTGCTGCTCATTGCAGCCACTCTCTAAGGCCAGAACTAGCTGGCAATAAAGTCCCTGTTATGCTGAATTTGGATACATCCAGCTCTTTCCAAGTTCGAGCTGGAGACTGTATATTTGTGAAGAAGGTAACGAGGGCTCTCCATTCCAAGGAAACTCACTCCATCTTCCTTTCTTATTCAGCATCCAGCAGAGGGGACACAAGCTTTTTCGGGGGTTGCGAGCTTCCTAACAATGGCAGGAGCAATTGACTACATTTTCCCCAAAATCCCAAGATATATAGGAACTATTAAATATACTGTATCACTATTAGAGTATCCAGTTGGTCTCACCAGACCATAAGCGGCAAATAATATTCATGGCACTCAAGTTCCAGCCAAAAAGTATCTATAACAACAGTGAATCTAATCACCTCCCCTCAACACTCAATGGAGATGACAATCACCAGGAAGATTGTTAGGGGGAATTTTGTACTTTACCCATACTCTGTATCTGATTTTACTCAGATAGTCACAGACACAAAATAAAACAACTCGTAGATCAGTGGTGAGTCCATCGGACAGGTCAGTTTAATAAAGGCCTCAGCGATGTACATAACGAAGCAGTGTCAGCAAGCTCAAACTACAAAGTCTTACAGTAACTGTAGGATTCTATACCCTCATGACACAATGGTTACTTGTGGCGTTGAAATAACAATCATTAATCAATGTCTCTGTAACCTTTCATCATTGTGTTTCCCCAAAATTAACTTTAATCGTGAGTTTCCTGTTGTTCCCCGTTGATTCCTGTTACTTGGCAATCTCCCACCCACATATCTCACATGTAGATACCATAAATGTCCAGGTTCCCTCATCAAATGGAAGCCCCTCATAAAATAGGCCATCTGTTAACCTTTGTGAGACTTCCCTGATAAACACATTGACCAAGAGCAGCTTGTAATGCAAGATTGCAACAGATAAGAACCTAGACAGATCTACAAAGAACTATCCTCTCCCCTACTGATAAGGAAACCCATTCTTCAGCAGAATGGTTTTGCTTTGCTATTCTGACTACATTCTTGACCATTTTCCCACCATGGTCCGAGTATGTGAGCTCCAGGGTTAAACAAACTATAACCTACTCATCTTCCTTACAATTTTCAAAATTCCCTACAACAAAGATATCACAGGTTTAATATTCAGCTCATTGCACATTACAAGAACGCAATCTAATTCTCACTCAAGAGGTTGGATGATATCCAGGATAAGAAAACCAAATGATTGCAACCTGCCCAGCAACCTAAATCCTCCATCAACTGCTGGTAGGTACATAAGGTCATAGTGATAGGAGTAGAATTAGGCCATACGGCCCATCAAGTCTACACCATTCAATCATGGCTGATCTATTTCCCCCTCCTAACCCCATTCTCCTGCCTTCTCCCCACAACCTCTGACACCTGTACTAATCAAAAACCTATTAGCCCTGTTCCACAGTATGAGTTCATTCCAAGTGCTCTTCCGAGTTAAAAAAAAATCAAACTCGTGGTAAGCACGGAGAATGAACGTAGCGGGTACGTCGGAGCTCGGGGACATCTCTTAGCGGCTCGTAACACTAACGGCAGGTACTCGGGAAGACTCGCTAACGGCAGGTAAGCACGGGAAGACTCGTGAAGATTTTTCAACATGATGAAAAATGTCCACGAGAGCCCCGAGTACCAACGAGTGGCCATTACCGTAAATCTCCGAGTTCGAATTAGGGCAAACGCGGGAGAACTCTTGGAATGAACTCGTACCGTGGGACAGGGGTTTATCTCTACCTTAAAAAAATATCTATTTACTTGGCCTCCACAGCATTCTGTGGCAAAGAACTCCACAGATTCACCATACTCTGACTAAAGAAATGTCTCCTTGCTAAAAGAACATCCTTTAATTCTGAGGCTTTGACCTTTAGTCCTAGACTCTCCCACTGGTGGAAACATCCTCTCCACATCCACTCTATCCAAGACTTTCATTGTGGCCAAAGCGCATATACAGGCAAAATTAATTGTGACAACTTACCAAGGTGCAACCAACAGCACGCAGCAAACTTAATAAGAGGAAGACAAGAGAAACAACCCCTGTAACTGCACTTGCCAGCCAACACGAACACCAACCTGACTTGGAAATCCATCTCAGCTGTCAGGGGCTATGGGGAGAAGGCAAGAGAATGGAGTTAGGAGGGAGATAGATCAGCCATGATTGAATGGCAGTAAATTTGATGGGCCGAGTGGCCAAATTCTGCTCCTATCACTTCTGATCTTATGAATTCCATCTTTATCACTTGGCCAGGAGCTTGAGATTTCCTTCCGCCCAGTAGCTACCTGCCAACCACCACCTCCACTGGTTGCTCCTGTGCCGAAGGACACCATGGCTGGCTCCTTCGATCTCCTCCTTCTCAACGCTCCTGCCCTCCCTGCAACTTTACCTCTGGCGACCCAGCCAAGTTTGCTACTTTGTGCAGCCCAGGCTGTGCTGACCCGGGCCAAAGTTCCCACACGGTGCGGAAAGGAAACCCCCCCCCCCAGCGGCACTGTCCCTTTACAGCCGCTTCCAACTTCACACAGTTCCAGGGTTGAAGGCGTTGCAGGTTCCACGGTGCAGCCGCTACAAGAGTGGCATTGCTCGACCAACTCCACTCCAGGGGACGGCCATTGTCCCAGCTGCCCCGGCAGAAAGCTGCTCCGTCTTCCCGCCCTGGGGACCGGACCCGAGTCCTGGTAGAATGTCACCATCAGCAAAGTGTCTGCAAGGGTGACACTGGACCTAGCCACCCAACCAGAGAATGTAAATCAGCTGCCAGTATTGAGGGATAGACTTGGCTAATCGTTCTTGATGTTGCTGTACTGAGGGAGAGCCAAATCTATCTTTCTTGGCTAACAATGTAACCTTCGGCCGTGGGCCGGATGACTGCGGAAAAAGAAATACGCCTGCGGGCCGGATGATTTCGAGTTACGGGCCGCATTCGGCCCGAGGGCCGTAGGTTGCCGACCCCTGATATAAATAAAGAAAGGCAACAATCCCCACTACATCACAGCTCCTAACGTACCTTCCATCTGCTCATGATCATTTCAGTGTTCACCTGGCCCTAATTCAAGGGGGATCCTGTCAAACTGGTGAGAATAGTAAGATTGAACGAGAACTTACCAGTTCGAAGGTTGATCTTTATTTTATGAGGAGTCGAAGTGAGGGATTTAGTGAAGAGCCCGCCGGCGCGCATGCTCGACATACTTCAAAGTAGCGGCGTGGAATCACAGAAACCAACAATAGAAATGACTTCGCATAGTAAGATTGAAGTGACTAAGATTACCAGATGAAGGTGATTGAGGGTTGGGCGAGGAGGGCATGAAATCCCTCACTTCGACTCCTCATAAAATAAAGATCAACCTTCGAACTGGTAAGTTCTCGTTCAATCTTACTATTTCATTTCGGAGTCACGTGAGTGACTTCGTGAAGACTTCAAAGCTTCTGTGATTACACGCCGTGGACCACGTCCATGCTGACACACCACTACCATGGATGGATGGGAGGAACAAACTTGCTCAATAGTTCATACTGCAAAACAAGAGCATATTTATGAATAACAAATCAAAACCCCTCATGCGGGGACATCTCCACGTTCTTGACCTGCATTCAGCACGGCTTCTGCGAACTGTAGAGGAGCAGCAACAGGCTTGTTATAAAAACGCTGGAACACAGCTTCATTAGCCCATCCTGCTGTGGCGAGAATTTGGTCCATGGGCACCTCCATAATCCTCGCCGCTGACGTCGATGCAGCCCTGGTGGAATGAGACTTGAACACATTAGTGTCGATACCTGACTTACCCAAGACGACTCGAAGCCACCTGGATATCGTCTGGACTGTCACTCGATGATGAGGTCTCTTATGAGTGACCAGCAGGTATCTCTCCATTCCTCTGATGCGTGCCGTCACCTTGACATAGTGGCGGATATGTGAGGCTAAACATAGCCTAGCATCTGCGGGGTATGCCAGGAACTTCAGCTGCAGCCCTGTGCACCCAGGTCTATGCTGCTTTAGTAGCTCGTCAATGAAAACGACTACTTCTGTAGGGGTAGATATCATTCTGTCGACACGAAGTTTGTGTAGTGTCTATACCCTCTGAGCTGAAGTCAGCGCTAGTAACATCACCAGCTTCATGGTGAGTTTGTCCAGTTGGAGCCCTTCCATGGGAGACCACGTCCTGAGCAGGTTTAATACGTCCCTGACATCCCAGGTGATATTATAGCGTGGTGTAGGCGGATTCATATTGAATATACCCCGCATGAGTCTGGACACTAGCCTGTTGGATCCTACCTCAATATTGAGGTAGAATGAGAGCGCACTTCTGGCACTGTTGATGGCACTGTAACTTAAGTGTTCATCATGGTGCAACCCCGCGAGGAATTCCAGGACGTCGGTTATTGTCACGTCATCGTACGTGATGCGAGAGCGGCTGCAGTAGGCTTCCCACTTCTTAATATGCGAGCGGTATCTTCGCCTTGTTGACTCTCGACACGACGCCCCGATGGTATCCATGGTCCGAGCTGAGAGGCCGTATTGGACTAACGGCCTGTTCAGAACCTGCAAGCCAACAAATTTAAATAGCCATGGCAGGGATGTGGCTCCCCTGAGACAGGGTGAGTAACCAATTGTGGGCAACCCTTCAAAAGGACCCAAGGTTCGTTGAGCATGTCAAAGACCACCGGATACCAAGGCTGTGTGGGCCAGTCGGGTATAATAAGGATGCTCTTGGCAGCATCTGCCTGAATCTTACGCAATACCCGACTGATGAGGCAAAACGGGGGGAAGGCATAGAAAAACCAATTCCCCCAGTCCAGCGAGAATGCATCTAGCGCTATTGCCCCAGGATCTGGTTCCCATGAAACGTAGGTTGGTACCTGATGGTTCAACCGTGACGCAAAAAGGTCAATGTCCGGTTTACCAAATTTGGCTGTGACTTCAGCAAAAATCTCAGGATGCAACATCCATTCAATATTGTCATTAAATTTGTGTGACCTGGTGTCCGCCACAGTATTAAGCTCACCTGGTAAATAGGTATCTGAAATCCAAATGTCTCTTTGAACACACCAGAGCCAAATTGAGTTAGCCAATTTGTCACACGAAACTGACCTGGTACCACCCATATGGTTTAAGTATGCCACTGCTGTGGTGTTGTCTATTTGGAGACGGACATGTGCTCCAACAAGCTTGGAACAATACGCACGAAGTCCGTGGAATGCTGCCAGCAACTCCAAATAGTTAATCCCTTGAGTCAACAACATCATTGACTCAAGGGTGTCCCATCTGCCCCCACAACTAGAGCAATTATCCGTAGCTCCCCTGCCAATGGAGCTTGCATCAGTCTGCAAATATACCACCGGATTAGCCTCCCTGATAGGCTTGAATGAGCTGCTAATGTGGCACACCCACCATTGCAACTCATTTATCGCTTCGGACGGAAGCTGCATTAATCGATCATAATGACCAGCGTCCTGTTTTAACGCAGCAATTTTAGCTCTTTGCAAACTCTGATAATGCAAAGGTCCATATCGCGCTGCCGGAAACAAAGCTACAAGCTTACCAATTACTGTAGCTGTATGCCGAATCGATGGTATATTGGTGCGGATTAAACCTTGACACACCTGGGTAACCTCCTCAATCTTGTTAATTGATATGGTTACCCTCATGCTCAAAGAGTTCACCGTGAACCCTAGGTAATTAATCACCTGGGCAGGGCAGAACTTTGATTTCTCTGGATGGACAATAAACCCTAATTGTTGAAATATATTGACAGCAGCTGCAACTCCCTGTTCAGCCAATTCCAGGGTGTGGCCCACAATTAAGATATCATCTAAATAGGCCATAACTATATGATGTCGCTGTCTCAAATAAGCCATAATTGGTTTCACTAATTTAGTGAACAATCTAGGGCTGTGGTGAGCCCATTAGGCAAAGCCTTGTACTGCCAGAGTTGCCCCATCCAGATGAATTTCAAAAACCTCCTGTCGTATTTCTGGATGGATACTGAATAGTATGCGTCTTTCAAATCGATGCATGCTATAAAGCAACCATGAGAAATCAATGATTTGGCTGTTTCAAACGTATCCATTTTAAAATGAGTATATGTTACAAAAGTATTCAAACGGGTTAGATCAATAATGACACGACAACCTCCATCCTTCTTAGGTCTGGTGAATATATTCGAAACAAATTCAACTGGCTCATGCACCGCTTTCTCAATCACTCCCTTCTATTCAAGCCTTAAAATTTCCTTGTAGCCTGCTGCCTGTTCTGCAACAGATAATTTAAACGTTCGACCGGGCATGTGCTGGGATGGAGGAATGTCGCCATTAATAAACTCAATTTTATGCCCCTGAATATTCTGCAACACATACTCGTCACCAGTAAAATTACCCCATGCACCCAAAAACAACCGAAGGCGACCACCAACATGTGAAGTTAAACAAAGAGAAAAGAGAGAACCAGACCCCCTCACCTCCGTGGTTACCGGCGGCCCTTGACACGTGTGGGTGGACGTGGAGGTGCTGGGTTGGCTTGAGGGCGCGGCGTCTTCGTTTTCCACCAGGGTCTCTGCCGACCCTGTCCTAAAAAAGACCCCTGGTGCTGGGTCTGATGTTGCTGTCGTTGTGGAGCTTGAGGGTGGGTCCTCGTCGAGGTACTAGCAGACCCTCGTGAGCGAATGTATGGAGCTTTTGAGCCTGACGGTGTGGGGGCACTCTGAGAGCGCATGATCCCCACCGTTTTGGCTTGTTCGTCAAGCTCTTTGACTCTCTTCGAGAGGTCCTCCCCAAAGAGTTGACGGGGCGGCGGCGGCGGCGGTGGTTTGCACAATCCTGCAAACTTCGGGTTGAGCGCTGGGCGGATGCTGTTTTTGCGAAACCCGTTGATTTCGTGCTGGGTCGCGCACAGGAGGGCCAGAGCATCTTCCTGGTCCAAATTCAGTTCGTCCCCGTCCACCGACCGCGCAAAGGCGGTAATACCGGCCGTGAGGAGCTTCAGGATCCACTGCAATTTTACCTCTTGTTGACGGATAGCCGCACTGATGTTGCCCCATATCGGCGTATTGACCACAGGCACGTTGAGGGAGTTGCAATTGGATGGAGCCTGGTGACGCCTCATTGCCTGAATGAGGACTTCTTCCTGTAGTTGCTGGTTGTTAAGAAAGTCCACAGTGGCTGCCAGCTTTGCGTTTAAAGGAAGTCCAGATGAATGTGGGGCCGCAAATTTGGTCGCCACATCCAGAAGATCCTCCGCTGGCACCTCCAACGGAGGTGGTATGGAATCCACCAAAACCTCCTCCTCCTGCTGCTCCAGGCTGATGGTAGAGGCTGGTGACGACGCCCTGTGCCTGTTTCTGCCCTGCTGTAGTTGACGTTGAAGCAGGAGCTCCAGCAGCCGCTCCATACGGTCAATACGCCCTTCACCCTGAACACTCAGGTGGTCGGAGTCCTCCGGTTCTGAAAAGAAAACCGGGCTCCTATCATCGGCCCGCACCTCATCGAGGCCCAGCCGGTGCCGGTAGTTGTCGCTAACAGCCGCCGAGGCGAAACTGCGCGATTCCCGCGCGGGCGTGTTCAACCGCCTCCGTTTAGCAGGAGCTGAAGCCGCTGCCACTAAGGGCACTAGCGGCGTGGTGTCGGCACCAGCCGAAGCATGGCTGCCTGAAGCCCGCGCAGGCTTGCCGGCTGCCCACATCGTGGACTTTGCCGACGCATGGTCTCGCCCACCCATCCATGGGGGGCTCGGCGACCGTGACGAGACCCGACTCAACCGACCCGTCCCGGCGTCAAGAGTCGGGGTGTGCCGGCTGGACCTCACAGCCGCCCCGGGTCTCGCCCTGGAACCTGACCGCTCCTCCGTGTCAGGCAATGCCTTAGCCCTGGCAGGGTTAGGCTTCTGGGCTGCTGCCCTTCCCCTACTCGGAGGGCTGAGTGGAACGGGCCGTGCAGCCGCACGCACCCAGCTCGAGGTTGCCAGCGAGCCCGCTGACGACCTGACTGCCATGGCAGGGTCCCCCTGCTCTGGCGGCACACCACACTCCTCCTCGTCGAACTCCTCCGAGCTGTGGTGCGCTGGCGGATCTGGACCTGTAATCACAGGGCTTACCCACATCTCCGCCTGAGTCCCGGCCTGCGTTGCAGGTACTGCCGATGGTAAAGGCCCCGGAACTGTTGACCGGCGAACTCGTCCTGACGTCCTCCGGCCCTTGGAACTCCCATCCATGTCCTTGCTGCAAGACATAACCAACAACAAGGACCACCAACTAAAGGTAGGATACTTACCTCCGTGGCCCCTTATGAAGGGCTGGCGAGGAGCGCGCTCCACCGCCAGCCGTCGCAGCAACGCGGTACGACGATATGCCGAGCATGCGCGCCGGCGGGCTCTTCACGAAGTCACTCACGTGACTCCGAAATGAAATTTAGCACATGCAGACGTTATTCAACATCTTGCCATTACAATGGTAGCTCAGAATTTGCCAGTCTACATCTGTTTGCTGCCACGCAAGCTCAAAATGTTCTCAGTAGGTCTGTGGACAGTTGTGTTCAAAGCAACCTGACGTGTTGGAGCGGACTAACATATTGTCCTCCAATAAATTAAACATCTCGGGTATAGATAGTTAGAGCTGCCTCAGAGCAGTGGGAACTCCTTCATTGAACATAAACCAGCCAACCTCTCTGGTACACCTGCTTGGTGTGCTTATTGATCTCAGAGAATGGAGTATATTCAAAGCCCCTGTGAAAATAGATTGTCGGTGATCTCTCTTCCACCACATTGGATGTCTGACTATGAGATGTTGCCATACTGTTTGGTATTTCCACAATGAACCTTGCACATGAAAGTTCACAGCCATGTTCACCTTGCCTGCCATCTTGCTCTGTCCTCGTATTGTATGTAAGGCTGCAGGTGAGCTATATTTTTTGAGGAGTTCCTTACTGAAATACAATTGTCTCACACATCCATTCTTTGAAAATGTCTGGTGGGAAAGTTAGCCATCTTTCTTTTTCTAGCCATTACCTTTTAGCAGTTTTGGTTCTTGGGACCTTCATCCACTTTGCTCATTCACTATTTCTTACTTTTCATTTCTTCATTTTGAAATGGGTGACTTTGCACCTTTCTGCCTCATTTTCTTCTTGTTTAACCAATGTGGTATATCTTTCCACGTCTCTTTGTAGATTCCTGCTTTCCCCTGCACTGTCTAATGTTGCATCTTTACCTTTCCATGATACAACCTTATCTTATATAAATGGCTCCATTACTTTATCAAAATTATTAAAAAATATCATCCACAGCAGTGGGTGTAGAGCAGATTATGGGAATATCACTAGGGTATATTTTGCCATGAAGCTTGCAAATCTTTTGTTCTCCTTCAATGCCCTCCTACCTTACAACTACTATTGTTTGCAAACCTAATTTTTGCTGTCAATTTGCTACCTCTCTCCTTGTCAAATAACATGTCTTTTTTCAATAAATACCATTGCCAGGCACTGTTAAGCCACGTAAATTACCACCATAAAAAGAGTTTGCTTTATTCATTATGAATCACCCTTTGCTGTCCCTCTATGATCAATGCTCTCCAATATGCTCCATCACCTTGCCCTGAATAGTATGGTTCACTAGTTTCTCCAATACTCGCATTGCATTAATAGATCTTTAGTCAAGAGTGTTTTATTGTCGTATGGTGCCATGTGGTTTTCAGATAGAACAATTATATTCTTACTTGCAGCAGCACAACAGAATACTGTTTAATTTCAGTTCATCTCTCTTACCCTTCTTAAATGGTAGAGTGACTTTAGCAATATCCAATGCAAATGAATATTTCTTGAATCAATGGGGATTTGCAAATTCATGACTAATGCATCGAGAATTTCCACATCTACCTCAGTCTATGCCCCGAGGTGAAAATCATTGCACTTTGGAGAATTTGCTACCTTTAACCTCATTAATTTCTCCATCACTTCCTATTTAAATACAAAAAAAAATGTTTCACCTAATTAGCTCTCCCCCATGATATATAATTTACTGCATCTCAGGTTATGCTTCCTCGTCTTTGATGATGACACTCTGACATGCTTCATTTAATTTACTGAAAGGATATGGGCAAGGCTGGAAAGATCAGAATTTATTGCCAAAAATCAATTTCCTTGAGACCATGACGAGGAACTACAGTTTTGGAATGCTTCAGCCTGTTTGGTGGAGGTGCTTTCAGATGTATAGGAAGTCCTGGGATTTGGCTGTTCAAAGATGACGAAGGATTGATATGTATTCATTTGGACGGTAGTGACTTGAAAGTGAGGTTGAGGCTGCTGGTGTACTGTACTAGACACAAAATGCTGGAATAACTCAACGGGATAGGCAGCATCTCTGGATAGAAGGAATGTGTGACTTTACGGGTTGAGACCCTTCTTCAGACTGAAGGTCAGGGGAGAGGGAGCCACCCCTTTTTTTTATGATGGGTAATGGGACACATAAAAGTGGTCTTTTATCCTGATGTTGTTGAAGCTCTGCAGAATCAGAGTGACCCATTCCCATAGGCAAGTGGTGAATATTTCATCACATTTCTGACTTGTGCAGTGTGAACATTAAAAGGGGTTTCCAGACCCAAGAGGTAAAATATTTGCTGTGAAAACATCTAGTGGAAACATTCAACAACACCAAACTTCTGATTTCTTCTTGTAGTTGTAGTACTTAATTAAGTTTCCGATCCATAGCTTTTTTTCTGCTTAAACCTGATATCAAATTTGAAGTTATTATGATTGTTGGTGTTCTATTAATGTTAGATTGGTGACTACTCAATATATCGTGCTCTGCTAAATTTAACAAATTCACCCAGAAAACTATTTCAAAGTCATTGTGTTTTCCTTCATGAAGATGTGGGAATGTTCTTCTCATAACATTTGTACTTCTTCCACGGTTTTCTGACATCCTTTCTCTCTCAAGGTGCCATGTGGTACATTATGAAGTCGTTATATTACCTTTACCAGTTTCCATGCCTGGCACTTTGTGGAATCAGACTATTTTATTGAACATATCAATGGATCCTCAAAAAACCTGGAGCCGATCTCCAGCGGAACTTATGTCTAGACTTTGATTCCAACTTAATTAATGAGACACGTCAGAGGGCTGGGCCTCTAACTGTTAACACAGAAATATTTTTACAGAAGATAGGCGCATAAAGCTGGAGTAACTCTGCAGGACAGGCAGCATCTCTGGAGAGAAGGAATGGGTAACGTTATGGGTCAAGACCCTTCTTTAGAGTGAAAGTCATGTGAAATGGGGAAATGAGAGATATAGACGATGCTGCCTGGCACGCTTCTCTCCAGAGATACTGCCTGTCCCGTTGAGTTACTTCAGCTTTTTGTGTCTATCTTCGGTTTAAACCAGCATCTGCTGTTCCTTCCTACTAATATTTTTACTGACTTCAGTTTTACAGGTTGTGGAAACGTCCACTGATATTCAAAATTATTAAAAATGAGTAATACATAAAAAGTTGCAGTTAAAATTAAAGTAATATGAAAAACACATAAACTTGAAAACACTTAAAATAATTAACTTAACTTGATTTATTCAATAATTATAAATCACTTGAAACCTACCTCTGTCCTTTGCAGCCATTTTCTCCATTGGAATATATGCAGTCACTGTCAGTTTGCCAGGTCTAACTTGGTATAGGTCCAAAAGGCACATTTCCCACTATTACTGCAGTTTCAATGTTAGAGGTGAGCATGTCAACTCTTTTACCAATGTGGCATCTGAACTTTTTCATGGTAGAAGTGGACTTCCTTATTGGGCATTAGGAAGCCAGAAAACTACACTCTTGTTACTATTGGTATTTTGTTTTGCACCTTAAGTTGCCATCCCTTTAATTTTCATTCAAATTATTAACATTCACTTCCAATTTTCTCTTAAGTAACAAGTGGGGCCTTTGTCGCATCTCACTTCTGTCTCAATATTAGTGCCTATCCTAGGTCAAAGCAACCTAACTTTCCTAATCTATTCATCCCTATGCCTGGTTGGATAGGGGTTCAAATCACAGCGCTTGAACCCCTATCCAAAGACCCACATTTGCCATTGGCCCTCATCTCTTAATTCTCATCCTCCATTTTGGCTCTAATGTCTTACAACCAACATGTACTGTGAAAATTGAATCTTCTTTGTAATTTTCAAAATTCCTTCGAGCCAAATGCCTCCTCAGACATATCCCAATATACTTTAATCTGGCTTTGAATAGACAAACGTGTCTTCAGAGGATGCTATTTACCCCCTCTCCAAAATGACAGAATCCTCCATAACTTTAGTGTATGTGTTCCACTTCTCCCTTCTCCCTTCTCCATAGTGTTACTACTCTGGCCATTCCCTCTGCAACGATTTGCCTGCTACCTTGCAGATTTTCATTGGTGGGGTCCCAAACTGAGATTTTTAATATTTCTCTTTCCATAGATGCCAGCTGGCTTCCTGAACATTTCCAGTGCATTTGGTGTGATGATACATCCTCCATAAGAGGTTATCTGATCCCCGTCGCTAGCAGACACGCCAGTGGAAGCCCACGATCTTAACCTCAAACAAACGCCTGGCTGCTGGAAAACACGGCACTCTGGGCTGAGCAGAGGCCACAGTCAAATGAGCCACAACTGGGTCCAATTAGTGGTTATTAGATCAACTCGCCTGCACCTCGTCAGCCCGACTCCTTTTAAACCCAGGAGCTCCAGCCAGGAGAGAGGACAGGAGCAAAGGGAGAGAAAGACCTCTATTAACTGGGCCCCCTTTCACAGGCTTGGATGAAGCCCATGACTGTCAGCACCTCCTCTTGGGGCCAGAGTGATCTGCTGCTATATATCCAAGTTAGCCAGTACCTTCTAACTGACAACAAATGACTATGCCCCTGTGTGAACCTGGACTTTCTCTTCATTATTATCATCTTTAGAAATAAATCATATTAAGTGAGTTCACCCTACTGCAAGCATCACTGTAGTCATTGTTGACCTGGCATCATGACCAATGCCACATCGTTTTTTTTAATATTTTGGCTTTCCAGCATCAACAGTCCTTTTTAGGTTTCTTTTACTGTACCTGCAATACTTCAGAAGAATTAGAGGCGATCATAATAAAACATATAACTTTCTTATATTGATAGGAAGACTGGGTCCAGGATGGGTATTCTTTTTGGCTGTGGGTCACAAATCCTAATTTCTGAATTGCACGGATTGCTGCAAAATGCAGTTATGATGGTGATGTAAGAAATAGGCACCCCTTTTCTCAAAATAAGCACTCAGAATGAGACCATTTACCATTGAGAAGAAAGTTCTTCACGTAGAGGGTAGTAAATCCTTAGAATTCTCAGTCAATGAGTTCAGTCAAAACAGAGATCAATAGATTTATAAAAGGAGGGTGCAGGAAAATGTTGTTGATGTTGGTCGCCATGATCTTGACGAATGATGAAACACACTTGAAGGGCCAAACAGCCTACCTCCATTTCTGCTCTTATTTCTTACAGTCCTTTTAGGTGCATCTTACCCTGCTACATCATGTGACATTCACCTCTCAGTGATTTATTGGCAGATGCAAATTTGAAGAAAATCATCTTAATATTCTCTCCACTTCCTCAGTGGAGCCAACTTGGAATTATTGTCCTTCAGGTTTGCTTTCCCCAGTTCATCCTCCATTTCAGTTCCAGGGCCAGGTTGAGTCACAGTTGAAAGCGGTTGCAGCTTTTTACACAAAATTAAAGCTTGGAATAACAAACTAATTGTGCTGGAAGTGTCTATTATAAGACACTTGGACAGAGAGATATTGTACATGTGTGGGAAGGTAGAGAAGGTTAATTATATATTGCCTTAGGATGAATGACATCATGAAGTGGGCCGGCTACATTAAAGTAAGCGGGATGGTGGGATGTGGAAGTTGTCTCTGTCAGTCCTCCAAAAACCTGTTTGAATGTTCCTCCCACAACACACTATTCTTGTTCTTTTTATTCCCTTTATACTTCATTTAAATAAAATAATCATTCCTTTTCGTGGGAGAAGGAATGACTTTTAACTCTTAACTCCTCACAGATGGAGGATTTGCAGGCAACATTCCTCAACCAACATTGAGGACAAGTGAGGTTGTATTTGTGCCACCTGAAAATCAGGCATGTGACAAGTTGATTTTTCTTTCTTGTGTGGGAAGGAACTGCAGATGATGGTTTAAACTGAAGATAGACACAAAAAGCTGGAATAACTCAGCGTGTCAGATAGCATCTCTGGAGAAAAGGAATAGGTGACGTTTCAGGTTGAGAAGAAGTCTGAAGAAGGGTCTCCAACCAAAACATCACCTATTTTCCTTTTCTCCAGAGATGCTGTCTGACCCACTGAGTTACTCCAGCTTTTTATTTCTTTCTTTGATTTTACTTCTTGTTCCCTCATGACAAGTACCCGGCAGGAACACTAACCAAGACAGTGGTTGGTGAATCCTCCCTATAAATAGGAAAACAAACAAGATCTTTAGATTGCATTCACACCAGACAATCCAATTTAAATAAGACCTGAGGATCTGCTATAATTCCATGGGCACCTGTAAGCCCGAAGAATTTTGTTAATTTTACCAATCTTCAAGCACCAATGCACTTTTTGGTAATAACAAGGAATGATACACATCCCATACAAATATCATTCACAGATACATGTATGTATGAGATGTATGAGGACTCGAGGGTCTGTGCTACAGGGAGAGGTTTAGTAGGCTGGGACTTTGTTCCTTGGAGCGCAGGAGGATGAGGGGTGATCTCATAGAGGTGTATAAAATCATGAGAGGAATAGATTAGGTAGACACACTGTGTCTCTTGCCCAGTGTAGGAATCAAGGACCAGAGGACATATGTTTGAATTCAAGGGGAAAATATTTAATAGGAATCTGAGGGTAATGCCCCTGTCCCACTTAGGAAACCTGAACGGAAACCTCTGGAGACTTTACGCCCCACCCAAGGTTTCTGTGTGGTTGACGCATATGCGAGTTGAACCGGTATCTTTCATTGTGACAATGACCAACCCGCAACTGCGGCCTGTCTTGAAAGGCAACTCTGTCTTGCATAAAACAAGTGTAAATTTACCAACTTGTAAATGGTCCACATGCCTCATATTTCGGAAAGAACCAGACCCACCTACCTTCATGGTTATTGGTGGTCTTGTGGTAAGCCCAAAGGCCCCTGGTGCGGGTTCTAATTCCGTCCCAGCTTAGGATTGCTGGGGTGCATGGACCCAATTCCCTGAGGACCGGTTTGGGCCTTGGCCTGATAGGCCTGCGGACAGTTTTGAAGCTGCCACCAGCTTCAGTGAAACGCTTGCTGTCGATAGAGGCGTGGGGTGTGTTGCCGTGGTACCTTGAGAAGCCGGACAGCTTTAACTCTTCATCCGGGTCGTACTTGTTTGGGCAGGTTTCCTGAAGAGAGGATTCGGCGGCTGGACATTGCTGGCCTCAGTTGAACCTGCAGATTTGGAATTTAGGGCAGGTCCGATGGCATTCTTCTGGATGCAGTTCATTTTGAAGTGTGTATTGTACCCCCACATAGCGCTGTTCACTGCTGGTCCTTTCAGGAACAATTTTGCGGGTGCATGGTATCCCACAGCCAGCACTTGTCTCATAATGATGTGGCGTGAGGTGGCTGCTCTTCACGAGGGAACTCTGGCCTCCAGGTTTCTTCGTTAGTGAAGGTCTTGATGCCATGCTAGAATGTTCTGGAACCTCACGCTTGCACTCCAGTATGTTCCCTGGACATTCTTCCGAGTTTTTTTGCTTTATGCGGGATGCGTAGGCGGTGTACCTTCCAGCCTGGACCCTGCTGTGTCTCCGGGGTTATCTGTCGGCGGGAAATTCCACCGCAGGCGGTGAATCTTAGAGCCCGGACCCTCCGAGTCTACGGGCTCACCCGCCGGTAGTATATACGCAGCCCGGACACTGCCAGGTCTCTGGGCTTACCGTAGGCGGTATATCTCTACTGATATGCCATACATGGATCATATCAGGAGGGAACATTAATGGGATGAGCGCTCTCTGACGCTATCCATGCTCCTGATGGGTAAACAGCTGAGGGCATATCCATGCTGGAGTGGACCCTCCTGGCCTGCCAGGGCCTTTCAGACTCTATTGCCGCTGGAGTCTGAAAAAATGCCGCCGGTTACCCGCACTTCTGCGGTCTTCACTCAGTCCCCTCACTCGGTCCCTGCGGTCGGATTTCCCCGAGCCGGGTTCATGCCTCGGTTTGCCTTCCCGCGGTCCTCGCAGCCGGGTTTCTCCGAGCCGGGTTCATCCCGTGGGTTGGCTTCTCCCCACAGTCTCCATGGCCGGGTTTCCCCCCCAGCCGGGTTCACCCCGCGGCCAGATTCTTCTTGTTCCTGGTTCCCCGTGGATTCCAGTCCCCCACAGCCAGAATTCCCTCATGGTCCCTGGAGATGGGATTCCCCATGAAGTCTGTGATGGGGTTCCTCCCGCCCAGCCGGGTATCCACGTGATTCTCACAGCCGGTATTTCCCCGTGGTGTAGGGGGAATCCGCGATATCTCCAGCAGGAACTCTCGCCTAAAAAGTCGCCTATGTGGGACATAGAAACATAGAAACATAGAAATTAGGTGCAGGAGTAGGCCATTTGGCCCGTCAAGCCTGCACCGCCATTCAACATGATCATGGCTGATCATCCAACTCTGGCTGTACCTGCCTTCTCTCCATACCCTCTGATCCTCTTAGCCACAAGGGCCACATCTAACTCCCTCTTAAATATAGCCAATGAACTGGCCTCAACTACCCTCTGTGGCAGAGAGTTCCAGAGACCCACCACTCTCTGTGTGAAAAAAGTCCTTCTCATCTCGGTCCTAAAGGATTTCCCCCTTATCCTTAAGCTGTGACCCCTTGTCCTGGACCTCCCCAAAATTGGGAACAATCTTCCTGCATCTAGCCTGTCCAACCCCTTAAGAATTTTGTAAGTTTCTATAAGATCCCCTCTCAATCTCCTAAATTCTAGAGAGTATAAACCGAGTCTATGCAGTCTTTGTTCATAAGACAGTCCTGACATCCCAGGAATCAGTCTGGTGAACCTTCTCTGCACTCCCTCTATGGCAATAATGTCCTTCCTTAGATTTGGAGACCAGAACTGTACGCAATACTCCAGGTGTGGTCTCACCAAGACCCTATACTACTGAAGTAGAACCTCCCTGCTCCTATACTCAAAGTCTTTTGCTATGAAAGCTAACATACCATTCGCTTTCTTCACTGCCTGCTGCACCAGCATGCCTACTTTGAATGACTGGTGTACCATGACACCCAGGTCGCGCTGCATCTCCCCTTTTCCTAATCGGCCTCCATTTAGATAATAGTCTGCTTTCCTGTTTTTGCCACCAAAGTGGATAACCCCACATTTATCCACATTATACTGCATCTGCCAAACATTTGCCCACTCACCCAGCCTATCCAAGTCACCTTGCAGTCTCCTAGCATCCTCCTCACAGCTAACTTTGCCCCCCAGCTTAGTGTCATCCGCAAACTTGGAGATATTGCCTTCAATTCCCTCATCCAGATCATTAATGTATATTGTAAATAGCTGGGGTCCCAGCACTGAGCCTTGCGGTACCCCACTAGTCACTGCCTGCCATTGTGAAAAGGACCTGTTTACTCCTACTCTTTGCTTCCTGTTTGCCAGGCAGTTATCTATCCACATCAATACTGAACCCCCAATGCCGTATGCTTTAGGTTTGTACCCATAAGGGTAGTCCACCTTCTTCTTGCTAGGATCTCCTCTCTCACTTAGTGATAACTACATTTAATTTCTTCATCATGACTTAGTTTTACCCCTTTGTCTGCTATTGTGTGCTACTCGAGTCCCAGAAAGGCACAATGCCTCAATGAAAGAGTACATATTACCATCTTTTATGCATTATCTTATAACATGATGGCAATATCTTTAGAGGCAGGATCAGGCCATTAGAATCAAAACTGACAGTTTAATCTGATTGACATCTATTTTGTTAACTGAATTTCTTTTAATAACTTTTTTTTCTTTTCAAATGTTTTTTCTTTTCAATACCACATCTGTTTTTAAAATACTTCTTTCATGGTTTTCTATAGTAATCTATTCCAAAAGTCTATTAAGTGAACCATACAGTGAGCTGGAAAAGGAACTATTGTAATCCCTGCACACCATTGACTAAACATAATTAAATTGGACCATGATCTCAAATAAACCAATACTCCAAGACATATTGCTGTGAACAAGCCAAGTTCAAGGCAATGAAAGAATGGTTTATACAGGAAATTTTATACGAGGACAAATACAAATCTCTATAAAGCTGGTAAAGAGTACATTAGAAATAAATGGAAGCATTAAATTGCAAAACCCAAACCCATTGAAATATATCAATCAATTCAGATGGAAGGTAGAATGTGTTCAGCCCAATGAGAACATGGCAGCTCTTTGTAATCTAAACTGCACCATTCACGCACATCTTTCCTTTAGTTACCAGTATTCATCCAATTCCTTGGATGCAAGCAGAAGCCTCCACGTGGCGTATCCTGGGCAATGCTGACGACAGGAACTGTACCACAGTGACTGACTGAAGGAGCCAATTCTGCAACCACCGACCGTCAACCGTCACTGACCGACCGGAAAGACGTGATATAGAAGATGGCCGGACACGAGGAAGAAGAATCCAATTCCTTTGAATACCATAATTAAACATGTATCAATCACCGTTTCAGGCAGTGAATATCAGAGCAAAACTTTTCATTACATAATAGTTCATACATCTCCTTTTGCTCATTGGTCTGTGATTCTTGATTCTCAAACCATTCACTAATGGACATTTGCACTAAACATTATTCCATTATCATGTATCTATACACTGTAAATGGCTTGATTGTAATCATGTATTGTCTTTCCGCTGACTGGTTAGCATGCAACACAAGCTTTTCACTGCACCTCGGTACACGTGACAACAAACTAAACCGACTATCTACTCTATCTGACACAATCACTATTATCTGGAAATCTAATAAATCTCTCAATCTTATTTGCTCCAAAGAAAATGAACCCAGATTGTTTAGTCTACCTTTATATTGTTCCAGGGATAGCAGCAGTAGGGTTTATCAGGAGTTGCAGGAAAATTCACCAGGCATTGCCCTTCCCTTATAGAGGTGTTTGATATGAGAGGTAGAATGTCGGTCCATCTCACAAATAAGCTAAATGGCAGTCGTGGTGGGGAACTGGAAGTATTTATAAAGAAACATAAATTCTGATCCAATACCTAAAAATATAACCTTTTTTTAAAATAAAAAGAGACTGCTGGAAATTCTTCACAGGCCTGGCAGCATCTGTGGAAAGAGAAAGAGTGGTAATGAGTGAACAAAATCATGAGAGGAATAAATTGGCTAGATGCACACAGTCTCTTGCCCAGAGAAGGGAATTGAGGACCAAGGTGAAGGGGAAAAGATTTAATAGGAATCTGAGGGGTCACTTTTTCACACAAAAGGTGATGGATGTATGGAACAAGCTGCCAGAGGAGGTAGTTGAGGCTTGACTATCCCAACTTTTAAGAAACAGTTAGACAGGTGCATGAATAGGACAGATTTGGAGGGATATTGACCAAGCACAGGCAGGTGGGACTAGTGTAGCTGGGACATGTTGGATGGTGTGGGACATGTTGGATGGTGTGGGACATGTTGGATGGTGTGGGCAAGTTGTGCCAAAGGGCCTGTTTCCACACTGTATCACTCTATGACTCTATGATTTCAATTGAAAACAAATTGAAGAACCTTCATCAGAACTGGGAAAGGAAGAAACAAAGTTAGTTTCATGTTGCTGAGACAGTGGAGGAGAGGCGGATACAATATGATATCTCTGACAGGAAGAGGCCAGGGTTGCTGTGGAAACAAGTTGTAGGTATCATTTGGTTGATGGATAAATTAGGCCAGTTTGGAAAGAGAGGAGGAATAAAAGCTATGAGATGAGGGCAGTTAGAGAGAAACTACAGACAATGGAATATGAAAAAGTTGTGAAAAGCAGAGCTGTGGGAAATGACCAGTAGGTTCAGCTCTGCTAATAAAGAGAGAAAAAACAGAACCAATGCTACCGATGGATGACTGACAGCAGAAATGGCCAGGTGCAATGAGAGGGAGATAAGGTTACCAGAAATTGGAAAACTTGATACTGAGTCTGGAACAGAAATTCTCTTCCTCAATCATATGTTGGACCTTGATATAAGGGTGCACGGAAGGACAGACAGATAGATCAGAATGAGGGTGGGATGGAGAATTAAAGTGTCAGGCAAAAGGAAATTTAAGACTGCTGCAATGAACTGCAGTCTCACCTTCTTTGAATGACAAAGTCCATAAAGACAATAAAAAAAAGAGAAATATACATCAGCGACAAAATACTTGTAAGCAGAAGTTAGTAAAATATAAAAATAAAGGGGAAAAAATTAAAAGGGAACTTAGGAAAGCAAAGGAGTAGCATGAAAAAAAACAATGAAGGTGAAATCAGACAAAATCCAGAGGTATTAGTAAAATTTACACATCAATGCCATGGAAATAAAATAGTAAGATTAAATGAGAACTTACCAGTCGAAGTTGATACTTATTTTATGAGGAGTTACGATGAGGGATTTTGTGAAGACCCCGCCAGCATGCATGCACGACATTCTTCAAAGCAGCGGTGTGAAATCACAGATAGTAGAGTTGACTGAAGATAGTAAGATAAGAGAACTAACATACCAGTTGACCTTATAATAGAGGGTTGGGAGCGGAGGGCACGATATCCATCATCGTAACTCCTCATAAAATAAGGATCAAACTTTGAACTGGTAAGTTCTCGCTTAATCTTACTATTTTACTTCAGAGTCACGTGAGTGAAGACTTCAAAGCTCTGTAATTTCATGCCCTGGAAATGAGTCCATGCTCACACACTGCCATAATACCCAATGGAGGAAGTATGTTAACATATGTCAGACTTGAAACAGTGCTGAAAAACAATAATGTATGTATTTAACAAACAATAATAATAACCCCTAACTCGGGGAAAATAACAATACAGAACTTAAAATAGTGTCTGCAAATATCTCAGGCGTGGCCACAGGTTTCTTATAAAACTGCTGGAATGTTGTTTCATTGGACTAGCCCGCCGTTGCGCGGATGTGGTCCATAGGAACTTCCATCATCCTCGCCGCTGACGTAGCCGCAGCCCTGGTAGAATTAGATTTAAACATATCAGTGTCTACCCCTGCTGCACCTAACACCACCCTGAGCCATCTTGAAATGGTCTGTACAGTTACTCTGTGATGAGGGCATTTAAAACTGATCAATAGACCCATTTCCATACCCCTGAGATTTTTGGCCACTATGCAAAGGCGTCTATCTACCGGATAAGCCAGGAACTCCAATTTGAGGCCAGATGACCCAGGCCTGTTCTGTTTGAGTAACTCATGACTGTAAAAGGTTACCTTATTTGGAGATGTTACCATGGCGCCCCATTTTAGTTTGTGCAGAGACTGGACCTGTGCGCAATGACAAGTGCCATAAGCATCACTATCGTATACGTGAGATTGGTTAGTGAGAGGGACGTGGCTGTGCCCAATCTCTCAGCAGGGTCAGGACAAGCCCAATATCCCAGGTCTGAGAATTTCAGGGTCTGGGAGGATTAGAGTTAAAAATACCCCTCATGAGTTTCGACCCCAGGGGGTAAGATCCTACTCCATGGTGTTTTAACCCTTGTCCCAGATAGTAAGATAAGGCACTTCTGGCGCAGTTGATGGCACTATAACTCAAGCCTTCATCGAAATGTAGACTAGCCAGGACCTCCAGTACATCTGTAATAGTGGCTGTTGTGCGTAGTGCCTGTCCTGGTACAAAATACCTCCCATTTTTTGACATAGGTGAGGTACTGTTTCCTGGTGGACTCTCTGCATGACGCCGTGATGATATTCATGGTTCGGTCCGACAACCCAAATTCCAGGAGAGGTATTTTCAAATCCTGCAAACCAATAGGTTCATGCGGTCATGGCATGGATGACTCTCCCCTGTCACAGGGTGTACCAGCAAATTTGGGCGTTTGGATATTGGAAAACATGGCTCTGAGACCATGTCGAGTACCACAGGGAACCATGGCTGAGTAGGCCAATCGGTTACTATCAGAATACCTGATGCGGAATCTTGTTGAATTTTCCGCAATACCCGACTGATGAAGCAGAAAGGGGGAAATGCATATAAGAACAAATCACCCCAGTGTAGCGAGAAAGCATCCATCGCTACTGCCCCAGGGTCTGGTTCCCATGCAACATATGTTGGTATCTCATGATTATGTCTGGATGCAAAAAGGTCGATATCTGGCGTTCCAAACCGAGCTACAATGTCAATAAATACCTGGTGGTCCAACATCCATTCGGTGTTGTCATTGAATATGCATGACCTGGTGTCCGCCACTATATTGAGCTTACCCGGATGGTAAGTAGCTAATATCCAAATGTTTCTTTCTATGCTCCAGTGCCACATTGAATTGGCCAATTCATCACAAGATATCGACTTGATACCACCCATATGATTAATGTATTCCACCACGGTGGTGTTATCAATTTGTAGGTGACCATGCAGATGGTGCATATCTGAACAGTAAGCCTGAATTCCATGAAACGCTCCCAACATCTCTAGATGATTAATACCCAGTGTCTGAAGTAAGGTTAACTCGTGTGTATTCCATCTACCGACACAACTGGAGGTGGTATCGGTAGCTCCCCAGCCGTGAGCGCTGGCGTCAGTTTGTAACACAACCGAAGGGTTTGTGACTGTGATGGGATTAGAGCAATGTCGAATATTGCTAATCCACCATCGCAATTCAAATTTTGCTTTGGCCGGTAACTGGATTGGCCTGTCAAAATGGCCAGCATGAAGTTTGAGTGCTGCAATTTTGGCTCTTTGTAAATGTTGGTAATGTAAAGGTCCATATTGTGTGGCTGGAAAAGCAGCCATGAGCTTCCCAATTACCCAGGCAGCCTGCTGAATGGATGGTTTACTGACGCAAACAAGGCTGTTAGATGCCTCTACCAAGTCTGTCGCCTTGCTCCTTGGCAAGGTGACAGACATATGAGCAGAGTCAATCGTAAACCGCAAATAATCCATTGTCACAGAAGGCATTAACTTGGATTTGTCTGGATGGATGATAAACCCCAATTTTTGAAATAGGGGCTTGGTGGCTGAGACAGCCAATTTAGCAAATTCCAAGTTTTTCCCCACAATTAGGATGTCATCAAGATATGCCATGACAAAGTGTTTTTGTTTCCAGAAGAAAAGCCAATGTTGGTTTCAATATTTTAGTAAATAGTCTGGGGGCTGATGTTAGTCCATTAGGCAGTGCTTTATACTGCCAGAGCTGCCTCATCCAGATAAATTTCAAATATCTGCGATGATTTTTATGTATAGGTACTGAGTAGTATGCATCTTTTAGATCAATGCAAGCCATGAAGTACCCTTTGGAAACTAGTTGTTTAGCAGTAACAAACGTTTCCATTTTGAAGTGGGTGTATTGCACAAAAGAATTCAGTAGTGTCAAATCAATAATAATGCGGCATCCGCCATTTTTTTTGTTTTTGGTGAAGATGTTTGATACAAACTCAAGAGGTTCATGTTTGGTTTTCTCTATCACTCCCTTAGTATATAATCTAAGTAGTTCTGCATGACCTTCCACTTTCTCTTTTTGCGAAAGCACAAATTTTCGGTTAGGTACTTGTTGAATCGGAAAGAGGAGCTTGTCAACAAATTCAATTTTGTATCCCTGAATACTGTGCAGTATGAAAAGGTCAGAAGTTATAGAACTCCATGCATCCCAAAACAAGTGTAACCTGCCCCCAACTTGTGAAGTTACACATGCTATGTTCCAAGGGCAACCAGACGCACCTACCTCCATGGTTACCGGTGGGTGCTGGGTTGGTTTCCTCCGTACTTGGTTCCTGGA